>OZ018375.1:125024006-126515417 GCA_963969555.1 Polydrusus pterygomalis
TAGTTTGATTAATTATTAAAGCGTGTTTTTTAGTTTTTTTAAACTAAGTATATTTATTTACTTAATATTCAGCAAAATAACACCAGAAAAATAACTATTTATCACAAAAGCTATCGAAAATACAATGGTTAAACATGATATGGGTGCTCTCCAGCAACCTGACATAGTCAGGTGTTCTGAAAAGATTAATTCAAGAAAGATTTGGCAGGGTCCAGACTTATGCCTATCCCTGTACATAATATGTGCCTATAAGAAAATCTTGAACTAAGGTAATTTATGGTTTGTTTATTGTCGCCATTAGGTTACAGTAAATTACTTACCTAAAATTGAAATTGCAGCTTAAATTTCAATAAATCATGTTTCTAATGGACGCTGTCATAAGTTATAGTTGTTAAAAACGTTTGATAGGATAATTAATTTATTTGAAAAATGACAAATAAGATTCTGTTTTTGTATAATGAATTACGTGTATACATACGTGTGCTATATGTTAGTCTACGTATAAAACACCAATAGTCATGTTCTCCAAAATATTTCTGACATATCTATGTATAAACATAATTTTTCTTGTGATCTCAGTTGATTCTACGTTGCATTCTATCAAAAGAAACGATCACTTAGAAAAAATCGCAATTGAATCTATTAAATATGAAGGCATTATTAATCCGAAAAGAAAATTTTCAAAATGTAATTTTATTTTGTTTGCTCCACCACAGAATTTTAACAACGAGTTTGGCGATTATATGCATTCTTTATACTGTTCAAAAATTATTTTATATGGTAATATGCTGAAATTAAATGATTTTCAAGATACAGAAGCTATAGAAACGCTAATTTTTATAAACAATTTTTCAACTTTTGAAGAACAATTTTCTAGATTTGTATCGTTTGAGATTTTTTCCAATAGAGGAAGGTATAAAATCATGGTATGGGATATGAATGTATACGACAATATAACTCTACATGAAATGGCGAGAATCGTATGGCGATATGGTGTATTTTATTTTGTCCTAATATTCGTTCAAGACAGGCATCTAAAAATTGCACAATATAATCCATTTAAAGATGAAATTTTTATAGCTAAACTTGTTGATCTAAATGAGGATTTTGACGAATATCCTACGTTAAAAAATATGAATGGCCATCCTTTAAAACTTCTCGGTAAGAAAAAGCACTCTTTCCACGACGAAAAAGTTCGTGCCCATGGCCGCCCGCAAGGGGGGGGGGGTCAAGGTGGGTCTTCCCCTACAAATGTCTTCTTTCAATTAAAAAAAAATGCGCACTTTTAACCTGTCAGGGCAAAAATTGCTTTTGTACTTTCAGTAAGGGAAAATAACTTCAAATTTGTGTAGTATATAGGTGACTAAATATAGAATGCCATAGAATTAAAAAAAAGTTGCATATTTCTATTTGTCATAGAACTGAGGCTAATAAGGAAAACCTCAATTAAAATATATGAAATAAACGTTTATTCAACATTAAAAAAAATATTAACAATTAAATATATTTCATTTTCCTTCTACGAAATACAATACAATATTTTTGGAAATGGTCCTTGAAATAGATTCCATATTTGTAAGGTTTTCGTATTCCATATAAGGCATTACCCTCAAATTAAGTTAAATCTTGTTATTCTGGTAAATACATAAAACTTACGATAAACAATTATTAACTAAAATTAAAAAACAGCAATATTAGAAAATAAGCAAGCATTAAAAACATTCAATAAAACTGAAACGTTTTGTCGAAAGACAAAAAAATACCTTGTCGGACTTCCATTGTCTTTATTTTGTTACTTAACACAACGTTTCGGTTAGTTAGTATCTCTGACCATTTTCAAGTGTTAAATTACAATTTGAAGGCTATTGTCTTAAATACTATCCGTGTTTGTTTAGGACAAAGAGAGGCTTCTCGAAAAAACTATTACCGCGAAAAGTAATAAATTTGCATACAAATCTTGGGGATATCTATACTTATTTTACTGAATATGTGGGTATTTTGATTCATAAATGCTGCTTCTTTGAATTCGCGTTTTCGCCAGTGCTATTCCGTGTCCAAGACCTTCGTTTCTGAGCACTGTGTATTATGTTGACTGGTCCAGACATGTTCCGCTATACCTGATCTCGAAGTTCCACCTCTTTCGGTATATTTCAGATGTTCTTTGTACGGGACGAGGTATTTTTGCGTCTCCAATGTACAATTCGCCACACTCGCAAGGGATTCGATAGATGTTGCATTGCAGTAAACCAAGTATAGATATCCCCAATATCTGAAAGCATCCCTTTGTCCAAAACAAACAGCTCAAACTTCAATAGGCACGTAGGCGGAGTCATCAAGCTTTATTGCATACAAATAGTATTTAAGACAATAATAATAAATAATCATTTAGTTTACACTTGAAAACAGTTAGAGATACTAACTAACCAAAACATTGTGTTAAGTAACAAAATAAAGACAATAGAAATCCCACAAGGTGTTTTTTTTGATAATACTACGTTGTGTACCACCTTCAAACAAAAAAATAATTGTGATCGAAACAACTCAAATTAACTAAATAAACCAAAGTCGGCGGTATGATCCATATAGGTGATAGGTTAAAAGTGAGTGGGTTACAGCTAACCCTCCACTACGACCATATTTATATTTCCCCCAATAGGTCTAACTCGGTCTAACTTTTTGAAGTTAATGATGGTATTGGGAGAGACATTTTTTGTCATCCGGCAGCAGAGTTACCTCGCCAAATAGGGCGAATCTGATTCTTTCTGGCTACGAGACAAGCGCACATTACGTGTTCTGCTGTTTTTGCATCTTCCATCCAAAGCCGGCATTCATCCGTTGGGGCTATTCCAATTTTTATACATATGGTGTCGCAGTCTGCAGTGGCCGGTGTACAATCCCACTAGTGTTTTTGAGTGTGTTAGACCTGGTAAATTTAACCAGTGTCTAGTATTGTTTTCTTGACCGTAGCATGAGATATACCTATTACCGGCTCGGGTCCTGTGAATTTTAGTGCTGCGCCTTTCTTGGCGAGCTTGTCGGCAGCGTCATTACCCTTCAGACCCATATATCCCGGTATCCATATTAAGGTTATTTTGTTGTTCGGACTTAGTTCGGATAGTGTTTCGTGACAGCTCCACGCCGTTTTTGAGGTACACCATCTCGATTCAAGAGCTTTTATTGCAGCTTGACTGTCGGAGAATATCTTGATTGACCTGTGTGCATACCGTCGATCTATCAGCAGTATTGCACAAATTTCAATTGCATAAACCTCTGCTTGAAATATGGTTGTCATAGTTCCCAGGCTGATGGTTAGTTCTATTTTTGGGTTTTTGCCAGATGATGAAATTGCTAGTTTACCTTCATTAGAAGTCACATTAATCAAATTTTATTATTTTAGCGCGGCCCCCTCTTTGTCTAAGATAGAGATTATCCTTCTAGGCATTAAAGTTACCAAAGACCTTGTGAAGTCCGGATTTAACTTAAATGACACGTCTGTAATTTTATTTTTTAATTTGTCCAAATTTGGTCGTCTAAAATAATTCTCACCATTAATTATTTGACCAAAACACCCCAAATATTTTCCATAACATTTAAGTAAGGGTCATGGTAAAATGATAATTTATTTCAAAAATGGGACAGTTATCTTGCTGAAAAATGAAATTCCTCTCCGGAAATCGTTCTAATACAGAAGGTAACATGGTATTTTATAAAATATGCATGTTCACCTCTGTATTAAATCATCCCTGAATAAAGTGACACACATCAACTCCCTGAGCACTCATCCATCCCCACACGTTTACAGAAAATAGACCAATATTTCGATCCTTTTGGGTAAATCTTTTTTCGAATTGACTTCTTGGAGGCCCACATACTCTATGAGTCTTCCGTTGTAGCACGACTGGAAATACTTTCTCACCATAATAAACACGCGAACAAGTTAATAACAATAGGCTTTTGTGGCTGTTTGAAGGTTGGAGACAATGATGTATCTTGAATGATAAAAGAGTATTGGACTTCTATTGTCTTTATTTGTTTCAAATCACAAAGTTTCAACTGGTAAGTATCTCCAGTCGTCTTCAGGTGAATACTAAATAAGGATTATTTATACTAGCTAGGTGCACTGAAGCATAACTGAGGTGGGTGCGTTCAGTTGGCACGTGATCTTATCCTTAGATTACCCAGTGGCGGCTCGTGAGTATCGAGCCAGGGAGGGCGTAGGGCCACAGGAAGAAAAAACAAAGTGTGTCACGAAAATGTTTGCACATTTTCTCATTTTCCAAAAGAAAAACAACACTAACCTAACATAACACTGTCAATTGCCGATGCAGAACAATTACCATGTAAGTAAACAATCAACAATCGCGAAATAGAATGGCTTCACTCACGTTGAGTCCCCAGAACCACTTCTCTTACCTCTCCCAACCGCGGATATCTGCTGCTGCTGCTTGTCTGCCTGCTTCTGCGACAAAAGGACGTTCGCGTAAACGTCCGCTCCATCGAGAAAGTGTTGGTTGGAGTTAGTTTCGTAAGTTAAGCGGTGGAGCTAATATTAAATGGATTTGTTTAGGTGAAACGATTTAATTTATTTAAAATTATTAAAATAAAGCGTAAGCCTTATAGTAGCTAACTAGTACTTATATATTTATGTATGAAATTAAAAAAACACGATTCTTACTAGAATTCTTGGGGGGACGGAGTCCTAGAGTCCTCCCTCACCAGCCGCCACTGAGATTACCCCTATCTAACAAAGGTTTCTATAGATATTTCTTATGTCTAATAATGGTTTACTAAAGCAGCCTGGGTTCTTGTAAATAGCAGCAGCTTCCTTGAACTTTCTTTTCCTCAAGTGTGGTTCCTTATGTAGGATTATAGGCTTTACTTATTTAGTATTGACCTGAAGACGACTGGAGATACTTACCAGTTGAAACGTTGTGATTTAAAACAAATAAAGACAATGGAAGTCCAAAACTCTTTCATCATTCAATAGGCTTTTAATTGTCTCGCCGCCGATTCGCCGTGGTCCGGCGAGACCGTGTTTTTGGATGGCAATAATATAATTTTTAATGATTTGGTAACTTTTTCTAGGAAAAAAAGTAATTCCCTGACCACACTGCCTCTCCATAAGATGCTATTTTAACCCCTTCAGACCTGAATTATTTCTTCTTAATAAAAAATTTTTTTCTTTGTTTGTTGGTCATCAGGGGGGTAGATTTAGTATATCCCATATATATATATATTATGAATTTAGTTCTACCCCTGCTATTTTTTTTTATGTCCATGTATATGTACAGGGTCTTCCAACGAGGACTAAACAGGGGCTTATTTTTGAGCTTCCTTGTATTTAAAGAAAAATCCAAAATAGCCAATCGATGTACTTTTTCCTGCAGAATTCAAAAATTAAACCAAAAATTTATTTGAACCAGAAACAAAAGAATTATGCTATGGATAAGGTGTTTTTTAAATGGAACATAGCTTTTTTTATACGATTTTTGGAACGAGTGATTTTTTTTTTTGTCCGTTCTGATTAAAATATTTAATATTGTGACAGCTATTTTTATTAAATTTTAATGTTTTATCCAGTATAATTTAACTTTAACCTGTTTGAAACATACACTAGGTAATAAAGGTATAATAGGTTACTTTATTTCAAACAAAAGATATTGCTGGGAACGGATAAACCGCCCGAAGGAAATAAATTCATTATTTTCTTTGATAGAGAAATATATAAAATATACGTACATACTTATGTACTCCAGGCCTGAAGGGGTTAAAGACACAGGCCTTATGGGGGAATAAACATTTTACTTTTTCATTGACCTGTGTCAGCCCGTGGTAACCATATTTACCATTTATAAAAATCTTGGTCAAAATTAGAAAAAAAACTATCTTTTGTAAACATATTGTTCTAAAATGGTCAATATGGTCACTACTGTATGTACTAACAATAAAATGTACTTTCCTTTTCCAGCATATCCACATTATATAACAAATCTAAATCGTTATTATAACTTTGACTGGAATTTTAAGCAGATGTTACAAGCTACTTTTAATGCATCCATTATTTATAAAACTTTAAGTAGAGATAACAGCACTTTAATCGATGTTCTTCAAAATGTAGCATTTGCTGATGTCGATTTTTGCTATAGGACGCAAGCAGTAGCAAACAGAAAAACACCGGAAAAATACAGGGAGAAAATAGATTTTACATACCCTCATATGATAAATAACCTAATTGCTCTAGTACCTAAAGCTAAAGGATATGACAACTTATCACACACGTTTTTTCTTCTTAACATTTCATTTATAATATTTTTGGGCTCAGCTAGTATTGTAATGGCCTGTCTGGAAATGATTTTCCTATTTAGAAAGGAAGGTGAAAAAGTGAATTTTGAAAATTTTGTTTTGATATCAATGCGAATTCCATTATCACGAGTTTTAAAGAAAAAATCTATTATTAAAGCTACTTGGCTTCTGTGTACGTTTGTATTTTGGATAATATTGGAAAATAATTTCCTAAGAGCCTTGGTAAATCAACATTTCCACGGTGAACTTAATACAATAGAAGATTTGAAGCGTTCAGGTCTAAAAATTTACAGCGCCGAGCTGAAGGGTTATGATCCAGCAAAAATACAAATGGGATTTCCTTATACCGTGATATCAAAGACATCTCTACTAAAAAAGATTTTAAAAAACGATGGCAAATATGCATTTATAGCATCTTATTTAGAATTGGACCAAATGATTAAACACTTTGCTAATAAAAATATACCTTTCCAGTACAAACTATTACCGGAAACAATATTGCCAAAATTTGGGTCTTTCGTAATTAAGAAAAAATCACCCTATTTACAAAAAATCAGCTACATCTCTATGAGAGTAAGAGAATTTGGTGTATTGGACAGATTGCCTAACCGATATTTACAACCTTTATTGTCCAAGAAGAAAAAATTGGATTTACTTCAATTTGTTGATGTATTTACTGTTTTGATTATTGGCTACCTTATAAGTGGATTAGTATTTATTGGAGAGTTGGTCGTACATAAAATATGGAACAAAAAGTGTTTGCAAAGTGTGAAAATGTAGAAAAGCGTAAGGTGAATATTGAATACACGCAAAATTTAAAATACAAGTTGTATACATCTATTAGATAAATAGGGTTTATTTTCTTATTATATTTTATAACATTCAGACCACCTATAGATATTATAACAAACTACATGGGAAAAACGATATAAGAACTGAAAAAAAAATATTAAAAAATTTACTTTTTTTTACATTTTTACATTCTACAATCAATTCCATACATTTTTCATTAATCATGGCCCATACACATTAATTGCTGGTTCCTTTGCTTCTCTATTGTAAACTAACACATTGACGACCACCGTCCAGTATACTGGACATGTCGTTCTTTCCGTGGAGACCGCGTCCAGTATACATAATATAATGCATTTAAATGAGTTTAAAATTTCGCGCGGTCCCTCAGGCTCGACTAATTTATTTCGTTGGTTTCCAAGATAAGAAAAAATGCAAAATCTGCAATAATTAAGCGTCAGTGTAAACTGGACTTTTGACGTATTTATTGCAGGTGGGCGAGAAACCCGTTTATAGACGTATACGCTTTGTTTCTGTCATTCGTTATATTATACACGTGCTTTGTGACAGAAGAGCATTTTTTTAAATAAAAAGTTTATAGCAAAATGTAGTTTCTTGTGTAAAAAAAAAACAAAAAACAGCGTCCAGTTTACTGGACGTTGGTGCCTGACGGTAACCAGATACCGACGTCCAGTTAACTGGACGGCATTTTGGAAAATTTTAAGTGCGAAAAAAATTATCTATAATAGCCCTAGAACCCATAACAAATATTAGTTTTTTGTTATTACCCCCCGTTTTCGATGGTTTCTCAGGAAGTTTCGTATTTTGACTGTCGGTCGTCAATGTGTTAATATATGTTTGTATGTATGTAATAAAAGCTTTCATTACTCATTATTATTTCTTGCACATAAAAGTTACTTAAAATATCATAATGCCAACTTTACATTATTTTATAAACTATTTTTGCTGTTTGTGATCGTAAAATAAAAAAAATATTTAGGTTTTGGATTTTCACTGTTATAAGACGTGACTTGATGTATTTTTAAATTAGATTTCCTGCCTAATTAGAATTCCTGTTTGGAGTTTGTAAGGCATCTCTTTTTTTGCAATGCGTTTTTAAATGTAACCAAATTGCTTTTGTAGACTTTACTATTATACTGCTGATTTATGCAGCTTCTTGTATGTCACAAAATAATAAATGTTTTTGCTGTTTTTAAGAGTAATATTAATAATATTTTATTTATCCCTTTAATATTAGTATTTTTGGTGAACCTACAATCATGGGTTTTTAACAATAAGATAAATTATAATCGACTAACCATAACCCATTATCTCGTTCTTGGTGTTTTGCTTTCCCTCCTTGCAATCACCGCAGCCATTAATACAATCGATGTTTTTGTCTTCGTCCGACGACATGTAGCACTGTGTGACTTTGGTGTGAAAGCTTAATAGGAGGCCGCAAGATGCGAAGATTTATGACGTGCGCCATGGCAGTAAAGATGGAAACACATAACTATCACCTCACGTGAGTTCGCATCCTATCAAGCCAGAAAAGAAATTCCTGAGTTCCAAGCAGAATTACATTATTATTATTATTATTATTATTATTATTATTATTATTATTATTATTATTATTATTATTATTATTATTATTATTATTATTATTATTATTATTATTATTATTATTATTATTATTATTATTATTATTATTATTATTATTATTATTATTATTATTATTATTATTATTATTATTATTATTATTATTATTATTATTATTATTATTATTATTATTATTATTATTATTATTATTATTATTATTATTATTATTATTATTATTATTATTATTATTATTATTATTATTATTATTATTATTATTATTATTATTATTATTATTATTATTATTATTATTATTATTATTATTATTATTATTATTATTATTATTATTATTATTATTATTATTATTATTATTATTATTATTATTATTATTATTATTATTATTATTATTATTATTATTATTATTATTATTATTATTATTATTATTATTATTATTATTATTATTATTATTATTATTATTATTATTATTATTATTATTATTATTATTATTATTATTATTATTATTATTATTATTATTATTATTATTATTATTATTATTATTATTATTATTATTATTATTATTATTATTATTATTATTATTATTATTATTATTATTATTATTATTATTATTATTATTTCACGTGGTTATATCATTCATTTTATAAAAACAAACTGTGGGCTGCTTCACTAATCGTAACCAGAAAATGTAGAAACTAAACAATATTTCATCTTCATCTTCAGGGTTTGAAGAAGATTTAGAAAGAGCGTGTGCAGTCATAGCGACTGAAAAACTTAAAACTGGGCAATGGATATATGACATTAATTTAAACAGAAGTGTGAAAAGTGACACTTTATTTCAAGAGTTATTGCAAGTTGATGAAGATCGTTTTAAGATGTAGGTACTGTCATGAAAACTTCCTCCATTTTTCTAAAGTCGCGCTTTCACGCTTCACAAAATTAATGTTTAAACAGAAAATCTGAGCGCGTGAAGACCTGCAAAATCATGTGCTTTCACGTGAACTTACGTGACGTGATAGTAATGTGTTTCCGCCCTAAGTTGCACATCGCCTTCGAGTAGTCTGAAAGATCCCCTACAACACAGGAAGTTTTCAGACCAAAGTCGAATGACATGTGCGACTTACTTCCAGGCTGCACGTCGCCGTCGGCTAGGGTTGGGTAAATTTTACTTTCAGCCTTCTTTGAAATTTCACTTGGAAATTTTCATGAAATTTATGAAATATATGAAATTTTCGCGAAACTTTCACGCTAAGTGACACTTTCTCCAAATTTATTGAAAGTTATGAAACTTTCACCCAGGCATTAAATTTCAGTGAAATTTTCAGTAAAAATTTCCGTGAAACTTTCACATAAGTTTTCATTATTGTAAGACCGAATCCCGGGCTTAATTCCTGTACCAAAAATAATAATGTGAAAGTTTCCTCAGATTGACTGCAACAGTAATGGCATTGTCGTAATAGAAAAAACGTACCTTTTCCTTTTAGTCACTTTATTAGTTCAATGAAAAATAAACAAAAATATTCTGATAAGAAAAGGAACAAAAGTAGAATTTAAAATGAGCTACTTGCTACTTTATACTGCATATTTTTCTTTAACAATGAAGACAGATTATTGATCGTTTTCTTCATCACTAAAGGATTCTGGCCCTAAACTGGACTCTGTATTATGTAAAGTTAAATTACTTTCATCACTTTCATCAGTTGGGCAGTCGCATGTGAAATTTTCGCGAAACTTTCCCTGAAATTTATTAAATTTAGGTATAAGCTGAAAGTTTCACTTGAAATTTTCAAACTTTTCACTGAAATTTCACTTTTTATACTAAGTGAAATATTTCACTTTTGAAATTTGCAAATGCGAAAATTTCATTTGAAATTTTCAAATGGCACATCCCTACGCACGCGTAATACGTGTGGCACGCAGCGAATGTATATGCATCCGATTGGCTATTTCGGGAACCGATCCATTTTAATAAATAAAGGGGCAGTCGCATGTAAAATTTTTGCGAAACTTTCACTGAAATTTATGAAATTTCACTTTTATGCTAAGTGAAATAATTCTACGTTTTTTGTGTATTGTGTAATCATGTCGATGTCAATGGACAAAGTGGAAAAAAAGAAGCAGTTTCGAGCTGCTAATTTCACTTTATTTTAATAACTAGCATGTACCCGGCCTGCGTTGCAATGCCAGGCATTATACGCCTCTGAGATAATAATAAGGCGAGTTCACCATCACGTCAAGATTTATAAATGCAAACCCAAACAAACCTCTAAATTTATCAGTGTTTCTCTACAATATTATGCATGTATTATACATAAAAACCTTCCTCTTGAATCACTCTATCTATTAAAAAAAACCGCTTCAAAATCCGTTGCGTAGTTTTAAAGATTTAAGCACATATAGCTGGGGACAGACGCGACAGCGACTTTGTTTTATACTGTTAAGATTAAAATGATCGATTATTGGTCTTAACTCATAAGCTTGATTAGAAACTATATTTTCCAGAAGCTCAAAATCAGGATCATTGAGTATCTCGAAATCCTCAAACTCTAAAATCCAGTCAAAATAAAGTAGGGGTAATATTACACGTATTAATTTGGGTATTGTATAAATACACGTTATTCGCAGGTAATTCATATAGTATTATGACTAAATAATAATATATTTATATAACGATAGATTTAAATGTTTACGTATCTGAAAAGTGGAATATATATTACGTAAAATATTTCGGAAAAAGCATAGAACAAACAAAATGTTAACAGTCAATAAAGACAATCTACTCTGTAAGATTGGGTTGTGCTTTATATGCCAAATAAATCACTTTTCGTAACTATTACCGACGAATACATTTTCTGGTGTATAACTGTAATGTATTTGAAAGAATAATGCTATCCATAAGTGATAAGACATTATTTTTACTCATCCTATAAGTAAAATTAACTCTGCAGTATAAATTTGGCTGTTTGCACGTAAAAGTGCAGGACCTTAGAAACTTAAATCCATCAAAAAATAGTCAACCAATCAACGGGTTTTACGGTTTCCGATATTCCTGCATCAATAATACCAAATATTTAAGGAATAACAGTGTAAATTTTAATATTTTTTTTTAAACGAATTCTGTCGCCTTTTTTTAAAAATAAGTTTCTTAAATTTTAAAGTTGAGTTCTGGGGATCGATATTTGAAACACGTCTAATTAAAAAAATGCCCTTTTTAAACGTGTTAGAAGGTTTTTGTAACAACGTTTTTGGTTAATCGCAAACGCTAAATCGTATAGTGTGCCAATGGCTTTAGCTATAAATTCATGCCGGAAGTATCGCATTTTCTGAATATTCAAAATAAATTTTAATCATGTCAAACGCCTCTTCGTTTGAGGTCTGCATTTTTATGCAGCACAAATTTAAAGGAAATACGTGCTATTTTAACTAGCGTATACAGACAGCTGCTGCTTGCGACGGGCAATCCCACTTGCAAGGTTGCGCTACGAAATATCCGAACGAAAGACGGCCGGCGTTGCAATATGACTGAAACTTTATTTTGGTGGTAAGTTTTGAATGTTTTAACTATTTTTACTGAGATTGAGAAACTCGATGTGCGATTTGTGTTGGCTAAGGAAAATTATCGTTTGGTTAAGTTTATCTTGTGCCAAATAATTATTGAGATAATGGAAAATTACAACGATAGGATAAAGTGTTTAGTACGCTCTATAATTTAGGAACAAACACTAGAGGCGCATTCGCCATTTAATTTTTTATATACAGAGTTTGTTCTCTGTAAAAGGTGGTCAAAAATTTGGGATTGAGTAGATTGGTTAAAAATAAAGTAGGAACTTTATATAAAATTGTCCTATGTCCACCAGTAGGTGGTCCTGATATACAGTATGTCTCCGTAAGTTTGCATCATATGGAAAACTTTTTTATTATTCATTTTACGAAAAAAAGTTATTCTTCATAAAAAGCTCTGCATGATCCAAAACCTAAAATGCAACCATCAAATATCGAAATTTTCCAGTCATATACGAGGTTTGTCAAAAAATGTGAATTTTTTCCAAGAATGTAAATTTTTACCAAGAGTAAAGTACCTTTATTTTTGACATTATCAAAAATTGTTATTAAAAAAAGTTGATCAGATCTAAAAACCACGTCTAACGATGCAATTATACGCATTTATGTTGAAAAATTATTTTATTAATTTATTAATTATTTAATTTTTTAATTATTTAATTAATTTAATGCGTCTTATTGCATATTTATACGTGGTTTTTAGTTCTGATCAACTTTTTTTTATAACAATTTTTGTTAATGTCAAAAATAAAGGTACTTTACTCTTGGGAAAAATTTACATTCTTGGGATAAATTCACATTTTTTGACAAACCTCGTATATGACTGTAAAATTTCGATATTTGATGGTTGCATTTTAGGTTTTAGACCATGCAGAGCTTTTTATGAGGAATTACTTTTTTTCGTAAAATGAATAATAAAAAAGTTCTCCATATCATGCAAACTTACAGAGACATACTGTATATCAATATTTTATTTTCTAAAATTCTATTCATCAGTATAAAAATAAGGCCCCGCTGCCGCTGAGCCGGCAACAGCGTATTATGCTGCTTACGATGCGGTGATTCCCCGTCGTTTCGAGACGTTGACTACCTGTTGTTCTTTGCCGCGTGACATTTTTATTCCGATTTCTGAGTGAACGAAGCAACATTTTGCTGTTCGTTTTATAAAATAAAAATTTTACAATGCCAAAAATAAAAAAAATCCAGTTTGGGTTTATTTTAATATAATTAACAAGCCCAGTAATTCTGGGTTTCAAGTTGAACCATAGTTAAAAGCAAAAATATATGATGTGTTCATATTCATAAACTTGTATTTTTTAACTACATTTTACATTCCTAACATAGGAGTACTAAAGATCAGCCCCTAGAGGGGATTACTCTGAAGATGGTTTTTCTAAATATTTTCGATATCTTTGTAAATACAAATTTAATAATTAGATTATATAGATAATATTTTGGTAACCTTTGTACGCTGAATAGAAGCGTAGTCTTAAAAATGTTGATATTTACGAAATGTTGCCAGAAATAAGGGACACTGGATTAAAAATAGACATTTATACAAATTAGAAAAACCTGAAATCTTTTATGAGAAAAGGTACTTTTGATAAGACATGACACTATATAAATTTATTTAAGAATTACCCTGCATTTAAAAAAAATTGCTAATTTATGTTATTTACAAATCGCAAAATTTAATTTAATTTATCAACTAATTTTAAAGTTTATTTTAAAATAACGGGGAATTAGTAAATAAATTAAATAAAATTTTATAATTTCTTAATACAAATAAATAATATAAGCTAGCACCGAAGCATACCCTTCGGTTGTTGGATTCCATCCAAAGGAGAGCCGTTCGTCTAATCGGCGACCACGAGCTGACTAAGAACCTCGACAGCTTAAAACATCGAAGACAGGTTGGTGATTTGACTCTCTTCTACAGATATTTTCATGGCAAGTGTTCGACTGATATTGCCCGCTCGATGCCACCTAGAGTAATGCATAGCAGAAACACACGACGAACCACTGCCGCCCATCCCTATGTGGTTCAACTTAGTACACCCCGAACATCATTGTTTCAGAACTCTTTCATTTGGAGGACGTCATCTTTGTGGAACGGCCTTTCTGAGACCGTGTTTCCAACCGAATATAACCTCCAACGATTCAAGAAAAACGTGAATCGCTTTCTTCGCACACGCACCGCTCCCAGAGCGCCTTAAAGGATTTTTCTTATAGTGCATGTGCTGGATCATAAAAAAAAAAAAAAAAAAAAAACTTTTTTTAATGTCAAGTAATTTTTAAATAAATTTATCTAGAAAAAGGCGCATCCATTCGTCCATCGTTTTTTCGGAAAATATGTCAGTTTTCTTTAATTTGACATAAAAAAGTATAAATGTTAGCCTAAAAAAAAGTTATGTCTATTTTTACCCAACTATTCTCTATTTCTGGTCACATTTCTTAAATATCAACATTTTTAAGACCACGGTTCTATTCAGCGTACAAAGTTTACCAAAATATTTAAATTTTAAATTTGTATCTTTACAGGTTTTGAAAATATTTAGGAAAAAACATCTTTAGAGTACTTCCTTTAAGGGGCTATAGTTTTGTAATTCTATTCACAACCTACTTAATCCCAAATTATTGACCATACCTTTTAGAACACCGGGTATATTTCGTTTATTTTTTGTTTTCTTTAAAAAGCGGCCAAATACCCGTGTTTGGGTAGCAGTTACGTACAGTTTCAAGTAAAAAAAAATTATGAATAGGACTCCACTTTGTGCATGGACTATTTCTTAAAAAAAAATTTAAAAAAATTGATAAATTAATAAAATCATAAAAAGAAATTTTGTAAAATTTGCTCATATTTCTTTTTCTGCTTTTATTAATTTAAAAATCCAACCTTTTTAACGTAAAGCTATTGATAAATGTACTGCAAAGTTTATTTCATATTTCAACTCAAAGCGGAGCCTTCTTGCATTCTTTTGTTTCACAGACCACCTAAAATTTTACTGCAATTTGTTCCAAAAATGCAACCATCCTCCATTATTTTTATTGTAAATTAAGACAATTGGCATCAAAACATAAATTAAGAAATACTTTCCAACAATTTTTCTTGGTCACTACTTTTGTAGTAGTAGTAGTAGTAGTAGTAACAAGATTTATTTAGCAATGTGCTACAATTTAACAAGTTATATAAAATATTTGAACTAATTTAACAATATCATCTTTAAAAAAATTTTATCAGTCACTATTTTGTTTTTTAAATAAATAATTTTTCAATGATTTTTTAAAATTTTTCAAAGAGGTCTGTGATTTAATTAAAATATTCAAGTTATTATATTCACTTAATCCTTTATAGAAAACCGATTTATATGTCAAATGTTTTGATACCCTACCTAGACAAAAATCTTTATTATACCTGGTTGAATAGTTATGATTTTCAAAATTTTGAGTTATAAAATCTTTCAAATGAGAAGGCAGTAAGTTATGTTGTATTTTAAAAATAAAAGTACAAATCAAAAGAAATACTAAATTTTTAACATTTAACCACTGAAGTTTCTTTAACATTAGATTTATTTTCGTATATTTATCCAATAATAAATATTTTTTCAGCAAGCCGACGCACACTGGGGCGGCGAGGTCTAATTTGTGGCCATAATTATTTTTATTGAAATTATTAGGATTTATCATATTATTAGGCTTTCTTAATATAAAATAGGTTCATAGCATAGCTCCTGTTTTAGAAGTTGAAATTTATCTTTCAAATTTTTGGTTTGAAACTCAAACATTTTCTTCATTAGTTCTTCGTTCGTAAAAAATATATGTTGCATATCGGAAGCTAAAATTATAAGAAATAGAAATTAAAAAAGTTGTCTCTAATATTTACTAAAATGAGATTTATTACATGAGAGACTTTTCATTACAAATAAAATTATATTTGAGTCCAGTTAAAATATTAGTTCTGTTATAAAACAAAAGCACAAAGATGCTTAATGTTTTATAATTGCATATTTAAGGAGGTACTTTATTCTATATAAAAAACTAAAATTTGTACTTTAGAAACGTTTAGAACATAACTATAAATCTTCTACAACACTATATATTAAAAAAATTACGTCAGTTTTTGTGTCTGATATCAAGGACCAGATAAAACCAATATTTATATTGAGTATAAAAAATATATATAAATTAACATATAAAGTCGCCACAGTGGTTGTTTTCCCATGCGTCATCACTTTTACGTCATCAAAATCGTATGAATCAAATCAAAATTACGAGACGAAAAAAGTCAAAACTAAGTTAAGTTCATAAAATGGACGTGCCTGCCTACCGTTTGACGTACCTACATAATATCACAAAAAATGATTATTTATTTTAAGTTTTGCCCGGCATTCTCTATTATCTAAAAGAAATTGACAAACAAATGTTTATACATTTAATACTATTTTTAAAGCTTAAAATCTACAAAAGTTTGGTGTTTTATTGACTATTAAAATCGCAAAAGTCAAATTTTTAACATCCTTTCATTTAAGGGAATTTAGCCACTGCCGTAAACGTTTCAAAGAACTTTCACGGTTAAAATATTTAAAATAAATAAATTAGTTATTATAAAAATCCATAAATACTTACCGCCAAAACAGATGGTGGGTATAATTACCTCTAAAAAGAACTATTTTTAGAAACAGAAACAGTTCTAAGGCATACAGATTTACAAAATACGAATTAGATTGGCAGATCAAAATAAGGTTGACAATGACGTTCTAAAATACAACGGTTGTCAACTAAACAAATAAAGAAAGTAATTAACTGACGTTTATAGTTTTATCCTTGTCTAGCACGTTATATTATTGCGGAATTTTGGAGACGTTCTTTTATGCTTTTATTCAAACTTGTTACTATAATAAACAAGGGTGCAGAGTTATTAACCACGTCGAGTCCTGATCGTTGATTGATGACGCACGGGCAAAGATCCACTGTGGCAACTTTACTTACATCCAGGTATTGAATCCATAATGAATAATCTCCTTAAAAATAATTATATATTTGTAAAACCACTGCTATAATCAGCGCAAAATAATCCCCTTAAAAACTGTAATATGCGTAACCGATAACGATCCACTTCGAACTGATATACCAGACAAACGCAGGTAGGTAAAACTGATTTTCATTTTGTGACCGTTCGCCGGACTATTAGACCAGGGTCGATAATTTTTGAAACCAAAAAAAATAATAGTAGGATGAAACCCATTGGAAAAGGAAGAGAATAGAACAAAAATGAAAGCAAAAATAAATTACGGGCGATCTGAGGTCGGGAAGTGGGGGGCGGTGAGTTTTTAAGGTTAGAAAACGATTTATCTCGGTTTTCGGCAAAACTACAAGTCCTATGGAAAAACTTTAAATGGCAAAGTTGTAGGTAATAAAAAGATCTTCAACTTTTGTATTTACACTTTTTTCACATAACCTCAAAATTTATGTGAAAAATTCAAATAACCAAGTTTTTGGTTTTTTATTTTTTTCTTTTACAAAATTTTTTTTCTATACACGAGATTTGGTGAAAACTTACCTTTTTATGTCCCAAACACACTGTATTTTTTTTGATTTAAAATATTTATTTTTTAACATTATTTTGACTTAATATCAAAAAAGCACCCTAATTTTCAATCGAAAATTCTCACGTCAAAGTATCTGCTTTTTTAAAAAAGTCGGTGGGCTTTTTGTTCGTTGAAATCTCTACTTTCTGATGGTGTAAAAAAAATATACATTACTATGGTAAATATTCTCAAAAAATGCAAAGAAACGAAAAAAAATCGAATCCGAAATTTTTTTTTTAATCATTATGTACAATTTTGAGCTATTTATTAAAATTTATACTTTAATTACTCAAAAAACGTAAGATTCCATGTTACATTGATAACCAAAAAAATTACAAATCCATAAAACATAAAGATCGCAAAAAATATGAGAAAATAGTTGTTCTAAATATAATTAAAGGTAGGATTTAAAGGGGATTTCATCACATTTACCATAGTAATGTATATTTTTTTAAACCATCAAAAAGTAGAGATTTCAACGAAGAAAAAGCCCACCAACTTTTTTAAAAAAGCAGATATTTTGACGTGAGAATTTTCGATTGAAAATTAGGGTGCTTTTTCGATATTAAGTCAAAATAAGGTGAAAAAATAAATATTTTAAATCAAAAGAATTACAGTGTCTTTGGGACATAAAAGGGTAAGATTTCACCAAATTTCGTGAAAAAAAAAATTTCTTGTAAATGATAAAAATAAAAAACCAAAAACTTGGTTATTTGAATTTTTCACATAAATTTTGAGGTTATGTGAAAAAAGTGCAAATACAAAAGTTGTAGATCTTTTTATTACCTACAACTTTGCCATTTAACGTTTTTCCATAGGACTTGTAGTTTTGCCGAAAATCGAGATAAATCGTTTTCTAACCTTAAAAACTCACCGCCCGACTCACTTCCCGACCTCGGATCGCCCGTAATTTATTTTTTCTTTCATTTTTGTTATATTCTCTTCCTTTACCAATGGGTTTCATTCAACTATTATTTTTTTTTACTTTTTACCATTTGCAAAGGCTTCAGCCCTGGTCTATATCCATTTCTAGGAATTGATAACCCAAACAAGTAAACTGGAGTATGTTAATAAATGATTATTGGCCAACTATCTTCATATAAAGGCCCCAGTGTGCGACGGTAAACGGTTTCTGAGATATAGCCATAAAATATTTATTTAAAGTAAACACTTACTCTAAGTTGGGATCATGTTTTTGCTTAATATGACCAGTTTGCTAATACTTGTTTCACGTGGTAAAAGTGCAACAATATTAATTTTCTGCATTGACGCTACTGCAAAGGTTTATTAAAACAGATAAGTGCTAATTCTAATTATTTCCCAAGAAAACTTTGTTATAAAGTAATTTTCGTTCGGTGCAACTGCCAAACTTTCTTACAAATTTATTTCAATACAGGTTAAGTTTAAGTTGAATTTTATAGGTAGAGTAATATTTATGATGAACCACAGATGACATTAAAAGCTTATGCTGGTTTCATCAAGAAGTTTTCACTTCAGTAGTCAGTCGCATAATAAGCTCATGGGCATTGGTGGTTCGTGAGTTTTTAATTGCATTGAGCAGAAGCTATTAGTCAATTTCAGCTCAAATAGAACCCCCATTCTTCGGCAATAGCGTATCATTCTAGAGTAAAAATTATTGATATATACTGTCACGAGGTTTCATTGTGGAACTTGTGAGGAACCTGGTGGACCTTTGCATTTGACATCTTGTCGTCTTGTTATAATAAAGGTAATGATATGTCTATCTTGCTCTGTCGTCGTTGGCCAGTTCCTCCAGATCAGACCGCCATTGACGAATTTTCACGTGCTTTATTTTATCTAGCTGGAATTTTCACATGCTTTATTTTATCTAGCCGGTTTGTACCAATTGGGTTAGTCCTTCATCTGTACTACCGCTACCAGATACCAAATGGCAGCTGTTTTTAATACGGTTGGTTGGTAGATTGATCACGAAGTAGTTTGTTTTTATCGTTTATCTCGTTTTAAAATAAATATAATCAGTTTTTCAAAACGTTCACGACTTTCCACGCTTTCCTTGTAAGCAAAAATGGGGAAAGAATTGGGTCCGATTTGTTTATAATAAAAGCTGGGCAGAAATCACGGCTCTGAAATTTGATAGGAATGTATATTCTATTTGTTTTTCTTTAACTTATCGAGAAATACTCTTTATTTTATGTGATTTGATTTAATACAATGTCCTAAATATGCTGCCTAGCAGTTCCGGGATGGACGATTATCAGATTACTATGAATATAATAAGAAAATAAGTGTTATCATTTTTAAAAAAGTTTAATTGCAGAAACCTAGTTACGGTAAGTGGTGTAATCTTGTTCATTAAGATTTCTTGGAGAGCATGACTGTGACAAAGCTATCTCAATATTCTCAAGAATGTCTAATATTTTTCCTTTATTTTGGTTGTGTAAGGCTTGAAAATTGGACTGAATATTAAAACTATGTTGAGACATAGATGTGTTTCAAAAGCCGATTTATTATCGTGTTGCAATCAGCTTGATCTTAAATGTTTGTTAATTCTTGCTTGAAAAGATCGCTATTCCGCTGGACAAGAGTCACAACAAAGCAAATAAATGCCGCTTCTATTCAACAACTCCAATTTGTCTTTAAGCCAGAAAACAAGCTTGAAACATAACCAACTGATTTATAGCAAATAAAAAGATTATTATTAAGGTTTTTTTTTTCATACAGTTATTATCTTCTAACGTTCAAACATATAAAATATTGTTCTTATTACAACGATTATTATGTAGTATTAAGTACTGTTACAGTGGTCGAAGCAGCAATGCAAAGACAACCTTTTTTTCAGAAGTCAATACTATTTTTGGGACGCCAAATTACGTTCTCGCCCGGGTGGAAATTTTACCTAGAGTCGGCCCTGTCCCTAAAGTCTAAGTCATATCAATTCGGTAAGTTTTTTTTTATAGATATTGTGGTCCGACCTGTTTCCAGCCACCTCGGCTATATATAATAAAGTTATATACAATGTGACCAGTAAAGTGTGCATCATATAGGATTTTTTTTTATTAATAGCTTTATTTAAAATTTGACTTTGGCATCAAGATCTGCTTCGATCGAGATGAAAATTAAGCAAAAAAATAGTTGTCACGTGATTCGCATTATCTGTCAAATTTTAATTTTTTCCAAAAAAATAATTCAAAAGTGGGGTTATTTCTGAAAATATCGAAAAAAGTTATTAGAAAAAGTTTTTTTAAATGCAGTTTTTAGCCCACATGCAAATGTTCAGCTGCATAAGATAATTTTGATTTTGTAACCACCACTAAAATTTATATACAGGGTCAAAAACAAATAAACTTTGCATCACTTGCGACCAAATATTAATAGCCCAATTTTTATTTTGTAGAAAACACACACTTTTAATATGGCGCTACTATAAAGAAAATGGATCTGGAATAAAGCATTGTCAAAACTAAAAAGTTTTATGTAGGTTGCATTGAGTCCTATTTTGCAAAAGTGGTGTAATTGACAAAATATGGGTAAAAATTAAAATTACCTTATGCAGCTAAAATTTTGCATGTGGGCTAGAAACTGCATTTAAAAATTTTTTTTTCGATATTTTCGGAAATAAAAAACCCCGCTTTTAAATTATTTTTTGGAAAAAACTGGACTACTATTTTTTGCTTACCAGCAGAACTTGAAGCTAAAGTCAAATTTTAAATAAAGCTATTAATAAAAAAAATCCCATATGATGCGGACTTTACTGGTCACACTGTATATAAAAAATCAGAGACAAAACTACAATCCGGCAAAAAAATTAAGTACCTATTGCTGCAAAAATACGTAAACATACAAAAAAAGTTAACTGGAGATGTACTGACAATGTAGGCGTTATAGACATACGTTAAAAATGTATAACATTTTGTTTTGTCCAACATTGTACTGTTGCGGTTCGGTCTGGGTCGCGTTCCAAAAAAAAACGACGAAAGTATATTGTGTTGACGTGTTCTATTTTAGTGGGTGATAATACTAAATTGGTAAAATTGGTATAGTATATTATGTCCACTAATGGTATTTTGACTGTTATATTATCTGCCTCATAGATGACTTACCCAAACATACATTGTCTACATAACCGAATCTAATAAACTGATGTTGGTTTGCACACAATTTAAAAAATAATTAACTAATTAGGCAATTTTCAATGTGACTTTCGCATAAATGATTTACTCAACATAAGAGATGTGTGATTAGTAAATTAAGAAGTAAGCTAACCGAGTAACTTTGCTTGTGAGATAATAATTTTAGTCAATGTCATTTTATGTCACAGTTTAATATGCTGATTAGTTAATGATTGTTTAAAAGCTTTGTGCAACTCGACATTACAGATTTTTTGCTTGAAAAGCGGTACAAGTTTAAAATGTATTTTAAAACTTACCACAGTCTTTGTCCTCTTTGGTAAATCCTTACCTGAAAAAAAAATAAAATTAAGCACTTTCCTTCTCTTCTTCGAGAACAATTTATAATTTATTTAGATAAATGATTTGTGTGGAAACAAGTTTATTGTACTAAAGGTCACAACCAATGATCTGCTACCTATAGATGCCGCACGCCATTGATAAACGCTTATACGAGGTAAAGGAGGGGACGCGGCATGCGCATCTACAGCGACAGAAGCAAAGTGTGACCAAAAATTCGATAGGGGCCATTATTCTGGTGCCAAACATCCTATGGTAACCAAGCGGGTTTTTCGTGTTAGTGAATGAAACATAGTAGTATTGCCTGGTGCCATCTGGTCACAATCGCAAGGTTATGATGCCGCGTCCCCTCCTTTACCTCGTCTAAGGATAAACGCTATTTAAATCTGCTGACAAAATCGTTTGTAGGAGAGAGGAGGTGAAGGCTCGAGGGGGCCGGGATTGGAGATTACGTCGGTACCGTTAGAATTTTACCTCGTTACTATGCGCTATCATATGGTCACAGCGGCGTCTCGTTTCAGGGTTCACAATTAAATATAATTAGTATAATTATCCAGTCAGAAATCAAATGTTTTTTAACTTTTGTGAAAAAAAGGGTTTGTAGAACAGTAAAGTTTAATGTATGATTGAAAAAATCAATGTAAGTTAATAACTGTTTGTAATAATTATTATAAGGGAAACTTTGGATAGCAATAAATTTTACATAATTTGGTGAACTGAACTCACCTAAAAATAATTACACTAGGTAGGTACTTAAAACACGGTTCTTAAGGTTTTATTGAAATTTAAAGAAATAAGTTTACAAAAGCCAAGTTCTTTTTACGTTACTTTTAAATAGCGAAGCAAAGCACGACAAAGATTTTTCTTCCCCCTTGCAGCGGTCAAGGATGCCCCTCTCTATTTCCCATACGAACTATACGAAGTTGTTCGCAAAGTTCCTTTAACAATTTAGCTCAGCAAAGATATTAACTTTGCTTAGCTGTTTAAAAGGAGCAAATGGAAAGTATTTATTGACTTGCAATGATTGACTATGGGTATGGCCCGAAAATGGTATTGATAACAGAAAAAAAAGTCAATTTCGGACAACGGTTTTCTGAAATGTGATCATTCGAGTGTCAAAATGCTCATTGGCATTAGAAGCCTGGTTACTGGTTTCCCTGTCACTTGTTATTATAACCTTTTTTTTTTGTTATAATTTTGTTTTTAAAATGTTTGACTGGTAATTTATTATTTTTATGCAGAAAAACAATCTTAAAATAATGGTAAGTAAGTGTATTAGCATTCCTGTAAATAATCAATCTATTAAAACTTAGTGGTTATGTTTACAACTAACACGTTAATTAGTTAAAAAATTGTTAAAAATGTTGGTCTAATATTAAAAGCTATAAAATTAATATTTACACACTAACAATACGGTTACATATTTCTATAAAAGTAACGCATCGAAATAAAACCAGCATATACAAATAATAATATTAATCGTATAAGGTCAGTTGGGGTAAGTGCGACACAAAATTAACATAGTTGAAATATAAAACATTTTTAGGTAATTTAAATATTTCCAGTGCTCAATACAATTTTTTCTCATAAAGGATACATACATTAAGTACTCCTTGGGTACTTGAAACATTTATTTTATTTCTTGGTTTTGAGAAATAAAATTAAATTTTTTTTAAGTCCCCTGGTCGCACTTACCCCGTGATATTGGGGTAAGTGCGAATTTGGTGATAAATTAGCATATAAAGCATACATAGTAATCTAGGGGGTAAGAGCGTTTTACTTGCACTTTTCTCAAAAAAATTGTGTTTTTAGACTTAAAATATCTTTTTTAAGGCAAAGTTACAAACTCGTTAACTGAAAAAAAAACAAAGCAAAAACTTAAAACAGAAAAAAAACACGTCTTTGATTTAACGTAAAAATTTATTATATTTATATCTTTATTCTCAAGTAACTAAGTATGGTTTATTACAGGAATTAACTTTACATTATCTAAGTAAAGGATTTGCAGGAATGCTTATAATAAAAATATATTTCATAGATTATTTTACACATGCAGAAAAGAGACATGACCATGGAGAGAATTTGAAGATTGAAATTGTTTATGATAAATTATTTAAAAATTAAGTTGCGAAAAATGTTTGCATGCATTCAAAAAATTTTTTACATTTATACAATAAATATTACAATTTTATGCCAAAAATGTAAAGTATTAATTATTTTTTCCACCTACCCACGCCTATGAATAGGTAATCTTAACCTACAAATAACCCAACTTTTCATGTACTCACCTATGAAAAGTTACTGCAGAATTATTATATTCCGCATTCTTGCACACTTCACACCTGCGACCCATCTTAATTAGTCTTCAAAAAAATATCACAAAACACTAAAAACACAGCAATTATTACACAATACCGATAAACCCAAACAAATTTCAAACAACTTTCTAAGAACGACCAAACTAAACCCTTTATTTCTCCGTGGACCAAACGTCAATGAAATTATGAATAAAAAACGTCCAACCAATAGAAACGCGACCTCTTTGGCGTTGCCAAACTGCATAATTTTTAAGGGAAATGTCTATGGATTTTAGACAAAGATTTAAATTTACCACATAACGTCATATTTTTTCTCTTCTGGAAAAAGGTAAAACCTATAGATTATGGCTTTAGGGATGAATATGTTTATGGGTATTATGAAATATTATTTCTATTTTTAAAATTGTAGATTATTATTTGTTCTCAATAAAAGACGTTTAGTATTATTACAATCATTATTGTGTTAATACCTACTTTTAAGAGCATACGTTTGGCAAACAAAGTGGAGGGGCGCAATTGGGAACAGGAGTTACTTCAGAATGGAATACGATTTTGTCAATAGATTCATTTGTGATTGCTTATGCTTCATCTATAGCTAGCAGATCATTCACAACTTATTTTCCACCCCCTAGGCTAGCCTTTTTCTTGCAGACGAGAGTATATAGTCATATATTCTAATATACTGGACGAGACGATTTTTTCTACGAAAATCTTACCAGATAAGACGATATTTATGCGAGAACAAGAAATCTCGCATGCACCTTTTTGTTAAAGAAAAGTTCCGCGAACAACTTCGTACAATCGCTTAAGAAATTCAAACGGGCTTACTTAACCGTGGCAAGGGGGGAGGAAGAAATCATTGTTGTGCTTTGCTTTGTTATTTAAAAGTAACGTAAAAGGAACTGGGGTTTTATGTATATGTGTCTCAAAAGACGTTCACCCCTATAACTTTTTAATATTTTTATAGATATTAAAATGAAATTTTGAGATTATGCATAAGAGATGGGTCTGTATTTATTAGCATAATTTTCAATTTGTTAGCACTTCCGGTTTAACCGGAAGTGACCTTGACTTTGATATTTTAAATGGGATATCTTGCATATTTTTACTTATTTGGGTTCATAACATTATGAGTGAAATGACAACTCACTTGTCATTTTTTGACGTGTTATAACATTTTTATGTTTATTTTTTATTTTCAATCTAGAGTGCTACAAATTAATTAAATCTGTTAATTTATAGTCAAGTAGTATATGAAAATTAAAATTATGTCATAATAATTGGTTTTCTAAGTTTTACAAGCGTTTAAAAAATGAAATTTTGTTTTCTTGACGTTTACACCATTTTTCCAAATGGAACGTTGGTGGTTCACTAGGATATTTAAAACGAGCATTTTTTTTCCAAAAATTTGATACCATACACTCCTATGCTATTTTAAATTAAAAAAATTTGCCTTTAATCCCAATCGCAAATTTAAAAGCGTTATGTATTATTGCCGCCCTCTCTTTTTTAAAAAAATATAAAGGCGGGTTTGAAAAACAATGGAATGGTTTTGAAAAGCAATATGGCTTTAATTTAAAGTTGTAATGTCATTAATTTATAAAACATACAATCTTGCGGCTTCAGAATAATTTTTCAAAAATTAGGAGCATATCAATTTGTTCATTTTTAGTAAAACTAACCATTTTATCTGATTTACAATGTAAGTTTAATAAACGAATGACATAATTTTAATATAAAACCATATTGGTTTTTAAAACCATTCCATTGTTTTTCAAAGCCGCCTTTATCTTTCTTTAGAAAAGACAGGGCGGCAATAATGCATAACGCTTTTAAATTTGCGATTGGGACTTAAGGCAAATTATTAAGTGTGAATTTTAAAATAGCATAGGAGTGTATGTTATCAAATTGTTGGAAAAAAAATACTCGTTTTTAATACATCCTAGTAAACTACCATCGTTGGAAAATGGAGTAAACGCCAAGAAAACAAAATTTCATTTTTTAAACGCTTGTGAAACTTATAAAGTCAATTATTATGACATACGTTTAATTTTCATATACTACTTGACTATAAATTAACAGATTTAATTAATTTGTAGCACTCTAGATTAAAAATATAAAATAAACATAAAAATGTTATAACACGTCAAAAAATGACAAGTGAGGAGTCATTTTACTCAGAATGTTATGCTGAATCCCAAAGAGTAAAAATATACAAAATGTCCCATTTAAAATATCAAACTCAAAGTCTCTTCCGGACAAACCGGAAGTGCTAACAAACTGAACATTATGCCAATAAATGCAGACTCATCTCTTATGCATAATCTCCAATTTTCATTTTAATATTTATAAATACAGAAAAGTTATAGTGGTAAACGTATTTTGAGAAACACCCGGTATAGGTTTAAAAAATGTTATTAATTTGTTCCTTTGTACTCGGTCCGACTTTCAATTTTAATAAAAGTTTTTACAATTTTGGTATTTTAAAGTCAATCCTTTATTACAAAATGTAAAATAAATTAAAATTCTTTAATGTATAAACAGTTTGGTCCACAGAGTGTGCAACAAATGGATTTTTTTTTTGAGTCATACCGGGTGTACAACTAAAAAGGGACGCCTGCTTTATCTTGAAAACCGTTTACCATACGGCTTGCTGAAAAGAATATTTCTTACAATAGTGAGTAAGAGAAATCGCTGGAAATTATTTTTAAGTTTCTAGGTTGGCCGCTAGGGGGCGTAACTATAGTGACCAAATAAAACGTGAGATCATCTTAAAATCCTTATAGTAAACATATGTTAAAGGTGGCATATTTTTAATCCATTGAAAATTCTGGATAACATTTGTTTTTGAGATTTTACTCTATATTTTTTTGTTTAAGGTGAGGGGACAAATATTCCTATGCAAAAATTTTCACAACTTTTGTTTGCATTATCGGAATGTAGCACATTTGAACTCCCTAAATAGGGATTATTTCGTTTTATCAATTTATTAAAATACGTTCGTTAAAAGTCGTTCTAAATTCTGTTGCGGCAGCTAGGGGGCGCTATTTAGCAGAATCAACAATTTCATCGCTTTTAAATAATGAATAAAAGCACGTATTATAAATCGTATTTTGTTTTTCCAAGGCCTATTTAACTTTTGAAAAACTATTACCGGATATAATAATATTTTTCCTTGTTAATATCTCTGGTTTGAAAAAAAATATCAAGTGGTGGTTTTTAGGCTTTTATTCATCTTTGCAATGAGGTAAAATTAAATAAGTATTTAAAACTTTTGAAAAAATGCTCGTTGTTTTAAGTTGTAAGATAGCTCCCTCTAGCGCCTACTTTAAAAATCGTATTGTCATGGTTTATTTAGAATTTCGACAATGGCAACTGAAAAATAGTTGATTCTATGTTGACGTCACTCTTGAGAGTTCTTAAAGATTATTTATATCCCGAACGTAACTCCTTAATTTTAATTTTTAAATGTTGAAGCCAAAAAAGTTGTAAAATCAACTCAGTTTCGAGAATCATCACACACAGGTGTTTTCTTATAAAGTAATTTATCTACGACTAGCATATAATGTAAGTATTATCCTTGTGATTATTGGAGTACTATGCCATATATTATTCCCTTACAGAATAATAACGAGGAATTAACAGTCCTTATTCCCTCTTGCACCCTAATCACAAACTTTCTGAAATTAATAATACAGTGTTTGTGTATTTGTATTACAATGGATAAAAATGAAGAGTCCTTTGATTGTACACCTTCAGAATTTGTACAACTAGCTGCAGCAACAACATCTACCTTAATACCGGAAATATCGAAATCCATTTATAATAAAACGTATGCAACTTTCAATGAATGGCGTCTTCAAAAAAACTTATTTTCCGAAAATATTCTGCTGGCCTATTTTACTAAATTAAATGCAAACCATCTTCATTATAGTCATTCTATTCAATAGCTAAATCTATGTTGGGAT
The DNA here is from genome assembly GCA_963969555.1 of Polydrusus pterygomalis. Lineage (NCBI taxonomy): Eukaryota > Metazoa > Arthropoda > Insecta > Coleoptera > Curculionidae > Polydrusus > Polydrusus pterygomalis. The sequence continues at coordinate 125,052,596 of OZ018375.1, forward strand.
TAAACCATGATGTTGATCTGAAAAACTATGGCAAACAACGAGCGTTTTTAAAAAGCAAATCTAATGGATTTCCATCAAAGAAGTCTTCCACTCTGACTTTGATCTATTCAAAAACACATATTTTTATGTGCTTCAGGTTATATAAATTATTGGAATTATGGGTGCATGCCGCTCAAACGAGCTTTATCAAATGAATATAGAAGATGTGATGGATTTCCAAATAGAGTTCATAATAACAATATCCAATAAGACTAAAACCAAAATTGTACGAAAATTCACCATAAACAGTACGTTTTACAATATTGTAAAGAAATACATCGATCTCCGTCCGTCACATCTAAAAATCAATGCATTATTTCTAAATTATCAAAAATCCAAATATACAAATTGCCAAATAGTTAAACTTGCCAAATTCTGAAAGTAGTACCGGCCATTGTTATAGCAGATCATCAGCCACTCTGTACATTGATGGAGGAGGCGACATAAGTGGATTAAAGCGTCATGGGGGCTGGAGATCTACATAGGTAACTAAAGAATACATTGATTAGTCTATGAGAAACATGACAACTACAGCAAATACTATTGCTAAACAGATATATAGTAAAGAAGCATAATTCTTCTATCGTTACAGCAACCGAAATTTTAACTATTTGTATTAAAAACTTTTCTAAAATTAATGATAGTTTACGACCACTTCAGTTTATTAATTGTACTATTGCTAGTTTTAGTGTTATTGACAAATAAAGTTGTTCATTAAAAATCTCAAATTTATAAATTAGTCATAGATAGAGTAGAGTATATATACTACTGACAATAATGGCTATTATTCCCACAGAATGTCTGTCATTGTTCACTCGTGGTGTAGTCCACTATTTTTTTTATTAAAAGCAAACAACGAAACTGATTTATTTAAAAATGATGTAGGTACCTCAATAAATATTACATTTCTATCTACACTCTCAATAAAACCTAAAAATGTTGAAAATAAAAATACATTAGATATAAAAACCTGCTACAGAAAATACAAGAATACAAGGCACAAAAACAAAAACGTTATCGCCTTAAGATAGAATAAAATAAATATATTAGGATGTTTATTATCCGCTCCCTAATAAGGCCTTGTTAGCCCTGAATTTTGGCTTTTGCTCTATTCTCCTTCTTGTCTCGTTTTGATAATCTATTTTGCAATAAAAGAATATTCCTGGCTTATTTTCTCATAAAAATTGTGTTGATTATATAATATTATTAACTGTACTATTACAGCTATGGCTATTGAAATTCCAATAGTTTCTGTAAAGTAAAATTGGTTTAGTCGTGATGTTTTTATGCATATTTTTGAAAATTGTGAAATCATTATTATGTGTACGAAAAGTGTTTCATACTATACCTAGTTATTTCGGATAATGTAATGAAGAAGCCGGAAAATTACAATAAAGTTATTATAACTTCCAAAAAACCTATGAAATGTAGTAAAACTTACGTTTACAAAAAAACAATATGTGATAAAAACATTGGCTAGTAAATTATACGTTATAGCTAAACGAAAGAAACAAAATTAGCATGATCACAAACTTCTTAGCAGGTGTCCAGTTTGCAAAAGCTTAATTTTTTCTTAATTTTGATAGGTATTAGTAACGTTTTTACTTCAATTGATTTTACGTTAAAACGGTTAATAGCATTTATCAATCGTTTAGACTAGTTTAGAGTTGTGGTTATTTTTCAAAAAAAGTGAACTTTTAAGTAAAAATTACGAAGCAATCAAATTATTTTTCAGTGTTGTTGTAATATACGGTATACGACCTCGTCGCAGCAGGTTTTCGCCAAGTTTGTCATGCGGGAGGTTGAATATTTCCGAAAATTTCGAATCTTCTGCGGGTTAGTGCTTCCAGTTGTATGTGATATGAAAGGCGGTTTTGTCCTTTTCACCCCAAAGTAAGGAAGTCCTTAAATACAATGTTTTCATGGCGGTGGATTTTTAGATGGGGGTCAATAGAGTGATCGCCTGATCTTAACCCACTGGACTTTTTTTTTTTTTGAGGTTTCGTCAGGCTGGTAAATATAGTTTTCCTACGACCACCTATGAAAATGAGAAATAAAAGCACGCCTAGCTTGGCTAGAAAGTCCTTTATATCACACGCGTGTTGAAATATTTTTTTTCAATACGTGTGTTGAAATATAAAATATCAGCTATTGGCCGATGAATTTGACAGCAAAACTATTTAAAAAAATAACTAATTTACGGGACCCGTAAAGCGAATTGGGGTGCTGGGTGGGGTAAAGTACACTAGGGCATTACTGCAATAATTATAAAAGATCCTTTTTTTCGTTATTTTTGGGAACCTAAGAGTATTATTTGTATTTATGATAATAATAATATATCAAAAAGGGAAAATATGTCAGGCAATCCACGAAATATGTCAACATTGTCAACTGAGTTGAACCACAAAAAAAAAGGGGCAAGAGAGCAGAAATAGAATACCCTAGGAAATTCCGATTTATAATTTTCCAATTACATCGGATAAAAATATCCATACAATGTTTAAGGATATGGGACAAGTGAATGTGCTTTAAGTAAGTAAATTTATTTAGGCAATATTCAAAACAAATCGAAAATAGATAGAACTTTTATAATTAACAACCTATCGATATTTAACTCCATCTCTATCTTTCTATAATGTTGAGGTTATGTTTTAGTTTTGTGTTTTGTTGTTTTTGTATGTATATTTAGGTATATTATTGTTTTATTGAAAGAATGCAAGCAGCTAAAAAATCAGAAATGAAATTTATTCACTGTACAGATAGTAGGTATGATGTGCGTAAGCAAATAGGGGAAAAAGTTATTATTTTTATTTAAATCTAGGTAAGTTAAAATGTGAAGGTGGGCATTGTTTTTATTTTTTTCAACTATAGAGTTGAAATAACCTACAAACAGTTAAAAACAAATCAAACTCCTTTAGTTATTTTGTATGGCCATAGAAAAAATTGTGTACATTACTCTTGTGAAAGTGGTTCTCTCACACTCGGAGAATTTCCGCACTCGGCTGACGCCTCGTGCTAAATATCTCCTCGTTTGAAAAGTACCACTTTCAACACTTGTTATGTAATATACTATTACATATCTAACGCCAACTTGATAGATACGCTTAAGGAGTACACAATATGCAACAGTGATTGTAAGATCAATTGATCTTCTACAGAGTTGGTGGAGGACATTTTCAACATCTTGTAAAATGATTTATTTTCATACTTTGTTATTTGTCTATTATGTTTCAAAAGTTAATATTTCGTGAACGCTGGAAGATACCTATAGGGCATAATTTATAAAAAATGTCTAGAATTGATTATAGAATGTAAAAATATACAAAATTAAAATTGACACACGTAGCATTTTTATGAGCACTTATATATTTTTACTAAAAAAATTATTTTGATGGACGGTATTATTTATAAAAGGCTGAATCGTTTCTTTATTAGAACCCTGTATTATATTATTCATATTACAAAAATATCGCTCAGATTAAAAAGTAGAAAATGCCATGCAATGACGCTATATTAGCTTCGTTTCAACCCAGCAAGATCGTTCGTTATCGGTAATTTTCGGTCGCTCAACTAATATGCCAAGGCAACAATCGATCGCTAAATTTAATTGACATGCTGGAAATTACCGTTCAGGAAGGATTATCTTGCTGAGTTGGGACTATGGAGGACTTGAGGTAGGAGGCCGATCGCAATGCATTGGATTCGGTCCCAAATTAGCACCGGTAATTCAGCTTTACGAGTCGCTGTAAGATGGCGCGCGTGTTCGAAGTGGGCTATCAAATAATGGTTTCTTATGGACGCAATAACTATTTTTATTTAAATTAGTTCTTTAAGGAACAAATAATTATAACATAACAATAAATTAGTTTTTTAAGGAACAAATAAGGACTTTTATATAAAACACTTACTTTGTTATACTTATTAGTAAACTCGGCCTGTATAAAGTTCCAACGATGCTTGGTTTTTAAAATACAGGGTATTAAACATTCTAGCTATACCTTTGGAGCTAGAAAGAGACTTATTTGGCTGCGTTTCCTCTCTGAAAAAGATCCTGTCTTACACCCCGACACAAAGCAAACTCTACTTTTATAAATTGTACCATTATTTATTATAAATATGGAAATTAATTACAATACAACGTTATTTGTCTTGTCTTGCCTTCAAACATTATTTGTTATTTCGAAAAATAAAATGTCAATTGTCAAAAGTAAAAGCACAGAAAAATAAAGGGTTTAAGTAAAAGTTAAAAACTATGGAGGATCTAGTTTTCCATATTAAAAACGAAGAAGAAGACAACATCAGCCCACTTCGGACGCGAGAGCCATCTATCGGCCAATAGCGAACTAACCAAAAAACCGGGACAGAATTTGAAAATGCTGCCAATGTCGATCGGCCTCCTACCCTATAGTTCTCCATAGTTGGGACAAAGCTAGTATACAGGGTGTCACATAAGTGAGAGGGCATATATCCACAAGAGATAGTAAACTTAAAAATAAGTCATTTATTGATTTATGATAAAATATTAAATTGAATGATTAAAAATTTAATTTTCAGTCAATTATGTTTTGCTAAGAAATGTGTTAATTTAACTGTTTCTTGGCTTCTAGCAGTTAAATGCAAATCTCTGAAAAACTAAATAGCCCCCCATACACCAGCGGATAACTTAACGAATTTAATATGGCACGAGCCAAATACGCCGATAAAACTTTACGTGAATGTGGCGAGCCGAGCTTCATCGCCACGGATGAAATCAGCCGGTTTTAACCCGTCAGTAGATTCGCTAAGTTAATTTCGGACGCGTATCAAGTCGTCCAACTTGGTTTGAGGATAATAATAATAACAAATAATGTTTGCCGATTCACGTTACTTGTCAAAAAAATTTATTTTCAAATGTACTTACACCATACTTAACAAATGTCTGAAAGTATCATTATCCATCCTTAAATAGTTACGGAAATCATTTGGCTCGTCTTGTTGAAGTTCTTTCAAGAGTAACATAATATGACTCAGTTCATCTCTACAAAAATCCATTTTTTTACCCACTTGCTCCTTTTTTTTGATTTTTGTTTATTGGCAATAAATACATACGCTATGGCACAAGCTATAGCGCGTCTTCTACGATTGGTATTCATTTGTAAAACTCACCGAGTACAAATATATCCTAGTCGATCTAAAACCACTAGTTAAATCTTCCAATCCAAAAGATCGCGAGCCAAGCCAAAACTGTTATAAAATGTGAATTTTTGTCCCATTAACGAGAAGATTTAATCAGGCGAATCTAATCGGGTTATTAAGTCGGCGAGCCAAATTCGGCTGCCCAAAAATGACGAGAGTTTTGGTACGTGCCGAGCCTAGCTCGCAGACCAAATCCGAATGGATCAAATCGGTCCAACTTATATGTTGGTGTATGGGGGGCTATTGAAATATCGAGATTAATGAAGTACAACTGTTTTACGTATAAAATACCTATCTTTCGTCATTTGAGGTCGGTCAGAAATGTGAGATCAAAAGAATATATTATTCGAGAATTTACCAAACTCATATTGTGAACCTATAAAGTATCCTCTAATGGCTATTTAGTACGAACTTAAGGATAATACACTGTTACAAGAAAGCAGTAAAATTTTATATTTTTTTTTATGTCCCAGAAAGTTCACTGTCGTTTTTTGTTAATTTAATTAAAACCGCTTAAGTTAAAGTGTAACATCTTCTGTTATTTTTTTAACACTAAAATGACGTTATTGTACAGTAAAAAACCTTTTCTGGGTTAACTTAACAGTATCTTATTTCATAAATAATATTGTTTAAGAAACTGCGCATAAAATATTTATAACTGATTACGAAAAGTTACCCTAACTCATTTCAGCGGTTAATTTTATTTTTTATAAAACTGCTTTTCTAAATCTTGTTTGAATAAATATAACTTTCATATGTGATTTACTTTGGTTGTTACCCATCATACCTAACTACTTTAAAACATCACCTTAAATAAACCAAAGTAGTTAATTTAATTGTTTAGAAAAGTTGTATTTATTAAAGAAAATAGTCTTTTAAAAAAAATCAAATGTGAACGTTCTAAAAACGGACGATTAATATCCAATTTGTGCAAAAATAGCATAACTTAACCTTGATGCCTAATCTGTAGGGGAGAACAGGGCTGGAAGTTCCCGGGGTAAGTTGTTCCGACCGCAATATCTTTGTGAGGAAAAGACATAGCAATACATGTAAAGTGCGCGGTAAGACCTTTTACTGGCGCGCCCCGCCGGCAGTCCATTTAGTTACTTCGGTGAAAGCCGTTGAGTGGCTGGGTGCATGGCGTTGTCAAAACATCACGTAAGTAAATTTTTTTGTGTTTAAACTATTTGGTCTATCTCTATTTATTATGGACCGATTCATGCGGAAGTTTTTCTAGATTGTAGTGACATTAGTAGGGTATCATATTGCTAAAGTAGTTTTGTAATTAATTCTACTAGTTTGCCAGTATGTCAGTTTTCGTATGTCAATGTCATTTGGGGTTATAAGTTCCTTCCCGGCGGGGCTAGTTGTTCCCCGGAACAACTTACCCCAATTGACATCCAATCGTATCTAAAATTCCTAAGACCATTTTTCTTTCATTTTAAGGATGCGAAACTATACAAACGAAAGACAGATAGAGGTAAAACCTCCGAGACCTTATTGCGTCAGAGGGAAAACCTATTAAAACTGTTGCAAGAGATCTTGATATTTGTCACATGACGCTACATCGATTTGTGACACTTGGAACAGGAACAACACTCTAAAAATTAGGGGTAATTTTTAAAGATATTTACAGGTAAAAGAATGGTAAATTTTTACATATATGCTGTAATTTTGCATGCCCTCTGTACATTATCTTTAAAAATACACGTTAATTTGTTTTTAAATAATTTTTACAGTAAGTAGTGTGATATCACAAAAAAATACATTTAAAATATTAAAATTACATAAATATTACACGCCACTGTAAAAATTATGTGATTCTGCTATGAATTTACGGCATCAATTTGTAAGAATTGTGGGATTCCCCGTCACTTTTCGGCACAACGAACGAGGCGCGGCCGTCGCGTCCATTGTTTGGTTTGATGCACACTTGCCGGCATCGGTTTGTTCTTTTTCCCTCTTATACAGTTGTACCCAGAGAACTAACTAGTTAGTTGTACCTATGTGTTTTATTTTGTGATTAAGAAAGTACTTAACAAGTAAGTATTGTATAGTTTTACTATGTATAAATGCTCATTTTGTGGTTTTATGTGCGGATCCATACGTATTTACAATTTACATCAATTTTTCCTCAGAAATTCAATATCAATTCCATAAAAAATACTTCGTGTATAAATCTTCACTAAATTTATTGTTATACCATAACAATTGTTTCGACACACAGTGTCTTCATCAGATGGTTACAAATGAATGGATGATTTAAATTATCTTAAACTATAAAATTTACTCTAAATATTTACCTATTTTATTTTATTACACTTGGAAATACCAAATAACCCAACTATCTGTTATTATTAAAGAATAGGTCATTATACAAATTTTATTAATGAAAAAACCCTTACGGATTAAATTTAAATTTAACAAAGGAGAATTGTTCAGGTCTAACTGGTCGTTTAATAGAATATTTGATCTTTTGCATTTGTTAATTTCCAAATTTACATAGGTCAAACAGGCAGATGTTTTGAAAAAAGAATCAAAGAACATAAAAATAGTTACAATAAAAAACACATTAATTCCCATTATGCAATACATTTAAATAGTGAACAACACAGTTTTCATGAAAATTTTGAGATTTTACATTTAGAAAATAAGTCAACAAAACTTAATTTATTAGAAAGTATGGAAATTAACAAATGCAAAAGATCAAATATTCTATTAAATGACCAGTTAGACCTGAACAATTCTCCTTTGGTAAATTTAAATTTAATCCGTTAGGGTTTTTTCATTAATAAAATTTGTATAATGACCTATTCTTCAATAATAACAGATAGTTGGGTTATTTGGTATTTCCAAGTGTAATAAAATAAAATAGGTAAATATTTAGAGTAAATTTTATTGTTTAAGATAATTTAAATCATCCATTCATTTGTAACCATCTGACGAAGACACTGTGTGTCGAAACAATTGTTATGGTATAACAATAAATTTAGTGAAGATTTATACACGAAGTATTTTTTATAGTTCTTATAATGGATCTTCATCAAGTAACGGCTGCCTCTATACAATATCAATTCCGTTTAAATGTGTTTATAAAGACTGTTTTTTGGAGTTTAGTTGTTATGCTGCCTTTAAATCACATAATTTTCGAAACAATTTCGAAAACAATACAAACATTAGATCAACTAATAATCGCAAAATTTCAAATTTATATTAAAAATTTAAATAAATGTTTACCTTTTAGGGGGTGCTGCCCACTAATAAAGGCGCGCTTAAAGATATCAGTACCCCAGAACCCTGCATCATGGAAATAGGTGAGTAGAAATATAAAGTTGCCGTATTTTTTTTATAAAAGTTATAGTCAGAACTGAGTATTTTGTTCTTTACTCTCCGAAAAGTTAAACTAAAAATAACTGAAATATACATACAAATTTTGTTGATGGTACCTATATCTTTAGTTCTACAAAAAAAGGCACAGTAATGTGAAAACCGCAGCTCTCTATATCTTTACTAAAAAGGGAGGTACCTACCTTGTTAAACCATCAAATGAACACATACATTTTCACTTCATAATTATGGCAAGGCATAACATTTCCCTGATCCCTAAACATTTTTTTTTCAGAAATACCTAAATGGCTTTGAAATATTGATAGGGTTCGAAACTTTATACACACAATGTATAGTTATTTAATGTCAAATAAAACGAACTATATAAAAATGTTGCATTTTTATTTAATTCCTTCGACAAACAAATTACCAAAAATTAAAAAACATAGATTATTATGTAATATTACAAATTTAATACATTATTCATTACTGCAAAATTTCAGTGTTGGAACAGATAATTTACTGTTATAAGAACTAAAAATATACATTTTATTTTTTTTAAAGTATAATTAACTTGTAATTTTACCTAATGTTAGCTGTGAGTTTACTAAAATACTACCCAATTTTTAAAGAAATATTCCGGATTTATTGTGATTCCCTTGTAAATTCACATGAATATTAACAATATATTTAAAGCAAAAATACAGGAAAACATGTGTTTATCCAGTTATTTATTTACAAACAATTCACATGGATTATGTAAGTCTACGGTGTCACTGTAATATTTTATGCACATTGCTGGCAACAAATAACCAATTATTATTGCTGTAGTTTTACAAGATTTATTTTTAGAGTGAAGAGTTGGCGAACGACATTTTAAAATGTTCCTCAATTTACTTCGGTCTTCTGCCGCGAGAGGTGCGAAAACTCGTGTATAAATGTGCAGTAAAATTTTCTTTAGAAAACATTCCCCCTTTATGGCACAAAAATCGAGAAAGTGGAGCTGACTGGTTCACTGGATTTATAAAGAAAAACCGAGATTTATCGATAAGAACCCCAAAAGCAACTAGTGCAGGACATGCATCTGCATTTAACAGACATAACGTGAATGAATTTTTTACCAAGCTCAGTGAAACTCTACTAAAGCATAAATTGACACCATCAAGAATCTGGAACCTGGACGAGACTAGGGAAACGACTGTATTGAAGCCAAGGAAGATCGTGGCCCAAAAAGGTACAAAACAGGTCGGTGCTATAGTGTTTGCTAAGCGCGACACTTTGGTTACTGTAGAGCTAGCAGCTAGCGCCGTTGCTTTATACCAGTACTATTTTATTTTGTTGTTTTTTAAGTTTAATTGTGCATAGAATAAACATTAAATAATATATTTCTAGAAATGGTTGTTTTATTTAAGAATGGCTACGTTATTCTCAAAGCCTATTGTCATAATCTAAGCGGAACAATTTGCCTCAAAGGTGGAACAACTCGCCCCAAAGCGGGGCTGAATGTTCCGCTCCGAAATTTGACACAAATTGGTTTCTGTAAAAAAAAAACTATTGAGATATTAGTAGAAATAACTTAATTGTTGAAAAAACGATAAACATCCGTTTAATTTTTGCACATTTAAAAATTAAAATTCATGTTTTTTTCAATAAAACATCATGTCATATGAAAATCGGAACGTCCAGCCCCGCTCTCCCCTACCTTTAAAAATTTATTGCTGTGAAAGTCAATACCAAGCGCCTTCGTCATCCAGTTGTTTCACAGCAATACATTTTAAATTGGAAAGCTTTATCATACTTAAACTATGGTTTAATTTAAGTCTAACCACTTATTTGAACCGCTATTGTACAAACAGTGATGATCGTATGGCTTTGCTATTCATGGTGTTATTTATTTATCCATAAGTTTATGAAAATCATTTTACTTTTTATTTAAAAATAACTGGTAATTTAAAAAACATACCTTCTGTTGGGTTCCTATATTATGTATTATAATACTTATGTAGAGAGAGAGAGAGAAAGAGAGAAACAAAGTAAAACATACATTATAAACTTTACAGTCATTTAGCCAAGTCCTGAATGCTTGCCTTCATTCGGGGTGACCCATTTCTTTATTAACCATGCTTTAATAAATAGCTAGGTTAAGAGAAGGATATTCTACTATTACTAATATGTTTATTTAACACAATGAATGGTTATTAACATTAATATTACTAGAATATAACATAGTGTTCGCGAAAATAATTAAAAGCGAATAATTGTGGCATATCGGACAAGTGTGTAACTGTTTTTTATATTGGAATATACAGGGATCTAAGCACAATTGTGATGCACTTCGTGGTTTATTTAGGTGTCTACCTTTCGATTATTACCACTATAACTGCCTTTTGTATTGGAGTTAAATCCGCTGGGATGGCGCTACCGTGTATTAATAGCCCCTTTACTTTTGTAAAAGGCTTTTAACACATCTTACCGCTGTTGTTGGGATTGCTTGGGTTATGGCTGCCCGTAGAGTCCTAACAAGGACGAAACGGCCGTCATGGTCAATCCGCCCCAGGGTATCCATTGCGCTTGGATCCCTGTTTATTCCAATATAAAAAACAGCTGCACACTTGTCCAATATACCACTATTATTCGCTTTTAATAAATATTACTATTATTTATTGTTGAAGTAAATGAAAAACAAGTTATATTGAATCCCTTCTTGGGTAAAATTTTGACTAAAAAAAATTTAATTAATTTTTAACTTAATCAATATGATTTGTTCCTATATTTATTTGAATCACAAAGATGCCGCATGTTATTGTTGCTTCGTAGTTATGTTAAAACAACTACTAATAGAAAAATTAGTCATAAAAACTGATTTTTACTGAATACAAGAGTGTTAAATTAATTTTAAATTTTAAAAGTTAACTTTGACCAATTTAAATCGACTATAAGATTTTTTTTGGACTATCACGTCCAGGATTTCTTATAGTATAGTGTATATATATGACCTATTTTCGAGTTTTTAGCTCCTGTTGCTGTATGCCCTTTAGTTATGGGATACCCTGTATATATTCAGGAGTTATATTATATTATCATGTCTGTAGAAATATGCTTTCATAGCCATATTTAACACCATATCTCACTTGCATCTTGTCGTCCGCAGATGCCGACAGCAGAGCAACGGTCGCCCATTGACATGGTTTTGGCGCTTTGTTTTCTTGTTTAAAATTTGTTTATGTCGAGCAGGTTGTAAACTAGTAAATTATATTTTTAAATTAAAATATTTTTTATATTTTTGTTTAGAAGTGAAACTTTTCCTAGAGATGAGTGTGTGAGAAAATACATGTTAATATCAAATCAATCAATTAAGAAATATATATTTTTTTTTCAAACAAGTAACAATATATTTCATATAATCCAATACAATAAATATATTAAGCTTCTTTTCGTATTCCGAATTCTGTTGTACCCACAATGAATTAAGCAAAAAAAAGTAGGAAGGAAAACACAGATTATTCAAGTTCACAAAGCTAACATGGTAGGTAGAGTCACCGGATCATCGGACAGTAGCCCATGCATGCATTCCAGCAATAAGTGACGACGTCCTGAGCCCAAAAGGAATAGAGTCTTGCAGGCAAAGAAAAATATATGTACTTAGGTAGAAATAAAAATATTAAGCGCCATGGATACACAATCTAAATAGCTATTAAATAACCAAGATATGGAAACCCAAGAAAAATTTGAGCTTACCTCTACTTAGAGGGAATTCACCAGACAACGTATAAATGGCTGTGTACTACATACGAACAACTCGGGACTTATCCCATGGAAAACAGAAACAGTAGGTAACCTCGCCCCGTATATGTATATAACATAATATTATAGGCATTAACAAATTTTAGGGTAATATTGTTTTTCTGCTGCTCCACATCCAAATTAGCGAAGATTTCATGATCTTCTCCGCCTCCCCCATACAGATACTACGTCGCGATAATACCATCAACCGGTCATCGAGTTTATCTAATAAGTTCAGCTGGCGCAATGGTAAGACATTAGAGTTGTAATCCAGTGACCCGTGATCGAATCAACGCAGGTAAAATTTTTTAATCATTTAATTTCAATAGGGACCCCACTTAGAAATTATTGGGTACCGGTTCTTGGATATAGGTCTTGCGGAGCCCCGACTTGTAGACTTGGACCCCGAAATTGAATATCTAAGTAGTTGAGGTTAAAGTGACCTGTGTGCCCCGATTCTTGGAACTGGTCCTTGCGGACCCCGACTTGTAGACTTTGGGGCCCGAGGTTAATACCTAAGTAGTAATGACCTAATGTCGGTGTGGATAAAGCCCAAGTAGCTAGTGCCCTATGTAGTTAATGCCCAAAGTAGCAAACGCCTAAAAATATGACAAATGACGTATGTGATCTGACAATTGACATTTGACATTTGACAAGCGCATGCTCAGAAGCTGGCGCCATAGTCTGTGACGCCACTGTCTGTCTCAAGTGCCGGTATGCCTACTAGTAGCCAGGTGTACAACAGTAGGTAATGTAGTATAGTATGCTTAATAATTAATTAACACATACCATTTTAAAAATTGGTAGTTAAAATAGTACCCAGAAAAAATGAAATTATAGTCTCGAGAGTGACTACAATGTACCGAATTTAAAATTAATATCTTATTAAATACTCGAATTATTCAAAGAAATTAGTTTTTAATATCAAACTTTGATCCCCTGTATATCAAACATGAGGGTCAAAAATATAAAATGGCATTATAAAAGTCATAATATTTTTACTCAAGGAATATATGGTACACGGATTAACCTATTTTTTCCGGACACCTTGCATAATACTATCCTGTGTTGCTGGTTCATTCAATGGAAAGGCGAGAAAATTTCCTATCTGTCCATAGGGTATCTCTATACCTAATAAGAATAGTTTTAAAGTTAATTACGATCTATCGCAAAATCCTCCATCACGGTCTTATTGATTTTTGGCAAGAAGGCCATAATTAATTACAATTGACAATGACATGCACCTATAGATACATATTAGTACTTTGTTTGTCATGTCCTTCTCGCCAAAAATGTATAAGACTGCTTGATATTTAGGGGATTTTGCGAAAGACCGTAAATAACTTTAAAAAATTCATTAGGTATAGGGACACCCTATGTAGATAGGAAATGGTCTCGCATATCTACTGAATAAATCAGCAATGCAGCGTCGTATTTAAAAAAGATATAAGTTTTTTAACCGTATTGATAAAAAGTAAAAATTGGTACTTTCCACTTTTTTACAATTTAATTTTCCGACAGTTCGTTATGGAGCAAAATAATACATATTTAATTTCACAACTGGAATTTTGGAGTTTTAGGTCGTCTTTGAAAGATATTCAATTTTAGGCGACACCCTGTTAAAGGTCAAAATTGTAGAATACAAAAACTTTTAATAAAAGTTATTGGACATAAAGAAAGGCACACAAAAAGTATATTATATAGGGTGTTTTATTGAAAAGGCAAGTCTGAGACAACTTCCGGAATAACCGGAATTATCATATTATGGTCATTGTTATTTCATTTAAAGACAGAGCTTCCGAAAACCCCATTATCAAAATTTGCAGGATTCAAATTGCATTAGAGTAAGTACAATATTTGTCGGTCTTTTGATAAGTAGTGTTAAAATAAAAAGTTGAGACCGACCGATGGTTCGGTTTCGGTTTCGGCTAGTTTCGGCCAAAAAATCTAGTTTCGGTTTTGGCCAAAAACCGGCCGAACCTTCGGCCATGCTAAAACTCAGTGTTTGTGAATTGTCGCGCACCTTTCGGCTAACTTTGGGTGGGTTCTGTAGGAGTGTTTTTTTTAGTGGGAAGAGTTCCGTTCTCAAGATCGATCTCGTCCTATTTTAAATAAGTTAAATTTTAGCATACAATGAAATTTTTAAAACCTTGTTTCGGTCGGACACTAATAAAAAGTATTGGTGTTTGTGTTTTAAATTTTTAAATTTAATAGAAGGGTGGAACTGGAGACGGATTGTTCCATACCTTTTCTAGACCTAAAATTAACTAAAGTAAACAACAAAATCAAATTTTCTATTTACCATAAACCTACAAGCACAGACAATATCATACCATTTAACTCAAACCACCCTCATAGTCAAAAATTTGCTGCATTCCACTCATTTTTCTCCAGACTTTTCACCATCCCCCTAGATGATAATGAATTTAAATCTGAACTTAACTTTATAAAACAAATAGGTCTTAATAACGGTTTCCCATTAAACTTGATCAACAAAATTTATTACAAACACTTAAATAAATTTCTTAACAGAAACCTTTTATCTAAAGACGTTTCCTCAAAAAAATTTTACTCTCTACCCTTCTGGGGCCCAATCTCATACACTCTTAAAAACGCTTTCAAACCTTTTAATATCAATATTGTATTTAAGACTCAACATTCTCTTAAGAAATTTTTAGTTAACTCCAAAGATCTTATCCCAGTTTCTGACAGATCCGGTGTATATAGCATTAGCTGTTCTACTGAGGATTGTACAGCCACTTATATTGGACAAACAGGACGCAAGTTCTCGGTCAGGCTAAAAGAACATTGCAGAGAAATAGAGAAAGCTAACAATCAAAACCTTTCCCCTTCAAAGATAAAATCTAATTTTTCTAGACATGTTTTTTCAAATAATCATATTTTCAATTCTGATTCTCATACTAAATTTTTACATTTTTGTAACAAGGGCAACAAATTGGACCTTTTAGAAATTCTTGAAATTAATAAAACGTTAAATAATTTGAATGTCCTTTGTCTGAATGATCAAATACAACACAGTTGCACAAACTTTTTTAATGTTCTCGATTTCAATGATCAGATATAATTTTTCTTTCTCCATTTCTATCGTTCTTTGTCTGTCTTAATTAGTAATTTAATACGTTTACAAAATATCCTCTCCATAATAATTACCACCTAAATACCATATACATCACAAATCTATTCTTTACTATTGACAAAATGTAATATTTTATATTTTCCACACTAGTTCCTAATTTATTGATTGTAGATTACCTTTTTTCTCTCTGTGACAAACATACCTTGACCGCTTAAAATCTTTTCATTTACAGATGCTACCACACAAAGTAATTTTAGGACACATACCCTTCATCCATCTAATGATTTTTCTCCCACATTAAAAAATTTTACTTTTTTCACTTCTTAGTTTTAAGTTATATTGTTATTTTAGGTAATTGGTTAGTAGTATCTTATTTACCTAACCTTGATTGAGCTTTTCCTTGATGAACGAATTGTTTTTCTTATACTTACTTCAAATTTTACCGCCATTCTGCCTGTCAGTTGAACTGTCTACTGTCATACTGTCGATTAATTTTTCTTTCATTCTCCTTTTGCACGTGGAGGTGAATAACCTTTTGAAAGGAATTTTTGGAAAATGTTTAAATTTATAATCTTTAACTTTATATTTTTCAAATTAACCTCTCGCGGGGTTACTGAGGTTTGATCCTTAGTACCCCAAACACTTTTTTTCTACAGAATATATCGTAAGTACTACCTTTTAACTTTTATTCAAAAAAAAAAAAAAAATTACAAAAAATTTTCTTAAAATAGTTAAAATTTCTATAATCTTTGATTTTAATTTCGATTTCTATTTTTTACAGATTTTGTTGTCAAATTTTTCACCTTCACAATGTCTTAAAGACTAGTTATCTTCTATAGGTCTGCTTTTTAAGACAGACTTCAAATAATCTTCGACACCTACTTAGCTAGGTTTTCTTTTTCCCCATGTCACTTGGTTTGTTTAACCGCCTACTTTAATAATGTCTTAAATACTTAGTATGGTTTTACCATCACCAATTTTCTTCATATCGCGTTTCTTCTTAACTTCAATTTTGAGTCCATAAAAGCTCAATTAGGGTTCTATTTTTAAGTTTCTCTTTTGCTAACAACAACAGCACTATATAAAAATTTTTTCTGTCTCCTGAGGATGAACGTTTCTACGTTCGAAACATGTAGAGACCCATGATTTATTAATTTTTCTATTAAACTTTGTGGAGGATGACTTTGTGTTTTTCTTTTTCCCTTTAATTCTTTCTATAGTACTAAAATTAGTGCTAAAATGCGTTATACTTTCTAATATTACGTTACCTTGGATTATATCAGTCGTCACCCCCTCGACCAGACAGCAATTCATTCGCATGGTCTGTGGTATAAATAATAAGCGGCATACGTTATTGTATCTGTTCTACTTTTCTTTTTATAGATAAACAAGGATAAGACAGGTACTGTAGACAATGGTTGCTGCTGATTTAACCAATCAGTTTTGAAAAGTAAGAGTATTTGGCAAATGGGAATTTCAGAACTAAGATAGAAAAGAAACAGTGCTAGTCCACGTGGACTTTCAGAGTGGTATTTGAGTATTTTTATGTTGTTGACTTTTGCAGTTGGTAAATAGTGGTTTGCGTAACTTTTTTTATGTTTAAAAAATGGTATGTTGGTAGTTCTGTTTGATAGTTATGCCTTTGTCGGTAGAACTTTTGACTTTTTTGTTTTATACCATGCAGTCATGGCAAATATCCGGAAACTTGTTGAGTATTCATAAGAGTCCCAAATTTGGCGATCATTTAGTGACCAATGAAAGATGATTTATTTTGTCAAATTTCCACTTTTATTAAAACAAGAACAACATAATTTTGATAACAAATTTAAAATTTTACATATTGAAAACAGGGGCAAAAACTTAATATTTTGGAAAGTTTAGAAACAAATCGATTGAAAAATTCCGGTGCATTATTAAACGATCAATTAGAACTAAATAGTTCCCGTTTGCTAAATATGTGTCAATAAGCTAAATAGGGTTCTTTGGATTTTCCATAAGATTAAGATATATTATACCGACAATAATATTTAAGTTTACAGTACCTAAACAGTGTTAAGAACATATAATTAAAGAATTAAGCTTGTAATGTGTATACCTGAATTAAGTAATTAAGCATCTAAAAATTTTGTTATTGTACTCAAATAAAATTAGTTAGCACCATACACCGAAGAAGCTACAATGTAGCGAAACGCGTCATGTAAAGAATAAGTTTTTCAATAAAAGTGGAAATTTAACAAGATAAATTGTCTTTCATTGAGTTATAATGAATTTCCATCAAGTAAAGGCCTCAACGATTCAAAATTTAGTGACCATTTTAAACTTTGAAGACCGTTTATTTGTCCCAGTCCTAATCAGATTAAACACGCAAATAGTGGTAAATGAGTATATTTTACACAAAATAACATATGTTTCGGAATACACGTAAATCGCTACTGTCAGTTCTTTCCTTATTCGGAAGAAAACCAGACCAGCATTAGATTTAAAAAAATAAATTGGGTCATTTTTATATTTTTTTGTTATAATTTTTAAGGGGTATCTACAGTGTACAGTGAATTTTAAACATAAATATTTAGATTATATTAGGTACTGATTTGTTGCCAAATATTGATTATTTAAACTAACAATCTTCTTTACTTATTTTTGTCATAAGGGAAAAAATTAGTGGTATCATTACTTTATTTACCATGACTACACATACATCAATTCCTTACCAGAAAACTGCAAACTGTCGGTGTGTATTTGTTTTAGCCATTTTACAGCAAATAAATAAACTATTAATAAATATACTGAATACAGACTTTATTATATTATATTATAATATATTATAATATTTGAAGGTGGTAGACAATGAAGTAATATCAAAAAAATTACCTTGTCGGACTTTCATTGTCTTTATTTTGTTACTTAATACAACGTTTCGGTTAGTTAGTATCTCTAACCGTTTTCAAGTGTAAACTAAATTATAATTCTAAAGTTACTGTCTTAAATACTATCCATGTGCAATGAAGCTTGATGACTCCGCCTACGTGCTTATTGGAGTGTGAAGTTTGAGTTGTTGCTTTTGGACAAGAAGAGGCTTCCAGATATTGGTGATATCTATACTTGGTTTACTAAATATATGGGTATTTTGATTTACGAGAGCTGCTTCCTTGAATTTTCGTTTTCTCCAGTGCTGTTCTGTGTCCAAAACCTTGGCTTCTGACCACTGTATATTATGTTGATTGGTCCATACATGTTCCGCTATACATGATCTCGAAGTTTCACCTCTTTGAGTATGTTTCAAGTGTTCTTTAACTCTTACGGGAAAGAGGTCTTTTAGTTTCTCCAATGTACGATTCGCCACACTGGCAAGGGATTTGATAGATACCATTTTTTGTGTTTTCATTACGGGGGGGGTTTTACTTTTGTAAGAAAGCTTCTAAGCGTATTTCCGGATTTGAAGGCTGTTTTGATATTATAGTTTTTGGTTCTCCTTCTTATCTTTTCAGAAATCCCCTTGACATAAGGTATTGTAAGAAATGCTTGCTCTTCTTTTTTTAATATTATATTATATTATATTATATTATATTATATTATATTATATTATATTATATTATATTATATTATATTATATTATATTATATTATATTATATTATATTATATTATATTATATTATATTATATTATATTATATTATATTATATATTATCTAGAAATCTATTACGATACCGTCTTCAGTATCGAAACAAGTCTATTTAAAAGTTGGTTTAAGTAATATTCGAGGTAATATTCAAATGTTTTAATCTGTTGACGTCTGGCGTGGGGCGTGGCCTAGCATGTATGTTTGGTTGCGGAAATCTATATATTATATTTATTACTTTAATACATTTATTAATTTAGTTATAAAAACACATAATACTAACATTATTCACACAGAACAATAAAATTTTATAAATACCAGTTATAAGATTTTCTTTCCATATTTTTTTGATTATGAAAAACTTGTAATATATTAAAACACAAATGTCATGACAATATGGCAGACACAACGAAAATATTAATTTATTGTCAAGGCAACTATGATAGTAAATTTATAGTATTACCAACGTAAAATTTAGAGATACAAATTTGCAAAATGTGAAGGATTTATTTTATTTTTTTATTGAAAAAACTACAAATTAGAAAAAATACTATAAAGTACGTGTTATATAAAGCAGTTTTAAGCACTTGTCCCGTTATAAAACTCGCCGCAAGCGGCTCGTTTTTTGACATGGACGCGTGCTATAAAATGATGCTTTATAAAACGTGTACTTTAATATACTATTTTGTTGGCTCTATGGGCAAATAAGTGAAAAAATATATCTGATATATTTTTTTTAAATTTAATGGTTGTTAAAAATATTATGTTAATTTCGGATCGTCCGGTACAAGTCACTTGTTTAACTTTTTGCCGATAAAAAGTCGAGGCGTAGAGTGGAAATGTTGCACGAAAACTTTTTCCCGCTTTCGTAAACTCCTCTCGTGTAGACAAGTTGTCGTTTTCCAAAGTTGGTTTTTGTGGGCTTTTCGTATTACGCCAAACTTTTAATTGCTTTATATTGACAGGATTAATTTTGTTCATGCTGAAAACCATATGTGGGTTTTGCACAAAAAGGTTTAATAACGGACTTTTGTTGTGTATGATGTAAACGTGTTATTTTCCCCTTGTTTTTAATGAAATATGTGCCGTATTTATTTCGCAAATGTATAAATAAAATTTGAAGTAGTTACTAGACTTATTAGAGTACTGTTTGAAATGTTTTGATGGAGTGAAACTTAACAGATGGTTGGAAAATAATTTGAAGGAAATAACGAAAATGTTCTACCTACACTGCAAAAAAATGGCTGTAAAATTACTATTTGGTTCTATAACATATTGATTATTTTGTCACCAATACGTCAATACAGTGTGAGTTTTTAATAAAATCAGTAAATCCAGACAGTTTTTTTTGGATAAATGCTTGGAGAGAGCTTAACATTTTAAGCGATGGTATTTTTTATAAAAAAAATATTGATTCAGTGTGCTCCAAATTAGAGATATGACGATATCGATAATTTTTTAAATGGCAATACTAGTTTTTTATAGAGAGAAAAAGCCTTCTATTCCCTATAAGAATTCACATAATCCTTTTACAACTGTTTAATACTATATGTGACAGCAACTCGCTTTCCTACTGTAAGACAAAGGCAATTGCTAGACCGTTGTGTAGTGATAATATCACGGTAATTTAGCCAATAGGAAATAGAAGTTAATGCTACCATATAATTGTTTTTCTATTTCACGTTCATAATGAGTTCAGTACGACCCTCATTTGCGGATCGTAATGAAGCTATTTCGATACGCGTTTTTTCTTTATTTGATGTTGGTAACATTTAAATGTTTTATTTCATTAACTTGCGCGGCCTTTGTGATTTACGAGAAAACCCATTTTTCGCAGAGGAAAACTAGCTTGATAACTTACTTTTTTATTCTGTGTGGATAACAGTCATATATGTTGGTTGCATAAATCTATAAATCAATCTTTTGTAGATGCTTCAAGCTATCATTTTCTGCCAAATATTATCCAAAATTCATTCTACTAACCTTCTAATGTCGATTTTAACTTCAACTTTATTTGAATTTTCCATCTTCCCTATACTAAATTGCAATGCCTTGACGTAAAATCACGGCTTTTGAAATTCGAAAAAAAGTAGCAAAATCTCCCGAATTTCCGAACGCTCTGTATATGTACCGAATGTACAAGGATCACACAACGTATTCCGTCCAATTTCAAATCTCATATCGCTAAAATAACTTTAGAATCTCGTGGTGAAAATGGGTCAATAAATCAAAAAATGACAGTTTGCAAAATAATTTTTGTTGTCCAGAGGCTCCTATAATAAAAAATAGTATTACCAACATAAAATTTAGACATAAAAATTTACAAAATTTGAAGGATTTATTTTCTTTTTAAAATGTATTTTTCTTGATTATAAAAGGTGAAATAGAAAAAAATGTATAAAGCACATGTTTCATAAGGCGTTTTAGCGCCCGTGTCAATAAAAAAACTCGCCACTTCGTGGCTCGTTTTTTAAAATAGACGCGGGCGCTAAAACCGCTTCTTATGAAACTCGTACTTTAATATACTATTATAGCCATTATTGCTCTGAATACTCACAGTAATTATCAAGTTCTATTGGGGGTGTCATCTGGTTTTATATACTGTATTAGTTCCGACTGGCAGTTTTAATGAAACTTGACATTTATCATAATAATATTTGCTTGCCACGGTTAATAAAGCATATGACTTACCACTAAAAATCAGTACTGAAGCTTTCAAAAATTTAAATAGCTTCTAGTGTGATATTGTTCTTGTCGTTTAACATTGCATATGATTATCCAACATGGTTTACTGAGATGGTAAAATTCGTCCATAAATTATAATGTCCAATACTAATGATGGGTTGTGCGAAATAGGAATCTTCCATTGCTTTATCTGACATGCAAAGTTTAAAAAACGTAAATAAAAGTAAAAATAAATTAATTGAAGCAGGTATTGGTACGATCAATAAAATTCAAACTTAGATAGGACAGCTAGGAGACTCCGAACAACGATGTGACCTGCGCAATAAATACGTTAAAACTAATAATAAGGCGCGCGGCGATTGCCGATCGCTACGAACCTCCACCAACGTCTGTGAATTATAGGTTCTAACGGATACAATTAATTTTTGGGAATGTTGATCTGCTTTCTTAATTGTAGAGAAAGCGCTTTACTGGGAACAAAATACGTTGCATTAAGATGATTCAATTTGTTACTTAACAAAATTGCTGAATTAAAAGTAGTTCATTATTCAACAAGACTCTGCTGCTAATGGAACTAATTACTACCAATAAGAGCACTGTTCTTGCAAGTCCGGAATTAATATAACACTAAAGCAGGTATCATATACTAGTAACTTATTTAATATAGGTTAATAGAACATAAGCTATCAATACAAACCTGTCTTAGCAAACCTGTTGTGTTAGATTATTTTTTCTCAGTGTACATAAGTATTAAATTTCAAATTTTTATTCTTTGTCATTTATAAGGAGAGAGCGTTTTTTAAATATTTATAATCATATTATGTGCAACTGATCGACTCCATGTATGTTAATTACCAAAAGAAATTCGTTACTCTTGCTGCAATCGTCAAATATCGTGATACAACACTATCTACGTTGTACTTATTGTCAGGTTCTTTTAAAGTTGTCTACAACGGTAAAGTTATCTCAGGTTTTAAGGTTTTCTAGCTTAAATCTTATTCTGACGGTTCCTATTCCCCAACAATGCGGCGTTCCTTTGTTAGAAAATGAAAATTGTCAGCTTAACGACATTATCTTGTGATTGGAAAAATTTTGTGTGTATCTTTAAGCGTCGTTTTGGCCGTTTTTATAGGCTCACCCCTGACTTTAGAAGTGACAGGGTCGCCTGGCCAAGTGTTTTTTTAAAACTAAAAAAATTAACCTGAGTTACCCGTTTCGCCGATGAGAGATTAAAATTTGACACTTTTTGTGGCTTTTAAGCTCATTTAAACTCAGAGTTCCTCTGTACATATTACTGAACCTAAAAATATTAGTTCTTTGGTTTTATACTATAAAGAAATATTTTGGAAGTTTTTTAAAATGACACCGGGTCTTAGATATTTTATGTCAAATTTAAACAAGCTACAACACTTCAAAATTTTTCAGGAAAAATTATAAAGTACACGTCAAAAATAATCCCAAGCCTAAATTAAAACTCTATTGTAGTGCTAAAAATATCTATTTTTTTTTTACAAAAATGCAAATCCTTGTTTTTTGTTCTTTTTGGAAAATCTTTAATTAAATTTCTTTTGAATCATTTAAAATGCAGCGTAATTGCTTTTGCCATCACTTGTGTCCGTATTGTTTATTTTAATTTAATTTAATTCGGAAATGGTGTATTCTATAGAAGAACGTATAGAAACGAGTTTTTTTATGGTGCTTACTAACTGCCATTACTTTTAATAAAAGGCATCTTTATAAAAACGTCAGCCAAGGCTACATAAAAGATTTAGTTCAAAAATTTCAAGAAACTGGATCCGTTGGAAATAAAAAAAGACAACAACCTAGAGTTTTAGATGAAGATATTATTATGCAGATTAAGGTTATTGGGAAGTTTCTATAAATGTAAAGGTGTCAATGCATCATTTAGAACCAATTATCCAGCAATAGTATCTAGAGATTCTGTTAGGAAAGTACTAAAAATGCATAAAATTCACCCTTACGAAATGAAAATTTTGCAACAACTTGATGACGATGATCCGGTCAGAATTCAGGTTTGTGAAACCGTGACAGGGACAATAATTACGATACACCTGAATTTATTAAAAAAAATCTTCTTCTTACACAGATACAAAGGCAAAGAATATTATTTTCTCCCTCAATGCTGAAAGAAAAAATATAATATATTCTAGGGCAACTAAATTTCTGCCCAGAAAGTATCCGGAATTTTATGTTTTACCTAATTTTAATATATTTCTTTTTTCTAACACTCTAAGATAAAAACATTTTTTTGAGGTCTAATAAAAATATCTGTTCAATAGACAAAATGATTTAATGAAGCTATAAAGTTTTTAATAAATAATTACACTGAACAAGAGTATAGTCTAAATCCGGGTCTAATAAATTCCTAAAATTGTGATGTTGAGTAATGTGCAACCAAGAGAAATATCAGGAGAACCAATGATAATAGCAAAAAGCTGTTATACCATAATTGTCCAGTTTTTTTAAGGATAAAAATTCAGGATACCTTAAAATATACGGAATGATGCATTGTCATAGACAAGGATGGTAGAGGCAAACACGTTTAACTTCAAATGAGTTAAGCGAAGCAAATTTTATTGCAGATTTTACAAAAAAGAGCAAAGAACAAGTAATTGCATTATTGCCAGAAAAAAGAGTTGTAGCACTACAATAGTGTTTTAGTTTAGGCTTGGGATCATTTTTCATCATTTATGTTTATTTTCTAATTTTTCCTGCCAAATTTTGCGAAGACAGTTTTAAAACATTTTCTCAAAATTTTGCTAACATTTTCTACTTAAATCTCATAAAGTTTGATATTGCTAAGAAGTATAAAGGTTTTTAAAGAAGTGTCACAAGTAGGGAAGTATAATTCAAGATTTTAAAGTGAATGAGAATAGTGTTTCAGGGGTTGGGGAAGGTGGTTCGCAAAATACCGCATTTTTGTAAATGGTATTTTTTTTAATATATTCTTTAGTGTAGAAAATATAGCTATTGTAAGGTTTCCAAAGTTAACCTGTATTTAGATAGATAATATGAAACGACAATTTCGTAAAAAAAGCTGTTTATATGGTACAGCCGAATTATCCTGCACGCATGTTCTTTATTAAGACGACATTAATCGTTTCCATTCAAGTAAACAACATTGTAATCTTGTAGCTCTCCGAACATTAAAAGAAAAAGCGACGAAAACACTCATTTTCTAAATGGGCTTTTTTACTAATTAAACGTTCTTTTGAAAACAATGCCTAATGCATAAGTAACTGTAATTAATGCTGTAATTTTAATTTGTTCATTTTAAAAAGTTTAATTTATATTTGCTTTGTCATTTCCCGTTAAATTAAAATTTCTGAAAGGACGACTAGAGAAGCAAATAAAAATCATTCCAATGACAACTGACAGCATGCACATGCACGGCATGCGAGCGTGTTTAATTATTGTTGGAGACTTTTGACCAATATAAATTGTGGTGATTTTAGGTTTTAAATTAACAGAACCTAATTAATTATGAACATGTCCATAATAATAAAATAATTTAATAAACAACACATTTATTCAATAATAGTATGATTAAAACATATATTTCTTACTCACTCTACTATTGTAGTTACTTCACTATCAGCATATTGAAAGCTGCAAGAGTTAAATCTGTTATAATACAGGGTGTTTCATTAAGGGTGGCCACCGGCCATATCTTGGAAACTACTAAACATAGAAACTTGGGAACAAAAATTTTAATTAAAGCGGTCATGAGAAAATTCTGGAAATTATTTTTAAGTTCCTCATTTCGCCGCAAGGGGGCACAATTAAATTTTTTTTAATTCTAAATTTCTCCGAAAATTCCCATATTAAGGTATAACTCTGATTACATCATCGAAAAGCTTAGACAATTCTGCATTATTTTGGTTTAAGGCTCATTGGCGTACCGACCTTGATAAGAGTGGGAGAAGCTATTGAATGTGTAAACATTAAAATCGCTGTAACTTCTAAATGATTTAGGGGCAATGATGCACCAGTAAAATGGCCACCACGTTCGCCTGAGTTAAATATGTGTGACTTCTTTTTGTGGGGCGCTATTAAAACAGAAGTTTACAAGAAGACTCCGGTAAACACACGCGATGATTTATTGCAGCGGATTTTAAATGCAGGCCACCATTTTAATAACCCCGAGACATTAGATGGGGTCCAGTATCATTTTTTAAGGAGTGTTAATAAGTGTATTCAGCAAGATGGCGGTCATTTTACACATTTGCTTAAGTAATGTTTTTGTTTTACTTAGTTTCTTACAATACATATTTTCAACATTGTTGTACTTTGTTTCATTTTTATTGTTAATAATTGATGTATGCAGGTACCTAATTGTAAATATTTTCTTCTGGCAAAACAGCTCATTCAACGAAAAATATTAAAGAGGTTAAATAGCTTCCAAATACATCCAGTAACTCTACAAAAATATCTGGGTTGTCATAACGCCGTTCATATAAAAAATGAGGGGAAATGTTGACGTATTATATCACTTTTATAACACTTCCACTTAACGTCATTTTATAGTATTAATCTACATACTAAAAATCATTAAAATCGATTAGCAGGTTTTCACGTAATTTAGGAAAAACCAATATTTTTACAAATTTTTGACGCCCTCTACCGGCTAAACGAGACAATTTTGGATATAACTAAGTCGGCTTAGATCGACCTATTTTGACGTCAGGAGTCTGTCGTCAAACGTTGTACAGGTATTTTCCGGACACCCTGTATATAATAAATTTAAATATTAATAATAATTATTCTACCACTTTGCAAAACGTCAATAAGGGAATTTTAAAAACTATTTTTATTGCATTTTATCCGGACTTTTAACAACATGCATTTTATTTAACGAGTATCGCTTAATAAATGGAACTGACGCCAGGTAGTTCTAGCGACGTTGCTGGATTAGTTTAACGCAATTTAAATTATTTATTGGCTATCTTGGGTGATTTTTGGGGTTTTTTGTGAAAAGTTTGGTGCAGTAATAAACAATCGTTGATCATGCATGAATTTCATCTGTAAGTATGGTTATGAATTAATATTTATATCTGCGAGACTTGGGATGGGTAAAAAACATTGACGTTTTTAAAATGTATTTAACAGTAAACAAATTACATAATATCAAGGGCGTCCATAGGGGGGGGGGGGGGCAAAACGGGCACTTGCCCCCCCCCCCCCCCCTAGGCGCCCACATTACTAGTTTATTTCATAATTCAGTATAAATATTGAATAGTACAGTGGTTAGTTAGTAGACCAACAAATCACTAAACTGAACAATTACATAATAAAAACATATCAATAAATTAATACATTAGGCATAAGTTAAATAAATAGTCTTATACAGTGTCACCAGTAAAGTCCGCATCATATGGGATTTTTTTTATTAATATCTTTATTCAAAATTTGACTTTGGCATCAAGTTCTACATCGATCGAGATGAAAATTAGGCAAATAAATAGTAGTCATGTAATTTGCATTATCTGTCAAATTTTAATTTTTTTTTCAAAAAATAATTCAAAAGTAGGGTTATTTCTGAAAACATCGAAAAAAGTTATAATTTTTTTTAAATGCAGTTTCTAGCCCACATGCAAAATTTCAGCTAGATAAGATAATTTTGATTTTTTACCTATATTTTGTAAATTGCACCACTTTTGCAAAATAAGACTCGACGCAACCTATACATAAAATTTCTTTGTTTTGACAATGCTTTATCTCAGATACATTTTCTTTAAACTAGCGTCATATTAAATGTGTGTTTTTCTACAAAATCAAAATTGGGCTATTCAAATTTGGTCGCATGTGATGCAAAGTTCATTTGTTTTTGACCCTGTATAAGGTAACTTCATAAAATACGTATTTTTGAAAACGTAGTTTGTGACTGAAAGAAAAAAAAAAAAAAATGAAATAAAGAGATTTTAAATTAAATCGTTGAAAATAGATAAACTTTCCGTTGGGTTAAGCAAAAATTTATTTTCTACTTAATGAACACTTTACTGATGACACTGTGTTCTTTTTTGTCTTAATATTAAGGTGTATTACTTTCAGACACAAACTATGTTTTCAAAAATACTTATTTTATGAAGTTAATTTATATAGGGTCAATAACAAATGAACTTTGCATCACATGCGACCAAATTTTAATAGCCCAAATTTGATTTCGTAGAAAAACACACATTTAATATAAAGCTACTTTAAAAAAAAATATATCTGAAATAAAGCATTTTCAAAACTAAGAAGTTTTATATAGGTTACGTTGAGTGTTATTTTGCAAAAGTGGTGCAATTTACAAAATATGGGTAAAAAATAAAAATTATCTTATCCAGCTGAAATTTTGCATGTGGGCTAGAAACTGCATTTAAAAAAACTTTTCCCTATAACTTTTTTTTGATATTTTCAGAAATAACCCCACTTTTAAATTATTTTTTGAAAAAAATTAAAATTTGACAGATAATGCGAATCACGTGACTACTATTTTTTTGCTTAATTTTCATCTTGATCGAAGCAGAACTTGATGCCAAAGTCAAATTTCGAATAAAGCAATTAATAAAAAAAAAATCCCATATGATGCGGACTTTACTGGTGATACTGTATATAAAAAGTATTGTTTAAGTTTTTGCCCCCCCTCCCCCCCCATGAAAAACGCTCTATGGACGTCCTTGCATAATATTACAATAAAACAATAGTGTTAACTAGAAACACGATGGATTTAGGAAAGTTGTGTGTGCCCCTAGTTAACACAAACTCAAATATATAAACAAACTGTCTATAATTTATAAAAACTTATCTCAGTAATATTGGTTTATCGAAACTATTATACTCATACTTTTGTAATTATGTTTTACCCAAGCTTTTATTTTGTTTTTATTTGATTTATTTAATAATCTATTTTTAAGATTAAAATATAAAAATCGAGTAATCGTGGTCCAATAACGTAAATATTTCTTTGTGTAGAGGAGAAATGCTGAATGAAAGTACAATAATTTAAATTGGTGACAGCCTTTGTTTGAACTGGGTGAGTGACAAAAGATCTAAAAAATTTCTGTTAAAGGGAGAATTGAATAACTCTTATACAATATTATTGTCGTATGCTAACGAAGCCTGATTCAGAAACAATAGCGTTTTAATAACATAGTTTTGAGCTATTTTTAAAATGGTGGCAAAACAGAGTTGCATGCGGAACCCAAGCACATAATACCATAATTTAAAATCGATTTAGCCAACGCTGAGTAAACCATTTCTGTTAATTTTAATAGTAAAAGATGTCTTATCTGTGATAACTTGTATACACGTTTTCTATTTTTTTGCTAACGTTATCAATACGAACATCCTATTTGCTGAATTTATCAATAAATAGGCCCGTCTTTATTTGATGTTTTTCCAACATCGATGTAGAATTTCGATGTTGGACATCGATGTTTTCGTTGCACTGGTCCATCCCGATGCGCGTCTGCGTTGAACAGTGTTGCCACGCGGGGAGAACCCACTGAATCAATAATAAATTGGCTAATCATGTGTCCTAGTTAATACATTTGATTAATGATTGTAATTAGAAATTTAAAACTGTTAAATTTTATTCTTCCATCTTTATAATGGTCAAAACATTTAGTAAAATTATTCGCGATCAAATTTGCTGATCATGTGTAGAAAATGTCAACATTTAAAATGCTTTAAGTGGCTTTCACAAACAAATATCATTCTCGGTTAGCTTAACCGAGTAACAGACGATATTTAATCAGAATCTGGTCAAGTCAATTTCATGTTTGCAGGGAATCTCCGTACATCTCACAACTAGCAGCTTTGACTGCTCCCGATTCTTGCAAAACTATGTAGAATATGTAAACGCTATTTGTATATTCAAACAATTCTCCTAGTAAAGTTTTTATTGGAAATTTAAAGGACTTTTTCTAATTTGGTATCATAACAAGCATTTGCGTATCGTAATGAAGCTATTTCGATACGCGTTTTTTCTTTATTTGATGTTGGTAACATTTAAATGTTTTATTTCATTGACATGCGCGGCCTTTGTGATTTACGAGAAAACCCATTTTTCGCAGAGGAAAAATAGCTTGATAACCTACTTTTTTATTCTGTGTGGATAACAGTTATGTATGTTGGTTGCATAAATCTATAAATCAATCTTTTGTAGATGCTTCAAGCTGTTATTTTCTGCCAAATCCTATCCAAAATTCAATCTATCCAAAATTCAATCTACTAATCTTCCAATGTGACGTAAAATCACGTCTTTTGAAATTCGAAAAAAAGAAGCAAAATCGCCTGAATTTCCGAACGCTCTGTATGTGTACCGAATGTACAAGGATCACACAACGTATAGTCAGATCTGGTCTTAACGTGCGGGTCCAAAGGTCACTGATCTGATCATATGCGTCAAATCAGACAACACAGAGGCTATCAAAATGTTGTGAGATTATTTACAAATATACCGAAGGAAGGAAAAATAGTTTCATTATTTTAGCTATCGCGAAGATAGCCACATATACCTAATATTATTAGTTTTGTAAAAATTATGTACAGGGGAGTTGAAAAAGTTACAAAAAAATTATATAATCGTTAATTATATACCTACTGTACCCTTTAATTAAAAACGACAATAATAAACAGTGCAATTTATTTTAACAATTTTACTACTAAAACCTAAAAGTATAATGGTATTTAGCCTGATAAACTATTTCGATATTGAAAAAAAAAGTGGAAATTCGCAAATCAATATGCAGGAAACCGTAATGAAAACACTGGGAATTAGTTTAAGGACTATGCAGAATAATGTGCATGAAAAAAAAACATAATATAATACCCAAGAATACTAAAAAATGTAAACAAAAAACACCGTTTATAATTATAGCCTAAAAACTCTCATCGTCACCTATCAAATCTGAAAAGTCCTCGTCGTCTGAGTCGTCTTCGAATGGAGCAATTATCATTGGCGCTACTTCGACATCTAGTACTTGTTCTCGATCCCACCAATCCCTTATTAATATTTCTGTATGTTTCACCGATTTCTTCCAGTACTCTTGTGTAATATGATTCAACGAATCTTGCCAAACTATTTGTACTTGGTCGGATTTAAGACCATCACCTACATGTTTTTCATAATAAGACTTTGCACCAGCCCATATTAATTCTATTGCGTTAAACTGGCAATGATATGGCGGCAGTCGTAAAACCTCATGACCATATTCACTCAGTATTTCATCTATCGCGTTTATTTTGGGTTTTTTAAGAGACTTTGCTATTGATAGGAGTTCCGATTTAAGCATATTTGGTAAAGGATTTTGGTTGTGTTTTTCCATCAACTCATAAATATCACTTTTCCTCCAAGATGAAGTGGGCTGTTTATTTAAAATTCTTGAATTTTATGATGCATTATCTAATACAATTAAAGACGGAGCATCCAAATTTGGTATCAATTGAACTTTTAACCATTTTTCAAACATTTCGCAATTCATATTATCATGATAGTCAGCACTTTTTGATGTTGAAGAAAAAATTAAACTCGCACCTGCAACATATCCTGTTGCAGAACCGGCATTCAAAATAATAAAACGCTTTCCCGTACCGCACCCCTTTTTCCTTTTAACACTTTACAGACTCATCTTGCCAAGATTTTGAACCACTTCCATTCGAAAATATCCACGTTTCGTCTAAAAATACCACTTTCTAAATTTCGATTTGTAATTGTCCGTATATTTTTTTAAAAACTGAACACGCTAACTCACTATTTGTGGCTGCTCACATAAAAATCTTCGGTTACAGTCTTTTTTATAGCGAAAACCTAAATTTTTTATTAATTTTGATAACCCTTCAAGTCCAATTTCCAAAACACCCCGAATTTTTAATGTTTTTTGTAAAACTGGAAGAGTTACATTGGTTTTTGATTTGTATAAATCGTAAATCACATTTCGAACTCCCATTTTAATATTTTCGCTTAAATCCTCAGTCTTTGACTTTCTTCGTTTACACTTTTTAGTATTCTTGGGTATTATGTTATGTTTTGTTTCATGTACAATTTTCTGCACAGTCCTTAAACTAATTCCCAGTGCTTTTGCTACTGTTTCCTGAATATTGGTTGGCGAATTTCCACTTTTTCTTTCATTTTCGAAATAGTTTATCAGATTAAGTACCATTTTTTTTGATTGGGGATGCAAAAACCCAGAAAATTGTTTCATTTTGTCACAGACTGTCAAAGTCACAAAACTGGCATATTTAAAATAAAACGTAACTGGTGCTATTATAAGCTTTTTTAGAATCGCTGGAAAGTAAATACATATCCTTTTTTTTCATGTCAAAATGGAATAAGTCTGTCTCATTTATCTTACGTATTTTATTTAGAGGGTAAAATTAAACGCAAGTAAAGAAAACAAAAACTGAGAGTATGTCTTTCTTGAATCGTATGACCCGCACGATAAGACCAAATCCGACTATATTCCGTCCAATTTCAAATCTCATATCGCTAAAATAACTTTAGAATCTCGTGCTGAAAATGGGTCAATAAATTAAAAAATGACAGTTCGCAAAATAATTTTTGTTGTCCAGAGGCTAACTATGATAAAAAATAGTATTACCAACATAAAATTTAGACATACAAATTTACAAAATTTGAAGGATTTATTTTCTTTTTAAATATGTGTTTTTTATTGAAAAAACTACAAATTAGAAAAAATAGTATACCTAACGTACGTGTTATATAAAGCAGTTTTAAGCACTTGTCCCGTTATAAAACTCGCTGCAAGCGGCTCGTTTTTTAACATGGGCGCATGCTATAAAATGATGCTTTATAAAACGTGTACGTTAATATACTATTTTAATATTTGCAGGTTCTAATTAAAATCGACATCATGTATACGTATAACAGTTTTCAACTGTATTAAATTACAAAACTTTTATAGAAATGCAATAAAACCTATACTCTGGTAAAAATAAATATGGTGTTTTTTTTTTCAAAAATATAGTTTATTGTTTTTAGTGTACGAAACGCCTAAACTTTTCCAATTTTTGTTAATTTTCGAGGAAATTTCTCTAGGGATAATTTATAAAGATTAACTTTTATGAGCACGAGTTAAAGTATCTTAAGTTTTATAAAAAATTTTATTTACTTGGCTGTTATTTATAGTTGTTGGAAATATTTACCGGTAAAATTTGTTATATTATACAGTGTCCGCAAGAAAGTTCGCATTAAATGGGATTTTTTAATTATTAGGTATAGGTAAAAATTAAAAAAGCAGTTAGTTTTTGCTTACCTAAAAACCAAAAATGACGTATACTGAAGCAGCTGCACAACTTGCGTTACCTGTCAAATTTGACATTTTTAATAAAATAGGTTTAAAAATGTCCTTATTTATCAAAATATCGAAGAACTTTATTCGAGAAAGTTGTTTATTTAGGCATTTTTAGCCTCTGTACGAAATTTTGACAGTCTAATACAATTTTTATTTTTTGCCAGATTCTTGAAAATTTTGATCAACCCTCGTAGATTAACTTTTATACTTCGATGTAAAACCATTTGCCTTTACTTCATTTGTAATCTTAATGCAAATTTGTGTAACATTTTTGTTTCCAATTATTTATTTTGCTTCCAAAACTGAAATTGTTATTGATCAGTATGTAATGTTTGATGCAGAGTTTATCTAATTACATCAGTTTTGCCAAAACCGACGTTTCTCATTTTTCTTAAGTTAGTAAACAGATGTACAAAAAGAAAATATTAGGAAGGTTTCGTTGAAATTTTACTTAATTAATATTGGATCAAAAAGAATAAATATTAATCGCTCGAAACATTTTATTCAACAAAAATATAGTTTAATATAATTAATTTAATTTAATATTAATTAAGTAAAATTTCAACGAAACTTTCCTAATATTTTCTTTTTGTACATCTGTTTACTAACTTAAAAAAAATGAGAAACGTCGTTTTTGGCAAAATTGATGTAATTAGATAAACTTTGCATCAAACATTACATACTGATCAATAACAATTTCAGTTTTTGAAGCAAAATAAATAATTGGAAACAAATATTTTACACAAAATTGCATTAAGATTACAAATGAAGTAAAGGCAAATGGATTTACAACGATGTATAAAAGTTAATCTACGAGGGTTAATCAAAATTTTCAAGAACCTGACAAAAAATAAAAACTGTATTAGACTGTCAAAATTTCGTACGGAGGCTAATAATGCCTAAATAAACAACTTTCTCGAATAAAGTTTTTCAATATTTTGATAAATAAGGGCATTTTTGAACCTATTTTATTGAAAATGTCAAATTTGACAGGTAACGCAAGTCGTGCAGCTGCTTCAGTATACGTCATTTTTGGTTTTTAGGTAAGCAAAAACTAACTGCTTTTTCAATTTTTACCTATACTTAATAATAAAAAAAAATCCCATTTGATGCGGACTTTCTTGCGGACACTGTATGAACTGAAAATTCGTTTTATTGTCAGTGTAAATACCGAGGTAGCAATTCTTTATGTTGTTCGTTAGTTAACTTTTTTGGTGTAGTTATAGAGATCGTTAAAATTATTAAACATGTGGCTACTAATATAAGATTATTCTTAGCAATTCTGTTTAATTAATCGATTTTCCTCTATATACGGAAAGCAAGTAACAAAAAACTGATACTTTGGTATTTGTTGGGGGAAAGTTTTTTACAATAATAAAACATTATTGTTATTTTTAAATTAATATTATGACGTGATACTTACATAAAACATTTTGTTTTAATTATATTGATTCTTCAAAACGGAGAATATTATTTATCTACAATATTAACTCATTTATTTTATAACATTATTAGTCTTAGCATTTTTAAGTCGTTTAAGGCATATTCTTACAGAAATAATGTTCACTGGTCCTAATTTTAATATAAATATCCTAAAACAAAGTATTTACCATATTTATAGGTTTTAACTGCTCCAATATCCAAACAATGAAATATCCTACTCTGTAATTGGTTCTACTGTAGCGTTTGTAAATAAATAAAAAAATTAAGTTCACTTTTTTTTTCTCAGATTGTACACTGAGAAAAAAACCTTATAGTCTATTAACTAGTCTATTAACTAAAGGTATGTATGGTTGTTTACGGTAGTTCACTTTAAAATTTCACTTAAAAAACAAACCCATGTAACAACAGCAGGGTCGCCATGGCTCGAAATCATGTTACATAGGGAAAACAGGAAAATGGTGTAGCTCGTTTAAAGTGTTTTATTATTCTCTTTCTATTGTTCCTACATTGATTATAGCAAAAACCGATTCTGACCTGGGTTGCCTCCGTTGGTCAGCACAAATATAATATTGCTTTTGTATTATTAATTATTATAACAACTAACTTAAAATATAAACGTATTGTGAAATGCTGAGTTGGATACTTTTGCAATGTCCGGCTTTATGAATAAATTGAAAATACCAGATGTGTCGAAAGTATCCATCACACCTATAAGAATTCATATAGGTACTCTTTATACAACTGTTTAATACTAGCTATATGTGACAGCAACGCGCTTTGCTACTATAAGGCAACGAAAATTGCTAGACCGTTGTGTAGTGATACTATCACGGTAATTTAGCCAATAGGAAATAGGAGTTAATGCTACCATAGAATGGTTTATAGCCATTATTGCTCTGCACACACATTGCACAGTAATTAAGAAGTTCTATTGGAAGTGTAATCTGGTTTTATATACTTTACTAGCGTGTACCCGGCATTCGTTGCAACCCGCTGGTATAAATACAAACCCGAACAAACCCGATATATTAGTACCCGGCATGCACTTATGAAATTGCACCCGTGCGAAGTCGGGGCGGGTCGCTAGTTATACATAAAAACCTTCATCTTGAATTACTCTATCTATTAAAAAAAACCGCTTCAAAATCCGTTGCGTAGTTTTAACGATTTAAGCACACAAACAGCGACAACGACTTTGTTTTATATATGTTAAGATTAGTTTTGATTGGCAGTTGTAATGAAACTTGACATTAATCATAACAATAGTTGGTTGCTAACTTGCTACGGTTAATAAAGCCTATACTTACCACTAAAAATCAGAACTGTAGTTCTCAAAAATTTAAATAGCTGCTAGTGTGATATTGTTATTCTTGTTTAACATTGCATTATGCTTCTCTATTATGCGACATGATTAACTGATATAATTAGATAGATTTGTCCATAGACTATAAAGTATAATACTAATGATGGATTGTGCTTAATAAAAATATTCTATTGCTTTATCTAACATGCAAAGTTTAAAAAAACTTAAAAGCAAAGTAAAAATAAATTAATTAAAATAGGTATTGGTACTATCAATAAAGTTTAGATTTAGACAGTACAGCTAGAAGACACCAAACAATGATGGGAACTGCGCAACCAATACGTTGAAACTAATACTACGGCCAGTGGCGATTGCCGATCGCTACGAACCCCCACCAACGTCTTGTGGATTATAGGTTCTAACGGATACAATTCGTTTTTGACTGTTCTGCTTTCTTAATTGTAGAGAAAAAACTTTGTTGGGAACATAATGCGTCGCATTGAGAAGATACAATTTATTTCTAAACAAAATTACTTTATTAAAATTAGTTTATTATTCAATAAGACTGTGGTGCTAATAGAACTGATTACTATCAATAAAAACACTGTTAATAAAAAGTAAGCTATCAATATAAACTACGTCTTACCAAACCTGTCGTATTAGATCATTTTCTCCTCTGTATATTGTTAGGTATATATTATTGAACTAATATATTTAAAAGAAAAAAGTGTATCGTGTCTAGTCTAAATTTGCGCTTACTACTATGCTGCTCAAATTGCCACATTCTTTGACAAATGTTTGCGCCAATTGGAAAAGCGGAATTCATTTAATTTGGACTTATTTTACAGCTGTGTGTAATTAAAAATTAAATCCTTATACCTTATACCAATTATGATAAAAAATTATAAAACTGCAGTTTTTAATAGTGATATTTTAAATCTTACCTTATTTGAGGAGCGTTCATTCAAAACAAGACAGATCCACTTTTTGCATAAAATGAGATTTTTATGGATTTAGGGTCTTTTCCAAGATTTTATCGATTCGTTTCATAAAAATCGTTCTAAATCAGACCAAAACCATTCAAATTTGCATATAAACGTGCAGCGTTCAGTCAAAATCAGAAAAATCCAAAATTAAAATATTTTTTAGCGAACTGGTCAAAAGTAGACATATCCAATCATACTTTGATACTGTATCTACAAGAAATAGAACAAACCAAGACATATCCATACACAAAAATTTTCATAGAAAGCTTGTATTATTTTTTGTATAATAAAAATGTTTAAAAAATATTTTGTCGGATGTATTGACAAATTAATAATATTACTTCTTTACAGTAAAAGTATGTTTTTTAATAAAAACGCCGAATAACATAAGAAATCACACCGTGATCACGCAAAACGAGACATATCCACCTTGCGTTCAGACAAAATCAGACATCTCCATTAAATTTTTTTTTAGTTTTCTACACTTATATATATTTTCTTTAAATATGAGTATGTGCAAAACACTTATCATCCGATGCTCTATAATATTTAATAATTTAGAAAATTTTCCTTTAAAGGCCCTAAGAGCTAAAAGTTTTTCGCGTTTTTTCTCGAAATTAGTTTATGTGGACATGTCTTGTTTTGTATGAACGCTCCTCATTTATTACCAAACATGTTCGGGTTTGTTCGCCATTCGCTTGAGACACCCTGTATATAAGTACTTGTGTCGAATAATTTGTAGATACAGCTTTAGCTTTCCTTCCTACTCCATTTCATTGATAAAAATAATTCAGATTTGTACACAGCGTCTTTTGTTCAAACACAAAACACATTTTTTAATCTAGCATAAATAAATACTACAATTTTACGTACAAGATTTAGCAGTATACAGAACATGCACATTTTAAATACTAGGTAAATATTATTTATAATACCTACACTTTTCAGTTGCTATAACATAAATGATTTTAATTTATTTACAACAAAACATAATTTCTTACTCTAATATACCCCTTTACCACTTTACTTTAGTACAAAGTAACTTTTAGAGAGAAGCAACAAAGTTTCAAAATCTGGCGTAAAATAAAGTAGGGTTATATATAGGGTCCGTTGTTTTTTAAAAATAAAGTTTATTATTTCCATTGTAAGGAATGTGTAAACTTTACTAATTTTAATTAATTAGGGAACAAATTGCAAACTGTCTGAGAACTTATTTATAAAAAGCAAGTTTTATTAACAAAAGTTTGGTTATTTCAACTTTTATAAATAATTTTGTAATAAAGTTAGTTAATAAGGTTGGCCGTTCTTTATAGCAGAAGCGATTAAACTTTGCTTTGCAATCTCTTTGAAAATCGTGTTGGCTAGAAAAGTGATGTTACGATACAATTTGTCAGTTTAATTTTTAAGATTGTCGCTTTCCTCATTTCCTCATCGTCGCTACATTATAGTGCAAAAAGTAGATTGGTTTTAAGTTAAAGACTTATGTTTTCTACATAGGTACTAGAAAACATATAGTTTTATTTATTTGTAGTGTAAAAAAATAAATATATTAATTTTTTAAGCTGCTAAAATTAGCTTTATTAACCTCAAGAGTAGACGTTGGGAACTATTGTTTTTGCAAAATATTATGCCATCCCCCCTTGTTTTTTGTGTGTAAAACTACAAGAAGTGGAAGTCCCTCTTCTAATATACAGTGTGTGTATAAAGTCTGGAAACGGCTTAATAACATCACAATTTACTGGCCGATTTAAACTAAATTTGGTACAGTTGTGTAAGAGGATCTAACGCACCGAATGACGATATTGGCGTTGTTGCCAGCTTTTTAGTTTGTCTGGAATTCGAACGAATTTTATATTTTTAAATATAACACCCAGTATATTTTTCATTTGTAGTTTTTACATTAAATTTGTTCTTTTGGTTTAACATACTTTGTTCATAATATCAGTAGTTTTCGAAATAACGACGTGTTTTGAAAATATCAACAAATTGTGTTTTATTTATTAATAAATAAAACACCAGTTCAGTTTTGATGTTAAGTCATAAAAGCTGTCATTTTTACATGCAAAAATGTCTTTAACTGAAAGTGAAAGAATTAAAATTCTTATGATGAGAGGATATGGCGATAGCGTCAGATCTTACGAAGAGGTTAAAAATCTATTTAATGACGCATTTCCAAACCGAAATCCAATTTCAAAAGCAACTGTTCTAAAAACTGTCCGGCGGTTCGAAGAAACTGGAAATTGTAGAGATAGGCGACGATCAGGACGACCAGTAGTAGTAGATGAAGAGAAAAGTTTAGAAATTTTACAACATGTTGTTGAAACCCCTGTTTCTTCATTAAGAAAAATTTCTCAAGTAAGTGACGTCTGCTTCAAATCCGTCCATAATGTTTTAATAAAACATAAATATCAGCCTTTCAAAATACATGTAGTTCAAGAGTTATCAGAAGATGATTATGAGCGAAGAATTGAATTTTGTGATATTATGATGTCAAGGTTTGACCAAAATAACCAGTTTTTCAAATTTATAGTATTTTCGGATGAGCAACATTTATGTTAAATGGTAAAGTCAATAGACACAACTGTGGGTTTTGGGCAAATGAAAATCCCCACTGGATGATAGAAGGTCATACACAACGCCCTGGAAAATTGAATGTGTGGGCTGGGCTTCTGGGTAACCACAAGATCGGTCCATTTTTTATTGATGGAAATTTGACATCACAACTTTACCTTGAGCTCTTGGAAACGCAAATAGTGCCTACTATACGAAATGTGATGGGTCCAAATTATGCAAGTACATTCTTCCAACAGGACGGAGCTCCTCCCCATTTTGGTCGAATGTGCGCGAATTTTTAAACAACACTTTTCCGAATAGGTGGATCGGTAGAGGGGGTACAATCGAGTGGCCACCTATAGGTCCCCTGATTTGTCGCCTAACAACTGTTTTTATGGGGACACTTGAAGAACAGAATTTATACCATAAAACCTCAAGATTTGGCCGATTTGCAGCGTCGAATTTTGGACGAATTTGAATTAATAACGCCCGAAATGATTTACAACACAATTGAAAAATTTTATTTTCAATTAGCAAACTGTCAAGCTGTACAGGGAAAACAAATATAAAAAATATATTTTTTCTAAATTGTACTAGTTATTTCGAAAACTACTGATATTATGAACAAAGTATGTTATACCAAAAGTGTAACAAATTTAATGTAAAAACTACAAATGAAAAAATATACTGGGTGTTATAATTAAAAATATACGATTCGTTCGAATTCCAGACAAACTAAAAAGCTGGCAACAACGCCAATATCGTCATTCGGTGCATTAGATCCTCTTACACAACTGTACCAAATTTGGTTTAAATCGGCCAGTAAATTGTGATGTTATTAAGCCGTTTCCAGACTTTATACACACACTGTATTTGCTTACCAGGCACCCACTATGCCCAGTTAATACACCGACGTTTGTTCAACGTAATAATAAACAGGGGCGTCTTTAAAGGAGGACTCGGAGTAAAAAAAAAGTGACCCCCCACAATAGTCAATTGAGTTGACTCTTACAAATAGCGAGTTGGCTATATTTAAATTTTAAAAACTTTTATAATATTTTCTTTTAAAACTTAAATAATATAATAATAATAATAAAAAAGTTTATTTAACATTTTTTTTTACATTTAATGTTAATATATATTTTTTTTGTATAAACTTAATTCCGAAACTCAGAAGTAAATACTTGTATTGAGTTAAATATAATAATAAGTTAAATATAAATTTAAAGTTAAATAATAATATAATATTTATTGTAAAGAATATATTTCATAATTCAGACACAACTATATTATAATATAAAACAAACATGACAATATTTTATTTGTATTTTATATCACTATAATATACGAAGATACAATACGTTATGTATACAGTGACCGGCAGAAAGTGCGCAGCATATGGGAAAGTTTTTTATCTTTAAGTTTAGAAAATTAATTTTATTTTAGATAGGTTCTGCATGTTCTCAAACCAAAATAACACCCATTAAATCCGGTAAAAGTCTTATGGTATACGAGGTATGATCCAAAATTTGAAATTCCGCTAAGAGTAAAGTACCTCCATCTTTCATTTTAGAATATTTTTTTACTAAGAATTATTGTTTTAATTTCAAAGTTATACCCAAATTCCAAATTTCGCTTATTTTGGACAAAAAAAATGGATTTAATCGTGTTTTCTGAATCACCCTGTATAAAAAATAAATGGCAACCGAACAGTACGAAAATACGATTTTCTGCATACCTTGTTAGAGATAACTGTTAATCATAAGTCCGATTAGTTTGTTTTCATAATATTATGGCTTTTTAAAATAAAAGCATAAAAATATTAAATATTTTTGCTGCACACCGTATTTTATTTTCTGAGGGAACAAGTTAATTTCATCTAACTGATATTTTTTGATTTACATTGACTTAAAGCATCTTCTAAATAGTTTTTATACATTGAAGTATGCATAGAAAGTTTCCTTTTGATTTATAAAGAAAAAAATTTAAATTAAAAATATATTTTGAACGGATTTTTTTTTGAATTTAAATTTTTTTCTTTATAAATCAAAAGGAAACTTTCTATGCATACTTCAATGTATAAAAAACTATTTAGAAGATGCTTTAAGTCAGTGTAAATCAAAAAATATCAGTTAGATGAAATTAACTTGTTCCCTCAGAAAATAAAATACTGTGTGCAGCAAAAATATTTAATATTTTTATGCTTTTATTTTAAAAAGCCATAATATTATGAAAACAAACTAATCGGACTTATGATCAACGGTTATCTCTAACAAAGTCTGCAGAAAATCGTATTTTCGTACTGTTCGGTTGCCATTTATTTTTTATACAGGGTGATTTAGAAAACACGATTAAATCCATTTTTTTGTCCAAAATAAGCGAAATTTGGAATTTGGGTATAACTTTGAAATTAAAACAATAATTCTTAGTAAAAAAATATTCTAAAATAAAAGATGGAGGTACTTTACTCTTAGCGGAATTTCAAATTTTTGATCATACCTCGTATACCATAAGACTTTTACCGGATTTAATGGGTGTTATTTTGGTTTGAGAACATGCAGAACCTATCTAAAATAAAATTAATTTTCTAAACTTAAAGATAAAAAACTTTCCCATATGCTGCGCACTTTCTGCCGGTCACTATATAATATATATATAAATATATATTCTTTATTTTATTCATTATTTATTAATGACGTTCTGGAATATATCTCTTGGATTAGATAATATCCAATTTATAATTTTATTTGTATAATTATTTAACGATTTAATTATTTTAATTGACTGTGGTAGCATATCAAAAATATATGGATTGATGTTCAAAAAATGTTTGTGTAAATAATAAAATATTTAAAACTGAAAAATGTTAATCGGCGTGCAGACAAAGTTTTTAAAATTGAGAAAGTTTTACACGTCCATTTTAGAGTCTCCGTGGCGCAATTGGTAGAACGCTCTACTGGTAATCAAGGTTCTGGGTTTAAATTCCATTGGAGGTGTTTATCTTCTGTATATTTTAGAAATTACGTCTGCATGTAAATTACATTTTTCAGTTATTAAAAAGTGAATATTGTGGCTTATCGGACAAGTCGCTGGCTCAGAATTATACGGCTCTATGTTACACTAAGACAATTTTGAGCAAAACGTGTTTGAAGTTTCGGGTATCAGCATATCCTTGTAGGAAATTCACAACCAAGGAATTATTTTAGCAAACCTTCGTAGAGAGAGAAGTATAAAGGGGTATTATTGTATTTTTGAATAAATAAATAATCAATTTTTCATATAAAACAGTTTAAAATTATTATAAAAATTACATAGGACTTTGTAGCTTAAGACTAGTAAACTGAAATAACAGTTAGTAAGGTGACATAGGACTTTAAGGCAAACTCAAAATTAAATAAATAAACAAAATATATTTTGAAACCTTGAAAAAAATCAGTTTCGGATTTCGCTCTATCCAAAAATCAAAAGAATAACTACAGGAACTAATAAGATTTATTAAAATATAAAAAATTATAACAATAATATTATTTGTTTAACGTTACATACAACCTCTAACGAAATTCTCAGCTTCTCACGACATAGAACTTTATATCACTACACATAGAACTTGTGTTTATTGTGTTAGATGAACTAAAAATGTCACTGAAAGTTGTAAGTTACACATAGAACCTTGTGACACAGATAAGTCTAAAAGTGATAAAATTGTAACATAGAACCTTATAATTCTGAGCCAGCGAAGTGTTTAACTGTTTTTTATATTGTAATACACAGGGATCCAAGCACAATGGGTACCCTGGGGTGGGTAGACCAATACGTCCGTTTCGCCCTTGTTAGGACTCTACAGGCAGCCATAACCCAAGCAATTCCACAACGGCGGTAAAATGTGTATAAATGTAGGTATATATTAAAAGCCTCTTTGCAAAATCAAAGCGGCCATCAATACACCGTAGCGCCATCCCAGCGGAATTAACTACAATATAAAAGGCAGTCACACTGGTAATATCGAAAGGTGGACAACCAAATAAACCACGAAGTGCATTGCGTTTTTACCGGAACATCTGCCGTTTTTGCACACTAGAAACAAATCAACACTGTCCATCCATTTAAGAAAAGCCATAAAAATGTTTAGAAGATAATATTGCAAATGTTTACACTAAATATGTATTCAGAAATTTTTCCAATGTTAAATTAAATTAATTTAAATTGTTTGGTAAAAAAATAGGAAAGTTTATTTTAAGAGGATTGGCCGAGACATTAATTAAATTAATTAATAATTAATAAAAGTTTAACGTTAATAATGAATCTCTATAGTAATACATTTTTTATTCGAGGAAATTGGAAAACCCATTTTAATATAATTTTTATGTTCAGTTTTATACTTATATTCAATTTTTTTTACGCACGCAGGTTGGCTGCTTTAGAAGGCTCAAGAGTTAAAGGTGTAATCCGAGGAATTATTATGAAATATTTATTATCCTCTTGTAAACCTTAATTAAACGTTATTAATATCTAATACCACAACGACAAACGAGGTGTATAAAGTTAGCACAGCAAATTGCTTTGAAAATGATGGAAATGCGTATAATGATTGCCCATCGTATGCCCACTTTTGCCGATACAATAGATTTTTTTGCCCACAATTTGTTTAAAAATAGGAAAAAGGAAAATGTAAAAATTGTAGTTCCCCCCGACTGTCCCCCTGATCAGTTTATTTATAATTTATTTATTTATAATTTATAAACAATTTATAATTTATAAACAAAAACATTTTTTTTACATAAAAACATAGTATCTTCATTCTAAAATTAACACAAATGGAAAATAGCATATCAAAACTATTTATAACACCTAGGTGTGGAACACCTGTATGTGCGTAATTTACATTGAATATACGTATTTATATAATGTATTTAACAGTATGCACATTCAGAAAAAAAAAAAATAATACATTTCTAATATCTAGTATCACTCTTTAGTGCAAAAACCGAAAGAAAGTAGAAGAAGGGCTAAAACAATTCTAGAAAGCTAACAATATTATTAAAAATATAGTTGTTCAGTTGTTTTTTAAATTGCCTTTTGTCAGTTAAGGTTCTAATATTTTTTGGTATTAAGTTATATAGTTTTGGACCATAGTATGTTACAAAGTGTTGCATCA
Source organism: Polydrusus pterygomalis (assembly GCA_963969555.1). NCBI lineage: Eukaryota > Metazoa > Arthropoda > Insecta > Coleoptera > Curculionidae > Polydrusus > Polydrusus pterygomalis. The sequence continues at coordinate 125,097,082 of OZ018375.1, forward strand.
TTGTTGTTCTAGTTTTATAAATATTTATTAGTTTATTTGTGTTTCCTCTGGTCTGATGATCATGTGACACCTGCGATCTTTTGAAATCATTATTAAAGTGCAAAAATTGACATACCGTGATAATATACAAAGTTCTAATGTTACAGAGTTCTCTGGAATAAAGTTGATTTGTAGGAAAAAGCTTAGGTTTCTTAAGACTAATTTTTACAATGGAATTTTGCACAATTCGAAGTTGCTCAAGATTGCAGTTGTACATTCCTCCCCAGACCAGTATACCATATTTTAGAAGGGGTTCAACAAGCGCCTTATAGACCATAATGATAAGCTTTCTGTTAAGAAATTCTCCTAAAATTTAAAACTTGTGAATTAAGCATCTGACTTTTTTATGCAAATATAAAACATGTTGGTCCCATTTAAGGTACTTGTCAATGACAATGCCCAAATATTTAAGATGAGTAACTTCCATAAGTGGCTCATCAATACCCGGAATCACAATTTGATTAAAGTTAGGTCTATTTACAGTATTTAATGAGAAGGCGATGTAATGCGACTTTTTGATATTTAAAGTTAATTTGCGGCTGTCTAGAAAACTCTGTATTTTAAGAAAATTTAATATAATTTTTTCTTTTAACAATGACCAACTTTCATCACTAAAAATGACAGCCGTGTCATCCGCATATGCCACCACCTTTCCACCCACGCCAAGATTGCAGATGTTATCTATATACAAATTAAATAGAATCGGTCCCATCACAGTACCCTGAGGTACACCATGGCCCACAATTTTGGGAGAACTAAGCACATCCCCAATCCTGACATGCTGGACCCGTCCACTCAAATAATTCTTGAAGACCCTCCACACGATCCCCCTAACGCCACTACACTCAAGAGTATCAAGCAATATAGAGTGAGATACCGTGTCGAAAGCCTTCGCCAAGTCCAGAAATAGGGCAATACATTTTTTTCCCTCATCCAAGTTCTGGACCACTTCTTGTGTCAGTTCAAACATAGCATCAGCCGTACTACAGCCCTCAACGAAACCGAATTGGTTCTTAGAAAGCAAACCGTTGGCATTCAAAAATTTGACAAGTCTGTACTTCAGGCATTTTTCAAAAATTTTTGCGATATTCGAGATAACGCTTATAGGTCTATAATTGTTTATATCGTCTTTACTGCCTGATTTATGAATTGGAGTGACAATTGAAATTTTAAACGCGTTTGGAACATTACCTGTCTTAAAAATTAAATTTACTATATGTACTATAGGATTAGTTAGTTTCGCATGCAGAAATTTAAGTACTCCAGAGGATATGCCATCCGAACCTGAGGAACAATGGTTCTTTAAGCTGTTTATGTGTTTGTTAATTTCATTGTTGTTGGTTGGGTATAAAAACATCGATGTATGATTGTTATTTTGTGAATGTTGCTCCTGGTTTGAAGTTTTAATTTTGTCCGACATAGTCTTACCTATGTTAATAAAAAAATCGTTGCAAACGTCTGCTATTTCTTTTTGATTTGTTGTAATTTTGTTATTCTTATCCTTTATTTGAGTTACAGTACTTTTTGATGAATTTTCGTTTGACGCTTCACTAATTAGATTATAAACTTTTTTCATATTGTTTTGATTTTGTTCAATTTTTTGTTTATAATAATTATTTTTTGTGTTTTTTATTATTAGGTTGAGCCTATTTCTATATTCTTTATATTCCGTTAGTTTTTGTGGAGAAGTGTTCAGTGTTAGTTCTTTTTTAAGTTTGTCGCGTGTTTTTATAGATTTGATTATGCCGTTAGTAATCCATGGCTTTATTTTTTTATATTTATTGTTAATATAGTGTTCAAGTTCAGATTTTTTTATTAAACTCTTTAGATTATCTATAAGATACGCAGTTGCTTGTTCAACATCATTAAAATTGTTCGTCTGATCCCAGTCTATATTCTCTGATAGAGTTTTCAATTTGTTAAAATCAATCCGCCTTATAAGTCGAGAGCCTTCATTACCGCCGATGCAATGCTTGTTTTCTGTAATATTAATCATTAGTGGCATATGATCAGTTATATCATGTTCGATGATAAAAGACTTAATAGTTTTTGGCCTAGATTTTAATTTATCACGAATGAAAATGTGATCAAGACAGGATTGACCCCTTGGTCTTGTAATATCATGACAATACGAAACGTATCCATTTAAACCCATGATAGAAAGATAGTGATTAACATTACCATCATCTCCCAAAAGCAGGTTAATATTAATATCTCCTACAATAATCGCCAGGCCAGAATCTTCAGCCATGGCTAGATAATTTTCAATATCCTGTAAAAAGTATTTTATTCTCGTTGAAGGTGATCTATAAATCGCGTGTATATTAATACTTGTATTGTTTATGTTTAAGGCGATATTTGTTACAGTAACTTGTGACCTTACGAGTTTATGGTTAGCAAACGTCGGACTTAGGTGCGATTTTATATATATAATAATACCATCATATGAATTAAATTCGGCCTGATTATAATATGTAGTATATCCGGGTATACAAAATTGATCATGGGAGTCCAATCGATGACACTCAGTTAACACAATTATATCACAGTAAGTTAAATTGTATGATTGCAAGAAGACTAGAAAATTATTAAAGTTAGTTTTAACTCCGTTAATATTAGGATGCATAACATTGAGAAATTTATTATCCGTTTTAATATGTTGATGTAAATCATTTGGATAAACCCTAACACTCATTTGAAGTTCTTCACTTATTATATCAAGAGTTTGTGCTTCAATATTAGCCCTAATTGATTTTAGTTTTTATAATCTCAACCTGACGCTTGTAATTAGGGCATTCCCAGCTGCTTGCTTGATGATGTGGGTCATACTTAGTTTTGTATTTAAAATTACTGTAAATACAATTTTTACACTTGTAGACAACACTTTGACAGTCCTTAGCTTCATGCTCCTCAGAACATCTATGACACGCTCTTTTATTTTTGCACTCCGTACTTTTGTGATTAAATTGTTGGCAGATGAAACATTTTACGACCGGAATGTCCTCGTATACGGGATATCGCTCCCAGCCAATATACACCTTTTTAACACTCATAAACATTTTAAAGATTGTAGGTGAGCATTCAGCATAAATAGTCTTTGTGTTTTTATTTTTGAGCGATTTGATATATGTAACCCGAAACACATCCCGATCCGAAAGGAAATGATTCTGTTGTCTTATTAATGTCTCAATTTCATCGCTTATGTAATTATGGTTAAAGCCAGGGATTTTGATTTTAGGGTTACTTAGCTTAGTCTCTAAGATTTCATAATTAGGACCCATTATTTCCGGTGCAGATTGTTTTAGTTTTTCAAAGTCTTGTAGTGATGGTAGTTTTAGCATAATTTTTCCATTTGACAGCTCTTTTGTTGTGTCAATTCTTATACCCATTTCAGAAGGGATTATCTTCTCCCTTATGCATTTTTTTGTTACTTCTGGATCTTGTTGAATTTTAGATTTAATTATGATTTTCGGTATATTTTGCAAGACACCATGGGGTGGTCGCTCAAATTTTGCATGACTGGCATAAGTATTTTCATCCTTTGGATTCTCAAATTTGGCTGAAAAAGTATTTAGTTTATCCTCTATCATCTCAATTTTTTTAAAGATTTTCTCGTTAATCGGTTTTATATTGGCTTCTGTCATAAGCTTTTTAAGTTGATTCTTGCACGTTCTACACAACCAAACCATAATATCAGCAATCTCACCAGTGATTTTCTTATATAGTTGGGTTGTTACACCAACACATGTGGCATGGTACCATGATTGGCATCGACCCTCACAGAAAATTCCAGCTGAGTTTTCTGTTACACCCTTTTTACATATTTTACAACCAGTGTCTTCCTCTGTGGAGTCAGATTCGTCACTCATAGTGATCAAAAAAAACAAAAAGAGAACCTTCTTTAGCTTCTCAGTGTAATTTCCGGTTTGTGTTGTAGAATAGTAGGTCTACTACAATTTCAGGTAATCACCTGCTATCTTCAGGTCTAACTTAACTTGACATTTCCTGCAGTTTAGGCGCCAAAAGAAATAATGAAATTTTAGTAATTTCCTCGCCGAATCCTGGTATTTATAGTTTTTAGATAAAGTGTTCCAAGCACTACAACGTTTCAAAACACTGAAAATTGCACTTTTACTATTTAAAGTTTTAATATCTTGGTAAAAAACTGCACTTAACTCGGAAAGGAAAAAGTAAACAACATCAAACCTATAACCTCACTCTCTGAGTTATAAATTTTCGCGGGCCAACGTCCATTGAAAAAGTAAAGTAAGTATAAAAGCCAATGCATCAGAAAAAAGCTTTTCGTTTGCCCATGTTTGCCCATCAATTTGTTTTTTCAAAATTAAATTTTTACAATAATTGTTAAATAAACAAAATAAATTGAAAAATTAAAAAAAGTCGGTCTATTAGGTATCTTAAATTAGGAATTCTCGTTATAAAAATTGGCAATAATATTTTAGGTTAGTTATGAAATAATACAGCCAATTTTAATAAGACATCATTAGGCAACACACGTTGACTGCAAATGACGGTTCACTTACACTATCAAAAAACATTACGACTCAAATCGGAAGAAATACGTACCTGCGCAGAAATAAACGAACTGACGGGCTCAACGAACTCTTTACCACTGCAGTCTATAGTTTATTTGAGTAAGTTTACACCACTTTTGTTAGATGGCGTTACATATACGTTAATATGCGGAGCTATCTCAAATTAGGCGCCTATCTTAAAATTGGGTCTCTTCCTCTATCGATATTTTTTTAATATCGATATTCGATATTGGAATTTCAATATCGCCCAGCCCTAGTCAAGACGTTGAAGCGCTAAGCTCCATCTAGTGTTAATAATAATAATAATAATAATAATAATAATAAAGACTTTTATTAGCAAAAAATAATATGTACATAGCTGAGAAAAGAAAAGAGATTGACCAAACTCAGAGTGGCGAAGTCTAGCTAACAGGGCTACTCCAACTCAACCACTAAACTGAGAAGGTAGTCGTCTTAAAATATGTTAATATAAAAAATAAATAACTAATATTATAATGCATAGCAGCGGATGTATTGGTCTGATAAATATGACATTTATTATAAACTAATGGTAAAACTAAATTAAACGACAAAATGGGAAACGATTCCGTCCCCGTAAGCGCGGTCCCGGGCAGCAAAAGTGGTGAAACAATTAATGTATTACTGCTTATTGAACAGGTACGCACGAAGCTTAAACTTAAACTTATTAATATTATACAACTTAAATTCGTTTGGAATTGAGTTATAAAATTTTATAGCATTATAAGTGAAACTTCTTTGAAATAATGATGTATGGTAAAACTGTTCTTGTATCTGATATTTCTTTTGTGAATGTTGTTCCTGGAAACGAACTTATTTTTAAGTTTTTTTGATGTATTCTCCATGGTAAGAACTTTATGAATAAAATTACCCAGATGAAAATTACATCTATTTCTCATATTAAGCCATTTGCACTCATTTATTTTATGGGTTATATGCTCGCGTTTTCTTATTCCGTAAATCAGTCTACAACAGGAATTTTGCATTTTTTGTATTCTATTCTTTTCAATTTCATGTAAACAAGGCATGTAAATGAAGTCGCAGTAGGAGTAGTGTGACAGAACTAGGCTGTCGCAGAGCATTCTTTTAAGTTTTTGATCGAGGATATGTCTATTATTGTAAATTAATTTTAAGGGATAAAATGCTTTTTTATTAATATTTTTTACGTGTTCTTTGAAGCGCAGCTCCTCATCCAAAACAATACCAAGATTTTTCGCTGAATGTACATAAGGAAGATGAACGCCGTTTAGAGAAATGTTCACATTATTTTTTACAGTGTCACGATTACCTTTGTTTGCAAAGCACAAAATTTTGGATTTTTCCGAATTTAATTTAAGGTTATGAGTATTAGATAGGGAAATAATGGTTTCCAAGTCGAAATTAATTTGCTGGATCGCATCCAAGTAGTTTGTTGGGGAGAAGCTCAGGTGAAGTTGAGTATCGTCCGCGTAAGCGTCTGACTGACAGAATAGCGTAGAAGTTATTATCTCTGCTGTATAAATAATGAATAATAGTGGAGATAGAATGGAGCCTTGCGGAACCCCTGAAAGAATGTCAATCTGATTGGAGTGTATGTTGTCAACAACGACTTTTTGAGCACGGTTGGTTAAAAAAGATGATATTAGTTTAACAGAATCCACGTCAAACCCATAATAATGTAATTTAGAGGACAAAAGCCTATGATCAAGTGTATCGAAAGCTTTGGAGAAATCCAACAAGATCAACAGGCTGGCCTGGCCTTTATCATAGGCGGTCATAATATCATCTATAACTGAACTTAATGCTGTGGCCGTACTGAAATTTTTTCGAAAACCACATTGGTTGTCAGGAAGAAGTTGATTTTCTATAAAAAAAGAGTACATTTGGTCGTGCAAAATTTTTTCTAGAATTTTAGACATTGCCGGAAGAATACTAATTATTCTTAAATCCGAAAAAGTTTTAGGGTTATTATTTTTAGCAAGGGGTTTCCCTATGGCAACCTTCCACGAGTCTGGAAAATATTTGTGCTCTATACAACAATTAACGATATGTAGAATATAAACATCAATAAACGGACTGCAAAGTTTTAGCATCCCCATTGAAATATTGTCAGTACCCACGCAGTCAGTTTTAATAGAATGTATGACTTTATTATCTCTCACTCCACTGTGCTTAACTGAAACCTAAAGGCGATATTTTCTCTATACCTATTATTGTTGTAGAAATTTATTTTATCGTTACCTTTGTTAGATACGTTTTGCAGAAAAGAGCCGAAATAGTTGTTAATGTTATCGGGGTTGGATAAGTTTGGGGGTAAACTATGATTTTGGCAAGTACGAATATTAAGGTCTCTTAATGTACTCCAAGTCTTAAAACTATTGTTTTCAGAACATACATTTTCAAGGTAGCGTTTTTTAGCTCTTCTGACAAGTGTAACTAAATGATTGCGAAGTTGTTTATATCTATTTCTATTGTCGTCGCTACGATTTTTTTTAAATTTCTGTAAAGCCTTAGATCTTAGTTTTTTGACTTGTTTTATCTCATCAGTTAACCAGGGTGCTTTTGGTTTGGTAATGCGAGCTTCTTTAACTGGAGCATGTTTGTTAAATAAATTTGTTAGCGACTGGTTAAATAAATTAATTTTTAAGTCGATATCTTTTGCTCTTAAAATTGCGAGCCAATTAATACTATATAGGTCTCCTAGAAAGTTTTGGTGGTCAAAATTGTTGTAACAGCGGTAATTTATAATTTTTGGACCCGGTTTAACTGTTTTAAAATTCATATTTACATATACTAGGTTGTGATCTGATATATCATCGGTTGTTATGGTACCTTGAGATTCTACTAATTCTGGATTACTTACAAAAATAGGATCTATAAGCGAGCTACTCCTGTCTGTTATTCTGGTAGGTTCGTTTAAAATTTGAGAGAGTCCATAAGACTCAAAGCATTCAGAAACTGGTGTATTTATATTAAAGAAATTAACGTTTAAATCGCCTAAAATAACTACGTGATCAAATATAGGACAAACGAAAGATAGGACAGAGTCGAAATCCGGAATAAAATTATTAGCATTGGAGTTTGGAGGTCTATAAAAAGCTCCGACCGCAAGTGTTTTAGCGTGCATAATAATCTTAATAAATAAATATTCCAGACTAGGATTTACTATCAAATTGAGGGTTATTAGTTCAGCGCACAAACTTTGCTTGGAGAACGCACATATTCCCCCACCCCGACCCTGCCGCCTATCCATTCTATGCAGATTATAACCAGGAATATTAACTGCCTGGTTAGGGATGTTAGCAGTGAGCCAAGTTTCAGTAACCATTACTACATCATAATCATTATTCCTTAATAGTAGAGAAAATTCATTAAAATTTGTAAGCAATGATCTGGCATTAAGATGCGCAAGCTTCATGTTTAAGAAAACAAAACAAAAAAAAACTACGTTTGTTGAAAAAACTCAATAAGCCATACTATAAATTGATGCTACCTAACATAATTGTTGCCACTTAGTTTTTATTTTTCTTTTTAATAAGTCAAAAAACTGCCATAAAATTGAAAATATTAGGAGAATAAAAATAAGAGAATAAAATAACAATCACTATAGATTACCGCCGGAACCACGCAGAGGAGTACAGATGAGACTGAGAGGGGAGAGTATTATTTTCAAATAGGGGAGAAGAATAATTAATAAAAAAAAAAAATAGAGAGTACCTATTTAGACTAGATTAATTCCTGTCAGAATAATCACAGATAGACCAAAACACAATACAGAGGCTGCGCCGCACTATCCTGCGCTCCTTAATTTGTCTTAAATGATAATAATATAACTGCTTTCAAAATACAACAAAAAAGAATCAAATAAGTATAGTAAAGGTCAGCAGATTATACAAAAAATAATCCTCCTTCTTTCCTTACCGTACAATAAAAAATGAGTATAATTATATATAGGTAACATTATATATGTAAATAAATACCTAATATGAATTCAAAAACTAGAAAACCTAAAAAAACAATTCTTTGACTTTGATATGATTGTTTGAATTATAGTATTTTGAAAATACGGAATTATTTGTATGGACTTTGGCCTCACAAAAATATAATTAAAAAAAAAAAAAAAAAAAATTGAATATAATTTTATTAAAATAAATATGCAAGAAATGTAAACATAACCTAAACATCCGACCAAGTCAGAACAAGGGAGAAAGAGAAGAGATAAAATAATAAATCCCAGTCTGACAACCCTTCACCATACAATAATAAAAACAAGAAAGATAGACCATTGCGAAAAATGATCAACAGAACAAGATAAAGCATAAGTCTAAAAGTACCAACCTTGCATGTTATTTAAATATTGAAAAGCGTATTTACTAGACACTCACATGAAATTACGAGTCACTGTCAATCGTTATCATGTCACCTAGGTCCCTATTACTTTTTATTGCCTTTTTACCGTCCGTGGTCGAAACATACACAGTACCATTATAGGTCCACGAGGAGTTTTTGAAAATTTCCCTTGTTTTTTTAAACAAAGACAAATTTTCACTAGTCAGCAGTTCTGTTATTAAAAATTTCGACTTTTTTAGTTGCTTTTTGTTAAAGAACACAGTGTCTCTAGCCCAGCGGGTCACAAACTGCACGACAATCGGTTCCGGAGTCTGTTTACCATTTTTTCTCGCTGTGGGTAAGGTTTTTTTTACGGAGACGGTAGCAATAACTTATATCTGTTTTCGATATTTGAACACCCAATTTATCGGTAAAGAATCTCAATACCGTTGTGTAAAGGTCATTGTTTGACTCAGGGACAAGACCGTGAATAATAAGGGATTTTGCGTTTTGTAGTATTTCCATTTTAGTTACCTTATTGCGCAGAGTTGAAACTTCTTCCTTCACAGCGCTTAATTCTTTAACTAAATTTGTCAAAGATGAGTTTATAGTATCTTGGAACGAGTTAAGACGAGTTATGAAATCAGAATCTTCAATCTGATCTGAGCCACTTACTGTTGTCTTCGTAGATTTGAATTTTACGAATTCCTCGTGCAATAACTTAAGGCCGCCATTAAGATCTGATGATAGTTGATCCACACGAGCACTAATGTCCTTCACCGACAAGGCCTTTGCCATGGTTTAAATTAATAAAAGAACCAAAATTTACACACTACAGAAGTTTACACATTCACAGAGGGGTGTAAAATTATAGAAAACTAGAGCAGTATTATAAAATTTTTAAAGAATTTGCAGGAGCAGCGGACACGTACGTCTACTCCGATCGAGGCGACATCTATATCTCTAATGTTGGATACTTTTAAAGCATACCGGCACCTCTAACAAATTTGTGAAAGTAAGTAAAATGTTTAGAAGTAATCACAGGTAAAGACACAAGTCATAATTATAGGGGTCCCGGTAGCGATTTTACAAAATATATACTATTACAGCACAAGACACGCCCCAAATTCCCAGTGACGGCTTCTCCTATGAGGCAGGTGAGGCAGTGCCTCACCAATAATTTTGCAAATTAAATAAATTACAAATTTATATTACTTTACTATTTGCATAAATATATCCATTAGAATTAATGCCGTCAATCTTAACGCGCTTCGCTAGAAATATCATCTATCATTCAACTCATTTCTGCATGCGGTGTCTCACCAATAATTTTGCAAATTAAATAAATTACAAATTTATATTACTTTACTATTTGCATAAATATATCCATTAGAATTAATGCCGTCAATCTTAACGCGCTTTGCTAGAAATATCATCTATCATCCAACTCATTTCTGCATGCGGTCGTATATGGTATAGAAGCCGGTCTCGCGCTTCCTTGTCTTTTACGATCCCTGGCGTGTTTTGTTCTTATATCATCCGTCTCATTTCTGCATGCGGTCGTATATGGTTAAAGGCCCGGCCTCCCGCTTCCTTGTCTAGCGTATTAGTAATGTGATGTATGATACCCGTAATAGTCCAGTAGAATCTAGCTTTAAAAAGCGCATAAAAACATTCTTCTGAGGCCAGCCTCAACTCTCTACGTAAATTTAATGCGAACGCGAGGGGACTAATCTAATCTATAAAGATGAACGCCGCGACACGGTATTTGGAGAAATGCTATTATTAGATTAACAGGTTGTCGTTGAAAGTTTAGAGAGAGTGCATAGTGCATTGTATTTTATTATAGTTTTCGGTAAATACTTTTGTGGTTTTCCGTACTGATTTTTGTTTTGCTTTTTTTCCAACAGTGGGCAGTGATTTTTCTAAAATATTAATATTACATTACTTTTATTACTTATTAGTTCATTTGTTTTGTGCTTACTAGCGAAAAATGGATTCAGCGGGATCTAGCACAGCGTCACAACTTCCCCAGGTAAATGTAAACATTCGCAATCCTACTTGTGATCTTGTTAATTTTTTAGTAAATGAGCAGAATTTTTCAAGTAATTCCTATGAAGTTAAATTGTACATAGTAAAAGAAGCAAAGCGACCTGTTCCAGATTTGAGTAAACGTCTTGTTACTATCGGTGGGGTGGGGGAAATCAAATCGGAGCTTTCAAAACACTTGGTACGAAAAGTACGACTGGCTTACTGGTAGTGTAACGTTAAACAAATTATTTTGCTGGCCGTGTTTTCTGTTTGCAACAAATAACAGCGACAAAGTTTGGTCAAAATGTTGTTATAGCGATTTAAAAAACTTGTCTAAACTTTAAATCTAACCTTGCTAAAAAAATTTTTTTCAAGTGCCTCGCCACTTTCAAATACCACGAGCCGCCCCTGCCAATTAAGAAATAACAAAATATAATCGGCATCAGCACAATCCTGAAAAATCTAATCGTTTGCAGCACAACGTGGCTGATCCATATAAATAAATCTTGATGAAATTGAGGTTAGATCCGTCATGTTGGTCAGCAGAAATATTTTTCTTAACCATCCGCACGAGTCCCACCGCCTGACGAGTCCTTTTCTACAAATTCCGTCGAGAAGGTATATTGGCAACCGGTTTGTTCGTTGTTACCCAGAGCATTTTTTTTCCACAAATATTATTTTATAAAAATAAAATTTAAAAAAAAATTGTGTGCGCTTAAGACCACACGACAGAAGTGAAAACTTCAACAAGGTGAAATTAACAATATCAAATACACGAGTGTCTAGACAATGCACACTGACTGTTTCCACGTCGATACGTCGATACTGAATGCGACCGATGGCGGCATGCTCTTTCATATAACGTTCATTCGGGCCAGGGTCAGTTCGGATTGAATATGGCAGTTGAATTCGAGCGTAGCACACCCGAGTCTGACGCGTGACGGCTCAGTTTAATTCAGTGCACACAAAAAGTGCTAAACGCGCCTAAAGAAGTTTTCACTTCAAAAAATGCTCTGGGTAACAACGAACAAACCGGTTGCCAATACACCTTTTCGACGGAATTTGTCTAGCAAGGACTCGTCAGGCGGTGGGACTCGTGTGGATGGTTAAAAAAAATATTTCTGCCGTCGGTCATGCTACAACAAACACTCTGAGCTACAAACGATTAGATTTTACAGAAATGTGCTGAGCGGGATTATATTTTGCAATGATTCACGGGGCGAACGTGTCTGGTGCTCTAATAGTTTATATTTAGTCAAATCGCGCTGAGGCCGATTATATTTTGTAATTTCGTAATTAGGGGCGTGTCTTCTGCTGTAATAGTACATATTTTGTAAAATCGCGTCCCGGTAGGCAGCTCTAAGCCCGTAGGCTATCGGTTTAAGAACCGAAAACTAATAAAATCAGAAGAATCCTAAAGCGATAAAATAAATCACCATGTACCATTGAACATTGCGGCGGGTGTATGATAATTATGGAAAATCTGCATCGACTTTGTAACACTCCTAATTCTAATTAGCAAAATATCTATTTAAGAAAATAAATTAAATTCTATTTCAATCCCGTAAGATTTTCAAATAAGTTGCTTCTGTTAGCTTTAATTAAGCTTAACCTTATAATAAAAGGGCAATTCATCACTGAAACTACCGGAACAAATAAGGTCCAGAATTCTTCGCCTTATAATAAAATTAACTTTTGCATTAGTTCAAGTTTGAAATATTGCTGGGCAAAAGTTTAGCGGAACTGTAATTTAAAAATAAGATTGATGTTCCAAAGTTCTTTATTAAAATAAATATTTTAAGATTTATTAAGTTTAGATTTTCTCTCCTGGCCAAGATTATGCAGTCAAGGAAATTAACCCGACAGTGAGGGTCTAAAATATTGATTAAAATTTTATTAAGGGTTGTGGTTAGTTCTTTATAAACAGGCCCAGATCCACCGATGCAGATAAGGCCCGGCCATTGTTCTATTTCTAACTACTACAATCCTTCGCGAATAATGGGCCTTTTTACTATAATCGAATTAATCATATTCACCATTAACAGCCTGTATTAGAACCCATTGAAAATACATCCCAAAAATAAAAATCCTTCCTAGAGACAATTAGAAACAAGCCGCGAGAGCAGAAAGTTTAAAAACATGAGATCAAAACCCTATTACGTTATTGCATTATCGGCGCAATTATTTTATTTGTCAGCCTCGACGGATTATGTTGCTATATTTATTTTGATAAACTAAATAAACAAGAATAGCCTTAAAATAGAAAACAACTCGCCCGATATTCAGGTAGACCTTCAGCTGAATAACTGAGACCCATGAGTCTGTAATATGGAGGTATTAGCATATTATATTGTTATTAGTTAGGATACTCATTAATATATATCATAACAATAATGTCATCATTAATTGTGTGTATTAAGCAGTTCCTAAGGGGAACAACCTTTTTGTATACAGAGACTAATAAATTAAAATGCTCAATAGACAGAATATAGTATAACCAAAAGATGAAACTATGCTTTTATTTGAACCCTCCTGAAAGCTAGCCATCAAAACTTGGGGTTATTACATGGCGATCCTGCCAGCCCCTAAACTTTAAGGGTTAAGTGAGATGGAATAAAATGGGTAGCTATATATTCTGTGCCCAGGGTTACCTTTTTTCTTCTCTGGTACGTAGACCCTGTTCTGCGTAATATGGTGCGAGCATCGCGATCAGATCCACTTTTACATGGGAATTATGTTGATCGAATTAAAATGACTATTTATTTAGACGTATTATAGTAAAATATATTATAAGATCGAGGTTTTAAATGCATATTTATATTTATTTGCAATAGAAATACCTCAAACTTAGCAAAATACCTAATGCTAAGAAAAAAAATATAAAAAATAATATTCAGAAATTTGTTATTATTAAAAACTATTAGTTAAAAAAAAGAGACCGGGACAGAACACCACTTGCTTTCATTAATTTGACCACCTACTTTTTATAAAAAAAATATAAAATAAAGGATATAAAATCACATAAATAAAATAAGACACATTTTTATTTGGGAAAACTATTAAATACAAGAAAAAATAAGAAAAAGTTATATTTGGTTAAAGAAACGAAATGCCAAAATGACACAATGACATAACATTCAGAACTTTGGAACTCCATTCCAAAATTGTCAATTTTTAGACATTAATATATTAACTTTATTAAACGGAACACCCTGTGTATAAATATTTTGAAATAATGCAGAATTTATTTCTCTATTATTTAACTTGTTATGCTTTATATCCCAAATTAAGGGTTTTCCAGATACTGAAATATTTCTAAAAGCGGTTTTAGCCACTGCCATAAGAAATGGTAAAAATATTAACTATTAAAATTAGCATATTTACGTTATTAAACTTCATTATTATGTGATTAAAATATACGTTTTTCTTAATGTTAACTGTAGTAATGTTTTATTTTACTTTATTAAAATATTATATGATATTGAAAAGTATGTTGATATGTATAAATTAAAAAATACCAAACAAAATATAATAAAATACTGACCCTGAACATACAGTAATTTTCAATGTGGGTAAAAGGAATTTTTAAATTATCTTAATGAATTCCTATAAATTTTCATGTCTAAGTTATTATAAATTCCCCAGTAAATTCCACACAGAACGTTATCTTTGGCTTTTTCCTTCATTTTCAACTGGGATGAAGTATTGCGTCTACGTGGAGTAATATATTGCTGGTAAATATATGCTAGCAAGCAATTTCTTTTTCTATCCTTACGACATTTTATGTTATTGAGGATTTAATAAAAAAAAAAACATTGTTAAATGAACTTGATTATAATTTATATACGTTTTTCTTGGGCAGATCAATAATATTATAATTGTAAGCGCACTGGTACTGGGTGCCTATTTTTGCTTTTCTAAATCTTGAAAGTCTACACCAATACGAGGCTTACGATCCTGTCACGTGCCGCACGCTAATGTACACCTAGTTTCACGACCAACTTCCAGGTGAATTAAAATCGCTGCAATTTCTAGCAGCAACGGCTTATATATTTTTACGTCGGGAAACTTCGTCTTTTAGCCTTTTTACCGTGCATAAGACGAAGAAAGAAACGCCTTTTATTAATATCGAACAAGTTAGTTCGATTTAATGCCTTGCAATGACTTAAATAGACTCGAGGACACGAGAAACGGGTAGAAGGAGGGAGGGGTGGAGCGGTTCAACTGTTAAAGTATTAAATTTATTTATTTTGATTGAAGGAGTGATAAACGAAGTCACGCGTAAAAAAATTCTGTTTCATGGGTGGGGGGGGCAACAGATAATCGATTACATTGCGAGATTAAAAATATTTTAACCAATTAAAATATTATTCAGATAATCGATTGATAAAATTTGCTATACTCAAAACCCAATATTTTAGGCAGTGACGTATTATTTGAAACCACGGAAACGAATGCAAACCGTTAATGACCATACAGTATTTTGGTCGTTTCCATGGTTCTGAGAGCTACGTCACTGCCTATATTTTTGGTAATAGACTATAGGTGCAATATGAATGTCAAATTGTAAGGTATTGATAAAAATATAGATCCATGTGAAGTACCCAAAAATTGTACTGTCAAAAATTTAACGTGAAGTGATGTTGATGAAACAAACTATATCGAAGCATAGACTGTGACCAGGTGATTTTGGAAAACGTGCAAAAAAATACAATGTAAAAGTTTGAGAGGTGCTGTGGTCAAATTTTAATTATAAGCGATATTGATACAATGAACTATGGAATCAAATACGGTGAATGAGTTACTTTAGAATATATTAGCAAAAACTTCTGTTATCAAAATTTGACAGGTGCTGATGTCAATGTCAATAGACTGTGACCGGAAAAGTTAGAAGAAAGAAATACGAAATTTTATGCAGCTCAATATCAAATTTTGTAAATATTTTATTTCGATTTGTCAACAAACATGATAATAATAACAATCATTTCATAACAAGCGGGGTGCAGAGTATATTTCACACATATAGTGCTTGCATAAAGTCCCCCCCCCCCTTGGTAATTTGGAAAGATTGAGATATATTCAAAGTCGGTATGCATAAATGATAAGTAAAATATTTACTTTTGAGGAAAATTTTGTTGTTTTGTTATTCAAAATGGCGGACATGCGTCATCTTTTAAATGGGAAGGGGGTCGAGTAATACTTCCTTTTTAAAGGTATTTTTATGCTTGATATAGGTAACCTTGTCATTTTTAATGTTCTAAAATGTGCCGTTTCAAAACGACGATTCCGAAAAATATGAGAAATTTTTGGAGGATCTCTATCATCTTGAAAAACGAAACAATAATTTTATCAGTGTAAATTATAAGTAAGCTACTTAACTTTTTTAAAATATTGTTGTTTTTGGGGAAGGAAAAACAAGAAGTCTTCTCCACTTCTCCACAATTTTATTTTTGTTTTTCTTTCATTCCCATACTTACAACTCCATTTTAAGCATGGACTGTTACTTCCAATAATTAATGTTGTTTTGTTATTCAACATGGCGGAGATCGCCGAATATAATATGTTTTCTTTCATAATTTCCGATTCGACATGTTAAAGCGGGACATTTTGGAACACTAAAAATTGAAAGGTTAAATTGGTTGTGAAAATACTTTTAAAATGAAGAATGAAGAAGAAAATTCCAGTTAAAAATAATATGTTCCAATTTTTCCGTCACCTGGAATAACAAAACAATTCTCCTCAAAAGTAAGTATTTTACTTACAAATATTATTTACTACCCCTACCGAATTTGAATAATATATCTCAAGTCGTTTAAGCAAGGAGGAGGGGGGGGAGGACTTTGTGCAATAACCGTATAATTCTTTAAAAAAAACGTTTTTGAAAAAGATATATGCAGAAAATGTCACGATAATACAAATCTACAGCTACACAAAAAATTAGATGTCACAAAAAAACTGTCGAAATGGCTTTTGTGCACCAAGGGTCATTTCGACAGTTTTGCATATGCACTCTGCCTGCACCCCGCTTGGTATTAAAATGCTGCTATCTGGAAAACATTGTTATTTTTTCTATAGTATTAAAAACTACTAAAAAAAAAATTAAAATTTGCTACAAACATGGAAAGGTCTATACGCGCAGCTACAAAATTCGGTTAGGGTGAAAAAATCACAAGTGGAAAAGACAAGGTCTCAACCAAGGCCGCAGACGATCGCGCAAGAACGTCTATGCAAGACGAGACAATTTGTCGATCAGCACAAACATCGGGGCAGTGTTGCCAGACTGGCCAACGAATTATTCTGCGGAGTGTCAAAAAATCTGCTGAATTCTGCACCAAGGTCTTAGTATCAGAAATATTTGTATTTACCTGTTGCCCCTACTTTGACCTCCAATCTTAACATTTTCGTAAAGAAACACTCTTTTTAAGTTTATATTTGGTTTGTTATTCTTTTTATATTTTTATTGAATATTGTATTTTTTAAATCTATTTGGTAAATACCTAATTCCTTATTTATTAAAAATTCTTTAAAAAACTGCAAATTACAAAATCATTCTGCAACTTTGCAAAAAATACGCTTTCAAAATTTTACTAAATGCAGAAAAGATTGCTGTTCTGGCGATACTGAATCGAGGTAAATTAATATATTATCAGTGTTGCCAGGTCAAAACTAAGGAAAGTAGTCTGACATAAAAAAGCGATAGATTTAAAAATATGTTATTTTGAAAAAATTAATAATTATTTTATTAGTTAAAAAAGTATACATATTTTCAACCAATGGCCCATAATATTCACTTTAAACGGATGATAATTAGACATATACATACATATAATGCAGCAAAGCGTCCAGAGATTGAGAAGAAGAAGATACCTACGCGTCGTCTCGAACTGGGGGATTTACCGAAACCAAAATGTCAATTTTAATCAGAGAATGGACAAGAGAGAAAGAAGATTGCTTATTTTAAAAGCGTAAACTAAATCGACTGTAATGCATAGCTATAGAACGGTAGTTCATCCATCAAAATAGTGGATCAACTGCAAAAACGATATACCTGGCAACATTGTACATTATTAATATTAAAACATCGTTAACTCGCTGCCAGTGTTGCCAAAACTCATGATTAATCGTGAGATTACACGATTTTGGGAATTATCTCACGATTTCACGAATCACGTCGTGTTTTTCACGATTTTTTATTGTATGTCAAACATAAGCAACTAAAAATCATTTTTATTCATAACAAACGTCACAAATTTATTGCATTCACATAAAAATCCTCGTATGATTTTCTGTGTTACGACTTTTGCTACTATTACTACTGCCGCTACTGGAGTCATATTTGCATAGAAAACATGATTCTAGCAATTCGGATTCTGACTAACTACCTACTACATTTTTCAATACTATATAATAACGCAAGCTTTTAAGTTTTTAGAAATGTGTTTGGTTTTTAAATACAGAAAATAAATATATATATTTGTTGTTTATAACAAATTCTTTTCTTTACACAACTTTGACCGCTTTTAAAAACTTTTTTTAAATATTACGAATCTCACGATTTTAAGTATTCGATTCTTACGATTTATCTTAGAACATTTTGGCAACACTGCTCGCTGCATTCCGTTCTAATCTTCCAAGAATTAACATTCGGTATTCGGTTACACTCGGCAGTATATGGTGAGTTTTATATGAACAAGCCACCAAATTTTCAATATTTCACCTGGAAGTTGGTCGTGAAACTAGGTGTACCTCTACATAATCAAAATAATGGCTAAAATTAAAGTTAACTAATATAGTTTAAGAACGATTATAAAAAAACAATAAAAAAGATCGACTACTTCTTCAAAACGATAAAAAAGAGTTTTCTTAACAATTCTTACCATTATTAAAAATATTCATGTTATTCTTATTAAAGATTAAGAAATAATTACATGCATAATGAAATTTGAAATGACTTACTGTATAATCAGCGCTTTACGAAGTATCATATTAAGCCTTGTGTAATACCCTAGGCAGTGGACGTTTGCGGCAATCATTTTGGCGCCCTTTATGTAGTATACTTTTAGGATATAAGTACCTAATTTAACACTTTAAAACATAGTATTTTGTACATAATGAAATAACAAAAATTTTCAAACAAAAACTTTTTTCTTCGTTAAAGTAGATAAAAAGACACAACATAAACCAAACAATGCCGATTAAAGAGATGTCAGAGTGGCCCTGGATACCTTGCAATGAAATTTTTAAATTGTCTTCGACATAATCTAAAAAATCTAAGATTGAATGAATTTACAGCGAACATAAGAAAATTGTTGATTAACGGGGGCTTCTATACATTTGAAGATTTTTTTTTATTGTGAATTTTAACTTGTGTTTTGGTCTTTTTTAAAAAGTAAATAGCTTTAAATGGATGTATCTAAAATTATATATTATATTTAAATGACGTATGTAAATGCATTAGCATGTTCACATGAAAATAAATGATTTGATTTGAATAAATCTAAGAGCTAATTCTAAAATTATATAAATATTTTTTTAGATTTGGCTGATGCAATTTCATTAATAATATTACGAAAATCAATTTAATCAAGGATATCTAGCTCTATCGCTAAGATCGCTAAACCAGATAACCTTACTTGCAGCATAGTCAAGCTCTTAATGATATGCATATATTTGGTAGAAACGAAGTTAGATTATTTTCAAATATATACTGTAAAATGTCGCGAAGATTCGACGCTTAAGGTAATGAAAATAATCTTAGAGCTTTGATCTCATTAAATAAGTCATTTGCTTCCACGTCAACCTCCTTCTTTTCCTGATCTGTTAGCTTTTGTTGTAGAGCATGACAATTTTTAAAAGATCGTCGTCATTTAATTTTAAAATATCATCAAAAAAAACCAAAAACATTGTTATAATCAGACAACATCAAACCGACTAGTTAAAGAACTTAGCGTTTGATCAATTATTTTTAAAAATAAATTTATTTTTTAAGCGATTTTTGGATCTTGAGGTGTCTCATCCCTCTGTTCATAATCGAACAATTTTGGTTTATACTTTCGTCTAACAGTATTTAACGCAGAAAAAGTTCAGCAGTTAGTTTTCCAGCTTGAGCAAGTATTTCCTCGAAAACTTTATCATCTCTTCATCTTTATAATTCCTAAAGTGATCAAGTAGATTCTTTAAACAGTTTTGACAGACTGTGTGTGAGTGGAGTGTTACGGATATTGGACATTGTGAGTTGAGAAATAGTTAAAAAAAAAAAAATTGATTTCGTTATTACCTATGTTACTTGTTGCAAATTGTTGAAGAAGTAAACATTCAAATTATCTAAAAATTAAAGTTATCTGTACTTTTAACTATTATATATTTCGTTATAAAAACGTTAGAGAGTTACGACTCGGGTTTTGACTGACCTTGAGAGCTTTTAATTCCCTATTTTTTATCAAAAAATTCACATTATATTTAGTTTTTTTTAAACACTTCATTTTTTGATATTTCAGAAATCTAGCGGGAAAAGCCAGGTTTACGTAAAAATCAATTAAAGCGCAACGGATAAAAACAATTATAATAATTATACAGGGTGTTCATTTGAAAACTTCCCACCTCGATTTTCCTACTTCAAAATGAAAATGTGGAAAATCGCTTGAACCCGTCGATTTTTATTTCGATGGGGACATATTTTGCGTGTATTGTCAATTTTGTTACTTCAAGCCCCTAGGAGGGAGGGGGGGGGGGGGTAAGATCTAAATCTTAAATGGATACCCCTATTTTATATAATTTTTTTAGATTCTGCATAAAATTCTGAACATTTTTTAATAAAAGCATTATTAGTCTATACTTAACAGTTTCCGATATATTTACTCTTGAAAAATGACATTTTTGAAATTTGACAGCGTCTAGCTTTCTAACTGTACGTCTTAGAGCAATACTGCTTACATGTCCCTATCTTCGATTTTTATTATCTTTCCAATAGTGTGAACTTTCGGTTAAACCGGATGTAAGAAATATAGTACTTCCGGTTTGACCGGAAGTTGACACTATTGGAAAGATAATAAAAATCAAAGATAGGGACATGTAAGCCGTTTTGCTCTGAGGCGTACAGTTAGAAAGCTAGACGCTGTCAAAGTTCAAAAATATCATTTTTCAAGAGTCAATATCTCGGAAACTGTTAAGTATAGACTAATAATGCTTTATTAAAAAATGTTCAGAATTTTGTGCAGAATCCAAAAAAATTATATAAAATAGGGGTATCCATTTAAGATTTAGATCTTACCCCCCCCCCCCTCCCTCCTAGGGGCTTGAAGTAACAAGATTGACAATATACGCAAAAGATGTCCCCCTCGAAATAAAAATCGACGGGTCCGAGCGATTTTCCACATTTTCATTTTAAAGCAGGAAAATCGAGGTGGGAAGTTTTCAAATGAACACCTATATAAGGCAAACGTTGACATTTCCTCGCCATTGTATTTTTAATATAGTTTCCCCTCCTACGTTTTCCACTACGGGTTTATTCTTAAAAATTTTAACCATGCCATTATTTTTGGAAACTTTCGTCTTATGAAATAAGAGGCGAAATAAGGTCTTTAACAAAAGACTAAATTTACAAAAATGTCATATTATTTTCCTTTGGCTATTCCACTTTTAATAATATAAAATTTAACTGATGTTTTATCGTAATTTTCTGATACTTGAGTTAATCCATCTTCTCAACTGTCATTTATTATTACCTGGATCTACGAATCGCTTTTCCCCTGAGACTAGTTCTCATATTTGCACATCGATCTATTTATTAGTACGTCGTAAAGCTTGACCCTGTACTACTTTTTTTCAATTACTGATGATGATCTTCTCTAAGGTCGAAACATATCTACTTTGATAAAAAGATTTTTTAAATTTTTTAATGAAGATATTTGTGGTTTAGACAGACTTTTTATTTTTTCATTTATTAACATATGGTCTTAAATGGCATCCGATATCACATGAAATGCATTTTGCTGATGTGCAATGTGTTGTTATTTTATAAAATATGTTTTCTGTTTTCCATTTTACGTTTTAAGTTTCTTTGATATGCGACCTGCCATATATTAACGGTCTTTGTAGAGAAATTATTAGTTTGCTTTTCTCATTATTCTACTTTTCATTATTTTCTATACCAAATTTCCTCGGTATTTGGGGGAGAAGCGAATATTCCTATTTCATCCCCGAGGGCCCGAGGGGATCCACCGTTAGGGAGTTTTAGGCATCAAAATAAACCCTCTTAATTTTGAAAAATTTGCGAACCTCTAATAATTAAATACTTTTATTTAATCAGAAAGCATTATAGTTATTAATGATACTAGTTCGATATGAACACTAGCCGAGTGGTTTAATTGCACAAGTTTCATTAACAAAGTTCATCAGTGCAAATAGATTTTATTCGTCTAAATTTCATTGATATCAGATAACGTTTACGTAATTTTTAAAATTTTCAGGTGTCCATATTAGTCGATATCATGGTAACCGCATTTTTGATTGTTTCAATTTCGATTTTGACAACGTCATTATTGCCGTCTAATTTTCTATTGTATGCAAAGTGTTGGCCAAAAATAATTTAAATATGGGAGATTCTGAATCCGAAAGTGTCTCTCCGGATGTCGAAGATATCGCGCAAACCGTAACAGATTCCCTACTTCCCGAAAAGTAAATATCACGGAGAGAAATGTATAATACACCGTAAAAGAAAAATAATACCATTTATTATAATTTATGGTAGTATATAGGACCATAATCCAGGATAATATCGTTTACAATATTATTATTATAGTTCATTTAGTGAAAGGTATTATTTTTGGTAATATAACTTACTACCCAATATAGTATTAAAATGAACTATTCTTATAATACATTTTAGTATATCTTAATATCTTATAGTAATATTATATAGAATACTATTTTGTAATCTTCATAATAATTTATATTAAAATTTATAATAAGGTTTACTAAATATAAGAATATTTTATAATGATAAATATTATTTATTCTTATTGCTTGTATTATATCGTTTCTTAACCTTTATTATCTGCGAATAATTGGATGTATTATAATTTATTATAAGATTTACTATTTGAATATTATACAGGGTATTCGCACTAGTGCTGGGCAAAAATTTGATATATCGATAATTATCGATAATTATCGATTTTTTTGAATATCGATATTTGATATTGGATTTTTAATATCGCCCAGCCCTGGTCTTGACCTTAATCGAAATATATAATAGCCTGTATTGTAAATCATCCATCAGTTTGACCTGCCTTTAGTCCTGTGCTTGGTTATAATCAACCTTGGGCTTTGGGAAATTTTGACACTAAAAAAAATTCTAAAATATTTTAATTCAGTATTTTTATTCAAAACATATTTTAATTCATTTTAAAGAAATCGTCCATGCTCAAAGTGGAGTTAAAACTATGGAAGAGGAAAGGAAAACACAAAGTCTTTCTCCACAACGTTATTTAAACCGTTTAGAAAAAACTGTTCTTGAAATTCAACATGTTTCGATTGTAGAAACACCAATCGTCAGGAAACGTGAAGTAAAATAACATAAGCTGATGTTATTAGCAAAAAAAAAATGTGCTATTTTACCCTAATGGAGCTTTAATAAAGTGCAAAAATGCGTGAATGTGAGAGATTAGGAAAGTAAAAGAGCTAAGTAAGCATATACTGAAAATATAGGTTTCCAAGATTTCACTACATGAAATAGGCGAGACTAAGAGAGTACTTTACTTCAATGTAGTGCTCGCAGTAAAGTCCTCTCGTAGTCTCCCCTATTTCATGTAGTAAAATCTTTGAAACCTATATTTTCAGTAGTTAGCTCTTTTGCTTTCCTAATCCCTCATTTTCACGCATTTTTGAACTTTATTAAAGCTCCATTAGTGTTAAATACCACATTTTATTTTCTCTTCTGCTAATAACATCAGCATATGTTATTTTACTTCACGTTTCCTGATGATGGGTGTTTCTACACTCAAAACATGTTGAATTTCAAGAACAGTTTTTTCTAAACTTTTCTAATAAACTTGTAGGGAAAGACTTTGGGTTTTCCTTTCCTCTTCCATATTTTAATTTAGTTTGGAGTTACATAATAATTGAACAAATAAACTTAAATATTTAATTAACGTTTAAAAGGCAAACAGCATAATATGCGTGCACCAGGTAACTTAAAAGTATCTACAAAACAAGGTTGGTACACAATAACTAATAAAAAAATGTATAAAACAGATTTTATACTGTAATAGAAACAAAAATAGAAAATATTAAGTATAACATTGTTAAATGAAAACAAAAAGAAATTATGTAGGGGAACCTGGTCAACAGGGAACCACTTGGGAACAGTGAACCACACCGAAATTGAGAAATCTACGTTATCTACGTTACAAATTATTTATTCGGTAGAAACGATCACAAGGTAATCCGCTTTTGACCCCTTAGTCCCTCAGTAAAGCTGCGCTAGTTGTAAAAGGTACACGTGGCGGAGAAGAAAGTTTGTTTTCGCGTGAAAGATTGTAATATTTTTAAGTAACTTTCTAGCACTGTCTAAAAACTTAAATTAAACAAATTTGGTCCTCTTTTGTTACAAATGTTGTTAATAAAGTTTTTTTTTTATTTATTATTGGTTTTTAATTCATTATTGTCTATAGGAATATGTTTGGTTATTTATCGGTTATTCACTGTTAAAATTAACAAAATACCTATAGCACCAATCACAGCACAGGTTTAAAACGCGCCAAAAACGGGAGCTCCTGGCGACGCGACGCTTTGCCTTCGAAAGGTTCTGAGCAGACTGAATGGGATTAAGATAGTATAAGATTAATGCCGTTGGTATGACAAATATTAATATATGATATTGTAAATCGTACGGCATAGATTTAGTAAAAAGTCGTGTTTTATTATAAATAGATAGTACCACATACAAGTTTGTTATTTTAAAGACAGTTTTAAAAGATTATATGTATTATTTTTTATTATAAAATAGTTTAACTTGTTCTGGGTAGTACTGCTTATTATAATTTTTAATAAATTGCACTACTTCTTAAGTAATAATTCATTATTATAATAAATTATTGTACATGGTATTACTTTTTATTAAAATTGTTTTTAGTGTAATTTTATGTTAATAGATACAATAATGTAATTTTATAATTTAGGGTAATTATAATACAGCGTACTAAAAATATTTTACAAGAAATTATAATAAAGCTAATTTTCTCCGTGTAGTTTGCACAGACTTTCTTTTTGTTTTTGTATCTTAACATTTGGATGTTATTATGAATTCATAATGGCACTGAGTGCTATTATGAAGGTCATAATGACAACTAAATGATAATGCTAAATACGTCATAATCTCACTGTCGTAGATTAACTATATTATGTCATTTCTTCGCAAAAAAAAATTTTTTTTCTAAGAACATTAAAAAAAAATTATTATCGGTATATGTACAGGGTGGTTGTTTAGTGCGAGGAAGTCCAATATCTCCGTTGTTCTTAAAAATATCGAAATTTATTAAATACGAAGGTTTTAGGATAATCAAAAGCGCACATTCTAAAAATATTTTTGGATATACAGGATGCGCCAAAAAAGCGGGGCATCATGAATGTTTTTTTTTTTAAATGGTACCACCCATTTTTTTTTATCTCATTGAATTCGGCAAAAAATTGTATATAAGATACTCTATTTTATTTTGGTAATTTATACAACGTTGCCAGATTATTCAATTTTTCCTAAAATTTTCGCGGAAAACATCATATCAAAAAAATTATTTTAAAATATTACTAATCTAAACTAAAAAAGAAAATTTTATATTTCTTTAAACCTTAATGGTGTCCGAATAATTCTACCAAAACAAAGCATTAACATCGTATACAAGGTGTCTTTTACATCGGTACAAATGTAGCAATCTTTAAAGAACTATTACTCGTTTTTTTCAAATGGATCCCCCTGTATATTATTGTGTCAGTTTACAGATAATTTCAACCTCTTTAAATATCTAATTACAATAAATGCTCTAAAACGCAACGTTCTTTTAATATTTTATGTTTTATTTAAAAAATGCAAAATATCAGCACTTTCATTAAGTTGGCCATGAGTTGAACAAAAATCAAGACTTCGTACTCTCAAAATCATAATGAATTTATATTTCTGACATATCTGGTCTAACAACGTTATGGTGTTAAGATTATAAAAATTGTTTTTTGTTAAAACGCTATGAATTTTTCTACAAACGAATTAGTCGATATGGTTTTCAAACTAGGGGCAAGTGACAGAAACTGTCTACTTGCTGCAAGGCTTTATCGGGAAACTTATCCTGATAGAAGGCAACCAAGAAAAGAGGCATTTGATAAATTAATGAAATGAAAAAACTGAAAGAACTAAAAGTGTTTATACAGAAGAAAATGAATTAACCGTGCTACTGAATGTAACTAAAAATCCCCATATCTCCCAAAAAATAATTTCAAATGAAACGGATATAAAACGTTGTACTGTCCAAAATATGTTGAGTATAAAAATAAAATGCACCCATATAACATTCAACTGATGCAAGAGCTGAACGATCAAGACTATGGAACCAGAGTTACTTTCTGTGAATGCGCTCAACAAAAAATTCAGCAAGACAGGTATTTTTTCAATTATGTATTGTTCGTTGCCGAAGCTACATTCCATAAGAATGAAAATGTAAACAGGCATAATTTCCATTATTATGCAACCAACCGCCAACCCACATTTTATTAAAACTCACAGTCAAACCAGATGGCCACTAAATGCGTGGGTGGGGTGGGATAGTTGGAAATTATGTCATTGGTCCTTATTTTTTTGAAACACGAGTAACTGGAAGTCTATTTGGATTTTTTGCAAAATGAGTTACCACGCTTGTTAAATAATTTACCAAATTTTCTAAAAGAAAGAATGTGGTATTTGCATGATGGAGCTCCAGTCAACCATACGGCACTAATGAACATTTAAATAATGAGTTTCCCAATAGATGGATAGGCAGAGGTGGACCATTTCAATGGCCACCTCGATCTCCAGACTTAACAAAAATGGACTTCTTTTTGTGGGGATACGTCAAAGATGAAGTGTATAAAGTTCCTCCAACCACAAAAGATAATATCAAGAACCGCATCATACAAGTTTTTCGGAATATCAACAACAATGTATTGGATGAAGTTAGTAGATCATTTCAAGAACGCGTAGAGATCTGTTTAGATGTTAACGGAGGTCATATTGAACATTTGTTATAGTTTTTTTTATTGAGTTGTTATAATTTATTATTTTTTTTGTTCAACTTATGGCCATCTTAATGAAAGTGCCAATATTTTGCATTTTTTAAATAAAACATAAAATATTCAAAGAACGTTGGGTTTTAGAGCATTTATTGTAATTGCATATTTAAAGAGGTTGAAATTGTCTGTACACTGACACAATAATATACAGGGGGATCCATTTGAAAAAAACGAGTAATAGTTATTTAAAGATTGCTACATTTGTACCGATGTAAAAGACACCCTGTATACGATGTGAATGCTTTGTTTTGGTAGAATTATTCGGACACCTTTAGGTTTAAAAAAATATAAAATTTTCTTTTTTAGTTCAGATTAGTAATATTTTAAAATCATTTTTTTGATATGATGTTTTCCGCGAAAATTTTAGGAAAAATTGAATAATCTGGCAATGTTGTATAAATCACCAAAATAAAATTGCGTATCGTATGAACAATTTTATGCCGAATTCAATGAGACAAAAAAAAATGGGTGGTACCATTTAAAAAAAAACATTCATGATGCCCCGCTTTTTTGGCGCATCCTGTATATCCAAAAATATTTTTAAAATGTGCGCTTTTGATTATTCCTAGAACCTTTGTATTTAATAAATTTCGATATTTCTAAGAACAACGGAGATATTGGACTTCCTCGCACTAAACAACCACCCTGTAGATATATTTATTAAAATTATTCCTGTGTTAAAGACAATACAATTGCGTCTCCAGAATATGCCATTCTATGCGGATTCTTATTTAATAAAATGGCTGGAAATGGATAAAATAAATCACAACCTTATTTCTGATAACACACAAGCGGGCAATAGAGGCTGAATACGAAATATGAGATCGATCTGGGAATGGCTGCCATCCAGTCTTAGAGGACATAGACGTACCATGCATGAATGTTATCGCATTGATATTAGTTATGTTTAAAAAATTTATTAATAATTTGCTTTGTATACAGTTTTAATAACGTTATTAAGGTTCTATCGTATGATTAAAAACTACTATATTCATGGGGCCATGAATTCTAAAACGTATTGCTTGTACCTGAATTTCTAAGTCCGCTTAGAAGTAAAAATTTGTTATGAATACATGCTTAGTTTGCTTAGGTGTATACATTTTAGTTTTTGTTTGAAAAACATCTGCTTGTAAAAAAAAAATAGAATAATTCCACTCCTAGGACTTAAAAAAACCTTTAATATCTTTGTTAAAACTTTTTAAATTCGAATAACTCAATTATCTTAATTTTATCTTTGTAAT
The DNA here is from genome assembly GCA_963969555.1 of Polydrusus pterygomalis. Taxonomy (NCBI): domain Eukaryota; kingdom Metazoa; phylum Arthropoda; class Insecta; order Coleoptera; family Curculionidae; genus Polydrusus; species Polydrusus pterygomalis. The sequence continues at coordinate 125,125,586 of OZ018375.1, forward strand.
TTGGGACACCCGGTAGATATCTTAGGGTAATTTAGTCTTGCCCTATGGCATATAATAAGAAAATACCGAAATTGTCCCGAGATATTAACTTAGGTTTTAAAAATAATAGTACATTATACACCTAGGGACTAAAGTGGTATTTTAAATCCCGAGACATAAAGTTTATAGCCCGACCAACGGGAGGGCTATAATTTGTCAAGGGATTTAAAAACACTTTGGTCCTGAGGTGTATATACTATTTTATGTACTTTAGGATAGGTAAAACGTTAAAACAAAAATTAAATGCCACTAAACGGTAGGTACTCTATTTCTAAAAAATCATCGAAGCGGCTGATGTTACCATATCAACGACCAAATGACAAGTTATGACAAGTAACTAAGTAAAACAAAAGTCACTCGATAAATATTAGTCAAACACGCTACATCCACTGAAAGACGTTTATCGCGATGGAACAAATCGAAAAGGCAGCTCAAGAGGCTGTAGGCCAATTATTACTAAGAAAATCTGGAGAACAATATAAAAAACAGTTATCTGAGTTTATCAAATGGTGCAAAGAACGGAACGTAGAAGAATTTACAGAAGAAAAGGTACTATTAGCATATTTCTTAGAAAAGTCAAAAAAGCTTAAAGCATCGTCACTGTGGAGTGTATATTCGATGATAAAAGCCACAATTGCAACAGACATGGGCGTCGACATTAGCAAATTCTGCAAACTAACCGCTTTTTTGAAACGACAAAATGAGGGCTACAAACCAAAAAAGTCGAAGACACTCGATGTTGACAACATTAAAGAGTTCCTGGAAAAAGCACCCGACCATGAATTTTTGGGGCAAAAGGTAAGATACACATTTTTTTTTCAACCGATATTTTGTCCCAGTCTATACCTATATCTATGTTATTCAGACGCTTTTTGGAAAATAAAGTTGGTAGGTACCTATTTATTTTATTTATACTTTGTTCCAGGTAGTTCTAGTCATAGACGTGTCAGGAGCCTGTCGAGGCAAGAAGCTCTGCCAGCTTGACAAAACCGATGTCCTAGACTATGAAACGTTCTTTTTGGTCAATTTACGAGATACCAAGACAGAAAAAGACTGATCTTTTGTTATAAAACGGTCAAAGGAAAACTCCTCAGATGTAGTACGATTGGTGAAGAAGTATATTGCCTTAAGATCTCCATCAATACAAGGCCATACAAGATTTTTCGTTGGGTACAGAAATGGAAACTGCACATCTCAGCCAATGGGCAAGAATATTTAAAGCTTCCAGATGCAAAATTGTACACTGGTCATTGTTTTAGAAGAACGTCAGCATCGCTACTAGCCGACTCTGGAGTAACGATAGATCAGCTTAAAAGACATGGCGGCTGAAAAAGTAGCACCGTCGCTGAGGGATATGTGGAAAATTCCTTATACCAGAAAAAAATATGGCAGATCAACTTTTTACTGGTACTTCCACCGAAACGTCTTCAGATATTTCGATTCCTATTGTACAAAATGAAACACCAACGACATCGTCGGTGCCACCGACGACGACAACGGCTACAATTTTCAAAAACACTTTAATTGAGCTCAATGTTAAATTAATTAAATTCAAACCTAAAATTGTTACATATAGGGATTTTAAGAATTTTAATAATGAATTGTTTTATAAAGAACTGGCTTTACTACCATTTAATAACATGTTATATATGCCTAACATAGAGAACAAGATTCAGTATTTTAATGAACTAATCACACATATTTTCGATCGACATGCTCCGCTGAGAACAGTTCGCGTTACAAGACCCAAGGCTCCTTGGTTGACTGAGGACATTGGTATATTAATGAGAAGCCGAGATAATGCGCTGACTACTTATAAAAGAACTAAATCGAAAGAGGACTGGGATCAATATAAGGTATTGCGAAATTCGACACTAAGTCTTATTCGTCGGCGCAAAAAGGCTTTTATTGGTATTGTGGCTGATGGGGGTGATGCCCGAAAAACGTGGAAAACGCTAGCGGATCTTAATGTTAAAAATTCCAACAAACAAGATATACCTCGACATTTAGCGGATGTAAATACAATAAATCAATATTTTGCTTCGGTTTTCAAAGAAGGTAGATGCGATGAAATAATGCAAAGATATCAGAGCTTGGAACAGTTTTCTGATAATAGATTTAACTTTGCCCCCGCGACTATTGATGAAATTAACCGGACTTTACAAAGCATCAAGTCAAATGCATTTGGATCTGATCGCATAACACGGTCAATGCTTCATTATTGCTCGCCATTTATTACTCCCTACGTCACTCACATAGCCAATGTTTGCCTAGAGCGCGGTTACTTTCCAGAAGCATGAAAAACATCGATCATACAGCCTATACCAAAGGTAACCAATCCCGATTCCTGTGCGGACTTGCGCCCGGTTAGCCTGCTACCGGTTCTGTCCAAGATTCTTGAGAAAATAGCATATACTTAAATGAATAAATTTGTTAATGCAAATAAAATTATTCCTGACTCTCAGTCTAGTTTTCGGAAGAACTACAGTACAGCTACTGCGCTTTAAAGAGTCTTGGACGGGACTGTGGGGGATTTGGACGCGGGCGGGGTGTCTGCATTGGTGTTGCTCGATTTCTCGAAGGCCTTTGATACCATCAACCATGACCTTCTGTGTTTGAAACTTAAATATTATGGATTTGAACAGTCATCTGTAGACTTTATATCATCCAATTTGAGGAATAGATATCAAATGGTCGTTTTAAATGGCGAAACTTCATTGTTGCTGCCTGTGGTGTCGGGTGTACCTCAGGGCTGAATCTTGGGACCCCTGTTGTTTATAATATATACGGCGGATATAATAAATAATATAAAGGACTGTTCGCACCAGATTTATGCTGATGATATTCAACTAAGTTATGGTTTTCTCCCCAATGAGCACCATGTGGGTGAATTTGTGATTAACAGAGAGCTCAACAGCATTTCTGAGTACTCAAAAAAGCACAACTTGATTCTAAATCCGAGCAAATCGGTGGTTGTGTTTTTTGGAGATCGAAAGATACCTGGCATCGACAAGGTGGTACAATTGCAAATAGATGGCATTCCATTGCCAGTGCGTACCGTGACAAAGTCCCTAGGCATTTTGGTTGACTCTAATTTAAAGTTTGTTGATCAGATCATTAAGACTGTTCAAAGAGCATTCCATAGGTTGAAGGTATTATACGCTAACAGACATATGTTGTCAAAAAGTCTTCGACGTTTGTTGTGCGAGTCATTAGTATTGTCCTATTTTAATTATTGTTCCTTTGTTTATGGCCCTTTTCTTACGTGTCTTGAGAAAAGAAAAATTCAGAGAGTGCAAAATTCATGTTGTCGCTTTGTCTGTTCGCTTCGAAGGTACGATCGAATATCAGATTCCCTTCTTGAGCTTAAATGGCTAAACATGAACAATAGAAGGCACCTTCACTTTGCTGTTTTTGTTCACAAGATAGTAATTACGGGATCTCCTTCTTACCTCAATGACAGATTGATCCCAAGAACTCGAATACATCAGCGAGACACCCGTTTTAAATCACTTTTTGGTATTCCAAAGCATTCAACAGCATCATTTCAGAGGTCTTTCAGTTACCAAGCGCCACACTTTTATAATAAATTGGATAACGACCTAAAGATGTTGCAACCTATAGCATTTAAAGTTCATTATAAACGAATACTGTTGGCGTCACAGTTGCCTAGCATATTGTAATCAAAATTTTTCTTATTTTTTTAAAAGTTTTGTTTTATGTTTTATGTCAAGTATAGGTGCCTGTCTAGTTTTAAGTTGTATTATATATAATGTTTTCCTTCTTTTACCCGTTGTTGCCATGGTTATGGATATGTTAAATTTATTTATTTAGTTACTTATCCTTTTTATTGTACACAGACATACGGGGTTAGGTGCAAGAATAGCTACCTCAGCTAAATCTCGCCCTGTGATGGCTGTATATTTTGTTTCTAGATAAAAAAACTGTAATCAATAATGAATAAAAGACGTTTATTATTATTATTATTATTATTATTATTATTATTATTATTATTATTATTATTATTATTATTATTAATATTATTATTATTATTATTATTATTATTATTATTATTAATAAAAATAACAGCTGCAATAATGATAATTTACCTTTTTTTCACTTGGCTAATTGCAGTGGGGTAAACATAACTGTTAATGTTAATAGAAATTAAGTTATTTTTTATAGTTTAATATTGTTCTAAACACGTTACACTTTTGTTGCATCCATGTAATGTTATATTTTCTAATAAAATTATTGAAAATAAATTTCGAAATTTAGCTTTTATTGCAAAGAGATTTACTTTAAATCCCTAGGGATTTAAAGTACCACTTTTTTCCCTGAAAATAGGGATTTAAAGGGTACTTTAAATCCCTAAAGTACATAAACAATGTTAAAATACAACATGCAAATACACTAGTAACGAAATGTGACTTTTAATTTTTTACACGGCCTTCTTTTCCATCCTGCATGATAATAAAGTGCATTGGTTACTTAATAGATGTATCATACTATTAATCTACAAGAAGCAATCTTTCAAACTCTGCCAACCGCATTAAAATCCGTGATATTGTTTTCGAACTTCAGACCTGTAATAAAGGTGTTAGAAAACAATTTGTCGACCTTTGTGATGGGCAGTTTAGATCTTAGACCCATGACATTAATGAACGTAAGACAAATATTTGAAAAAGATTTGTAGGCGCTCGACAGTCACGAATTATCCAGTAATTAAAGCTTTAAAAAAACAAATATCAATTTGATTTAATTGAATAGTTAAAAGTTAAATGTTGCTTGTCCATGTAATTGATTTTAAATTTCTTTGGGAATATAGTCCACTAATTGGGCTTTCCTCTGTCCTTTAATGAATGAGGTAAATGCACACTTTTTGAACTATATTCAAGTATAATGACATATTATTGGTAGATACGTCTTTCTTCTCACATTCCACTATGCCACTGAAAAATCTACGGAGCCGTTAAAAAAATCCAACCCAGAAAAACTTGATTGCCGCAAATATACAAATACAAGCTATTCATAATGATCTATAGGAACACGTTTTTCAGAATTGACAGTGTAGTCTGGAATGGGACTTATAAGTATTACAATTCATAGACCAGACGGTTGACAAATATGGAGGTACAGAAAAACTATTTTTCTTAAAACTTTATATAAGTTGAGTCCCACCACTGACATTTTATTAAAAAGTCTTTTATATTCAACTATGTTTATTTTAATGTATATTTTATCATACAGGTAGTAATAAAAATATGTATTTGTACCAAAATATAAAAATTATAATAACTGAAAATATCTCGGTGACAGTCACCAGTTAGCACAAAAGGTAAGATTTTGACAAAGAAAATACGTCTTTCAGTCCGGCCCTAAGATAATGTTTTAACATAACCTTCTGGATATTAAGAAAGGCTTCCATTGAATGGCCTCCATGATTGCCGGACCTTAATCCTCTAGATTATTTCTTTTGGGGTCACCAAAAAACCAAATTTTACGTACAAAACCAGAAAATTTAGAGGAACTTAGGCAACGACTTATACACGAAATTTGCCAAATAATCCCGAATATGGTACATGTACAATGTTGGCAATAAAAAATGGCAAAGTTCATAAGTCAGTCGTATTCACTTTTTTATGCCATTTCCCAATGAGCTGTCACAAAAAGTACCTTTACATTTAAAAAAAGTTGGGGGCGGTTTCTACATCCCCCCCCCCCCCCCCAAAGAGAGGTAAATTTCATGAGGACACAAATAAAGTTTTCCAAACTAAAAATAAATGGAGCCGTTGTTCTATATTTTTTAGCAAATAAAGAGGCTATCTAATACTGAATATATTCCAGTTAAAAATTCCACCCTGCATGAGTTTCTATACAATTATTATTTCCAAATCGTTTATGTAAACATCTCGGTGGGAGGAAAGTGTCCGTCCGGGGGGTGGGTCACTGAATAAGTTTGAATTGGCTCTCTGCCCTAAGCATTATTAATAGAGGAGTGTCATTCACGAACGACTCGTTTAAAACGAACGAATCCTTTCACTAAATCAAAAGACCCAATTTCATCATTTAAAATAGATTTGCTTTTTCTTTGATTCCCCAAATTAGAAATGTTATAAAGAAACAAAATTGTTGCTTTGCAGTGGCATTTTCTTTATCCGAATCTTTCAAGATATGAATGAATAATATCTTTTGCTTAATACGCTATGAAGGGAGTCAGTGATTTCACCCTTTATGATATTATTCTAATAATTCATTATACGATTGTAATGTAACACACTCCCTTCCCTTTCATTGTCGCATGACAACGGTTCTTTCATGTTGTCTCTAAAATAAGTTTACACACTGATTACTAATGAAGTATTTTATGGCGATCCCTTTAAATCCTAAGCTATTGGAGATTAATTCTTAATGAACCACAGAGTCATCATTTTGTTATGTTGGAATTTACCCGCAGTAATGAATTATTTTGGAATTCCTATCTCTTACCCCGATCTTTTGTCGACTTAACTGACAATTTCTATAGATTAGAATTAATTGCGTACATTAGTATTCACTGATCTTACGAGTAGACCGACAGAATTAGTCCTCCTTAATTTTAATGATGTCATACAAGTAAAACATTAAAAACACTTTCGTAGCTGCCATATTTACAGTACGGGGGTAAAGGCTGAAATTTGTCAAACATCTTGTTATGAAATGTTTAGAAGCTTAGGTGAAAATAAAATAGCAAATGTTTCTTTAAATACCTATATTTTATTAATTATGAGTATCTTATGAATATTTTTACTTTCTTTGCAAAAAAAGTAACCGCGAATAAAATATTGTTCAGATATTATCAGATGCAAGAAATTATGAAGGTTATCAGTATATGTACTGAGTTTGTAGCAAAATATTGGTAAATAACAATTCAAACTTTTGTTTAGAAAGAAAAGTCCAAATCAACCAAATAAAACTAATAAAAAGAAAATTTTAAAATAAAAAACTCAAAAATTATTTTCCTCAAGAAGAAAATATATGTATATATTATTATATTTTATTTACAACCATACATGTAATGTTGACATTACAACATTTTTAAAAGTTTGGAAGTGTCACATTACCAACGTCTACTTCCCTCTTCCACTTCCCTCACCCACTTCCCTCACCCATTTCCCTCACTCATTTCCCTCATTCTTGTCATGCAACCAGCATATTTTTGTTTGGCGTCAAAACAATAAATGGCATACTTCGACATTTTTACTACATTTTTTGAAAAAATCGAATATTATCTAATTTTCAATTAACGGTGTGGTTGTAAATAAAATAGTATACAAACCTCAGAGGAAAGTTTTCATTACTGTCACGAGATTAAAGTTAACCTCGACGCTTCGCGTCTCGGATAACTAACTAATCTCTCGACAGTAATGAAACACTTTCCTCTTCGGTATGTAATATACTATTTATGAATAATTAACGGTTTTCGTTTTTGCTTCAAATTAGACTAAAAATAATGTATCCAACCGTCAGCATCTGTCATTCGGTACCTGTCACATATGACATTTTTTAAATAAAATGATGAGAAATGGCATTGCTTTACCGAATTTAAAACGTGAGATTTTTTGAAATTACGTTGAATAGATACAGCTTATCCGAACTTTGTCAATATTCTTGAAACGGTACTATGCCTTGCAAATGTCTTCCTGCATCCCTCTCAATAAACATTCAAATACTTGCAGGTGAGCCATTTTTTCTCAACAAAAAGACATTTTCAATTCTTTCTTGAAAGGACAACATTGGTAACAATAGTAAGAACCATCATTTTTGATAATTTTTGGCATTTTTTGCAATAATTCTGCAATCAAGAGATTTTTTGTTCTTTTATATCCTACTTATTAAATTCGAAATTTTATTGTCTTTTAATGATCGGGTAATATAAAGAGATCGTTATAAGGAAAAATTGCATTTCAATTATTGTGAACTCTGGAGATTTTATTATTCAGATGTCTTTGTCGTTTAAAAAATGTGACTTCTATCGAATAAAATTGTTAAATTATGATAACTTTGCACCACCCGTGTCAAAAAATGTTCTCTCTAATTTTATATTTCTGAAAAAGAAGGCAGAAAGCAGTAAAAACATAATCATGAAAACTAAATGAAATATAAAGTATGGTAGGATCGAATAGTCCAATATACTTAAAATCATCGTCGTTGAAAAGCTCAAACAAAACATTCAACTTTGTCCTAGACATCTGAAACTTTGTGCAGATGTTTAGAACTCTACTAGAAACAATTTTTTTAGTAAGATTTTTAGAAATTCGGTAAAAAATGCCATTTTCAGCCTTTCATTAAAAAAAATAAAATTTTTGACAGGTACCGAATTACCTATAAATTAATTCCTAATTTTTAGTCTAATTTAACGATTGCCGTTATTTAATTTGAACAGGTTTTATCAATAAAAGAAAATTCCATTATGCGTTAGCGTTAGTCCTGTTAGTGTAATAAAAACATGCGTAAAAATGAAAAAATCAAAATAAATCCCAAACTAATAAAAAAAAGGTATATGACAAATACTTGATGAAAGTTAAAGAGTTTTGTAAAATCTGTCGCAAAAATTAATAATCTATAAGGTGTGCCGTTTAAAAAAGTTGATATTTTTTAATTTAAAACAGTCGAAATGTAAAAATTTATTTTGAACTCCCTGTTGTATCTAACTTAAATTTCGTTACATGTTTTTCTTTTGTCGTCCTAATAGAATGTTTGTAGCAAATATGAGTATTTCACCTTTGGAAACAATGTCGGAATTATATGAATTTTTATAAAGGTAAAAACTTATATTTTTCCAAAAAAATTAAAATACTAGGACAACTACTAGGTTTAGGTATATACCATTATTAACAAAAAAGGTTTGGAATTTTGTGTAGAATCTAAAAATAAATTAAAAAATAGGGTGTTCCTTTTAAAAATCTTATGTTATATTGGGCACGCGTTTTTAAAAATTATTTTAGACTGTACACCTTAACATTCTCTAAAACTCTTGCATTTAATGTTTTTTGGTTATTCCAAAAACAAATGAGATTATGAACTTTACTCTATTGTTGACTTACCCTGTAAATTACATGACAGCGAATAACCAAAATTAATTTTAAAATGACATGCCTATGTGTGAAAAATATACAGCTTCTACACTACAACTAATAACGTTAAAAATTAAATGGCGGTTACTATTTTTGTTCGAAGAATTTAACTAATAAAAAAATTTGGAGAAAATGGATAAAAATAATCATTTAATCTATTGTTAAGTTTTATAGAGTTCTCAACTCTGTTTCTGTCACGCGAAATAAAAGTACAATATACAGGGTGTTCCGATGATCATGTTACAAAATTCTAGGGTAGATAAAACACACGAAAATAAGAAAAAAAGTTCATGTGAACATGGGTCCGGAAACGCTTCTTCAGGGAGCTAGGGCCCTTCGAAGATGACCTTCAAAAACTACTTTTCGTTTTATAGCTTCGGTACTACTGCAGCTATCGCAACCAATTTTGGGACATGAAATCTAGTTCGTAGGTTCATCAATTTGAGCCTTCCGGATTTTGTCACCTTTAACCAGGGGCGTACAAACCAAGGGGGTATTTGAGTAAATTTGACCCTACTCCTCTTAGGCTTTAATTTCTTACCATTTTTATATCTGATTATGATTCTCCAATGCCTTTTACATAAAAAAGGTACTCTTAGTAAAAATCGCTATCTGTCACAGTTTCCTCCGAAAATGGCTAAATCCAATCAATAATAAATTATTGGTCTTAAACCAATTATTACGTTGAAATATGAAAATGAGGTTCAGTACAGATAGTGAGCATTATAAGTTAGTCAAATCTTTTTCTTTAATGAAAATAAATTAGATTAGAGAGATTTATTGCCTTTTCGAAATTGGGGGTATAAAAAGTAAAAGGGAACGTATACAAAATATTTAAAAAAAAAAAACAATTAAACAGGTTTAACGAGTGAGTCAAGGATAAGGCAGAGTAAATTTTTGTCTTGAAGATGAATTTACTAACGCTGTCGTTGACTGACCCTGTACGTACCAAAATAAATTCAAAATAACAATTGTTGAAAATGCCTGCCACCACGTTCAATACATGTATTACACCTACGTAGCATATTTAAATTGACGTCAGTAAAAACATCAGGCATGGTTCGGATCATTTCAGCCGCAACAGAAATCCTAGCCACCAAATCTTCCTCCGACTGAACTGGAGTTTCATATACAAGGCTTTTCATATGTCCCCAAAGAAAGAAATCCATAGGAGTTAAATCTGGGGACCGGGCTGGCCAGTTGACATCGCTTCCACGTCCAATCCAACGTCCTCTAAAACGATCATCGAGGTGCTCACGTACGACATGTGCAAAATGAGCGGGTGCTCCATCATGCTGGAACCATAGATTCCGACGTATGTCGAGGGACAGCTCATCCAATAACTCAGGTAAGGTGTATCTTAAAAAATTGAGGTACACCGTCCCAGTTAGTCGAGGAGGCAACATGATTGGTCCAATTAGACGTTCTCCAACAATTCCAGCCCACATGTTCACCGAGAATCGATGTTGGTACCCTCTTATTTGAAGAGCATGAGGGTTTTCCTCCGCCCACACATGGCTATTCCGTGAATTAAAAATACCTTCTCTCGTAAAAACAGCCTCATCAGAGAAAAGCACAAATTTCGGAAATTGGGGTTCTTGTGTACACTGTTGAAGAAACCACTCGCAAAACTCTACGCGGGGTGCATAATCATTTGGTCTCAATTCCTGTACTTTTTGGCGATGGTAAGGATGAAGAAGTTGTTCGTTAACAATCTCCCATACACGTACATGACTTACATTCATGGATTCTGCAACAGCTCGGGTACTAACACTAGGATTTTCCTCGAATTGTCGGAGTACCTCTTCCTCAAATTCTGGAGTTCGTACAGTTCTTTGAGCGCCATTATCTGGCCTCGTTATTTTCACGGAGCCAGTTTCCCTTATGCGCTGATTTACCCTCTCGAATAGCGTGTGAGCAGGTACACGCCTCTCAGGAAACCGCTCCTGATACAATCTTGAAGCGGCTCTTCCATTGCAATGAACTTCGCCATAAATTAATAGCATATCGGCATATTCGGCGAAAGTATAATCCATGATTCACTGGCGACACAATATTTTATTGACAGATTTTTGACAACTATCTGTACTGAACCTCATTTTCATATTTCAACGTAATAATTGGTTTAAGACCAATAATTTATTATTGATTGGATTTAGCCATTTTCGGAGGAAACTGTGACAGATAGCGATTTTTACTAAGAGTACCTTTTTTATGTAAAAGGCATTGGAGAATCATAATCAGATATAAAAATGGTAAGAAATTAAAGCCTAAGAGGAGTAGTGTCAAATTTACTCAAATACCCCCTTGGTTTGTACGCCCCTGGTTAAAGGTGACAAAATCCGGAAGGCTCAAATTGATGAACCTACGAACTAGATTTCATGTCCCAAAATTGGTTGCGATAGCTGCAGTAGTACCGAAGCTATAAAACGAAAAGTAGTTTTTGAAGGTCATCTTCGAAGGGCCCTAGCTCCCTGAAGAAGCGTTTCCGGACCCATGTTCACATGAACTTTTTTTCTTATTTTCGTGTGTTTTATCTACCCTAGAATTTTGTAACATGATCATCGGAACACCCTGTATAAACTTTTATAATTCATTGCAGAATATCACACTAAGCTATACCATAAAAGTAAAACTCATTATACCCGAAAACTTTTTTGATGAAAAATGTAATTTCCGACTGGCACTAAAAGAACCAAACTATAATAAAGCTCCATATGTTGAAAAATACTTGTTTTTCTTTTAGATATTTTGCGTCGGAAATTTTGAAACAGAGTATTTTAGTTTAAAAGTTTCCCCGCATTATTTTAATAATAAAAATGCTAAGATTAAAATTGTGTCTTGTGTGATTTGGATATGGACCATTAACCTGCAATATAATAAACACAGTAGGTGTATCCGTATCCGCATCCGTATCCGTAACGCATTGAGTTACGTTGACCGCAAAAAAAACTGTTTAAGCATCAACAACCATACGTATAAGAAACCTAACGCATCCAGCAGTAAAGTAAAACGTCACATGTCAGATTTTCTATTTCTAACCTTAAAAATTGTGATTTTTTCATTTGAATAATTTTGAATTATTTAAAATTAAATATTTTAAATTATGGATGAAATACTTCATCCCATCCTTATTGATGAGGATGATGAAGATGACGACGATTTGGGCGATCTGGTGATCAGACACATTTTGCATGATGACGACAAAATCATAGAAACCAGAGATCAGTCGATTGGTTGGAATGCGTTTACGGATAGGGATACGATGGCAGGCCCGTAACGATGCGGGCAACGTAACGTATTGAGTCCAACGCATCTATTCTGCACATGCGCAGATCGATGCGGATACGGATACGGTTGAAATTTAGGACATGCTTAAAGTGTCTACTGTAAAAATTCCGTATTCTCCAGCATTCCGAGGCATATGATGTGAATTGTCCCTTCTCGCGAGAGAGCATTCATTCTCTTAAATTGGAGAATAGAGGTCCAGGCACTCGTCCGACTGTATGATCGGAGTCGGATCGGAAGGGTGCAGGATAGGTGTGTCCTGACCTTTATTCTGGTGCAAGCAATAACTAGTACATGTCAAGTAGCCCACAGACTGCGGCTTTGCTCTGCGAGTCGCTCGACGAAGATTCTATTCGAACAAAAAAACGCAAAGTGCTTTACAGTATTAGGAATAGAAAACGGCAAGAATACTCTCGTTTTAAAACAGATGACAGCAGAAATTTGTCATCGATCAGCTGATATTGGGACATAATAATATCCCTAGATTTGTATTGGACCGTAATGAGGCCAATCACCGAGTTAGGAATTGCGTTTTTGTTACATTTAATTACGTTTTCAAAATATTTTGTGGTTATGGTGCCGGTTATTTTTACTTTCATTGAATTTTAATTACTTTTGTGTGGCCGGTAAATATCTACAATTATTATTCATTTGACCAAAAATTTACAGGTTAAAAGTTTTTAATTATTTTTCATTAGGGATCATAATTATTGTGTGCCTTGCTTGTTAGTTGATTTCATCGATAAGTAATAAGTTTCATTTTATCTGAACGCCATTTTCGTCGAGAAGTTAGTTTGTGAAATTTTTGTTCTTAAAATGTTTGTTCGTAGAGGTTTCTAATGTATAATTTTTGCATTTTTCATTATCTAGGTATCCTTTTCTGTTTCAAGAAAAATAAGTAGAAAGTATTTCTCTGACTTAGGTAGGTAGGGGAGAGTTGGACAAAACCGGGTATCGCCTAGTTCTGCCAAATGCCAAAACAGCTTTCCATATTATTAACCTTTAAAAATCAGCTACTTGATTTCGAAGGAATTATTTTTATTATTGTTATTATTATTATTACCTATTGTTTGGCAATAGTAAGATTAAAATAAACTATTTAACATTATGTTAGCTTATATAGTAGTTTAAATAGCTAACCATATTAATATGTAATAGGATAGCGAACAAATATATTACTAGACTGGGTACATATCGCTAATCGTCAGCCGAGAGTGCATCTAATATTAGTACTAAAAGGATTTACAAAAATTTACAATAAAAAAATACTTTTCTTTTCTTTTTTTCTATTTACTATTGCTTTTTTTGCCTCACCTTCCTGCGGAACGTGAAGGGAAAACATATCGCCAAATTGTCATTATAACAACTGACCAAAACTACACAATGGTGCAAAATTTCCGTTTTCTCGTATAGATAGGTAGTTTTCTGAGACGGCGCCGTTTAGGTGCTCTTTAAACTCGCACACCTTTGTGCAATGTGGGATATAATTTCCATATTTGCTCTATAAAAATATGTAAGTATTCAATCGATTAAAACATAAGCAAAAAATTATTCTTACATGGAAGCTATCAATTATCAGCTAATAAATTTGTAGAAATATTATTGTGCCGAGCCCTTCGGGCATGGCACTGTTCTAGTTCGTTCGTTTAATTATACGAGAGCTGTCACTTTGACAGGTAGGTGTCATTTTTTTTAGCTTTTTCGTAGCGAGGGTTATAGCTGTAAGAATTCGAAATTAAAAAATTTTCAGGTACCTAAATAAGAATGTTTTATACGATAGCTGTCAAATTTTGACAGGTAGGAGTCAGTTTTTTTTTTATCCTTTTCGTAGCGAGGGTTATCGCTGTAAAAATCCTAAAGTGAAAAATTTTTCAGTTCCTAAATAACAAAGTTCTATACGACAGCTGTCAGACTTTGACAGGTAAGTTTTAATTTTTTTTTGTTTTTTCGTAGCGAGAGTTACAGCTATAAGAATCCTAAATTGAAAAATATTTCAGTTCCTAAATAACAAAGTTCTATACGACAGCTGTCATTTTGACAGGTAAATGTCAATTTTTTTTAAGCTTTTCTTGTATCTAGGATTAAAGCTGTAAGAATCCAAAATTAAAAAAAAATTCAGTAGTTAAATAACAAAGTTCTATACGACAGCTGTCAAATTTTGACAGGTAAGTTTAAATTTTTTTTTAGATTTTTCGTAGCGAGATTTATAGCTGTAAGAATCCCAAATGAAACATTTTTCAGTTCCTAAATAACAAAGTTATATACGACAGCTGTAATTTTGACAGGTAAATTGCAATTTTTTTTAAAGCTTTTCTTGTATCTAGGATTATAGCTGTAAGACCCCGAAATTTAAAAAAAATTCAGTAGCTAAATAACAAAGTTCTATACGACAGCTGTCAGATTTTGACAGGTAATTGTCAATTTTTTTTTAGCTTTTTCGTAGCGACGGTTATAGCTGTAAGAATCCCAAATTTAAAAAAAATTCAGTACCTTGATAACAAAGTTTTATACGATACCTGTCAGATTTTGACAGGTAAGTGTTAATTTTTTTTAGCTTTTTTCGTATAGATTATTATAGCTGTAAATCTCCAAAATTTAAAAAATTTTCAGTAGGTACCTAAATAACGAAATTAAAAAAAAATTTTAAAAAAGTTTATATACACATGCGGATTTGAACCAGGGACCTTCGTTCCAAAACCCCAACTCTCTACCATTGCGCCACCGAAGCTTACAGATTGATTTGTGGTAAATAGGATATTAATTCCGTATTCGATATTACACAGAACGTTGAGTATTGAAGATACACACAAATAATACATTTTTTTCAATTATTTTTGTTCAAACGCAAAGAAAAAGGTCCAAGACGAGTGTTTCATACATTAAATACTTTCCAAATATTATTAAAACTATTAAAATTGAAGTTAATATGCCTCCTGCAAGCCATTTTTATTATTACAAGTACGGGTATAAATGCGATATTTTCCCCCTTATTTTTGGTCAAACGAAAAAGATAAAGGTTCAAGGTAGGTATTTCACACAAAAGACGTGGTCTAAATGGTCTTATTCCTCTAAAAAGACAATTTGGAAATAGCATTTTTCACCTATTTTTGACAGATGGTATAAAAGTTAAAGTTCAGGAAAACGCACGTGGTGAAACCATGGCCAACTTTCCTTAAATCGAATGGTGTTAGAATTTAAAAATTGTGCCTGTTTCCGCACCCAAAAAAGCAACTTTGCTCAAATTTGCGAATATACATATTGATAAGTTTGGACATGCAGGAATATTGAGAAGTAATCAGCGCATATTTTGAGAAAAAAATAAAACGGTTTTGTTAAAAATTGAATAAGCTACAGTCGATATAGTAAAACCTCTGGTGAAGGAACCTATAAAAAAATCATAAATTAATTTTTTTGAGCCACAAAATATGTTTTCCCAAAGGGCGCTTATAATACAAATTAAAGCTTCTTTATCCGTTGATATGGTGGATCAAGAAAAAATTCAAAATGTTATATATTATAGACACTTGCAGAATTATTTAGGCAAACCAGTGCGACGCCAACATAAATTACGGGAACAAGTTCATAAGCTGCCGTTTTTTCCGTATTAAAGATAAAGAAACGAAAAAATATCTCTTAAATACAATTTGACGGCTCTATCCGCTAAAGTATACAACGTTTCGATCAAAGTCGTTTTCCATACGAAAAAAAATAAAAACGGAGAAAAAAATCACGCCTTACACTGTGGTTTCCAGTTTCTTACCATTTTCGGCAATTTCCATTCCAGTTAGGTATAGAACGATATATTGGAAAAAGGTAGATTTTGAGATGGCCTAACCGATTATCCAAACCGAATGTCGATTGGATGCACCCAATTCGACTTATTAGCGATCCAAGAGGTACCGTTTTCGACCAAATTTTGACTTTGAAAAAATTAAAAAAATTACTTCCAAACTTTCGATCGCGCTCACAAACAATAGGGTTCTGTAGCCCACGGTCGTTTACGCGTCGAAAAAGTTTAAATCGAAAAAACTAATTTTTGTGGCCTGTATCGAATGCCAACGAGATACCGATATTTCTCGACTTTAAAAATTAATAACTTTTTTCCGGCACACCCTGTATATTCGAAATTTTCACACAACGTACCCCCACTATTCCTCTGTAAACCCAAAAAGTTTCAATCGTCCCACATTAACCGTTTCTGAGAAAAAAAATCGCAAATGTGAAAATGTCAAAACTGACGACGCCGACGCCGACAACGTACGCACATATTTCAAATGTAGCAGCCTATATAGAGCAAAATTTTCGGGAAGCAGTCGGGGTTGTCGTGATTCCGCGTGAAGGCGACGAATAACATATCGCGTGTTCGCGCGATATGTAATTAGTCGGGAATACCACCACATAATATTTTAATATTAACCGAATAAATAGCACATTGTAACGAAGTTACTTTTATTTTATAAAAAAGGGTAATAGGTAATAATTAGAAATAAGAATTAAGAAACCGGGACGGCTTAACGCGGACATACGGCGATAGCAGAGAGAGGGAAAAGTAGGTACCGACGGCGCATCTGAATCGACGCAAGCAGCGGTACGAAGGAACCCAGCAGGTAAAGTGAAAAATACGGAAACGGGGATTCGAAAGCAAGACCGATATCCGTCCGGTTGAATAGGTAGAGACCGAAACCTGCTTCGCCGCGATTTAAAGTTTAAACCTTTTTTGCTTTTTTTTTTGGAAAACGACGCCAACACGGTAAATATAAAAACCTGAACTTCTTTTCACCGATAAGCTGAGTTTTGATCGTTTGAATTATATTATTACTGAAGCCGTTTTACAGGGAAATGCGGGTAATAATGAAGATAGTTTCGTGAGTCGCCGGATAAATTATTACGAGAATTAAAAACAGTAATTAACCGCGAATCTGCGTTGCACCTCTGGGCATTGAGATTTTCTACTAGAAATGCAACGTACCGTACCGGACGAAAGAACGAAGAATTATTACGAGAATTAAAAACAGTAATTAACCGCGAATCTGCGTTGCACCTCTGGGCATGGAGATTTTCTACTAGAGATGCAACGTACCGTACCGGACGCAAAATACTTTTCGCACGCCGGCATTTCAAGTAAGAATTATCACGAGAATTAAAAACAGTAACTAACCGCGAATCTGCGTTGCACCTCTGGGCATTGAGATTTTCTACTAGAGATGCAACGTGCCGTACCGGACGCAAAATACTTTTCGCACGGTGACATTATAAGTAAGAATTAGTACGAGAATTAAAAATAATAATTAACCGCGAATATGCGTTGTACCCCGTGGGCATTGAGATTTTCTACCGGAGATATAACGTGCCGTATCGTGTGTGAAATACTTTGCGCACGCCGGTATTGACGCGGCCATCGACACGAAAATAAAAAAGGGAATTTCACAAGAGTCCGGCTATCGAATGGTTCCGAAGGTGTAAATATAGCATAACTGTACATATTCATGATAGATATAGGTATCGCAGTAGCACGGCTCCTGTATATTGTTGTATACATCCCCAATAAACGTATTGTTAGTAGTGCCGCATTTCTTTGTGTTTCCGAATCATTAAAAGGTTCCTAGCCCCACAAATGGGCAACGCTGCGCAGAATTGACCCAAGGCCCCTCCGACATCTACCCTGGCAGGCCGTAAGTAGTCCCTTTGCTACTCTAAAATCAAAGGGTGGCGCTCGAGGCAAACCGACCGACCGCTAGACCGCAAAAATCCGAAGTAAAAACCTTACAACATTTATTTATTTTAAAATACTACAGGGCGTCCCATACCCCAGACGCCATACAGCAACAGCTGATGATAGTAGATATAAAAATAGGTAGGTTTTTTTTGCTTAATTTTTTAACTCGATGGTTAAAAAGATACAAGGTGATCCAATTAAAAATAATTTTATACAATTGGCGATGATTTGAAAGCGGTTAAGCGGATATAAATAAAATTTGGTGTAGTTATGTTCCTGAGGGCATTAGTTTTAAAATACCTCCTAGTGCAGTGTTCTTCAACCGCGCCGGTCCGCGGCCCGGTATCAAGCCGTAGAAACTTCCTGCCGGTCCGCGAAAAATTTCGGTCAAATCTATATCAACTATACAAATACAATGAATGTGACGCGGTGAGGATTATTAATGAAATTCGTAGCCGAGCTACGAACACAAGGCTCTTCGCGACACTATTCGAGAGCATAAACTCACCCCACCAACTTCTCTATGCAGAAGTGAGCTGGTTATCGAGAGGAAAAGTTCTTTCGCGACTTTTTGAACTGAGAGAAGAAGTAAAGCCAGTTTTTGCGAGAGCGAAAATCTGAACTGGAACCTTTGATGAATGAAGAATGGCTGGCAGTTCTTGCTTACATGGCGGACATATTCAGTCTGCTTAATGAAGTTAATATTTCTCTGCAGGGTTCATATACAAATATTTTTACTTTAAAAAATAAAATGGATGCGTTCAAAAAGGAGCTAGCTCTTTGCAATAGTCGCTTACAAGAGGAAGATGTAGAAATATTTTCTCTTTTGGATGAATTTTTGATTGCTGCTGATGTGAACACGAAAGTCATATTTAACAATAATAAAGCAACATTCAAGAGCATTAGCTGAAAATTTGAATAAGTATTTCCCAGAAAATGAAGATCCTCGTAAAGGTAACCTCTGGATTAATAATCCATTCTTGAAAGATATAAACTCATGTGCACTTGAGCTTTATGAAAAAGAAAAGCTGATCGAGTTGTCATCTAATGTCACTGGTCTCCAGATGCATTCATTGCCTCAATTTTGGATATCGCTAGAAAAAGAATATCCAACTTTATAAAGCAATCAAATTATTAGTACATTTTTCGACTTCCTATTTATGTGAAAATACTTTTCAGCCATGTATGTAATAAAAACCAAACAGAGAAACCGAATAATGTTAATGCAGCGTTTCATCTCTCAGAAACAATGCTACAGCCTTGAGCATCAACTCTTATATCAAAGAAGCAGCAGCAGATATCGCACTAAAAATGTAATTGCATAACATATTCTATAATAAAAAAATATTATCTACAAGTATATTGGTTTTTATCTGTCTTAGCTTTCAGTTGGTCCGAGAAATATTTATCTTATTTTCACCGGTTCGCAGGTGCAAAAAGGTTGAAGAACACTGCCTAGTGGACACTGGTTCCACAATATGAGTTTAGAAAATTCCCGCATATAGTTTTTGCCTCTCACATTTCTAACCGTATATAATACAATATTTGTTTGAAGGTGGTAGAGAATAATGTTATATCAAAAAAAAATACCTTGTCGGAATTCCATTGTCTTTATTTTGTTACTTAACACAACGTTTCGGTTAGTTAGTATCTCTAACCATTTTCAAGTGTAAACTAAATTATAATTCTAAGGCTACTGTCTTAAATACTGTCTATGTGCAATAAAGCTTAATGACTCCGCCTACGTGCTTACTGGAGTGTGAAGTTTCAGCTGTTGGTTTTGGACAAGAAGAGCTGGCTTCCAGATATTGGGGATATATATACTTGCTTTACTAAATGTATGAAAGCTGCCTCACTGAATTTTCAGTGCTGTTCCGTGTCAAAAACCTTGGCTTCTGACCTCTGTATAGGTAAATATTTAGAGTAAATTTTATACTTTAAGATAATTTAAATTCATTCATTTATTTCATTTGTAACCATCTGACGAAGACACTATGTGTCGAAACAATTGTTATGGTATAACAATAAAATTTAGTAAAGATTTATACACGAAGTATTTTTTATAGTTTTATAATGGATCTTCATCAAGTAACGGCTACTTCAATACAGGTTTACAAAGTGGTTCTGAACAAAAGAAACATTTTTTGATCCTGTATACAAGACAAATGAAAATCAAATCAAAATCAAAAAGTCTTTATTTCATATTAACAAACCATGTCACTACAGCTTAATGCACTTGACTTGACTTGACTATATATAACTAAAGATGCACGCACGCCCAAAATTAAATTAGGGTCGTCTCAACTTTGTCAATTGCCATGTTAAATTTTCGGCTTAATCTAGACAACAATGTCTTATAATAAATATTGGTCTCAATACTTCATTAGGGACCCTTTATTGGATACACAATGTATATAATCCCGTTGCGTATTAAAAGCAAATTATTAGGGTTCCAAACCGTGAAGTATGTACACATATCTATTATCTAAAGTTCCAAAACCCTATGGGTTTATGTACAATGTGTCCCAAATTTCTTGTATTAAATTATTGGATCCAGACTTGTTATTAAAGTTGTAGAGAAAAGTTTTCATTTTAGCTTTTAGATATCCGGAAAAAACTTTTAACAAGGTTTAAATATCAGTCGAACTTATAAAAGAACTATTATTACGTACTATTTAAAGATACTGACTGTGTTTAAACATTTTGCAGCACTTTATATACTTAGCTTAAATATTTTTAATTTATTTAAAACAAAATTTAAGCTAATATTTAATTACAATGTTTATTTAACATTTATGCATGAATTAAACAAAATTAATTGGAACATGTCTACAAATTGAATGCAAATAAACGATAAAACCCACAAAGGAAGTCCTCGTATGTAGGATATATTATTATCCATTAGCAATGTAATTCGAAACATCTTTCCTCCCCTTGACGCTTAAATAAATAGACAGAGAAAGAAGGACAACCATAAATAGATATTCATTTATAATCTTTGTGGTAAATTGCGGCTTAAATATTGCCCAATACTTTCCCTGGATAAGACCAGACCTGCAGAACATTGTATGTAAAATAAACTAATTGTTTTCAATTTAAAAGATCCAAAATTCCTGTATGCGTTACTCATTTAACATTCCCTTTAGGAACTACGTAATTCCGTGTTTGAATAATAATAATATCTTAACATAGTCGCTATCCTGTCTTATGTGCTTATCTTTAAAACTACGCAACGGATTTTGAAGCGGTTTTTTTTTAATAGATAGAGTGATTCAAGAGGAAGGTTTTTATGTATAATTAGCGACCCGCCCCGGCTTCGCACGGATGGAATTTCAGAAAGTGGCATGCTGGGTACTAATATATCGGGTTTGCTCGGGTTTGTATTTATACCAGCGGGATGCAACGCATGCCGGGTACACGCTAGTTTTAAATATGAAGAATCGCAGAAAGTATCATAATTATGTACTCTTTTGTGTGTAAAGTACTGAATATCGGTGAACCTCAGTATTTAAGAATAAATTTTCATTCTTATGCGCATCCTCATCTTACAAGAAATGTAAGTGTGTTCAGACTACCTCAACATTGTACATCTAATTTTCAAAAGTCATTCAGTTTCATAGCCGTTCAAATGTGGAATAATTTACCTAATAATGTTAAGGAATTTTCAATTAACAAATTTAATAATTATATCAAGCGATTTCTTTTAAATATGCAAAGGGGGGAAGTTTAGCATCTGTATTTGGTCTTATTATTTTATTTTTCTTCTTTTTTTAGCCATAAATGCGCTATCTGCATTGGTTGGTTTTGACCTGGAAGCTGCTCGAACTTTATTTATTTTGTTTCTGTCGTTTTTAAGTTTTGTCTACCTGTCCTTTCTGCCCTTCTCTCTCTTGCACCTGGGTCGGTCGTTAGCTTGCTGATTCTTTGATTGAATTAAATATAGGTTTCAGTAATTCACATATTATAGTGTTTTTAGTTATTAATATCATTTTGGGCTATGTGGTATAGCACAGAGACACAATTTATTTGTGCTAATCGCTGTATAGTCCAATTTAACTATAATTAAAAATTACATGTACTATTTTAATTGTATTTTCTCATTTGATAAATAAATTGTGTCTGAATTTGAATTTGAATTCGCTGTCACTGACTGTCTCCAAATTGGGTCACCTGATTTACTTTAGTTCAAAGATATGGAAACATACATCCTCAATACCGTCGGATACATTAAAAAAAAAACCGAAACTTTTAGGTTTGGCAAGTGAAAGCTACAAAAATATACGCCAGAAACATGATGATTGGGAAAGAAGAATTTCTTTATAGTTTATGGTTATGTGTTCCTAGAAAGGTGACTTTAAAAAATTTTTTTGATGTACAAACGGTTACAAGAGACTTATTTAACTTACCTAGAGTATGTTAATAGGAATAAGCTACAAACAAGCAGCGACGTAAAGAAAGCTGGTATTTGGTATTGCTATATTGTTTCATGATCAAATTTGGTTTCCTTATACTTTCCGCGAGTTCATGAAAAAGGTTTGCGGTTTGTATTCCCGCTAAGGCCACTAAAGAAATCTGCAGTACAGAAGGTTATAAGAGATCTTTTTAACTTAGGTAGTACTTTAACAGGAATAAACTACAAAGAAACGATGCAAGGAAAGCTGGTACTTGGTATTGCTTTGTTTGTGACGAAGTCGCTAATATGCGGTTGTGTGGAATAGGCACTCGTTATGTTTACAAAGAAGGTGTGGGTCTGCGCAAGGCAGACGGTCTCTAACTATATCAAGTTTGTTAGTACAGTTACCAAAATTTTAAATATTTTGTAAAGTGCATACCTATAGCAATATGTCTACTGTATGTTTAAAAATAAATGAACGGTTACCACCTAAACTAAAAAATATTGGATATTATTAATAGGAGTTAACCTAAAATGATTTACTGTGCCAACCCATAGTTAAACTTAAATAAAAACACCAAAAAAATCTAGTCTTTTAAATTTATAAAATCCAAAAGTAAAATGTTTAAAACATTTATTGTTTAACAAACAACCACAGAAACACTAAAGTGGTCTTTACACCTGTGTGTTATTAAGAATTCAGCCGATAAGAAATTTTGCATTAAAAGGGTTAATGATAAATGGGATTAATGTGAAAGACAATAATTTAAAAAAAAGGATGAAATATTCAGCGAAATTGGTTTTCTTTTTCGTTACTATACTTTTCAATATATTATATCCCAATATTCCTAATGGGATTTGAAGGGATAGATGGAGGGGGAGCGATTTACTGATAGAATATTTACCATGTTCTTTATAGACATTTTTTTTATGTATATAAACAGTCCTGTGTTTACTTTTTAAACCCAGTAAACATTTCGGGAACGGGAGGTTAACTTACATTAATCCCCCCCCCCTCCCGCCCCGTCCTTTGCTATGGCTTTAAATGACACAGTGTCAGGGTAGCTGGTCAGCCTAATGACAATTTTGTTAAATTATATGAATTAAACCAGCAAAATTGTTTTTGATTGTTAATTAAAGTTTTCAATTTTTAAATAGATAATTGTGACTATTTCTTAATTTCATCGGTGGGGGGGGGGGGAGGGTCAGAACCTCCATTACCTCCCCCTGGGCTATAGCCGATAGCTGGAAAAGTAAAAAAATACATTTCCTTAGGTTTTATTAGCCTACAGCCCCTGTATCCCCCTTATACATGCGCCACTGTTTGTATCACATTATATTATTTAGGAACTGATAATACTGGCATACAAACCATGCACTGAAGTTTATTATTGCTTGTGATTAAACACTCTAATTCACAACTGTTATTATAAACTCGATGTACTTTTGGTATTTTTCTTTTCTGCGAAGACAAATTTCACTTAAAAAGCTTAAATGAAGTTGCTGCGTACCGCAAACAATAACTACAATAATTATAAACAAATCAACACTAACTTGACCGTTATAAACAACTTTGAACAGTATTCAACATTTTTCTGTGTATAAGTCTCTATTCCACACTATTAAGGTGGAATTATCAACGTCATTCAATCTATTGCCAACCTATAACCTATTTCGCGTTATTTTTTCAAGTTTATTATTTTATTGACTAACATTTAAATACAATCAGTATCGTCGGCACATTACTTAGGTAATATCTGATATACTGCAAAAATATCAATTTATTTCATTGCTTATTTTGGGAGAATTATATAGTGAAAGAACAATGACATAATAATGTAAAGAAAAATCTTACCCGACATTTTTCGCTATACAATTCTCCTAAAATAAGTTATGAAATTCCTTGATATTTATTAAATATATGTCAATTATTACCTAATATCAAGTGGATACTGATTTTATTTAAATTTTGTGTAAAAGCTAGAAAACATAAATAAATCTACGCGATATAGGTTACATGTTGGCAAGCATGTTGATACTCCCACCTTAAATCTGCCCGTCCCGTTTAACTCAACCTCTTGCGAGAATCGAGATCTCCAATGTTCCAGTAACTTCCTTGCAGGCTTCTATTCATCGCTGGTGGCGTTACATAGCTAATGTATGTCTTATTATATTTCGTCGTTGATGTAGGAATTACTTAATTGTGTATATTTTTGTTTCCTATAGACATATTTCTATATTTTTCCGCGGGCTGTTCCTGTTTTAAACCAAGGGCAGCTGGTCCACATATATAAATGAAAAATATAATGTCGCTAAAATAAAAAATTCAAAAAAAAATACCTCATCCGAATAGTGCGCTTCAAAAGTGGGACACACTGTATCCATTATACAAAGTTTCAAATCCCCGTAGGGTTATATTATGTAGGGCAGGACAAAATTTCTTCCATAAGGAACTGGGTTACGACACATAAAGTTCGGCTTATAAACGCTATAGTTTGTTTAGGATAAGAAAGTTGTCTTTAGATGTAATTTATGTAATTTAGATAAAGTAAAATAATGTGCTTGTTAGCTACCAGGCAGGCCTTAGTTGCTTAATAACGAAACTTGAGATTTTGGATAATATTTCGAGCAAAAAATATGGTAGGACATTTAGTTTGGTAGTTGAGAGGCTTTTTTTGAAATTAACTGATTGCAAGTTTACTCTGCGATCGGAGTTATTTTGTTGACGGTTAACAAAAATAAATAAACACCAAGCTGGGCACTTAGAAAAATTAAGTAGTTTGGTGACAAAAAGTTTCTCTGAATGATGAAAATACTTTTTTTTTAAACCGACCAGAAAAATTACACTTTCTGGACAATTTTTCGTCTAGAAAATAACCTTTTTCTGATCGCAAGACCGGAAAAGTGACGTTAGAGACCGGAAAAGATTTTTTTTTTAAAACCGACCAGAAAATTTACACTTTCTGGACAATTTTTCGTCTAGAAAATAACGTTTTTCCGATAGCAAGACCGGAAAAGTGACATTAGAGACCGGAAAAATCTTTTCCGGACTCTAATGTCACTTTTCCGGTCTCTAATGTCACTGTCACCCTGTTTTTTGTTTTTCCAATCGCTCTTTGATAATACAAGATACCTTGATTTCGTTATTATGACAACAACATTTCGATGTATTGTCGAGTGACAGTTCGTTGATTTTTAATTTGTTGTTTATGTCAAACTTGTTTCGCGAGTTCGCAAATTTAACAATATGAATTCAGATTTTGAATTATCCGACACGGAAAATGAGATTTCAGAAGAAATTTTGGAAGCAGCAAGGAAAGCGACTTACGATATATTGCCAGTAAAATCAAAAGCCCGTTACGAGAAGTCATACGACGCATTTAAAAATAATATAAAATAATTTAATGTAAGTATATAGAAGTGTCGGTCTTAAAAAAAATATTGTACGTCACGCAACCGAAAAATAGTGTTTCCAGGTCTCTCCAAGCTTCCAGGAATCGCCTACGGCTCGCCCTGGAAATGCTTGTCTCGATCTAAAAAACACTACTTTCCAGTCTTGTAACGTAAATTACTATTATAAACAAGCTGTTAGAAATAATTTTTCGTTCGGTTCTACAATCAATAGTATTATTGGTTTTGAGAAAAAGACCATAGTCTTTATTCTATGGAAGTTTATTTATTAAATATGCGAATACTTTAAATGTTTTAAAAATTAACATATTTTATAAAACCGTAGGAGCGACAAGGTAGATCCCGCATATAAAGGCGCTTTGATAAAAACAAGAGGTTAGGTGGAATGGTCGAAATTAAAGCTGCTGCTGAGGTACTCCTTGCAGGAGTAGAAGGCATGCCTAAATAAATATTTCCTAATAACATTCTTAAATGCTGTTTCACCCATGTCTCTGATATTCACGTATTATGGTCGTGGATAAACCGATGGTAAAGGTAAATATTTTGCTTCATGAACATGAAACACTGAATATACAGGGTACAGCAGACTCCTTAAGATGAAATAATGCGATTTATTTAAACTTGCCTTATCCCAAAATTGATAACAACCAAGATACAGGGTGTCAAAGTTTTAATTTTGTTTTCGTTTTTTTGCGATTATTTCTTAACGAAACGACATAGCAGCACAAAATTAAGGATTTTGGAGTTTTTTAGGGTGAGGAATTCAAAATTGCAACCATTTTCGAGATAATCGCATTCTATATTTTTATTGCAAAAATGCTAAAATTCTCTTAATCTGCTCAGAAATGATGAAGATGTCTTGTTTAAAGTCCGACAGTATTTTGTAAAATGAATAGCGAAAAGTATTGAGGTCAATGGTGGCCATTTTGAACAATTGTTATCACGACGTTACCATTTTTATTTCTAACTATTTTGTTACCTTTAAATGTTATTAAACTAAGTATTAAATAAAATTTTTGATTAGAATAAAATTAGTAATTCCGTACCTATACGAAAAAACGTTTTTATTAGAAAAAAATAGTCAACCTTAAATATCCACATGAACTTTGTAGCTGATTTACAATAATTTTAAGTCAGAAATTCCCCGTCGTCGATTTTCCGTTGCTTTTGGACCACGTTCTTAGTTGCATTGGACATATGAAATGCGATCTCGAAAATGGTTGCTCCTACCGACTTCAACAAATTATATGTTTTTGATGTAAAAGAAGTAAAGTAACTTATTTTTTTAATAGTCGGGTCGATATAAGAAGCTTAACCAAAGTTATGCCAGCTAAAAGGAGTGAGTCATACCGTAGGCAGCGCCGTCTACTGGTTACACAAAAACTCTGAATAATTTTGAATTCCTCACCTCAAAAAACCCCAAAATCCTAAATTTTGTGCTGCTATATCTTTTCGTTAAGAAATAATCGCAAAAAAACGAAAACAAAATTAATACTTTGACACCCTGTATCTTCGTTGTTATCAATTTTGGGATAAGGTAAGTTTAAATAAATCGCATTATTTCGCTTTAAGGAGTCTGCTGTTGCTCTGTGTCCCATTACTTTTGTGACACCCAGTATATAAGCAAGGGAGGGTAAGCACCTTCAGTTGAATTCTGTCTGCAGTCATTGCGGTATCCAATATTATATATTTGGAATATATTACTGGAATGAGTAGAGTGTCCCTACCCCAATAGAGCATAGGAGGCACTGGAGCCAAAGCTTGTATGGTAGGCAGACATTAAGGTTTTAGTAGAAACATCCGAGCATACGTATTTTTCCAAAAATAAAACTGTACTGGATTTACTGAATTTATTCCAAGTTACAAACTGTCACTGTATATTATATGTCATCAAACACAGACATCTAATATCCTTTAATTTATTTTACTTGCTTTTCACCATTAAAGAAGGTGGATGAATTAGAATAATTCCAGAAACATTAAGATTTTGTTATAAGTGTAATTCCCAAGACGGTATTTTTTTTTCATCTTAAACACCTGCATGTGTCTACATTATAACACTAGTCTAAAAGACTAACCATTAATTTTGCTCTAATAAGGCTTAAAACTAGGTACTTATCTAAAGTCAATCCAATGATATTCTTTAGGCTTCTCTGTTAACAATTTAGTCTCTCACTCACACTCGCGCACTGATCTGTTCCACGCACTACACGAGATCAAATGGTTTAGTCCTCTTCACTCTCCGGACATGATGTTGGTTGTCAAGTAGTTGAAGGGCTTCCACGTTGTCATGAAGGTGTAATATTGCCTCATGTTTAACAGCATACCTTCTAATATCTTCTTTAACAGTCAGAATTTTTAAGTCACGATGAATACACAATTACACAACTTACAATGTTGCGCAACACTTTGTTCTGTAATGTCTGAATTGTTTTTATATTACTGTCTTTAGTACAGCCCCACAGCTGAATGCCATTCAACAACACTGGTTTAAATATCTGCTTATAGATCAGTCTCTTAGTACATATTGACAATTTGGAATTTCTTCCAATAATATTGTTTATCTTTTAGGTCCAGTTCTGTCTTTTTTCTTTTAACGTGTTTCTTCCATCGTAACTTATCATCAAGAGTTATATCAAGATACTTTATATTTAGGTCATAAGGGACAGTTTTACCGTTGATATTTAGAGGAAGAGGCTGTGTTATTTTTTTGTTAAAAAATTAATACGGATAGATTATTATAGACATTAAGTTTAATCTTCCATTGTTTGGTCCACTCAATTACAGAGTTGCTAGCTAGTTGCAATTTTCTAGTACCTCTTTCTTGATTATTATCAGTTGCAAAGGGAGCAGTATCATCAGCAAATGTAGCCAGGGTTGTATCTTCTCTGAACTGGAAGATCACTACTGAACAAGTAGAGAATGGAGCCAAGGACACTTCCTTGAGGTACCCCAGCTTTTATTTCTTTTAGGTCAGAATATTCGTCCTCTTGTTTCACTCTAAAGAGCCTGTTTAAAATATATGATTTAAGTATAAAATATCTGCATATTGCTTTGGAAGCATTTTATTCAATTTATACACAAGACGGTATTTACTTACGCAATTTGTAATTTTTATTTTAAAAAACACCGGTTGTAGAAAAAAAAACATGTGTATAATTCGAGAGTAAAATTTAATTGCAATGCCTCACTTTACGCTCTTAATACACAAATAGCTATTGTTCTATTACGTATTATATCCGAGTAAATAAATATTGAAAACACAAACCATTTTCTAAATAACGAGGAAATCTATTACCGTTGTAGAAGCTGTCACGAAAGTTAATAATCTTATGTTATCCAGGTTTATTTCTATCATTCTGTTGCAACCCAAGGAACCACAAGGGTACTAAATTATACCTGTTACAATAATATACTTACTACTTTACCTTATGAAAAGGTAATTTAAGTACCAATCAACAATGACACTAAAAAGTTTTACAAAATAGTATCAGAAACTTCGACTACTCTATTACAAAACAGAACAATATCAAATGTCAAAAAAAAAACAGTTTAAGGACTGCTCTCGCTGTTTGCCTCGTACAATCGAGCCAGATAGGCTAATGATAAAATAAGTTGTCTAATGTACAAGTTTCTGCATCAATAAATGTAGTGCCAGGTGCTACCTAGATGTTAATAATATAAATTAAAAAAAATTAAGTAATTGTAATTTACTATCAATTTAAGTATACTTTTTCTATATGTATAGTAAACTATCTCGTACAATATTTCAAAATTGCATTTCACCAAACCACCCATAACTACCCCCATTTATAGCTACAATTATTGCCTTGATCTAATTGGATCTGTGGGAATAACTAAACGCATAAGCGGTTTGGCCTGTATCGTGAACCTTTAATTGCCAGGTCAACCACAAACGGGATGTAATAATGTAATATTAATCTTAGTATTCCGGAGAAATAAATGACGAAATGGTGTATATTTTACTTAGTTTATGTAAAATATTGACGAATTTATTTTACCAATAAAATCATTTTAAGTTTTGAGGTTTAAAAAGACAAGAAAAAATTACAGAATTAAACTGCTTAGTTTATTTAATAGTAGATTCTGTAACGAGGTTGTAATGAAAATTCGATCCGGGTGGAAGATTCCGAACGCGAGCGTAGCGAACCACGAGCATCGAATTTTCATTCTAACCGAGTAGCAGACTATATTTTCTCCACGACCATCCAGTTCCATATCTGATTCATCCGATTTTTTACTCATTTTTTGACTTGCACTAAAATTTGTCTGAAAATAATTATTACAACGCGGCCATTTTTATCTGACACTGACAGTTTCGAAATTTATGGCAACCTATGTCGTTTATATCAATTACAGAATATTTATTCCGTATCTTGTTATGGAATGAAAATACACGCAAAACGCATAAGAAGCAAGCGTTTCAGAATAAATATTCCAACTCAAGAGCGAGCATTTTTAAATTCTATTATCAAAAATGATTTTGGAATTATTGCATTCAGTAATGGTCGTGGAGAAAATAACTTCGGACGTTTTGTAATTTGCAAGGGGGAATATTTTGATAAGCTTTAATAATTGGGGTTTTCTATGCTTCTAAATTTTTTGGCCCATCCGTAATAATAGCGTCAAATACTTTTGAAGCTATGTATTTTCGGAAGAAAAATCTAAGGGTGACAAGTCCGGGCTTCGGGCTTCGGGCTTCAGGAAATAAATATTGATGATAATTTGGAATAAAATATTCAAGATCTTGTTAAATATAATTAATTGAATTTGAAAAAATAGTTTGCTTTGAAAAGGAGCAACCATTTCCCTTTAACGGCCAGCCGTTGCAATTACGCCAAAAGTCATGACGTTAGTTTGTTATAGTAGATATTTGAAGCACCCTCTATACGCTGGTATCACAACTTTTGTTGTAGCTTCAATGGAAGTCGAGTAAATCGAAAAACAAATTTTTACCCTTACGCCACCGCCACCAATTAATGTAAAAGTAAAATTTTTAGAGGTTTTTTACACAAATTTACTGTCAATTTTTTTTTTGGATAAACTAATTAATTGGATTTTTTACGACTATTAACATAGGTAATTTAAGTGTTCATTAAAAACAAAATAACTTTGTGCTTTTATTATCCAAAAATAATTTGTGTTTGTGTTTGTAAAACATTAAAAATTAATAAGATTATTTTTAAAACATAAAATGAAGTTCACTAAACGATTATTAATGCCTGGTTGGTCCAAATTCCCTAATAAAGGCAACTTGAAAATGGCAATTACTCCTAACCAAGTTGCTCTTATAATTAACGCTGTTTATAGCCGCAATTATTGCCCATCAAATTAAAAGTTGGGAATCCCCCAAAACGCAAGTGGTTTTTGTCTGTATCATCCTTTCTTTATTATTTTGGGGTACGCCAACCACAGCCACATTAGAAAATATATAATATGTAATAAATACGAGGTGAGCTAAACTAGTAGCTAACACTAGTAAAAGTTTTACTATTAAAACCGACCTTGCTAAAATCATGTATACAGGGTGTACCAAATTAAGTGCACACGATTGCTAACTCTTTCATTATTATACAGGGTTAGTTGAAATAACCGGAACGGCTAATTTTCGTCAAAACTACCATGGATAAATCAATGAAATTTGGTACAAGTAGATAACTTAAAAAATTAAATTGAAAATTGACAATTGCGACGTTGCCAGATTTTTAGTTTTTTCTGTAACTCAAGGATTATTTTTTTTTTCAAATGTAACACTACTCTTTTTTTATTAAATTCGATTCCTCCCATTAACATTACTTTTTCTTGATAGTATCAAATTTTTATCTCAAATAGTTCTATGGGAAAAAAATTAATTAGTTACAACTGTAACTCTAAAAAAATTCAATCTATTTCCATTTAAAAACGTTTCAAATAATGTAAAAAGGAAGGTTGGTAGACATAATGTACCTAATAGTATCGATAACGATAATAACAACAAACAACTATAAACAATAACATAGCTAGTAAAAATTACTTACATATTATAGGTTTCATAATCAAATTATTGTACATACTACTACATTAATTTGATTATGAAACCTATTCATGAATTTTTCTTCACTCAAAATTGTATTATGTACTAACTTTTGACCTATACTCGAATTAAGAAGTTAGATCATATTAGTGAAGTGAAAACGGTGATGTACGGTCTATGCACATTTAATGTAGTTTTTTCTCTTACGCTTAAATAAAAAGATGAAGGTTCTTGTATTTTTTTTTTAATTTCAGAAAGGCTTTCTGTCATTGTGAATGGTCTGGAAACTTTTGTTTTTATGATTTTAATATTGATTAACATGGCATGAACCAACAAATTAATTAATGAAGCACCTCCGATGCAGCAATGGAAAATACTAGGACTACACCCATGATTAAGGCCAACTGCAGTACTCTAGGATAAAAATAAATGAGAAATGGAAACAAGACCCCGAGAAAATAGGGTACACAAGAAGTTCATGCAATATAAGTAAGCGTACAAAATAATCTTGAAAAGGACTACTACGACCAAAAGATACACATCCTGTCAGACAGCCAAGCTGCCCTTAAACTCTAAACTCCCAACAGATTTACATTAAAAATCACAAATGAAGTTGAATGATCTAACGACGGCTAGGAATAATATGGTTGAACTTCCGTATAGGTTCCGGTCACTAATGTATAGAAGACAATGAAAAATTAGATAAAGTAGCGATAACCAGATGTGCACAAAATTTTAGGGACTCATTTCGTCTATTGTGTCCATGTCTTCCCTGCGGCAAGCTCCAGATAGTCCAATTGCCACCACTGGCTCTGCCTGTACAAAACTAAAATATGTTAAATACTAATAATAATCTGCCTAGATTGAGAATAACCTAATAATTAAATTTAACGTGCTAAAGTACAACACTTATATGAAAAGGACAGTCGGTTGTACGCTGTATTTTTACAAATGAAACATTATATTTGTATTCAGCGTATTTTAATTGCTATCGCCTAGCGCTTTCGGCCCATTATAAGGCCATCATCAGGGCTTAGGTTCTAAAAAAAAAACACAAACAAGAGTAAAAAAAACAGCTGGAACATACTACGTGAGACTACTTACTCGTCAAATTATGTCCAGGAGACAAGAAACATATTAAGAGATATTTGAAAATGTTTAAACAAATTTTCCTGGTTTCAAATTGTAAACAACACCTGACTGACTGATATTTGCATTTGACACATGGACACAAAGTGGTGAGGGACATCTCAGATAAAAACGTAGTTTCTATACACAAATTGACGAATAATCTAAAACATAAACGTGGTATAAAAACTTTAAATAAGTCATAATGAATAAAATTGTATAAAAAGGTAGGTAGGTAACTCCGTCAATTGTTTAAAAGAGAAAAAGAAAATAATTTAATTTAAACAGGATTTTTAAACTATGATATCTGTATTCTGCAAAACCGTCCTATTGTTAATAAAATGGGAGGAGTCAAAAGTCCACGAGCGTAGGTTAAGGTAAACAATAAATTCTTATCGCTGAAAGAGTCTAAAAATTGGATTTCGGTTGTAAGTTTAATTAAGTCTTAAATTCAGACATAAATCTGGATAGTTAATTAAATGTCTATGGATTTCAAGGTCCTCGAGATAGTCCAACTCTCTGAAGTTTTTATGATCAAATTGATGTAAAATTTTGCTGTTAGAAGTTGGTGAGAAACTATGATTATTAAATTTGAGGTGTTGTCCAAATACAGACGTACCTGGTCGGTTGACATGTTCTTTTATTCTTGTTTTGAGTTTTCTTACGGTTTTTCCAATGTATAGAGCTGGGCAACTACCACATGATAATTTGTAAACTCCGCTTTTTTCAAGATGTGAAACGCTTTCTTTATTTCTGACTAAATAAGATTGAAGATTGTTTTTTGTTCTAAAGGAGATTGTTGTATCCAGTGGCGTATTAACGGCCCCCCCCCCCCCCCCAGATATGTGTTTTCAATTTGTAGGTACTGAATAAGCACATTACATTTATTACAATATTTGTTGTGTAGAAAATATTTATAATTTTGTTACAAAATCATAAATATTTTCCAACCAATTTGTGCTGACAGTTCGGTTATGTACAATGTGTGTTCGACGAAATGTGTCTTCATTTTCTACAGAATGAATATACTTTAGGCTTAAAGACCTTTTTATTGACCCTTGAAAAAGTTTTTATATAAAACGAAACGTTGGGAGAAATACAATTGTGTCATTTCATTGCCTGCCCTCATTCCCGCTATACTTATTTGAATCTACTTGTAAGGGCGCTATACTTACCTAACTATAAATCATAATATCGAACTTGAAGACTTTACAATCTCTCTGGATACATTTATGCAGACATATTTTTTTTGCTGATACAAAAACACATTATCTGGAAAATTATAAAGTCTTTCACAAATTTTTTTCATCCGGTATTGATTATCTTTATTTATATTTCAATTAAATATTATATTACCTTGTCAGAATAATGTAACATCATTAGGATTAAATCAAATTTTATAAATAGGCTGACGGACCACAGTCGGCGATTTTTCGAAGAATCAGTAAATATCTTCTAAATGAATAATTATTATTAGCTTTATTTAAATAAGGATTGTTACGTCCTTGAAAATAAGCAGTTTGACCTGTATTTATCTTTTCTAATTTTTTTAGTTGTTAGTAGTACGGTAACTTGCAAATGAGCATAGACCAGATATAGTGTCCATTACTATTTCTAATTCATTATTGAATTTATTTCTGTAAATAGTATTGCAACAAATTTAATACCAAGTTGGACCTCAATACTTATAATAATTAATTTGTTCCATCTAATAATCCAAATCTCCATTAATACGAATCTTGTGCAAATACAAAAACCAGTTTTGCAGAAAATTATAGTCTTCCACAAATTTCCAGCATTTAGCCAAGTTACTGTTAATTACCCTTGTTTATATCCACAATTATTGTCTTTATTTAACTAGGGATTGTGACGTGCTTTAAAGCAAGCGGTTTGGCCTGTATCCATCTCCTTTAATTGCCGGGTCAGCCGCATTTAGGAAATTCTATGCTACTTTAAGCTGATAATTTTAAAACCAAATGGTTCTGGAATAAATTTGTATACATTTAAGCAATTCTCGTATAAATTGTAAATTATGTAATCATTAAGTAATAAACGCATAATTATGATTTTGGCAGAAATTTCATTAACCTCAAAATATGTTGCAAAAAAGATATATTTACTTATTTTATAAACCAACATTTTTCACCAGTTAAGAATCGCGCTCACTATTGTTAAATTCGTAAAGCTAAGAGAAATTGCGTCTCCTGACACTACAAATATCAAATATGCCTTCAGAGTAGAATAATTAGATAATTTGTTAGCTACGTTAAAGTTAACTAGACTAACTAGGTCTTTGGGATTTTTGTACTCAACACTAAATGTTATTAAAGCAATCAGCTATACTTCAGCAGCTGGATTAGCATTAACTCCTCCATTTTAATGCAGGCCGTACTTGCTGTTTTGTTAATTCTTTATCTGGTTCGGGTTCCTGAAATAGGGTTCTGGCTCCGAATCTGGCAAGTTTATCAGAGTTTTTCTTAGCTCCCTGTGGGGAATCGAGGTTAGATTAATTTATTTTGTTCTTGAAAGCCACTCCAAGCCATCCGGATTTATCTGAGACGATTGCGATGGGAAGCTTTCAGCAGAAGGTTATTTGTTCCTTTCCTATTTTTTCTTAGGAAATTTTCAGAGTTTTTCCTGTATAGCGTTAATCGCTTCTCTATTAAAGTAGTTCTAATCATAATTATTACGACTTTTCCTGTAGCTGAACTAGCAATCCTCATATTCCATGTCCTTATTTCTATTATCTCTGCAGTAGAGTTATTTTTTCCTATGTGGTATATAACTTTAATTATTTCATTATTTTGACCTTAGAAACTAATGAGATAGAATTGTTTGCCATTGTTAATTGTAAAGTCAGTTGTGTACGTATCAAGCAAAGCATAAAGAGCTGTTTGCATGCTATAAACAATTATACACATCCGAAAACAGATTCATTGGTTTACCGCAGGCTGGTCATTTGCAGTGCAGTGTATATGAAGCCCCTTGGCGGCAATTAAGATTTTATTGCTTGCGATATGGTTTATGATAATATATATACTAAACAGTTGTTTCTACCAAAAGGGGTATTTTGAAAGGTTTGGTAGTGCAATGCGATATAGTTTTTTCTTAAACTGCCTTAATAATTATGGCTAGCATGTAGGTATTATTTGAAAATATGTAAATCATCCAAAAAGGGCAGAAAAAGTCATCAGGTAAAAAGACAATCACAATAAATCTTTTTGGAAAAGAAGAAAAACTGATATGTCATATAAAGCGCTTCCATCTGTTTTTTTATTGACTAGGTATTTTTATTCCTTGTTCTCAATTTTTTCCTGTACGTTGCGATGATAAAAGTAATCTAAGCTATTAGGAAAAATAATAAAAATATATGTTAGGACAAAATTTATTTAAAAACAAGAAAAGTTGCTCATACAAAGCTTTATGAAAACATTCAACTAATTTTTTTCTTTTCCCTCCACAAATACAGTGTGTGTATAAAGTCTGGAAACGGCTTAATAACATCACAATTTACTGGCCGGTTTAAACCAAATTTGGTATAGTTGTGTAAGAGGATCTAATGCACCGAATGACGATGTTGGCGTTGTTGCCAGCTTTTTAGTTTGTCTGGAATTCGAACGAATTTTATATTTTTAAATATAACACCCAGTATATTTTTACATTATTAAATTCCACATAAAATTATAAATATTTTTTATTAAATGCATTATTAGTCTATACTTCATAGTTTCCGAGATATTGACTCTCGAAAAGTGACATTTTTGAACTTTGACAGCTTATAACTTTCTAACAGTACGTCTTAGAGCAAAACGGCTTACATGTCCCTATCTTCAATTTTTATTATCTTCCCAAAAAAATCAACTTCCAGTAAAACCGGAACAACTATATTTCCTGCTTTCGAGTTGCATCCGGTTTAACCGGAAGTTAATTTTTTTGGGAAGATAATAAAAATTGAAGATAGGGACATCTAAGCCGTTTTGCTCTAAGACGTACTGTTAGAAAGTTATAAGCTATCAAAGTTCAAAAATGTCACTTTTCGAGAGTCAATATCTCGGAAACTATGAAGTATAGACTAATAATGCATTTAATAAAAAATAATTATAATTTTATGTGGAATTTAAAAATGTAAAAATATACTGGGTGTTATGTTTAAAAATATAAAATTCGTTCGAATTCCAGACAAACTAAAAAGCTGGCAACAACGCCAATATCGTCATTGGGTGCGTTAGATCCTCTTACACAACTGTACCAAATTTGGTTTAAATCGGCCAGTAAATTGTGATGTTATTAAGCCATTTCCAGACTTTATACACACTGTATTAATTTTATACTTATACTATACCTACACAATTAGAGAAACAGTCCTTGTTTAGTTATGATTTTTTTGGAACGATATCAAGCAAATACAGTTCTTTGTAGATAGGGTCATATTAAGGACGGAAAAATAAGTAGGTACTGAACAGTATGCTACATCCTTAAAATAATATTTTTAGGTTTTCTAGAATTAGGCCTGTCGCTGTACACTGTAGGCGATATAAATATTAATTTAATGAGGACTTCTGGTTGATGCCAAATTTGATTAATTTCCCCATGAGATCAACATATTAATTCTAGTCTTGTAGTTATATGTGGTGGTAAGATCTTTTTTTTTCTGGTACAGCAATGTTTATAAGATGAGTTAATATTATTATTTTTATTGCAATGACAATATTTTGATCTATTGCGTGTGATTGTTTTATTCGTGATATGTTGTTTTAAATCAATCAGATTCCAATGCAAGATATTGGTGGTCTAATAATTTTGTAACATTGTAATGATACCGTGTATATTTGATAAGTGCATCCACTTTGCATACCATGTTCGATTGTCTCTTCGCTTTTTTACATCTTCTGCATGTATCTTCTATTTCCACTAACTTATCGATGTATATTTTAACAATTTTTGTTATTAGGACTTTACCCTGGACTGCAAGTAGGTAACACTTAGTGTCGGCTAATATGATTACTATTATAAAATAATATAGCAAATAAAAACAAAAGCAAGGAAACATTTTTTCGTACTTACAACTGCCTTTTCTATCATATACCGTGTGAGCAAAAAAATTATTTGCATCAAAGAGGGCCTTGCATATAAGGATGTAATGCTTAGCCGTAGAGCTTAATACCTGTTGGGTGTCAGTAACTACCTGAATTAACAATCAATCAGTTATTCCGTCATCTTTGACAGTCGTTACAAGTAATTTGATTCATCGCTAATTTTTCCAATTTCTTGAACAATTCACACGATGGGCTTTATGGAACAGGAATCCGGGTTTGTGCATGGACGATTTTTACGAACATTTTTCTAACGTTGCTTTTATTGCTAGGGATTTTTATCATTGCCTGAAAAGAACCGTGGCTGTGTTTAGGGAAACAGGTTCTATACAACACAAAAAAGGAGCAGGAAGACCATCTGTAAGAATAAAAGAACTTGTTGCAAACGTTCGTAAAATAATGCAAAATACGCCATTAAATTGTATAAGAAGCCTGTCCCAAGAAGTGGCAAGATCTTACGGAACATGCAGGACTATCCTTAAGAAGCAGCTAAATTTATTTTCTTATAAAGTGCAAGTATTCCAAAAAATACAAGCCGCAGATTTTGAAAGACGCAGGAATTACTCTCAATGGTCAACACTTTCGAAGATATGAAGAGACGTGTGAATTTATGATTGGAGCATGGCGGTGGCCAATTTCACCAATTTATGTAACTATTTTTCTTTTTCTTTCTGTATATTCTTAGTATGTTAATTTTGTAAACAACAAAAATAAATTTGTATTTGTCTACTTATTTTATTACTTATTAGTTTGGCCTATAATGTCATAATATAAATTTGACAAAATTTTAACCTCGATTTGGTTAGAGATATATATCGTCTCCATATCATTGTGATCTAAACCAAGCTCTACGTTTTTTAATCCAAGCCCTCTTTGATGCAAAATAATTTTTGCTCGCACGGTATAATAATAATTGGTAATATTTACAGTAAATTTGCGTATTGCTGTTCATTAGTGTCATACTTGTTTTGTATTTTTCTTAGTTTTGTTTCGTCCTTGTACCATAATTAAAAATATATTGTACCGTAGTAGTAGTAGTAGTAGTAGTAGGGGAGGCTTAGCGCCAAGCAAGTAGGCCAGTGCGACCCTTTTTGCCAACCCCATTTTACGTCTGGGTAATGTCAGCCAGACGGGACCTACAGTTTTACGTGGGTTCCGAACCACAATTTTACTGGCAGATGTTATTCTCGGCACAGTTTTTACGGTCCTGTTGTAACACCTCTTGTCCACCACAGACCTTGACGGGGGAAGCCTATTACGTCTCTGTGGTGCGACTTGAAGGATGTTGCCGCGGAGCCCCCTAATCCGTCGGGATCCAGTATCACTCCACGGGACACCACCGTCTGTATTACCAAATCCTCTGATTCGGGGCGTCCCCCAATCCGTCTGGATCGGCAACAGACATGCGTCCCTTTTGTGGGTCACTAGATCCGTTACTTGGTTCAGGAGTAGCTCACTTCTCGACAACATGCCGAAGGGACACCCGAATGATACCGGAGGCAGCCCGAGAGCTCCACCGCTATATCGTATCGAGGTCGCCTTTCACTGCAGTGTTTATTTTGCCATTGAGAATGCCAGTGTGTGTTGTTCAATGCAACACTACGAAGTACGGTGGCCTGGTCAAGCAAACTAAATAAGTCCGCGAAACCTGCCTGGGATCGAACCAGGTACCTTCGGCATACGATGCGAGAACGCTATCGCTGCGCTAGGCTGCCACCTATATTGTACCGTAATTAAAATGTACAAACTAATAATATTAAATTTATAATAGCCAATGATAATAAATTAACTGTTTTTATTAGAAATAGGTGAGTTAATTAACCTAAATTGGTTTATTTCACTCAATGTTTAACCTAAATAATAAACACCAAGAAAATTTAGTCTCTGAAAACTGACGCGTGAGCTTGCTACGGCCGACTACTGAACTGGGAACTTTTAAAAAGAAAGTATTAGCTATTAATGTTACATGTGGGTGTCAATTGTCGAAACGTTTTGTTTTAAGAAAAATTTAACTCGACACGTTACCGACTTTTTTAAATCGTACCTATGTGGCTTATTCTTTTCGTCCGCCGAAAAAAAATAGTTTTGATGGGTGAGTCGTCGTCAAGCGGCAATTGAGCCTCAAACGCCGAATCAAAACACACCGCTGCGTGTGTCATCGTCAAGTTTCCCAACAAAAATTTGAATTAAAAACGGTAAAAGTAAAATATTTACTGTAGTAGGTTAAATTTTTTTTTTAATTTTTACAACGTAAACAATATCATTCTGTAACCAGGCGTTAGTGTCATATCTGTAAAGCATTCAGACTTTAAATATATAACATATAATATTTTAACACTTTCATTGTACATTATGGGTTTAAAGCGAAACTGGCGCTATAACCCTAATTACACAAAGGTAATACGGAAGTAATAAACAATGCTACAGCAGGCAGCGTTGCGTGTACTTGTATACACAATGTATGAGCGAGTTTAAGGTATGTATAATAATATATGAATGGGAACATTTAATGGCAATAAGGATATTTCAGATACTTAGGGAACAGCTTCTTTATAAAGAACATGGGAATTTATAATTTAACAAATTCTACACTGAGGAAAATTTCTAGTAACTGGTACTAAAAATTGACTTGCCACACCTAGAAATTGTAATAAAATAGGCAACAGGTAATCATCGTTGCTGCGGTAAGTAAAATAAGAATTCGAAAAAGGTTTTTCTGTTTCCTTCCGCCAAACCCATCCCCAGACGCGTTTCGCCGTTATTACGGCTCATCAGTGAGGCTCGGTTTGGCAGAAGGAAACAGGACTCAAAGACAAATCACTTGTCAGGATCGATCATTAACGGGATTTATAAAACCCAGTGCGACATCTTGCGTCCCAGTACGGTACCTTAGAAAAGGTCAGTCGTAAAGGGTTATTCTGTAAAAACAGAAAATTATGCAAGATGCCCTCAAAACCGGTATAAGTGCCGGACCACAGATATTAATTCGAAAAAGGTTTTTCTGTTTCCTTCCGCCAAACCCATCCCCAGACGCGTTTCGCCGTTATTACGGCTCATCAGTGAGGCTCGGTTTGGCAGAAGGAAACAGGACTCAAAGACAAATCACTTGTCAGGATCGATCATTAACGGGATTTATAAAACCCAGTGCGACATCTTGCGTCCCAGTACGGGATTTATAAATCCCGTTAATGATCGATCCTGACAAGTGATTTGTCTTTGAGTCCTGTTTCCTTCTGCCAAACCGAGCCTCACTGATGAGCCGTAATAACGGCGAAACGCGTCTGGGGATGGGTTTGGCGGAAGGAAACAGAAAAACCTTTTTCGAATTAATATCTGTGGTCCGGCACTTATACCGGTTTTGAGGGCATCTTGCATAATTTTCTGTTTTTACAGAATAACCCTTTACGACTGACCTTTTCTAAGGTACCGTACTGGGACGCAAGATGTCGCACTGGGTTTTATAAATCCCGTTAATGATCGATCCTGACAAGTGATTTGTCTTTGAGTCCTGTTTCCTTCTGCCAAACCGAGCCTCACTGATGAGCCGTAATAACGGCGAAACGCGTCTGGGGATGGGTTTGGCGGAAGGAAACAGAAAAACCTTTTTCGAATTAATATCTGTGGTCCGGCACTTATACCGGTTTTGAGGGCATCTTGCATAATTTTCTGTTTTTACAGAATAACCCTTTACGACTGACCTTTTCTAAGGTACCGTACTGGGACGCAAGATGTCGCACTGGGTTTTATAAATCCCGTTAATGATCGATCCTGACAAGTGATTTGTCTTTGAGTCCTGTTTCCTTCTGCCAAACCGAGCCTCACTGATGAGCCGTAATAACGGCGAAACGCGTCTGGGGATGGGTTTGGCGGAAGGAAACAGAAAAACCTTTTTCGAATTAATATCTGTGGTCCGGCACTTATACCGGTTTTGAGGGCATCTTGCATAATTTTCTGTTTTTACAGAATAACCCTTTACGACTGACCTTTTCTAAGGTACCGTACTGGGACGCAAGATCTCCCACTGGGTTTTATAAATCCCGTTAATAAAATAAGAATGCCGGAGCATCTGACTTGCCACAGGTAGCATCCACAATAAATCGATTAAGTTTGTTGTCGTTATTAAACTATTTTGTTACTTAACTTAAACATTGTGGAACTACAATAAATAAGGTTGTATTTCATCTAACACAGTCACAGTCACAGTTACAGTCACAAGCACAGATATTAAAATACTGTTTCAGACCGCAAGGTACTACCGACACCGAACTCTTTTGTTCTCGTCAGTGTAGGTTAGATTTAGGTGTTCATACTTCATACCCTCTATATGTAAAGCCCTTAACTCTTTCAGGGGAAGACAATTATGCTAAATAAAAATCCTAGAGGGGCAAAGAAAAATATTTTATTATTGTAGCTTTTTTTATATAAACTTATTCGTAGGCTTAAAGTGAATATAAAAATAGAAAATAAAATTTAAAAAAAATGTTAAAAATACACGGTGGAACATTTTAAGTACCACTACATTTTATTAGAAAGTGTGGAAATCTGCGAAGGAATAACTTGGAATATTCTTAACATCAACATCACATCATAGGCA
The DNA here is from genome assembly GCA_963969555.1 of Polydrusus pterygomalis. Classification (NCBI taxonomy): domain Eukaryota; kingdom Metazoa; phylum Arthropoda; class Insecta; order Coleoptera; family Curculionidae; genus Polydrusus; species Polydrusus pterygomalis. The sequence goes on from OZ018375.1 coordinate 125,168,398, forward strand.
ACTTATATTACACCGGTACACGAATTAATCCGCCGCCCGTTACGGTAAAAAACAATGTGTAAGTGGTATACATATATAGAAGCAGCTTGTATTATACGTATTTACCTGCAAGTTGTAACAAGATTAAAATAGTCTTTATACCAAAGGCTGGCAAAAGCAGCCACACGACTGCCAAGGACTTCAGACCTATTAGCCTATCTTCGTTTCTTACAAAAACGTTGGAGAGGCTACTAGATATACAAATTAAGAATTCGGTACCAGAGGAAGGGCTGAGCTCGTCTCAACACGCCTATACTAAAGGCAAATCAGTGGAAACAGCGCTACATGAGGTTGTAGGCGTAATTGAAAAATCAATTAGAAATAAGGAGTATACTCTTGGAACCTTCCTAGACATTGAAGGGGCCTTTAATAACGTCACGACCGAGGCAGTGTACGACGCCCTAACAGAATCAGGGGTTGACAACTACATCTGCCGTTGGATTAACAGGATGTTAAAAAGCCGTAAAATCTGCTCTAAACTAGGAAGCAGCGGATAGCCAGGACTGCCGGAAGAGGAACCCCGCAAGGCGGGGTGCTGTCGCCAACTCTGTGGCTAAAAGTAATGAACAAAATTCTTATAGCGTTAGAAAGGGCTGGATTTAAGGTGATTGCATATTCCGACGACTTGATTATACTCGTGTCGGGCTAATATTTGAATACCATCAGCGATCTAACAGAAGCAGCGCTACGAAAACTCCAACGGTGGGCTGCGAGATGCAGTTTGAGAATCAACCAAGAAAAAACGGAGCTGGTTCTATTCACACGTAGAAGGGTGATTGAGAACTTTAGGCTCCCAGTCCTGGATAACAGTATTTTAGTACTAAAAGGAAAGGCTAGGATTGATATTCGACTCCAAGCTTAACTGGGGCACGAACATACAAGAACGAGTTAAAAAGGCGTCAGTTGCGTTCTATGCCTGCAAAAAAGCTATTGGTAAGAAGTGAGGATTGAAACCCCACATAGTTCACTGGATTTACACAGCCATTGTAAGACCTATACTAACCTACGGGGTCCTGGTCTGGCGGACTGCTTTGGAAAAAGCAATAAAGATGAATAAACTAACGAAGGTACAACGGGCAGCTTGTTTAGGAGTGACCGGTGCCCTTCACTCAGCACCGACGGCGGCACTGGAAGTGATGCTGCATCTGATACCCATGGATATTTACGGAAAAGGTGTGGCTGCAAAAAGTGCTCTGCGACTGAAAGAGTCGAAATGCTGGACCAGCACCAACTACGGACACAGCAGCATACTAAAGATATCCAGGCCAAAATCTGAGAGAGCCGACCGATTACACTGTTTCGCTGCCAGACTTTGGAATGGGCTTTTCTATGCTCATTCCGGGTAGGGAGGAGTGGGAAGGCAATCAAGTAATAATGGGGGCGGATCACTCGATCTTCACAGACGGTTCAAAAATGGACGTCGGGGTTGGAGCTGGTATCTTCTCCGAGAACATGCAAATACAGAGGTCGTACAGACTCCCTGACTACTGCAGCATTTTCCAGGCAGAAATTTTTGCAGTGGATAAAGCAGTCAACATCCTGCGGGATCACCTTGGCTTGAAAGCAGCTGCGTCTATAGCAATCTATATAGACAGTCAAGCAGCCACAAAGGCAATTTGCTCCAGCAGCACTAAGTCAAAACTAGTAAGGCGCTGCCGCAACAATCTCTGCACACTTGGTGCTCAACATCGAATCACCCTGTGTTGGGTTCCTGGACATAGTAAAATACAGGGCAACGAGACTGCTGATGTGCTCGCCAGGGAGGGCGCAAGCAGGTCTGCCGAACTAGCAGAGAAAACTGTGGCTAGACCACTGGGATCAGTCAAAGAGGATATAGATCAAATAGCTAAACAACTTGCACAAAGCAGATGGACAGGGCTGGCAACTTGTAGCATCTCCAGGCAATTGTGGCCCCTTCTCGACGACAGGAAAACCGCAGTGCTATTACAACACGGTCGGAAGGACCTAAGAAACATCACTGCCGTAGTCACCGGACATTGCCTGTTCGGTAGACACGCTGAACGTAAGCAAATACCAACTAACGATTTCTGTAGAAGTTGCAGAGATGAAGAACAGGAGGAAAGTATTCAGCATTTCTTGTGTGAATGCCCCGGCCTCGCTAGAAGAAGGTTCAATGCCCTGGGCGAACCATTCTTTAATGATCTGGAGGAAGTGAGCAGCCTGCAACTGGGTCGACTTACAAAGTTTATTAACAGCAGTGGCTGGTTTGTATGAGCTGTCAAGATTCTTCTACGATCTACGTCACGTCGCGTTAACCATCAGGAGGCTGATGCGGATAGGTTCCGCGGAACACGTGTGGTACCACAACGGTCCTACAGGACTACGTGTGACTGTTTGGTCAATGCCAGAGGTCTGCCACTCTAACCTAACCTAACCTTAGTGGTATTCTTTGTGTACCAACGCCCCACTATACACGTCCTCTTTTGTGGGTACATTTTGCGTACCACTGCCCTTCAAAAAGTTAAATAGCTTCTTAGTGAACTGTATTCTTCTGTTCCTACTTTTTCAATAAAACACAGAACTTGTACGTATAAAACCAGAACAAATCTAATTTATTACGTAACCTTTAATTAACAAATAACTTGTGTAATTTAACAACAATAAATTATTAAAAAGCAAAGAAAAACACCAAGTCTTCCTTCACAAAATTTAATAGAATAAAAAAAGTTTAGTTTAAAGGTCTCTACATGTTTCGAACGTAGAAACGTTCATCATCAGGAGACAGAAAAATTTATCTTATGCTGATGGTGTTAGCAAAACAGAAAATTAGAACCTTAATGAAGATTTTATGGACTTAAAAAATTTAAATATAGAAGAAACATGATATGAAGAAAATTGATAATACATGGTTAAACCATACTAAGTATTTGAAAACGTTATTAAAGGGGGTCTAAAAACCAAATGATGGGGAAGAAAAAAAAACCTTTCTAAGAAGGTGTCGGGTTTGTTCGAGTTTGTTAACTTAACAACTTAGGTTTGATAAGTTTTTTTTTAATTTAAATAATCTTCGACACCTTCTGAAAAAGGTTTTTTTCTTCTTCCCCATTTCATTTGGTTGGTTTAGACCCCCTTTAATAACGTTTTCAAATACTTAGTATGGTTTAACCATTATCAATTTTCTTCATATCATGTTTCTTCTACATTTAAATTTTTTAAGTCCATAAAAACTCCATTAAGGTTCTAATTTTCTCTTTTGCTAACACCATCAGCATAAAATAAATTTTTCTGTCTCCTGATGATGAACGTTTCTACGTTCGAAACATGTAGATACCTTTAAACTAAGAATTTTTTATTCTATTAAAATTTGTGGAGGAAGACTTTGTGTTTTTCTTTCCTTTTCATACTTTCAACGCCACTTTAAGTATGGACTATTTCTTCAAAATAAATTATTGTTCTTTTAAGAAACTTAATTCGAGGCAAGTAACTTTCCGGGCATCTCCAATAATTCTGCTGGATTCGCGGGCTTTTTCACATGCCGTCGTCATGGATATGCGATACTGAGCACCCACCCGTTTCAGTCGATTATTGGTTCTCAGTAGTCGTTATTTTGCTGCCACGACTACAATAATATTAAGTTGACTGTTTGAAGGTTGGAGACAATGATGTTTCTTGAATGATGAAAGAGTTTTGGACTTCCATTGTCTTTATTTGTTTTAAGTCACAACGTTTCAACTGGTAAGTATCTCCAGTCGTCTTCAGGTGAATACTAAATAAGTAAAGTAACTACAAGACTATTTATACTAGCTAGGTGCACTAAAGCATAACTGAGGTGGGTGTAGTCATGCGTTCAGTTGGCACGCGATCTTATCCTAAGATTACATCTATCTAACAAAGGTTTCCAGATATTTCTTATGTCTAATGATGGTTTACAGCAAACAGTACGAAACATGGCATAGTTAAAACCCACGTGGATAGAGCAATTACAATCTGTAACTCGGAAGAAGCACTTAAAAAAGAAACTCACCACATCAAGACCGACCTCAACAAAAATGGCTACCCCACAAGATTAGTTGACACAATATTGGAAAATCGTAAGAATCGACCCAACGCGCCAGAAGGAAATAGAGTGGCACAACCAACACTCAATATTCCGTATGTATGTCAAAGGAATATCTGAGAAAATAAGAAGACTAGGACAACGATATAACATCAACACCGTATTCAACTCGAGGGACACCCTAAGAAGCCACCTGACGAAGACAAAGCCCACAAGTCAAAAATATAGGAAAAACTGCGTCTACCAGATCCCCTGCGAATGCGGCCATTCTTATATAGGTCAGACAATAAGACCATTAGAAACAAGGATTAAAGAACACAAAAACAATACGTTAAAAGGAGAGACCGAAAAGTCAGGTGCAGCTGACCATGCCTGGAAACATGGTCACCATATCATGTGGTCAGAAGCTGAAATCCTACATAAGGAACCACACTGGAGGAAAAGAAAGTTCAAGAAAGCTGCTGCTATTCACCAGAACCCAGGCTGCTTTAGTAAACCATCATTAGACATAAGAAATATCTGAAAACCTTTGTTAGATAGATGTAATCTTAGGATAAGATCGCGTGCCAACTGAACGCATGACTACACCCACCTCAGTTATGCTTTAGTGCACCTAGCTAGTATAAATAGTCTTGTAGTTACTTTACTTATTTAGTATTCACCTGAAGACGTATAGAGATACTTACCAGTTGAAACGTTGTGATTTAAAACAAATAAAGACAATGGAAGTCCAAAACTCTTTCATCATTCAATATTAAGTTGGTAATGAAAGTTATTGCAGCAACATACTAAGTTGTAGTAATTGAATAAGAATTTGCATTTGTTACAGTAATAAGACATCCTATTAGGTAATCATTAACAGATTATTTTTAATCCATTTTTTTTTTGGTTTAAAATAATTTTTTCAAATATTGCGCGCATGTGAACTTAACAGACTTTGCAAAATCGGTGAGCAATGGGCACGCTTAAACCTGCAACTTTGCAAAGTGTACCTACAAATATTTTTTTCCGTGTAGTTGTCCTCACTTTTAACAACAAATGAAACACAAATATTACTTTTAGCAGAAATAAAAATTTTAGCTGATTCGTCAATTTCGCACTGGCTTAAATTTTCCGAGTTCAGATTTAGTCAATTATTTAGAATGTTTTTAAAGTGCACAAAATCATAAATAGTAAAAAAAATTTGTTCTGAAAATTTTTGTTTAGAGAATGTTTTTTAAGAGTTACTATTTGATACAGCTTGGAATATTGCGCGACTAGTTCCATGATTATTATCGGTTATAACACCTGAAATCGTATTTTTGTATAAACTTGTTACATTTGTAGTGATTGGTGCCACCTTTAATTTTATAAATTGATAATTATTTGACCATTTCACAGAAATTAAAAAAAGCAGAACTAATAATAAAATTATAAAACCCAAAATAGTTGTAGTGTAAAGCTGTCCACCCTTAAAAGGTACCTAAATAGTTACTTTAGTCAATCCTTGCTAGTACAGAAAAAAGCTAAATAAAATGTGTTTAAAGTAAATAGACTGGGCGGAGAAAGACTTAATCTTTAATAAATCTATTTATCAAATTTAGGTACTATAATTAATCCTTAAAAAACTACATAAACCAAGACAATAATAAGAGCATTTGTTCTACTTTAGCTAGGCATGGTATTGGTACAGTCTATAGATTTTTATTCAAGTAGCAGTCCATACATTTTACTTTATTTATTTTGGTTGTTTTCGCATTTTAAGCCTAAAGCGGAATTAACCCTATAAGACCGTAAATACACAAAGACAATACGGAAGTAATAAACAAACATTACAGCGTGCAACATTGCGTTTATGTAAATAGAACTCAATGTGGGTTACGGTATTAAGCGTAAAGCCACGTGAATAAATGTTATGGCAAAGGTAACAACGGCGCAAAATATTTACATAGATGAACAATCACTAACAGTTAAATAATATTTTTAAAACTGATCAGATGATTATTAATAATGTAACTGCACAAAAGGGTGTGAACAAGTCCATTGTCCCACATATAGAGTAGACGTGCTGTAGTAGTAGTAGCAGTTTGAGGTTCCGAAACCATGCAAGTAGACCAACGGCGATCCTTTTTGTCTACTCTAGAGTATTCCCCCAACAACTTCAACCGCCACCTTGGCACTCGGCGAAACATCCTGACCTTCCTAGAAAGGCAATTATATCGCAGTTTAGCGGAGTCTTCTTCTCCCTACACCTCCAGAGCAGATGGGATCTTCTTTGACGTCGATCAGAGCTAGATGCTTCTTCGGCTTGCAATGCCCTGTCAGAATCTTTGTTAAGGGGTTCAGAGCACATCGATTTCTGTTTAGGATCCAGTCTAGCTTTATTCTATTTTACGAGGTTATGAAGTTCTGAGCTTGTCTGCACCCTTAAACCATGTGCCGTTTTATTGCTCTAAATCCCTTGATGTCTAAGGATCTAGATAGGTTTATCTTTTTTTCTCCTAAATCTATCCAAAGCATCCGCACATTCTCGGAGGAGGTTGCCTGTTGGTCTACTGATGGCTTCTAAGGTCGCTTGTCTATCAGAGCAGACATATACCGTCCGCTCTTCACATTTTCTGACCTCGGCGTTACTGGCCGGCATTCAGATGACAAATACGTCTACCTGGAAGACTGTTGTGAACCGTCCCAATGGATAGTTTCCACGGGTATCAGTCCTTTTCATGTATACTCTGGCTCCACACGATTGCATCCCGGTCATACACAACTCATCGATAAAGCATAGTAGGGCGTCCTCTGGGAATAGTATATCCCTTCTCTCCTATCGTTCCTTTTTTTTCTTCGAGGAGAATCTTCCAAAGAGACCCGGTGAGGCAAGGTACTGTCGGATTCAACCCCCTGGTGGGGGGCCGCTGCGGTTTCCGCGCCATAGGCATATAAATCTTTGGACCACTATCGTTCCTTAGTATAGGAGCCGTAAGAGAGTTCATCTTTAATCGATTCCCTCGATCGAGGTCCCTGCGAAGACTAGTATAGTATAGTATAGTACTTCCGTTTTCGCCATGCAAGAAGCAATCCTCGTATGATAGGTAGTAAATATTTATTTATTACAGTACCCACCTCTACGAATTTATAGGCAAGACGGGTTTATTCGGGTTTGTTCGTGTGTCACGATAGTGTTATTTCTGTGTAGGCACACACTGGAGAAACAAGTTTCATGAAACTTGTTTCTCCAGTGTGTGCCTACACAGAAATAACACTATCGTATCTACAAAGATAATATTATTGCGGCAAGGTTATACTACTTTCCATATTCCTCGAGTATAACAGTGTTTGATTTAAAATAAATTATATTATTGGTTACGGAATATACACTATCACTGTCTCAACTATAGAAACTCACTGGTTTCCAATAGAACATAAAGGATTATTCTACTACTGAATAATTATGCGTATAAGATTTCTCCAATTTGTACTAGATATAGGTATATATATGGAATGAAAGTAAACACATTTTTTTTCAAAACAAGTTTAATTATGAAAATAAAAAGGAATAAACAGTAAACACAAACAAAAACAGAATGAAAACTTCAAAAAAAAATGTTTTTCCACCTTGTTATGTTGGGTAATGCACCTACTTTTAAGTAAATAGCGAGTTCGTTAAGCCTGCAGGCATCTGCAGTGTAAGCGTTTAGGATATAAATATAACAAAATATAATATCTATAGCCTCTAAGCAAGAAAATCTGATAATAAAAAAAATACAAGAACACAACCAAAAACAAAGATCTTAGTAGTTAACTAAAATAATTATTATAATTTATGCACTTATAAAACAGGCACAGCAATAAGCACAGCAAAGGATGAGGGATGTATTTATTACGTGATTTCGTAGACTACCTATGAGAGTTATGAAGTAGGTAACAGTCTAATATAAACACTAAACTAAAACAGGTAAATAGACCTATAAATATTCAACTTAAACAATATTCCTTGCTTCCAAGTTTCTTAAAGACTACCCTTACTTGATTGTTAACTAGATTGGACATGCCCCATGAATCTAACAGTTCTTCAAATGAAAAAATTATTTCACTATGCATCACAATAATATCACATAATGGTTATCATACGTTGAAATCAATATGCCGAATGAACGCCGGTCGCCTATGATGACGAACCGTGTTTCTCCCACCCGAAACAGCACCACAAGTAGTATATTAATAATTGTATGGACAGTACTAACGTTGAGCGAACAATAATAGCATATCATTGAAAACAATATGCTACGTTTCGTACAATAAAATTTTCAGTCGTTTAAAAACTTTTATAATATTTGGTATAAAAATATACAATAATGGATTCGATGGTAAAGTAGGATGTGATAAACGATATATTATTATAGTTGTGACCTATGTAACTATTTGATGCAAAAAAGCATCGCTACCTGTAACAATGATATTCAAATGTCTCTTCAAAATATATATTATTAGCATCAGCTATTAGTTTACACTCCATTTAATTAGAGGTCTCATTTTACCACAAATACATAGTTTAATTTGATGAATATTGTTTTTTTTAAATCCAATAATAATATTATGTAAAATCTAACAATATGTTTATATTTAAACTAAGTTGAATACAACACTTGAATTGTGTTATGCAACAGGGAACCAACCTACAAAATGAAATTATAGGGGAAATAATCATTATTTAACATAGACCATGTAGAGACATCTAGTGGGCACGTTTTTAATCAATCCAGACTTTAAAAGAATATCTAGTAAGCATTTTATTAAAATACAGGTTTCTGCAAAGTCACTTTTTGAATCCCAATAAAGTTCCAAGCTGCATGGTTACCTTAAATCTCCTTTATGTACCAAATTTCTAAAATGCTATATAGCTCCAAGAGGCTTGGACTGCGTTACTTTTAGGCGGGACCGTTCATTGTAACTGCAATAGGGAACCACGCTGCCTGGATCCGTTTAATTTTAAAACAATTTTAATCGTAACAAAGTACCAGGATGCTTGGTTCTTTGTTGTAAAATGTGTAGCGATAAGATCCATTCCACTCATTTCCCAACAACAAGGAACCAGGCAGCTTAGAACTCTGTTGCGGTTGGTTAAAGGAAGGTATTGCCGCCAAATTTTGTGATTTGAGGTTATGTTCGATTAACAATACTGTTGTAGTAGTCTCTGTGCAATTGATTTGTTTTAATCGAATAATACTAAGTGTAATAAGCTAAAATTTGTGTTCACTATTTATTTAAACTCAAGCTTTAATAATTTACGTGTAAAAATGTCTTCAAGAGTGCTAGAATTGTTGCATTGGCGAAAAATTAGCTTTGTTTTAGCTGCTAGCAGTGTTGTTTATTTTTGTGTAATTATTTTTAACATGAACTTATGTTCTAATACATGTTATAAACATTGACTAAAACTGATTCTTTATTCTTGCCCTTTAACATACGCATTATAAAATAAAAAGCCTTTTTATTTCAATTAAAAAATTATAAAATGTAAGAAATCATAACGAACCAAAACAATAATCCATTGGATTAAATTATGCAACAAGGAGCCAACCCACAAATTTGCAGGATTTATAAAAAAATATTTGAAAAATATTGTTAGAAACTGATAGCTCAGTGCAAAATTAGTCATTCTAATTAAAAATTAAACTTCTAGATGTGGAAGTAACTCTGTGGTCATGAAGGAACCATAGAAATTTTTAAACGCTGATATCTCAAAATAGCCAGAGTGTGGGTTGGTTCCCTGTTGCATAACACCATTCACTTAAGCCAACTAAATTTTATTTGTATGAATGTGTTCGCTCCCAATAATAAGGCTATTGGTAAAAATACCATATTGTTTTTTTCAAGTTTACGATAACAGTTTTAATTATTAATTTTAATAACAAAAATTACAATTGTTGATATGCTGCTCTCTAACTCCGTCCCCACTCTATTTTTTTTTTATATTATTGATTTGTAACTGACAATTTTGGCATCAGGTTCAAGCATTGTTTTAAAATGGTAGTAGTAGTAGTAGTAGTAAAGGGGAGGCTTAGCGCCAAGCAAGTAGGCCAGTGCGACCCTTTTTGCCAACCCCATTTTACGTCTGGGTAATGTCAGCCAGACGGGACCTACAGTTTTACGTGGGTTCCGAACCACAATTTTTACCGGCAGATGTTATTCTCGGCACAGTTTTTACGGTCCTTTTGTAACACCTCTTGTCCAACACAGACCTCGACGGGGGAAGCCTAATACGTCTCCGTGGTGCGACTTAAAGGATGTTGCCGCAGAGTCCCCTAATCCATCGGGATCCAGTATCACTCCACGGGACACACCGTACACCGTCCGTATTACCAAATCCTCTGATTCGGGGCGTCCCCCAATCCGTCTGGATCGGTAACAGACATGCGTCCCTTTTTGTGGGTCACTAGATCCGTTACTTGGTTCAGGAGTAGCTCACTTCTCGACAACATGCCGAAGGAACACCCGAATGATACCGGAGGCAGCCCGAGAACTCCACCGCTATATCGTATCGAGGTCGCCTTTTACTGCAGTGTATATTATGCCATTGAGAATGCCAGTGTGTGTTGTACAATGCAACACTACGAAGTACGGTGGCCTGGTCAAGCAAACTAAATAAGTCCGCCAAACCTGCCTGGGATCGAACCAAGTACCTTCGGCATGCGATGCGAGAACGCTATCGCTACGCTAGGCCGCCACCTTTTAAAATGGTAAATCTAATATGTCCCATTTCTAGTGCCTAATGTGTGATCTATATCATTATGAATTTATACGTTTCCAAAATATTTCAAGATCCTTTCCGTTTTGCCTGAAGAGATATTATTGTTATTTTTTTAACTATTGTTATTTTGTAACGGTTGTGTTTAAATTGATACAATGTGTGAAACAAATTTTTAAAAGTTGTCACAGTATCCTCCCATCGTTTATCATTGCCCAATTACATACACCCGACACGTTGTATGCTTTCATAATAAATTGATTAATTAATCTCCTTTTCTCATTAAATACCCGCCATGTATTGAACAACGCAACGCCCTCAATATTATTTTGTTTTAACTGGGGAAGAACGTGCTGCTTTTGACACATCACAAGTTTGTATTACAATTCTCTTATGAGAGAGAGAAAATTTATCTATGTCTTTGATTGATTTATGACACAATAAAAAAATTAATTTAATTTAGTGGAAAAAGCTGGTATTATTTATCCAATCTCAGTTTGAGGACATTCCAATCATTCCATGCGGCGGAAACAGTCTGAAAGGGACCGACCGCACAACCAGGGTTGTCAGATCTTTCTTTTTCAATTCTTTAAGTTTTTTTATTAAAGATATTTCATTTATATCAGTATTCAATTGTTAGTCAGTAACTTTCTTTGAAAGCTAGTTTGCAAATATACTTTAAACCGAGGAGTTTTGAGTGTGACAGAAAAAAATAACAAGCCATTCATTGTTATAATAATACATTCTTTAGTCCTTAAGAAACAATATAACTGAAATCAAGACAAAAAGTGTTTTCAGTGTTTAAAAACAACTAATTAACAAACCCTTGTTTTTCGTGTATAGGTACTTACATTGTGCTTACAAATCCGAAAATTTTGAAAAATTGGCAACAGCATGTAATTTGTTGCGGTTAAAAGCGCCAGGTTATAAGCTGAACCGGTACCCGGCCCGTCTAACGATCAATTTTGCCAGACAGAGATAGGCCAGTGACCGCCGATGGCGTGGAAGAGACGGAGATAAAATATACGTGGTTATGCCTTGATGAACGGGCCGGAGTCTGGTTGACGAGAATGAAGTTCTGGTAAAAAAATTAAAGCATTTTCTGAACAGTGTCGTGCCGTGTCAGGTTTATTTTTCTGATTTTAGTTTTGTATATAGAATTTTTGAGTTACCTTATATTTATTATTTTAATATTTTTATTTATTTAATAATTCCCAACGAACTTTATAAGTCCATTACAGGGAAAATATTACACTAACTTAAAAATAAACAAATATAAACAAAATTTTTTTACAAAAATATAGAATTACAATACAGAATACAATACAAATAAAATTAATAAAATAGTCAAATTTAAATCAATTTTAAAACTAATTTCCGAATAAAATTAGAGTGCTTTTATTTCTTTAAAAAATACAACTTAGTTTTCTTTTTAAAGAGTGTCAATTTTTTTATATTTTTATACATATTTGGTAGGGTATTATAAATTATAACCCCATTGTATAATAATGATCTTTTACCAATATTGCTTTTAATATTTACTGCTAAAATACTTTCATTTTGCCTTGTGTCATGATTATGTACGGTATTTAATTTTTGGAATGTGATTTTTGATTTTTTTTGATGAGTGGATATTGAATGAATAATTACACATATTTTTAATTTATACAAATTTTCTAAGTTTAAATATCCTAGTGGTTTGTATAAATTTATTGTTGGTTCTAAAAAAGGAATATAATATTATTATATATACAGTGGGTTTATAAAGTGTAGTATGTACAAACACCTAATGTAAAACAAACTTATAAGTGTGTACGCATATTAATTATTTGTGTGGAACGCCTATGGTTAGGAAATTCCCACAGTTTAATGTAATTAAATTGACCTAAGAAACACTATAACTACTAGCATTGAATATCAAACTATAAGAAGGCCATATAAGCAGATTTCCTAAATCTGCTACGTTAAATTCATAGATGGCACAATGAGTCACCAACAATAAAGCGTGTTGATGCAGCCACTAACGACAAGCCTTTTCACTGCTAAATTAAAACATTGTTGCCGCTTATCTGTTTGCACAAACATAACTTTTAATTGGACCCTAAGTCGTTGAGTTTTTTAAATTTATTTTTATAGCTTATCGTAAAACTTAATTTCACATAAGTACCTACACCTATCCTAGATTTAAGAAGCTTACATTTATTTTCCTACCCATAGTATAGTATAGACCTAAAAATGTCCCTATTTTTAATTGCTTTGTAGCATATAATATTTTCAACCTTTTGACGTTCCAACGTTAATTACATGAAAACATATTGACTGCCATGTTTTCTATTTCTAACAGAATTAAATGACGACTCTCACTATTCAATACATACCTCGATACATACCTAGGCTACAGCGTATATGATGGGTAAAATATGAACGAGGTGCGGTTTGTATAATTTGGTTTTTATTTGCAATTATTACTACTTTTCAAAATGGTTAAAATAAGTAGGTTTTGCTTTCTTACTTAAGAAACATTTAGTTTGTTTGTATTAGTGTATTAAGTATTTTGATATTTTTCAACGAAATAAAACCTATTTTAATTATACTTGCTGTCGCTTTTTATCTATTTTTATTTGTAGATATAACAGTTAACACCTAATGCAACGGTAAAATCATTATTACAATCGGTCCAATTACCCCGGAGTAATCAGCGTACATATTATTATCAAAAACATACGTTCGGCTGCAATTGAGAACCTCCTATTTTATTGTCTGTTAAAAATGCTTAAATCCTTAAAAAATCCCATAAAATACGGTATGCGGCAACACCACGACATCACATCAGTGAATTTGAGACATCTGTTGCCGAGGCGCTGCATTTATAACTATAGATTTACGATTTACTCCACAATGGCGGCCAAACCGTCTCCAATACAGTTTAAAACAGGGTTGTCAAGTGTTCTCGAAGATCCGCTATTCTTATAGTTTGATATTCAATGCTACTAGTAATGCCTGTTTAATGGTTTGAGACAACGATGTTTCTTGAATGAGAGACGAGTTTTGGACTTGCATTGTGCTTATTTGTTTTAAATCACAACGTTTTAACTGGTAACTAACTCAAGGGTCTTCAGATGAATACTAAATAAGCAGAGTAACCAAAGTTTTATTAATAATAGCTAGGTGCACCGAAACATGACTGAGATGGGTGCAGTCATGCGTCTAATAATTCATGAGCAGTATTATTCTAAGATTACATCTATTGAACAAACGTTTTCAAATGTCTTATATCATATCTTATGATGGCTTACTAAAATACCCTGAATTCTGGTGCATAGCAGCACCTTCCTATTTAAGGAAAAAACCTACAATTAGAAAAAAAGTACATTTCATTAAACTTTATACCGTGCGAGAAAAAATTATTTGCATCAAAGAGGGCCTTGCATCTAAGGACGTAATGCTTAGCCGTAGAGCTAAATACATGTTGGGTGTCAGTAACTACCTGAACAATCAATCAGTTATTCCGTCATCTTTGACAGTCCTTACAAGTAATTTGATTCATCGCTAATTTTTCCAATTTCTTGAACAATTCACATAATGGGCTTTACGGAACAGCATAAAACATTCATGGTTGATTGGTTGAAGCGTATTTTCGAAACGTGGTTAGAGTAAATGGTGTGGCAATACAATCCTGGTTTGTGCATGGACGATTTTCACGAACATTTTTCTAACGTTGCTTTTATTGCTGGGGATTTTTATCATTGCCTGAAAAGAACCGTGGCTGTGTTTAGGGAAACAAGTTCTATACAACACAAAAAAGGAGCAGGAAGACCATCTGTAAGAACAGAAGAACTTGTTGCAAAAGTTCGTGAAATAATGCAAATACGCCAACAAATTGTATAAGACGCCTGTCCCAAGAAGTGGGAAGATCTTATGGAACATGCAGGACTTTTTGTAAGAAGCAGCTAAATTTATTTCCTTATAAAGCTAAAGTTAAGTACACCAGTTGCAAATTTAGAACAATTACAAGAAAGGATAATCCAAGAGTATGATAACATTTCTTCAGAGATGCTGGTCACACTTTCGAAAATATAAAGAGACGTGTGAATTTATGCTTTGGAGCATGGCGGTGGCGGTGGCCAATTTCAGCAATTTATGTAATTATTTTTCTTCTTTCTTTTTTCTTTCTCACGGTATAATATGCAATATGCATGTTTATATAAGATTTGACGTAACCTCATTTATAGAACTAAAATATCCTTATATGGAAGAGGCATTAATCACTTTAAAAGAAACTGGAAGATCGTTGTGTGGGCTATATTATAAAACTCTTGGTGATATTTCTAGCTAAGGTTACAGCATGTGTTGACGAATAAGCATCTATATTATAGAACTTAGTCTTCCTCCAGTGTGGTTCTTTATGCACAATTTTAACTTCTGAAAACATGATATGATGGCCATGTGCCCAGACCTGGTCATGGCTGCACTCGCAGGACATTCGGTAGAAACAGTTTTAGTAAGTTTTCACTTGGTTCCTACTTCAGCCGCTAAAATAAATAGTATTCAGCAAAATACCGCTAATTGATTTTTCAAACGCAAAGTACTCAGAAGCTACACAAACAATTTGGTAAATACCCATTTTATATTTAGCAGCAAATATCATTGTTTTAGTGAACCGAAAATAATTTGTCAGGAGTAAGCGTTTGCTAGATATTGGCTTTTGAAAATACGATTACCGGGATTGTGCTGGTTGGCAAAAACTGGTTATTATTAAAGCGCACTTTAGGTAATAATATTATTATTCCTGCTGATAAACTGACCACTCCAACGTCCTAACAATAAAAGTATACAGTGTGACCAGTACAGTCCGCATATGGGATTTTTTTTATTAATAATTCGAAATTTGACTTTGGCAAAAATAGTAGTCACGTCTTCATTATCTGTCAAATTTTAATTTTTTCAAAAAAATAATTCAAAAGTGGGGTATTTCTGAAAGTACCGAAAAAAGTTATAAGAAAAAGATTTTTTAAATGCAGTTTCTAGCCCACATGCAAAATTTCAGCTGCATAAGATAATTTTGATTTTTTACCCACCACAAAAATTTATTTTTCACTTAATGAACACTTTACTGATGACACTGTGTTCTTTTTTGTCTTATTAAGTTGTATTACTTTCAGACACAAACTAAGTTTTCAAAAATACTTATTTTATAAAGTAATCTTATACAGGGACAAAAACAAATAAACTTTGCATCACATGCGATCAAATTTTAATAGCCCAATTATGATTTTGTTGAAAAACACACATTTAATATGGCGCTACTTTAAAGAAAATGTATCTGAAATAAAACATTGACAAAACTAAGAAGTTTTATGTAGGTTGCGTTGAGTCTTATTTTGCAAAAGTGGTGCAATTCACAAAATATGGGTAAAAAAATCAAAATTATCTTATGCAGCTGAAATTTTGCACGTCGGCTAGAAACTGCATTTAAAAAATCTTTTTCTAATAACTTTTTTCGAAAAATTAAAATTTAACAGTAATGCGAATCACGTGACTACTATTTTTTTGCTTAATTTTCATCTCGATCGAAGCAGAACTTGATGCCAAAGCCAAATTTCAAATAAAGATATTAAAATTTAAAAAAATCCCATATGATGCGGACTTTACTGGTCACACTGTATGTAATATGCTGTAATATGGCTATTATTTTACTCAATACTGGTTTTGTATTGTTATGCTCTTAAAAAATAAAATATTCCATATCTTGGCTTTAATAGTAAATTAACGTACACGTTTTATAAAGCATCATTTTATAGCACGCGTCAATGTTAAAAAACGAGCCGCTTGCGGCAGGTTTTATAACGGGACAAGTGCTTACAACTGCTTTATATAACACGTACGACTATTTTTTCTAATTTGTAGTTTTTTCAATAAAAAACACATATTTAAAAAGAAAATAAATCCTTCAAATTTTGTAAATTTTTATGTCTAAATTTTATGTTGGTAATACTATTTTTTATCATAGGAGCCTCTGGACAACAAAAATTATTTTGCGAACTGTCATTTTTTGATTTATTGACCCATTTTCACCACGAGATTCTAAAGTTATTTTAGCGATATGAAATTTTAAATTGGACGGAATACGTTGTGTGATCCTTGTACATTCGGTACATATACAGAGCGTTCGGAAATTCGGGCGATTTTGCTACTTTTTTTCGAATTTCAAAAGACGTGATTTTACGTCACGGCATTGCAATTTAGTATAGGGAAGATGGAAAATTCAAATAAAGTTGTAGTTAAAATCGACATTGGAAGGTTAGTAGATTGAATTTTGGATAGGATTTGGCAGAAAATGGCTTAAAGCATCTACAAAAGCAAAATAGTTCTCCGTCAATAAAGTTATTATTTAATATGTGTTTTTTAATGAACTAAAACAATACATACAGATTTGTAGATCTAGGCAACCAAACATACATATGTGGGTTCGTGTAGTATTTTGCATCTTTGGACTAAAAAATATTAGTTATCTAGAATGCTATGCTAAACGGTGAAAAAAAACATGTCATGTAGGGCCAACCTTTAAATAATAAAATTCGGAGTTCGAAATAGATCTGTTTCGAGACAAAATTAGAAAAATATATTTAACGAATACGTAAGAAGTGATTTATATATTTTTTGTTATCCTATAAAAATGCATAGCTTAAAGATATCAGAGAAGAAAACGACGCCACGGTACCATAAGCTGAATATTAAAATGTTTTCCCAACTAACAGGTGAGAAATAAAGCTTTCTTCTGCATGTGTTAAGAAGGAAATTCATCAAAGTAAATAGTTTATAACTAAAGATAATAATTTTAAACAAATTTATTTTGGTTTCACTTGGTAAACCTTTCGAGCGAACCTTTTATGATAAATAATAAATTCTATTATTATATTTAATAGGAGATAATAACGTGTGTGTCCGCGAAAACAACTAAGGTCCGGTATTTTCACGCTCTACTAAATCGAGAAATATGTAACAGTCGATTATTAATTAACAACGCTATAACAGCAGAATAGGGAAAATGTGTATTTTGACTGCTTTTTAACAGACTGTTAGGTAACATTAGATTTAATCGGAAGTACATATGACAAAGTTGCACAACACGACCTATGCCTACTCCGTGTCGAAGAGTAGTCACCGAATCGGACCAGTATTTCCTCTGTATAATGAGTTGTCCGCTAACCAACCTAACCTCAATTTATCTCTCATTTGTTTTTAAATTGGTTGGTTCTTGTTTTGGTAAAAGTAGATAAAACCAACTGTGGGTGGTGCTTTTTTTGATTGACGTAAGTACAGAAAAATCAATTTGTTATGCCAATAACAAATATTTATACTCAATTTAATATGACTGCTATTTTAATATTGTTGTACCGTACCTAGTTTTATTTTTTAGAACCATGAGTAGCCGACAGCGAAAAAAACGCCGTAATTTAATGTTTATTGCCTTAAAACTCACATGATGTACTACCTACCAAATGACAAGCATTTTAAACTTTTCGACAATTTTTCAAAGTATCACTTTAACAATAAATATTTCTACTTTTATAGGTTACAAAACATACTTATTCTCCTGTTAACTATATATCCGCCCGATTTATTACCGGTTAGTTAACAAAGAATTAACAAAGATTTACCCGACGGTTAAATGTAATCCGTAGTGAAAATACCATAAATTTCGTTTAACAAAGGAATAAAATTTAACCGACTTTTAACCAATGATGAAGATACCGGGCATAAAAGAAATAAAGCAGTGGCATATTGGCCAAGTGCGCTGTCACTTGTATTGAAATACACAGGGATCCAAGCATAATGAATACCCTGGTGTCATGTCGAATAACGCGAATAACCCTGTATATTGACGTTATCAGTATTGACAATTATATACTTAACTGTCAATTCTCGTGCCAACCAGTCCTAATATTACACACTATGCAGTATGCAGTATGCACACCTTACACGATTAATATAATTGTAATCTTAACATAGTATAAAACAAAGTCGCTGTCACTGTCTGTCCATCCCTACCTATATTTGCTTAAATCTTTAAAACTACGCAACGGATTTTGAAGCGTTTTTTTTAATAGATAGAGGGATTCAAGAGGAAGGTTTTTATGTATACCTAGCGACCCGCCCCGGCTTCGCACGTTGATTTAAGGACCTAATATTATTACAATAAATAATAATTGGCTAAATTCAAACTACTTAAGATCTCCTATATCAAGCATGCATAGTTTTACGCTTTCATTGAAATCATAAATACTTAGTTTGACTACAAGAACAAACTTATTTCAAAAATTTGCTCGGCCTCTAACAAAATATCTAAATAACCAATTTAACATTTTTTTTTAAATAAGTTTTTATTCAAAAATATTATATAGTTGAACTAAATTGTGCGCTGATCAAAAAACATTTGTTTGAACTAACTGGGGTACCTAGCATATAAACTAAGTAAATTAATAACGACAAGAAAATCTATGTTCTTGAAATAGGAATTTTCATTTTTCCGTGTATCAGTTCCCTAGAATGTGACCGTTTTATTTTGATGTTGACGAATTTTGTTCACCATTAATCCGTTGATAAGTTAGCAACACTTTTGCAAACCCGTTCCAAACGAATTATTTGTAATAAAAAA
The DNA here is from genome assembly GCA_963969555.1 of Polydrusus pterygomalis. Classification (NCBI taxonomy): domain Eukaryota; kingdom Metazoa; phylum Arthropoda; class Insecta; order Coleoptera; family Curculionidae; genus Polydrusus; species Polydrusus pterygomalis. The sequence goes on from OZ018375.1 coordinate 125,187,835, forward strand.
AAAATCGGAATTTTTTTACATTATCCGTTCCACAACCCCTCCAGAAAAATCGTTCGGCGCCACTGTACCAATGTTATTCGACCACGAAAATGTTCAATAGTATTTGATCACAGACATATGTTACTTTTTCCTTAAAGAACTTTTAAAGTTCAAATAACTTTTTATGGTCCCTTGTCAATAGTATATTTCAAGTTTCAAAGTTAAATGCATTTATTTTCTTTGCAAGTTAAATTTAACTTCTGAACTTAAAAAAAAACGAAAAACTTCAAAAAGGTGCAGTGCTAGCAAAGTTTAAAGTTCTATTTAGACAAAATATGGCACTAATACGATTTCAGTTAACAACGCAGAAAGAAAATTATGGAAAGCTTTGTTAAAACGTGTTTTGTCTATTTCTATAACTGACTGGGCTAATGTTTTTCATTTAAAGATAATTATTGAAAGAAGCTTCTGTCACAATGAAAATCTATCAATTTATATAAAGCTGAATGTGACAACTGTGTTTGTCCGGAAAAGAAAACCGACTTCCAGATGAGATGAGAAAATCAAATTTTTTACATTATACAGGGTGTCCCGAAAGTAATTTGACACAGAGCAACAGCAGACTCCTTAAGGCGAAATAATGCAATTTATTTAAACTTGCCTTATCCCAAAATTGATAACAATCAAGATACAGGGTGTCAAAGTTTTAATTTTGTTTTCGTTTTTTTGCGATTAATTCTTAACGAAATGACAAAATTTGGGCTTTTGTGGTTTTTTGAGGTAGAATTATCCATAGGTTTTGTGTAATTAGTAGAGTTATATCTGGCATAACTTTGTTTAGGATTCTTATATCGATCCGACTATTAAAAAAAATAAGTAACTTTACTTCTTTTACATCAAAAACGTATAACTTACTGAAGTCGCTAGGAGCAACGATTCTCGAGATAATCGCATTTGATATTTTTAATGCAAGAATCTTAAAATATTTAAAATAATTGTGTATTCGTATAAGTATTATTTATCACAGCTGGCCTTGGTTAAAAACAACGACGTTTCTAAGGCAACATGTTACACAAAGTATCATCTGTCGAAGTTATTAATTTTCTACGTACAATACCCTACGTAGATATTATAAATTTTTTAGGAATGGCTCGACATAATTTATTTTCCAATGCGCAAATGCGTGATATGCTTTGTATTTATGCACAAGAAAATTTTCACGGTTGGAGTGCAGGGTGCAGGTAAATGTAGATATTGAGGTCAATGGTGACCATTTTGAACAATTGCTATCACGGCGTTACCATTTTTTTTCTATTTTGTTACTTTTAAATGTTATTAAACTAAGAGTTAAATAAAATTTTTGATTGGAGTAAAATTAGTAATTCCGTAGGTATACGAAATCTCGTTTTTATTAGAAAAAAATAGTCAGCGTTAAGTATCTACATTAACTTTGACACTTAGCAAATGTAGCTAATTTACAATAATTTTAAGTTAGAAATTCATCGTTGCTTGATTTTCCGCTGCTTTTGGACCACGTACTTAGTAGCATAGGACATCTGAAATGCGATTATCTCGAAAACGGTTGCTCCTAGCGACTTCAATAAGTTATACGTTTTTGATGTAAAAGAATTAACGTAACCTTTTTTTTAAATTCGGATCGATACAAGAAGCCTATACAAAGTTATGCCACCTAAAAGGAGTGGGCCATGCCGTAGGCAGCGACCTCAACTGGTTATACAAAAACTATTAATAATTTTGTATTCCTCATCTCAAAAAACCCCAAAATCCTTAATTTTGCGCTGCTATATCGGTTCGTTAAGAAATAATGGCAAAAAAACGAAAACAAAATTAAAACTTTGACACCCTGTATCTTCGTTGTTATCAATTTTGGGATAAGGCAAGTTTAAATAAATCGCATTATTTCGCCTTAAGGAGTCTGCTGTTGCTCTGTGTACCATTACTTTTGGGACACCCTGTATTACAGCAACAGTGAAGTGTTTTCTAAAAATTGCACTTTAAGATAATTAGTTTAAATTAATAAGCGAATACCATCATGGGATCTCTGTACGATTAAAAGCGGTATGCAATATCCTTTAATCCCGATTCAAATGAATTTTTGGTATGTTGAACTACGGTAAAAATAAATTTAAACCAGATTAAAGTTAATCCTACAAGACTGCAAACCTCTGTAATAGGTACAGTGCTACACTATATAAACCATTATTTACCTACACCTAAATTTGAATATAATATTAATATCATTATGCAACAGTGAATCATAATCAAGTGCAAAGACGAGCCACGACGTTTCCTCTCGCAACCAGAAATATGACCTACGAAGACAGGCTGCGCCTGTGCTTACTGCCAACGCTTAAAGAAAGACGACTGAGGGGCGATCTAATAGAAACTTTTAAAACACTTAATGGATACTATGAACCACATCCTAACATTTACCAACTTAATGAGAATGAAATCCTTAGAGGTCATAGTCTGAAACTATCCAAGGAAGGATGTGCGAAACTCCCGAGAAAAAACTTCATTGCAAATCGGGTTGTATACCACTGAATCTTGGATAAGGATTTGTAGCGGATCAATACAACCTTAGTACACAACCTCTAACTGACGTTGAGCGTAGAGAACATCAAAACTACTTACAAGACTGAGACACAGATATTCCAGTTTAGGAAAAGCAGAGAAAAATACTCCATAGATTAATTTTGGCTATGCAACAACAGTTTCATCGGTACAAGCCGCCTACTGCTGTGACAGCAATAATACTAATAATAATACTAATTTAGTTAACTAGCAGACACTAATACGCTAATTTAGATTTATACTGAACAAACCCCAGCTAAAAATGTCAAATCTATTTTGGTGCAGATTGTACGTGTTGCACAATTGATAAATAGGGGAGTATTTACACGGTACGTGCGGTTGGTAGGTACATAAAAAGTGTGGGAATGACGTGCTCTAGGGACGCAGAATTTCTAATATATCACTGCATTCAATCTTTCATTCAAAGTCTATTATGCAAGAAATGATGGAAATTTTTAAGTTGAGAAACTGTACGTCGATCTTCTAAGGAGCAAAGCGAGTGCCTTTGCAATAGAGCTTCTTCTAGAATACCGATTTCAGGATACTGACCATCAATTTTAAAACTTTTAGATATTTTAGAAAACGTCGTTGGACCCTTTCAATGCGATTAAGGTGCACTTGATAATATGGAGACCATACAACCGAGGCGTAATCCAATTTAGATCTTACAAATGCATAAAAAATTATTATTAGTGTATGACAATGTAAAAAACTACGAGAATATCTTATTATAAAACCTAGGGATCTATGACAGGCCGCAACAAGGTCATTTATGTGGAGAACAAAAGATAGTTTACTGTCAAATAATACACCCAAATCGCGAAAAGTCTCAGCTCTGTCCACTGTAATGTTATTAATTTTGTAATCATACACATTACACAAGCTTATGTCGTTTTAATGAAAGAGTCATTATGTTACACTTACTGATATTTAACGGCAATTTATTTTGAAAACACCATCTATACAGTGTGTCCACGGATAGAGTTCGGAAGAGGAAAAACTTTTTTATTTGTGAGTTTAGAAGGAAAAGTTATTCTTTATGATAACGTCTGTTTGTGTTGAAACTACAATTTCGATTACCAAATTTACGATTACTATACAGGGTTAGCCAGAAACAACATTTACATTTTTTGGATTTCGTTTGAAATAAATTTACCTAAGAACAGAGAACTATCGTTGCTTTCCTACTTAGAATATAATTTTATATTTGGCCGAATAACGATTTTGTTGTAAGAAAACTATTTCTTATTTGTATTTTTATTATTACATGTCATAAGTATTTCTTCATTTTGTTTAATCATAAATTATAAAATATTAAAATAAATAACGTTTTATTCGAACGTGGTACCACCGAATTCAGCACATAGTTCAACTCGATATCTGAATTCCCGATAACAATTCCTAATTTGCTGTATTGGGATATTTGCAATGACTTCTCTTATTTTTTCTTTCGAGAGATCTAAGTTATTATTGAAATTGGTTTTATGGACATGTTGCTTCAGATATCCCCACAAATGAAAGTCCATAATTGTGAGATCGGGACTCCTACGTGGCCACTCATTTGGACCATACCTTCCAAACTATTTGTTTTCAAACTGATGATTTAGCCAATCACGAACAATTATCGTGGAATGAGCGGGACAGCCGTCTTGTTGGAAATTTTATTCGATCAGCTAAAGGTATATCTTGCAAATGATCATAAAAAAAAGTGTTCAGAAGATGCAAATAAGTGTGTTGATTTAAATTGTTTCCAATAAAATATGGTCCAATGATTCCATTGTAATAAATAGCACACCACACGTTAACTTTTTGTGAATACTGTCTTCTAGAGCGGATACGAAAATTAGGATTGTCGCGGCTAAAATAGCGACAGTTTTGCGAACTAACTACCCCGTTTGTGGTAAAAGTTGCCTCGTCCGAGAAAATGATATTATTAAAAAACTTCTTTGTCTAAGGATATGTTCCCCTATTAACAAACAAAAATCCAAACTCTTCATGTCGTCATTTTCTTCCAGAAAAGGTTTGTACGGACGAATTTTATTGAATTTTAATACCTTTTCTACTAGAGATGTACTCACATTACCAATTTATGAAGATCTTTTTCTTAAAGACAGCTTGGGAAAATTTCTAACTGAATCCATTGTCATTGCGTTTCAGCATCATCTTCATCATACTTTTTTTTTCTCCCTTTTTTATTTAAAACACTACCAGTTCTCATAAATTTTAATACAATTTAATGTAATAAAAAAAAAAGTATTATCCATGTTTAATACTTTTTGGTCAATAAATATTTAAAATGTTATCAATTCACTGTTTAATAATATCCTAAACGTAAGTAAAAATCGTTTTGATCATTTCTAATTACTTCGGGAGAAATGGGGGAGAATGTCGTATTCGTGCATTCAATATCTTATAATTATGTCAATAATAAAAATTTGAAATTTCGTACTTATGTATAACTTGATATGCACTTTAAAAACAATCACCAATATTTATTTGATAACAACCTTACACTAGTACCGTGCGAGCAAAAATTATTTGCATCAGAGAGGGCCTTGCATCTAAGGACGTAATGCCTAGCCGTAAAGCTTAATACCTGCTGGGTGTCAGTAACTACTTGAATTAAAAATCAATCAGTTATTCCGTCATCTTTGACAGTCGTTACAAGTAATTTGATTCATCGCTAATTTTTCCAATAAACAATTCACACAATGGGCTTTACGGAACAGCACAAAACATTCATGGTTAAAGCGTATTTTCGAAACGGGGTTGGAGTAAATGGTGAGTGGCTATACAATCTGGGTTTGGGCATGGATGATTTTCACGAACATTTTCTTAACGTTGCTTTTATTGCTGGTGATTTTTATCATTGCCTGAAAAGAGTCGTGGCTGTGTTTGGGGAAACAGGTTCTATACAACACAAAAAGGAGCAGGAAGACGATCTGTAAGAACAGAAGAACTTGTTGCAAACGTTCGTGAAATAATGCAAAATACACCAACAAATTGTATGTAAGACGCCTGTCCCAAGAAGTGGAAAGATCTTATGGAACATGCAGGACTATTCTTAAGAATCAGCTAAATTTATTTCCTTATAAAGGGCAAGTATTCCAAGAAATACAAGCCGCAGATTTTGAAAGACGCAGGAACTACTCCCAATGGTTTACCCAAAATTTATTGGAAAGAAATAATTTATTAAACCCGACATTTTTTCGGATGAAGCCTGGTTCCACCTCTCCGGTTATGTGAATTCGCAGAATACACGCATAAGGAGTAGTGAAAATCCCCATTTTTTTGTAGAGTCCACATTGCACCCTCAAAAAATTGGTATCTGGTTAGCTGTTTCCCGAAGAAGAAATGCTGTTCAACACTTTCGAAAATATAAAGAGACGTGTGAATTTATGCTTGGAGCATGGCGGTGGCCAATTTCAGCAATTATTTATGTTATTATTTTTCTTTTTCTTTCTGTATATTGTTACTTTGTTAATTTTGTAAACAACAAAAATAAAGTTGTATTTGTCTACTTATTTTATTACTTATTAGTTTGGCATATCATGTCATAATATGAATTTGACATAATTTGAACCTAGATTTTGTTAGATATATCGTCCCTATATAATTGTGATCTAATCCATTGAATATCAAACTATAAGAATGCCATATGAGCCGATTTCCTAAAGCTGCTACGTCAAATTCATAGATGGCACAATGAGTTCACCAACAAGAAAGCGACTAACCTTTTCACTGCTAAATTAAAGCATTGTTGCCGCCTGTCTGTTTGACTTGCTGTATGAGTTTTTTAAATTTATTTTTATAGCTTATCGTAAAACTTGATTTCACATAAGTACCTACACCTATCCACGTCTAGACTTAAAAATGTACCTATTTTTAATTGCTTTGTAGCATATAATATTTTCAACCTTTTGACGTCCCAACGTTAATTACATAAAAACATATTGACCGCCATGTATTCTATTTCTAACAGAACTAAATGACGACTCTCACTATTCAATACCTACCTAGGCTACAACATATATGTTGGGTAAAATATGAATGATGTGCGGTTTGTATAACTTGGTTTTTATTTGCAATTATTACTACTTTTCAAAATGGTTAAAATAAGTAGGTTTTACTTTCTTATTTAAGAAACATTCAGTTTGTTTGTATTAGTGTATTACGTATTTTGCTATTTTTCGACGAAATAAAACCTATTTTAGTTATACTTGCTGTCGCTTTTTATCTACTTTTATTTGTTTAACATTTTAACACCTAATGCAACGGTGAAATCATTATGAAAGTCGGTCCAATTACCCCGGAGTAATCAGCGTACATATTATTATCAAAAACATAAATTCGGCTGGAATTGAGAACCTTCTATTTTATTGTCTGTTAAAAATGCTTGAATTCTTAAAAATTTCAATAAAATACGATATGCGGCAACACCACGACATCACATCAGTGAATTTGAGACATCTGTTGCCGAGACGCTGCATTATAACGACAGACAGGCGACAGATTTAAGGTTAGAGTTACGATCAGCTCCACAATGGCGGCTAAACCAGCTCCAGTACGTCAAAAAATGGGTTGTCAACTTTTCTCGGACCTCCGTCATTCTTGTATAGTTTGATATTCAATGTCTAAACCAAGCCCTATGTTTTTTAATCCAAGCCCTCTTTGATGCAAATAATTTTTGCTCGCACGGTATTTATTTGTTTTCCCAGACAATAATTCAATATTGCCATTACTAAATAAAAAATGTCTACCAAAAAAACCTTGGGTTTAAATTGAATCACGTTTACGTTTACTAAGCACACTTGCATTTTATGTTTTTTTTTATCAAGACGTCTACTCTCAACAACAATCAAGCTCGTCTTTAGCACATTTCCCTTAGGATAAAAATGTCGTTATTGTTGCTGTTTATACCAAACACAAGGGGGCTTTAAAGACTTTCAATTTGAACTTAAATCCCAAATAAAATGTTTTATGTTTCGACGTTATGTTTGGCTAAGAATACGGATCTAGTTAAGCTTCGATTCTTGAAAGTAATTTTGTTTTGTAGTTTTTTTTACATCTTTTTCCGATCTAGGGGCGTAAAGGAATATCTTTAGTTGGATTTAGTTTAAGGCATCGTAAAGTGAAAATAACTTTTAGCTTACATTACCAATATGGTTACTGTTTAAATAATATTAATGCCTGCATGCTTTTCAAATAGTTTAATCCCAGATTTAACATTTTTGTTTTTAAGAAGGATATAAAGAAATATTTTTTTCTCAAAATTTTATTACGGCTTACCGCGTTCGAACATTAATGATCTTTATCAGAACCTTTACAAAAATGTATATTATTAGTTATTAATGATACTAGTTCGATATGAACACTATAATGAAACGTGTGCAACGTAATTGCACAAGTTTCATTAACAAAGTTCATATTGAACGTGTACCTATCATTCAAAATTTAATCTACGACAGTGCAAATAGATTTTATTCGTCTAAATTTCATTGATATCAGATAACGTTTTCGTAATTTTTAAAATTTACAGGTGTCCATATTAGTCGATATCATGGTAACCGCATTTTTGATTGTTTCAATTTCGATTTTGACAACGTCATTATTGGCGTCTAATTTTCTATTGTATGCAAAGTGTTGGCAAAAAATAATTTGAATATGGGAGATTCTGAATTCAAAATTGTCCCTTCGGATGTCGAAATGTTTACAATAAATAAATTCAAGCCGTTTTTCTAAGTAATAATAACAAATAAATAGTTTGCACCGACTTTCTTTTTGTTTTTGTATCCTAACATTTGGATGTTATTATTAATTCATATGAGTGCTATTATGAAGGCCATAATGACATCTAAATGATAATGCTAAATACGTCATAATGGCACTGTCGTAGATTATACTATACTTTATCTAAAACCATCCATTTATACAGTGCCTAAAAAAAAGGTTGGGTTCATATGGAAAATATAATAATTACACTTGTTGTTTTATGATAATTACACTTGTTGTATTATGGATAGCATAATGCTCTTATAATCAGAAAAATAAGTTGAGTTCATATGGGAAATATAATAATTACATTTGTTGTTTTATGACAATTACACTTGTTGTATTATGGATAGCATAATGCTCTTATTATCAGAAGTATTATGTACCTATTATTAAATGGTTGAAGATAAAATAATTAATGCAATTATTAAAATAACCGATGTATGTAGGTAATAAAAATATTGAAAATTGAAAAATTATTACGTGTGTGGAAAATATGATTCATAGACAGAATTTTTTTGAGAAGCACAAAAAAATGATTTTTTTTTTCGATCAACGAAAGTTTTTGTCCATTTGTCCTCATGTGACCTCCATCCGTGGATTTTGTATAATTAATTAAAAGTGTTTTAACTTTCGAATCATAGGAAACTTACCAGCATTTGCAGGTTTAACATGAAGTATAGAAACGCTGACATACCTGAAATTCAAATAAACCTGAATTAGAGTATATATACAACTACCCACAACGCAATACTTATATACGTAACAAAATAATAATATTAGAAATATTTATTTGTGCCAAAACAATATTATAATAAATACCTAATATAAAGGGTTTTTTAATTAGGACGGGTCGAAGTTGGCGGCCTATGGCGGCCTATGGCGGCCATGTTGTTTTGACGGCATCTGTTTAACCTGTTGTTTATTATTTTGTTACTGATGCCAAATCACCATGATAAGTTACACGATTGAACAACACGTCCAAATGATTAAATCTTATTATCAAAATGAGTGTTCGTTAGTTCTAACGTTGCGTGCGTTGCGCTCATTTGACGGCAGACGCGGTGGCCCTTCAAAGTCGACTCTCCAACGTTTGGTGGCCAAATTCGAGACGACCGGTTCCGTAAACAATCAGCCAACACCTGTACGTCAAAAACACGCCAGATCGGCCCAGAATATCACTGCTGTCCGTGAAAGTGTGCAGGAGAACCCGAGGCAGTCAATTCCTTGCCGTGCACAAGAACTTCGCCTTTCGGAGACTTCAACTTGGCGAATTTTGCGTCTAGACTTGGGCCTGCACAAGTACAAGATCCAATTGACCCAGGAGCTCAAAGTTAATGACCATAGACAACGCCGTTTGTTTGCTGAGTGGGCTTCGGAGCGTTTGGAATAGGATCCTAATTTCGGTAGAAAAATCATCTTTAGCGACGAGGCGCATTTTTGGATGAATGATTTTGTGAACAAGCAAAATTGCCGGATATGGAGTGACGCCAACCCACAAGAAGTTCATCAGGTGGCAATGCATCCACAAAAAGTTACCGTCTGGTGCGGATTTTGGGCCGGAGGCATCATTGGTCCGTACTTTTTTCAAAATAAAGTTGGTGAAGCCATCACCGTCAACGGCGACCGCTACAGAACGATGATTACCGATTACTTTTGGCCCAGACTGAACAATATGAACGTGAACGACATGTACCATACAGCGGACGCCACGATGAACATTCTGCGTGAACGATTTGAGGGTATGGTTATCTCTCGCAGAGGTTATGCAAATTGGCCACCTCGATCATGCGATTTGACCCCGCTGGACTATCTTTTGTGGGGTTTTCTGAAGTCTCAGGTCTATGTCAACAAGCCGCAATCCACCGATGCCCTTAAAGTGAATATAACCCAGGCTATCTCTTAAATTCAGCCGGATCTATGCAGCAGAGTCATTGAAAATTAGACCACTCAGATCCGTGCCACCATAAGAACCCGCGGCGGACATTTGAACGAGGTCATATTATAATAATATATAAATAATGGCATACATAGCCCTTTCAAATAAAAATATAATTTGGTTAATACCTTACATGCAGTTTGTTTTATTCCATTTTAACATCGACCCGTCCTTATTGAAAAACCTTTTATTATATCTAATAAATATTGAAACAGACATCTCAAAACCACTGATGCACTAGTGTAGCTAGAATGTTGCCGAGAGGTTCAAGTAACATTGTCATTCTTTTCAGGGCTAGCTGAAACTCTAACAATTATTTTGTCTGGAAACAGAATATTTATTATTTATAGTACACTAAATGCAAATGTTTTTCTGAAAAATCACTTAGCAAAAACAAACATGTTGCGGCCTGGGTGGGGTCGGTAGGCCCCTGGCCTTCATTTATTATTTTAAATAATTCTGCAGACCTCTTTTGAGCGATGCCCTTCTCAGGTCAATAGAATATAAATGCTGCAGAGGCCCCTAAGAGTATAGCGGAATTTAATTTACGAGCCTGCATTTTATATCAGTGTTTAAATATCTACATACCTAGCTAATTTTTACAGCAGTATCATTAAAACGGTAATCATAAAGTAATAATACCTGCTTTCCTTATTATTTAAATAATTAATAGGTATAATATCTGTAATTGCCATTCTACCAGCCAAATTAAATACTAATTGTTTATTAAATATGGGGCTATTCCTTGGACTATTCTAAAAATATTTTATCCATTGATGATTTTTGAACAGCCGCTTTTTTCTGACAATACAGGGCGAGAAAAATTTTCGACAATAACAACATTCTATTACCAAAAATTATATGTAAAGTTTCTTAATCTACAAGAACTCTTGAAAATGACTACCTTCAGCTAGGTTGCAAGAACCCAATCGTCTCCTCATTAACTGCCGAACTCTTTCAAAAATACCTGAGTGGTTTCTTATGGAGTTACACTCAGCAATGATTTTTGATTCACGGGGTTTACGTCCGGGAATCGAGCAGGCCATTTAGTGAGGTCCCCCTTGACCAATCCAGCGATCTTCGTATGTTACTGTTAAAAACTCACGAGCAACCACACTAAAATGCATTGGTGCACCATTCGTACAACCACATTGCATTTCTTGTTGCTGGTACATCCTCTAGAAACTGAGGTGGCGTTTGTTCCAAAAACCTGCGATGCACCTCGCCGGTAAGTCTTTCAGGTAGAATTACGGGCCCAATTGTTGAGTCACCTACAATTCCAACCTAAACGTTTAACGAGAACTGATATTGAAAACGATCTTCAAACACCACAGGTTATTGCGAGAATTCCTTCTTGCATTTTTTTTTAAATTTGATTCATCAATAAAAAAAATCAGCGTCAGTTTAAGGCATTTAAATCAATGTGAGCAAAAATAATTGACAGAATATTATCTGTTTAGGAAAATCAGCAGAAAGAAGTGCCTAAAGTGAAGAATTTACCTTATAATGTCAGTACTTATATTAAAAGTATTTGCAATTTTTCTAGTAGAAGTACGTGGATCTTCCTGTATCATGTCCAGCACATTCTCTTCCACTTCTACTGTTATTACTGTCATAGGCCTTCCTGGTTCTCCGATTCGTTTCAATGTACCTGTTTCATGAAGACGTTGATGCATACTGTGGAAGGTTTTTCTATCAGAAACTTTAGTGTCAGGAAATTTTTCAATGTGATGAATTGCCATCAGCAAGTCCGTAAATGAAATGTGTATCAGTCATCTCGGCGTTCGTATAACGATTGATGATAGATACCTCCATTAACAAAAGTTTTACTATTAAAGACAGAAAATACACGTCAAACAGCCAAACGTCAATTAGTCTCATCAAATTGGACACATTCAAAATGATCACTTACGAGACGTATTCAAATGAAATCCACTTTTAAACAGATTTGTTAAAATTTAAAAAAAAGTATACTCGGTAAGTTCAGTGTAGTACGCCATATTTTTATTTCGACTACAACCCATTAAAGCCCAAATTATTTTTTTCTTTTCAAATTCGAAAATATTCTTAGAGGTAACTCGTATGGTATTGTAGTTAAGGTCTAAGTGGTTATATAATTTTTTTTTTACCCAGTTTTGGTTTTAAGGGCCGTCCTCATATGAGGACGCTGGGCGTTGTATGATAAATTGGTAAACTAAAGAAAAACATGTTTTATTACATTAATAGTATAAAAAGTACTTTATTGCGAAAAACAAATGTAAAAATTTTAAAATAAAATTAATTATGTCAAAATTAGGGATAGAAAGATTTGTTGTGGAATTTTGGAAAAATGGAATGCACAGAGTAGCATCACATTTTGTGCAAAAAGTTCGCGGATTTCCTTTACACGAAACAAACTGGCATCGACATTGATTGTCTCTTTTACCCATAATATGATTCCTCTCATCAAACCTTCCCTTTCAATTTTTGTGGTTTTTCTTCGTTTTTGAGCGGATTTTCTATTGTCTAATAAATTCGTTCCTAACACATACATCTGGGCCCTCATCATTGATATCACATGTAATTTTCCTATCGCACAAGGAATTCGACTGCAGTTAATGCGAAAGCGACGGTGCTCGCCTGGCACAGCTTGATAAGGGTATGTCATCATAATCGGATGGCAAGTCTATTTCCAATTATCCTGCAACATCTAATACAACTGGTACATCTAGATCCTCGTCATTAGTAACCTCATCATCTGTAAGATCATCAACTTCCGGTGGTAAAGCTACTAGATCAGCTTCGATTTGATCCGAATACAAGTAATCAACAGCCTCTTCAAGCATTTTAAAAACTTGTCTTGATGTACTCATATTGGCTAGTACTGAAAAATAAAATATCACAATTAGCCCAGCGTCCTCATTTAAGGACGCTATAATTTTTTAATGATTTTTGAAAATTTTAAAGCAAAATATAAAAGCGCAATAAAATACTACAAAAGATATGTGTTTTCAGTTTATAATGAAAAAAAAATTATCGCTTACCTCCAAATGTTGTATTAGGTATGACCACAAACTTCACTTATAGACAAAACACTAAAAATAAAAGATTTTCGAAAAATAAAATGATTGACTTCTATAGAACTTACGGCGTAACTAAACCTTTTCAGGCAAAGCTAAATTGATGCACTTGCACTTAGGCTAAAAATAGATTTGATTTATTTTCTTTTAGTAATACAACAACAAATAATTTTAGGTGTCCTCAAACGATGACGCTGGGCGTTAATGGGTTAATAATATCAAAAATATCACAATTGGTTTTTACCACACTTAGAGATAAAGCGGATTTTGAAAAATCATTAAAGGACAAAATATGTAAATAAGTTAATCCATTAATTCTTGTTTTTTTTTTATTGTAGGTTACATAAAAAAACATTTAAGCAGCATTGATTATCACCTGTTATTTATAAGTAATTTATTTATATGTGAGGCTACGTAATACCGAGAAAAAAATCTAATAATAACCAAAAGCTTAATAAATGTTCACAAAGTTTATTAATTTGGTATTTTATGCGTATACACTGACATTTTTAGATATAGGTACCAATAATAAAAATAAATTAATTAAGTATTTAAATAAATGGAAATAAATATAATTATTTAATATTTTGATTAAATTTTCGAAACATAATCTTTTTTTAGTATTCCCGAAGCAAATAAAAGGTTTGGAATTTATTTTGTTAAAATATTTTCATAACGAAATTGATTTTATAAAAAAATGTGCAAAGTTAATTAAAAATTATTTTATTACCAATAAATCCCATGAAAATTAAATAAATTCATATATAGAGCTTATTGAATTAATTATTTAGATAAATACGTAAATGAAACAACATTAAGGTTTCAAATCTTCACAAAAATTACTTTATTTTTATATTAAAAATAAAAATAAAAACATGACATGTTTCGTAGCACTGCTACTTCGTCAGATGTCGAGATGGAAACACAAACAAAGTTGTAGGTGTAGAGGCATTTACCTGCTAAGTACTAATTATCTAAATATTCCTTATCTTACGGGTTTTGGAAAAACCCAAGTAATAAAGTATACTTATAAATACTGAACAATAGGAATAAAAATGGTTGGAAACTACAATATTTTAAAACAAATTTAATAATGGTGAATTGTTAACATCTAATTGATCGTTTAAAATTTTGCCTGCTTTTTTAATTTTGTTAATTTCTAGAGATTCCAATAAAGACAACTTTTTGCTTTTATTTTCGACATGTAAAATTTTAAAATTATCCTGAAAAGTATGGTTTTCTGATAGTAGATGAGTTGCGTACGCTGAATTTTGTTTTTTATTTAGAAAGTCCCTTCTATGTTCCTGTAGTCTAACTTTAAAAGTGCGTCCTTTTTGTCCTATATAACTTTTTTGACAAGAACCACAGTCTAATTGATAAACTCCGCGACTGTGGTTCTTGTCAAAAAAGTTATATAGGACAAACAGGACGCACTTTTAAAGTTACACTACAGGAACATAGAAGGGACTTTCTAAATAAAAAACAAAATTCAGCGTACGCAACTCATCTACTATCAGAAAACTATACTTTTCAGGATAATTTTAAAATTTTACATGTCGAAAATAAAAGCAAAAAGTTGTCTTTATTGGAATCTCTAGAAATTAACAAAATTAAAAAAGCAGGCAAAATTTTAAACGATCAATTAGATGTTAACAATTTACTATTATTAAATTTGTTTTGAAATATTGTAGTTTCCAACCATTTTTATTCCTATTGTTCAGTATTTATAAGTATACTTTATTACTTGGTTTTTTCCAAAACCCGTAAGATAAGGAATATTTAGATAATTAGTACTTAGCAGGTAAATGCCTCTACACCTACAACTTTGTTTGTCATTTCCATCTCGACATCTGACGAAGTAGCAGTGCTACGAAACATGTCATGTTTTTATTTTTATTTTTAATATAAAAATAAAGTAATTTTTGTGAAGATTTGAAACCTTAATGTTGTTTCATTTACGTATTTATTTAATATGGATCTTCATCAAGTAACGATCGAATCAATTACACATTAATTATTTAGAGTTATTTTTAAGCTTAAATAACACTAATAATAACAAATCTTTAGATTTAAATATATCCTAATTTCAGGTATATCCTCAGGGTAATTTTGCTGTATTAGTATGACTATGATACGACCAAAAAAGAAAGTAATTTTTGTGATGGGTTCGAGATAATAAGCTTTCAAATGCCAGATAAAGTAGTGCGTTATTTGAAATTGCACTTTTCTTCACCTTGCAACAAATACGACTTTTTTAACACCCAACACTATTTGGATGACAGTGATAACCGCTATTTTATCATTTTATTAAATTACGTAATTTAAATTAACAAAATCGATAAAAAAATAATAATAGGCTAAAAACATAATCTGTGCTAAAGAAAATCATTCAATACAAGTTTTTTTTAATGTATATGGATTACCACAAAAAGAAATCCTTTAATCCCAAAATATTTTGTTTAGACACAGGCGACTGCGTTTTTTGATAACATATTTTTGCGCTTATTCGATATTTTTTTCCGTTAACAAAATACCGTTTAACCATTAAAATATGTATCAAATAAACTTTTTTTTTCGTCGACCGTGTATTTACAACCTTAATTAATGTATAAAAAATCATACATTAATGGCCCCTATTAATGCATGATTTTTTTTATTAATAAACGATTTTAGGCAACCAAACATACTACAAAGCACGCACTGCCGCGTACATAATGGCGTTGCCATAGTTTCTGTCGATGTCAATAAGTTTGAAATTCAAAAATTTGTTATAATATGTAGTTTGGTTCTAAATTTAAAAAAAATATAATCTATTAACAAGACAATCGACGGAAAAATATTGTAACTAACGAGTATATTAATTAGCGAATAATACACTAGTTTGTTAAATTACTATTAATACATGATTTTTTTATTCCTAAAAGGTTACCTAACTCTTTTTATAACTAAAATATGCTTTTTAGGAAATAAATAGTTTCCTTTTTGAAATATAAAGAAATCGTTTAGGTAATTTTTAGCGAGCGCTATATAGTCATCCCTTACTACAAAGGAACAAGAGGGACGAACTAACTTAAAACAATAATTTGTCGTTGCTCCGCGTGGTTTAAGTTAAACGGAGTAATTCCGAGTAATTCAAAACATATCATTTTATTGTCGTTGTTGGTGGGTGATTGATGTCTGATGGTATGGTGTACTTTTAGTCCAAGTGCGCGGTGCATGACTTCAAACTTAATTTTGTATTCCATGATATAAGTGTTGTGTATATGTGTCATTATATAAAAGGATCCTTTGTATTTATTTTTCCCTTAATCATAAACTTCATCCTCTGTTGTTATTAACAAACTCTATAATAAATAAAATCTAAACTTATTTGGTTAAACGTGATTGTAAAAATAAAGGTTTTCATATAAAAAAAACATTGTCGTTAATATTTGTGTTTTATTAAGCCTTATCACAACTGATGTTTCTATAGATAGGAAATTCCGGGCTATATTATTTTTTATTGTGTTTTTCCTACTTTATTTTCTTAAAATAAACATCACAGGTGATAGTCTGGGCCAAAATACGTAGATGAAAAAGTATTATATATAAAATAAGGCCATTAACTGGCCATATTAATTTTCCTTTTTATTCTTTAAACTAGGTACCTAACTGGCTCAAAACGTTACTGTCACTACAGAGATTTAATTTGGCTAAAAAAAAGTAAAGAAATCTAATAAGAAATTAAATAAAATGGCGAATACTTCACTGAAGGCCAATCTTAAAAAAAGAATCTCAGAAAAAGATAATTTAGTAGGAGGTAGGTATAATACCAATGATAAAAATAATTTTTTATAGCTAGCAAACAATTTTTAGGGTTAAGAAGCAATTCTTTTTTAACTGCATGACCTTAGTTAATCACAAAATCATATTTTTTTATAAATAAAAGATATATTCTACCATTGCTTTTAAGCTAAAAAAAGACAACCTGAATAATCTCACTAACCTCCCTAAAACATTATAATTTGATATCATTAGGAAACTATAAATAATTTGACTAGTAGAAAATTTAAGAAACACACATTATATCTAGTATATTATTTTAACTTAATATTTTCATATCACAACTGCATCAATCATTTAAACACAGATGGTAGATCTAGGGCAATCAGCAGAAATGTGTCATAATTGATTTTTGTTAAAATCGATTTCTGATCGGGACAAGGTGTAAATAATTTGGTCTTCTTATATAGTACACGTCTGTGGTTAGACCCCTAAAACCCTCACCTTCCACTACGTCAAGCAACTCGAAGTGATAACAATGTTGAAAGCCTTTGCGAGGTCAACAAACACACATAAACCGGGGTCCTAGTGTCCAAAATAGTTTTTTTTTAAGTTGTTATTTATGGCATCCTGCGTGAACCTACCAGGCCTTAATCTATCCTGTCCTTCAGAGATGCCCGTATCTCAGAATATGATCTAATATTCCTTTTTGAAGTTTTGAAGGCTTGATAATAATTCGTCATATCGAGTCCCAGTTATCAACGCCACATTAAAAGAATCGAACGTGTCCAAAACAAATTTGCAAAATATCTCCTATTCAAACTAAGGTTTCCGTATCAAACAGTCTCCTACGAAACGAGACTTCTTCTCTGTGGTATGCTGAGCTTGGAGTGCAGACGCAGAAAATCTTTGTTGTTGTTTTTGTATAAATTGGTTAATGGGACAATCGGCTGTGATGCTTTACTCGAGTCTGTACTGTTTCTGGTTCCCATTAGACGCACGAGGCAGGAGCTACTGTTTTTCGAAAGAACACATAGGACTAACCATGGTCAAAACGCATTTATCACCAGACTGTTACATAATTACAACTGTTATTTCCCTAACTGCGATATATTTAGGTTAAGCATTAATTCCATAAAAAAATCTCTGATAGAAAATGTTCGCCCTTTGTTTTTTACAAATTTTAATTTGTTACTCTATTTTTTTTTGTTTTGTATTTATTTAGTACTGTCCTATTGTTAATTTTTAACTTTTATATTGGCTTTGTACATACAATTTAGAAACATTTTCTGTAGTGTATTGTCATTGAATAAATAAATAAATAAATAAATAAAAATAAAGAATAAATAATGAAGTCGGTCGGTATAGTTACCTGGTTCTTCATTATCTCCCGATTTTTGCAGTTTTCAACACTTTCCGAAAGAAACTAACTAGAAATGAGTATTTTTAAAATTTTTTAACCCTTGTACCAACAAAGCCTGGGGTCCTTTGTGACTTCAATTTCCTGATAACATTCATAAAGTATTACTCTTTATTCTTACATTAATAAATGCTTTTTTACATTACTCAGTTTGAATAAGACGCAAGGGCGTCTAAAGAAACTTTTCCAAGGGGGGGCAAATCATATTTTAATTATTTTTGTTTCTAGCACTTCAACAAACCTTCAATAAAAGAATAGAGCAAAACACCTAATACTTATATTAAATAACAAAAAATAGCTAAACAAAATATTTAAAAATGTTCAAATATAACAAAAAACTTATAAGTTATTCAGATGTATTGAAGAAAAGAAATGTTAATTTTCTTAAATCTTTTGCAAATTCATCAATAATTTTTTCAATTAAATGTATTTTTTTTCTTTTACAAATTTGCGATTAACGCTCATCATACATAAACCGTCCAATCGGTGCTCAGTCATAGTCGAGCGAATTTAATCTTCTGAGAGTACTGAATGATCTTTCGACTGTACATGTAGTTGGAGGTAAACAAATTGCTATCGCAATTGCCTGACCAATAGTATATCTATTTGTATATTGCTATTATGACTAGCTGTGTAAATTAAAATAAAGCTTTATTTATTCTATTCTAATATTTTTCCTTCGCTATTTAGTGAAGATTTTTGAATTCCACATTTCATTTTATGGAACAAGAGTTCGTTTTACCAATTTTGTCAATTAAATTGTATCTCAATAAATATGTATATCCCAGTTAAATAAAATATCTCAAATCTACTTGGGCCAGGGGGGGGGGCAAGTGCACCCCCTTGCCCCCCCCCCCTTCGGACGCCCTTGATAAGACGGCTTAATCACAGGCTTAACACAGTGTCTATTAGAATAACGACAATACCAAAGAAACACACAAAGGAAATTTATTCCAAAACCTCTTTGCAGATTTCCTCGATTTACTACAATTTTAACTATTTTAAAATTCACTTAGTATTGAGGTCTCCAGGGGCAGCTACTTCTTTTTAGATAAAAATATCATTATCGTTGCTGTTTGTACTGAACACAGTAGACTCTAGAGTTTCAATTTGTTTTATTTTTCTAGCTCTAAAATAAAATATTAGGTGCTGGAACGTTTTATTTGCTTTATAAAGCAGCTTGAATGAAACTTAGATTTCAAAACGTGCTTTAATTCTTTTGTGAATAGTTTCAATTTTACTTTGTTAGTTTCTTGAATTGTATTGTAGGTATAAGGAAAGCTGTTTCTATATAAAGAAGAAATAAAATAAATTTGTTATATAAAAGACGACACTCGAATACACTGTTTAAAGTTATTGTGTTCATTGGTGGTTTGTTAGATATTATAGGTGAATTAATAAATTCACACGAAATATTAATAGCAGCACATTAGAAGCTAAATAGAGGGCGTCCAGAAAAAGGAGATCAATCCGATGACAATATGTTCCTTGAATAAAATTAATATGACTTTTATTATGCCATTTTTCCTTTTTGACCCCCCCATGTTCGATATACAGTTCCTCAAAGTTTGAAATAAAAACTGCTTTTTTAGAATAATTCGAGAATGTTATAAGATATTAATTTCAAATTCGATACATTGCTTCAACCTTCAACATAAAGAATTACACCTTTTGAGAATATCAAAACAAAAAACCATTGTCTAATATTCGTAATAGGAGGTGTCCAATACCCGCTGATCCCCGATATTTTTTAGTACGTGCGCCAGTGACTTCCGACATATATTTTTTAAGGTTATCATTTATTTTTGATTATTTTTTGTCTCCTATAAAATTTGGATTAAATGATGCATTTTTGAGATAATTTAAAAAGTATGCATGACTGATGCCAACGATAATCTCATAATTTTTAAATGCTAAACCAAATCAGCCGTTGTGGCGTTACCATAGATACCAGATATAGTTAGGTAAAACTTTGCAATAGGTGACAATACCGAAAGTAAAGGACTAGCCAAAAATAATGCAAGAACAGTGGCGTACATATAAAAACCTGTAGTAGGTACTAAACCAGTTAAATGAAATTATTTTATTGCACTATTGCTAATCTTCTTCACATAACAGTAGTTCCATCAGAAAATTTGACTGGTCATATATTTTTACTATTTCTTTAAAACACACTGCTCGATTTACTTGATGATTTACCTCTATAATAGTAAGACAAAGACAAAATATTTAGTTTCAGCTAGACAGTGCTCCCCCGCATTTTGTTAAAAATGTTAGGAACTATTTACACCAACTCGATTCAAGATGCTCTTGTTAAATGGCCACCCAGTTCCCCAGACCTTACTCTCTTGGACTATTCAGTCTGGATTTTGAGCGAGAATCATTTAATAGAAAGAATCCTTTAAGCTGGAGACAAGTTCAGGTTAAAACCACATATTAAAAAGTGAAGATTTTCTTTCGCAAGTGTATGAAAAAAATTGAGGTGATATCAAACAATTTCGTTTTTTTTTAAGTGAAAACTTCTTTAGGCGCGTTTAGCACTTTTTGTGGGCACTGAATTAAACTGAGCCGTCACGCGTCAGCGTCAGGTTCGGCTGTGTAACGCTCGAATTCGACTCCTATATTCAATCCGAACTTACCCTGACCTTCCGGTCTGTTTATTTGTAAACGTTATATGAAAGAGCATGACGTGGAAACAGTGTGCGACACTTATGGACCTAATTTATTATGATTTCTGACTTCTGTTGAAGATGTAAAAATTCAAGGGTTGTTCAATTTTAGGAAATATCTTTTTTCGTATGCAGTAAAATTATCCCGTATTCCAAGTTTATGTTATTTTTGAAGTGAAAACTTCTTTAGGTGCGTTTAGCACTTTTTTGTGGGCACTGAATTAACCTTGTTGAAGTTTTCACTTTTGTCGTATGGTCTTAAGCACACACAATTTTTTTTATTTTGTTTGTTTTCTGTTACTAGCTTCATAATTTTATACATATACAATATAGTGAAAATAATTTCCACAATTTAATATTTTAAAATTTATGCAAAAAAATTTAATAGAGGACTTTTGTGTAATTTTAATTGCTTAATAGTTTGGTAAGTAGTTTAAATTTTTTACTCTTATTATCCCGGGGACATGCAATAAAGTTTTAATTTTTTTTCTCGAAAACAAAGCAAGATATAAAAAAAACTCAAAAGAAAAAATAGTTGTATTTCTAGTTGCTTAATTCGAAAAGAATACATAATTTTAAAAAAAGTCAGTGGCGCGCCATTTTTTTGTCAAAAATATTAGTTGGACCGTCTTCCGGGACGCCACTGGACTTAATAATTTTAATCTAATTGATGCTAAATTATCCTCTTGTTATTACTAACAGAATTGCCAAATTTCAACAAAATAGAATAAAAGAGTATTAAGATATTTACGAACATTCCATTTTTTTTTAAAGTTTGACACACTGTATCGTAAAAAGTATGGATTTTCGGACCCATGTTTATATAAACTTTTCTTCTTAAAATCACTTAAAGAAGCAAGCCTTTAAGCTTGGCCACATACTTAAATAACACCCTGTATGTATCACTGCCGTCATAGTAGAAAACGCAGTAAAGTAAGAATTTAAGTTTTGGAGAAAATCAGTGTTCAAATTTTAAATTCATTTTAAAGCCGTAAAATATTTTTATTAAGTTTTTTTAACAAATCTATAAAGTATAGGTTCTAACTGTATAGTTTTACTCAATTCAAGTAAACTTTAGTTTTTCTGTAAAATATTATTAACAAAAATGCGTTTCTTCCTAGTATCCTATGATATATTTGTCACATGGTTGCTAAGCAAAAGCGCAGTATCCCGCTTAGTTACTGCGTTTTAACTTGTATTCTTTGATGTGCCGCCACAGTGGTAAATGGCATTTGAGGTTAATTTAACTTTATTTTTCCATAATATTGCTTCATTTTAGAAAAATTCCAAGTATAATTACTAAAACTCGATTTCTAATACAAATGAATGAGTTTTTTAATTATAAAGTATTATGAATAATAAAAAAGTTATGGAAAATTAAATATTGTGCGTAATTCGAATTTTTTTAATTTTTTAAGAATTAAAAATTAATAAATGGTACAGCTCATCAGTGACATGATTTATTAACATAAAAAACACTATACAATTATTATAAAATGTAAAAAATAATGCAATGATTTAATTATTATTCGATTGAGCCATTTGATTCGGAATTTTCTTCTAAATTATACCAAAATATTTTTCTTTCTTCTTTCATCAGGGGACAAAGTTTTTTAATAATAGTTTCCTTTTTTATTTTATTTAGGTGAACATAGCGCGGTCAATAATATTGATCAATTTGGAATTTGGAGGAGGTGACTATCAATCGTACCCATGCGCAGCGAAATGAACGTACCTGTAAATGTACTGGCGTATACCTGGCAGCTAATCGAGGATCAAGTTTAGTGTCGAGCAGAACTTTCTATGAGTTTTTCGTAAAATTAATAATAAAAAAGTTTTCCCTATTTATGGTGCAACTTCCGGAGACATACTGTATATTGAAAAGTTCTTAAAACTAATACCATAACTATTTAACAGTAATGACCTGAAAACAACCTTCCATCACTAAATTTATTAAAAATTCAATAAAAATCAATAGAGGATTCACTGCACAACCAAACACAAAGCGTAATTAGGCAGAAATAAAAAAAACCCGTTAGAATTGGCGCGAATTTACTACACTGCGTTCTTAATAAGTAAAGCGTGACGTATGTTGCCACTATGGGCATGAAACTTGCAGTACAGTAAGATTACTGCGTTTTATCTTAGTAAATGCTGACTTTTTAGGTAACGTTACTTAAATAAAAGCCAGTAAGTAGTACTTTACTGCGTTTTAAATTATGAATTTAGAGAAACTGCACTTTCGATTAGAATGGGATGACGTGAAACATAATTATAAATAAAATTTAAAAGTTTCCCATCATTCCCGTGTGTGCAAAAAATTTTACTCGAGGTCAAAGGTCAAAAAAATGAGTTTTTCGCAATTTTCAGCAAAACGGTAAGTTTTATCATAAAAATACTCCAGACAAAAATGGTAGATCATAATATTGTCTATAAAATATATATTAATACTTTTTTCCTACGAGCCACCGTTTCTGAGATATAACGATTCATAAAGTTGTAAAAGTTGTTATCGTCATAATATGCATGAGTACGCCACGTATATGCATCTCTAGAGTTTTTATACATATATGTTGAAATATTTAATAAAATGAAACCCAGTCCCTTAATTTATACGCCACTGTAACTTCAAGACATTATGTTCTATGGTGTGCGTTGCTAGGGTCTTATACCTGTTATAATAAATAAAATACCGTTAGTCTTGAGCGCAACTCTGTAGTGAAAACACGTGTTTAATGTTTATCCTAACCTATATTGTGCTGTTTTGAGTTTTATAACAAAAATGTCAGAATATTGTTTTATTTGTGCTAAACTTTTAACTGAAAGTGAAGTTGTTACTGTTGAACGTGGTATGAAGACATTAATTAATGCAAGTATCGAAAGAGCACATGAATTTTCGGAATATCTTAAAAATCAGAAATCTGTGACAATACATGAAAATTGTCGTAAAAATTATACTCGAAAGTCTTCTATTGCTGCAACTTATAAAAGACAACGCGAGGAACAAAAAGCCAGTTCATCCACATTAAGTCCTCCTCGTACTAGATAACGTGTTAGTGAATCAGCTTTTTGTTTTAAAGAACTATGCTTATTTTGTGCCCAGAAATGTAATGAAGAGTATGAAAGAAAAAAATCCGTAGATATTCGCCGTCGAATTAGCCAAGTAAGTACACTTCAATTTAAAGATTCAATTCTGGAAGTAGCTCGGACTCGTGACGATGCTATAGCAAAAGCTGTTCTTGCTCGAGTCGAATTTGAATATGATTTAGTTCCTGCTGAAACTAAATATGATCATGATTGTTATGTTTCTTTCTTAAGACCTACCACTGGAGCTAAGGTCGGTAATCCTACAGACGAAGCTACGAATCTCGCAATGGAGGAAATATTTACTTACATTGAAAATTTTTCGGGTATAATACCAAGTTCAAATGTGGCTTGGTTATCAGCTAGACCCTACAGACTGGGGTTGGAAGTTGATCAACAATACATTAGAACCAGTTCAAACTTTACTCCCACCTGCGCCGGAAAAACTGCTGAACACAATTTTTTGCAACTGCAAAAAGGGATGCAGTGCTAAATGTGGTTGCAAAAAATTCGGACTGTTTTGTTCTCTGGCATGCACAAATTGCCAAGGCCGGTCGTGCTCTAATGGTGAATCACTAACAGTGGAGGATCCGTTTGATTCCAACGAGGTGACATGCGATACATCGCTATTGACCCAGAATGAAGATGAAGATAAACAAGAAGAAGATGAAGACGAAGAAGATAATGAAGAAGAAGAAGAAGAAGAAGAAGAAGAAGAAGAAGAAGAAGAAGAAGAAGAAGAAGAAGAAGAAGAAGAAGAAGAAGAAGAAGAAGAAGAAGAAGAAGAAGAAGAAGAAGAAGAAGAAGAAGAAGAAGAAGAAGAAGAAGAAGAAGAAGAAGAAGAAGAAGAAGAAGAAGAAGAAGAAGAAGAAGAAGAAGAAGAAGAAGAAGAAGAAGAAGAAGAAGAAGAAGAAGAAGAAGAAGAAGAAGAAGAAGAAGAAGAAGAAGAAGAAGAAGAAGAAGAAGAAGAAGAAGAAGAAGAAGAAGAAGAAGAAGAAGAAGAAGAAGAAGAAGAAGAAGAAGAAGAAGAAGAAGAAGAAGAAGAAGAAGAAGAAGAAGAAGAAGAAGAAGAAGAAGAAGAAGAAGAAGAAGAAGAAGAAGAAGAAGAAGAAGAAGAAGAAGAAGAAGAAGAAGAAGAAGAAGAATTTAAAGATCACGAATCAGACGAATAAACTTTACAATTTTTTTAAAGTTTACATCGCTTTTATATTTTCCAATCTTTGCAAATTTCCGCTATTTTGCAATACTTTTAAATTAATCAAGATCACAACTAACACGTGGAGTAGGCCTACTGGGGAAACGACGTTTAAAAAAAACGCTAAGGACACTACCTCATAGGTGGTGCGGAAACGTGTGCATCTTATGACGATAACAACTTTTACAACTTTATGAATCGTTATCTCAGAAATGGTGGCTCGTAGGAAAAAAAGTATTGATACATATTTTAAAGACAATATTATGGTCTCTAATTTTTGTCTGGGGTATTTTTATGCTAAAACTTACCGTTTTGCTGAAAATCGCGAAAAACTGATTTTTTTGACCTTTGACCTCGAGTAAAATTTTTTGCATACACGGGAATGATGGGGAACTTTTAAATTTTATTTATAATTATGTTTAGGACAATTTTACTGATTTTCAGCTTGTTGCGAATTTATGTATCTTCGAATGTCTAGATTGACCGGACTAATAGAGTAACTGCGTTTATTATTATGAATAGTTAGTTACTGCATTCTTGGTACTCCTAATTAATGACGTATTCAGTACCTTATTACGATACGACAATTTGTATTTTTCGTTTTAAGAGAAAATCATTTTTTTTTGGTAACTGAGACAATGCTAGAAACAAAAACAACAATCCAAAGAATCATATTCGGTTAAAATCTTAAAATCGACAAAAACGACACTACTGCGTTTTTCACTATGACGGCAGATCAGACCTGTATCTACTTTTTTAGAATTAGGAAATAATGAAATTTGGCGTGCGAGTCCATCATACAAGGACCTTCAAAAAAGTCAAATACAATTTTGATGTAAAATTCATTGGGGAAGCCAATATTCGAGAATAGAAAAATCCACATCAGAAACTTATAAAGGCTAAACGTACCAACCCTGCAATAATAGCGAACCGATAGTATGCGATCTAGTTTTATGCAGGTTTAATGCTTAATAATTCCTTAAGTGGTTTTTGAGTTTTTGAACCAGCAGACAGGCAATGTAAACCATAAACATGCTTTTTTATTTGTATGAAGGTGGTAGACAATGAAGTAATATCAAAAAAATTACCTTTTCGGACTTCCATTGTCTTTATTTTGTTACTTAACACAAAGTTTCGGGTTTGTTCGAGTTCATCTCTCTCTCCGGTGGTGGCTAACCTGTACATGGAATGGTTCGAGTCACACGCTATTAACAGTGCCAAGATTAAACCAAAACTTTGGCTTAGATATGTTGATGATACCTTTATTATCCGGACAGACAGCAACGAAGAGCTGATACGGTTTTTGGAACATATTAATAGTATAAGAAAATCCATTAAATTTACCATGGAAACAGAAAAAAATTCCACTCTACCTTTTCTCGATGTTCTCGTCAAACGAAGTGCTGATAACATAAAAACTTTAGTGTAGAGGAAACCCACTCACACCAAGCAATACCTTAATCACGGATCGAATCATTCAAACTTCATAAAACATGGCATAATTCAAACTCTTTATCACAGAGCATTTAACGTTTGCAACAATCCGGAGAACCTAAATATTGAAATTTCAAACATCAAAAGAGATTTAAAACAAAATGGTTACCCTGAAACTTTTGTAACTAATACCATCTCAAAAGTTAAAAATCGGGAAGTTAAAACTAATACAGAAACGAAAGAGGAGCACGCATTTCTTACAATACCTCATGTCAAGGGGATTTCTGAAAATATTAGAAGGATAACCAAAAACTATAATATCAAAACAGCCTTCAAATCCGGAAATACGCTTAGAAGCTTTCTTACAAAAGTAAAACCCCCCAGTAATGAAAACACAAAAAATTGTATCTATTAAATCCCTTGCGAGTGTAGCGAATCGTACATTGGAGAAACTAAAAGACCTCTTCCCGTACGAGTTAAAGAACATCTGAAACATACTCAAAGAAGTGAAACTTCGAGGTCAGGTATAGCGCAACATGTATGGACCAACCAACATGATATACAGTGGTCAGAAGCCAAGGTTTTGGACACAGAACAGCACTGGAGAAAACGAAAATTCAAGGAAGTAGCTTTCATGACCCATATATGTATTTAGTAAACCAAGTATAGATATCCACAATATCTGGAAGCCTCTTCTTGTCCAAAACCAACAGCTCACACTTCAATAAGCACGTAGGCGGAGTCATCAAGCTTCATTGCACATGGATAGTAATTAAGACAGTAGCCTTCGAATTATAATTTAGTTTACACATGAAAACGGTTTGAGACACTAACTAACTGAAACGTTGTGTTAAGTAACAAAATAAAGACAATGGAAGTCCGACAAGGTAATAATTTTTTTTTATGCTTTTTTATAATCTAGAGCCAACAAGATATCAAAAAACAGCTTTTTCGCGATTAAATATTTTTCTTCCGTCAAGAAAATTAAAAACGTATTTTTATTTAAGGCATACATTCTGTCGGTCACTGTATTAGCATTTAAATTGCACTTTACATGATTTATCACAGCGCGAACTGTTTGTTTCGGCAGTATTGCATTTTAAAGCTGAAATTATCTCCTAGATAAATATACCCAACAAACTGACTACAAAGTATCCTGCTGAACAATAAATTCTCAGGACGAAAATAAAAGCAGATAAATGGGTGGTGATGCTATTTCAGGAGACAAATTATAGCTGTAAGGCAACCAGCAAACAAAAGCTTCTAATCGGTCTCCCAACTTTTCACAAGTGTCGAGTTTTTAATAAATAGGGCAAGAGGGTGTGTTAAAGGCGATAAGTCGGAGTCTCAAAAATTTAAGAACTAAGTAATACTTCTGGGTAAGGACAATAATTATTATTTTTTAACCGATGTTAAAAAAATAGATTATTAATTTTATGGAACCTATATTAAACTTTTTTTTTTGGCTGTTTGAGGCTGTTGTTTCTGGAGATACCTTTTTAAGACAACAATTCATTGAAAAATTATTTTTTATTATAGGAGATGCTTTCTTTGGCTTACGTAATAGTATATTAAAGTACAGGTTTTCAGTGGCGGCTTCTCCTATGAGGCAGGTGAGGCAGTGCCTCGCCAATAATTTTGCAAATTAAATAAATTACAAATTTATATTATTTTACCATTTGCATAAATATATTATATCCATTAGAATTAATGCCGTCAATCTTAACACGCTTCGCTAGAAATATCATCTATCATCCATCTCATTTCTGCATGCGGTCGTATATGGTAGAAGGTAGAAGCCGGTCTCGCGATTCCTTGTTTTTCCCGATCCGTTGCGTGTTTTGTTCTTATATCATCCACCTCATTTCTGCATGCGGTCGTATATGGTTAGAGGCCCGGCCTCCCGCTTCCTTGTCTAGCGTATTAGTGAAAATATCTAATGTGATGTATGATACCCGTAATTGTCCAGTCGAATCTAGCTTTAAATAGCGCATAAAAATATTCTTTTGAGGTCAGCTTCATTTTCTCTACGTAAATTTAATGCGAACGCGAGGGGACTAATCTAATCTATTAGATGAACGCCGCGTCACGGTATATATTTGGAGAAATGCTATTATTAGATTAATAGGTTGTCCGTTGAAAGTTTAGACTGCAGAGTGATTTGACTTTTACACCTGCATTGTATTTTATTATAGTTTTCGGTAAATACTTTTGTGGTTTCCCGTACTGATTTTTGTTTTGCTTTTTTTTCAACAGTGGGCAGTGATTTTTCTAAAATATTAATATTACATTACTTTTACTACTTATTCGTTTATTTGTTTTGTGCTTATTAGCGAAAAATGGATTCAGCGGGACCTAGCACAGCATTACAACTTCCCCAGGTAAATGTAAACATTCGCAATCCTACCTGTGATCTTGTTAGTTTTTTAGTAAATGAGCAGATTTTTTAAAGTAATTCCCATGAAGATAAAGTGTACATAGTAAAAGAAGTAAAGCGACCTGTTCCAGATTTAAGTAAACGTCTTGTTACTTAATCGGTGGGGTGGGGAAATCAAATCGGAGCTTTCAAAACACTTGGTACGAAAAGTACGACGATTTATAATTATACTTATAGTTTTAACTATTCTAACCTTAAAAGCCCCTTATTTTTTAGGTGATCCTGATAATTTTATCCCCGCTAATGGGAGGTTACTGGTAGTGTAACGTTAAACAAATTATTTTGCTGGCCGTGTATTCTGTTTGCAACAAATAATAGCGACAAAGTTTGGTCAAAATGTGGTTATAGCGATTTAAAAAACTTGTCTAAACTTTAAAATCTAATAAACTTGCTAAAAAAAAATTTTCAACTGTGCCTTACTACTTTTAAATACCACAAGCCCCTACATGTTTTATAACCCATCATTTTAAAGCACGCGTCGAATGTCCATGTTATAAAATGAGCCGAACGAGAGTTTTATAACGGGACAAGTGCTCTAACTGCTTTATAAAACATGTACTTTATACTATTTTTTCTATTTTTTTTTTCAATAAACAAATATATATTTAAAAGGAAAATAAACCCTTCAAATTTTGTAAATTTTTATCTCTAAATTTTATGATGGTAATACTATTACATTATTTATTATTAAGGTGGAATTTTCAACGTCATTCAATTTATTGCCAACCTATAACCTATTTCGCGTTATTTTTTCAAGTTTATTATTTTATTGACTAAGATTTAAATAAAATCACTATTGTCAGCACATTATTTAGGTAACATCTGGGAAAATTGTATAGTGAAAGAACAATGACATAATATTGTTAAAAAAATCTTAACCGATATTTTTCTATATACAGTTATTCTCCTTAAATAACCTATGAAATTTCTTGATATTTCTTTAACATGTTAATTATTACTAGTGTTGGGATCACTTGAGTGAAAAATAACCTATTATTCGGTTTTTTCAATCACTTGAATTATTCGATTATCTTCGGAAATAATTCGAGTGACGAACATATTATGGTTTTTATTTTCCAACGCGTCTTCAAAATTGCTGCCCGCATGTCAATCACTCACTGCGTTTAGAGCCATCTCCTAGCGAGCGGCTACACCGAATGGTTTCGGTTATTGGCGATATAAATAAAATTAAATACTGCATTACGGGTTACCTGTGTAAGATATGATTTATTATTTAGATTTAAATACTGCATTATATACGGGTTGCCTGCGTAGGATAATAGTATTTATTATTTTATTTAGATTTAAATCGTCGGCGTCTACTAAAAACTTAATGTTTAGTGGTGAGTATTCAGTATTCATAAATATCATGAGTTATGCAATATCGTGACATCTCAAAGTCAGGTAGTCAAGTTGTTAAATTGTAAGATCTGGGAACCATGCCAAAAAATCCACAATTATCTCCGCCACATTTAATAATCCACAAAAAATCAATCGATTAACAACACCGAGTCAGTTATTCCCAATAGAAATGCTGTATATCAACATGAACGATGAACCGCCAATGCCAATATTAATATTAGCATTTGAGTGAAAAATCGATTATCATTCGGTTTTTTAAATCACTCGAATGATCCATTCGATTATAAAAATAAGTCAATTTTTCCCAACACTAATTTATTACCTATAGAATATGAAGAGGATATTGATTTTATTAAAATTGTGTGTAAAAGTTAGAAAAAATAAATAAATTTACGAGAAATAGGTTGTTGGCAAGCATGATGGTTGATACTCCCACCCTAAAGGGCGGATTATGTGCACTTAAATTCAGCCAAAATATGCGCATATATATCCGTTGTTTGCCTTTAAAATATGCAGTTATTTGCCTTTTTTCCCAAATATGCATACTGGTAGTATGCAATATTTCTTAAGTAATTATAGTAAAATGAGGTAAAGAAATACATTGGGTTTTAAAAAATATGTTTATTAAAAAAAAAAACAAAGAAAAATAAAAGTAAACATTTTTTTAACCCAAAATTGTATAAAAGCCATTTATTACTAAATATTTTTCCAGTAAAATTCTAATTTTTTCTAAAACGGTTTCGTATATTGATTTCTAAGCGTGGAATCGTCAGGAATGGTTTGTTTACAAAATTTTTGCAAAAACCTCTAAATTGCGGATTTTGCAATTTTCTTAAAGGTATGTTTGCTGCGATCATAGTCTTGCATAAGTCTTCTTAAAAAATTTCGCGTTTGTTACACTCAGCTGAAGTGGCTCGGATTTCTTTTTTTGTAACTTTGACTTATTGGACGATTTGGAACTTCTTTTTACAAACAATAATTTTTATACAAGCTTTTTATGCTAAACTTTAACTCTGGGAAATTTTTAATTCACGAAGACTTTTTCGCCACCTTAGACATTCTGAACACAAATTTGAAATTATTAGTTTCACACTAAAAATACTGAAATCTTTCGACAAAATAAAACAACAGAAGTATGTATTACAAATCGATATAATTACAGTTTGTTAAGCAGATAATAATAACTCATTATTAAGTAACAATAAACAACTAAAACAACCCCTATTAATATCTGCAAACCCCAAAACCCCCAATAAATACCTTGTGTATAACCAAATTGTAAATATAATTATTATAATCTTTAGATTGGAAAATCCATAAAATAAGTACCCCACTGAACATTAAACCTTTAACGTTTTAAATATTTTGATAAAGCCGAAAAATATATAAACTTTTCACACTTTATATTGTCTACAAGAAATGTTTTCAAGAAAATCTTTTGGACAACTTCTTTTTAGAAGTAATTTTCCTAACCAATTTTCCTCTTTTCCACATACCCCGTATGTTTTTGACTTTTTTTCATTTTAATATCTTCAAAAATTCAATTTTATCGTTACAACTTTTAATGCCATAAAAGCTGCATTAAGGTTTGACGCCTACCACTTATTGTTTTCTCTTTTGCTACAACCAGCAGCAACATACCTTCTGTCTCCTGATGATGAACGTTTCTACATTCGAAACATATAGAGAACTTTTACACTAAGAATTGTTAAGAATAAATTTTACGTGATGTTATTTTTAAATATTAACTATTGATTTACTTAAACCAAGGTGGTAGATTTTCAAAAGTTACTCGAAACTGGGTGACCTCTTTAATAAACTACTGCCTTTTAGGGTGCCGACTAGCTCCTTTAAATCGGAGAGTGGTGTGGGTAAACTAAATTAATAAGCGCCACCTGTTTTGGGGCCCTAAAGGTCAAGGCAGTGATTGGTCACAACAAAACAGGAAATAAAGCCATAAAAAAACCACTGACTTCAAAATAACTAAATTTAATCACCACTAATATAATATATATAAGTTTTTCGCCAGTACAGGAAACGCTAAATGATTAGATAATAATATTAAATTATACAACAGGCTGGACCTTATAAAGCATGCTAAGCTCAAAATTAAAGCAATATGGTAGCTAAAGCCCCAAAGTGGACGCACCCTTACAGGTGACCTCCTCTGTGGAGTCTTTTAGAATTCGAAAGTCGGCTCTACCAGGCGCCAGCTGTTTTTGAAAGTGAAAGCAAAAGCAAAGAGGTTAGGTTTTAAAATAAGCTTAAAGTATCATACTGCTCAGTGATTTTTGACCATTAAAACGAAACAATTGTGCTTACTCAATGTTACAATAATATTACACCATATATCCTTTCTAAAAATGCACTCTACTCAGGAGCAAATAGGCCTACGTACTCTGGTTTACAATATAGCATGAACACATGTTTATACGGTTACTTACTTTGCTTTACACGTTATTCTTGGAATAAAATGTACCTAGTGCTGTAAAATGTAGTGAGTTGATAATACAATAATGATAGACAAGATAAACGTGAAACGTGACGGTATTAAATAGACTTAAAAGTTGGCCGAAGCCCTAATGTGAACTTCATACTTAAAAGATGGTATCAGGACGTCACAAACACATCAAACCTGAGTACTTCAAGGCGGCTGGAAGGTATTACATCAGATGAGACATCTCAGGCCTCGGGGACATTGTACTGCTGCATCGGTTGACTATCGAACTGTGGTGCGAATAGTCTCAATAGCTGGTCGGGATCCAAAGCATATAGGAGTCAACTGTTTAACAGAAGCAGGAGTTGCCCATGGGAAGTTGATGCCATCCACCATAAAGAACAGTACCAGAGCAGTAAACGGACACTGGGACTCACAGAAGAAAATAGCAGAGAACAGTGGAAAATAACAGTAAGCAATAGTTCATAAGCAGTAGAAGACAGCAGGCAATAACAGGAAACAACAGGAATCAATAGAAGATAACAGTCGATAACAGTAATCAATAGAAGATAACAGTCGATAGCAGTAATCAATAGAAATCAGTAGAAGGCCTGTAAAGAAACCTTGTCATCGTGAAGGTAAGAGTTTAAATGTAATTTTAATGGTTTATTTACTAATAATGCCTCATTTAAATAGATAATACAAAGAGGGGAACTTACCGAGGATGTTGTGTGGCCTTTTGGTTGAACAGTAAATCAGCAACTTGAGATTTTTACCTATTATACCGGCATTTAAATAGCCCAAAATAGGCAGATTGATGCAGAAAACACTCTGCCACCAAATTATACTGGCTAGGATACTCAGTTACTTAACAAAACTGGCAAAAACGCACTTGGGAGCCTCGAAATGCACACTGCAAGAGGACTTGCTTCCCACTAAAAATGGTTTTTCTGTCTCGAAAAAGGCGGTAAGTTCTGGCGTCGGATTTTTAGGGATTTTTACTTGATAACCAAATGATTGACATTTTGACACCTAAATACTGACATTTCAAAACAATAATAAAGTATTTTAAATCTGTATATTTCTTATTATTTTGTGCCTAATTATGTCCAAAACGGCCAGATAAAGTATTTCTCTTTCAAATAACCTCAGTAAGGTACAGTCATTTTACAGAGAAAGGGTCTCCTATCAACTTAATGAAAATGTTTACGTTGCCTTGTCGATACTAACTTAACTAATTTTAGGGCTCGAAACAATAATAATAATACAATAACAATACCAAGTGGAGTAGTAAACAGGCTATGGGAGCTTCTATGGAATGTCAAGCGGGGTACCAGTAAGCTCTCTTTGGAATATTGATAACTGATATACTCAACAAGTACGTCGTGATAGGATATCAGGTATGCTGTGATAAATTAATTAGTAATCAACTAGAGGACTAGTTAACCATTACTATATGCTAAAACCTTTAATGAACCTGCTCTATAAAAGTTTTACCTAAGTTTGCAAATAAAACTATACCAGTGACCGATAAAACACTAATTAAATTCTGTTATTTTTAGTGAAACAAAGCACTCTGCAAGAAGCATTACTAGAGGTAACAATACTTATAAGATACTGACATGTATAGAAGTAGTGGTAATGAATTGAAGATTTATAATAGTGGTGACTTATTTTATTGAATAAAACAACTTGTGGAGGACTGGGTAAGTGAATACTAATTATTTATTTACAATTTAGGGTGGGGAAAAATAAAACCGTTACAGAATTTTTATTCTATTAAATTTTGTGGAGGAAGACTTCGTGTTTTTCTTTCCTTTTCATTTCTGAAAATGTTTTACTGGCTTATTTTGAAGAAGAAACTAAAACCAAGAAGCCATCGACCTTGTGGTCTTTATACTCAAAATTAAGAGCATGTATTAACATTTACAAGACTACAGATATTAAAAAAAATTATACAAGACTTCAAGCATTGTTAAAAAGAATGTCTGAGGGCTACAAATCCAAAAAGTCTCTTATTTTAGACTACACTGAGAGAAATGCATTATAACCCTTATGAGAATTCTTATAAACATCATAAGAATATTTAATACTATTTGGGACAGTAATACGTGCTAATAGCATATATACACCAGATATAGTTAAGACCAGTGCATAAGAGTAAATAGCTATGTTATACTGTTGATATGACATGGATTGTAACCATAAAGGTTTGTTCCATAGCAAATATAAAACATGTTTATACCAATTATACATTAGTTGGAAATGAGTATAATCCAGTTTTATAATGGGTATAACTGTTTAGTAGTTAATACAAAACAGTTTTATAATAGGTATAATGTGGTAGTATATATTTGAAAGGATTACGAAAAGAAAATAGGTAAACATTACAAAGGTCTTTATTAAACTTGAACAAAAACAACACAAGGTCATTTCTCCTTAACGCTTACAAATACTAAGGAACAACAAAAAATCTGAAATCATAAATACAGCTTTTAGGTTACCAAAAATATTAAAAATAGTTATACACTTTATTATGTCGCTTAAAAATTGCTAAATACAGACGTTACAAAACTAAGACCCAAACCAAAAATATGTGTGAGTTAGAGTTATTATTATGAGCTAGTTTATCTCAAAATTCACAAAAATTATTCCGTTTCGTCCAATTTTATTTTAGTTGTATTCATATTATATATTTTGCAAAGAAAAATAAAATAAAATAGCTACTGATTAGGAATTGTTATTTGAGACTTAAAAATGCATTTATATAAACATTTAGGTTAACAATTTTACAAAATTAAAAGATCTTTTGATTAATCGTTATAAACTATTATATTTATAAAACTGGTAATCTAATTTTCTATATATCAGTCATCAGTCATATTATACGAAAGCAATGTCAAAGCTAATGTTTGTGAATTTTAAGATAAACCAACCACACATAAGTAATAATAGGTACTTACCCCCTTAAAATGGATTGGGTTTGAGTTTTGCAAACTATAACATGATTATGTACAGTTGAATATGTTATCCATATTTTATTATTTTATACAATACATACAGAAAAAGTTCAGCCACTAAACACACAATCCGCGAAGCCCGGGGAATAAAGCAAATGGCCACCATGTCCCGTGAAAATGTTTGAAGTTTCCCCCACTCATCGCGAAATAGAAGTGTGTTGCATACTCGTTAATAAATATTTAATATGAACCACTATTTTAAATAATACCCCAAATAAAGCGTTTTATCGTTGGTATAATCCTAAAAACAGTTTTTTATTTCCAATAAGAATATTTTACTGAAACACATTCTTATAGTAACTGGCTTATATGTAGTATTATTCTGTCTTATTGTACGTATAAATAACGAGGTAGCAATTCTGTATGTTGTTTGTTAGTTAATTTTTTTTATTGTAGTTAGAGATTGTTTAATAGTAATTATTAAAAATGTTGCTACTGATATAAGCTAATTCTTAACAATTCTGTTTAATTACTCGATTTCCCTCTGTGTAGATGACATTACTACATGGAGCTGATATTGGCATTTATTTAGGTTTAAGGGTAATTAAAACTTACATTACATATCTATACGCATATTGTTCTGTATACATGCACAACTTCCCTGGTATTATATAAAACCTGATTTTTTCTAATGAAGTTGTCACACATCTATCGTATGTTCAGTAGGTATACATACAGCTAACTGAATATAATAGAAGTTACTAAGTAAATTTAAGGTTGCTTTACTTATAGGGTACAATGGAGCGTGCCGCAGAGAAGAACTCACAAATATGGATGTAAAAGACATCCAGTTTAAGAATATTTCCACAAGAGTAAATATTCCTTAAACTAAAACAAATATTCCAAGAATGTTTCTTATAATGGATTAATGTGGTTAAACAATATTTTAAGTTACGTACGAAAACTGTGATATCACGATTTCTTACTTACAGCAATGGTTATTGCAAAAACTCACCTGTAGGTATAAATTTGATGGGGGAAAATTCGAAGTCTCATTGCGAAAAACCTTTGCTAAATCCAGAATGTTTTATTGGACACTGTTTTAGGCGGTCTAGAGTGATCGAGCTAGCTAACAAAGGAAACGATTTAGTCACAATAAAAAAACACGGGGAATAGAAGTCCTCTAGGGGTTCTAAGGGCTACATTGAACGTTCCCTCGAAACGAAAATGTATGTAGCGCAAAGACTATCTTCTGGCTCTTTATCTACAATACACAATATTAAAAAAAGTGCTACCTTATTATCAGGTGAAGCATCAACATCAACAAACGAAGGTTTAGAAATTGTTTTCGCACCAATCCACAATAAAAGTTGATTGGATTCTCAAATAAACATTAATGATAAGCAAAACAAGTACAGTCACAATAAATGTTTATAACAACTACACTGTCAACAAATAAAGATTAAAGTAATATTGTTGGTAGTTGTATGCATTAGCTTCCAATTTATATTTGTAAAATTGTATAGTTCTGTGTCAATAAAATTAGTATAACGTGTTTTCTAATTGAAAATAATGTATTAAACAATACTTCAAAGGGTGTTTATGCACCTTTATCTAAATAATGGATTATTGGCACAATTTTTTTTAAATCCCCCTCTATGAAAAACGTAAAACCTAAGTTATGGAATGATCTATGTTTTACGTACAGGCGTGTGGGAAATGGGGTCGTTGCCGTGATATGACGTCAGGGTCCGTCGACATCTTTTAAATATAACATTCCTATTTTTTAACAACTTTTTATAACAGCTGCGGCAACCACGTAGTCTACATAGTGCAAAATAGCACATTATCTAAATAAGCACCAAAATAACGTAGACTTGCTAAGGCGTTGCAAATTACTTTTCCAGTTTCGTCTTTTACAGACATATGAACGAAATAAAATAATGTGTTTTACTTGACAACTTTGGAACTTATATTGAATTCCAGTAACACACCTATTTTAAAGCTTATAGAGTTTTTCGGAAAGTTTCCAAATAAAGTCGCTGGCTATGAGAAAAGTTTTCTAAAGCAAATTAGGAATAAATAAGTTTTATATAATCACATAACAAAATACGAAATAGAATTTTAAAAGAAATGCCAAATACCGTTTCGTAGAATTCAGTGAATTTAAACTATTTTATTGGGATAAAAAATGCTTTTACTAATAATAACGTCATATATAATTTCAGTTTTTAATCAATTTTACTTGTTTTCTGTATCCCACCTAAAATTTTCGATAGTTGTGTTCTAGTATTTCAGAAATTATTTAAGCAATAAAACTGCTGCTATATCCTCGAAATATCTTCCCCTTCTTTGGATGTTCACACTGTTCTGCAAAAGCAATACACAAATAAAGAAAAGTATCCAAGTATCAAGCTTATACTCATCGATTCAATGATATTCAATTCTGTATTCCCTAAAAGAAGGCATTATACTCTTGAAAGTGAGGTGCACGATCTTAAATCTAAATCCTTAAAGCCCAATTTATACTTTTTAAATGAGGACTTGAACAAACACCTAGTACAGCCCCTAATGTGGATAATTCTGCTGATAATACGCGTGGTTCGAATTCCACGTCAAAAACTATAGGTCCCGTCTAAACAACATAACTCGGTCGTTAAGCCAAAGAGATACAACAAGCCGTTCGGCTGCAGTATAATGACAACATACCAAACCTTCTTTAACCAAACAGAATAAAGCCTCGTTCTTAAACACTAGATCTAGATCTAGGGCAATTAGCAATACCTGATTTCTATTAAAAACGATTGCTGATCAGACAAAATGTAAACAATATTGTTTCCTTATATTACATGTCTGTGGCTATACCAAACAAGCTAACGACAACTGTAGCTGTGGGAATGAGCCTTAAAAATGATGAATCTTTAGTGTAGACTGTACATCATGGCCGTCCAGGATGTACCTGTAGATAAAGGTAGAATTCTCAAGACATGTATTAGCAAGGTGGTTGGGGGGCGTCGCACAACCTCCCCGATCTCGGAATCGATCAAAATGCCATTTTGCCCTCGGCTGACATACATCTTTGACTATTTTTAAATCTCCTAAAGGGTATAGACGCCTATGGATCATGAGACAAAGATTACCAGATATGATATTCATCCAGAGGCCCTGAAGTCATGTGGTAATTAAAACGTACATACCATGGAAACTTAGTGAACTGAGTCAACTGTTTCTATGGTTACATATTTACCACGTGACGTCACAGCCATTAAAGATCATATCAATGCCTGAAAGGTAAAAGGGTGTAAGCGACATTTTTCATGAAATTGTCGTTTAAGCGCCACTAAGTGCAGTTTTTTATTCTGCGTCGAATGGTATATATTTGGGCTGGCTACGATTATTTATAAGTCGCTTAAGCCAACCGTGAAATTTGGTATTTATGTAAATTTTTCTTTACCAAGCGACCTTATTTAAGAGCATTTTAAAATACTGCTACTTGGATTATATAGTAAAAAGGAAAACCGACCTTGCGCCATTTGGGAATTCCAAATATTTTTATTTTTTGTCGTTTATTCTGTTTTACTCTAAATACCTTAGTAAACTCTTTATTCTTTAGACTGTTTTCTATTGGCGCCTTTAGGAACTTAAGTGTTACTTAAACTGTTTTATGTTGCAAATAAATTTGAGAAACTGGCGCTTATCATGTTTTACCTGTTTCTAATTAAGTAGAATTCGCATCTGTTTTCTTAAGAAAGGAAATGCCAACAAAATAATAATAAAAAATTCTATGGAATGTCAGGCACCAAGCTACGAAATCGAGGTTCAAACAAAAGTGAGAGCAACCCCAACTAGCTGCTACAAAACACTTATATATACCCTTATGAAAACAAAAATACGACGACCTAAATAAATTTTGTTTAAACCATTTGATACCTCCCCTATTTCATCATGAATATCTTAATATTCATATTGCTGCTAATATCAGAGATACTCTAGCTGAGACAGACTTGGAGGATGAAGACTTTGAGTAAATGTTCCTTTACTTTTAGAATTATGTTATTTTATATAAAAATTCTTATTGTTTTCTTGTTTGGAATTTCAACACATCTTTTGTATGTTTCTAATAAAAAATTGTATTCAAAAATGTTATATTAATTCCTCAACAGCACATACAAAATAAAAGCCTAAAGTTAAGTTTTGAAATTATTTTTGGTGATTCATAACGGTTATTCGTTATTTCCGAAAAAAAATTTAAATAATTTTAAACGTTAATTTGTTTTACTTGCTGTTACTACTTGAGCTGTTAGAAACTTTTACTATGACACATAAATCTTAACGAATTACCTTAAGCCCTTTTTACTGAAATTAAATTTCAGTACGAATTTGCTTAAGCGACACTATCTATACATCAGATGATTTTGAGTAACAATAATTTACAAGGAAAAGAACAAGCACGTCCTAAAATTAACTTTATCCGTTTTATCCAATTTATTAACCAAAAACTAAGTTGTGAATTATTTTAAAAAAAAACTGACTTAAACTAAAACCTTTTACCTTTCAGGCATCGATAATATATCGTCAATCTTTGTGGATACTGTTGGTCAGTATACAGTATACAGTATACAGTTATAAAAAAAAATCTGATTCAGGTTGTGTCCTAAAGGCTGCCACGGGTGCCCAACAGCAGGTAAGCGCTCACTCTTCTGTAAATATTTATTGCAATGCCATGCCATAAATGATTATCTGGCGAGCATTTACTGGAGGGTTATTTTTATGAATAAGAGAGGAATTAAAGCAACTTCTGTGGTTTAAAACCAGAATAAAAAAATAAAAATAATAGAAAAAAACCGTCATTCTCAAGAAGTTATCAAAACATTAAATTTACGTAGTCAAAGTACTTATGAAAGGGAAAGAAAAACACAAAGTCTTCCTCCACAAATTTAATGGAAAGAATTCCAAGTTTTAAGGGTCTCTACATGTTTCGAACGTAGAAACGTTCATCTTCAGGAGACAGAAAGTTTTAAATGTTATGCTGATCTCTACATGTTTCGAACGTAGAAACGTTCATCTTCAGGAGACAGAAAGTTTTAAATCTATGCTGAGATACATTTAGAGACCCTTAAAACTTGGAATTCTTTCCATTAAATTTGTGGAGGAAGACTTTGTGTTTTTCTTTCCCTTTTCATACTTTCAACTCCTCTTTAAGTATGGACTATTTCTTCAAATCAAAGTACTTATATTCCATAATGGACGAGGATCTACCACATTTACAAATTAAACGAACAACATTTCTCAAAAAACTTGCTATTTTTTCCTAATTGTAGCGTTGGTGGGACTGACAATGATTGTAAAGGCCCCTATACCTGAATTTATTGAAATTTAAAAGTTTTGTGCCAATACTTATTTAATTTAAACCATTCTCTTTACAGCTTTTTGCCAGTCAGTGTATGGCTGAAAACCGTACTTCTTGCCGGTAATCAAGAATATCTGCCGATGCTTGATTTTTCAGAACCAATTTTGAACGTGTTCGTGCAAGTCTGTATGCACATTGCACACCCAGTGATTCGTGCAAGTCTGTATGCACATTGCACACCCAGTGATTCGTGCAAGTCTGTATGCACATTGCACACCCAGTGATTCGTGCAAGTCTGTATGCACATTGCACACCCAGTGATTCGTGCAAGTCTGTATGCACATTGCACACCAGTGATTCGTGTCAGTCTGTATGCATATTGCACACCCAGTGATTCGTGCAAGTCTGTATGCACATTGCACACTCAGTGATTAACGGCAAACGGGAGCGGGAGCGGGATTTTTGTGTTCTGCGGCGTTCACGTCGGCTTCATAAGGTGGTTTGTTTTAAGTCAAACAGATAACCGATTTAAGAAGCAAAGAATGTACAATATTCAACCAGAGGTGGGTAACTATTTGAAATGAAATTATTTCAAATGGCTATCCAAAATAGAAAATGGCATTTCTATTTTCTATCTTAAATACTTTCGAAAAAAGTATTTTCTATTTTATATTTGAAATAGAATAAATGAACAATTTTCTATTTAAAATAGTTATAGGTAATAGGTAAACTTAGTTCATATAGATGCGAATCACAAATTGGGAATAATGCTCTGATTGGTCAATTTCGTACACCCGATTTTACCTGATTAACGAACGAGATTCGCCGTCTCTAACGATTGTCAGCTGACAAATGATTGACATTCGATAATTGAATTGTGGTTATGATGACGTTGTGAGAAATTGTCAAATTGCGAGGGAAAAATTGTGAAATCCATAAAGAGGCAAGAAACAACTTAAATCTTTATTGGAGTTCTGTGACTGAAATTAAGTTAAAAAAATCGTCCGCCCAAGCCTATTCACAGGCCTGCGTTTTTTAACACTTTGAAAGTTGATTTAAAAATTTTAACTGTTTTCTAGTAATTTGGTAGCGCTTATTTCAAATCTGCTTTCAGTTTTTTTATATCACCTAAGGTAATTTTTTAAACCGGTAAAATCCAAAAATATAGAAAAAAACACGATTTATTTCATTTATAAGCTAGTTTTTGAAAATATTAAGGAAAAAAATACAAAAATATACAAAATATACACATAAAAACTATTATAAATGGTTATTTATTTGTTACGCTTCTTCAAAAAACGTTTTATTTTTTCAGAAAAGCTTTGCTTGGTTGTTTTTCTGTTTCAGCTAAAGGAATATCTCCTCTTAATGTCCAACAGAAATCGGCCATCATTTTTGTGTCCCAGCGCCCCTTGTATCTTTTTTCCATCTCTTTAATATATTGATGAAATCTTTCAACTTGCTCTTCACCCACGTCC
Organism: Polydrusus pterygomalis; assembly: GCA_963969555.1. NCBI lineage: Eukaryota > Metazoa > Arthropoda > Insecta > Coleoptera > Curculionidae > Polydrusus > Polydrusus pterygomalis. The sequence continues at coordinate 125,230,767 of OZ018375.1, forward strand.
CCAAGATTTTCCGGGAATTAGTCCAAATGGGAATGTAAAAAGTGAATTTTTATGCTCATATTCTGAAATTCCTGAAATTTTCCAGCATATTTTCAACGATCTCAACATAGTAGTAATTTATGTTCAACTTCTTTAAAAGCATTCCATGCATATTTTACCTTATCTTTCATTACCTTTTCAAATTCTGTATTTTTCATCAAGCTGCTAATCTGCGGCCCTACAAAGATTCCCTCCTTTAATTTTGCCTCTGACAGAGCCAGAAATGTTTTACACAAATATTTAAAACAATTTCCTTCTTTCTTTAATGCCTTAACAAATTGTTTCATACGTCCAAGTTTTATGTGAAGTTGTGGAAGTAAAACTTTTTGAGGGTCAATAAGACTTTCGCGAATTACATTTTTGTATCCAGGTGTTGCTCTCTTTGTGACCAGTTTTTTTTTTATCCAATGCTGTTCTTGATTTCTGCTAGCCCACTCGCACAGGAAACATGGAAATTTAGTAAATCCAGACTGCTGACCTAAGAGAAGACCTAAAATTTTTAGATCTTCACACACTTCCTAGTTGTGATTTTCATATTGTATTCTTAATAGTAATTCCTCTAAATTTTCATAAAAGAACAGCTTGAAAGCTCCTTTTTGAAGTCGATAAAAAGTCTCCAGTCGGAAGGTTTGTAGCACCACAGAAAATAATTTTTTATTCATCAATCATTTAGAATTTGAAGTACTACATTCATTTTAAACTTTATTAAAACGCCTATTATACATTTTTTTAAAATTTTTTCTTTTTTTTACCAAAAAAAAATCTGTGGGTGATAGAGACCAATTGTATTTTAATTAGTTATTTCTATATAAAAACTGAGCTCAACAAACAAAAATCACGTCATCACAAATTTCATGCAGGCCTGTGAATTAAAGCTAACAATGTTTTTAGAAACATAAAACCTTCGGTGTAACCTAATATGTAAAGTACATTAATAAAGAGAAAGCATTTTCCATAGAAACTTATTTAAAATACCTATTTTCCATTTTATATTTTGAATGAAAATTTAAAAACCATTTTTTATTTTTTATCTTAAATGGCTTTTGAGGCATCTATTTTGTATTTTCATTTTAAATGCATTTTTAAAACCATTTTACCCACCTCTGTATTCAACTTATAGAACTTTATAGAAGCCATCCGTCCCTCTGGAAATTTGATTTTGCAGATTACTCTGATTGAGACAAAAGAAAATAATTAAACCCATCATCTGAGTATAATTTAATAGATTTACTTGAAAAAATTGTATTCGTGTTTAATTTTTAGCCTATTTTGAACATTTTCTTTTCGAATTTCGTACTTGTTAAGCTAATGCAGCTGCCAGTGCTGGCGGATTTTCAAAACAATCAAATGAAAAGAGCGCGCAGTGTGCACATAACACCATAGAATAGACACTTTAAGCAAACCGTATTTTTTTTTCCATATCCGTATCCGCATCCGTAACGCATTGAGTTACGTCGACCGCAAAAAAAACTGTTTAAGGTTGAATTCTCAACGTCATTTAATCTATTGCCAACCTATAACCTATTTCGCGTTGATTTTTTAAGTTTATTATTTTAATAACTAACATTTAAAGAAAATCAATATCTTCGGTACATTATTTAGGTAGTATCTGATATATTACAAAAATATCAATTTATTTCATTGCTAATTTTGGGAAAATTGTATAGTGAAAGAACAATGACTGGCAATGACATAATAACGTTAAAAAAAATCTTACCCGATATTTTTCGCTATACAATTCTCCTAAAATAAGTTATGAAATTCCTTGATATTTATTAAATATGTCAATTATTACCTATAGAATATCAAGTCGATACTGATTTTCTTTAAATCTTGTATAAAAGCTAGAAAACATAAATAAATCTACGCGAAATAGGTTATAGGTTGGCAAGCATGTTGATACTCCCACCTTAAGCATCAACAACCATACGTATACGAAACCTAACGCATCCAGCAGTAAAGTAAAACGTCACATGTCAGATTTTCTATTTCTAACCTTAAAAATTGTGATTTTTTCATTTGAATAATTTTAAATTATTTAAAATTAAATATTTTAAATTATGGATGAAATACTTCATCCCATCCTTATTGATGAGGATGATGAAGATGACGACGATTTGGGCGATCGGTCGATTGGTTGGAATGCGTTTACGGATAGGGATACGATGGCAGGCCCGTGACGATGCGGGCAACGTAACGTATTCAGTCCAACGGATCTATTCTGCACATGCGCAGCTGATCGATGCGGTTACGGATACGGTTAAAATTTAGCACATGCTTAAAGTGTCTATTATGTGGCAGTGTGTGGATTGTTAGTTCTTAACCGGGCCGTTGGAACCGAACGGGCAAAAGTGCTGTGAAAAACGACGTCTATATGGTGGCCTTAGAGACACCCGAAACCGGTATCCATAAAAAATTTAAATTTGTGGAAAAAATTATTTTTTATTGTTTCATTAATTACGCAAACTATTAGTTCTTTATTATACTAAACTGTATTTTTCCTCTTTTAACCTCTTACATAAATATGGTCTTAAAAATGATTGTGTTTTGTTATTATATCACATAACCGTTTACGTTGGGATACTCGAATAAGTATTTTCTTTTTAAAGACCTTTTGTTTGGCGGATTCGACAAGGCAGAAAATAGGATTATACTATAAAATCGGGTTGCGGCTTTGGAATTACTTTACCATAAAAATATAAACTGTTATTTCAAGTTGTAAGAACCGATAGGAGAAGTCTGGGCAGAGCAATCGACCCGACACAGTTGAAAACCGATGCCATGTTTATGAAGTGCTAAAAATTAGTGTTATACATAATACTATAATATATAATTACAGTTTGGTTCCATATATTTATATTTATTGATTATTTTTTCTCAATATTATATGGTATTTTATTATAAAAGAAAATATGCTAAATTTAATTTTAAAATTTAAAAAAAAATTACAGATAAACAATGTAGTTCTGATACTTTATAAGTCGCAAATAATGGCCAATATTTACATTATTTATTCTGTTTATCTGCCATGCCTCTATACTGCAAGCTTTTTACTAGATTAAAGGATGTGCAAGTACAAGTTATTTTATTTATCAATTAAATTGCATTAACTTTATATTACATGTTTTTCGTTTTTTCTTTCTTATGGTTATTATTTTCTAATTTTCCAATTATTGAACTGTAAAGATTAGCTTGGACGTTTGTTCAAAACTAAGTTCGTAGGGTGTGAATCCACGGGTCTTATTTTTGGTGTTGTTGTAACAAATAACTGCGTAAGGAAGTACGGTGCGAGCAAAAATTATTTGCATCAAAGAGGGCTTGGTTTAAAAAACGTAGGGCTTGGTTTAGATCACAATGATATGGGGACGATATATCTAACCAAATATATGTTAAAATTTCGTCAAATTCATATTTTGATATGATATGCCAAACCAATGAGTAATAAAATCAGTAGACAAATACAAATTCATTTCTGTTGTTTACAAAATTAACAAAGTAAGAATATACAGAAAGAAAAAGGAAAATAATTGCTGAAATTGGCCACCATATTATATATATATATTTATATCATATTTTTGGAAAGTGTTGGCCAGCATCTCATAAGATCTTCCCACTTCTTGGGACAGGCGTCTTATACAATTTGTTGGCGTATTTTGCATTATTTCATGAACGTTTGTAACAGGTTCTTCTATTCTTACAGATGGTCTTCCTGCTCCTTTTTTGTGTTGTATAGAACCTGTTTCCCTAAACACAGCCACGGTTCTTTTTAGGCAATGATAAAAATCCCCAACAATAAAAGCAACGTTAGAAAAATGTTTGTGAAAATCGTCCATGCACAAACCCGGATTGTATTGCCACTCACCATTTACTCTAAACCCGTTTCGAAAATACGCTTCAACCATGAATGTTTTGTGCTGTTCCGTAAAGCCCATTGTGTGAATTGTTCAAGAAATTGGAAAAATTAGCGATGAATCAAATTACTTGTAACGAGTGTCAAAGATGATGGAATAACTGATTGATTGTTAATTCAGGTAGTTACTGACACCCAACAGGCATTAAGCTCTACGGCTAAGCATTACGTCCTTAGATATGAAGGCCCTCTTTGAAGCAAATAATTTTTGCTCGCACGGTATATTAAAAGGATGTTCATCAGGGTTTTCAGTCGTATGGACTCTAACGCGGCGTCCTACGTAAGCGGCACCGCGCGGACGGCGCGATCGGCGCGGTCGACGCGGCAAGAACAAAACAATCTCTACGTTGGAGATGTCCTACGTGACAACTTCAACGCGGCAACCGCGGTAGACGCGACTTTGAAGCGGCCTGGACGGTCAAACATTTTGATAAATCCGCGTGTGCCGCCTGTTCTGTTGCAGTGTTGTTTGTATTAAAGAGCGCGCACACATCACAATGACTGAAACTTTTTATGAAATTCTGATAAGTAGCGTGCAAAATAGTCGGGTCTTGTGAGATATGTCCCATAAGATGGTGATAATGATGAAATTCTCCATACTTCTCTCTCTGTAGGAATACAATGCTTGTTCCACGTCTTCTTCTCCTTTTTGCTTGTAGATTTAGAATTTTTAAGTAAATATTTTCACTTAATAACACCTGTTTCTTCTTTGACCACGCCATGTTTTGAAGTTTTGCGCGCGAATATCGGTCGCAATGCCGCTCACCTAGGACGCAATTACCGCATCGCCGCTTTAATCGCGTCGGCCGCGCCGGTCGCACCGTTCGCGTGGTGCCGCTCACGTAGGACGACGCGTAAGCATTTCCGTTCCAAGCACGTGGGCGTGAACATCTGCTTTTCTTCTAATTTCTGAAATGTTCAATTTTTTAATGATCTTTACCAATTTTAAATTAAAAACCTGCGGGGTTACTGAGTTTGAAACCTCAGTACCCCACTAAACAAATTTTCTTGAATGAAACATTCATTAAGTTCCTACATTAATTCTAATTTTGTCCTCACAATGACAATTTCCTACCTAATAATGTTTTTTTTTTTTTTAAATTAAATTTTCTTCGACACCTTTTGAAAAAAGATTTTTTCTTTCCCCCCCCCCCCCCCCCCCCCAGTTTATTTGGTTGGTTTAGACCTTACTAACTGACTTCTCACATACTCAGTTTGTTTGTAAATTTCATCAATTTCTTTATATTAGGTTTGATTTACATATCAAATTTTTAATTTCATAAAAGATTAAGGTTCGACACCATTTTCTCTTCTGCTAAAACCATCAGCACTAAGTTTTATTTTCTGTCTCCTGATGACGAACGTCACTACGTTCGAAACATGTAGAGACTTGTACTAAATAATTTTATTATTAAACTTTGTGGAGGAAGACTTTGAGTTTTTCTTTCGTTCCCATATTTCCGTAAGGGTTGCATGGTATCTTTCTAAGGAACCGTTTGATTATGGGTGGTTACCGCTGGAAACGGTTAATTTTACGTTGTAGAGTTCACACAAATCTTTAAGCAGGGTATTGTCGAATTCGCGACCGTGATCGCAATGGATTCGTAGTGGTGTGCCATAATGTTGAAAGAATATAAGTAGAGTGTTGTCTACCGTTGAGGCCATTTCGTCCACCATGGGTAGGCTTGAGTGAATTTAGTTAGTTCGTCTCGAATGGTTATAGAGCGTAATTACGCGTCGGGTATTCGAATATATCGATTTTAAAGTACAAAAAAAATTTTTAAAGGATTTTTCTTATTAATGAAACTACTAGACCGACGACTCAAACCAAACCGGCATCGTATTGGTCACTTCCTTGTAAAATGTGCAATGATAAGCAAGCATTTTGTGTAGTTTGTTATTGCTTTAAATTTTCCTTATAAAGTTAGCCAATTATTTAATTATATTTATGTGCAAAATTTGTGGCAATAATTTAAAAACGTCTCAATATCATAAGAATATATTTTATAATCTTTTTCATAATAAACCACACAGAATATATTATTGGATGCATTTGTTTCTATCTCTACAGGTTGGTCGTGGTAATGTAAATTGTGCTACCATCAAATATTGACACCTTGGCTAACATTAGCTTCAAAATTGTATTAGACTTTTTTAAATATCCTTGTATGATGTACTCGTACGCCAAATTTTATTATTTTCTAATTACCAATCAAAAATTATTTTGGAAAACTTCTCGCAAAATTGTTAAAATTTAAATAGGTACGGCTCAACTACAACAACTACACAGAGAGGGACGTTTTACTGCTGATACAAAAAAGTCGAACTCACAATTTGTTTTAGTATTACATATTGCTATGGGAAAATCGTCCGTCAGAACAGCTTTATAACAATTTAAAAATACAGGGTGTCCCATAACTTATGGACCGTAGAGTAACTGGAGATACTAGATATCAAACTAAGCCGATTAAGTCCTATAAGTTTTTTCGTATTGTTACTCGTTCTAAAGATACATGGTGTTGAAAGTAAAAGTTTATTATTATTATAATTATTAATATTATTATTTATTTAGTTAAAAGTTTAATAAAGTGTATTAAGGTCAACGGTGGTCACTTTCAACATTTACTAAAGTGAGCTTCTTGTTTTTGTTCCACTGTTTCGAATTTATTGCGTTGTGATAATTAAAATATTAATTTAATTATGTATTATGTTTTTTTATGCTTTGGGATGTTTAAAGGGAAATATCTCGAAAACCGTTAAAGATATTAAGATCAATCAGGTACACCTTTTTGACTCAGAAAATGCCGTTCTTTAAGAAACTTTAATTGAAAAACACCTAATATCACAGGTAAGAAAAAAAAATCATAGATTTATGAAGCCCAGTGTATGCAATTAGCGCCCACTAGTGTGAAACCTACAAATTCTTATTTCTTGCTCATAAAAACATAATACTGCCAACTTTCAATTCAATTCAATAAACGGTTTTAAAATTATGGCTTATTTTCGAGAATAAACTTTTACTTTCAACACCCTGTATCTCTAGAACGAGTAACAATCCGAAAAAACTTATATGACCTGATCGGCTTAGTTTGATGTCTAGTATCTCCAGTTACTCTACGGCCCATAAGTTATGGGACACCCTGTATATAGGAAATATAATAATAATGTTATACTTATACTTATATTGTGCTTACAAGCCTAAACATATCAAACTGTAAATAAGTGAAATTGAAAACTGTAGAAGTTAAAAAGTACTATCTATATGCACAAATATGATAGTTATATAGGAAGAAATAACTAGAACGTCCTAGCCTCACTATGGAGTCATGATACTGCGAAAAGCATCTGGGGACGGTTGTAACGAAACGAAAAACTGTAATTCTCATTTCATTGTCTTTACAGGTGATTTTTTTCTTACCATTTAACCTATTTATATAAGTTGTTTAGAGGTGCTGGTATGCTTTAGAGGTGACCAAAAACAACACTAGATGTTGCTGCGTGCTACATTTTTTCTTTGGCTTTCGCCAGGCGACGTTCACGTTGAACGACCTTTTTCGTCAGATCTGTGGAGGACTTGAGGTAGGAAGTCGATCGCAGTGCATTGTATTCGGTCTAAAATTACCATCGGTAATTCAGCTTTACGAGTCGCCGTAAGATGGCGCTCGTGTTTGAGGTGGGTTATCAAATAAATTGTTTCTTATGGACACGATAACTATTTTTATTTAAATTAGTTCTTTAAGGAACAAATAAGGACTTTAATATGAATTTACACTTACTTTGTTATACTTTTTAGTAAACTCGGCCTGAATAAAGTTCCAACGATGCTTGGTTTTTAAAATCCAGGGTCTCTTAAACATTCATATATTTGGTTGGTATATATTTTAACTTACCTTTGGAGCTAGAAACATACTTATTTGGCGGCGTTTTATCTCTGAAGAAAATCCCCGACACAAAGCAAAGTCTACTTTTATAAAATGTACCATTATTCGTTATAAATATGGAAATCAATAACAATACAACGTTATTTGTCTTGTCTTGTCTTCAAACGTTACTTGATATTTCGAAAAATAAAATGTCAATAAGAGTTACGTTACCTGGTATTGCTTTAGTTTCCTTTTTTTCTATAAAACTGGAACGTTGTGTTTGCAGAAAACATCCGAAAATGTATTTAGAACAAGGAGGATAGTGGCTTATTTCTATTGTTTTCAGTCAAAGTGAGAAATTGTATTAATTAATTTAATTAAGTATATGCAAAACCCTGATGATAACAAACTCTAAGCTTGGTTTCTATAGTTATAGCACGTACAACGTTATATAATAATTAAAACTTGTTCTCTTGGTTTTATAATAACCACATTTGAAGTCAATGTTCTATGCGCAGATAACCTAATATTACTTTTTAATTTTAGAACGACCTATTAGATTCAATAAACTTATTACAAAGTTAGTAGGTTTTTGCACATAAGAATTTTTTTCATCACTATTCTGTCTGGTATTATTGTAAATAGATATTTTAATATAGGTATAGTAAACTAAACGAATTCTCTCGTTTTAAAACAGATGACAGCAGAAATTTGTCATCGATCAGCTGATATTGGGACATAATAATATCCCCAGATTAGTAGTAAACCGTAATGAGCCCAAACACAGTTACAGAGTTATGAATTGCGTTTTTATGCTTTTTGTTACATTTAGTTACGTTTTCAAAATATTTTGTGGTTATGGTGCCTTTTATTTTTACTTTTATTGAATTTTAATTATTTTTCTGTGGCCTACAATTATTATTCAATTGACCAAAAAATTTACAGGTTAAAATTTTTTAATTATTTTTCATTAGGGATCATAAATATTATTGTGTGCCTTGCACGTTAGTTGATTTCATCGGTAAGTAATAAGTAATTTCATCTGAACGAAGTTTTTGTCGAAAAGTTAGTTTGTGAAATTTTTGTTCTTAAAATGTTTGTTTGTTCATAAAGGTTAGGTTTCTAATGTATATTTTTTGCATTTTGAGTTATCCAGATATTCTTTTCTGTTTTAAGAAAAATAAGTTGAAATAAACTATTCAACATTATGTTAGCCTACATAATTATAAGTTTACAAATGTAACAGTATCAATAAATTGCATTTTAACGAACAAACTCCATAAAAACCACTTTTGGGTCTACGTACCTTACGTAGGTAAGTCAAAAACTGTTAAAGTAGGGTTTTCACTGACAGAAAAATTAAATGCCTGGCTAAATTGAAGCTTTTAACTTTAGGTTAGCCCACATACAAGTTTGGAAATGTAACTGTATCAGAATCAACAAATTCCATAAAAACGAGTATTGGGTCTACGTACCTTACGTAAGTCAAAACCTGTTAAAGTAGGGTTTCCATTGACAGAAATATTAAATCTCTGGCTTTATTGAAGCTTGGAAGTTTATGTTAGCTCACATATAAGTTAGAAATGTAACCGTATCATAGCCAACAAATTCTATTAAAACCATATTTGGGTCTACGTACCTTACGTAAGTCATATGGGGATTTCCTTGACAGTAAATGTAATATCTGACTGAATTCAATTAGCTTATGTTGAACTGTAGGTATTGTATTTTACCTATAGGTATAATCTGAACAAATAAAACAAAAAAAAATTCTGTTGTAAATATGAGTGACAGAGTCCTATTTAAAGTTGCGTTTCAGATTTGGTATTTTCAAGGTTTGGATAATTACACTGTTAAAAGAAAAGAATCAAATTTAACTTTTTTTTTATGTCCCAGAAAGTCCACTCCCGTTTTTTTGTCAATTTAACTAAAACCGCTTCAGTCAATCAGTAACTCATAAAATATGTTATTACTATATTGACATTAATCTGATTTTATTGTGCAGTAAAAATTACAACTTAATTAGTTAATTCGACACATTTTTTATGTTAGTATTAACTTCTTTTAAAATTTTACTAAAAAAGATATTGATAATGATTATAAACTTTATCAAAGTTACTAGTATTTGATTTATTTGAACCGTAAAAGAATTGCATGTTAATTTTAGTTAGCTGTTATGTTAAAACGACTTTCAGAAAAGTTAGTTCTTAAAATCTGATTTTTACTAAACACAAAAGAGTTAAAATAACTATACATTTTAAGTTAAATTTGATTTATTTTAATTGATTATAAATTTTTTTGATTCTCACGTCCAGGATTTCTAACAGTGTATAATATTATATAGTTTTTAAATCTATTTTGACACTTTATCTTTAAACAATATAAAAACTCATGTTTATTATAACCTACCTTAAATTATAATATTTATAAAACAAAACTTTCAAAATAAATTAGTATTATTATTTGGAAATAATAAAGTGGTAGAACCGATGAGACTATTGCATCAATTGTTTTAGAAGGTATCACATGTATAATTTTGAAGTCCTGTTCTGGAATTCATGCCAACTTATAAAAATGTAATAGACCAAAATTGACAGAGTGTCAGCACGTGACTTTGCCTCCATCTTGCGAGAGTAGTCAAAATTTTTACTGTAGTAACGGAACCTTAGTTTCAGTATTAACTTGGTTTTTTGGCACGAGTGAAGCATGTATCCCTGTTTATATGTTTTAAATAAGACTTTTCTTTTTTACTTTGCGACTGACTATAATATGGCTAATTAGCCAAATGCCACTTTAACACCGAATCTAATTTCAAAATTCTTAGAAATGGTAGGGGAGTTCTGCCTAAAATGACATACCCTAAGCATTTTCGTTCACCGAATGTATCAGAGTTGTTTTGTAGTAATTTTTTTCGAAGTAGTAGTTGGATATTTTATCAACACACATAATGGACCTAATAAATAGTCCAAACAAAATGCTTAAGAAAATAAAATCAAATTTTTTCAAACTGGCTTCAGTATGTCATTTTAGGCAGATATGTGGGTAAAATGACATACGTGTAGGAAAACTTTAAAAATATAACAAAAACCATTTATTAACTAAAAAACGTAAGGGGCGTTCATATTAACAATAAAAAAAAAACAAAGAAAAATTTCCAACCATCTGTAAGAAAAAAAAACATGAAAAACTGTGTTAAATTTTTTGTCAGGGCAAAATGACATACTGACATACTATGCTGTTTTGGGTATGTCGTTTTACCCCGAACTGAAAGTTTTCATAAGCTTGCCTTTAATTTACATACAAGCACAATAATCGCGTAAATCTATTATCAAAATGAAGGATAATGATCATAATAATACCACCAATTAGTGCGGGTCAATTTGCCCATCGCAATTTAACATAATTCCGTTTAAATTTAATCGAAAATATTACATTGTATATACTTACATTTCTCTATTACACTCACTACAACAAATCCGTTCGGATTAGAATGACGCCATTAGGAAGGAATGCAGTGGTGCCAACATAACCTTGGATGACACACAACACAGGTCTCCTAGAGGCGCCAAACTCAAAATAAGTGGAGTATGTCATTTTACCCAAGTATGCCATTTTAGGCAGAACTCCCCTATATTTCCGCTTTGAATAATAGGGAAATTTGTTATCCTCAGAAGGGAAAAAAAGATAGGACTTTAATTTTTACTCTTAATCATTAACAACGTCCCTTCAGTAGTTACGATTTCATTACAAAATTTACAATGTACCAAGTTGTAGGCAGTAGGTATTATGATGTATTTTTGGTTAGCAATTAAAAATCCCCAATTTGTTGTAAGTAAAAGCTATTTGATAAAATCAAACTTTACTTTTACATGTGAAAGGTAAAACCCTTTTTTACCGTACTTCTAGTAAGCTTCTCATGTTATAGAGCAGATAAAAGTTTACAGAATGGCGTTGTTATTTTAGTTTACCTCAAAAGTGGATTCTCGAAGTACACTTATGATACAAGTATGTTTAAGCTGGAAGAAGGTCTGTTAATGTAGGGCCATAATAGCGTAGAGAGTTTGGCAAACAATCATAAAGTATAAATATGTTTCTCCGTTAGTATTATTTTACTGTATAATACGTCATTATTTAATATAGTATTATAAACAAATATAATATTATAAATAATTTTATCAGCATTATTTACTAACCAAATATAGAAATGGAGTATATACCAACAAATCAATATAACTTTTTAACAAAGTTTGTAGGAACGTAAATATGGTTATTCCGATCAGGAAAGTTTTTAGTTGAGTGGAATAATTAATTTGTTTTGTGTTCGGAAATATTTCGATAAACTTAAATTAAAATATTAGTTTTTGTTATCTGTATTCAATATACCTAATTAGGCACGCAGATAAAGCTTCAATCAAGCCATTCTGTTTCCAGGTCAACGCGCTGACCAATTGCACCAATAAGATTTTGAATTCTTCCCAGCCAACTTCAACAATACAACTAAATATATAGTATCCGACCGAAACAAGATTTTTAGCTTTGGCCGATACCGAATCTTCGGCCTTGGTCCCAGTTTCGGCCGAAACCGCAACCTATATATTTATTCATGGGAAAAATTCTATTGTATAATGAAATTTAATTTATTTCACATAGGACCAGATCGATCTTGGGAACGGATTAAACTCTTCCCACTAAAAAAAAATCTATTTCTATAGACAACACTGCCTACCCACAGTTAGCCGAACGGTGCGAGACAATTCACGAACACTGAGCTTCGGCATTGCCGATGGTTTAGCCAATTTTTGGCCGAATCCGAAACTGTCACCGAAACTATATTTTTTGGCCGAAACCGAACCTTCGGCCGGTCTCTATAAATATATCAACAGAAGAGTTTTGGACTTGCATTGTCTTTATTTGTTTTAGGTCACAACGTTTCAACTAGTATATATCTCTAGTCGTCTTCAGAAGAAAACTATCTAAACAAAGTAATTATATTTCTATTTATACTAGCTAGGTTCACTGAAGCATGACTGAGATGGGTGCAATCATGCGTTTAATTAGTGCGAGGAATTACTCTAAGATTACATCTATTTAACAAAGACTTTCAGATATTTCTTATATCTAATGATAGATTAGTAAAATAACCTTAGTTCTGGTAATTCGAATGCTAGTTTCTGTTTTAGCGCAATTTTCTGGAAATCAAAGGTACTGGACTCAATATCCAGCAAAGATATAAAAAAAATCAAGTTAAAGAAACCTTATCTACATGCTTCAAAATATTTTTCAGCCAAATTAAGGTGATTGTCAAGTTGGAAGTGCTTTTTGAAAGTCAGTGGCGTAGCTAGGAATGTTAGCGCCAGTGAGCAAACCTCAGCCGGCGCCTACAGTCAACCATTATACTGGTAACGCCGGAAGCGAAGATTCGTTAAGGTGTAACGCACTAATTTACCATATTTTGTTATACTTACAAGTAAAACAAATAATCGGAATACCTACTCCCCCCTGGTATACGCCTATGTCCCGTGACTAAACCTATATTTTACGTATTAAAAAAATTAATAAAATAACAATAATACGAAGGCGTAGAAGGGCCACATAAATTTTATTATTATTTCACTAAATTCCGACTTTAAACTCGGAATTTAACAACATTGTATTTTTCGTGAGTTTCGGCATCGGAAATGAATAACCATGTAAGTTTATTTGTTAACATATTTTCGCTTGTTTATAGATGCCACATGCCAGCAGAGGCGCCACTAGCCTGACATTTTTTTGGGGGCTTAACTTAAACCCTACCTTTTTTCTTTATTTTTTTCTTCCTTTCACAAAAAATGTATCGGACACAAAAAAAAAATTTGGTGCTACACCCTTTTAATGCTATTAAAACCTAGAAAGTTTACGCTTTAATTTTTTGCCCCAAAAACGTGAAATAAAGAAATGGCGTTTTCAGTTAAAGTAGTAGTAGTAGTAGTAGTAGTAGTAGTAGTAGTAGTAGTTCAGTTAAGTCCCTACGGTGTTTGTTGAGTTTTTAGAAATTATCTGAGGAAAGAAATATAAAACACATATTACAATATAAACAATCAGGGACGGTTCTAAGGGGGGGGCCTGGGGGCGCCCAGGACCCCCAACATTTCTGAAAAAAACTTTAAAATATCTCGAGAGAAATACAATCAATTTGGCAACAATGACAACCTCGCTTTACTATACACGCTGCGCACCCATTAATCATCCTCGTTTCAACGGGTACTTTCGTGTTTCGTGCTGCTGAGTGCTGACCAATGTCCAATGTTAATTGTTCTGGCGGGGAGGTAGAGAATTTTGTCTAGCATTTTAATTATCTGCCTGCAGTGATCTGATTTAAATTTTGGTTTTTGATTATTTTGTTATTGTTCTTATTACATAAGTAAATATTAAAAGTGATTGTTCTGCAGATGTTCGATTTTAAAGTTTTTATTTTAAAAAAGGTGAAGCAAAATATCGTAGGTAAGTAAATAGGCTAGAAAATGTAATAACGCTTTTATTTAAAAACAATAACTTTTAAGTACTTAAGGGTAAGGGTGTTCTTTGTTCATTGTTAGGATATTTCTGTGGTGTGGTATTTTTAAAAAAATAATAAGAAATCTACATATATTTACTTCTACTATTTTATTTTTCTTTGTAGAAAATGCCAAAAAAAAACAGTTAACGTTACTAAACTTTATGAATAAACCCTCCAAGGCAGCTGATTTGTCAACATCAGACCTTATTGCTGAGAACTCTGGCAGTATCCTCCATGACTCAAAGAGTACCTACTACTGCAGGCGTTAGCGAATCTACCATACAAAATGAGAGAGATCCCTGTTATGGTCCTAAATGTGCAAATATTACATTAAGGCCATAACATATTTTTAAGAAATTTATTGTTTTATTTTGTTTCTAAAGTTAATGCAAACTTGTTTTTTTTGCGACATATATCGTAGACTAAAAATATGTTTTTTGTTTTTGTGAATAAAATTTTAATTAATGTATTATTTGTTAAAGTTGTTAATGATTTTCTGTTTCTAAACCAGTTGTCACCGGTACATATTTTATACACAGAATAATATTAAAGCAATTAGAAAAACGATTTTTTAAAATTTTGCCCGTAGTCCAGGTTTCAGGCACCCTCGCATTGAAGCAAGAATCTTCGCGAAACATGTTAGGTAATCATATCCAAAACCTATGTCCCTACAATGCGGCCGAGGAAAACTGAAATAATACAAATATTTTTTCGTGAAACCTAATACTCAATAAATAAGTTTATCGCTGATCGAATTGCTAACTACTTATGATTTCATGCCAATGATAAAAGAAAATTCCGGGTGCTTTATTATTTACATAATTTGATACAATTTGGGCGTGATCCTAAAACATTTTGGGCTGCGGCGTCATTTGCTTGCGAAGGCTACCAAAAATTGTGGCTACGCCAATGTGGTGCCCCCCCCCCAATATTTTGGGTCTAGAACCGCCCCTGTAAATAATATAATTCACAATAATATTCCGACTTTAAAGTCGGAATTTAGTTAAAGTCGAAATATTAAAAAAATTAATTTATGCGGCCCTTCTACGCCTTCGTACAATAATATTCATAAAGTGAAACAAAAATTAACATGAATCAAATTCGTTACTCAGATCGAAGCCCCTCTCTTCCAGATGGCTACGCCACTGGAGAGTTAAGATTCGATGTACCATTTTGAAAAGTAGCAATTATTGTTCTGACCTCATATTATCGTTTGAGTAACGTAAGAGGACCATAATGTTTTCCCTTAAATTAAATTATTATCAAATACTACTGTTTTGCTATTTTTAAGAATTTTAGTTAATTCGACAAAGTGACTTGGACCGTTAGAAAAGGTATTGCAATAAAAACGGTCTTTTTCTTAACCTGTCCAAGTTTGTTTTAACTAAGTTCTCTAGATAACATTATCAACTAACATTTTAACTTAAAAATAACACTAAAAATAGTTATTAAAATAAAGGATTTAATCCTAACATTTTATTTTAAATTTCATTTTGACTAATACGTTATATCCACCGACAACGCTGCTTCGACAATGTTGGGCTAGATCAGATACGAGAATGAAACACATTTTATAATAATAATAATATTAAACCAATAATTTCCCTATTTAATTCCCTTGTTTTAAACAAACTGAACTATGCTAGTCTTGTTTGGAGCCCGATACAAAAAACCTGTGTTGACAGGTTGGTAAATATTCAAAATTTATTAAATACCTTTCGGTAAAACTAAACTTTCGATCGAATCGAAGAAAATTCGCTGATGTGCTATTTTTTTTAGGGGCTGTTTAATAACTTAAACAAGTCTCAACAATTTTTTTTTCAGAAATCTTATTACATAATGTAAGATTAATAAGTGAAAATCTCCCAGGTTTGACAGCTGTAATAGAAACAGTGAAGTTTGTGTTATTATATGGCGAAAATTTATCATTCATTTTGTACGCGTTATTATTTAATTGTTTTAATACTTTTCCCTTGTTTCTAGTTGTATAAAATATAAAAAGTATAAAGAATAATATTTATTTTACATTATTATTTAAACCTTGTTTAACTAGAGCACGGGGAAAGTAAAAATAATGCAATTTAATATACTTATGATCAACCACAGTATATTATACAGTGACCGGCAAAGAGTTCGCAACATATGGGGAAAATTTTTATTAGCGGAATATTGAAAAATCTTTTTTGGGGGATTGGATGTGGATGTCCCATAACCTTAAAATCAATTTTGATATACGTCACGTGAACAATGGTATGGCGGGAAAGTTGAAAAAACCAATATGAAATCATCATAAATCAGAAAAGTTGATGAGATATCGAAAAAATTCCAAGAATAAAAAGTGTTTAGAATTCCATTAGAACCCAAAATACAATGTTTGGGATATCTACTTGAAAAAACATAAAATCGAATATTTTTGTAAATATTTTTTTACCGAATTAAAAATTTCCATATTTTTCCTTTCTTAAAGCTTCATTAAAGTAAAACTGACATCTGGAGACCACAACTAGAAATATTCTTTTGTTTTTCTGGCAATTTGGAGCAATAATTCAAAAAATTCGTTTACACTTGGATACCAGCTGTTGCAATAGTCTATTTCTAATAACCTTATCGATATTTTTTATATCGAAATATTCTATTATGTTAAGAAATCCTTAAATTCATTAATCCAAAGCAAATTATATTTATAACCGTGAAAAATAATTTTGAATTTCGCAGAAATCTTAAAAAAAATCTAAAAATTAATAAAAATTTAAATTATTTTAGATTTCTGCGAAATTCAAAATTATTTTTTACGGTTATAAATATAATTTGCTTTGGACTAATGAATTTAAGGATTTCTTAACATAATAGAATATTTCGATATAAAAAATATCGATAAGGTTATTAGAAATAGACTATTGCAACAGCTGGTATCCAAGTGTAAACGAATTTTTTGAATTATTGCTACAAATTGTCAGAAAAACAAAAGAATATTTCTAGTTGTGGTCACCAGATGTCAGTTTTACTTTAATGAAGCTTTAAGAAAGGAAAAATATGGAAATTTTTAATTCGGTAAAAAAATATTTATAAAAATATTCGATTTTATGTTTTTTCAAGTAGATATCCCAAACATTGTATTTAAGATTCTAATGGAATTCTAAACACTTTTTATTCTTGGAATTTTTTCGATATCTCATCATTTATCTGATTTATGATGATTTCATATTGGTTTTTTCAACTTTCCCGCCATACCATTGGTCACGTGACGTATGTCAAAATCGATATTAAGGTTATGGGACATGCACATCCAATCCCCCAAAAAAGATTTTTCAATATTCCGCTAATAAAATTTTTTCCCATATGTTGCGAACTCTTTGCCGGTCACTGTACATACATATATATCTCAGTTGCGAATTTTTAAAGAAATCCTCACTTTGAAAAAATTTCCGGAAATAATTCATGCTCTAGGGCTAGGGAGATTTTAAGTGAAAATTTTATACCTACAATTTATAGTCAATCAAATGCTTTTGAATGGGAATATTTTAATAATTACCGTAGAATCCTAAAAAAGCTCATCAAACGAGCAAAATATATTTCAAATTGTGATTACTTAAAGAATTCTGTAGATGAAACAAAAGCTACCTGGAATCTAGTAAATAACATCACGAAGGCAAACTCGGGAAAAAGAACAGTACTTGAAAACTTTGCTAATAAATATGATAGCCGAACTGAAATACTAAATAAGCTAAATAAATACTTCATAAATGCATGTCCAACATTTAATTCTGACAAGAATAAAGATTTCATTAAAAGTAGAGTTGGAAACTCAATATTTTTGAACCCAGTTACGGGTATCGAAATTATTAGAGTCATAAATGGTCTTAAAAATAAAAAATCTGTAGGGGAAGATGAGGTGCCCGTCTCTGTATTAAAACAAGTGGCTAATGAAGTATCTAGTCCTCTCTCCCATATTATAAACTTGTGTTTTTCTACCGGTGTCTTTCCAAGCATGCTTAAAACCGCTTATGTAAAAGCTATTTATAAGAAAGGAGAAACGGACGAAGAAAAAAATTATCGACCTATCTCTCTTTTGTCAAATGTCGGTAAAGTTTTTGAAAAGGTTTTGTCTGAGAGAATGATGTCTTTTTTCGAAAGACATTCAATAATCACTGATAAACAGAATTGCTTCAGAAGGGGAAAATCCACAATAAGAACAATTTATCAAGCACTAGAAAAGGTTTTAAACTCATTAAACAACAAAAATCAAACAATGGTAATGTGTATGGACCTCTCAAAAACCTTCGCTTCTGTAAATCACGATTTGCTATGTCGAAAACTTGAGATGTATGGGGTGCGTGGTACGGCTCTGTGTCTCATAGAATCCTATTTAAAAGAGAGAGTCCAACGGGTGGTTGAATGTGATGAGAATGGGGTCTTGTACAGGTCACAAGAAATAATTGTATCTAGAGGAGTTCCCCAGGGATCAATTTTGGGATCTCTTCTGTATATTTTATACACGAATGAGCTCCCAAATGTCTCTGATGAATACACTGTTATTTATGCCGACGATACATCTCTCATATTTAGTGAAAAAAATAATGGAATTCTTATTTATAGAGTCAATACTGCTATGGCGGCCCTAGATGTATATTTTTCAGAGAATGATCTATTGCTGAATGTGACAAAAACGCAGACATGGCATGGTCACAAAAATATAAAACGTTGATATTTATCTATAGTACGACTGTGATTTACAAAATATAAAAGTAAATGAGAAATGTATTCTTTAATTCTGTAACCTCACTTTCGCGTCAACTCCGAAGAGTCAATAAAATTCAACGTTTTCGTGACGCACATAATTCCCCCATTTTTGTCTTAACACGTTAACTGCCATGTAGGTCACCGGTGACCTACGGGTAGTTGTTCATGGGGCGTCGTGTAGGTCACCGGTGACCTGCAGTCAATTTTGTCAATAACTTTGTCGAAACCCAACATAACATAAAATTTCGAGGCGGTAAGTGACCTACGTTGATTCGTCTAATGCAGGCATAGCATGTTTTCCTTATATTGTATGGTGCCTACCATTTAGGTTTAGCTGTATAGGGAAACCGGTGACCAAAACCGCCCTGAGCGCCACGTAGGTCACCGGTGACCTACACTTAAAAATCAATATTACAGCTCTTTGGAGAATGATATCACAATATTTCAGATATTAATAGTCATCAAATGGTTTTTACTATAGTCTATTACCAAAAATATAAGCAGTGACGTTGCTCTCATAACCATGGAAACGACCAAAATACTGTATGGTCATTGGCGGTTTGCATTAGTTTCCATGGTTTCGAATAATACGTCACTGTCTATAATATTGGGATTTGAGTATAGTCAAAAATGAAAATAGCGCCGAGGGAAATTTTTTGCAAAATCGGCTCGGTAGTCAACGTGTTAAGGTCGAAGAGCGAGTCTTCCGTCAGTTAATTTACAAATAGCAATAAGGAGGATGTGCGATGCCTTGCGGTGTTCTCAGAACGAAGGAACCACAGAATATTAACAGCAAGCAGAAGCGACAATACCTGTCGGCACCTTTGATATCGACTGGTCGTTTTTCAATGACCTTCACACAACGATAACGGTCGATCCACAACATAATACTCTGAGAAAACTTGCTTATTTTCTACACTGAACGACATTACTTTTTAGTACAGGTGCAAATGTTATAACTTGATTTATTTTTCAAACATAAAAACTTAAAAAAAGTTTTAAATTTGTTAGTCTTGGGAATTAAGAATATTATTGAAGTAGAAAATGAAAAAAATTATTATATTAAAAAACTTTTAAATTGCTAACGCTTTTACAGATTTGTTTGAGGTTCCTTCGATTTGTGACGGGCAAAAATATGTACTTATATAATATTATAAACATATTATAACATAAATTATAGAACACTATTAGGTACGTCAAAATATATCGTGAGTAGGTATACGTAGATATGGGGTGGCGTGAGATAAATATCATTTTATTAAAACGTCAGTAATTTGTTACACATTTTTTTGCGCTTTAAAACTACAGTGACGTTTTTGACAATTGCTTTAGTGTCATAGTTACTTACCCATGGATAAAAAAAATGTGGTCCTTCGGGGATTAGAAAAAAGTTAATTCACCCTGAATAAGTAAAAAGCTGTTGTACAAAAACAAAAATTTTATTCAGAAATACATGTTAATTTTGAAATTACTAGAGGAATAATAATTACATATTGTTTTACATTTGCCTATTTAAAAAAACTTATATATGTGATAAAATTCGTAGCTTTCGTATAACTTTTTAAGTTCTGCATGTCCCTAAACAAAAAAGAGCATAGGCAAAACTGGTAAATATTGCGCTGTATACGAGGGAGAGGTGAAAACGTTAAATTCACTCAAGAATAAAGTGCCTTTATTTAAGGAAATGTTGTTTGCACTTAAAAGTTATCCATAAACACCAAATTTCAGCTCGTTACCACAAAAAAAGGGTTTTTACTTTTTTTTACGCCACCTCGTATAACGAATCGATAGAAGCTATGCAACTTATAAATTCAATTTTTTAACAGCTCTTGGGCAATTAGACACATGACTTACTTAAATTTGTTTAAATACGCGAGAACTGGACGTTTAATTAAATAACGTCAAAAATAATTCAACTTCTCTGGTGTTTAAACCCTTACAATAAAATTCGTTTTCATTTAAATCTACAGTAAAACCTCTGTTAACGACCACCTTTACAAAGCGACTACCTGTGTTAAACGACCAATTATGAGTTCCCCGTATTTAAAAATGGAAATTCCATACATTTTTACTCCTCTATAGCGACCCCTCTGTCAAATGACCACGACCAGGTAATATCGAAATTTTTGGTATATATTAATGCTAAAAACCCCCTTAAATAAGGGCAATAAAACCGTTTGGTAAAACCTCACCGGAAAATTCGAGGTATTTAAGAAAGGTATTTTAAGTTATAAAAATTGCACCGAACATTATCTTCTTAATGTTGGGTGCTAATATATGTATAAACTTAGGTACTTCCACAAATTATTTTAGGTATTGTGGGCAAATCCGATAAATTTGCTTACTAAAGATTAATAAAATGGGTTGTTATAATTATATTATAGTTTTGTTTCGAACTTTGTGTGTTTTGCGATTAACGTAACTATTTGAAGATGGCGGAAAAAAGGAAATTTATTTCTTTAAGAGATAAAATTGAAATTATTGAAGCAAGTGAGAAAACTGGTTTAAAAACTGACTATTGTAAAAAATGAATTTAAGGCAAACACACAGTAGATTGTATGTACCTACATTATACATAATATGTATGCAAGTGCAAAATTTGTTTTTTTTTTCGAGTTTCGTTTCTTTACTATATACCTTGCCTGATATATCTGATATATAAAGATAAATATATTAATAAATAAACAATATTAAATGCAGATTTTTTAATTTCCTTCTATAAAGCGACCACCCCCGTTTAGCGACCAATATTTGATACCCCAAGGGTGGTCGCTCATGACAGTTTTTACTGTAGTAGCCATGAAAAATATTTATATTTGTGCTACCGACGTCAAATTTGGTATATATGGATAACTTTTAAGGGCAAACAACATTTCCTAATAAAAAAATTTCCACAGTTAAAAATAAGGGCAATTTATTCTTGAGTGAATTTAACGTTTTCACCTCTTCCTCGTATACGCCGCAATATTTACTAGTTTTGTCTATGCTCTTTTTTGCTTAAGGACATGCAGAACTTTTCAACCGCCAAAAAAATTTGGTAAGTTTTCAAATAAAAATAAAACCCTTTGGTGCGAACTTTCTGCCACTCACTGTATAAAGCATACAAACCTGACAATATAATAATTTTTTTGGGAGGCTCTCCTAATGAAGGAATAATTTCTTCAGGCATTTCTTCACATGTAGGCGAAAGGTTAGAAAACTTTGTGGGTACTGCTTGCGGAAATAAGGTTTTTTTAATAGTTGCACTTCTTGAAAAATATTTTTCTTCGAAATGGTTTTCACAAAGCCGATAGTTTTTGTGTGCATTTATTATATTTGGCAATAAATCTGGCCTACTGCAGGCGTCTATCCACAATTTTGCACTATAACACAATATTGTATTTAAAGCAACATAATATCCATTATTTCTACCCCTTTTGAAATAAATCTACCCAAAAACTATTTTAACCAGACCTTTACAACTTATATCTTATTATTTTATTTTATCATATCAACAATTATTCGCGATTAAACATAAAAACATAAGGAAACTAATAAGCTCCATCTTTATTTATCAAGTCTGTTAAAAATATGTACCTACATCCCAAAAAACTTTAAGATTAAAAATTTTAAATCTATCATTCATATTATAATTAATTGATTATCATAATAATTACCGTTCGTACTCCTTTGGAAAACTAAATAAACTTAATCCTTGGCCGGTTCTCGCTGAACAATACGGGTAGGCACAATAATATCCAGACATTTTACAACACACAACGAAAACAGAATAATACCAAAAATAGCTAGGCGCAACGTCAGCTCACGGACTAAACACAATTTAGACGAGCAAAACGCCCAGCTGTCGCTTCTCGTTGGCTGTGTGTTCTCTGGAAGGAACCCCGCACTTCTCTTATGAAAAATGGCCCTCGGTTAAATTTTCTAAATTTTTAGTATGTTGTAGAGAATGCCATTCTGATCAAAAGTTTTCATGGCCACAACAATATCTGCCGACCAGTTTCCAGTCCAAGTTTCAAAATATGAATTCTCAATACATCATATTTTCGAAATTTATAATTTTAATTCGTTTTGTTTTTCTAAATTTTTGAATACTATAAAAATAGTTTAAATTTTTTTATTATATACCGGGTCAGTGACCAAAATTATTTAATATTTTTTGTTAAATCATTGTATTTTCGGCATTAATGTAAATGTTAACAAAGTAATACTGTAGATGACATAAGATTGAAGCAAGCTATCAGAATTTATATTATTATTATTTTTACAGGGTAACTCAAAAAATTTAATATTTTTTTTTATTAGTTTTAAAGAAATTTTGTGAATATTTCTTTATAATACTGCTTGTCGCTTATCGTATATTTCCAAATATATATAATTATCAAGGTTCTACAGAGTGTTTACGATGATAAGCGATAGAAAAATAATATAAAAATGCATGTATTTATAAATCACCCGGTATATTAAAAATAGATCGGTTAAATTTCGTAATTTTTTAATATTTTTTGCTTGAAGTGTCTTACTTACTTGTTTGCTATTGATTTCCCTTTTCCTATGACCAGTTCTAGAGATATACATTGTTGAACAGACTCAAAACTCAAAAAATAAGAAAATAAAAAAACAATTTTTTTGTATTTCAATAAAATTTGTTATGTAAGTTAATTTTATGGTTAAAAATAAATATATTTATTGCTATACAGAATGTTTTGAATAATTTGTGTATTCTAACACTGTATTGCAAATAAGAAATATATAAAAACTATGAACAATTTATTATATCCAAATTATTTTATCCAAAAATAATAAGTAGGCCCCTAATTATTCGAAACACCCGGTACAGCATTAAATATAGTTATTTTTTAACCATAAAATAAACTTACATAACAAATTTTATTGAAATTAAAAAAAAATGTTATTTTATTGGCTTATTTTTTGAGTTTTGAGTCTGTTCGACGCTGTATATCTCCAGAACTGGTCATAGGAAAAGGAAAATCAATAGCAAATAAGTAAGTAAGACACTTTAAGCAAAAAATATTAAAAATTACGAAATTTAACAGATCCATTTTTAATATACCGGGTGATTTATAAATACATGCATTTTTATGTTATTTTTCTATCGCTTATCATCGGAAACACCCTGTATAACATTGATAATTATATTTATTTGAAAGCATACGATAAGCGACAAGTAGAACATAAAGAAATAGTTATAAAATTTCTTTAAAAACTAATAAAAAAAATATTAACTTTTTTGAGTTACCCTGTATAAATATAAATAATATAAATTCCGATAGCTTGTTCCAATCTAATGTCATTTACAGTATTACTTTGTTAACATTTAATTTAATGCCGAAAATACAATGATTTAACAAAAAATATTAAATAATTTTCGTCACTCACCCGGTATATAATAAAAAAAATTAAACTATTTTTATAGTATTCTATCCTATCTACGACAGGGCCATCAAAAATTTAGAAAAACAAAACGAATTTAAACTACGAAAATATAATGTATTTAGAATTCATATTTTGCAACTTGTATCTCAAAAACTGGTCGGCAGATATTGTTGTGGTCATAAACACTTTTGATCAGAATGGCATTCTATACAACATACTAAAAATTTAGAAAATTTAACCGAGGGCAATTTTCCATAAGAGAAGTGCGGGGTTCTTTGTGTCTAAGCGTAACGCCTCTTACACACTATACGGTTCTCATCGTGCGGCAAAAAACCGTACAAGTTTTTGCCGTGATATTGTTGCTTTCACATTGCACGGATTTTTGCCGTGATCAATTTTTGTTATAAATATTTTAATTTAATTTGTTTCATGTGCGTGTCAAGACGAATCGTAAACAAATTATTGCCTTGCGTATCGTCACCGGAAAAGAGTAAAACATCGCCTTTTTTGGGTTCACCCCATTAGAGTTTTGTCCCACAGAACAGGTCTTACTTCTACCAAAGTTATCAAAACTTTAGCATCAATTTCATCCATTGTTCAACAATACAGTAAAATAGAATAAACACAAATGAATAACAATACAACGTAGCTGTCAATTAGGGTTGCCAGGTTTAAATCTGCAAATTGCAGGACACAAGTTTAAAAAAGAAAGGATTGACACAAATAAAAAAGGAAATTTTTTTAAAACTAAAGCATAATCTATTTTATCTAAAAAATGAACAAAAGCAAGTTTTTTCTAACAAAATAACAACTAAAAAATGCTTTAAAAAAGTGTATTAGGTATTATACAGAATATTTTTTATGAGAACGGACGGCTTCCAAGAGTTTTTTTGTTTCGTTCGTTTTGACCCGTATATTGAAAACACAAACTGTATAATTTTTAAAAAAGAATGAATTTCGGGGTTAGCTCTAAGAGATGTTGTTCCATTTCTGGATAATGGATTCCTCAGGTAAAGCGCAAGCTTTGTCAAGGGTAGGTTTTAATATACAATATTCTTCATACAAATTATCAATATTATTTATGTCTATGGATAAGTTTTAGTTACGATTTCCACCATTGAATCAAAGTCAAAGGGGCTTTTTAGAATTTAAGAAATCCAGGACATTAGGCATCCTTCCAAAGGTCTTCAAAGGACGCTAAATTTAAGCCTCAAATCCAGGACATCCTTCCAAATCCAGGGCACCTGGCAACCCTACTGTCAATGCCGTACGACTCAAAACCGTCAAATGTGGAAGCATGCATTTAGTCACGTAGGCCACTGCGTCAAAAGCGCCGTACGGCGCCCGTCCAAAGTAGTAACAAGACACGGCTGCTGCACGACACGGTACCGGCATTTTACCGTCACCGTATAATGTGAAAGATCCCATGCTAAACTTCACTTCTACAGCCGTACGGTTTTTTGCCGCACGATGAGAACCGTATAGTGTGTAAGAGGCGTAAGAGTATGCTTTTATAGTATTAACCTAGTTCTTCTTGTAAGTTGTTTTTATTGTTATAGTCGGATCTGGTCTTATCGTGTGGGTCATACGATTCAAGAAAGACATACTCTCAGTTTTTGTTTTCTTTACTTGCGTTTAATTTTACCCTCTAAATAAAATACGTAAGATAAATGAGACAGACTTATTCCATTTTGACATGAAAAAAAAGGATATGTATTTACTTTCCAGCGATTCTAAAAAAGCTTATAATAGCACCAGCTACGTTTTATTTTAAATTGCCAGTTTTGTGACTTTGACAGTTTGTGACAAAATGAAACAATTTTCTGGGTTTTTGCATCCCCAATCAAAAAAAATGGTACTTAATCTGATAAGCTATTTCGAAAATGAAAGAAAAAGTGGAAATTCGCCAACCAATATTCAGGAAACAGTAGCCAAAGCACTGGGAATTAGTTTGAGGACTGTGCAGAAAATTGTGCATGAAACAAAACATAACATAATACCCAAGAATACTAAAAAGTGTAAACGAAGAAAGCCAAAGACTGAGGATTTAAGCGAAAATATTAAAATGGGAGTTCGAAATGTGATATACGATTTATACAAATCAAAAACCAATGTAACTCTTCCAGTTTTACAAAAAACATTAAAAATTCGGGGTGTTTTGGAAATTGGACTTGAAGCGTTATCAAAATTAATAAAAAATTTAGGTTTTCGCTATTAAAAAGACTGTAACCGAAGATTTTTATATGAGCAGCCACAGATAGTTATTTGGCGTGTTCAGTTTTTAAAAAAATATACGTACAGTTACAAATCGAAATTTAGAAAAGTGGTATTTTTAGACGAAACGTGGATATTTTCGAATGAAACTGGTTCAAAATCTTGGCAAGATGAGTCTGTAAAAAGTGTTAAAAGAATAAAGGGGTGCGGTACGGGAAAGCGTTTTATTATTTTGCATGCCGGTTCTGCAACAGGATATGTTGCAAGTGCGAGTTTAATTTTTTCTTCAACATCAAAAAGTGCTTACTATCATGATAATATGAATGGCGAAATGTTTGAAAAATGGTTAAAAGTTC
This sequence comes from Polydrusus pterygomalis, assembly GCA_963969555.1. Taxonomy (NCBI): domain Eukaryota; kingdom Metazoa; phylum Arthropoda; class Insecta; order Coleoptera; family Curculionidae; genus Polydrusus; species Polydrusus pterygomalis. The sequence continues at coordinate 125,257,818 of OZ018375.1, forward strand.
AATTGATACCAAATTTGGATGCTCCGTCTTTAATTGTATTAGATAATGCATCATATCATTCAAGAATTTTAAATAAACAGCCCAATTCATCTTGGAGGAAAAGTGATACTTATGAGTGGCTGGAAAAACACAACCAAAATCCTTTACCAAATATGCTTAAATCGGGACTCCTATCAATAGCAAAGTCTCTTAAAAAACCCAAAATATACGCGGTAGATGAAATACTGCGTGAATATGGTCATGAGGTTCTACGACTGCCGCCATATCATTGCCAGTTTAACGCAATAGAATTAATATGGGCTGGTGCAAAGTCTTATTATGAAAAACATGTCAGGTGATGGTCTTAAATCCGACCAAGTACAAATAGTTTGGCAAGATTCGTTGGATCATATTACACAAGAGTACTGGAAGAAATCGGTGGAACATACAGAAATATTAATAAGGGATTGGTGGGATCGAGAACAAGTACTAGATGTCGCCAATGATAATTGCTCCATTCGAAGACGACTCAGACGACGAGGACTTTTCAGATTTTATAAGTGACGATGAGAGTTTTTAGGCTATAATTATAAACGGTGTTTTTCGTTTACGTTTTTGAGTATTCTTGGGTATTATATTATGCTTTTTTTTTCATGCACATTATTCTGCATAGTCCTTAAACTAATTCCCAGTGTTTTCATTACGGTTTCCTGCATATTGGTTTGCGAATTTCCACTTTTTCTTTCATTATCGAAATAGTTTATCAGACTAAATGCCATTGTATTTTTAGGTTTTAGTAGTAAAATTGTTAAAATAAATTGCACTGTTTATTATTGTCGTTTTTAATTAAAGGGTACAGTAGGTATATAATTAACGATTATATAATTTTGTTGTAACTTTTTCAACTCCCCTGTACATAATTTTTACAAAACTAATAATATTAGGTATATGTGGCTATCTTTGCGATTAATGAAATTATTTTTCCTTCCTTCGGTATATTTGTAAACATAACTGTGTTGTCTGATTTAACGCATATGATCAGTGACCCTTGGACCCGCACGTTAAGACCAGATCTGACTATACATTTTATACCTTCCCAGATAACGCTTTGCGTGTCAGGAGCTTATTCGACCATTATCATGAATTTAATTTGATTATACTATTTCCTTTAAAACTAAACCTGACAAAAAATCAACTCCGAATCCCAATTTAAGCTTCGAAGTTAATAAAGAGCATCGAAATTGATGCTAAAGGCTAGTTAATTGATTTAAATTATCAAATTAATTTGAATTTTTTTGTTAGTTAAAAAAATGGCGATTAAAAAAGAAACGTCAGAAGAAAAAAAATCTAAGTTTCAGTGCTGACGCATCAGAATAAATATAATGAATGATTCAGTTGCACATGAGCAAATGAAAGCGGAAAATTAGCAAAAAGTGAGAACGTTTCTGGGAAGCGATACATCAAGTCATCAATGTCCTGGAAAAAAAATATATAATGGGGAACCAATAATTTTTTCAATAATATGATTTAGTTAGGCCTAAAAAAAATATTCCCCAAATATTACTCCTTCAAAATCAGTAATAACTTGGTAAAAATTCTTTAAAGTTTCGCGCGTGTCAAAAGCATTTCAAACGACCTTTTAAGCGCGCCAAGCCCGATGACGTCAGGAAGTATGACTTTTCCGTCATCCGTCATCCTGACCGGTGGCCGAGCTACCGAGTTTGCATTTGGATTGCCGTGTGTTATTGTTATTGTATTGTTGTTTTAAGGTGGAATCCTCAACGTCGTTCCATTTATTGCAATTCGGTTTTTATTTTCCAGCGACCCGCATGCCATTCATAAAAAATCAAAGTGATTTATGTATATCGGTTTTTTATACTAATTCACGGAAGGGGCGACCTTTTTTTTTAGAAGTCAGCAGTGTTGTTCGACGAACCCATATTCCCATAACATAGCATTCGAGTGAAAACTCGGTTTTTAAAATCACTTGAATCCTCGATGATCGGTTATTAAAATAACTCGGTTATTTCCATCACTAGTCACGACCCGTTTTTAACCGCTTGGGATAATTTGAATTTTGGGGCATTTTCAAATCTTGCTAGCGGTCTTTTGGGACGAAATATGTTGTTTTTTTTGCTGCCATATGTTTTATGACAATATAATAATATACTTATGATTTATAGAGCTTATTAAACTCTTTGACGACGATGTGATTGACATTCTCTTGGACCTTTTTAATCGCATTTATGATAAGGGAGAAATCCCTAAACAATGGTTGTCATCCACTTTTGTGCTCATACCAAAGAAACCAAATCCAAGAGAATGCTCAGATTACCGAACAATCGCACTAATGAGCCACACCCTGAAGTTATTCTTAAAGATCATCCACAAGAGAATTTACAGGAAACTCGAAGAAGACATAAGCAACACACAGTTTGGATTTCGACAAGGACTTGGAACACGAGAGGCGCTTTTTGGGATTAACGTTCTTTTTCAGCGCTGTCCTGATATAAACCAGGATGTTTATGCATGTTACATCGATTTCGAAAAAGCCTTTGACAAAGTGAAACATGATAAGTTATACCAGCTACTCGTCAACAAAAACATTGACTCGGACGATATAAGAATAATTAGTAACTTATACTGGGGCCAAAGAGCTAATACATTGATAGAAAATCAACCAACAGAGGAAATGGAGATTCGTCGTGGTGTGAGACAGGGATGCATCCTATCGCCTCTGCTATTTAACCTCTACAGCGAGGCTATTTTTAGGGAAACCTTAGAAGAAGAGTCAGTGGGAATAGTTATAAATGGAGAAGTGATAAATAATATGAGGTATGCTGATGACACCGTCCTGTTAACGAGCAATCTTGAACACACACAACATCTTCTAGAAAAATTAAACGATCGATGTAATGAGTACGGTCTTAGGATCAATTTTAAGAAAACCAAGCTAATGATAGTCACAAAGTTCCCACAAAATCTCAACCATGTGAACCTGACGATAGCGAACACCACAATAGAGAATGTGCCGACATATAAATATCTGGGAACTTGGATAGAACAATCGGGGGACCAAACAAGGGAGATAAGAACGAGAATAGAGATAGCCAGATCAACATTTGTAAAAATGAAAAAACTATTTATTAGTAGGGATATTAAGGTGGACCTTAGGATGAGGATGCTGCGCTGTTACGTTTTTTCCACGCTTCTGTATGGAGTTGAAACATGGACTCTCAAGAAAATTCACATAGACAAACTACAAGCCTTCGAAATGTGGTGCTATCGTAGAATGTGGCGTATTCCCTGGACCGATAGAATCACCAATGCCGAAGTCCTGATCCGGATGCAGAAGGACTGCGAAATTATTAACACCATTAAAAAGAGAAAACTTCTATATCTGGGTCATATAATGAGAGGACACAAATACACACTGCTGCAATTGATAGTCCAGGGAAAGATTAATGGAAGAAGGAACATTGGTAGACGCCGTGTGTCCTGGCTTAAGAACCTGAGGGACTGGTTTAATTGTAGTAATGTTCAACTGTTCCGAGCTGCAGTCAACAAGGTCCGGATTGCTGTGATGATAGCAAACCTCCGATAGGAGACGCACTACAAGAAGAAGATTTATAGAATTTTTTCCCCATTTAAAATTTTTGTCAAGTTCCCTATTACTTGACGCAGTATCAAAAAACAAAAACGACTTCTTAACAAGTCTTTAAAATGTTTACATAAAGTATAATGATAAAAATAATAATTGTCTCATCAGTTACTTCAGTTACTTCCTTTTTTGTAATTTACGGCCAATTTCGATAGTTCTTACCAATGTTAATAAAAGATATCCCAGCTAACATTTCAGGTCTGGCCCAATGCTGGCCAAATACCCTGTTGCCAGAATGGCCATTACGGCAAAGTATTGGCAAACGGTGATGGGCCAGTACGAATAGTACACACCGGCCAGCATGTGGGCTGGTACAGGCCAGCCGTGATGGCAAGGTAATGGCTACCTTGCTACCGGCCGAAACCTTTATGGCCAATAGATTCTTTGCCAGTACAGTTCTGGTGACGAAACTGTACTGACCCGAACCCTATATACAGGACTGTCAAGGTGAAACTCGTACACCCTAAATGTTTTAAACAATACATACATAAAGGGGTTTTAAACTAAATCGTTGAAAGTAGATAAACTTTACATTAAGTTAAACTAAAATTTATTTTCCACTTAATGAAAACTTTACTGAGGACACTGAGTTCTTTTTTGTCTTAATATTAAGATGTATTACTTTCAGACAAACTACGTTTTTAAAAATACTTATTTTATGAAGTTACCTTATACAGGGTCAAAAACAAATAAACTTTGCATCACATGCGACCAAATTTTAATAGTATAGCCCAATTTTGATTTTGTAGAAAAACACACATTTAATAAAGCGCTACTTTAAAGAAAATGTATCTGAAATAAAGCCTTATCAAAACTAAGAAGTTTTATGTAGGTTGCGATGAGTCTTATTTTCGAGGGTCCGTTACATTAGCCCCCCCCCCCCCCCCGGTGCCCATAACTGCGTAAAATTTTAGCACCCTATAGACCATACCTAGCACTACCTAGCACCCAAATTAAAGGTAATTTATTTTTTTCATTACAATAGGTAAGATTGTGAATAGAAGTCATACTACCGTTCAAAGCATCCCCGACCGCAACAAAAACGAAAATAGAATACAATAAAGTTAGAAAAAATCCTGAAAAATGTTTAATGATTACGTCGAACGATGGATTTTACAAAAAGTGTTATCAGTCCATGGTCCATTATCAGCCTGCAGTGTCTGCACAAACAAATACACTGTTCTCTCACTTTCAATCACTTGAATCACAAAATTTGTCTGTACGCTTACGCCAAGACGCTATATAACATCAAAATGGCCGAACGATGAGTTTCGAGAAGGCCGGGAGACAGGACAACGCTGCCAACTTTTGAGTTTGTTTTCCGTTTTAAAAATATTAATTTTAGCATGGGATCGGATAATAGATAATCAAACCTTGAAACATTAACAAAGTAAATTAAATACAATAATATATAATTTTTAATTACAAAATATATTTACCATCTATAGAAGTTGAATACAAAAGCTATCGATAGACTCAATAACTGTCAATGTAGCAATGTAAAAATGGCTCAAACGGCAACGTTGCGAACTTTCTTTTATAGGACCGACCAATAGGAATTAAGCAATTTATCACGTGCAATAAGGAAGTTTTGGAAGAATTGGGCCATTACCAAGCCGGTAGCAACTAAATGTTTTGCATGACGTCATGCTGTTAATACACAAACTATAAAATTGTAAAACATTTTAAAGAAAGAGTCTGTGCCACAAGTAAATTTGGACTTGTCAAGTTGTCATTTAAACAGTAATTGTGACTGTGTAAAAATTTATGTATGCACGTTTTTACAGACACCTGGCCAATGACTTTTTCTCATCGTATTCCATTACTACCGTTACAATACAATGAGACCAATGCTGGCCTAGCATCGCGATTTCGTCATCATATAGCCGGTATCGAAATGACAATGTGCCAGCAACTACTTTAATTATTGTGACTTTGGCCAATACTACCAGTGTAATAAAGTTGAAATGCCGGCATTGGTATGCCAAATCGCTATCGTGGCCTGCACCTTGCCACTGTTGCCAGTACTGGGCCAAAGGATGGCCATTGATTCATTGTTTGCTGGGATATTTTATGTTGAAATTTAAGTAATTATATTACCTAAAAGAAAAATCAATGGTAAATATCAGCTAACTAGATCAGTAGTCAACACTGAAATGAGGAGTTTTTTTTTATTTAAAGAAAATCTGGCAATAACGCATATTGAACTCTGCTCAGTATTACGTTAGAATATCTAAGATGTGACTAACTATATGCAAAAATTTTAATATTTTTAGTGGATTTTCATTTCAAATAAGTTATACATCAAATTTATCCCCAATTTGTAGAAAGCGCCACATGCATAGCTTTAATTAATTTTATTTTATTAATTGATTTTATATTGCTGAATTTACGATACAAAAAATCTTATAATTTAACTCTCAGTAATAAATAATTTTAAAGAATAAACACTAATAACTCAATCTCGTTTCTAATAAATCATTTCAAATCCCATAAACCTATGCATAAACAGAAACCCGACCCGCTTTTATCCCTATATCAACATTTAAATCTTATTTAACTTATTAACTCGGGGATTCCAAATCCAGGCGAAAAATTCATTTATCAAGCCGATATTAGAAAATGTTTAATCTCCATGATAATTTACTTTACTCAAGATGACATCCAGCTTTAAATTTACGAGCACTGCATTTGGAAGATAAACTCCATTTATCTTTTCCCCTTATGGTTGGAGTAATACCTTATTGGAGAGCGGTTTGGTTTCATGGCAAGGAGAAATAATTACAGAATTAAATATAGTTATGCTCCATAAATTTAATGGTACGATTGAAGTGCCTTACAACAATGTTTAGGTTTAGGTTAATGACGTTTTTGGTCAGTGTAGCTTAACGTAATTTTGTCTTTTCTTTTTGTCATCTGGTAAATAATATTATTCTGGTGTATAGTGCTTTTTGCATATTATATATTTAATTAAGAATAATTCCTGGTTGCACTCCCACATGTAGGTGATAATAATAGTGTTCCAACATAAAATTGCGCGCTTGTCTTTTTGGGGAAAAGTTCTGTGTCCTGATTCCTGTTATGTTATATCACATATCACTATCTTAGCAAGAGAAAAAGTCAGCGTCTGCATCCAAACATAAAGACCCGTAACAACCAACATCTATTTTTGCTGATTAAGGTTTAATTGTGATTAACTAATTAAATCGGTACCAATAAACTTTTTTACTTAATCGCCAATTAACTTTACCCGGCCAAATTTGGCCAATTAAATTAGAAAACCTCAAAAAGTGCCGTTTCGTAGTTTTTTCAGTGCTGTTATTTTTATTTTTCGCTGAATATGTCAATTTCTAGATATCGACAAGAGCTTATGATGACGGCCTAGATGCATTACATATGGTACGGGTTTCCAAGAAATTTTAACTAGAGACCAAATATTTTGGAGAGATGAATGACTAATCCTGCAGTATTAGATGATATTTATCCCCTTCTTATTTATGACAATAGAGTGTAAATAACTTTATTTAAGTAGATAAAAGGTAAAGTTGGACGATCAGGGAAGAATCACACTGAGCGACCATGATCGACCGTCCGCGATCGACCAGTGACGATCAAATTTCCAACACGAACATTCTTACCACAAAAATCACACTGAACGATCGTCCTCGACCGTCCGCGACCGTCGACCCTGTTTGAAATTCCAACCTGCTGGAAATTTTGGTCGGTCTCGGACCATCCCCCTTAATGCACATGACAAAATTTTTTATTTTTTCTTATTTTACACCAAGTGGAAGTGGCGTGCAACTCTAAAACCTAGCCCTACTTTTTCACGTTGGTTTTATTTGCTCTTGGTCATTTGTGTTTATATAGACAAAGTATTATCTACAAAAGAATCTTGACATTTGACAGGTTTAACATTTTCGTACGAGCGGTCGACAGCTGTGGTCGGTCGACCAGTGTGACTAGAACCCTGAATTTAAGCTATTTTGATTGTTGGTCGTAGCCGGTCGATCGCGGACGGTCGATCATGGTCGCTCAGTGTGACTCCTGACTCATCCTGTCATCCCCAGAACGTGACTTTATAACTACAAAGAATACATTAAAACAAAATGTAAATTTAAATATTCTGGATACGATGAGCACTTACATAGGAGTACCAGTAAATAAGAAAGAGCTTCCCGAAAATGATAACTCAATTGACTTAATTAACGATGGCCTTTAATCTGTGTTTAACTTTAGCATTATTGAAAAGAAGTCACGTCCAGGTATATCATTAAGGGACAACGGCGTATCCAGCTCATGCGTCTGGGAGGGGGGGGGGGGGGGTAATCGATCGGCTAGGATCAGGCACGTAGCCAGGATTTCTTCTCGTGGAGTCTCATCGGGATCGCGCCAAAAAAAAAGCGCGCGAAAATTTTTTGGGTGCCACGCCCTTTTTTGAATCATGGTGCTTGGTTTTCAAGTGGGAAAAATAAAAAACACAACACAAAATCCTCAAGAAAAGCACAAGAACAAACCCGGTAATAATTGAGGTGAAGAAAATGTAATAGTGTAGGAAATGTTTAATTTGTTGCCTATGTTGCCAAAATCAGAGCTCGAGTTTCGGGGGGGGGGGGGCGGCCCCCTGTACCCCCACCCCTAGCTACGTGCCTGGCTAGGATACTAGATAATAGCAACTTTAGGGAGTAAGGACAAAGGAGTAAAAAAAAATAAACAACGCTTAAGTTATCTTAGGGGGGGGAAGGTAATTACCCCCCCCCCCCCCTTTTATACGCCGGTGTTTAGGGAAGAAGAAAATCTTAAGCTTTTTGGACTAGCTTTTTATTACTAATGTAATTTAATTTTTTGCCAACATTTCGGTAGTTTGGTTTCTACCTTCTTCAGGACTACAAAAAAAAATAGACAACTTGTAAATTTAATTGTCTTTTGAAAATTGGTTTAAAACAAATAAAAATAAAATACAATACAATAGACATTTAAGCCTTGTATACCTCATTTACTTTGCAAAGGATTACAAAATTTAAAAAAACACTAAACACAACTAAACGTATTGTATGCGAAGGACAAGTTGAAAAACCATTTTTTGGTGTTAGAGGAATTTGTAAATGTAAATATTCAGTTTTTTAGTAAAAAATCCTTAATAAGGGATGGAAGTTGATTAAAATATTGTAGCTAATGCGGCTTAAATTGTCGCAATCAGTTTTTAAATCGACAGCTGACTTGTTTTTTAAAATATGCGCCATTTCTACCAAGAGTCTTTTTTCGTAATTTTTTTCTACATCTAGAAGTTTGACACTTTAAATTGCCTAATGTTGCCAGACTGTCTGAAAAACTGAAAAAAGAACTATCTTATATTACATACATAAATAAAAACAAAAATCGCTTTTTACAATACTAAAACTGTTGGAAGTCAAATATTTTCAAAGACCAAAGACAGGACAAGGAAGATCAAAAAAACGTACGTAATATATAAGGTCCCATGCAACAACTGTTCGAAAGTGTATATAGGACAAACCTCACAACATTTACAAAAAAGATTATACCAACCAACCGAGACAAACCCCAAAAAACAGCGTTAAGTATGCACCATTTTGATGAGGGTCACAATTTCGACTTTGACCATGTCAAACTTCTAGATGTAGAAAAAAATTACGAAAAAAGACTCTTGGTAGAAATGGCGCATATTTTAAAAAACAAGTAAACTGTCAATTTAAAAACTGATTGCGACAATTTAAGCCGCATTTACCACAATATTTTAATCAACTTCCATCCCTAATTAAAGATTTTTATTAAAAAAACTGAATACTTAGGTACATTTACAATTTCCAAAACCAACACCAAAAAAATGGTTTTTCAACTTGTCCTTCGCATACAATACGTTTAGTTGCTATCGTGCCACAGTACCTAACGGTAGGAACTTCCCAGTTTGTTGTCTTATTTTAAACGGTTTTAGTTTTTGGTGATGTGCTTTTTTAACTGTTTCGCTGACTACCCTGATACAAAGTTTTTTCAGGATTACTGTTCACGACTCTACTAATGTTTTAATTGATGTTTTTTCCCGGGGATAAAAGGTTTTTGGTTGATGTTATACCTATACGATAAAACAATTATAAACAATTTTTTTATAATTAATCAGGTACATTGGACATATTTTTCATTCATTTTTATTTAACAGAATATATTTTATAATGTATTTTTTTTTAAATTTTGTAATCCTCTGCAAAGTAAATGAGGTATACAAGGCTTAAATGTCTATTGAACCTACTGTGTTTTATTTTTATTTGTTTTAAACCAGTTTTCAAAAGACAATTAAATTTACAAGTTTTCCATTTATTTTTTGTAGTCCTGAAGAAGGTAGAAACCAAACTACCGAAACGTTGGCAAGAATTAAATTACATTAGTAATAAAAAGCTAGTTCAAAAAGCTCAAGATTTTCTTTTTCCCTAAATTTAAGTTTAGCATTGTATTGTTTCTTTGATTATTAGCCATTAAAATCGTTAATGCATACACTGTTTCGTTAAATATATTGCTATTTTATTTCCATGGTAAAAATGTTTATAAATTGTTTATTATAGCATTATTTATACTAATTAATAAACATATTTTATACTTACATGAAACAACATAAAATAGTCTATAATAATAATATGTGAGTTTACAAGCAGATTTTAAAAAAATAATCGGGAATTTTTGCGCAATAGTTATTATTATTACAATGCGTTATTCTTTTTATATTCTAAATTTCATTAAATTATCGTTACAAATAAAAAACGGCACTGCATAAATACAAACAGTAATTTTTCTCAAAACTCACTTTTATTCACATAATACTGTTTTGCCTTAGCAGGCACTACCGAAGAAAAAAAAATTCCCTGAAAAAAGCGGGATTGCCAGCTAATTTTTCTTAATTCCAATTTAGTAACCGCGATAAGTAAATTATGCAAATAAAAACTTGGTGGATACGTAAATTAACCAAATCGCGATTAATGCAAATTAGGGAATTAACTAATTCTGATTAACGTGTAAATTGGTGAATACACTAATAGACATAAAATAGTTTTGAGAAAATTCCGGCCTTAGCAGTATTTTTCCATTATCAATTATCTGGGAACTCACCCTGCTCAGCCCAGGCGTAATTTATCATATTATTATATATGATTGTCAATGCGCTTAATAGACATACCGTGCGAGCAAAAGTTATTTGCATCAAAGAGGGCTTGGATTAAAAAACGTAGGGCTTGGTTTAGATCACAATGATATGGGGACGATATATCTAACTAAATCTAGGTTAAAACTTTGTTAAATTCATATTATGACATGATATGCCAAACTAATGAGTAATAAAATAAGTAGACAAATACAAATCTATTTTTGTTGTTTACAAAATTAACAAAGTAAGATTATATAGAAAGGAAAAGAAAAATAATTACATAAATTGCTGAAATTGGCCACCGCCATGCTCCAAGCATAAATTCACACGTCTCTTTATATTTTCGAAAGTGTTGACCAGCATCTCTGGAGAAATGTTACCACATTCTTGGAGAATCCTTTCTTGTAAGAAACAGCTAACTAGACACCAATTTTTTGATGGTGCAATGTGGACTCTACAAACAAATGGGGATTTTCACTACTCCATATGCGTGTATTCTGAGAATTCACATAACCTGAGAGGTGGAACCAGGCTTCATCCGAAAAAAATGTCAGGTTAAATCAAATATTTCCAATAAATTTTGGGTAAACCATTGAGAGTAATTCCTTCGTCTTTCAAAATCTGCGGCTTGTATTTCGTGAAATACTTGTACTTTATAAGGAAATAAATTTAGCTGCTTCTTAAGAATAGTCCTGCATGTTCCATAAGATCTTTCCAATTCTTGGGACAGGCGTCTTATACAATTTGTTGGCGCATTTTGCATTATTTCACGAACGTTTGCAACAAGTTTTTCTGTTCTTACAGATGGTCTTCCTGTTCCATTTTTGTGTTGTATAGAACCTGTTTCCCTAAACACAGCCAAGGTTCTTTTCAGGCAATGATAAAAATCCCCATCAGCAATAAAAGCAACGTTAGGAAAATGTTCGTGAAAATCGTCCATGCACAAACCCGGATTATATTGCCACTTGCCCTTTACTTTAACCTTGTTTTAAAAATAAGCTTCAACCATGAATGTTTTGTGCTGTTCGGTAAAGCCGCTTGTGTGAATTGTTCAAGAAATTGGAAAAATTAGCGATGAATCAAATTACTTGTAACGACTGTCAAAGATGACGGAATAACTGATGGATTGTTAATTCAGGTAGTTACTGACACCCAACAGGTATTAAGCTCTACGGCTAAGCATTACGTCCTTAGATGCAAGGCCCTCTTTGATGCAAATAATTTTTGCTCGCACGGTATTTAGTTATTGCTTTTGCAATAGTATACTTTTTGGAAGGATTAAAATCAGTTGAGTCACTCTTTGGGTTATAGGGCGGCTGTTTATGGGAAGCAGGGGAGTACCACATCCCGCATTCATTCATTAAAATACCTTCCTTATTGCGGTAAAAAATTTAAAATATTATTAGTTACTTCTCTAGTAGGTTAGCGGTTAAATACTACAATATAGTATATAGCCTGGTCAATTCTAAGAGGTGAGAATTAAACAGCGTGATAATCACCCACCTTGCTCCCATTGGCCCAATCGTCGTTAAATTTCTCGGACTAGACATGCTACTACTCGCAGGTCGTAAATATTAATAAAAAACCCTAATTTCGCACACTAAATACAAAAGAAACTAATTTACTGCTAAAATCTATTACGCCGCCCCCCATTAAATAAAGTTTATTAATACTACTACATAATAAGTAAAGTACCTAGGTTTACCTAGTCCATTTTGCTTGTACTACTGAAATTTATTGTTGTAATTTATTTGGGAGTTGTTATTGTTCTCCCATACGATTTATTTGCTAAAACTTGACTTGTGTAAATTCATTATGATTACTGACACCAATAAACAATAAGAAAGATGAAAAACAAATGAATACTGGAGTGAACAGACAAATATCTGCGTTAATAGGCTTTTCGATCGGACAAAAAGATGAAAACAGCAATAACTAAGAAATTTAATAAATTTTATTGGTCTTACATATCAAATCTGTTAAAATTATTGCTTTACTGGCAAATTAAACTTTTTCTTTATATATAAAAAAAAGTAATCGTTTCCATTTTATTAAGCTACAAAAGACCGATATTTTATGTTTTATTGCCTGTTAGCTAGTAGAAATATATTTTTTGGCAAAACGTTATTTTTTCCTTGGCGAATTCAATAAAAACAGAACCAAAATAATGTTTTTGTTTTCGTATATTGTATCTTTATAAATTTAACTTAGGAAGCAAATAAACGCCAACCAATTTTCCGATAAAACAGTTTCATTTTATTTTATAATATTTACCTTGTTCGACAATACTTGAGTAGGTAATAGTTTTTATTAAATAAATAAAAAATACAAAAAGCTGCCATTGATCAATTTTGTTTAAATAAAACTTGAACAAGAATATAAAATATCTTCGTAGTTTGTGCAAAATACGTTGTTTTTACTGGTTTAATGTTTGACGAAAGGAAATCCATTCAACCAGGTTTATTTATTGGTTGTTACTAAAGGACGGAATATATGCAAAATGCATATCCGTGCATATTTTGTCAATTTTATAATAAAATGCATATTTTCATAAATCATTATTTTAAGAGCATATTTTTATGTTTTCGGCTTTATCAAAAAATTTAAACGTTAAAGGTTTAATGTTCAGTTCGGTACTTATTTCAGGGATTTTCTAATCTGAAGATTATAATAATTATATTTACATTTTGGTTATACACAAGTTATTTATTGGGGGTTTCCGGGGTTTACAGGTATAATTTATCCAAGGTCAGTGTGATGACATTCCAATCATTCCATACGGCATACAAACGGCGGTAAACAGTCTCAAAGAGACCGACCTCACAACCAGGGTTGTCAGATCTTTCTTCTTCAATTCTTTAAGTTTTTTTATTAAAGATGTTTCATTTATATCAGTATTCAATTGTTAGTCAGTAACTTTATTTGAAAGCTAGTTTGCAAATATACTTTAAACCGAGGAGTTTTGAGTGTGACAGAAAAAAATAACAAGCCATTCATTGTTATAATAATACATTCTTTAGTCCTTAAGAAACAATATAAATGAAATCAAGACAAAAAGTGTTTTCAGTGTTTAAAAACAACTAATTAACAAACCCTTGTTTCTCGTATATACTTACATTATGCTTACAAATCCGAAAACTTTGAAGAATTGGCAACAGCATATAATTTGTTGCGGTTGTCAAGGGATACTAGCGCCAGTTAAGGCGGCTGGTATAAGCTGAAGCGGTCTCCAGCCCGTTCAACGATCGATTCTGTCAGACAGGTATAGGCCAGTGACCGCCGATGGCGTGGAAGAGACGAAGATATAATATACGTAATTTCAAACTTGTGGACGGGCTGGACAATGGTCCGAGAATGGAGTTCTGGTAAAAAAATTAAAGCATTTTCTGAGCAGTGTCGTGCCGTGTCAGGTTTATTTTTCTGATTTTAGTTTTGTGTATAGAATTTTTGAGTTACCTTATATTTATTATTTTAATATAATATTATTATATATACAGTGGGTTTATAAAGTGTAGTCTGTACAAAAACCTAATGTAAAACAAACCTATAAGTGTGTATACGCATTTTAATTATTTGTTTGGGACGCCTATGGTTAGGAAATTCATACTGTTTTATGTCATTAAATTGACCTAAGAAACACTATATATTGTTAGGAGTTGTTTATTGTCACTTAATAATGCGTTATTATTACCTGCTTAACAAACTGTACTTATATCGATTTGTAATATATTTAGTTTGTCGAAAGATTTCTTTTCCTGCTAAATGTAACAACTCCGATAAAGAAGGAGGTCAAGTAAGAAACTAATTGGATGTAACTGTAGAAATGGATTAAGGATTTAAATACCTAACTGCAGTAAAAAGCATTTATGAGGGTAAACCATCCAACGAAGTTGTATCTTGGCCTTATATTTTGCTACCTAAGTTGCAGTATTGTCCGATTACATCAGTGGACGTTGAAAGAAGCTTCTCTCTGTATAAACATATTTTTACTAATAAAAGACAATCCTTTTTAGTAATTTTAGTAATAAATGCCTTTTATACAATTTTAGGTTAAAAACTTGTTTACTTTTATTTTATCTTTTTTTTTTTTGCATTTAAAAAAAATAAACATATTTTTTAGAACCTCATGTGTTTTTTTACCTCATTTTACTATAATAAATTAAGAAATATTGCATACCAGTATGCATATTTGGTAAAAAAAATGCTAATAGCTGCATATTTTAAAGGCAAACGAGGGATATATATATGCGCATATTTTGGCTGAATTTAAGTACATATAATCCGCCCTTTAGTTGTTACTAACAAGTGGTATTTAGCACGAGGCATTAGCCGAGTGCGAAAATTCTCCGAGTTTGAGAATATCAGTTTCCCATGAGTATTATACACTATTTTTTCTACAACCACAAGAAATTACAATACAAACTATTTCAACACTTTTGTTCTCTCACATGCGTTTTAATATTGTTAAAATATAGACAACATTAACAAGAATATAGATATATAAAGACATTTTTCATACGATTGATAATGGTTAATTAATTCGCGCTAAAATAGGTATCCAGTCTACTGTGTCTCAAAAAAAAAATATAGGTAAAATAAGATACATAATAATTCGCTTGATAATAAGAAAAAGTTTTTTTTATTTTTACTTTAAATTCTGCTTGTTAACCTGAAATCCTTATACCGTGAAAAGCTTTTCGGATTTAACGTAATCAGAGATTAAAATTGCTAATGAGAATTGTAGGAAAAGCGAACTAGGCACTTGCTTCGAGGACGCTTCTTCACTTCTCTAAGTACCTACTAATTAGTGCCGTTTTAATGGCTGTCCTGTCAACAAAAAGAGCTTAATATATCGACGTAATTCTTTGTTCTCGGTATTCCTTTTTAAAAACCGCTGGAATCGTTGAAAAAAAAATTATTACAATAACATTGAATTTTACTTTGAATCTAAAATGCTACTTTAAGTTCAGTAATATTTTCAAAGCGAATTAGAATTTTAAAAAAAGATTCTAAATTATAATATCGCACACTCGTTAAAAAAGTCACAACCCAAAAAATTGCTTTTTTGACATAGTATTAATGCTACAGTGCAATATAGGCATTAAAAATTTTTTTAAGACATAATTTCTTAATCGTATCTGCACGACTGCAACTCAACATTGAATATTCTTTAAACAATAACATTTAAACCCTTTATTAAATAAGAAATGGTAACAAGAGACCAGACAGGCTGATCGACAGACAATCTCAAGTTCTCTTTCGCTTACGGTGGCGTACGTAAACTAAACTGTCAACGTTGGCAGTATTTTCTGCAGCACTGCAACAGAAGAATGATAGGTCGCAGAAACGCTGTCATAACGGAATGACACGGTAAGTAAATTAACAATTTTGAATTATTCCTCCGTGGTGTAGCATCAACAGCTAAGATTATTAAATTAAATCGAAGAGATTAGGTTTTTTGCCGTTACTATATATACCTACAAAGCATGGGCGTGCGGCATATTCGGACTGATTGTGGGAATCCTTGCAATTTGAATGAGTATTTAGTATCTAACGTCTTTAAATAAATAAGATGAACAATCTTGTTGTATAAGGATTTTCAGGTGGATAGAAAAATTATTTTTTTGCATAACAATAATTAATAATATTAATTTCATTTCATTTTGCGTACTTTAATTAGGTGGTAAATATTTTTAAATATAAAGAAATTAAACCCACAGTCGTCTCCACAGAAGAGGAAGAAAGACAGAAAGAATTTCTTTATATCTATACAGCTCCACTTTGAGATAATGGACTGCTTCCGCAAAATTAAAAAAAAAAAAAAAAAAATATTTTTAAAATTGATTCATCGACAACAAAGAGGGTAAATTTTCACTTATAATCTCCCTAGCTGCAGAATTATTACCGATAATTTTTTATAAGGTCACGAATGGTTTCAGACGAGGGAAATTTTCTATCAACAAAACCATGAGTGAAACCGAGAAAAAAATTTATCAGGAATTAATTCTACTGCATGGGAGATTCGGTAAGAAAATTTCATAAATTGGCGTTTCTTTTAATGTTGCTGAAATTTTAGTAATAAACCTTAGTTACTAACAAGTAAAATCAACTTCTATTGTAAAAATACAGTGCGTCATATTAAACTAAACTCATCGGAAATATGTTTATTTAAATTTAAAACTATAAAGACATTGGATTTCAGATAACAAATTTGTTATTTAATGTTTCTCACATTTTAATAATAAAAATGAGTTACTAACTGCTCAATTTCTTTAGCAATCGAACTTGCTGATTCATTACTAAAACGAATCATTTTTTACACAATATTATTGTAACAATAAATATCACGGGTACGACTAAAAAACTGATTGTTACTTGCTGGTTTGTCTTACCTGTCACTTCGAAATGACTTGACATTGAATTAAAATTAAGTCCTAGTAGTATACCTAAGAAAAAGTATCACCTATTAATTTCATAAGGTTAATAGGCTATAGACTATCGCGATAGTCTCGCGTTCTCGTTGCTATAAGCAACGTAAACAAAAAGGAGTCTTCTAATTGGTTGAAAATAAATTTATGAAATTTTCAATAAAAAAAACCCTTTTTAATATTAATAGCAGCCATCTTAGAATGTGCCAATGAGTGCCAATTTTTGGCATCACAAGAAAAACTCTGAATAATTTGATTTATTTATTTTAAATTGATGCCAGCTGTCTATGATTTGACTTTCAATTTAACCTGCTTTAGTTTTCAGGTTTTTATTAGCGATTCCACTTTCAAGAATAAGCCTGGATCCACATACATCCGTGATACGCATCCGTTCTGTACCACATGATTAATATGAACCAATGAAATTTTAGGGAATAAAATTTCATTGGTTCATATTAATCATGTGGTACACAACGGATGCGTATCACGGATGTATGTGGATCCAGCCTAACAGTGCAATGCATTTTTCAAATACGAGTTAGGGCGATGACACACACGGCGTTTTAATTGCAGTTTCGGCGCGATTTCTGTAAAGGTGGAAGGTTTGGCGAAACATCTAGATCAATGTTTAGAAGATAATATAGTGTCCGCGAAAATACTTAAAAAGTAAATATTGTGGCATATCGGACAAGTGTGCAAATATGTATATTGAAATACACGGGGATCCAAGCACAATAAATACACTGGGGCGGGTAGAACACGACGGCCGTTTCGTCCTTGTTAGGACTCTACGGACAGCCATAGCCCAAGCAATTCCACAACGACGGTAAAATGTATTAAAATCCTCCTTGCAAAATCAAAGCAGCCATCAATACACCGTAGCGCCATCTCAGCGGAATTAACTCCAATATAAAAGGCAGTCACACTAGTAATATCGAAAGGTAAACAACTAAATAAACCACGTAGTGCATAACAATCCAGTATAGGGAACGCTATTTGCGTTTTCACCGAAAACATCTGCCATTTTGCAGACCAGAAAACAGATCAACGCCAGCACCCACTAGAATGCGCGCAATCCGTTTAAGTTTTGAGCCATAAAAATTTTTAGAAGATAAAATAGTGTTATATTATATAACTGTTATATAATATATTGGAATACACAGTGATCGAAGCACGATACCCTGAAGAGGGTAGACCACCACGGCCGTTTCGTTCTTGTTAGGACTCTACGGACTCTATCTAATGAGTAAAGATTTTGTTGTATACATTGTACATGCTACGAGAATTTTTAAATGACAAACAATTAGTCTGTATTTATAAATTATTTATTGAGCCTCTTACATACTTAAATATACAGGGTGAGGATTTTAAAGTGTTACAACGCAATATCTGAAAAACGGCTAGAAATATTTTAGTCAAATTTTGGGACGTGGATAGAGAGGTTGGGGGACAAATTTTAAAATATTTTTGACATTTACCCCCCCTCCAGATTTTATGTGGCTAGTGACAAATTTGAAATGTCAAATAGAAAGGTATTTATTTTTTTCGATAATTCGATTCCTCGTCAATAATTACGTAAGTGAGCAGAAAATTGTTACATTTACTCTACTGGTTGCTTAGTTACGAATTTTTCAATAAATAAAATTGGAATACTTAAAACTATGATAATTCCTTAAATTTAACGACGATCATGCTTCAAAAGGTGTTCGAAATGACCCCCATCCATTTCTAAACATTTTGCAATTCTTTTTTGACATGAGTTGCGCACGCGAGTTAACATTTGATAAGTTACTAAATTACATGCTTGTTGAATACGATTTTTCATGATTTCTGGTGTGGTCGGTGGTGTAGCCATAACTCTATCTTTTATAAATTCCCACAAGAAAAAATCTAATGGGGTTAAATCTGGTGACCTTGCAGGCCAATTTACAGGACCACCACGACCAATCCATCTGTTTCCAAACATTTCATTTAGTGTATCTCGAGCTTGTCGGGCAAAATGTGGCGGAGCACCATTTTGCTGAAACCATAGTCCTTGTTGATTTCCATTATTATTCAGAAAATGTGGCAAATCAGTTTGTAAAAAATTATTATACATTTCTCCATTTAGGTGACGGTCAAAAAAATGTGGTCCAATGACTCTATCTCCGACTATGCCACACCAGGTATTAACCGACCAAGGATGTTGGTTTGGCAGAAATCTCATCCAGTGAGGATTTTGAGGTGCCCAATAGTGTAAATTGTGCCAGTTGACCTTAAATTAAGAAAAGCAAAATTGATTGCATTAGTACAAAATTAAAAATAAATCTAAATGTATGAGAATATTCTCTAAACACCCGTTAACGGGTGTTTAGATATGCATTTATCTATGTACACCTATCAAGAATAGTGGATTACTTATTTTTGATTATTAAAAGTTACATTAATCCATATTAATTTAAATAATTACCTGACCACAATTGGTAAATGTAGCTTCGTCAGAAAATACTATATTTCTTAAAAATGCATTGTTTTCGTGAATTAAAGTTTGTAACCACGTACAAAATGTAATCCTATTTTGAAAGTCTTGGCCATACAATTCCTGATGAAGAGTTATGTGGTAAGGGTGAAAATTGTGCTTGTGTAAAATAGCCAGTACCGATTTTTGGCACATTTCTGAATCACGAGCAAGTTCCCTTGAACCAACATGAGGATTTACAGCTATTACACCCAACACTCCAACGGCCATATCGTCATTAGTTTTTGTTTGTCTTCTAACTCTGTTCTTATTTTTAAGGATTCCCGTGCTGCGACTTCGATCTTCTAATCGCTTAAATGCCATATGAGATTTTTGAATGGCGGGAAACCTAACAGTCCACAATTGCGCCGCTTCCCGGTAGCTTTTTCTACATTCTCCCAGAATTAACAACATGTCTATTTCAATGTCATAAGATTGTTCCATAATTGCACTGAATAACGAACTTTATCAACAGAAAATACGTTTGAATCAGAATCAGATTATTACTACTTGTCAAAGTCAAAAGTGGTTTCCTAGGATACAACATAATTAAAGGTTGGATAAACAATAATCATAGGAGGTAGGTGTCATGATTTAAAATGTGTAGTTTTAAGTATTCCAATTTTATTTATTTGAAAATTCGTAACTAAGCAACCAGTAGAGTAAATGTAACAATTTTCTGTTCACTTACGTAATTATTGACGAGGAATCGATTTATCGAAAAAAATAAATACCTTTCCATATGACATTTCAAATTGGTCACTAGCCACATAAAATCTGGTGGGGGGGGGGGGGGGGTAAATGTCAAAAATATTTTAAAATTTGTCCCCCAACCTCTCTATCCACGTCCCAAAATTTGACTAAAATATTTCTAGCCGTTTTTCAGATATTGCGTTGTAACACTTTAAAATCCTCACCCTGTATACAGTATACACGTAGGGAAAATGTTTCTCCGCCCATCTCTTAGTAATAAGTTAGAATAGTACAAATATGAAGTATCGCAAAGCAAACAGAGGTAGGTAGATTATGTTTTCCCCGCTCCATCGTATTGCATCTCGCTCATGGCACTTGCTGCTGGCACGCTACTAAAATTATAATACTAAAATTTAAAATTCAACCGAAGCAGGATCAAGCAAAACGCATCTAGCCAGCCAGATCCGATGCGATGGAGTGGGGGAAACATAATCTACCTATTTCTGTTTACTTTGCGATACTTCATATTTGTATTATTCTAACTTATTACTAAGAGATGGGCGGACAAACATTTTCCCTACGTGTATATTATGTTTCTGGAGCTACAGCCGAATTGCATTTAAACCTATGCAATTTTTTAAATGCGATCGCCAGCCGTGGCAATGCAGGTATTACGCCAGCGAAAGATCACTATAAGTATGTAGGTAATCCAAAATATTAATAACATTTTGCCTAAATAATAATGGACTTTTTTTTACAATTCTTCTAGGTATTAATACAGGTAAAAAAATTTTGTTAGACCGCGTTATTACAAATTAAGTTCTTTAAAGATGCATTTCGCGCACTAGTTGTATAAATAATTAATATATTTCTGTCATTAAATTTTGATATATTACTTACAAACTTCGAACTTAAGACAAGCTCCGAACACCCTTGTAATCTACTTACCCCATTTTCTTGAGCGTTCAGTCACATTTTAATCCCAGCTGTTAATTTTAAATCATAATTACGTGTAGAAGCTACAAGGATCAGATGAAACCAGGGAAACTAATGCGGGAATTAGGAGAACCCAATAAGAAAATGTAATGCCAATCTGTCTTTTGCTATGAAAATGAATTGTTTTTACACTTTTGGATCAATATTCTATAAAATTTTACATTGCATATATAGGCTGGGCCGAAAAAGTGAAAAATTGGAAATTGCAAATGGTATATTTGCCAATATCTGACTATACATCTAAAAGTAATTTGTGGAAAATTTTATTAAAATCCGTAAATGTTTCGCCGCGCCCCTGTGAGCTTGAAAATTAGTAAAAAGGCCGATTTTTCAATATTTAATATTTTTTAAATCCAAAAATTATAATTATTTTGCGACTTCTTGTGGATGTGGGAATGTGTATAAAAATAATTTTATCAATAAAATATTTTTCTGTTGGATGGAAATTACAAATTTGTCCTCAAAATCTTCATTTACACGTAATTTAACGTTTTCAGAGACAAATTTGTAATTTCCATCCAACAGAAAAATATTTTATTGAAAAAATTGTTTTTAAAAAATATTAAATATTGAAAAATCGGCCTTTTTACTAATTTTCAAGGTCACAGGGGCGCGGCGAAACATTTACGGATTTTAATAAAATTTTCCACAAATTACTTCCAGATGTATAGTCAGATATTGGCAAATATACCATTTGCAATTTCCAATTTTTTACTTTTTCGGCCCAGCCTAATATTCAACGTTACTTATAGGTTAAAATACCCCGTGGATCTTTAAGTGACAAGTTTGCAACCCGAAGAGTCACTGCACGGATGATTTGCGGATACATTAACTTATAACTATGGAGTAATGCCAGGGCGAAAATTTCTTTAGGGAAAAATTACCTCCACTCAAAGGGGATCTTTTTCTTTTTATTAACAAAAAAATTTGCTTAAATACGATCGGTCCAGTGTAATAAAAGAGTTAAAATTAAGATACCGTGCGAGCAAAAATTATTTGCATCAAAGAAGGCCTTGCATCTAAGGACGTAATGCTTAGCCGTCGAGCTTATTACCGGTTGGATGTCAGTAACTACCTGAATTAAGAATCAATCAGTTATTCCGTCATCTTTGACAGTCGTTACAAGTAATTTAATTCATCGCTAATTTTTCCATTTTCTTGAACAATTCACACAATGGGCTTTACGGAACAGCACAAAACACTCATGGTTGAAGCGTATTTTCGAAACGGGGTTAGAGTAAATGGTGAGTGGCAATACAATCCGGTTTTGTGCATGGACGATTTTCACGAACATTTTAGTAACGTTGCTTTTATTGCTGGGGATTTTTATCATTGCCTGAAAAGAACCGTGGCTGTGTTTCGGAAAACAGGTTCTATACAACACAAAAAAGGA
Source organism: Polydrusus pterygomalis (assembly GCA_963969555.1). Classification (NCBI taxonomy): domain Eukaryota; kingdom Metazoa; phylum Arthropoda; class Insecta; order Coleoptera; family Curculionidae; genus Polydrusus; species Polydrusus pterygomalis. The sequence continues at coordinate 125,280,615 of OZ018375.1, forward strand.
GCAGGAAGACCATCTGTAAGAACAGAAGAACTTGTTGCAAATGTTCGTGAAATAATGCAAAATACGCCAACAAATTGTATAAGACGCCTGTCCCAAGAAGTGGGAAGATCTTATGGAACATGCAGGACAGGAATTCCCACCTAGATCACCCTGTTTAACGGTTATGGATTACTTTGTTTTTCCTCATTTAAAGAACACTATTTTTTAAACACCAGTTGCAAATTTAGAACAATTACAAGAAAGGATTATCCAAGAATGTGGTAACATTTCTCCAGAGATGCTGGTGAACACTTTCGAAAATATGAAGAGACGTGTGAATTTATGCTTGGTGGCCAATTTCAGCAAATTTTGTAATTCTTTTTCTTTTTCTTTCTGTATATTATTATTCTTACTTTGTTAATTTTGTAAACAACAAAAATAAATTTGTATTTGTCTACTAATTTTATTACTCATTAGTTTGGCATATCATGTCATAATTATGAATTTGACAAAATTTTAACCTATATTTGGTTAGATATATCGTCCCCATATCATTGTGATCTAAACCCAGCCCTACGTTTTTTAATCCAAGCCCTCTTTGATGGAAATAATTTTTGCTCGCACGGTACCTATTAAGGTACCAATGGTGTTAGTACCCCGTGGACCTTTAAGTGACAAGTTTGCAAACCAAAGAGTCACTGCACTGATGATTTGCGGATACATTAACTTAGAAATATGGACTTATGCCAGGGAAAATGTTTTTTTAGGCTGAAAACTACCTCTACTTGACTCAAAAGGGATCTTTTTCTTTCTATTAACAAAAAAATTTACTTAAATACGGTCGGTCCAATGTAATAAAAGTAATTTATTTCTGACACGTTAATGTGTAAAACTTAACATTTATAAACTAAATTAAAAAGCTGTATGCTTCTTTTCTTATTCTTCATCTCAAAAAAAAAATTCCTAAATATTTTAAATTTCGGTTTCTATTCTTTTCCCGATCTTACCTTTCATCTGTTTATAAGATTTTACTTGTGAAACATACAGAAATCAAGAAAGTATATACGAGAATATCATTAAAAAGTTAAAGTTAAGATACATGATTATAATCATTGTTTTTGTATTAAAACTAATAAAACTGGTGCTTATGTTGGCGTCAACGTCGTTGATATTCGTAATCGGCATTTATAAACTTAAAGTTGGCGTTCGTTCGTTTTGCAATTTTGACATTAAAAATGTCAGCTGCCAACTATCACGTGATACAAAAGCAATAATATGGGAACGAAAAAAAAACTACAAGTTTTTCTCCACAACTTTATTAGAAAAAAATGTAATCTTTTAAAGGTCTCTACATGTTTCGGGCGTAGAAACGCTCATCATCAGGAGACTGAATAAGTGGTTGCTGATGGTATTATTAGTAGAGAGAAAATGGTTAATGCTATCCAACCTTAATGGAGATTTTGAAGATAAAATTCAATAACCCATATTTTTAATTTTAAAACGGACCCTTCTTTAAACAAAAACAGACAGAAAAGTTAAACATTTTGCAAATTGTATCAAATATTACGTATCATTTTGTTTTTTAAATAAATGTAATTTTATGTTTTTTTCAATAGTTTTAATGATATTTGAGATTTAATAGAATTTTATCTATATCTCAGAATTCTGCAGAGAAATATATACAAGTAATAAACTACCAAATTATTTAATCCCATATGAGCATTTTCTTTGCCAAATAGAAAAATGACGAATTAGAAGATTACAGAAACATACCTGAAGCCATACGTAACAATCATTTTAGATCAAAAGTCGAAAGAAGATGGCCACTGCATGAAATCATATTTACAGACGGTTCTAAAATTAATAATAATACTGGATGTGCAGTATTTTATCCTAAGGAAAATATAACAATAACATATAATAAACAGTGGATAAAATGGCAAAAGAGGACACAGACACCGGATGGGTAGATGTTAACTACACAACACCAAAAACTGATTTCTTTGGAAAAATAAAAGAAAAAATGCACCAAGACTGGCAAACTTACTATGAATCGACCCATAAAGGCATGTATTTTCGAAATATTAAACCTAATATAAGTAGTAAACCGTGGTTTTTTGATATAAATAACAAAAAACTAATTAAAATTATGTTATTTGTCCTAGCTATAAATATAAAATTGGTTTATTAGATAACCCAAATTGTAACATATGCGATAAAATAGCTGATCCACAACATATCAAATCAAATCAAAATCAAATCAAGTATATTTCAAATTGCATTAAGTACATATAAGTTATTACATGAACAACCCTTAAATTAACAAACCACAGATATTTAAAAATTACACCTAAGTGACTTAACACCTGTATGTGCAATTATTTATAATCAATTTTTAATCCTGAAATATGCAAAAATCACCCTAAAGGCTATACTAAAATAATAATAACATCCCTACAATACTACACTATCCTATACACACCCACATGTATCAAGAATACGATTCATACATAAAATATAAATAAGAATATTACCCAATCTAATATATAATACTTAGGCCTTAAATACATTTAAATTTTGAAAAATAAAAGTTCTGCAACCCAAAACAAATTTCTTCTGGTTAAGCAACTGCCTAATTCCAAGGGGTAGAAGATTATACATTTTAGGTGCCAAATAAGTAAATGATCTTAAATGTTTTGCATTATTGTTAACTGGGGTTTCCAAATGTCTATTCACATTACTTCTAGTCTCATAATTATGGTTAATATAGGCTTTCTTGTTAGTTTTATGAACGTAGGAGCAAGTTGATAGACAGTAAAGTGAACGAACATCAAGAATTTCCTGCGAGTATAGAAGACTAGTGGAAAAGCCCCTATTAAGTTTAAACATAACTTTAACAATGTAATTTTGTACAATGCACAAAGGTCTTAAGGAATTCCGATATAGTCTACCCCACACCACCAAACCATATCTTATCAGCGACTCAACCAGAGCCCTATAAATGAGTGTTAAAAGATGGGTATTTAGGATTTCTCTTATAATATAAAATTTATATATTAATTTCCGAATATTTTTGGTCAGTCTATTTACATGATAATCCCACTTTAAATGTTTATCAATTGTTACACCCAAATACCTGATGGAGTCAACTTCGACTATGGCCTCATTCAGATTGTTTATAAAAATATTTTGGAAATCAGGGCGATTAGCCGCTGTTAGAGAAAAAGCAATATATTTAGTTTTAGGGATGTTTAAAGTCAGTTTAAATGTATTCAACCAGTCCATAATTGTATTTATACCATCAATAGTATATCTTTTAACTGCAGTCCAGGAGTCGCCAGAAAACAGCACCCCGGTGTCATCAGCATAAGAAATTACTGAGCCGTTATGTATATCAATACTAGTTAGAGAATTTATATAGGTTATAAAAAGTATGGGGCCCAGCACCGTGCCCTGCGGAATTCCAATTTTGATATTTAAGGTGTTGCTGGTTATATCGTTTATTCTAACAACCTGTGATCTATCCCTCAAGTAACTCCCAAAGACATCCAACACGCTGCCCCTCACTCCATATTGATGAAGTACCTCAAGAAGAGATTTGTGAGGCACCGTGTCAAATGCCTTCGCAAGGTCCAAGAAGACGGCCAAGCATTTGTTATTATTATTCAAATCATTTGAAATACATTCAGTAAGTTTACATATCGCATCAGTGGTGCTTAGTCCCTTTGTAAATCCGAACTGCTTTTTTGATAAGATATTATTTTGTTCCAGAAAAGCAACCAGTCTATCCTTCAGACATTTTTCGAAAATCTTCGCAAAGGAACCAATAACACTTATAGGGCGGTAGTTATTAATGTCAGATTTATTCCCAGCCTTATATACCGGAGTAACAACTGCAACTTTAAAGGCACTAGGTACCTTTCCAGTACGAAAGATAAGATTAATTATATGGACCAATGGAACCACAAAATGCAAATGACAGTACTTTATAATCTTTGAGTCAATGCCATCGATACCTGGAGCAGAATTAGTTTTTAGAGAATTTTTGTTTAATTATCTCATTTTTGTTAGTTGGCTTTAAGAACATTGAGGAGAAAGGAGTATAGTTAGCTTTAATTGCACGAATTGATTTCCCTATTCTTTTATACATGTCCATACCGACATTAACAAAAAAGTCATTACAGAAATTGGCCATTGCTTTGAGGCTCTGAAATCTTTCATTGTTGTTCCTAATTTCAGGATTATTATTTTGTTTCATCTTACTTTCATTCGAGGCCTCTGAAATTACTTTGTAAATTTTTTTTATGTCCCCACCACTATCCTCTATCTTACTCTTATAATACTCATGTTTTCGTTTTTGTATGATGTTGTTTAGATTATTACGATAATCAGTAAATATTTTTTTATTATGGTCGTTGTAATGTAATAGTAGTTTTTTTTTCAACTTATCCTTTTTTTTAATGCTACAGACAATACCATCAGTTATCCATGGTTTGATTTTTTTTCTTGCATTAATCTGTAAGGTCTTTTTAGTTACAGATCTATTATAAATGTTATTTACAATGTCTAAAAAATTTTCTGAAGCCACTTCTGCGACTTCAGATTCTAAGACATTACCCCAGTTTTCCCTTGAGATTAGATTATTAAAAGTATGATAGTCTACTACTAATTGACGTATATATCTCTGGAGTAAGTCCCGGAGAACTATTATCACGTGAGTTTATATTCAACATAACAGCATAGTGATCAGTGATAGAAGATTTTAATATGAACGAGGAATATTCTAGATTTGATTGTAATTTACGTTTTATAAATATATGATCAAGGACTGAGTTAGTTTCAGTTGTAACTCTAGTAGGGCTGTTAATTGCCGACAAATACCCAAAGTGATTTAACATAGAGACATAATCATTGACATCATTGTCACCATCCGTACACAAATTAATATTTATGTCACCAATCAATATATCAATTTGACTTTTTGTTTTTACAGAGAGCAAGGTTTCAACATCACTAACAAACAATGGAATGCTAGATGAGGGTGGCCTATATATACAGTACAATGAAAACAATATGTTATTTATATTTAGTTTGATCCTGCTCACAGTAACCTTTGAGTGTTGTAGTTTAATAGTATCAACTTCAAAGCTTAAGTTTGATCTAACATAAACAATTGTACCACCATTCTTATTTATGTCTGCATTATTGTAGAACATAGTGTACCCTGCAATATTAAACATTTGGTCATTGACAATTTGCCAAGACTCCGAAAGAACAATTACATCACAATATTTTACATCATATGCTTCTAAAAATGCTAATAAATAGTTCATTAAAGTTCTTACGAATGCTGCGTATGTTTATGTGTAAAATATTAATAAGTTTGGTTCTCAGTTTAAGTTTTGATTTTAGCACATCACACTTAACAGTCTCTTCCTCAATGATGTCATTTGTATCTTCAAGGTCCCGTAATATCTCGACCTCTTCTTGTGTAAAAGCCATTAATTCTGATTACCATAGTCAATTTTACTACGTAACACATTTATTAGATATTGATAGGAAGGACAGCCAGGATCACCTGCAGTATGGTTTGTACAGTAATCAGTCTTATACTTCCTATTTGCTTTATCACAATTAACACAACTACGACAAGTCTTTGGGCAATCCCGAACGTCATGATTTTGAGAACAGTATTCACATACAACTGTGTTTTCACATACCTCAGATTTGTGGTAGTGTTCCTGACATTTGAAACACCGGGAAATTCTCAGATCCTCGTAGACAGGATATCTTTCCCATCCAATAAACAACTTCTTTGTTGCCATTAATTTATGATATAATGTTGGAGAGCATTCCATAAATGTTATGTACGAGTGAGTTTTTTGGTTTCTCCGTATAAATGTTATCTCCAATTCATCATCTGGCTGAATAAACTGATTTTGCTTCCTAATACTTGTTTCTAAACTATTTTTATCCAGGTCACCTTTGTATCCTATTATTTTAACCTGAGGTTTTCTTAGTTTTGATATTTGAACATCGTATTCAATTAGTTTTGCATCAGCTTCTTTTCTAAGGATTTCTAGGTCTTTACGATTGTGACATTTTACTATAATATTACCATTTGTTGTGCTACGAGTACCCTTTATGGAAACCATTATACTAGAAGGGTTTATTTTACTTCTTAAATCTTTTTCTGTTTTTTTCTGGGTTTTGCTGTTGTTTGGGTTTGATCACCAAAGTGGGTATATTATTAATAACATTTTTTCCCTTGTCACTATTATGTTTTTGTACTGCATTTGAGGCCACGGTACTATACGATAGTAAAGGAATAGAAGGTATTGGGTTATTTTTTTTTGATTCCAAATCCAGAATTTGTTTTTTTAGTAAATCTATAATCTCGTCTTTACTAGCAATTAAGCTTGACTTATCATTAATTGTGTTTTGAAGCAGCATAAATGTGTTGTGCTTTTTGCATTTATCACAATGAAACAGTAATACGCGTTCCTTGAGCTGCATCACCCTAGGTTAATTCACCACATACCTTACATAGACCTTGTTTACATCCATCACAGAAAAATATTTCTTTCACTTTTTCTTTGCATTCCCAGCACACATCACTCTCCATGTCCAATCAATATGAAGCGGCAACGCCGCGCGTGCATGGGATCAAAACAGGTGTTTATTTCAGTGTTTTTATGTTTAAAAATTTTCACAAAACTCGCTACCTTCAATCATACACTGAAATTAGCTGTTAAACTATCATTTCCACTATTTTTTTTGTTTTTCTTCACAGAAATAAAACCGTTTTTGTTTATAATTATTCACAATAGTAAACACAACAACCTACACTGTTGCCAAGCGATCTAGGCAATATATTACTACAATGTTCATTAAATATGAACAATATAAACCAATTTCTAATTGAACTATATAATGCAAGAATAACTTCTCCATTTAACCTTGCAAGTCTATTGACAAATGAAAAAACATTTAAAATTATTTGTAAGCACTATTGTAATTCAGAAACTTTCTTTAAATAAATGTATATAGGATTAAGAATGTTTAAAAAAAAAAATAAAAAAAAAAAACAAGAACTAAAAGAAAATAAAAAAAAGAGAGAAAAAAAAAACAAGAATACCTACTTAAAAAAAACAAATAAAAAAAGAATATAAAAAAATTAAAAAAAAAATTAAAAAAAAAAACAAAAAAAAATGGAAAAATATAATTATTAACTTTATAGCTACGTATAAACAAAAAATGAACTAGCATTAGAACATAAGTATTTATGTAAAATTGAATCAAGGCGACACCTTACGGTAGCTTTAAAGAAATATATATATATATATTATATCTATATTTTTTACTCATATCTATATATAAAATTAAAAAAAAAAGTCTGGCCTGTTGGAATCTTTTCCAGTGCCATTGAAACTAACACACACACACACAATAGAATTTTCCAAATTATTATATTCTATCAAACCTTTATGAAAAATAGACACACTATCCACAAAAAAAATGTTTATTAGTTCTTGTTTTATAATTATGATGGTCATGATCAAAAGAACAAACATTTTTTAAACAATCAGGCAATAATTTATTTTTAATTTTATGTATAAAGATACATACTAAATAAAAAGTTAAATTTCTGACATTCAACCAATCTCAATTTTTTTAAATAAAATTTATTTTTCTATATTTGTCACAATTTAAACTAATCCGCATTGCCTTATTTTGTCAAATTTGTAATTTGTCAAATATGTCCTCACTAGCACAATATAAAATGGAAGAACAATAAAGACAATGTGGTAATATGGCATAACCCAAGCAATCCCGACGATGATTATTTTCGCGGACACTATATTATCTTTTAAACATTTTTATGGCTTTTTTTAAACGGATTGCGCGCATTCTAGTGGATGCCAGCGTTGATCTATTTCTAATCTGCAAAACGGCAGATATTCCTGTGAAAACGCAAATACCGTTTCCTAAACTGGATTGTGATGCACTTCGTGGTTTATTTAGTTGTCTACCTTTCGATTATTGCCAGTGTGACTGCTTTTTGTATTAGAGTTAATTTCGCTGGGATAGCGCTACGGTATATTGATGGCCTCTTTACTTTTGTAAAAGGCCTTTAATACATCTTACCGCTGTTGTCGGAATTGCTTGGGTTATGGCTGCCCGTAGAGTCCTAACAAGGACGAAATGGCCGTCGTGGTCTACTTGCCCTAGGGGGTGGGGGAGATCCGGGTAGCCCCGCCCAGCGGGTAACACCGCTCATCCCAATATTACTGAAATGATTCGATGTATTAGTAGTGTCATCTATTGGTCGGGTCCATAACTAACCAATATGTGGCTCAATACAAGAAACAGGTTGAAAACTACATTTTAAACGTTTATTCGGCCGACAACAGTTTTTTGAGGTTGTGCGTTTTATGTCTAGTCAGCTTTAAATTAACGGTAAGTATATCATTAAACAATATCTTAACATAGTATAAAACAAAGTCGCTGTCTGTCCGTCCCTACCAGCTATATATGCTTAAATCTTTAAAACTACGCAACAGATTTTGAAGCGGTTTTTTTAAATAGATAGAGTGGTTCAAGAGGAAGCTTTTTATGTATAATTAGCGACTTCGCACGGGTGCAATTTCAGAAAGTGGCATGCCGGGTACTAATATATCGGGTTTGTTCGGGTTTGTATTTATACCAGCGGGTTGCAACGCATGCCGGATACACGCTAGTAATTTATATATGAAACTAAAGGGAATTAATCCTAGTTTATCGAATAGTATTGGTCTTTTGATAACTGGTTTGTATTTTTGTAGACAGTCTACTTTGTAAAGAAAACCTAGTTCGGGTAGCGCCGGGAAAACTGAAACATGGTTCAAATCTGGTGTTTGTAACAAAAGAGCACACAAACACTTTACTGGTCAAAGTGGTTTTAAGTCCTATATTTGCGATTATTGTATGTAAATTTGTTGTCAACCCATTCTAAAATAAATATTAGATAAGGCAAATAATCGATTTTAATTTATACTCACATACATTCCCCTGAAAAAAATTAATAATATATGGGCTGCATTAACTGATATAGTGGGCGGGGTTATCGTCTATGGCGGATATCCCCGCCCATTGTAAGCTTTCCAAAAATATTAGTTTTTTTTATTGAAAAAAAATTTTTTACAAAAAATTAAGTAAATAATAATAAAGACAATAGACGAACGTATTTAGAACATTTTTCAGTATATCGAGACAGTTATTACATCTTTCAAAACATCCATATTTTTGTTTAAGTGGGCGGGGCTGCCCGGATCTCCCCTATCCATTGTACTTGGATCCCTGTGTATTCCAATATAAAAAAATAGTTACACACTTGTCCGATATGCCACAATATTCACTTTTTAATTCTTTTCATGGACACTATATTATCTCTTAATTAGATTATAATTAAAAATATTATGTGGCAACATCTTAAACTCCTTAAACGTTGTTTGCCCGCATTCCACAGCTACAGTTAAAGTTGTCGACGTATATATAAATATAATGTCATATCTATTAACTAGAAGCTCGGTTACACTTTAAAACTCGATCCATAAATTTTAAATAGTCTTAAGGGCAACTATATTGGCAGAAGGGACAGTTATCTTAAATTTGTTTGAAATATTTTTTGCCTCCAGTATTGTTTTTATTTATGTGTTAACAATTTGTACCTATTTTACTTACTACAACCTAATTTCTAATGCATAACGTACTTTAACTTATTATTGAAATCCTTAATGAATATTTAAGTTATTCAGCATTTTTGGAGGTTAGAACAAGCAAAACGCGGTCCGTATAAATGTACAGCCCACCCTGATTAAGTATTTCATTTAGGATTAGCACTATGTTTCATTTTAAAGCTAATTATACAAACAAACGAAATTTGAGGTATAACGCTTTTAAAACACATTTAAACAACAATGTAATGAATGCGATTATGCAGATTATTCACAAACGGTATGCAATGCAAAATTGAAATACTTACATTATTACAGTTGACAGATTTTATTGCCTAATTTGGACATTCAAATTACAATCTATTCAACTGAAATTAATCAATCCGTAGTGGAATTATTATGACCGGTAATTTTACCTGATCGCGATTCGCGACAATGTAAATTCGGTCAATCTATTTTATCAGGACTGAGCTTTTACATTTTTAAAGAGTTAGCCGTGTTGGAATTTGTAATATTTCCTGACAAAGTTGATTTCAGGAATAAATTTTAAACCGTCTGATGCTGGATTTATTTATTAAAGCTAAAATTATTTGTCAATATTCTGCATGAGTGTTATTCTGAATAATGGAAACAGAAATAAAATTGATAATATAATATGTCGAATCTGTACATTTCACTAAAAGGGCATTCACTTTATATAGTAAATTCATAGTGTAATTACAAAGTTTTCCGCCACCTTGACAAAAACTTAATCTATTTAATGAAGTGGAACCTATCCTTTAGTTGGTAAAATTATAAGAGACTACAGCATTTGGATAAGCAAATTGTCCATTTCATAAAATTTACCAAAAACCTAATCCATTTAATGAAGTGGAACCCATCCTTCAGTTGGTAAAATCATAAGAGACTACAGCATTTTGATAAGCAAATTGTCCATTTCATAAAAAGGTATCATGAAAAACAGTTATGGGTGTAATAAGTGATGTATCGTCGCAGGTCGATGTCCAATTCCTGAAAAGGTCACATGATCACGAACCACCTGTCAAACAGTCAATGTTAAGAATTATTATGTTTTAAGAGTTGTTATGGTTTGTTTTCGTTACTTTCTTTTCTCATTACCTAATTGCTGGTGTGCCATGGAATATGACGCTAAAAACAAATGCTCTTCTACAAAGAGACGCAAGATGCTGTTGTTAAAAAAATTCCATGTGCCAAAGCAAAATCGTTATTCCTGGTCTACTCCTAGAAGAAATTCAACAAACCCAAACATTTAAGTTTATATCTCCTAAGTAATAAAATTATTGCATGATGCTTATTATTATATATCTATACTATATACTGCCGAGTACCCGGCATGTTTTGCAATGAAACTTTTTTTATGCAGAAAATTTATTTGGCGTGCACACAACTCAACAACAACCAAAATTTAATAGTGTGGAATAGAAACTTATAGATAGAAAAACGTTGAATACGATTCGCGATGTTTTCTGTTACGGCCAAGTGGTTATTTGTTTATAAGTGTAGTTGTTTATTTCTTCTGGTATGTAGCAACAGTTTGCTGCGTTTCTACACTCTACGCTAAGAACTGGAAAATTAAACTATAGATAATTTTTTGGAAAATAGTATACTTTGACTTAGACCCTTCCTACATAACACTAGAGAAATACAATATATTAATAATATGTTCATAAAAAAGAACAAAAATATAAATTAATGGAACTGTATAGAATTATTAAATATTTCCTTAAAAAAAATTAGATGAGGAACGTCAACAATTATATTTTTTATTCTTATAATTTATATTTATTTATTACTCAGCGAAAAATCGAAACACGTACATACATTATGACAGTTGATTTTATCGTATAATTTGAACATTCAAATTGTAGTCCATTCTATTGAAATGAATCAATCCGAAATAGAATTATTATAACCCATAATTTAACACGATCGTGACAAGTAAATTAATTTAATTTGTTTTACAGAAATGCTCACTTGCATTTTAATAGGGTACCTAAGTATTTAGTACATTTAAATAAAAAAAAGGAAAAAATACTTAAGCAAGAAAAATATCATGGAGAGTCCTGTGGTTCGCGGGGACATTTTTATAGCGCTCGTCATACAATTTCTTAATAATAACAAACAAAATAATTTCGGAAATAATGCTACCTATTTTCACTTACAATCTCCCTAGCAGCAGCAATATCGTCTTCGACTCGGGATAATGTCCCAACAAAAACATTCGTGACCTTGAAAAAATTATCGGGAATTAATTCTGCTGCGTGGAAGATTCGCTAAGAAAATTGCATAAATTTGAGTTTTTTCTTATTGCAATTTTTTTGCTAAAATGCTACAGGAACATATTTCCGGCGGCTTTAGTTAATTGTAACTAATTGATAGAAATGAAGTTCATTTTAGCCGTTAGTTTTATTACTAAAACGTGAGAAACAACATTAAATAACAAATTTGTTATCTGAAATCCAATGTCTTTATAGTTTTAAATTCAAATAAAACTTTAAAAAATATATTCCCGATGAGTTTAGTTTAATATGACACACTGTATTTTTACAATAGAAGTTGATTTTACTTGTTAGTAACTAAGTTTTATTACTAAAATTTCAGGAACATTAAAAACATTAATTCGTTTTCAACCATAACTTCTGATATTACATGACTAAATAGTTCAACATGTGAAACAAATGAAACTTAAGAAAACGTATTTCTGATGAGTTTAGTTATATTTTTGATGTGTTTCTTTTAGCCCCGGTGTTCGATATGTAAAGCAAATTGGTTAGTATCAATAAAAATTATAAGTTAGCAACAAGATGTATTTTGATTTGATTCTGAGTGACTTGTGCCAATAGATATAAAGCACTTCATTTTTGACAGAAAAATTATCACTTATTAATTTTATTAAGTAAATAGGAACTAACAAAATTACTGCGATAATCTCCCGTTGCTATAACCAACGTAAAAAAAAGGAGTCCTCTAATTGGTTGAAAATAAATTTACGTAATTTTCACATTAATACCCGCACATAGGTGGATAAGACCGAGCTTTTTTGTCCAAATTACCAAAGAAATAAAGCAACATATTTAATTTTCTTTTCACTATGTGGATATTTGAAAGTTATTTTCATGCAAAAAAAATTTTAAGAAAAAAATATAGGCCAATGAAAACTTATTAAAATAACTAAACTTTAATATATGGTTAAGCATATCTAAAACAGTTTTTTTTTAAATGAACATAACTTTCACAGACTTCCCAATTCCTGGCGAGTCTAAATCCAGAAAGTTTTTAAAAATCAATTAATAAACATAGCCAGGATTCGGGTTTAGAGAGAACAATGTTTTTGGTCCAATTTCGTATATTTTGTCATAGCATCGAGAAGATTTCAAAAATTTTTGTCGGCTACTTTTGGTTGTAAATTAACAGTTCTGGATTTAAACTGACAATCGTCAAAGTAAGTCAACTAAGTCCAAGATTTTAAACTTAAAACTTTAGTAAATACGAAAATATAAAGGGTAAATAAGTTGATTCTTATTTTTTAACATTGAAAAGTCATTTATAAAGGGTGTCTCTAAAAGATGCGGAAGAAATGCTACCACAAAATCATGAGGTTAAATATGACGATCTAACCTCACTTAACTCAGTCGAAAAGTGAATGATTTCGAAGATACAGAGTGTTAAAAGTACAATTTAGTTTTAGTTTTTCATAAATAATTTTTTTAATAATTGATGTATCATCATTTCTGAAGGCGTCCATTCCAGTTTGATTACACCTTCTTAGTTCATCTTCTGTATCTACTGGCCTAGAAAATACAAGGGTTTTAAAGTTCCCTATAAAAATTTATCTATGAGGATCGAGCATCTCCAATTTGCGGGGGCATCATTGCGTCTACTTATCCATCTATTTGGATACTGTTCGTTCAAATAATTACGTACGTTTAATGAAACATGTAGAGGAGCACCGTCATGCATAAACCACAATCCTCTTTGAAGAACCAAGGGGAGGGGATTTAATAAGTTTGGTAATTCGTTTCGCAGATGTTCCGAATAGTTTTCGCCATTTAGTCGATTTGGTAAAATAACAAGACCAATTATGAAAGGGTTGATGATTCCTGCCCACACATTGATCTCAAACTCATGCTGATAATGGGTTACTTTAGTCGCATGAGGATTTTCTTTAGTATAATAGACATGTTTATTGTGCAAATTAGTTATGCCACTTCAGCTGTGAATAAAATTATTTGTATAAAATTTCTATCTTAATTTCTGTGTTCTTGGATTAACCGGCAGAAAGCTAGGCGTGCTTCAAAATCATCGGATAAAAGATCTTCTACCCGTTGAACATCAAATGGGAGCAGTTCTTCGATCACCCTATTAACTTCCTCAATCTCTGTTCTTACCGTAAGTGCACTACCCAGGGCCGGAGCTAGAGCTGAATAGGCCCCGGGGCAAAACAAATTTTGGGGCCCGTTATTGAAATTACTTTTGATAATACCACAGTATTAATGTCGGGTAAGAATAACAGTATTTTGTTAATGTAGATATTTATTGTATCTTATACCAACTTGTTGGAACAGCTATTACTATAATCTGGCAATCTTCTACACATAGAATCTACGTAAACACCGCGGCGCGGGAAATTTGAAATCCCTTGATAACATTAGCATTAGGTCCGATCAGCAAACTTTGAGATTTGCTTTTTTCTATTACCTGAGCATGTTTTTTAACTTTTCTTTTTTTAAGTTTGTTAGAGTATTGACAAAAAAATTGTTTGCAATGTATTAATGTTTTCGAATAAAGCTAAATATTTTCCTCTTCCCAACCCCTGCGGAGGGGCCCCTCTGGGTCGGGGGCTCCGGGGCGTTGCCCCTCTGTAGATCCGGCCCTGGCACTACCATAATTAATAGAAACAGGCGCAAACCTACCCGTTTCACGAAGACGTCTTTCAACTGCCGCGAATGTTTTATGATTTGGTAAGCGACGATTCGGAAATCTTTCACTGTATACTCTGCAAGATTCTAAACCATATTGTATATTACATAACAAGTGTTAAAAGCGGCACTTTTTAAAGGAGGATTTAGTTATCACGAAACAATAAAACTAAAGAATAATAAGTGAGAATGGTCGATATTAAAACGATTTACTTATTTTAAGAACTGATTTATTATTACAAGTTTGTTTTAAGTACAGCTTGTTTGTTGATTGTGCTTGTAATAATGTCTTTTACACATTGTCCGCGCGAGGCGATGCAGATTCTTTTCGTAACCTCATTGGCAGTTTTTAACTGGGTTTACCCCATGGAAGTGGATTCACACCGAAAGTTATAAACATAATCCAAACAATAAGGATTAAATTTAGCCTATTGATAAGTGATCTCACCGAAAACATAAAAACCCTATATACCTTAAATATACATTCTTATTATATTCCCATTTAAGAACAACCCTTAAATTGTGTAACACGATCAAACCAGAAGATATTTATGTCGTCGTTTTGCTTTGCGTCCCTTTTCATGTTTTTCTTTATCGCCCGACGGAGTTTCCTAACTTAATTAGTTTATTTTATTAGCGCCTTCTAGATAATATTTGTTACAATATTTTTCAGATTCAACGTTCGAAACTTCTTATTACCCAGATCTTTGTTTAAAATAGAAAACTTTTAAAGCCTTTACTATTGGGGATAGTGCACTGGCGTAGCTTGGGGTGGGGGGGCAAAGGGGCATACCTCATCTCCAAGAGTCATACATTTTATCACAAAAATAACTAATAAGCACGCCTTGTTAGATGACTAAAACACATCCCACTTTAAACTTAAATTGAATTGAAATAAAATTATAACGTAAAAATATATAAATATTTACCTCATTAGGCTCTTTAAACAATACACTAAAAACACCAACAGTGCCAACACTGCGGGATATTGTGTTTGTAAAAAAACGAAATCAAGAAAAATCATCAATATATAAACATTTCTAAAATAACGTTACTTTGCGATTCGATAATGACTTTTCTGTTCATCAGAGTCCGTGTGCTGGTTCGTCATATACATCTTACGTACAATCCACCGTAAATCACCCTGTATATAAGTGATAAAGTAATAATTTATTAAAAATAAATTATTGACCAAAATTAGCAGACAAATTTCGGGGTGGCTCAAACATTTTTGCCTGCGGAGCGCTTTTCACCTCTGTGGTAATTGTTTGCGCCCTTCAAGACAAAATCCTACCTACACCAGTAAGAACAAGGTAAGCCGAGTGGAAATGGTCAATTTAAAAACATAAAGTTAGTACTCTGGAATTAGTTTATTCTCTTTATTTACTAAGCAGTAAATTATACTTGTCTCAAAATTAAAACAGTTTGTAAATATGCATTGTCTGTCACGAAAGCGCAAGGCAGGTCGAAAGTGGCAATATTGTAAAAATTAAAACCCTTTTACAACCTATTTGTCTAACAAGTGATTAAATAACTTAGTTTATATAGACTCAGTTGACTAGTCTTGACGACCTATATTGCCACCGAAAATGCTAATAGGATTTTTATTTTATATATTTTCCTATACATTACACTCATTTAGTCCTGTTATTTTCTTTGCTCTGTGTTTAAATGTTATAACTTACCTGTTACTTGGTAATGGTAATTTTCATAGTTAAACGCTTTCTTACCTGAAACAAACATAAATAAGTGAACATACGCTCTGAATATGAATACAAAAATTGGATTAGAGACCAGGTATTTAGCTTTATGACTATCAGAACATAAAAACAGAAAGAATAATACAAAAGCGAACTAAAACATCTTTTCCATATCACAAGTAGATGGAAGAACAGAAATCGTTCTTGCATCGCGCTATTTTCAATATTGTAAAGTGTAAAAGTAGGATGGTCCATTTTTGCTTATACAGGGTTAGGAAAAATAACCAGAACGGTCGATTATTTCAAAATATACAGGGGTTATCAAAAAAGTCTTATATAAAAAATGTAGGGCTGTTTAAAATCTACATATCGGTGATAAACTGAAATATACAGGGTCGCCCACAAAGTTGTACACCCTGTATATTTTTACTTATTTTGATTGTCGACGCAATTTTAAACATTTTTTATTAACCATGTGTTATACCTAAATTCATTACTTTCCTAGAAATCGGCGTTTCAAATAATAACGTATAACGATGCGATTTTCGAACATAGTGAACAACAAATAAGGCACGACCATGGTTACTAATAAATAATTAATAGTTTGACATCTGAAACTCAAATTCTGACAGAAATACACAAAAAAGAAAATAGCATGGCATTTTTACTTACTGAAACAGAGAGAATTGATATTTTAATTTTAAGAGGGTTTGGCGATAAACAGAGATCATATCAGGAGGTATGTAATATTTACAATAATTTGCATCCAGACAGGCACATTAAAAAAAATGCAATTTTTCGAACTATTGAGCGTTACAGAATGACTGGTACTGTTAAAAACCGCCCAAGATCTGGAAGACCTAGGACTGCTACCTCCGAGGAAAAAAAGCTGGACATTCTGCTTGCGATAGAAGAAAATCCCAAACAATCCACCAATCAGCTTCTTCATACTGAGAAAATGCATCCATACAAAATTAATGTTATACAAGAACTTTTTGACGTTGACTGTGATCGAAGGCTAGAATTTTGCGAAATAATGACTAGAAATATGGAAGAAAACCCGAATTTTTCAAACAATATTGTGTTTTCGGATGAAGCGACTTTTACACTACACGGAATGGTGAATAAGCAAAATTACCGTTACTAATGGGGGTCATTTTTAACACTTCAAGCCGTTTTGCCATGATTTGTTATACGTTTTTGTTTAAAGTTAACTTAATAAATTGTTTCTTGAAAGTTATTTTGTGTTTTGTAGCTGATCAATTTATGTAGGAAAGTAATGAATTTAGGTATAACACATGGTAAATAAAAAATGTTTAAAATTGAGTCGACAATCAAAATAAGTAAAAATATACAGGGTATTCCATTTCAAAAAATATAACTATCATTCTCCACAACTTTTTGGGCGACCCTGTATATTTCAATTTATCACCGATATGTAGATTTTTAACAGCCCTACATTTTTTATATAAGACGTTTTTTGATAACCCCTGTATATTTTGAAATAATCGACCGTTCTGGTAATTTTTCCTAACCCTGTATATGAATTTATAAAAACTTGTTATTTATTGATGGGGCAAATATTTTATTAATGCCTCTTTAACAGCCGTATTTACTAAAGAAATTGAAAGCTAGAAGAACCATTCTAATTTAACAGTTAGGAGTTTAACTGACATAAATAGGCAATCAACTGAATTTTGAAATGTCGTTAATTTTTTTTTTGATTTACAATCCAACATAATAGTATATTATTAACCAAGGTTTATAGAGATAAATCATAAGGAGCAAAGTGACAAGGGATTTAAGACGCAAGGGCTATAAGCTGTCTAAACCGTGGTTTATATAATTATTTTCACTACTAACACATTTACAAGACACTTATTTTTACAGTATTAATAATAATTATAAAAAAATTATGTACCGTGCGAGCAAAAATTATTTGCCTCAAAGAGGGGCTTGGATTAAAAAACGTAGGGCTTGGTTTAGATCACAATGATATGGGGATGATATATCTAACCAAATCTAGGTTAAAATTTTGTCAAATTCATATTATGACATGATATACCAAACTAATGAGTAATAAAATAAGTAGACGAATACAAATTTATTTTTGTTGTTTACAAAATTAACAAAGTAAGAATATACAAAAAGAAAAAGAAAAATAAATACATAAATTGCTGAAATTGGCCACCGCCATGCTCCAAGCATAAATGCACACGTCTCTTCATATTTTCGAAAGTGTTGACCAGCATCTTTGGAGAAATGTTACCACATTCTTGGATAATCATTTTTTGTAATTGTTCTAAATTTGCAACTGGTGTTTTAAAAATAGTGTTCTTTAAATGAAAAAAAACGAAGTAATCCATAACCGTTAAACAAGGTGATCTAGGTGGGAATTCAATGTCTGAACGAAAACTGATCAATCTGTCGTCGAAAAATTTGCATAAGTAGTTACACCGTCCTGTTGAAAATATCCAAAACGTAGTTCGTCGTCAAGTGTGCTGTAACTGTGTTATGCAATACTTGCACATTATAAGGAAATAAATTTTTTCTTCAAACGTCAATAAACTTGACGTTTTTCTACTAATTTTTTGACGTTAAAGTTCTACTTTTTCGTCAGAAGGCGGTTGCTTTTGGCAACGGAAGAAAAAGTATTTACTTTTTCTTCCGTTGCCAATAGCAGCGGAAGTAAAAGTATGACTGTGTTCTCATGACTAAATATATAAACCTCCGGGGGCGTACAGGTAAATTCTGAGTCTGACATTGTAATTTGAAGTAAATGTAGTTTTAAAAAATTCTATTTTTAAAAGGATAAAAATTAAATAAAGTTACGCAATAATGAATGCTGACACTTGTCAAATCGAATGGCACGTCGCTATCAAACAATATAATAATAAAGCCATAGTAACGCTAGCCCCTTCTCAAAACTTAAAATTTTTAAATAAAACAATTAAAACATTTTGTATCTTTGTGTTTTTATATTTAAACAACGTCTGAAGAAAAAAAAGTATGTTTTATTAGGAGTAAAAGCAACTTCTTATGACTCGTCCGTAATTGCCGGACTCACTTTGTTCGTCCGGCAAACCTACAGACTCATCAGAAAAGTATCGCTTTTACTCCTAATAAAACAATATACTATAGCTGCTTTTTAAGCATAGTCCTGCATGTTCCATAGGATCTTCCCACTTCTTGGGACAGGCGTCCTATACAATTTGTTGGCATATTTTGCATTATTTCACAAACGTTTGCAACACGTTCTTCTGTTCTTACAGATGGTCTTCCTGCTCCTTTTTTGTGTTGTATAGAACCTGTTTCCCTAAACACATCCACGGTTCTTTTCATGCAATGATAAAAATCCCCAGCAATAAAAGCAACATTAGGAAAATGTTCGTGAAAATTGTCCATGCACAAACCCGGATTGTATTATTTACTCTAACCCCGTTTCGAAAATACACTTCAACCATGATTGTTTTGTGCTGTTCCGTAAAGCATATTTTGGAATTGTTCAAGAAATTGGAAAAATTAGCGATATATCAAATTAGTTGTAACGACTGTCAAAGATGACGGAATACAACAGGTATTAAGCTCTACGGCTAAGCATTACGTCCTTAGATGCAAGGCCCTCTCTGATGCAAATAATTTTTGCTCGCACGGTATGTTTTTAAACGATTGCTTCTGTAACTTTTACCTGTTACCTGCGCTGGTCAATAATAATTGGCTGGTTCCCTAGCTACAAGAAATCATCTTCCTTGTTATTAGTGCAGAATCAAAAAATTGAGTTACCCGCTTTCAATTATTAATCATTATCAATAACAATTGCCAAGGTAGAGAAAAACGATTTCTAAGGATAATAAAAGCCGTTTTATAGGTTAGCAGTAAAAAAAAATGTTTAGTTAAACTTCAATTTTAAATCAAATATCGTGTATACTTGCCACGTTTATTTGCTATTGGGTAAACCGACTCTATTTTTTTATTTATTAAGTACCAAAAATCGTAATAGGTAGGTACCTATATTAATCTATAAATCCTGAATTTTTAACGAAATTAATACAAATATATGCACGAATCGATACAGCATTTACAAATTGGCAATTTAGACTAAAATTGTAAAATATCATCAGTTTTTATTAAAATAGTTTCCATTTTACATATAGGCAAAATAAATAGCTTAATTGACTTCGGTAGGCTGTATGTATACATTTAGCTTATTTTATTGCCTGACAATATAACACACTACAAAACATATTTCTTTATAATTGCGTATTTAAATAAACACACACGTAATAGCTAATATAAATTACCATGATTACATTTTATTGAGGTGGCAAAACATGGATTTAACAAATTTAATTAAATTTTGTTAATTTTTTATATTGTCCGGCATAATATGTGTCTTATAATAACAATAATTTAAGTGCAGGAAATAACTTATTCGTTTATTAGACCGAAATGTGATGCTTTCTGGGCTTTTTATTTTTAAAGACGTCCCAAACTAACTTGAATACAATTTAAATCTAAATTCGAAATAGGTAAACATTTTTCAAAAAATAATAAATCGTGAGACAGTATGAATTAAAATGGGATACAATACACGTCCTTGAAGGCAATGTTCACAAAATCGTTTAGAAATTCCGAATAAGGATCCTTTGTCGGCTTGTTCATAGCCATAAAAACTCGTTCTTACTAACTCCCTTAACTTAAATAATTTATAAAGTTACACAGACTGTTTTATTAGTTTTTTTTTTAATAAAACGAAAAAATCCGAAAAAATTGTGGATGGGTTAATTTTCGTACATCGGAGAGTGGTTGTTTTGGATTTTTTTAACGTCTTTACTGATTCAAAGGTTAAAGTTTATTGCTTTTCACGTGGCTGTTTAAAAACGCAATTATAAAAGTATCTGTTGGCTTAAGTATCCAGACAAAGATCATTGGTCAACCACAGCATGCTTCAACGAGATGGAGAAAAGAAAAAAAAATTATACAATATTGTTACTTTGGTACAACAGAAGATATTGCACAGACCAACAATACTAAAGCCCCACTAAAAATTTGCAATAAATCAAATCAAATCAAATGAAAACCTGCTTTATTGTAGAAATAATACAGCATTCTCTTTAACAAAGCTCATCCCTTACAGAATTACTTATAAATTTAATATTACCGAAACACAATCTCTAAAATCAAACTACCTGACAAGTCACGGAAAACAGAAATTTATAAACACACCAAAGTCTTTCCACAAAATACTCCTCCAAATCGTAATAATTTCGACTCAATAATAATTGTTTAACTTATTTACGGAACATTTTAATGTTACCAATGTTCCGTTTCTCTATCGGTACGTCATTAAATAATTGTTTTGCATTGTAAATAAAATAATTTCGAACCTGTGTTGTTGATGGTATGGAAATAGAAATGTTCTACGTCTGTCTGTTATTAATAAATTCTGTCATTAAGTGGCTGTACTTTCTATACACTAACCCCAAACTTTCAAAATAAACAAACATGGCAGCGTCATTATTTTTTCTCTTAAAAATATTGGCTTAAAAGAACCTCTGAAGCGAAACATAAAACGGACAGCGCGCTTTTTATTACAAACAATGAATTAAATAGATTTTAACACAGTCTCCCCAAAAGGGAATGCCAATATACAATTTTAACCTCTGATAATTCAATTTCAATAGTTATAACACTTAAAGCGTAACATCCTGGTGACAATTTCTTTGATACATTTTCAATGAGGTAACTAAACTTAAGGTCATGAAGACCCAAGAATTTTGTGCAGTTCTGGTTGTTAGAGGTACTGAATTCAAAAGTACATTGTGAATATCATACTTAAATGATAAAATGTTGGTTTTTGTTATGTTAAATGTAAGTAGGTTACTGTCGCACCTGTTCTTTATCTTTTACAAGTCTTTAATTATTACCTGCTTTAAGTAATCTATTCTCGTAACATGCCATAGAATGGTCGTGTTATTGGCGAACATAGTAAACTGTCCCGGAATATTAAGATTTGGCAAATCGTTTACATAAAGAACGAACAATATAGACCCAAAAACAGACCCCATCAATAGATAAAATGAGAATCATAGCGTCCGAAATTAAATGTGTATAAAGAAAGTGACAATCATTATTAGTAATGTTGTGCGTAAATTTAAATAAAACGAGAATCATAATATTAAGAATTAAAATTAAACGGCACAGGTCAATAAAACAAGTTAGAAGATCTTAATTTGGCACAGGACAATAAAACAAGTTAAATGATCTTAATTTTTATAATGCCAACGTTTTGACCATAAGCGATTTAAATTTTTCTTAAATTAAATTTGTTAAATTAAATCGAACCAATAATTTGGTAAAACGGCGTTAAGGAGTTTTCAAAAGATATGCCAAAATGTACTGGATGGCCATATAAGAACGGTCATCGGCTGTATCACAGAGACCGTTAACCTTAGAGCTTTCGGAAAAAATACCACTAGTAAATACTGCCAAGAGAAATCGCAGGAAATTATTTCCAAGTTCGTGAGATGTCCGCTAGTGAGCCTAACAGACATGGTCAAATAGAAAATTAGGTTTTCCTTTTTATGTTTCCCAAAATAGAGGTACTAAAAATATCTATTCATTGATCCTTAGGGTATGCTAAATCTTTTTGGTTTTAAATATTTTACTCTCATTGGATTTTGTTTTAATCTCTTTATTTGTTGATATTTCAGAAAATGCCCTCTAGTGGAAAAAGTAAGGTTAACGGCAAAATTAATCGAAGTGCAATGAATAGAGAATGAAAAAAATTTAAAATGGGATTTAAAAAAAACTCGGTTTTTTGACGCCAAATTATATGTTACGTCCTATTTATTTTGCTATTATTCACTTTCATTTACAATATCTAACTTTAATATGAGGATTAACTTTTCAAAATTTGCTTAACCCTTTACAAATTTTACAAAATAAAGCTATTAAACATATATATTGCTTGGATATTTAACTAAACATTTATATAAAAATTTTAATATTGTCAATTAAGGATATTCACTTAATGCAAAGTATTATTTTTGTTGACCAAATTATATAAAAAATAAACATTCAAATATAAAGTTCAATTACAGACGTGACCTACATGATCATTTAACTAGAACTGTTTTCAATATTGACTTGCCTTTAATACACACTAGGGCAGGTCAGAACTCCATTTATTATGAAAGTATGAAATTTTGCAACAAAATACCCCAAGAATTAAAATTTTTAAATACAAAACGTTTTTAAATGATAATTAAGAAATAATTAAAAAAGGGGAAGCTACATTTTAAACTCAAAAAATTTTAAACATGCACTGCTATTATGATTAATTATTCTTTTTAAAATTATTTAAAAATTATATCTAAACGATAATATTAGTTTTATTATGTCATTAAAAGAAATAATAATTGAATAATTTTATACATACATATTTAAATATTTGCATTTTTTTTTATTGAATATTAACGTTTTAAGTACTATTTTAGTTTTAAATATTTATTTTTATTGACTTATCTTGTATTTTAATTAGTTATAATTATCAATTACATTATTTTAGATGTTGTAATTAGTAGAGAATCCCTCATAAACAAATGTTTTTGGGATTTTTATTGGAATAAATAAAAATAAAATAAAACTATTGACTAAGATGAAGTCTGTTAAAATCCCTTTAACAGAAATGAAGTTACCATTATTTTATGTAAAGCAAAGTTTGATATTAAACCACTATTTTGTATTAGAAGAGTAAAATATTTTAAGAAAAGGGTTCGTCATACCCGAAGAATAATTAATTGGGCCACATAAAGAGAAAAAACCTAATTTTCTATTTGAGCATGTGCGTTACGCTAGTTGAATCTCACAAACTTAAAAATAAATTCCTGCGGTTTTTCTTCGCAGTATTTACCAACAATTTTTTCGAAAAGTTTAATGGTTTGTTTCTATGATACGACCTAGGGCTGTTCCAATTTCCTTATTTGGTCACCCGGAACATATCATGTTCAATTAATTAAACTTCTATGAGGTCTAGTTCGTAACTTTGAAAATTAAGTCATCGACCAGTTGCTGAACCAAACTACAATAGTCAGTTTAAAAGTATAATTTGCAAGCGAATACTTTTTTAATGCGTATTACAGTTCAGATAAGTGCATCGTTATTTGAATTATGGTTCGGTAAACCTAGAATAGTAAGCAGTAACACCAAAAAACCCATTAGCAAAACTTCGATCGGCGACCCAATTTGAAATTACAAATTTATCAACAAATTATTGCAGGCTCGTAAATTACGATAATAATTAATTACTCCTTAAATTATATTGTCATAATGATTGCTAAGTGGCTATATTAAAAGTATTTTTTAAAAGTACCCGTTGTGTAATCAACCCTTAACTTGTGTCTTAGAAATTATATTATTATGCGCACAATAATATGATTTTTTTAAGACCGACCAGAAAATGTACACTTTCTGGACATTTTTTATTCCAGAAAAGAACATTTTGTCGATCAAGACCGGAAAATAGACCTGAGGGACCGGCAAAAGATTTTTCCGGTTCCTGTTTTTCCATTTTTTTAATCGCTCTTTGATAATACAATCTACCTTGATTTCGTTACTATGATAACAACATTTCGATGTATTGTCGAGTGACGATTCGTTGATTTTTAATTTGTTTTTTATGTTAAACTTGTTTCGCGAGTGCGCAAATTTAAAAATATGGATTCAGATTTTGAATTATCCGACACGGAAAATAAGATTCCAGAAGAAATTTTGGAAGCAGCAAGGAAAGAGACTTACGATATATTGCCAAAAAAATCAAAAGCCCGTTACGAGAAGTCATACGACGCTCGCATTGTTGTCTGCAGTGGTAGTGTTGCATTTTTTAAACAAACGAATAAGTTACATACAAGGTGACATTGAGTTGACTTATAGTGCTCATATTTTCTAAACTAAGCTGTTATATTTTTAACATTAAAGAAGATATGAAAAAACAAAAAAATACCATTTCAACAAAAACGCGAATTGACAAAAATGTGGCATCTTGCGTACCACCCTCATTCACTTTAAATGTTAACTACCCTTCTGGTGATACCTCTCTAGAAAGCTTATCAAAAACGCTTTTCAGCGATATTAAGTACTAAATGTTCGATGACGAAATGGGACGAAATGTTTGAAAACTGGCTTTTGCAAAAAATAATCGTTAATGGTAAAAAATAGTTCCAAGCCTAAATTAAAACGCAATTGTAGTGCTAAAACTCTCTATTTTTGCAATAAGACAAATACTTGTTTTTTGCAAGTGCTCAAAATGATTTCCATTTTGTTATAAAAAGAAATAAAGTCAATTTAAAATTTCCGAAAAATGTCTCTTAAAATACTTCCATAAGAATCAATTATCCTCTGACGCAATTTTTCCAGAAAAACCGGCTTCTGTAAACCAGTTAGCAGCCAGTTTAAAAACATTTTCTCAAAATTTTGTTAACATTTCGTACTAAATTTCATTAATTTTGGTATTGCTGAAAAGTCAGTCAAAGAGCAGATATATTGGATAGCTAAACAACCTGCGCAAAGCAGATGGACAGGGCTGATAGCCTGTAACATCTCCAAGCAATTGTGGCACAGTCGGAAGGACTTAAGAAATATCACTGACGTAGTCACCGGACATTGTCTATTCGGTAGACACGCCGAACGTATGCAAATACCAGCTAAGGACTTCTGCACAAGTTGCAGAGATGAAGAAGAGGATAAAAGTATTCAGCATTTCTTGTGCGAATGCCACGGCCTCACGAGAAGAAGGTTCAATGCCCTGCGGGCGAACCATTCTTTATTAATCTGGAGGAAGTGATCAGCCTTCAACTAGGTCGACTCACTAAGTTTATTAACAGCAGTGGCTGGTTTGAATGAACTGTCAAGGTTCTTCTACGGTCTACGTCGCGTTAGCCATCAGGAAGCTAATGCGGATAGGTTCCGCAGAACATATATGGAACCACAACGGTCCTTATACGACAACGTGTGACTGTTTTTACAGTGCCAGAGGTCTGCCACTCTAACTTAACCTAATCTAAACAAGTGTAGTAATATACAGCCATTGTTAGTTTTCCTAAACGATAATGAAAACCATTTTTTTAACTGTAATAAAAACGTTTAAACTATAAACGTATATTTAATCAAAAAATATTATTTAGTTTCTCCTTTGCCAGTAAATGCGGAGGCTTTAACTTCTTTTTTTATTGAGAAGTCCAATATCATTAGGGATTCTGTATTTCCTGAAGTGTTATTTTCTTAAATGTACTGTGAAACCATTTTAAAAGAAAGCTTCACGTAGATATAATGTTTTTCGTAAAGAACTTTTATTTCTTAAAAGGGCTTTGTACGTTGTTTTTTGGAATTGCCTTTAAAAGTTGCTTTTTTTGGAAACAAGAACCTTATAAATTTTTTAGCTCTGTTTTCCAGAGAATTTATAAAAAACACGAAGAAAAATTCTCAGATTTATAAATAAATTATATATCAAATCATACTTGCATGCAAACTATCATATTGGGTTGTATAAAGCTTTGAAAATACAGTGATGGGCTAAAATATGGAACAAATTCATTTAAAAATCAGGTATTAATTTTTTGAAAAAACGCTCGGACACGTCGATTATAATTCTTTCTTCCGGATTTTTTGCCTCAAAAAGAAATTATACCGCGTGTGTCAAAAAGTAGATGTAGAAAATTTTTTTTGTTTTTTAAATAGAACCCCCCTATTTTTACTTATTACCCTAATTCTACGTCAAATTCTGCGCATAATTCATGTAGCATACTCTATCCTTATCTCTAACGGTTTTAGAGAAAAATTACATCATAAAAAAAATTCTTTAAAAAAAGGTTAAAAAATTAGTTTATTAAGTGTTGAAAATGCAAACCATTAACTTCTTGACAATATGCTAACCTACTTAAAAACCCTTCTAAAACATTATATAAAGTAATTTCATTAATTTGACTAATTTCATATCTAATTTTAAATTTTAAGTCTTCCAAATTTTGTGGTTTATCCTCATACACTTTTGATTTCAAATAACCCCAAAGAAAGAAATCCATGGGTGTGATATCGGGAGATCTTGCAGGCCATTCTATGGGTCCTCTTCTACCTATCCATCGTTCGGGAAATACAGTATTCAAATACTCTCGTACTTGTCGAGCAAAATGAGGCGGAGCATCATCCTGCTGAAACCAAATAGACGCTTCTGGTAGATGAGGCTGATTTGGATTTGGAAAATCCGCTGCTAGTGTGGGAATTAATTCATTTTGAAGAAATTGTAAATACCGGTCTCCTGTTAGATTTCCATCGAAGAAAAAGGTCCAATAATTCTATTATTTAATATCCCTGCCCAAACATTTACATTTTATGGGTATTGCGTGTGCTGTTCTCTCATCCAACGGGGTTTATTTGTACTCCAATACCGAAAATTTTGTCTGTTTACCGAATCATTCAAACAAAACGTGGCTTCATCGCTAAAAAGTATGTTGCGATGGAAAAATAGATTTAAGTTGCAAATTTCCATCATAGTTTCACAAAACTGTAGTCGGCGGTCGGGATCATCTTCGTTTAGCTCGTGCAGCAACCTAATTTTGTACGGATGGTACTTTTCTTGTTTCAATACCCGCAACACAGATCGTCGGCTAACATCATTATTAAGGGCTACTTCAGTGGATGCACTATGTGGATTATCTTCAACCTCTAACAAAATGTTCAATTGTGAGTTTTTACTAATTTTTGGACGACCTGGCCGTAGACGATCCTTTACATTCCCTGTTTCCCTGAATTTCTTCTCAATTTTACTTACTGTAGATCTTGTAATCGGCCGTTCTGGATACTTAGCGTTAAACAAGTTACAAACTTCTTCTTGACTTCTTGTTTTGTCTCCACATCCAATTAAAATTAAAATTTCGATTCTTTGTATTTCATTTAAATGCACCATGATCACCGTTTTTCAAAATTATACCTAAACTAATTTTTGATTGACACATGACTTGCTATCGTAGTAACAATTCATTTAAATTTACCTTTAAGTAGGTAGGTACATGTACCTTTTTTTAAAGATTTTTTTTTATGATGTAATTTTTCTCTAAAACCGTTAGAGATAAGGATAGAGTATGCTACATGAATTATGCGCAGAATTTGACGTAGAATTAGGGTAATAAATAAAAATAGGGGGGTTCTATTTAAAAAACAAAAAAATTTTGCTACATCTACTTTTTGACACACCCGGTATAATTTCTTTTTGAGGCAAAAAATCCGGAAGAAAGACTTATAATCGACGTGTCCGAGCGTTTTTTCAAAAAATGAATACCTGATTTTTAAATGAATTTGTTCCATATTTTAGCCCATCACTGTATAATCAACTACCACTACTGGCAGAAATAATTTTTTCCTACGAGCGTGCGCAAAGTAGTACTTTGCGCACGCATTTTTGTGTGCAAAGTTACACTTTTCCGCACTAGTGCGGATAAGACTTTTATCCGCACTGGGTGCGGAAAAGTAAAACTATTCAATAATCTCCTTGGTAGGGAATATATATAAACACTGTTAAAATGAGCAGCTCTGACGATAAATATAAATGTTATAAACAAATAATTAAGTTTCCTATTATTTTTTTTATTGTTATGTAATTTTTTAATTTTCTATTATTTTTTTTTGTTATGTAATTTTTAGTTGTAAGTATATTATAGTTCTTTCTTTAAAGTCGAATTAAAAATTATTAAATAAATTATCATATTTTTATTTTTGTTGTTATCTGATATGAAGCTCGTAGGAAAAATGTTGTTCCTAACAAGTGCGCAAAGTGCTTTTCCGCACGCAAGAACTTATCCGAACTCCGCTTCGCGTCGTTCGTCCAACTGTACTTGCGTGCGGAAAAGTATCACTTTGCGCACTTGTTAGGAAAATAACTATTTCAAAATCAAACTAGCTTGGTTAGCTTAACTAAATCTTGATTTCTATCATACCGCATAGAAAAATAAAAAATATTTTTTTTAGTTTTTAAATTTTAAATTAGGTATTTAGTGAGAAAAAAAATAAACATTATAGATTTTCAAATAAAAAGACGCGAAAAACTGACTGACGTCACATCTGCCTCAACCGGCGAAAGTATTCGGGCTTAAGTAGGCCACAAAATACCTACTTGTTGGCAGCTTTGTACGACGAGCGGCACGTCGCGAAGTGCCGATCGACGAACATTCTATTTGATTAAATTATTACACATCGAAGCCAATTTTATTACTATTGATAAAAATTTTTAATATACATATTAGATTAAAATATAATAATGATTTTTACATTAATCAGTTTTAAATAAGACGGCTTAATAACTGACTGTTTAATGTACTCAAACATAATTTTTATGTCTGGTGTGAAATTTGTTTAATTTACTTTTAGGAAAAAAATTCTATTGCTCCTCGTATACAACAGTATTAGTTTAAAAAAACTTTATTCAAACTGTATTAATGATATAAATTATAATAATAATAATATAGATAAAAAAAATTAATACAGAGAGACAGAAAATCGTGCAATTACCCATTATTCTTATAAGCAACCACATACATGCAGTAAATAATACCTAAAGTTGCCACAGTGCATCTTTGCCCGTGCGTCATCAATCAACGATCAGGACTCGACGTGGTTAATAACTCTGCATCCTTGTTTATTACAGTAACAAGTTTGAATAAAAGCATAAAAGAACGTCTCCAAAATTCCGCAATAATATAACGTGCTAGACAAGGATAAAACTATAAACGTCAGTTAATTACTTTCTTTATTTGTTTAGTTGACAACCGTTGTATTTTAGAACGTCATTGTCAACCTTATTTTGATCTGCCAATTTAATTCGTATTTTGTAAATCTATGTGCCTTAGAACTGTTCCTGTTTCTAAAAATAGTTCTTTTTAAAGGTAATTATATCCACCATCTGTTTTGGCGGTAAGTATTTATGGATTTTTATAATAACTAATTTATTTATTTTAAATATTCTAACCGTGAAAGTTCTTTGAAACGTTTACGGCAGTGGCTAAATTCCCTTAAATGAAAGGATGTTAAAAATTTGACTTTTGCGATTTTAATAGTCAATAAAACACCAAACTTTTGTAGATTTTAAGCTTTAAAAATAGTATTAAATGTATAAACATTTGTTTGTCAATTTCTTTTAGATAATAGAGAATGCCGGGCAAAACTTAAAATGAATAATAATTTTTCGTGATATTATGTAGGTACGTCAAACGGTAGGCAGGCACGTCCATTTTATGAACTTAACTTAGTTTTGACTTTTTTCGTCTCGTAATTTTGATTTGATTCATACGATTTTGATGACGTAAAAGTAATGACGCACGGGAAAAGAACCACTGTGGCGACTTTACCTAACTTAATTCAGCAATTTACCGTTTTTGTAAAAGGTTGAGCATTATTGCATTTGTAAACTGACCCGAATACATCAATGTCATTGCAAGCATGATTAAAAATAAACATCAATTGATATATTGGTGCTTTAATTAAAAAAAATATATATAAGGGAAACCATATACGGTGAGGACCTAAAGTCCGCCCCCCCCCCCTCCCTCTAACTTCTAAACCGTTCGGTATATTTTAATGAAATTTTGAACGATAATATTTGAGCAAGTCTTGCACTTTTTGACATACCAATGACAGCTTTAAATGTCAAGATGACAGCTGGGTCCGCTTTTGGAATATTTTTTAAATGGAACACCCTGTATATTTTACATTTTTAAATTCCACATAAAATTATAATTATTTTTTATTAAATGCATTATTAGTCTATACTTCATAGTTTCCGAGATATTGACTCTCGAAAAGTGACATTTTTGAACTTTGACAACTTATAACCTTCTAACAGTACGTCTTAGAGCAAAACGGCTTACATGTCCCTATCTTCAATTTTTATTATCTTCCCAAAAAAATTAACTTCCGGTTAAACCGGATGTAACTCGAAAGCAGGAAATATAGTTGTTATAATTTTATGTGGAATTTAAAAATGTAAAAATATACAGGGTGTTCCATTAAAAAAAATATTCCAAAAGCGGACCCAGCTGTCATCTTGATATTTAAAGCTGTCATTGGTATGTCAAAAAGTGCAGGACCTGCTCAAATATTATCGTTCAAAATTTTATTAAAATATACCGAACGGTTTAGAAGTTAGAGGGGGGGGGGGGGACGGACTTTAGGTCCTCACTGTATAGAGCCCCTAATGAGATGATTTAGTCAAATCAGAAAGTTATTAAGGAAGTTGAAACAGTGTGGTGTACAGTTGATCTGAGAATTAATAGTTACAGTAAATTGTTAGATTCAGTTTTATTATAATTATTATTAATTATAATCTGGAATAATCTTTTTTATTCTAATAAACTTGTTGAGGAAGACTTTTTGCTTTTCTTCTCCTTCCTATAAAAAAATTATAATTTATAATTAAAGTATTTGTTCTAAACTATGCCTTCCTAGCTATAATTTCAGACATTCTGGGAACGAATAATGTTATTAGTAATATATATATATTTTTGACTTATTAATTAATTTTTTCCATCAATGCATTTAAAAAAGATTTCGTAGAATTGTGCTTATAGTTCAGAGTTCAGTGGACAAAATATAATTCTTTTATTGAACAAAAATCTTAAGGAATGCTAAATGGAAATTAAGAAAGTTTTATCGGCGCTGCCTTTAGTCCTTTGCCAATACTCCTTTCGGGTTTCTTGCTTCGAAATAAAGTTTGCAGAAATAATCGAAAAATATAAAAATTAATTTAAAAGTTTG
The DNA here is from genome assembly GCA_963969555.1 of Polydrusus pterygomalis. NCBI lineage: Eukaryota > Metazoa > Arthropoda > Insecta > Coleoptera > Curculionidae > Polydrusus > Polydrusus pterygomalis. The sequence goes on from OZ018375.1 coordinate 125,312,751, forward strand.
TTTGCCTACTATCAAAACCAGCAAACTACGAATTTTCTTTAAAAATCGACCTTTGAAAAAAGGTTTACTTATGTTTAACAAGCTAATAAAAAACTCCAGATATAAAACTTCTATTTCCTTAAAAGGGGTTCTAAAGAAAATGGTTTTATAAAAAATTTATAAAAATAAAAAAATTATTGTTTAAGGCTCTCGAAAGAACACAAAGTGTGTCCCTATTTTCATTCTGTTTAAGTACCATACGTGTGTATAAATATACAGGGTGTTCATTTGAAAACTTCCCACCACGGATTTATCGAAAACCACTGATTAAAAGAAAAAACGCCGAGACACGTCAAAAGATTTGCCAAAGAGGACAACTTTTTAACCAAAAACTACTTCACCCTTTTTACCCTCTGCCCCCCGGGGTCATCCCCTTAAAATTTTTAAATGACAAGGGGTATCAAGTAATGGCTTGTTTGAAAGGTCTTTCAAAGTGCTTTATTTTGATGTTTAATTTTTTTAAATCGGTTGATTCGTTTTCGAGAAAATTAAAAAATCTTTATTTATCTTAATTTGTTTAGATAGAAAAAAAACACACGAAAATATCACTTTTTAATGTTGCCCGTTATTGGCCAAACAATAATATAGGCGATGTTCAAATTCCTGACGGACATTTTCAAAAACATGTTGTGGGAGATCATGGCAGCTTTCGATGATGCGTTGACGAAGTTCTTCCAAACTTTCAGGTTGGGGAGTGAACACAATAGACTTCAAATGGCCCCATAGAAAAAAGTCTAATGGCGTCAAGTCAGGAGATCTAGCAGGCCATTCTATAGGCTCTCTTCGCCCTATTCATTTATCTGGAAGCTCGTCGTCTAGCCATTGCCGAACCGGAAGAACATAGTGGAAGGAGCGCCGTCTTGCTGGAAATATATTTCAGCCTCATCAAGTATAGGGTTTCCATCGTCTTCGATTTGGTTTTCAATGGTTTCAGTGATAAGCGGATTGATGGTATTTTCCAACATATCTAAATAAATGGCTCCATTTAAATTCCCAATAATAAACAATGGCCCAATCACTTTGTTTCCTAAAATGCCTGCCCATACATTAATTTTTTGGGGGTACTGAGTATGCCCTTCTACAAAAGCATTAGGATTTTCATTGCTCCAATACCTGCAGTTATGCTTATTAACAAATCCATTTAGATAAAATGTGCATTCATCACTGAAGCAGACATTCTTTACATGAATGGTATTATCATTAATCGCTGCAGTCATTTGTTCACAAAACTCAACTCGCCTATCGAAATCATCTTCGGTTAACTCTTGCAATATTTTCATTTTGAATGGATGAAATTTATGCAATTTAGTAACTGTGTGTACAGAACCTAATAAAATACCAGTCGCATCAACAATTTTGCGTAGTGAAGTATTAGGATTTAGGCCAAAATGACCCAAAACTTCAACTTGAGCGGCTTCATCCAAAACTCTACGATGATTACGTTTTTTATTTGCAACAGATCCAGTTTGAGTAAATTTAGTAACAAGGTCCAAAACATACCTATGTGAAGTTATCTTTTCCGGATGTCTGGCGTTAAATGTGACGGCAGTTTGCCGAGCATATTGATTTTGGGCACCATAAATTAGAATCATTTCCACTCTTTCGGCTAGTGTGTAAACCATTTTGGAAGTAAAATCTTAATCAATAAATTAATTTTCACTATCCCAAGATTGTCACAAAGGTAACTGACAGCAAATTAAATTATTTCTTTTCCTTAGCAACTATAAAAAACTATCCAGGTATAAGAATCAATACATGTTATCTGTGTTGATAAAAAGAAGGCGGAAAAAAATTCTAGTTGTTATTTGGTTGCTGCCACGTCTAATCTTCCGAATTGCTGCTTATGTTGGTTTTTGAACACTGATTGAAAGAAAAAATTAATATTTTCGTGTGTTTTTTTTTCTATCTGAACAAATTAAGATAAATAAAGATTTTTCTAATTTTCTCGAAAACGAATCGACCCATTTTAAAAAATCAAACGTCAAAATAAATCACTTTGAAAGACCTTTCAAACAAGCTATTACTTGATACCCCTTGTCATTTAAATTTTTTAAGGGGATGACCCCGGGGGGCAGAGGGTAAAAAGGGGTGAAGTAGTTTTTGGTTAAAAAGTTGTCCTCTATGGCAAATCTTTTGACGTGTCTCGGCGTTTTTTCTTTTAATCAGTGGTTTTCGATAAATCCGTGGTGGGAAGTTTTCAAATGAACACCCTGTATATGAAAAATAGACAGATAGATAGAATATTTTTACATACACGGCATTGTAACGGATAGCACACACCCTGGTTGGGTACACTAGTGCAATCTATTTCTGAATTTTGCCAATCAAGCAGACTGTTATGGAGAAGTACGAAATGTCGTACCCCATACTGGAGTGTGTTTGCTCCGTACATAGTCCTTTCACTTTCACACTTCATTGTATCTGTAATTTGCATTGTTATTGATTCCAATGTGATGGCGCTGCGGCTTATTTACTACTTGCTATTTTCTTAAGCAAGGTTAAAATGCGCTGCAGTGTTGTCAGTGGAGTTGCTTCGGGTTGTGGTATCCTAATGAGTTCCTAACAAGGATGAAACAGCTGTCAATGTCTACTTGGTCCCAGGGAATCCATTGTTTTTGGAACCCTGTGTGTACTTCAATGCAAAATACAAGTTTTTTACACACTTTTAAAGTCCGCTAGCCGATATTATTTTTCACTCTGAAAAATAAACAAGTATACAGGGTGTCCCGAAATTAGCGTGCAATATTTCTAGGGCGTAAACTATATCCAAAAATATGACAAAAATGTCCTATAAACATACCCCGAGAAATGCTCCTTTAGGGGGCTAGAGCCCCTCAAAGATGGTCCGGAAGGAAGTCTTTTTTATAGTAGTATGGAAACCCTTAAAGATAATGACATGAAAATTGGTACGTGCCTTCCAACCGATAAACTGTACATAACAGTTAGTTTAGAATGAAAATATTTCTTCCAGTGGCGTCGCACGGAGTGGGGCTGAGGGTAAATATTATCCTATATTTTTTATTTCTAGGATTTTTTAAATTTTAAGTACAATATTTTAAGAACCTCGAGTTTTTTCTTTAAAAAGTACCCCTTGTTTTATTTCGATAGGAGGCACCGTTTTCAAGTAAAATTAATTTTAAAATAAAATGTATTTTTCAAAAGAAAGGTTAGTCCATATGAGTTCAGGTAAATCCAAAAGTTAGCGTGCAATATTCCTAGGGCGTAAAGTACATCCAAAAATATTACAAAAATGTTCTATAAACATACCCTCAGAAATGCTCCTTTAGGGGACTAGAGCCTCTCAAATGGGGGCAACAGAAAACTCACAGATATTCATTTTGTGTATGGTTTTTGTAATGGTAGTTCTACTGCCGCTGTAATAGAGTACAGGAGGCGATTTCCGCATAGAAGAATACCTAGCCGTAGAAGATTTGCTACGGTCCATCGAAATTTAATAGAAAATGGATCATTTCAAAGACTTCATGCTATTAGGAAAAAAAAATTTGCCCCCCTTTGAGAGGCTCTAGTCCCCTAAAGGAGCATTTCTGAGGGTATGTTTATAGAACATTTTTGTAATATTTTTTGATGTACTTTACGCCCTAGGAATATTGCACGCTAACTTTCGGATTTACCTGAACTCATATGGACTAACCTTTCTTTTGAAAAATACGTTTTATTTTATAAATTAATTTTACTTGAAAACGATGCCTCCTATCAAAATAAAACAAGGGGTACTTTTTTAAAGAAAAAACTCAAGGTTCTTAAAATATTGTACTTAAAATTAAAAAATCCTAGAAATAAAAAATATAGGATAATATTTACACTCAGCCCCACTCCGTGCGACGCCACTGGAAGAAATATTTTCACTCTAAACTAACTGTTATGTACAACTTATCGGTTGTAAGGCACGTAACAATTTTCATGTCATTATCTTTAAGGGTTTCCATACTATTATAAAAAAAAGGCTTCCTTCCCGACCCTCTTTGAGGGGCTCTAGCCCCCTAAAGGAGCATTTCTGAGGGTATGTTTATAGAACATTTCTGTAATATTTTTGGATGTTCTTTACGCCCTAGGAATATTGCACGCTAACTTTCGGATTTACCTGAACTCATATGGACTAACCTTTTTTTTGAAAAATACGTTTTATTTTAAAATTAATTTTACTTGAAAACGGTGCCTCCTATTAAAATAAAACAAGGGTTACTTTTTTAAAGAAAAAACTCGAGGTTCTTAAAATATTGTACTTAAAATTAAAAAATCCTAGAAATAAAAAATATAGGATAATATTTACACTCAGCCCACTCCGTGCGACGCCACTGGAAGAAATATTTTCACTCTAAACTAACTGTTATGTACAACTTATCGGTTGGAAGGCACGTACCAATTTTTATGTTATTATCTTTAAGGGTTTCCATACTATTATAAAAAAATACTTCCTTCCCGACCCTCTTTGAGGGGCCCTAGAGGAGCTTTTCTCGGGGTATGTTTATAGGACATTTTTGTCATATTTTTGGATATAATTTACGCCCTAGAAATATTGCACGCTAATTTTGGGACACCTTGTATATACACAAATGTGATAAATATCAAAATCTGACCTGAAACTGAAAGTGATCCACACACCTAATAGTGATGTAAGAACCTGTTACAGACTACCAGTTTACCTACCTAAATTTAAACGTTTTTTATTGTTTTTCATGAAGCAGTTGATTTTGGTGTTTATAATAAATATATTATTTGTAATTATATTTTCACTTTGTTGTTTTCATAGTTAAAATATTTTCATCATATTTTGTATTAAGTTATTAAGGAATTTTATTATTTTTGGTAATTTTTTTTCTTTAAAATAACGTAATCAATAAATTCCGTATTTGCTTTTTCATTTTATTAAATACTCTTAGGTTCCCAAAAATAACAAAAAAAAAGGATTTTTTTTATTTTGCAGTAATGTCTTAGTTTACTTTACCCCACCCAGCACCCCAATTTGCTCCACGGGTCCCGTAAGTTTGTTATTTTTTAAAAATAGTTTTGCTGTTAAATTCTTCGGTCATCAGCTGTTTTATATATTTTAACACACGTATTGAAAATATTTCAACACGCGTGTGATATAAAGGACTATCTAGCTAAGTTAGGCGTGCTTTATTTCTCATTTTCATAGGTCGTCGTAGGAAAAAGCTTTAAAAAGTTTATCTGAAAAAGAAGTGTGTATCTAGAGAACGAGAAAAAAAAAGTATAATAAATTGTATTTTTCTAAATATCAAAATTAACTTCAGTAAGATGCATAATCGTTTTTCCATTTCCGATATAATACTGTTGACAAAAATTCTTTCATTCTTTCTTGTAATTTGTTCCTACAGCATGTTATTAATAATGCCCAGTTCTGACTTGATTGATACAGTATAATAAATACATCACGATCATCGAAAGTTCATGCGAGATTCATTAAATTACTAGTTCTAGTTTAATAGAAACGTTAATTAAAAATTCAAGAGCTAAATAAACTTACGCACCTGAGACCACAAAATACGTCATTAAATTTCCTGACAAGCGGTAAACTTTGCAGTAGTTACGTGCACAAAAGCAGATGATTATTAAATTATTCAGTTTCTATTAACTATATAGGGACATCCAGATTCTACGATGTAATTTTTCAGACCCATGGTAAATTGGAAGGAATTTATATTTACGTATATTAAACTGTCCTTGGGTTTTTTGTGTTAATGAATGCATTTTCTATTGTTTGTTAGTTGTTTTACATGTACACTGCTGTGCAAAATTAAGTAGGGCAGTGCTTTATAGAGTTGTAAGTGGGGATTATATTACATGGTAGGTACATAGTCAAAAATCAATTGACAACAGCATGGATTGTTTGATTTAATCTAGTTTTTTTTTTATTTTTTATTTCAATCAAATTCGTAAATCATTCAGTTGTATGATTTATACTGTTATTTAAAAAAAATAATCATATAGGATTACTTTAAATCGATATTGATTAATTGTATAATATATGCAAACCTTATAAATCATGTTTGATTTGAGGGATTCTAAAATCCCTTGAAGGCCGCTGAGGCATACGTAACACGCAACAATTTACTCAATCGAGAGTACCACCTCATAATTTTCCTGTGGCAGGTCGGCAGGTGGCGTCAGTCGTTTAGAATAATGGTACATGTCTTTAACAAGGTGCCGGTTTGATCTTGTGTGTGACATAAGCAAGTGGGTGGTTCCAAAAACACCAAAAGCAGTACAGTGCTACTACTGTAGAAAAGCACCCAGATATGTATCTTAAATTTCTATATTTATGTATTGCCTTTGCCTTTTATTAAGCGGAATTCACACCAAAGCAATTGGCAACAAGCGATAACCGATAGGCGATACGCGATCTGAGTTGCCTATACCGCTCTGCTTATAAACGCTTTGTATTGATTGCAACTTGTTTGCACTGAAACGATAGTGATATCGCCTTACAAAATATTGCCTGACAAACGGCGATCTGTATCGCAAGCGATATTTGGGTTGTGTTGCTTGTTGCGAATTGCTTCGAAATGTCCGAAGAAAAACAGAATATTTTGTTTGTGCAAAATATTGAAAACTATCCCTGCTTGTATGATTATGCAAGAAACGACTCCTTCTTGCAGATTATTGGAGAAACAAGTCTTTAATTAATTAGAATTGAGAAACTGTCTTTATTCATCCTGTAGAAATTTTTAAATATTTCAGGATCTAAATTCATTTCTTTAGCAACTACACTCACCGAATGAACTATATTTTGCAAATGAAAAGGTCGCACCCAATACCGACGTCTACTTTTCTTGACCTTACTTCGTATTTTTCGTAATATATAAAACGCAATCACACCGACATTTTGGATGTCTACTAAATATTTTATCGAGTCAATGTGAATACAAACGCGATGCGATCTTGCCTATCGCTTGTTGCTTGTTGCTCATTGCATGTTGCCAATTGCTTTGGTGTGAATTCCGCCTAGTGTTTTTAAAACTACCTGCTTACCCATTGTAAGGATTTTTATAAAAAAATATTCTATAAGGTACAGTTTCCTTTTTTGACAACCTGTCAGCAACATGGTATTCTATGATCTTACAAAAAAATAAAAACATTTTTGTGTGTTATAATGTTTTTCTCTTCCTAGCATTCATTAAAACCGACACTCTAATCAGACATTTTGAAGAGAAGTTATATTGCGTTCCATCAAATTCGACAGGAAGCGGAGGAACCATTTAGGGGCGTCTTAAAATATCTTTAAATATTGTCCACTAAAATTTAATCAAAAATGATTTAAGAATAAATTTTAAACGAATAAATTATTACACATCGAAGCCAATTTTATCAGTTTTGATTAAAATATTTAACATAATTGATTAAAATATAATCAGTAATAATTGAGAGTGTTCATTTTTTAAATCAATCTGGTGTGGACCTGCATTTTGATTTAAAATTCATAACTTTTTTTTTAAATGTGTACATTCCTTTGTTGTAAGTTGTCAAATAGAAACAGTTCTCAAAATGGCACCAAATTTATACGTTCAAGTGGGCCTAACTATTTAAATTTCGAAAATTATGGAAAAAAAATACCATCACAGTAAAGCAACCATGGGAATAAAAAAAACACTATCGACAGAAGAACAGGAAATGGAAGGATTAGAGTGTCAACTGAAAACAATTATTTACAGTTGGTAAATTTTCTGCGTAAGAACCCTTTCTCTCCTGCTGGAGAGGCTGTACTGAACGTAAATTTTCCAGGATCGATATCTATAGCTTCCAGAAGACTAAAAGAAGCTGATTTAAAATAATTTGATACTGTGAAAAATACAAACTTTCGGAAAAAACACAAGCAGGTCTCAGTTATTTCTGCTTTAATTTATAATTTTTATATCCATGAGGGATGGTCACCGAGAAACAGTCGATAATAAAACGTATATTTTAGAAGCTGCTCGGCTTCAATTTTCGGCCCAATAACGAACATGATTTATGAGATGCCATTCGAACAGCTTGGGAAGACTTTATTAAAGTCGTTGTGGGAAATCTTTACGATTTAATTTTTCGACAACTCAATGAAATTCTTAAAACAAATAGCACAATAACAAATTATTAAATTTTTGAATTGGAATAATGCTCTTTTTGAATATTCGTATTTTAATTAAACAATGTCTTTTATATTTAAAACAGAAAGTTTTATATCCTTATTGTTTTCTCTTACTTAAAATAGCACAGAACTTTTAAGTCTATAATATGTTTTGAGGTGGTACTCAAGTAAAAATCCTTTAACATTAACAGATTAATGCTGATTAAGCACCTTTAGTTCTAAGTTAATAATTTACCAAAAAATTAATCTTCACTTAAACGCTCACATAAATGTAATGCTGTTTGGTGATATAATAGTATATTAAAGTACACGTTTTATAAAGCATCACTTTATAGCATGCGTCCATGTTAAAAAACGAGCCGTTGTGTCCGCCATATTGTCAGTATTATCATGACATTTGTGTTTTAATATATTGCAAGTTTTAACAAATTATGATTAATTTAGTAGCTTTTAACTGGTATTTATAAAGTTTTAGAGTTCTGTGTGAATAAAGTTGGTACTATGTGTTTTTTATAACTAAATTAATAAATGTATTAAAGTAATAAATATAATATTAGATTTCCGCAACCAAACATACATGCTAGGCCATGCCCCACGCCAGACGTCAACAGAATAAAACATTTGAATATTACTTATACCAACTTTTAAAAATAAAAAAAATGGTATCGTAATAGACTTGTTTCGATACTGAAAACTGTATCGTAATAGATTTCTTATGAAAAAAAATTAGAAAAGGCATCATTTTATAGCACGCGTCCATGTTAAAGAACGAGCCGCTTGCGGCGAGTTTTCTAACGGGACAAGTGCTTAAAACTGCTTTATATAACACGTACGTTATACTATTTTTCTAATTTGTAGTTTTTTCAATAAAAACACATATTTAAAAACAAAATAAATCCCTCAAATTTTGTAAATTTTTATGTCTAAATTTTATGTTGGTAATACAATTTTTTATCATAGTAGCCTCTGGGCAACAAAAATTATTTTGCGAACTGTCATTTTTTGATTTATTGACCCATTTTCACCACGAGATTCCAAAGTTATTTTAGCGATATGAGATTTGAAATTCGACGGAATACGTTGTGTGATCCTTGTACATTCGGTACATATACAGAGCGTTCGGAAATTCGGGCAATTTTGCTATTTTTTTTTTCGAATTTCAAAAGACGTGATTTTACGTCACGGCATTGCAATTTAGTATAGGGAAGATGGAAAATTCAAATAAAGTTGTAGTTAAAATCGACATTGGAAGGTTAGTAGCTTGAATTTTGGAAAGGATTTGGCAGAAAATAATAGCTTGCATCTACAAAAGCAAAATAGTTCTCCGTCAATAAAGTTATTATTTAATATGTGTTTTTTAAAGAACTAAAACAATACATACAGATTTGTAGATCTAGGCAACCAAACATACATACGTGGGTTCGTGTAGTATTTTGCATATTTGGACTAAAAAATATTAGTTATCTAGAATGCTATGCTAAACGGTGAAAAAAAACATGTCATGTAGGGCAAACCTTTTAATAATAAAATTCGGAGTTCGAAATAGATCTATTTCGAACGCGCTAGCGAGTTCGAAATAGATCTGTTTCGAGACAAAATTAGAAAATAGTATATTAACGTACACGTTTTATAAAGGCATTTTTATTCTTCCGTATACAGGGTGCCCCATAACGAAAAATTTCGAATTTCTTATTCACGGTTCATTTCCATAAATTATGTTTCGGTAAGAAAGGTATTTATTTAAATGTTTCCTATCATGTTACATTCAAACGCAAATATCTCAAAAACTAGTTAAAATATCGTGAATAATGAATTACAAAATTTTTACGTATAAAACCCTCTCTTTCACAATTAGCGGTAAAGCGGTCAAAAAAGAGAAAAACAAAAAATATTTGCGAGAATTTATCCAACTCATATTGTGTAACTAGCGTCCTTTGGGAGCTATAACAAAAATTTTAATTCCTCCGCAAGATCGATTTCAAGTCACTTGACACTCTGTCAGTTCTGGTCTATTGAATTTTTATAAGTTGGTATGAATTTCAGGATCGGATTTGAAAATTATAAACCTGATAACTTCTAAAACAATTGATGCAATAGTCTTATCGGTTCTAATGCTTACTATTGCGAAACAATGGTAATAATAATAATATTAATTGATAATAATAAATGATAATATTAATAATTTATTTTCAATATTTTGTTTCATAAATAATATATTTTGGGTATTAATAAACCTGAGTTGTTATATGGTTTAAAGATATAGTGTCATAGTAGAATTAAAAACTATATATTAAATTGTAATTTTCCAAACCTCGAAAATACTAATTAACTGAAACGCAATTTCAAATAGGATTCTTTCACTCATATTTATAGCAGCATTTTTTTGTTTTATTTGTTCCAATTATACCCATAGGGTAAACACGAATACAATTCAACATAAACTAATTGAATTCAGTCAGATATTAAATTTACTGTCGAGGAAATATATGACTTACGTAAGAGACGTCGACCCAAATATGGTTTTTATAGAATTTGTTAGTTATGATACGGTTACATTTCTAATAGGCTAACATAATGTCAAATACTTTATTTTAAACAGTATTTTAATTTAATGTTAAATAAACATCCATTTAATCACTTTTTTTTTGGTTCTACGGTTGCTATGTATCCTATTACTCAAACACAAAAAACAATGCATGCAGGGCTACTTTACCTTCTTATATTTGAAGTAAAGGTTAAACTGGACCTAATTTACCCAGTGTTTTCATTTTAAATAGCTAGTTATTTGTCTATTGTTAAATCATATCGCTTTTTAAAAACAAACTAAGATAGTTTAACAACAGTTACATAATTCAAAGACGATGAATACTAGTAAAACCTTTAAAAAAAAAGAATGTAAATAATTCCTTCAAATTTAAATAGCTGATTTTTAAAAGCAAAATTATTTTTATTTTTTAAACTATGGCATAGTGCCAGAAAAATAATTTCTACTTATTTTTATTGAAACAAAAAAGGATAACCGACACAAGGCAAATATTATACATTAGAAACATAACCTATGCGAACAAGCACATTTTAAGAAGAAAAATTTCTGACAAAAATGGCGTTCCGATAAAATCAACCTTATACCTTATCGATAACATCAACAAACGTGCAAGGCACACAATGCTTATTATGATCCATAATGATCTAACGTCTAAAAAAAGAATAAAACCATTTTAACTTGTAAATTTTTGGTCAAATGAATAGTGATTGTGACACAAAAGTAAATAAAATTCAATCAAAGTAAAAATAAAAGGCACCAAAACTATTAAACATTGTGAAAACGTCATCATTTGTAATAGAAAGCACAAAAACTCAATTTATAACTTTCAATGCCGATTTATTAAATTTTTAACAATTAAAAACATATAATATATTTTATTAACAGTTAGCTTAGGTACAGTATAAACATTTATAAATAATTTAAAATTTAATATTTACTTCCCTAACGTCTTTCTTTTATAAGAAGTCCTGGATGTGTCTCGTATTAGGGTCCAGCAATAGTCGGCTAACATATTCGGGCTCCACTTTCCTGTACACCTTTTCTCTATGGAGGCAATATCTTGGTGAAATCGTTTTCCATGCTCATCTGATACTGCTCCTAAATTTTCAGGAAAAAAGTCCAAATGAGAATGGAGAAAGTGAAGTTTTAGTGACATGTTGCATTCTAAAATATGATAGGCCGTGAGTAGTTCTTCCACGAGTTCACGATAATTTTCTGATTTATTATTTCCAAGAAAATTGTTGCAAACACTTTCAAATGCATTCCATGCCCGACTTTCATTGTCACTTAAAATTTGCCTGAAGTTCGCATCTTTAAACAATTGCCTAATTTGGGGACCAACAAAAATTCCTTCTTTAATTTTGGCCTCACTTATACGTGGAAATTTGTCTTTTAAATACGTGAAAGCATTGCCTTCTCTATCCAGTGCTTTAACAAAACTTTTGATCAGACCCAGCTTAATGTGAAGTGGAGGTAAATATATTTTTTCTTTCTGAACTAATGGTTCTCGGGTCAAATTTTTAACGCCAACTTGTATTGTGTCACGTGGAGGCCAAACCTTAATTTTATAATGTTTGTCTCTTGCACGGCTGTCCCATTCACACAAGAAGCAACAGTATTTTGTATGTCCTGATTGCAGTCCTGTCAGTAACGCCACCACTTTTAAATCTGCACAAATGTTCCATTTGTGATCTTCGTACTTTACACATCTTAGTAACATCTTAAGATTGTCATATGTTTTTTTCATATTTACCGAATGACCTATAGGAACCGATGGATGCTCGTTTCCATTAAAAAGTAAAACAGCTTTTAGACTTGTTTTAGACGAATCTATGAATAGTCTTCATTTATCGGGAGTATATGGTAAGTTCAGTTCGGTCATTAGGCTAGGTATGTCATGTCAAAATACTAAATCACCTTCCACTGCAAAAAAATTTGGGAGAGTAGATTGCCTTTTCCTGTAGATGGACACCTTCACTCCTTTTTCCAAGAGCTTCCACTGCTGCAGGCGGGATCCGAGAAGTTCAGCTTTTGTTTTCGGGAGGTCCAAGTCACGAACAAGGTCATTTAATTCACCTTGAGTGATTAAATGAGGTGTATCAGGCAAATCATAAGAACTAGGGATGTAGCTTGGTCCGGCTTCTGGTGAAATACTTCCGGAGTCTAATTCGGAATCAAGCGTGTAACTCTCAGGTGGCTGGGGAATGGGTAATGAGTTGTCATGGGGCACTGGTCGCATTGCAGAAGGAATATTGGGGTACTGAATGCTACGCTTGGTTTTGCTAGTAATTCCTTTAATATTCGTCATGCAAAAATAACAATCATCTACGTGATTACGAGGTTCCCTCCAAACCATTGGAACTGCGAATGGCATAGATTTATGAGTACCTTTCAGTCTTCCAGTCAATGTTCTCGAGCACGAACTGCAACACATTTTTGGGGCCCAGGACCTATCTTGATCGCCAACTTTGCATCCAAAGTACAGTTCATAAGCCTTTTTTACTAATGAAGATATCGGTTTTTGGTACGCTTTTGCGGTAACTTCGCCACAAATATAACAGAAGCTATCGGCTTTATTAACGCAAACGCGCATCGGCATTTTTGGTACCGTTTTAACACGCCCGTAGATCTAAGCGAAAATATGAATAGATGTTTACTAAATGATGATATAGTAACGACTAAAGGCATATTTCAAGCATAGATCCAACTACCTGCAAATAACGATGGGGCGACCGTTTATTACCTATTAATGGGCCTATTCGACCCTTCCAAGAAATCTGAGGCCAATATAAACATTTGGTGGTCAGTTGTATATTAGTTTAGGTCCAAATATTACAAAATACACGATATTTTTATAAAGAGGTGTTGAACAGTGTTATTTCTCTGACTTAGGTAGGTAGGGGAGAGTTGGACAAATCCGGGTAGGTTGATAAAACCGGGTATTGCCTCGTTCTGCCAAATGCCAAAACAGCTTTCCATATTATTAACCTTTAAAAATCAGCTATTTGATTTTAAAGGAATTATTTTTATTATTGTTATTATTATTATTATTGTTTGGCAATAGTAAGGTTAAAATAAACTATTTAACATTATATTAGCCTATATAGTATAGTTTAAATAGCTAACCATATTAATATGTAATAGGATAGCGAACAATTAGCAAAAAAACAAAACTAAAAAAAGAGAGAAATACGCCATAGATTAATTTTGGCTATGCAACAGCAGTTTCATCGGTGCAAGCCGCCTACTGCTGTGACAACAATAATAATAAAATATATATATAATTCTATTTTCTGGGTCTACGTACCTTACATAAGTGAAATTATTATTTGATATTACTATTATTATTGTTTGTATGACAAATAAATAAAGCTTTTAATATTAAGTTAGCCTACATACAAGTTTAGAAATGTAACCGTATCAGTATCAATAAATTGCAATTTAACAAACAAATTCCATAAAAACCACTTTTGGGTCTACGTACTTTACATAAGTCAAAAACTGTGAAAGTGGGGTTTCCACCAACAGAAAAATTTAATCCCTGGCTAAACTGATGTCTTTAACTCTATGTTAGCCTATCTACAAGTTTAGGAATGTAGCTTTAATGTAACAAATTCTATAAAAACCGTATTTGGGTCTTCGTACCTTACGTTAAGTCAAAAACTGTTAAATTAGGGTTTCAATTGACAGAAAAATTAAATCCCTGGCTATATTGAAGCTTTTAACTTTATGTTAGCCCACACACAAGTTTAGAAATAATATAACTGTATCATAACCAACAAATTCCATAAAAACTACTTTTGGGTCTACGTACCTTATGTAAGTCAAAAACTGTTAAAGTAGGGGTTTCCATTGACAGAAAAATTAAATCCCTGGCTATATTGAAACTTTTAACTTTGTGTTAGCCAACAAATTCTATAAAAACCATATTGGGGTCTACGTACCTTACGTAAGTCATATGTGGGGATTTCCTTGACAGTAAATGTAATATCTAACTGAATTCAATTAGTTTATGTTAAACTCTAGGTATATTATTTTACCTATAGGTATAATCTGAACAAATAAAAGAAAAAAATTCTGTTGTTAATATGAGTGACAGAATCCTATTTAAAGTTGCGTTTCAGTTAATTTAGTACTTTTAATATTTGGATGATTATATTATTATAAAGTTTTTAAATCTATTTTGACACTTTAAACTATATAAAAATTCATGTTTATTATTACCTACCCTAAATTATATTATTTATAAAACAAAACTTTCAAAATAAATTATTATTATTATTATTTGGTAATATTAAAGCGGCAAAACCGATGAGAATATTGCATCAATTGTTTTAGAAGGTATCACATGTATAATTTTCAAGTCCGGTCCTGAAATTCATGCCAACTTATAAAAATTTAAATGAACAAAATTGACAGAGAGTCACGTGACTTTGCCTCCATCTTGCGAGAGTATTCAAAATTTTTACTATATCTATTCTATATGTCAGCCCACTGTTTTTGCGTATGCCAGTTTGTAACGCAGAAATAAAAAATGTCAACTGAAAGAGTTCGCCAAATGGTATGCACGCACACGGTCAATATTTTTTGTTTAAATTTTAGCCTCAAAGTATTTATAGCTTTTGCAATTATTCTAGACCAACTAACTGTTGGATCTAATATAAAACGAAACTGACAAAAGGTCAATTTCTTAGGATAAAAATTGAGAAAACCTACGTTTTATTTTGAACTCTATAAAAGGAATGATGCATAAAATAATTGAAATTTGATAGTTTATAGGTTGTCCCAGAACCCAAAACCTCCTTGATTTTTTTGACCATGTGACCTCAAATATTTTCTGTTCAATTTATATATAAATTTGTGGATGGATAAGATAAAACCCGAATATCCCTTTGTCGTATCCAATCAGACACTGCGTGGGCGGTGTGAACTGGACAGTTGTCGTGCTGATAAATTAAATTGTTATTGGGAGACGTGACGTTTGGGGACAGCGACATTATTTTATTGAATATATAGGTACGGTTTGTAGTTTTCAATGTTTTCCTATACGCACGTGCGGAAAAACGGTTTGTTTCAAAAATGTAGGTACCAAAATTTTTAAAAGAAATTTATCCATTGCTCGAAATCTATTAGATTAGAGAAAGTTACTTTTCTCGCTAATACTATAAATTTTTAGTGGTTCTCCCTGTACCAAAAAAAATTGATTTTTTAAATATAGGATAATGCAATAACTTAAATAATAAACTTTCAAACATGTAAACCCAAAAAAACATTATTCTTAAATTGATCGCTTTATATTTCTGTTTATAAGTTAAACAGAAATACTTGGAATATAGTAAACGAAATAACAGAAACAAAAAGGAAAATGAACGCCAGATCCAGCTTAAAATCAATAACACATTAATATCAGAATTATCAGACGTTGTCGATCAAGTAAATAAACACTACTCATGTATAACCATTGCAATGACAAAAACACTGTTCCAATCGAATAATTTTT
This sequence comes from Polydrusus pterygomalis, assembly GCA_963969555.1. Lineage (NCBI taxonomy): Eukaryota > Metazoa > Arthropoda > Insecta > Coleoptera > Curculionidae > Polydrusus > Polydrusus pterygomalis. Next base: position 125,328,939 of record OZ018375.1, read on the forward strand.
AACGCCAACAACGACAGTAGAGGAAGTCATAAATATTTTAAATGATATGCCAAACAAACCCTCAACAGGACTAGATGATTCAACATTATACCGTGACGTGTCTTATAAATGAATCATTTATATCTGGACTGTTGCTCTCTTCACTTTAAATCGCCTAACTTATACCAATAGATAAAGGTGGAGGAAAAATAGGCTCATAGCCCGTCTATCACTTATATCAAAACTAACGAAGAAGCTATTCAAAAATAGAATGGTTACAATAATTATTCTAGAACTTGACAATAAATACAACGTAGATAGTGTTGTACCACGATATTAGACGATTGCAGCAAGAGTGACGAATATATTTTGGTAGTTAACATACATGGAGTCGATCAGTTGCACATAATATGATTATAAATATTTTAAAAAAGCTGTCTCCCTATAAATGACAAGAAATAAAAATTTTAAATTTGGTCCTTTTGTACACTGAGAAAAATGATCGAATACAACAGGCTTGCTAAGACAGGTTTTTATTGATAGCTTATATTATGTTCTATTAACTAATATTAAATAAATTGCTATTGTATCAAACCCGCTACATTTGCTAGCACAATGTTTTTATTGATAGTAATCAGTTCCATTAGCAGCACAGTTTTGTTGAATAATGAACGACTTTTGAGACAGCAATTTTGTTAAGAAATAAATAATTGTATATTCTCAATGCGACGCATTTTATTCCCAGTAAAGCGCTTTCTCTACAATTAAGAAAGCAGAACAGCTCCCAAAAACGCCGTGCCCCGTATTATTCTGCCCTGTTAAGGTAAAGGGCAGTAAGTAACATTTTTTTCAAAAATGAGATATTCATGTTGCATGCCTAAGCAGTAACTGCCCTAGGGTCACACAGGGTTTGAAGCCGATTAAGAATCAACTTATGCCAGAATCACCTATAGCAAAAGGCAGTAACTAACAATATGACTCTTCATGTTATGGTAACAGGCAGCAACTTAACAACTTATTGCTGTTTGCCTACACAATTAATTAATATATAAATTAAAATGTGAAGGTAAACAGCAGTATTTACCTGTTTACTTAGTTACTGCCTTTTGCTGGAATATTACTTTAAAAAATAGCGACTTGATATTATAGTAGTGTTAAGCCAAACAGCAATAGGTAGCTGATGAATTTTTATCAAAAATCAAAGTTACGGAATTTTCCGTTTTGTGAAAAAATAAGACATATTTAGTAACGTTCTTTAATACTTTTTTACTGAAAAACCAATAAAAAATAAATTGTGTAGAAGAAAATAAACTAAATTGACAATAACTCAAAATCATTGTTTTGCACTTACTGCCTTTTACTTTAACAGGGCAGTATTAGTTTCAACGTTGCGCAGGTCATATCGTTGTTCGGAATCTTCTAGCTGTCCTGTCTGAATTTAAATTTTATCGATCTTACCAATACCTGTTTCAATTAATTTATTTTTACTTTGTATTTTGGTTTTTTTAAACTTTGCAATGTCGGATAAAGCAATAGAAGATTCTTATTTCGCACAACCCATCATTACTATTAGACTTTAGAATCTATGGACGAATTTTAGCATCTCAGTAAACCATGTTGCATTGTAGCTAATCATATATGCAATGTTAAAGGGCAAGAACAATCTCATACTAGAAGCCATTTAAATTTTTGAGAACTACAGTACTGATTTTTAGTAGTAAGTATATGCTTTATTAACCGTAGGAAGCAAATATTATTATAATTAAGGTCGAGTTTTATTACAACTGCCAGTCTGAAGTAATACATTATATAAAACTAGATTACACACCCAATCGAACTTGATAATTACTGTGAGATAATGACTATAAACCATTCTATGGTAGCAATAACTCCAATTTCCTATTGACTAAATTACCGTGATATTATCACTACACAATGGTCTAGCGATTGTTGTCTAACAGAAGGAAAGCGCGTTGCTGTCATTTATAGTATTAAACAGTTGTATAAATGATGTGAATTATAACAGCCTTTGTATATTTGAAATATAACTTAAATTCGAGTGTACTTTCATAGTATCGGGTACACTTATACTAATAGGTAGAATATCATATAAAGTTTGCTAAGCAGTTTTTGTCGGAACAGACAACAACAGAGAATCATCGTGTTACGTGCTTTATCTGAGGCAGTTAAATAACCCATTAGAAGTAAGTGGATACTACAACAATATTTAGTTTACTTAATACTAAACACATTTTCCACTTTAATCAAGATTAATAGTAATTTTAGGGCACATTACGAAAATTTTATGGATTGTAAAATGATAGTTTACTTTTACGTGCCATCCTGAGCTCCTTTTTGATTTTTATGAAACGTTTCAAGTATTTTGGGAATATATGTTTCAATAATTTAAAAGCTGATAGAAGCAAATGTTACTATAATAAATAAAAAGCTATAATAATTATTCTAAAAACATTATCTATTATAAGAACACCCCAGTATCAATCCAAATATGACGTGTTCTTATTTTGGGTGACCATGACAAATTAATATTAAAATTCAAATTTTGTCTACTAGACAGTCAAGACACAACATTACAGGTCACAATTCTCACAACCTTTTAGCGTTAAATACTAACCATAATAAATATTCTCTATTCCACTCAATCCAAAACACTTTGACCTGTAATATTGTGCCTTAACTGTCCGGTGGACTAAATTATTTAAATCTGTTAGTAATATAACCAGGTTGTTAATGTTTAAATTTTGATCTACTTTTATTTACTCTGATGATGGCTTTTAACCGCGTAGGCAGTAGAATTTATATCTTTATATAATAAAGAAGGTAAAGGACGTCTTGACTTCTTATTCAATTCATATATAATTGCTACATCATTATTTATACGAACAATAAAATAATAATAAATATATGCCAATTATTGTAAGTATGTATTTCAGTAAAATATTCTTATTGTATGGACGTAAAACTGTTTTTTTACAACATCGCTAACTGCGATGAGTGGAGGAAACTATCAAAACTTTTTATTGTGCCTTTTGAATTTGTTCCGCTTCGCGGGTTGTTGTAGTGGCTTGGGCTTTGTCTGTGTGGTGGTGTGGTATATGAAATATTTGTCAAATATGCGTAAGTGTAAAAGGTAAATTGACTTATGTGTGTTTTTTTTTAGTTTAATAAATACCTACTTTTCTCATGCTACCTACTTTTTTTATAATCCTTTCAGATATATACAGCCGTATATATATTTTTATTTATCTATATACAGGGTACGCCAAACTCGATGGCCCCTTAGAAGTATCTAGATAATGAAACAAGTTAGGAATTTGAAATTTAGGATTTGTCCATAGGAGGTCATGATCTCCAATTTGAAAATAGTTATAACATTGCGGCGTTGCCAGATCTACTCTTACTACATACCAACTTTGTTATTTCAAATGTAATGCCCTGTATATTTTCACATTTTTGGATACCGCTGGACATTTTAAAACTTTTCTGTATAACCGATAGTATACCTATCTAGAGCCGTTTGACAAATAAAAATTATTTATTAAGAAATTTAACAACACGCATCCCTCAATAAAAAAATAAGATTTTTCGCAACGGACAAAGACAACCGACTGAGATTTTGGCTGTTGTTCCTTAATAGGTTGTTTTGTCATAATATGTCAGGCAAATTAAATTATCTCATACAGGGTGTCTACAACATCATATTCATTTCGTGCAACATAAAAATTGTAGTTATGCAGTAATTTTAAATGGAACACCCTATATTTTAGAGTGGTAACTAAAAGATCCATTAATTCTCTATCTAAAAGTATTATGTGATGTCATACCTAATTTTAGCCGTTTTGGACTTATAAGCAAAAAAACAAAATAATGTAATTAATGTAAATATAATTTCTTATTAGCAGAAGAAGTAGGCTATGACTTCAATCAAAAACGTTTGTCAAAATGTCACTGCCTATTTGGCAAGTAAACGCTGTACTTACGTTCGTAATCTATTATCTGAATATGGCGAATTCTTATACAAACGAGGAAATTTTAAAACTTTTCTACATTCATGGCGAGTGCAACAGAATTATTAATAGAACATGCAGAACATTTAACGAACACTATCCGCACTTAGTCCCAATGAACAAAAATAAATTTAATAGGATAAAAAATAACTTTAAGAACAATGGTCAAATAAAGCAGGAAAGAACCCAAATTAAACCTGTAACAGGTAACGAAGACAATGAAATAAATGTTCTTGCACATTTTGTTGCATTTCCTCATGCATACCTGTTACAGGTTTAATTTGGGTTCTTTCCTGCTTTATTTGACCATTGTTCTTAAAGTTATTTTCTATCCTATTGAATTTATTTTTGTTCATTGGGACTAAGTGTGGATAGTGTTCGTTAAATGTTCTGCATGTTCTATTAATAATTCTGTTGCACTCGCCATGAATGTAGAACAGTTTTAAAATTTCCTCGTTTGTATAAGAATTCGCCATATTCAGATAATAGATTACGAACGTAAGTACAGCGTTTACTTGCCAAATAGACAGTGACATTTTGACAAACGTTTTTGGTTGAAGTCATAGCCTACTTCTTCTGCTAATAAGAAATTATATTTACATTAATTACATTAGTTTGGTTTTTTGCTTATAAGTCCAAAACGGCTAAAATTAGGTATGACATCACATAATACTTTTAGATAGAGAATTAATGGATCTTTTAGTTACCACTCTAAAATATAGGGTGTTCCATTTAAAATTACTGCATAACTACAATTTTTATGTTGCACGAAATGAATATGATGTTGTAGACACCCTGTATGAGATAATTTAATTTGCCTGACATATTATGACAAAACAACCTATTAAGGAACAACAGCCAAAATCTCAGTCGGTTGCCTTTGTCCGTTGCGAAAAATCTTATTTTTTTATTGAGGGATGCGTGTTGCTAAATTTCTTAATAAATAATTTTTATTTGTCAAACGGCTCTAGATAGGTATACTATCGGTTATACAGAAAAGTTTTAGAATGTCCAGCGGTATCCAAAAATGTGAAAATATACAGGGCATTCCATTTGAAATAACAAAGTTGGTATGTAGTAAGAGTAGATCTGGCAACGCCGCAATGTTAAAACTATTTTCAAATTGGAGATCATGACCTCCTATGGACAAATCCTAAATTTCAAATTCCTAACTTGTTTCATTGTCTAGATACTTCTAAGGGGCCATCGAGTTTGGCGTACCCTGTATTGTATTAAAATTGAATTTTTAGTATAAGATCTGCGTTTTATTATTTGAGATCCACATGAAATTAGACTGATTTACAATAGACATGCCAGCAAAATTTTCACACTTAAAAACACAAAATTCTGTAGTTACATTGAAAATTTCATAAATTTATTTTCAACCAATTAGAAGGCTCCTTTTTGTTTACGTTGCTTACAGCAACGGGAGACTATCGCGACAGTCTATAGCCTATTAACCTAATGAAATTAATAAGTGATTTTTTCTTAGGTATACTACTACGACTTAATTTTAATTCAAATGTCAAGTCATTTCACTTTTCAGCAAGTAACAATCAGTTTTTTAGTCGTACCCGTGATATTTATTGTTACAATAATATTGTGTAAAAAATGATTTGTTTTGGTAATAAATCAGCAAGTTCGATTGCTAAAGAAATAGAGCAGTTAGTAATTCATTTTTATTACTAAAATTTGAGAAACATTATAATATAACAAATTTGTTATCTGAAATCCAATGTCTTTATAGTTTTAAATTCAAATATAACTTAAAAAAACATATTTCCGATGAGTTTAGTTTAATATGACGCACTGTAGTTTTACAATAGAAGTTGATTTTACTTGTTAGTAACTAAGGTTTATTACTAAAATTTCAGGAACATTAAAAGAAACTCCAATATATGAAATTTTCTTACCGAATCTCCCACGCAGCAGAATTAATTCCTTCCCGATAATTTTTTTCTCGGTTTCACTCATGTTTTTGTTGATAGAAAATTTCCCTCGTCTTCAACTCGGAATAATTTTCTATCAACAAAACCATTAGTGACTTTTATTTTTTATCGGTAATAATTCTGCTGCTAGGGAGATTATAAGTGAAAATCAATTATATTAAAAAAGTCAATATTACAAAAAAAACTCCGAAATGTATTTGAAAGTTATAGATATTTGGAGGGATTACAGTACCTTGGAACAAAAACACTATAATGCAATCTTGTCTAAAGAAAATTCAATAATTTAAAAATTTACATTACCGATACCCCTGGCAGCTTTATTTCCAAACTTTTTAACAAATTATGTTTTAGAAATTGCCTTAAAAATCAGTCTTGAAAAGCTAACTTGCCTCTAAATCTGATTAAAGACCACAGAACGATAAAAGTCCATTATAGTCGAGCTTTTCGCTGTTGGGGCAAAGTATTATGTGCGTTCCGGGTAATTTACTTTTTATATTTTTCAAATTTTATCATTGTGTGGTTTATATGGCTGGTCTGGCAGATCTTAATATCGTCACTGGAAAGGTAATAGTTCTAAAGCGACAAAATGCTAATATTCAGGAAAACGTTTTAAATATACATTTTTTAGAAAAAATGTAATTTTTATATTTTCTAGCAAACTTATTATAGGTTTGAAGAAAATAGTTCATTTAAAAGTGAACTGATCGAAAATGCAAATAAAAAGCAGCTATATTTACGCCCATGGGGACTCGAACTAATGCTTATTATCAAGCGGCACAGAGAAATTTGCATTACGCAGCCTATTTTACGCTTACCACGGATCGAATTAAGGTTTTATAACAAACACGAGTTAAAGTACTATTCATATAACCGCCAAGACCCTATGAATCTTGAAAGCTGTTTTGACTAACACGCCATTGGCCTAATATTCTAAAAAATGTGAAATAGATTATGATGATGGTCACTATTAGTATAAAATACGGCAAATTGACTAACTAGGCAAAAATGGTAATCTATAGCATACAAGGGCGTCCATAGAGCGTTTTTCAGGGGGGGGGCAAAAACTTAAACAATACTTTTTTATATACAGTGTCACCAGTAAAGTCCGCATCATATGGGATTTTTTTTTATTAATAGCTTTATTCGAAATTTGACTTTGGCATCAAGTTCTGCTTCGATCGAGATAAAAATTAAGCAAAAAAATAGTAGTCACGTCATTATCTGTCAAATTTTAATTTTTTTCAAAAAATTATTCAAAAGTGGGGTTATTTCTGAAAATATCAAAAAAAGTTATAGAAAAAAGTTTTTTTAAATGCAGTTTCTAGCCCACACGCAAAATTTCAGCTGAATAAGATAATTTTTATTTTTTACCAATATTTTGTAAATTGCACCACTTTTGCAAAATAACACTCAACGCAACCTACAAAAAAATTCTTAGGTTTGACAAATTTCAGATACATTTTTTTAAAGTAGCGTTATATTAAATGTGTGTTTTTCTACGAAATCAAAATTGGGTTATTAAAATTTGGTCGCATGTGATGCAAAGTTCATTTGTTATTGACCCTGTATAAGGTAACTTCATAAAATAAGTATTTTTGAAAACATAGTTTGTATCTGAAAGTAATACACCTTAATATTAAGACAAACACAGTGTCATCAGTAAAGTGTTCATTAAGTGGAAAATAAATTTTTGCTTAACCCAACGAAAAGTTTAACTATTTTCAACGATTTAATTTAAAATCTCTTTATTTTATTTTTTATTTTTTTACTTTCGGTCACAAACTACGTTTTCAAAAATACATATTTTATGAAGTTTCTTTATACAGGGTCAAAAACAAATAAACTTTGCATCACATGCGACCAAATTTGAACTGCCCAATTTTGATTTTGTAGAAAAACACACATTTAATATGACGCTAGCTTAAAGAAAATGTATTTGAAATAAAGCATTGTCAAAACTAAGAAATTTTATGTATAGGTTGCGTTGAGTCTTATTTTGCAAAAGTGGTGCAATTTACAAAATATAGGTAAAAAATCAAAATTATCTTATCCAGCTGAAATTTTGCATGTGGGCTAGAAACTGCATTTAAAAAAAAATTATAACTTTTTTCGATATTTTCAGAAATAACCCCACTTTTGAATTATTTTTTGAACAAAAAATTAAAATTTGACAGATAATGCGAATCACGTGACTACTATTTATTTGCCTAATTTTCATCTCGATCGATGCAGAACTTGATGCCAAAGTCAAATTTTGAATAAAGATATTAATAAAAAAAATTCCATATGATGCGGACTTTACTGGTGACACTGTATAAGACTATTTATTTAACTTATGCCTAATGTATTAATTTATTAATATGTTTTTATTATGTAATTGTTCAGTTTAGTGATTTGTTGGTCTACTAACTAACCACTGTACTATTCAATATTTATACTGAATTATAAAATAAAAAATGCCCCCCCCCCCCTCCCCTATGGACGCCGTTGATAACATATCAAACAGATTCAACCGACACAAAAGTAAAAAATATAGAAAACTTAAGTAGCGGCAGTAATTAACAAAATGCCACAACGATAACAATAGTGACACAGTTTTTATGTCAAACCAGAGTTAATTATGGCATACTTACAAAAAACCGAATGGAAATTAAATTGTCGAGAAAATTTTACAAATAATAATCGCTTATAAGTCAAAAACATGACTATAGAGGGTGTTATTTAAGTATGTGGCCAAACTATAAGGGGTGCTTCTCTAAGTGATTTTAAGAAGAAAGATTTTTATAAACGTGGGTCCGAAAATGCATAGTTTTTCCGATACAGGGTGTCAAACTTTAAAAAAAAAATCGGATTCGGTTCGTAAATATCTCAATACTCTTTTATTCGATTTGGTTAAAATTTGGCAATTCTGTTTGTAATAACAAGAGGATAATTTAACCTCAATTAGATTAAAATTATTAATTCCAGTGGCGTCCCGGAAAACAGTCCAACTAATATTTTTGACAAAAAAATTGCGCGCCACTGACTTTTTTAAAATTATGTATTTTTTTCGAATTAAGCAACTACAAATACAACTATTTTATCTCCTGAGTTTTTTTCATATCTTGGTTTGTTTTCGAGAAAATAAATAAAAACCACTTTATTGCATGTCCCAGGGATAATAAGAGTAAAAAATTTAAACTACTTACCAAACTATTAAGCAATTAAAATTACAGGAAAGTCCTCTTTTGAATTTTTTCCCACAGATTAAAACTGTTTTCGATAAAAGAAATTAACATAAAATAATCGCATAACGTAATAATTTATTACTGCAATGTTTTAAAAGTAACAACTATATCTCTTATTGTCCCGAGGACATGCAATAAAGTGGTTTTTATTTTTTTCTCGAAAACAAACCAAGATATGAAAAAAACTCAGGAGATAAAATAGTTGTATTTGTAGTTGCTTAATTCGAAAAAAATACATAATTTAAAAAAAGTCAGTGGCGCGCAATTGTTTTGCCAAAAATATTAGTTGGACTGTATTCCGGGACGCCACTGGACTTAATAATTTTAATCTAATAGAGGCTAAATTATCCTCTTGTAATTATAAACAGAATTGCCAAATTTCAACAAAATCGAATAAAAGAGCATTGAGATATTTAAGAACATCCGATTTTTTTTAAATTTTGACACCCTGTATCGTAAAAACTATGCATTTTCGGATCCATGTTTATAAAAACTTTTCTTCTTAAAATCACCTAAAGAAGCACCCTTGAAGTTTGGCCACATACTTAAATGACACCCTGTGATATAGGTACAAAAATAAAAAGCCAGCTGTTTAAATAAGTGATACATTTAAACAAATATACTAATATATAAGTCTTATAATCACCTTTTCAAGTAATCAAATTAACTGTATTTTAAAATTTAAAAGTATGCTGCAACTAAGATTTCGGTAAAGTGTTGAAAGCTCTCTAGTATTAGTTAACTGTCCATCAAATTTCAGGGTCTTTATATTTCAGAGTTAAAAAATATCAACATTTTATTAAGTTAACTTTTTCGGTCAAAAAAAGTAAAATTTAATTATTGTAGAAACGGTAAGAGATAGATTAAGGACAATCTTAAGGAATATTGTTAGGAAATTAATTGGGGTTTCGATAATAAAATAAAATACATTGTGTTCCATGGAAAATATCGAGGTTGCTACTAATTTTTGTTAAAAGTGGCAATACTGTATCATCAAACATGTTTTAGATAAATAGAGCGTACCCGTTCATGTAAATGACCAAATTTTTAGATCGATTTGTTAGCTGATTCGTCATATACGTCTAACGTACCATAAATCACCTGATCATACATCCTAAATTAAGAAGCTCGAAAACAACACGGAACAATAATATGTATGCAGTCTTATGAAATCCCCAAAAGACGAGGATACGAAGAACATAATATTTTGATATCCTTGTGTTCCAAACTAAATTATTGTAAAACTTTACTGCAGAACCATTTAACATTAGTCACAGCTACTTATTTATTATATACTTATAATATTTCTCAGACCCGATAAAATGGATAGATACATAATTCAAATGACAAGTTAAATTAAATTTGCCATAATTTTAATTAAAAAAAAATTAATTAATTTCTGTTATTCTATATCTGTAGCAAAGGCCATCCTCAACTTCGTTAAAAACTATTCTCTTAGAACTGTCCTAGAATTTCTGGCAAGCTAACTTGTTCGTAAATCTTAGTAAAGGACACAAGGACCATAAAATTCTATTATGTCTGACTTTTTCCTCTTTGCATTATATAAGTCTTGGCTAATTAACTTTAAATTATTTTTAAAATACTATGGAATCTGTATCCAATTAAATAAAATAGAATATTATAACAGTATTAATATGTAGGTGTAGATCATAGATCGGGGGGAAATAACCACGATTTCTTTTAAAGTGTAATGGTCACTTTAGTTATAAAATTGTATGTTTCCATTTAAAAATGTTGACATGCCTCCGTACGGTTTTTAAATGACATTATGAGAAGTAGATGAAAAAGAGGGGCTCTACGCCAGACTCCACTACGCTATCTGCGCATGCGCGTCGTTCAAAACTTTTCATAAGTCGTTCAAAGCTGTTCATAAGTCATTTAAAGCTGTACATTAATCGTTCAAAGCTGTTCATAAGTCATTCATAGCTGTTCATACCTGCGCACTGCTGACGCAGATAGCGTGGTGGAATGGGGCGTAGAATCCCTCTTCTCCCTCTTCTTAAATATTTTGTTTGTCTATTACGTCATCAACCAAAATAAGTAAAGGGAAAGAACTAAGACACTTTAAGTCTTCCTCCACTGGTATACTAAGATGACTGTATAAACAGTCATCATCAGGAGAAGATAATAAGGAAAATAAGAAATAACAGGTGCAAACAGTTCAAACGCAGCTAAAAGATGATGGAACGGACAAATAAAGTAATTGGAAAAACGTCCACCGTAATGGTATACCTAGCAAGAGGTCATTCGTGGATAATTGGTAAAAACCAAGATATTAAGCTAATATAGCAATATAGTAGTGTCAAATTAGTGACATCGCACCATAAGTGTGAGAAGAGAAGAAAAATTATAAAATTTGAGTGGTAAATGTTGTAAAGAATTTTATAAACAGATGAGGAGTAACTGAAAAGTCACATTTTGGTGAACCAGTGACGTAAGTGTGAGGAGAGAAGAATAGTTGACATTGGAAAGTCGTAAAATTTTAAAAAATTGTGGATTAGATGAATAGTCACATAATAGTGAATTAGCGACTTAAAAATTTGAGGAGGGAAGTATTTTACATTTTACCTCGTCATTCTTTGGACTGTCAAGCTCCATTTCACACTTTTAATTAATTTAAAAATTTAAGTCTTATTATAACAATGTCCAAAAAAAGGATTTTGAATTACCATTTTTATTACTCTAAAAAAGGATGTCTCAATGACATAAAAAAAACGACAAAAAACCGATATAATGTTATATATTTAAATACTTCCCTCCTCAAATTTTTAAGTCGCTAATTCACTATTATGTGACTATTCATCTACTCCACAATTTTTTAAAATTTTACGACTTTCCAATGTCAACTATTCTTCTCTCCTCACACTTACGTCACTGGTTCACCAAAATGTGACTTTTCAGTTACTCCTCATCTGTTTATAAAAGTCTTTACAACAGTTACCACTCCAATTTTAAATTTTCTTTTCTCCTCACACTTATGGTGCGAAGTCACTAATTTGACACTACTATATTCCTATATTAGCTTATTAATATCTTGGTTTTTACCAATTCTCTACGAGTTACCTCTTGCTAGGTATACCATTACGGTGGACGTTTTTCCAATTACTTAATTTGTCCTTTCCAACATCTTTTAGCTCCGTTTGGACTGTTTGCACATGTTATTTCTCATTTTCCTTATTCCCTTCTCCTAATGATGACTGTTTATACAATCGAAACATGTAGAGAATTTACCCTTAACTAAAACTTATATGGACTATTTCTTCAAGTTCAAAATAAGTAAGTTTGTGACAACTTTCGGTATAACCTGAAGTTGCATATGCTCGCTGTTATTTCATTTTAAGGAAGCGTCTCTCAAAAAAAAAAAGAATATAAAAATTTGCAGGATTCAAAAACGGTCAGCTGCACCTACAATGTATACCTACTTGTATTAGGTACAAATTTTGTAAACTGCCAGCGTCCTCGTGATGATCCGCCACCGCCCTTAACTGGTATTGGTAATTGTGAAAATATTTTTAAAAAATTGGTAAAGACGTATAAAATTCTAACATCAAAAAGCCCGTTCTTATCAGGCCAATATTGTTCTTCTGCCCTCTAATAAGATTTACGAAGAAGGTAGCTTGCCAGAAACTTCAAACCATTTTAAAGGACGTAATTTATCAAGAAGTTTAGAACTGCCGTTGCCAGCGACTTTCGATACCATAAATTTTGTTAATTTGGAAATTTCTTTTATATTAAATTACTACTCATTCAGTACTAAGTGATTTTTCTCATTTATTATAGTAATAAGAATTACGTAACACTATAGAAGGGTATAGGATTACTAACTTAATAAAAGATACATACCTATTTGACAATATTTCACTTTATAACTAAAGACGCTTACATGAATCGTTTTATTACCTAAAGTTCCTTCAAAAAATATTTGGTGCCAATTTTATGAGAAAGTTACACTCACAAATTATGTCTTCAAAAAATTTATTTCAATATAAAATACACTCTTCATTATTATATTAATAGCATTTATTTTAATGACGGTTAACCGAACCCTGCGAAAATTTCAAACGAATCATTATCAATTTAATAAAATAAATTTTACAATGGCGAGATATTAAGTAAGAAAATTTTAATACAATAATTTAATTTAAAAACGCATGTTCTCATTCTCCTTACAAGCTTAGAACTAACCATCGTTTATACAGTATGGTTGTTTAAGTGGGCAACATATTTTATGTGAATAATATGAATATACAAAAAAAAATGTGGAAATTATTAATGTTTTTTAAGAAAATATATTTTATTTATTTTAGGAGGTCACGCTGAATCTATGCATAACTTTTAATAAAATTCGAATCAACTTTTCTTAATAACATTTTGCTGAATTTTCTGAAATAGGGGTACTTTATTCTTGTACAAGTTTTATATTTTTTGGCCTACTCTGTACGCCGTTTGACTTGCAACCATTCCAAGTACACCTAATATGATTATCAAACATGCACTAACTTTTATCAAGAATAAAATTTTCTGAGAAATCGGTAATAAAAAAAATGCCCATATTATGTTGCACACTTAAACAACCACACTGTATACAAATATCGACGATCCTAAAACTTCATATTATCTTATAAATATTATAATTATTATTATACAACTACAACGGGCCCTCTCGCCGATACACCCTTATTTGCAGGTAGGCCAATGCACGACTATAGTCAGATCTGGTCTTAACGTGCGGGTCCAAAGGTCACTGATCATATGCGTCAAATCAGACAACACAGAGGCTATCAAAATGTTGTGAGATTATTTACAAATATACCGAAGGAAGGAAAAATAGTTTCATTATTTTAGCTATCACGAAGATAGCCACATATACCTAATATTATTAGTTTTGTAAAAATTATGTACAGGGGAGTTGAAAAAGTTACAAAAAAATGATATAATCGTTAATTATATACCTACTGTACCCTTTAATTAAAAACGACAATAATAAACAGTGCAATTTATTTTAACAATTTTACTACTAAAACCTAAATATACAATGGCATTTAGTCTGATAAACTATTTCGATAATGAAAGAAAAAGTGGAAATTCGCAAATCAATATGCAGGAAACCGTAATGAAAACACTGGGAATTAGTTCAAGGACTATGCAGAATAATGTGCATGAAAAAAAGCATAATATAATACCCAAGAATACTAAAAAATGTAAACGAAAAACACCGTTTATAATTATAGCCTAAAAACTCTCATCGTCACTTATAAAATCTGAAAAGTCCTCGTCGTCTGAGTCGTCTTCGAATGGAGCAATTATCATTGGCGCTGCTTCGACATCTAGTACTTGTTCTCGATCCCACCAATCCCTTATTAATATTTCTGTATGTTCCACCGATTTCTTCCAGTACTCTTGTGTAATATGATCTAACGAATCTTGCCAAACTATTTGTACTTGGTCGGATTTAAGACCATCACCTACATGTTTTTCATAATAAGACTTTGCACCAGCCCATATTAATTCTATTGCGTTAAACTGGCAATGATATGGCGGCAGTCGTAGAACCTCATGACCATATTCACGCAGTATTTCATCTACCGCGTATATTTTGGGTTTTTTAAGAGACTTTGCTATTGATAGGAGTTCCGATTTAAGCATATTTGGTAAAGGATTTTGGTTGTGTTTTTCCAGCCACTCATAAATATCACTTTTCCTCCAAGATGAAGTAGGCTGTTTATTTAAAATTCTTGAATTTTTTATTAATTTTGATAACGCTTCAAGTCCAATTTCCAAAACACCCCGAATTTTTAATGTTTTTTGTAAAACTGGAAGAGTTACATTGGTTTTTGATTTGTATAAATCGTAAATCACATTTCGAACTCCCATTTTAATATTTTCGCTTAAATCCTCAGTCTTTGGCTTTCTTCGTTTATACTTTTTAGTATTCTTGGGTATTATGGTATGTTTTGTTTCATGCACAATTTTCTGCACAGTCCTTAAACTAATTCCCAGTGCTTTGGCTACTGTTTCCTAAATATTGGTTGGCGAATTTCCACTTTTTCTTTCATTTTCGAAATAGTTTATCAGATTAAGTACAATTTTTTTTTTTATTGGGGATGCAAAAACCCAGAAAATTGTTTCATTTTGTCACAAACTGTCAAAGTCACAAAACTGGCATATTTAAAATAAAACGTAGCTTGTGCTATTATAAGCTTTTTTAGAATAGCTGGAAAGTAAATACATATCCTTTTTTTTCATGTCAAAATGGAATAAGTCTGTCTCATTTATCTTACGTATTTTATTTAGAGGGTAAAATTAAACGCAAGTAAAGAAAACAAAAACTGAGAGTATGTCTTTCTTGAATCGTATGACCCGCACGATAAGACCAGATCCGACTATAACTTGCATTATTTATAGATTTTCTGATAATGATCCTCTCTATTTTTTTTTATTAAAAACTACTCAATACAGGCTGGTATTATAAGCAATACCATTAACCGAATTATACAGGTAGTATTTAATAATAAAGCTAACACTAACACATCTGTTACATACAATAAAGTACACTTAACTTACACGCCTAGCCTACTAGACTTAATATTAATAAAACATTTATAGAGGAAGGCTTTAGAAATCTACAGAGTATATTAGGTTGGCTTGTTTCCTTTGGTCCGCCCGGTTTTCCTGCTTATTAAATATATACACCGATTGATATTATTACACTGAGAAAAAAACCTTCTATTCCTTATAAGAATATTTACATAACAACTGTTTAATACGATATGTAACAGCAACGCGCTTTCCTAATGTAAGACAACGAAAATTGCTAGACAGTTGTGCAGTTATAATATCACGGCAATTTAGGGTATATGAAATGGGAGTTAGTGCTACCACAGAATGATTTATAACCAATATTGCTCTAAATACTCACAGTAATTATTAAATTCTATTGGGGGTGTAATCTGGTTTTATACAGGGTGACAATTTAAAAACCTGAAATGGCCATATCTTAGGAACGAAAAACTGAAGAAAAAAACGCAAAAAAAGTTTCTATAAAACGAAGGGGGAATAAAAACAAGCGTATTATCCCACCCTTATCTGCAACCCCTTGGACAGGGTGAGATACACCCCTAAAATCTTAAATAGAAAGGGGGGTCGAGTGATACATCATTTTGAAGCTCTTGAAAAATGCTTTCCGATGGTTCCATAGAAAGCTACATTTCAGGAAATTCTTCTCTGTTTATTTAGAAAAACAATAAATGAAAACACAATTTTGAAATTTTTTATTATTATTTAATTAAATGTTGAAAATTATTTCCGTTCTTTTGAAGACAATAATAAAGCCTACTTTCAAATTCTTCACGTACATTTGCAAATGTTTCTCTGGATATAGCACGGCATTCCTGAACTATTCTATGCTGAAGTTGCTCTAGTGACTCAGGTTGCGTTTTAAAAACCACAGATTTTAGGTGACCCCACAAAAAGAAGTCAAGAGGTGTTAGGTCCGGGGATCTTGGTGGCCATTCAACAGGACCTCTTCTTCCAATCCACTGGTTGGGATAATTATCATCTAACCACTGCCTAACGGGAACTACATAATGCGGAGGTGCTCCATCCTGTTGGAAATGTAGTAAGCGTTCTTCTAAAGATAAATTTCCGAGTATGTCCCTCTGATTTTCTAATTCTCGCACTATTAGTGGTTCGATAGACCTCTGTAGCATTTCAGCATACCTGTCGGCATTTAAATTTACTTGTATAAATATTGGGCCGATAATACCATCTCTCAATATACCAGCCCAAACATTAATTTTCTGGGGGTACTGGGTATGCCCTTCTCTAAATACGTGGGGGTTTTCGTCATTCCAGTAACGACAGTTTTGCTTATTAACACGCCCATTTAAATAAAAGGTACACTCATCACTGAAGCAAATATTTTAACTAGTCGAGGTTCTGCCGTAATTCTATCTGTCATTATTTCACAAAACTGAATTCTTCTGTCCGGGTCGTCGTCACCAAGTTCTTGCAGTATGTGCAGTTTATAGGGATAAAACTTATGAAATTTAAGTACCTTTCTTATTGATTCACGAGATAATCCAGTTGCTACAGCTGCTTGACGAGTTGATAAAGTTAAATTCATTGCAAACTGCCTCAGAATTTCAATTTGCGCTGCTTCGTCGGCTAGTCTCGGTCATTTCTCTTTTTATTCGCGACAGAACCAGTTTCTTCAAATTTGGCTACTAGTTGGCGAACATACTCCGGGCTTACATTTTGACCTGGATGCCTTTCGTTAAAACGTTGAGCTGTCCTTAAGAAACATTGATCCTGGGAACCATAAATGAAAATAATTTCTACACGTTCAGCTGTAGGTACTGTACACCATTGTTAAAGATAAGAAGTGCTGCTTTTCGTTTAAACTGAACCGAAAGTCAACTGTTCTTAAAATAATAATACTAGTACAAGTTACTTTTAAAGTAAATTCTGTGATAATAAAATGCGAATATTTATAAACAAATTTTTTTTTTCGACAAAAAAACCATAGCAAATAAACCAAAACAAAATACCTAGGCTTAAAATGTTTAGAATTCTTAAGAGATATCTCTTAATATGCCAGGATATTGGTTGCAACATTTAATTAAATAATAATAAAAAATTTCAAAATTGTGTTTTCATTTATTGTTTTCCTTAATAAACAGAGAAGAATTTTCTAAAATGTAGCTTTATATGGTACCATTGGAAAGCATTTTTCAAGAGCTTCAAAATGATGTATCACTCGACCCCCTTTCTATTTAAGATTTTAGGGGTGTATCTCACCCTGTCCAAGGGGTTGCAGATAAGGGTGGGATAATACGCTTGTTTTTGTTCCCCCTTCGTTTTATAGAAACTGTTTTTTGCGTTTTTTTCTTCAGTTTTTCGTTCCTAAGATATGGTTATTTCAAGTTATTAAATTGTCACCCTGTATACTATATTAGTTCCGACAGTTGTAATGAAACTTGATATTAATCATAATAATATTTGCTTGCTACGGTTAATAAAGCATATACTTACCACTACAAATCAGTACTGTGGTTCTTAAAAATTTAAATAGCTTCTAGTATTATATTGTTTTTGTCGTTTAACATTGCATATGATTATTTATTATGCAACATGGTTTGCTGAGATGGTTAAATTCGTTTATAGCTTATAAAGTGCTGGGTTGCGCGACATAAGAATCTATTGCTTTTATCTGATATGCAAAGTTAAAAAAAAAACTTAAATACAAACTAAAAATAAATTAATTGAAACAGGTATTGGTACGATCAATAAAATTCAAATTCAGACAGGACAGCTAGAGAAGACTCCAAACAACGATGAGACCTGCGCAACAAATACGTTAAAACTAATATTAGAGCGCGAGGCGATTGCCGATCGCTATGAACCCCCACCAACATTTTGTGGATTATAGGTTCTAACGGATAAACTTCGTTTTTGTGGACGCTGTTCTGATTTCTTAATTGTAAAGAAAGCGCTTCACTAGGAACAAAATGCGTCAAATCCGACAAGTTCTGATGTTAAAACCGAACTCGCTTTAAATATCGAGAGGTGCACAGCACTTTTCCAATTCTAAAGAGCGAAGAATCGACCTGAAGTTCAGGAGTATTTTAGGCTCCATTTAAAGGTAAGTTATTTGTATTTTTAAGTATACCTTTTTTTTTAATTTACTACTGACCTCCCAATATAATTGACCAGGAGACGTCACTGGTGTTAACTAAAATAATTTACTGTGACGGTATCAATCAGGCACCAGACATGGATTTATTAGCGCGGGTTGGGTCATCCGCCGCAGCATTCCGCAGCCAGCGTATAAATAGGCATTCATCATTCATGTCTAACAAAAAAGCAAAATTAATACCTGTATTTTGTATACATTTCGTTAGGGGGAAAAAAATGCTACCATGATGGTAAAACTGCACGAAAACACCAACCCCATAAATATCGGTAGAGGAGTACGACAGGGTGATACTATGTCACCCAAACCGTTTATCACCGTTCTGCAATACGCCTTTGGAATGCTTGAATGGAGCGGAAAGGGTCTGAATATAGATGGCTTAAACCTAAGCGATCTGCGCTTCGCGGATGATATAGCTCTGTTGTCTGACAACCTACAAGATATCAGGAAAATGCTGGAAGATCTCCAGGAAGTATGTGCTCAGGTAGGGCTAAGAATTAATATATCATAAACGAAATTTATGACGAATCTGGTCCCTAGCGGAAATATTACTATTGGGGACTGTGAGGTACAGATGGTGGATAAGTGCACATATCATGGTCATAAAGTGAGAATCTCGAGAGACAATCAAACATGCGAATTAAAGAGAAGAATTACGCTCTCTTGGGCTGCGTATGGCAAACTTGGGAACGTGTTTAGGAGTATTCTCCCAATTTGTCTGTAGCCAAAGGTTTTTAATCAGTGCATTCTACTGGTTATGACCTACAGCACCGAAACTTTAACTCTGACAGTCACATCTGCTAAGAAGCTTAGAATAACACAACGCAAGATGAAAAGATCGATGCTCGGTGTGTCACTTCGTGACCACGTTAGAAATGAGGACTTACGGATGAGAACAGGAGTCACGGTGTTATCTACCAGGTGGCAAAGCTTAAGTGGACCTGCACTGATGGACATGTGGCCCGTATGACAGATGAACGATGAACAAAAAGGCTGCTCGAGTGGAGACCAAGGGCTGACAAGAGAAACATAGGAAGACCTCCCACGCGATGGACGGACCATATTAAAAAAAATAACCACAAACTGGGTGCAGAGCGCTCAAAATAGAGGACAGTGGGCAGAAATGAGAGAGGCCTATATCCAGCAGGGGCCTAAACTTGAGATTGCGGGAAGGGTATTCGATTTGGCGTTACGCCACTGCCCCCTATCCTATGCCGAGCAATAATTATTGCACTGGAACTTATTAGCAAGAATCATACCTCACGTTTGCGTTACATTACACCTACACCTTATTGCATCATCATCGAAATGCAGGTTTAGATACTAATGGCATTTACCCGAAATTACATCAGTTGATAATATTATACTGTTAATTGAGTCCAATTATTGATGTATCTTGATGCCTGTAAATAAACTGGGTAATTATCTAAAGATAATATGTAGGTCAACTGAGGAGTTTGCTTAAGATAATTATTATTGCCCAATTAGGTCACGCCAAATTGTCGGTCGGATGGAAAGATAAGTTGTATCTTATCTTTGCGCATTTCCCAATAATATTTATTAATAGTTACTTTTTCAGCTTTTTTTAGGATCTACCATCAGTTTTAATTATTTTTCAATTACGCCTTACATTTTTACAGTTACCACAAAAATGAGTAAAGCTATCGAAATATACAGTGTGTCCACGGATGGAGTTCACTATACTTGTAAATAATCTTATTTTCACTTTTACGAAAAAAAGTAATTCTTCATCTTCATTTCTTCTGCTTGTTATAAAAATACAATTCGCGTTGAGAAAATTCGATTTTATTGTACAGGGTGCGTAAAAAATGGTAAAAAGTTTAACGAAATTAATAATGTTCAAACTAAATTAAATTGAGTCGATTTTATTAGGTGTGCTTGTTGCTGTCATATAATGTTTAACTGACATTTCAATCAAATTGTTTGTCAACATTTGTAAACTGTTATCTTCAAAAAAATGCTAACCTTAGAGAAGAACATTTACTTGATCAAGTGTTATGGCATTGGAGAGGTGAACTATACATATGCAATTGAAATTTTCTATCCAAAATTTCCTGGTCTACACGTTTCTTTAAATGGCTTAAAGAATTTGGTACGTAAATTTAATGTTTTTGGTGACGTTAAAGATGTAAAAAAAACCAAAAAGACGGATGCTGCTACCATTTTGGTGTTAGATTCGATTCGTAATAATTCGCGACTTCCTTTGAGAGCAAGATCGAATCAGGTGGGTGGGTGGTATTTCTAAAAGTCACGTACAAAATATTCTGTCCACAAATAAATTTCATGCATTTAAACCAACTTTTATTCATAAACTTCAAGAAGGCGATGATTCATACCGACTAGAATTTGCTTTACTAATAGGTGAACTCATACTGGCGAGACGTAATTTCCACCATCATATCGTATTCAGTAACGAATCTACCTTTACAACAAATGGAATAATCTCTAGTCAAAATTGTCGATTTTGGGCTAAAGAGAATCCCTACTTTAGAATTGGTAGAAACAGCCCGAAATTTAAAAAGTAAACGTATGGTGTGCGTTGACGTTCAATAAAATAATTGGTCTATTTTCCCTGGAAGAAAGGCTAAACGCAAATTATTATTTACAAATTCTTAGTGAATACTTTTTACCTCAATTGGATGAAGAAAATTTGGAATTTAGAAGAAATATGATATTTCAGCAGGATGGCTGCCCAGCACATACTGCAATGATTATTAAAAACTGGCTTAATGAACATTTTCCCGAAAAATGGATAGGTCGCAATGGACCGATGCACTAGCCAGCACGTTCCCCGGACCTTACTGCAATGGATTACTTTCTGTGGGGATATCTTAAGCCAAGAGTGTATGCCATTGACTTGAAAGATAATATTGAAACCCTAAAAAATAGAATCACTGATGCCATTGCTACTGTGACACCAGATATGATTCAAAATGTATATAATGAATTTCGAAACAGGCTGAAAAAGTGTGTTGACGTAGGAGGGTTCCATGTTGAGTAAAACTTTACTATTTGTAATTTTTTTCGATGTATTAATTTAAATAAACATTATTATTGAGTTCTTTCATTTTAATGCTTCAAAAAAAGTTTACTTTAAAAATTTTTTAATTTTTACTATTTTTTACGCACTCTGTACAATAAAATCGAATTTTCTCAACGCAAATTGTATTTTTATAACAAGCAAAAGAAATAATGAAGAATTTCTTTTTTTTGGAAAAGTGAAAATAAGATTATTTACAAGTATAGTGAACTCCATCCGTGGACACACTGTATATTGAGAAACTCGGTAGTAAATTTGATTCATTTAACTGATCAAATAAATTGGATCGTGTACACTGAGAGAAAACTCTATTAGTCTTAGCTATAAATCCGTTAGTAGTAGCAAAAAATCTGCATTAAATAAGCGCTGAAAAAACAACTCTGTTATACTTAAAAATACATGATGTAGTGGTAAAATCTTATAAAATATCTTATATCTATAATTGATTTCGTGTAGTTGGAAAAGTATCGATTTTTAATCATAAAAATAGTCTGCCGGCTATACAATAATTTATTTTTATCATTGGTAATCCACCTACCTACTATTAGTCCGGTCAATCTACACCAAAAAATCATACTGAAGATACATAAATTAACAACAAGCTGAAAATCAGTAAAATTGTTCAAACTATAATTATAAATAAAATTTTCAAGTTCCCCGTCATTCCCGTATTTGGAAAAAATTTTACTTAAGGTCAAAGGTCAAAAAAATTAGTTTTTCGCGATTTTCATAAAAATAGCTCAGACAAAAATTGTAAATCATAAAATTATCTATAAAATATGTATCAATACTTGTTTTCCTACAAGCCACCGGTTCTGAGATATAACGATTCAAAAAGTTGTAAAAGTTGTTATCGTCATAATATGCACACGTTATTTTTTCTAATGATTTTACCGCATAGATCTCTGCGAGTACTTCTGTCATGCCGCTTCCTTGCATAATATGACCAATTGCTCCCAGAAAATACATCAGTAGATAAAATCCTCCGAGTCTGATGATAATTTTTGATACTTCAGAGCCCTCAGGTGTGGCTGATGCTGATACCATTTCTCGAGCTTTAGCATACAGAGGCTGGTCGAAAGTCACGATGCATACAGTGTGGTCATACCGTTTTGCATTCTCTAATGCACAAAGTAAAGTCGTATAGATAGTATTATAGTTACTGGCTGGTTGGTGAATAAATGGTAAAAATGAAATTTGAGATTTAGAATAATTCATAATAACATGGTTATTTGTTAAACGTTCAATAAAACCATTCCAACCGGGTAAAGACGCATTTTTCCATTTTGACGATAACAACTTTTAAAACTTTTTGAATCGGTATATCTCAGAAACGGTGGCTCGTAGGAAAAAAACTATTGATACATTTGTTTTAGATAATTTTATGCTCTACAATTTTTGTCTGGGGTTTATGATAAAACTTACCGTTTTGCTGAAAATCGCGAAAAACTAATTTTTTTGACCTTTGACCTCGAGTAAAATTTTTTCCAAACACGGGAATGATGGGGAACTTATAAATTATATTTATAAGTATATTTTGAACAATTATACTGATTTTCAGCTTGTTGTTAATTTATGTACTTTCGATTGTCTAGATTAACCGGACTATATACTAGTTTACCTTTTTCTGAGCTCCTTTTTTAGGATCGGCTCTCATTGACGTATTCGCCATTTTATTTCACGTTCTAATTAGATTTTCTTACTTTTTTAGGCCAAATTAAATCTCTGTAGCGACGTTCTGATCTAGATTTAAAAAATAAAAGAAAAAATTATCATGGCCATATTTTCTATAAATTCCCCAGACTCTTACCAGTGATGTTTATTATGGGAAATAATAATGTAATAAAAATAAAATGGCGTATAAGTTTTTATCTAAAGAAATAATATATCAATTGGGATAAGGTTTGATAAAACACAAAAATTAACGACAATCATGTTATTTGATTTTTTATATCAAAACTTTTTCCACTACGTAAAACCAAGCAAGATTAATTTTTATTTCTTTTAAAATATGTTAATAACAATGGAGGATCCAATTTATACTTTAAAACTTATCCCTAAACCAAACCCCCAATTTTGTGTTCGCGAATCCCTATAGGTTCGCGTACCACCCATTGAGAACCACTGATCTAGGTGTATCATTATGATCCTGATTCTAATGAAACTTATGTGAATGAAATTAAGGTGGGAGTATCAACATGCTTACCAACCTATAACCTATTTCGCGTAAATGTATTTATTTTTTTTAACTTTTACACAAAATTTAAATAAAATCAATATCGTCTTCATATTGTATAGGTAATAATTAACATATATCAAGTTTTTTTATAAGTTATTTAAGGAGAATTGTATATCGAAAAATATCGGTTAAGATTTTTTTAACATTATTATGTCATTGTTCTTTCACTATACAATTATTCTCCCAAAATAGCAATGAAATAAATTAATATTTTTGTAATATATCAGATATTACCTAAATAATGTGCAGACGATATTGATTTTATTTAAATCTTAGTCAAGAAAATAATAAACTAAGAAAAACAAGGCGAAATAGGTTATAGGTTGGCAATAAATTAAATGACGTTGATAATTCCACCTTAACAAATTGCTAAAGGTAACCAGTAATGATAATTTAAGATTGAAATGGTCAATTATTGTTTCCCTCACGGCCTTTCTTTTAGCCAATGACAATATGAAATCATTAAATTATAGTATCGTTTAGTTAGAGACATTTATAGCTTTATAAACTAAAAATTTAATTTTGTTAAAACGTAAGATTTTTTTTATTTTCCAAAATAATAAAATTTAACTGGGCTCTTTTTGATTACCTAAATAAGTCGGGAACTTTGTTTTTTCAAGCTAAAATTTTAATTTAAGTGTTTCCGACTTTTATAGCCAGTCTCGTTTTAAACACGAAAATGTTTTTCTCTTATTTAAAATAAAGGGAGAATGCTACTTCAAACTTATAAAATAAGCTTATTTTTTTTAAACAGTACATCGTTTATGAACAAGTCATTTTCTTCGTTCATCCAGAAAAAATAACATTGCTTTTATTTTCAGTCTTGGATTTTTTACAATTTTATATTTTATTTATTTTAAATTATCTATCATGTACAGGGTGGGGATTTTTAATGAAACGCTGCTTATAGCGGCTCTATATGAACAGGAGTTCGCTAAAATTCAAAAATATGTCCTTAAAAGATTTTTTAAGGGGCCTCGGTTTGGCCAGATAAAAAAAATTGGTACCATAAAGAGAGGGCGGGAAGGGAAGGGCGAGGGGAACCAAGTTTATTAGAAACTAATTTTTACTAAACAAATATATTATCAATAATTTTAAAACTGTAATGTAATTTTTTTGGCGTAACACCCAACCATACGCTAACTATGTAGTTTTCTTGGTAATACAGCCAGTTTTGTTATGTTTGACAGGTAGTTTAAATTTTTTAAGGATTTGATTTTAAAATTTTTTAACATTGGAAATGTTTATGTTCGTATATGGGGACCAAGTTACGAGTTTCTCGTTCAAGGTTGTAAGACAATTTCGTTTAAGACAAAATGTCGCGTGCTTTGTTGCCGTGTGTTGGTTTTGTTGGAATTTCTATTTTTCGGTGTTGCGATTGCGATGGGACAAGGTACATATTTTCTAAGGATACGTGCATCGCGATTTAGAAAAAGTACCTACATATTTTAGGATATTTTTTTAAAAATGTTATTTCATAATTGATTTTATAATTTATGAAAGGTAAATATATTTTTTTAAGAAATCATCCGCTTCGGGCAAGCCGGCAACATCGCGCCAAATGCATCTCATGTGTTGTCGCGCGCTTTGTTGCCGTGTGTTGATTTTGTTGGATTTCTATTTTTAGGTATTGCTGATTGCGATGGGATAAGATACATATTTTCTAAGGAGACGTGCATCGCGATTTAGAAAAAGTACCTACATATTTTAGGATAATTTTTTTAAAAATTTTATTTAATAATTGATTTATAATTTATGAAAGGTAAATATATTTTTTTAAGAAATCATCCGCTTCGGGCAAGCCGGCAACATCGCGCCAATTGCTTCTCATTGGTAATATAATATGTGGTTGCATAAGACGTAGTATTCATTTAATTCAATTTCTTAAAAAAATGTTGGAAAATAAAAAAAATAAGGTAGGTATTTAAAAAAAATTAAGGTATCTTGTTTTAGCTATTTATCCTACATTTATGAATTCTGAAAGACATTCTTAGTAGTAATTTTGTAAAATGCTTGACATCGAACCCTAACACATTTTTCCGTGTGGATCATTGATGTGGCGTTTCATTGTTTCTAGTTTAAGAGTCAGACCGGTCGGTGGTGTATGTGTATGTGGTATAGTTCCATCTGGCAGTTGTAATGAAACTTAACATTAATCATAATAATATTTGCTGGCTACAGTTAATAATGCATATAC
Source organism: Polydrusus pterygomalis (assembly GCA_963969555.1). Taxonomy (NCBI): domain Eukaryota; kingdom Metazoa; phylum Arthropoda; class Insecta; order Coleoptera; family Curculionidae; genus Polydrusus; species Polydrusus pterygomalis. The sequence goes on from OZ018375.1 coordinate 125,355,334, forward strand.
TTACTGCTAAAACTCAGTACTGTAGTTCTCAAAAGTTTTTGTTTCTAGTTTAAGAGTCAGACCGGTCGGTGGTGTTCTAGGTTTGTTTATATTACTTTTGGGAGATTGGGGCGCATATTTTTTGTAATAATGGATTATAAACGTTCGACAAACAGTGAACGATGTAAGCGATCTGGTTTTACATACTGTAATAGTTCCATCTGGCAGTTGTAATGAAACTTAACATTAATCATAATAATATTTGCTTGCTACGTTAATAATGCATGGTATATACCACTAAAAATCAGTGCTGTAGTTCTTAAAAGTTTTTGTTTCTAAGAGTCAGACCGGTCGGTGGTATTCTTGGTTTGTTTATTAGGTGTACTTTTGGGAGATTGGGGCGCTTATTTTTTGTAATAATGGATTACAAACGTTCGACAAACAGTGAACGATGTAAGCGATCTTGTTTTATATACTGTAATAGTTCCATCTGGCAGTTGTAATAAAACTTAACATTAATCATAATAATATTTGCTTGTTACGTTAATAATTCATGGTATATACCACTAAAAATCAGTGCTGTAGTTCTCAAAAGTTAATTTTTCTAGTTTAAGAGTCAGACCGGTCGGTGGTATTCTTGGTTTGTTTGTTAGGTATACTTTTGGGAGATTGGGCCGCTTATTTTTTGTAATAATGGATTATAAACGTTCGACAAACAGTGAACGATAAAAGCGATCTGGTTTTATATACTGTAATAGTTCCATCTGGCAGTTGTAATGAAACTTAACATTACTCATAATAATAATTGCTTGCTACGTTAATAATGCATTGTATATACCACTAAAAATCAGTGCTGTAGTTCTCAAAAGTTTATTTTTCTAGTTTAAGAGTCAGACCGGTCGGTGGTATTCTTGGTTTGTTTGTTAGGTATACTTTTGGGAGATTGGGACGCTTATTTTTTGTAATAATGGATTATAAACGTTCGACAAACAGTGAACGATGTAAGCGATCTTGTTTTATATACTGTAATAGTTCCATCTAGCAGTTGTAATGAAACTTAACATTAATCATAATAATATTTGCTTGCTACGTTAATAATGCATGGTATATACCACTAAAAATCAGTGCTGTAGTTCTCAAAATTTTTTTTTTCTAGTTTAAGAGTCAGACCGGTCGGTGGTATTTTGGTTTGTTTGTTAGGTATACTTTTGGGAGATTGGGCCGCTTATTTTTTGTAATAATGGATTATAAACGTTCGACAAACAGTGAACGATGTAAGCGATCTTGTTTTATATACTGTATTAGTTCCATCTGGCAGTTGTAATGAAACTTAACATTAATCATAATAATATTTGCTTGCTACGTTAATAATGCATGGTATATACCACTAAAAATCAGTGCTGTAGTTCTCAAAAGTTTTTGTTTCTAGTTTAAGAGTCAGACCGGTCGGTGGTATTCTTGGTTTGTTTATTAGGTGTACTTTTGGGAGATTGGGGCGCTTATTTTTTGTAATAATGGATTATAAACGTTCGACAAACAGTGAACGATAAAAGCGATCTGGTTTTATATACTGTAATAGTTCCATCTGGCAGTTGTAATGAAACTTAACATTACTCATAATAATAATTGCTTGCTACGTTAATAATGCATTGTATATACCACTAAAAATCAGTGCTGTAGTTCTCAAAAGTTTATTTTTCTAGTTTAAGAGTCAGACCGGTCGGTGGTATTCTTGGTTTGTTTGTTAGGTATACTTTTGGGAGATTGGGCCGCTTATTTTTTGTAATAATGGATTATAAACGTTCGACAAACAGTGAACGATGTAAGCGATCTTGTTTTATATACTGTAATAGTTCCATCTAGCAGTTGTAATGAAACTTAACATTAATCATAATAATATTTGCTTGCTACGTTAATAATGCATGGTATATACCACTAAAAATCAGTGCTGTGGTTCTCAAAAGTTTTTGTTTCTAGTTTAAGAGTCAGACCGGTCGGTGGTATTCTTGGTTTGTTTGTTAGGTATACTTTTGGGAGATTGGGCCGCTTATTTTTTGTAATAATGGATTATAAACGTTCGACAAACAGTGAACGATGTAAGCGATCTTGTTTTATATACTGTAATAGTTTCATCTGGCAGTTGTAATGAAACTTAACATTAATCATAATAATATTTGCTTGCTACGTTAATAATGCATGGTATATACCACTAAAAATCAGTGCTGTAGTTCTCAAAAGTTTTTGTTTCTAGTTTAAGAGTCAGACCGGTCGGTGGTATTCTTGGTTTGTTTATTAGGTGTACTTTTGGGAGATTGGGGCGCTTATTTTTTGTAATAATGGATTATAAACGTTCGACAAACAGTGAACGATGTAAGCGATCTGGTTTTATATACTGTAATAGTTCCATCTGGCAGTTGTAATGAAACTTAACATTAATCATAATAATATTTGCTTGCTACGGTAATAATGCATGGTATATACCATTAAAAATTAGTACTGTAGTTCTCAAAAGTTTTTGTTTCTAGTTTAAGAGTCAGACCGGTCGGTGGTATTCTTGGTTTGTTTATTAGGTATACTTTTGGGAGATTGGGGCGCTTATTTTTTGTAATAATGGATTATAAACGTTCGACAAACAGCGATCTGGTTTTATATGCTGTAATAGTTCCATCTTGCAGTTGTAATGAAACTTGACATTAATCATAATAATATATTTGCTTGCTACAGTTGAGGCATATACCACTAAAAATCAGTAATGTAGTTCTCAAAAGTTTAAGTAGCTTTTAGTGTGATATTGTTATTGTTTAACATTGCATATTACGTATTATGATTATCTATTATACAACATGGTTTACTGAGATGGTAAAATTCGTACATAGATTAGAAAGTTCAATACTAATGATGGGTTGTTCGAAATAATAATCTTCTATTGCTTTATCTGACATGCAAAATTTAAAAAAAACTTAAATACAAAGTAAAAATTTATTGGTGCGATCAATAAAATTCAGCTAGGACAGCTAGAGACTCCGAACAACGATGTGACCTGGGGAACAAATAGGTTAAAACTAATACTAAGGCGCGCGGCGATTGCCGATCGCTACGAATCACCAACAACGTCTTGTGGATTATAGGTTCTAACGGATACAATTCATTTTTTGGGGACACTTTTCTGCTTTCTTAATTGTAGAGATAGCGCTTCATAGGGAACAAAATGCGTCGCATTAAGAATATATAGTACCTATAATTTATTTCTTAAAAAAATTGCTGTGTTAAAAGTAGTTAATTTTTCAATAAAACTGTGCTGCTAATGGAACTGATTACTACCAATAAAAACACTGTTCTAGCAAATCGGGAATTAATATAACACTAAAGCAGGTTTGATCTAAGAGTTATTGGTTTGATACACTAGCAATGTATTTAGTATGTGTTAATAAATAATAAGCTATTAATACAAACTATGTCTTAGCAAACCTGCGTTGTATTAGATTATTCTCCTCAGTGTATGTTATTTACATATTATAACCTTATTATTTAGTTGTTGAGAATAATAATAAAATTATGTTTTAAATATAATTCAATCATTTCCAATGTCTCCGCTGGTTGCAAGCATTGCGAAATCTGTGAATTTTTTAATATAATATTCAACTGAAACGCTAAAAACTAAAATATTTTGATAGTCTGGTTTGGAGAAAGAAAACAAAGTCATTTGGGCACGTTAGACATATTCTTCGAAATAGACCCTCAAAGGATGAGATGAAACTAAATTGAATACCTATCCTATTGACGTATCAAGAAAAACGAATTACACCAACAGGACGTGTGCATAATATCGATCATAAAACCGAGTTAAAGATCACAAAATCTACTGGCATACAACCATTAACCACTTAAAATGCAGCCAGTAAAAGGGTTATTGGAGGGTGGCTTAGATTGAAGGGTATAATTTTGCGAAGGGATGATAACCGCATTAATTTAGATTGAATACTTTTTCTGATGAAGCAACATTTACTTTAAAGTGGCAAGTAAGTTTGAAAGTTAAGCAAAAACGCAATTATGTTTTAAAGAAACTTAATTGTTATACTATTGCTGGGCAAATTCTGAACTTCTTAATTAATTATTAATTAATTTTCATTTTAGTTTAATCGACAAAATTGCCGATATTATGCTTACGAAAATCCTCATTAAATTGTTGAATGCCATATTCAACGCCAAGGAAAACTCAACGTTTGGGCTGGAATAATAGGTGACAGAATAATTGGTTTATTTTTAATACTAGAACTCCAAAGAATATCCCTAATTATGGAAAAATCTATTCCAAAGGATATTTCCCCAGCAGGATGGAGCCCTTCCGCACTTTGCAAGAATTGTAAAAGATTTTTTTAAAATTACATTTTCAAATAGGTGACTAAAATGACGAAGTTTTATAGAGTGGCCGCCCAGATGCCCAGATATTATACCCTTAGATTTTTAGTCATTAAGCAATCTAAAAAGAAGGGTGTCACAAGACCTAGAAATCTGGAAGAGTTGAAGACAAAGATTTAAGCAGAGATAAGTTTAATCACACCAGAAGTTTTGAAAAGATTAAGGAAAAGGTTCCACCATCGGTTGGGTATGTGCCAACAGGTTCATGAGGCACAGTTTCAAAAATTGTTACGCTAAAAAGTGACATTACAGTTTTAAAGTTATTGTCAATGTTAGGTTAAAATTAGTTTTTTAATAAATTTCTGACACATGGTTTGACAGATCTAAGGGAGGGAATATGGACAAATTACTTTTTCAATAAGCTTTCCAAAAAGGTGCCACAAGTGATGAAAAAGTTGGTTAGGACTGCGCCTCCTTTTTGGGGTCCCAATTATTTTTATATTTTATTAAAATCTTATTTCGAGAGCCACTAGAAGCAGCGTTCCTGTTAATATCTGTATATAAAAGGCAATTGTTTGTCGGAAGATGTTTACCCTTTCTAGATGTCTTAAAGGATTCAAATTTAATATTAAGGTGGGAGTATCAATATGCTTGCCAACCTATAACCTATTTCGCGTAGATTTATTTATGTTTTCTAGCTTTTATACAAAATTTAAAGAAAATCAGTATCGACTTGATATTCTATAGGTAATAATTGACATATTTAATAAATATCAAGGAATTTCATAACTTATTTTAGGAGAATTGTATAACGAAAAATATCAGGTAAGATTTTTATTTAACATTTTTATGTCATTGCAATGACATGTTCTTTCATTATACATATCTCCCAAAATTAGCAATGAAATAAATTGATATTTTTGTAATATATCAGATACTACCTAAATAATGTACCGACGATATTGATTTTCTTTAAATGTTAGTTATTAAAATAATAAACTCAAAAAATCAACGCGAAATAGGTTATAGGTTGGCAATAGATTGAATGACGTTGAGAATTCAACCTTAAAGTCAAGGTTACAATCCTAAAATGGAGAAAACCCGGAAATAGGCAAATTTTCAATCCTGAGACAAGTTATAGATGATTATGTGGTCGGCACATAAAAGACCGGATCGAGTTGTAGCTCGTTTAATAGGTATACATATTGGAAAACTGGGTTCTCTTCCAAACCAAGTTCTTCACCCACTTTGTACGATGAAAGAAAGGAAGAAAGTTCAAACTTGAATGGCGAGAACCGTCGAAAAGATGCAGCGCTAAGCGCCATCTAGTCTCGACGTAGGATACTACTAGAGGGGTCCAACTTTATATTTAACCCAATTACAAATCTTCTGAAAACATTAAACGGCAAATCCTTTTGCTAAATATCGGAACCAAAATCGAAATAAATGTGTAAACTTATGAAAACTTTGTGAAATCTGAATTGAAATCTGAATTGCATTACTTCAAAATGAAAAATCGGACGTCCAAAACTTTTATTTAGTGCGTGGCATCTGTGCCATCGAAATAAATGGGTTTTCTAAATGAGGACAAGTTCTTACACTTTTAGAAAGTTATTTTAAAGTTTCGGCAACCGTCTGACAAAATTAAACTTACATTTAACTTCTAAAGTTTATCATTAAGCTTAACTTTAAAAATCCAACCTTTTTTGATAATTTATGGCGTTATTAATACATATGAATGTAAGTATGTTTGTGCGTTGCGTGGTGGTGGTTAAATTTATTTTTTTTACGTCAATTTCACGTCACGTTTCTCCAGCACGTGGAGGTAAAGAACCTTTTGACTTTTGAATTTAAAAAATGTTCAATTTTTTAATTTTTGGTTTTAAATTAACCGTTCGCGGGGTTACTGAGGTTTAATCCTCAGTACCCCAAAAAACTTTACATTTACATAACAACATTATTATGCTACTGCACTTCTATCCTCATAATGTGTCACTTATGCTGGATATAACTTTTAAGAATGAAATCTAAATAATTTCCTACACTTTTTTAGAAAGTTTTTTTTCTCCCGGGTTTTTTTCTTTTCTCTTCTTCTCCATTTAGTTTGGTTGGTTTAAGCCTACTTTAACAACGTTTTTGAATGCTCAGTATTCATCCATTGTCAATTTTTCAAGCCATGTTTCTTCTACATTTAAAAATTTTACGTCCATAAAAGCTCCATTAAGGTTCTAATTTTCTCTTTTGCTAACAACATCAGCATAAAATAGATTTCTGTCTCCTGATGATGAACGTTTCTACGTTCGAAACATGTAGAGACCTTTCGAACTAGAATTTTATTCTATTAAATTTTGTGGAGGAAGACTTTGTGTTTTTCTTTCCTTTTCATACTTTCAACTCCACTTTAAGTATGGACTATTTCTTCAAATTTCAAAAAAGTTTACACGTTGTGTGAAATGTAATTTTGAATTTCTTCACTTTTTTATTTTCAATGGATCAACCTGTATTTATTATAAATGTTAACAATTTGTTTTTAAATTATTTTGAAATGATGGTGCAGAACCGGCAACTAATAGTTGAAGAGGCCGTCAAGATTCGTAGAACTTGCCGCTTTAAAATATTTATAGCTACGGAAAATATAAACTTTCATTCGATTGACCAACATTTTTACCATTTAAAAGCAGTCCATGAAAATACTTTTTATCTCAAAGTTAAAATATCCAGCGGAATGTGCACACATTTGGGCTTCTATACAAGAGCTTTTAAACATATTCCTGCAGTAGTGCGTCAGGCTGACATAGGACAGATTTTTTGTTCGAACAATGTTTTTTTTTTAAGAAATTAATTTTCATCCAGAGCCTATAGCAATTAACAAAAACAGCAAAATACTCAAAGTCAGGGTCTCACAAATTTCTTGTCCTTTATTAAAAGGTAGGTGACATGTTTTGCTCTTATGAGAGCATCATCAGACCTATAATGATATTATGTTAGTCATAAACGAGAAACCTAAGAACTGAAATTTTACCTTAAGTGAAAACAATTAAAAGTAATCTAAAAACGATTAAAAACAATTAAAAACTGACACCTACATTGTATATTACACATGCACATACAAAATACAAGGTCTTGATAAAATCAACAGTGGGAGTAACGCGATGCCACAGACCGAACCAAGAAAGCCCACGAGGTAAGTGCCTGATTTTTAGCAAAGAAAACGTAGAGACGTCAAACGGCTTTAGAAAAGAAGAAGAAACGGGAGGTTATGTTTTTAAGAAAATAAATTAATTGTTTATATTGTTGAATATCAAATGGGGCTCGAAATTGAAAACCTCATTCACACAGGCAAGGATTGGACTCTTTTTGGCTTTGGTTATCTCCATTTTTTCAAGCAAATCCAGCCTTTTGCTCTTATGACATTCGTGAAGAATATTTACATTTTCAGGTATTGAGAATTGATGTTTTGATTCTAAAAGGTGGTTCGCGAAAGCGGATTGAGTGTTTGCCACATCAGTATCCTGGTACCTTTCAACAAAACTAAGATGTTCTTTGATCCTGGTAGATATTTTTCGACCCGACTGTCCTACATATACTGCGGGACACTCCCCACACTGTAAGGAATAAACCCCAGACCTTGAAAGGGGTTCAACTTTATCTTTAATTTTGACGAGATGTTGTTTGACAGTATTTGTGGTTTTAAACGCCAGCGAAATGTTGTAAGGCTTGAAGAGTTTAGATAATCTTAAGAAGATGTTACCGAAGTATGTCAACGATCTATAATTGTTTTTGTCTTTCATGTTGGAATGTAAAATATTATAGGATAATTTGTTTGTTGACGAATTTATCATAAACTTTATTAATTAATCTCAATGGAAATCCATTGTTAAAAGTTATTTGTTTTATTATTTCCAGTTCTTTATTAAAAGCATTTCTAGATAAAGGCAGATTGAATAGCCTATAGAAAAAAGAGTTAAACGTTGCAAATTTATGAGAATAAGGTGAGTTAGAGTTAAATTGTATTACGTTATCTGTTGATAAGGGTTTTCTGTCAAACAACATCTCGTCAAAATTAAAGATAAAGTTGACCCCCTTTCAAGGTCTGGGGTTTATTCCTTACAGTGTGGGGAGTGTCCCGCAGTATATGTAGGACAGTCGGGCCGGAAAATATCTACCAGGATCAAAGAACATCTTAGTTTTGTTGAGAGGTACCGGGATACTGATGTGGCAAACACTCAATCCGCTTTCGCGAACCACCTTTTAGAATCAAAACATCAATTCTCAATACCTGAAAATGTAAATATTCTTCACGAATGTCATAAGAGCAAAAGGCTGGATTTGCTTGAAAAAATGGAGATAACTAAAGCCAAAAAGAGTCCAATCCTTGCCTGTGTGAATGAGGTTTTCAATTTCGAGCCCCATTTGATATTCAACAATAGGTGGGTTCGGGATGCTCACTCTTTTAACTCTATGTGCACAAAACGCTCCCGATCCGTTCGGGTATTGTCCTTTCGAGTAAAAGGTGTGACTCCAAGTGCGGTCGGGTATTGCGACACGGAGTTAAAGGAGCTCACTTCAACAGTTCCACCTCGCGAGAGAAGAACTCCGGAGCGGGCATGCGCAGTGATCGTGTTTTTAGTATTTTACATATTCATATGTTATAAGTTTAGCTTATTTGTCTTCAAACATGAAATGAAGTTTAAATTGTTTATTGGACATGAGAGGTACTGTAATCTCTGCAAAATTCTCAACTACTTCAACATTCTCTTCATCAGAACAATCTTCAAAAAATATTTCTCTGACAAAATTAAGTATTGGCATCAGATGACGAAAGAAATCCATATTGTAAATTAAATAATAAAGGTACAAAAAACGCAAAATATTTACATAATATAATAATAAACCACAAGTGATGAAGCACAAAGACGAAACAAGCGATTGAGGTTATGGTGATTAACTCTAAAAACTCTCGAGCGTTCGGGACATGCCATTCTACACCTAAAACTCTAAGGTCACGTGATTAAAACGCCACTCTAACTCTATTTCAGCTCCGTAAACAATCCCGAACCCAGCTTGTATAAACAATTAATTTATTTTCTTAACAACATAACCTCCTGTTTCTTCTTCTTTTCTAAAGCCGTTTGACGTCTCTACGTTTTCTGTGCTAAAAATCAGGCACTTACCTCGTGGGCTTTTTTGGTTTGGTCTGTGGCATCGCGTTACTCCCACTGTTGATTTTATCAAGACCTTGTATTTTTTATGTGCATGTGTAATATACAATGTAGGTGTTAGTTTTTAATTGGTTTTAATCGTATTTGGATTACTTTTAATTGTTTTCACTTAAGGTAAAATTTCAGTTCTTAGGTTTCTCGTTTATGACTAACATAATATCATTATAGGTCTGATGATGCTCTCATAAGAGCGAAACATGTCACCTACCTTTTAATAAAGGACAAGAAATTTGTGAGACCCTGACTTTGATTATTTTGCTGTTTTTGTTAATTTATTCAGGTCTCTTAGAGAAAATGGACAACTTCTTTGAATACTACAGCAATTAAATGTGGCACGTAAGAAAATGCTATTTTTTCAAAATTTTCTGGACTTACTTCCCACATACTTATTCCAACTTCTTCTGCCACAAATGCTTCATTAATAATTGGCTTTTTCATAATTGTCAATAAAATTGCTATACTGATTTTCTTTATTTAGTACCGTCTTTTGTCTTTTTTTTTTTGATTTAACAAAGCGCATAGACATCTACTAAAATACTTCTGGATATCGCCTTTTAGGAATTCAAGGTAATTTATTAATTTAACTATCGAGAGAACACTGTTTCTCACTGTCACCCAATACAAAAGCCACATCAATGAGCTTTCTTTAAAAAAATTAATCCGTTTTAGTACCCTTAGGTACTTGGCACATGGCCGCCTAACTATTTTCTTTACATGGCGACAGTTATGTTTTTTGATAAATATTATAAAAACAGTTTGGAATTTTAAATTAATTGCAAATACAAAAATTGTTTGTTTTAAAATTCTTAAGTAAACAGTACAATAGGGTGTCCCATTTGAAAAACTCGAGAAAAATAAGTTTAAAGTGTGTAATTTTTGAGACTTTGAACATCCTGTATAAAATAGATAAGTCTCTTAAATTTATAGTGTCTCTTGATCCCTTGTCAATAATCTCACACAATGCCGTAAATAAAAAAATGCTTTCAGATTGTTTATTTGACTTTTTTTTTCCAAGGCTGCAAACATTTAATTCTAAACTACTTAAGCAAGTTAAATAAACTTATAAACAGTTATAAGGGACACCAATATAAATTTAAAAAAACACAAAGAAAGAGCGTGTCCCATTTGAAAAAATACAACTTTATGTCATCACCATTTTTGGGCCACCCTGAACTTGTGAAAATATGTTCCTAAAATTCCTAAACTTAATTCGCATAGGAGCTATGAAAGCTTGACGCACTATTGCAGGACTCTGTATATTATATTTACCACAAACGACAAACGCTGAAATTGTAATAAAGAGCATATTAATTTTTAAAATAAATATATGCTACAATATATTAAATGGAATATTATTATTTAAAACACATTATTTTGCTTTTTGTAAAATATTGGATTTTAAAAATTAAAATATGCTATAATATAATTTATATTCACTTTTTAAAATATTTTTTCGTTAGTATCGTTAGTGCTATTTTACCCCAAATTTGTTGTTTTTTTCTAAACATGATTTTTTTTCAATTACTTTTTGGTATTTTGAACTTCTACTTCATTAATTTTTAATTTTACAAAGTTTGATTGCCATTTTGGGCTTATTATAAAATATATTTTCATTTCATATTTAAATATACACTCGGATGTTCATGCCATTTAATAATAAATATAAAAAGCAATTTTAAATATTTATACGAGTTTTCAAAAAATATGAAGTTTTCTCTATTTAACTTTGTTGGCACAAGAATTATAATAGCAACAATAAATTCAAACTAATTCCATTTTTGTTGTCTTCAATGGCAGCAATGTCGATTTCCTGATAATTTCACTATTTTAGCGACTATTGTATTTATTATGCTTCCAAATAATGAAATACACCATGTTACTAGGCAAGAGATTACTGCGGTAAGTTAGGGTTTTAAACATATAGACATATTTCCAATTGTTTGCGGAAAGGTGGAAATACACCTTAAACCAAAAGTTCGCACATGTAGTGATGTTTTTTTTATCTTCGTTATGAGCATTCTTCATTTGACAGGTATAAAAACAAAACCACCAAAAGTATTTAAGCGAAGAACAACCTACTGACACATATATTCAAAGTTTCAAGGAATTTAAGCAAGCTGCTTGCCGACGTCCATTCATACATTAATTTTCTGACAATTTGTGTAAATAATTTAAATATAACTTAAAAGGGATTATCGCTTTCGATTGCAATCCGATTCACCTGCCTTCTGGTAAATTAAATAATCGCTCGGCAACCAAAATATCGCTTGCCAATTGATTGACATAGCTTATTAACGGGACAATCTTTTAGACAGTCGATAGAAAGCGACTGGATTATCACTTATAATCTCCCTAGCAGCAGAATTATTACCGATAATTTTTTTCAAAATATTCTATCAACAAAAACATGGGTGAAACTGAGAAAAAAATTATCGGGAGTTAATTCTGCTGCGTGGGAGATTCGGTAAGAAAATTTCATAAATTGGAGTTTTTTCTGATTGTAATTTTTTTGCTAAAATGCTACAAAAACATATTTCCGGCGGCTTTAGTTAATTGTAACTAATTAGAGTTTTATAAATGAAGTTCATTTTAGCCGTTAGTAACTCATTTTTATTACTAAAATGTGAGAAACATTAAATAACAAATTTGTTATCTGAAATCCAATGTCTTTATAGTTTTAAATTCAAATAAAACTTTAAAAAACATATTTCCAATGAGTTAAGTTTAATATGACGCATTGTATTTTTACAATCTAAGTTGATTTTATTTGTTAGTAACTAAGGTTTATTACTAAAATTTCAGGAACATTAAAAACATTAATTCGTTTTCAACCATAACATCTAATATTACATGTCTACATAGTTTCAAATGAAACTTAAAAAAACATATTTCCGATGAGTTTAGTTAAATTTTTGATGTGTCTCTTTTAGCCCCGGTGTTCGATATGTAAAGCAAATTGGTTAGTATCAATAAAAATTATAAGTTAGCAACAAAATATATTTTGATTTTATTCTGAGTGACTTTCGCCAATAGATATAAAGCACTTCATTTTTGACAAAAAAGTTATCACTTATTAATTTCATTAAGTTAATAGGAATTAACAAAATTATCTCGATAACCTCCCGTTGCTACAATAAGCAACGTAAACAAAATGGAGCCTTCTAGTTGGTAGAAAATAAATTTATGTAATTTTCACTCTTGTTGCTCGGAAGCAGCGAATGGAAAAATAACTGCGAGCACTATTGATTAAATTAAATTGAATTAATTAATAGTTTATAATTTTTTATCCCAAATTAATGTTTGCAAATAGAAGGCAACTTTCTACAGAAAACATCGGTATATATTTTTAGATTATGCATAGGCACACTGCTTGTAAGTTTTAGAAAAAAACTAACAATAATTAATTGTACCTAAGGTTACTTGATTCGTCTTCCTCCTAAACTACATATTATTATAGGTGTTGTTAGTTCATTTTATTTTCCGCATGAAACTTCCAAAAATCCGATTTTTCTATACTTTACCCCATTTATACTTGTTGGTGGGAGCAAGTTGTTTGAAACAAAAATTGCAGCAGGTTAATGGTTTCTAAAGAATTTTTGATTAGGTGAAGTTACAATTTTCGCTTTCTGGCATTCGTTGAAAGTCGAATGGCGCTAATTTGTTAAAAATACTATATTAGGAACAAGTTAGCAAAAATATAATTTCAACTGAAAAAATACCAAAAATTTCATACTTGTTTTACTAACACAGTGATAAAGACTAAAATGTCAAATATCTGTTAGTTTTTTTATGAGAACTGAACTACCAGTTGGTGTCATTTCCTCCATCTCTCTTATAAACACAAGGAAGACTTGTAAATATTTTGTCGTACTTTTTGGACAACTTGTATAATTTGGTGATTTGGTTATAAGTGTCACATAAAATTTAATTAGTTAGTATACTCCACTGTGGATTTTGTTTAAAAAAAGAAAATACGTGTTGAAAATTTAATGACTAAAATTATTACTACACTGAGGAAAACGATCTAAAACAACAGGTTTTGCTAAGACATAGTTTGTATTGGTAGATTATTTTTTATTTACCCATATTAAATAAATTGCTAGTGTAGAACAAACCCGAACAAACCCGCTATAGTGTTATATCAATTCCAAATTTGCTAGAACACTGTTTTTATTGGTAATAATCAGTTCCATTTCACAGTCTTGTTGAATAATGAACTACTTTTAATACAGCAATTTTGTTAAGTAATAAATTGAATCTTCTTAATGCGACGCATTTTGTTTACAGTAAAATGCTTTCTCTATAATTAAGAAAGTAGAACAGCATCCCCAAAAATGAATTTTATCCGTTAAAACCTATTATAATCGACAAGACCGCGCGCGCCGTATTATTAGTTTTAACGTATTTGTTGCGCAGGTCACATCGTTGTTTGGAGTCTTCTAGCTGTCTTGTCTGAATTTTAACTTTATTGATCGTACCAATACCTATTTCAATTAGTTTATTTTTATTTTGTATTTAAGTATTTTTAAACTTTGCATGTCAGATAAAGCAATAGAAGATTCTTATTTCGCACAACACATTATTAGTACCATCTATGAACGAATTTAACCATCTTAGGAAACCATGTCGCATAATAGATAATCATAATATGCAATGTTAAACAACAAGGACAATATGGTAGCAAGCAGTGGCGTATTTAGAATATTGCCACGGGGGGGTCTATACCTTTCGTTTTATCTTTTTTTCTTTCTTTCTTTTTTTCTTTCTTTAAAAAAGCGCCGCAGGCGAAAAATTTTTCGACGCCACGCCCTATTTTGAACTATCAAAATTTATATTTCTATGTTTTGATAGCTGAACCCAAAAAAGGAAGAAATTAAGAAATTTTTAAATATAAACGCAATAATGGGAATATATATTTTTTTACATATTTATGTTTAAAAATATATATTTCTACATAATATGACCGATTCCGAAAATGATTGGTTTTCAAGTTATTTTTGCCATTTTTTTTTGCCAAGTTTGGCCATGTTGTTTTGTTATCTGTGACACAGTTACTTAATTATTAGTAAAAACAAAGTATTGCTAATAGTTCTAGTTTGCAAAAAAATTACAAAACTAAGTAAACATCATTTCAATTTTTTAATAATTTTATTTAATAATAATAATAATAATAATAATAATAATAATAATAATAATAATAATAATAATAATAATAATAATAATAATAATAATAATAATAATAATAATAATAAAGGTATTTATTCAAAAATTGTAAAATAAAAAATTATTACATTTTGTTATCGGGCGAGGTTCAGTTCACCCCGTCTACATTAAATGCAACAAGGCATCTGATCTGTTCTGAGTTTTTTTTAATGTTGAGCCCACGGGGGGGGGGTCCAGACCCCTCGGACCCCCCCCCCCCCCTAAATACGCCACTGGTAGCAAGGAATCTTATTTCCTATTGGCTAAATTATCGTGATATTATCACTACACACAACGGTCGTACAATTTTCGTTGGCTTACAGAAGGAAATCGCTTTGCTGTCACATATAGTATTAAACAGTTGCATAAAGAGTATGTGAATTCTTATAAGGAATAAAAGGTATTTTTCTCAATGCACGTACATCCAAAATACGAAATATTTTAAAACCAGTTAACCTCAATAAAACTTTTTTTATCGTCGAATCGGAACATGAAGTAATATTCTATTTAAAAAAACGCCACTTTGATACGTTTCGTGTCTTTGGGACAACTTATACATTATAAAAATAATTTAAATAAAATATACCTCCTCAGGCCCTTATCCACCCCGAAACATTTTTTTATTCAAACAAATAATTTAGCGATAATATTAGATATGTCTTTGTCAAATAACGTTAATAAATCGGTATAAAATAAAAGTTTCATTAAATTAAAAAAAAAAATTAGTTTTATTTTGAAGAGTAGCTAGAAATTCTAACATAAATTGAGAGAAAGAGTTTCTTATATTACTCTACTCCATTTTGGTTTCGGCGAATACTTGCTTAATATGATACCTAGCAATTCTGAAAATCTTTTTAGGCCTTAAATTTTTGAGTTTTAGTTCGACAAGTTAATGAATTTGCATATAAATCAAATATACGGCCTGCCTCGAAGCATTTGTATTTCTGTGGGCTTGAACATATGCTGCCACTTACTTTTCCGGACCTTTTGAGTTTCCATCTCATTTATTCTTGATTTTACAAAGTGAAATTGCCTTTTATACATACATAAATTCAGAAATGGAATTTCTATCAAATGTCCTGCGGACCTTTTTTTAATGCATGCTCGTTTTTCCCGTTTTAATTAACACTTCTGTGAATTTTAAAAATAATTAAATTTTTGTGTTCTAAAACAATACGGAGAAAAAGGTCTGACTGTTTAATACTATAATATGTGACAGCAACGCGCTTTCTTTCCTACCGTAAGATAACTAAAATTGCTAGACCGTTTTGTAGTGATAATATCACGGTAATTTAGCCAATAGGAAATAGGAGTTAATGCTACCATATAATGGTTTATAGCCAATATTGCTCTTACAGTAATTATCAAGTTCTATTGGAGGTGTAATCTGGTTTTATATTATACTGTATTACTTCCGACTGGCAGTTGTAATGAAACTTGACATTATTTATAATAGCATTTGCTTCCTACGGTTAATACAGCATATACTAACCACTAAAAATTAGTTAGTTCTCAAAAATTTTAATAGCTTCCAGTGTGATATTGTTCTTATTGTTTAACATTGCATATTGTCACATTTTTAAGTTAGTTTTAAGTTGTATTGTATATATTTTAAAAATACGTCATCTTTATACGTTGTCAGGATAGTTTTGTTTTATTAAAATAATAATCTGTCAAATAAAATTGAAAGAAGAAGTTTTATTTTCATCCACAAAAAACGAGTCCATTCGACCCGATCTAACATATTACTTTTAGGTAACTATAAACCAACAAATGGTCCATCGTCGCCTTTAGAACTAATCTATGGTAATGTCGCTAAATCTGAATGTTAGACGTAGCGAACGCTTGCGAGAAAAGGCTGGTGCAAAGACTGATCCCCGTCCTATTCATATGGGTCCCAGTAAAGGTGTTGATATGTCTGCAATGAATTGTCCTGAACCGATGAATCCACATGGTTCAAAATGTAGCGTATCGAACATATCCAAGGGAAAAACGAGGGTATCCAGTAAAGAATCCAGACGATGTCAGGCAGAGCTAGAAAATGAACTCAAGAAAAAAGAAATCGAACAAGAACTTCTTCAGAAGAAACATGAAATGCTAGATTTGGAGCTTAAATTGAAACTGGTAGAATTGGATACAGAATCGGATGAATCCAGGAAAAGTGAGTTTAGTGAGTCGACATATCCAGATGTCGAAGAATGGGTTAATGGAAGAAATCCTTGGGAAAAGAGATGTTGTTGTTCCGGTAAAGATGAAATTGAAAGTAAAAATAATTCAGAAGTAATAAGTAATAAAACTACTAAAAAGGTTAGTAATAACAATTCTTTAACCTTGAAATCTGATCCAAATCAACTTATAGATCCCGGTCAATTAACTAAAATTTTAACCAGGCAATCTATGCCTAAAGATTTGCCCATTTTTACTGGAAATCCATTAGATTGGCCAAATTGGTTTTTTCAGTATAAAAATTCAACAAATATTTGTGGATTTTCCCAGGAGGAAAATCATTGGAGATTACAGAAATGTTTAAAAGGGAATGCTTTAAAAATTGTCGAAAGTCTGTTAATTATGCCCCAAAATGTAGACAAAATTATTCGCATTTTAGAAAGTAGATTTGGACAGACCCAACATATTATTTTTATGCTTCTCGAAAAGGTGAAAAGTTTTCCTTTCGTCAAGAAAGAACGTTTAGACCTGCTTATAAAGTTTTCTGATGAAGTTAAAAATCTTGTGGGAACATTGGAGTCACTAAATGACGAAGATAATTTAAGAAATCCTACATTACTTCATGATTTATTAAATAAACTTCCAAATTCCTATAAGATGATGTGGGTAGAATACATTTCTAATAAAAATACCAGAAATCCTAAACTTATCGAATTTAATTTATGGTTAGATACAAAATCAATGGCGGCTTGTCAAATTGAAATGCCAAAATTTGATTATTCACCTGTTAGTCGAGCAAACCACCAGAAGTCAATTTTAGCCACATCAGAAAAGAAATGTATATCTTGCCACAAGGAAATACATTATTTAAACACCTGTCCTACCTTTAAGAACCTTTCTTTAAATGAAAAATGGGATTTTATTACTGTCAATCACATTTGTATATCTTGTTTGGTACCATATCATTCTATAAGGGAGTGTAAGAGAAAACGGATATGTGGTATAAACAATTGCCAAAAATATCACATTAGATTATTACATAAAACCGAAAATTTTAATATACAGTCCACACAACAAACACAAATTAATCCTATCGAAGACAAATCTATTGAGACTTCAACTATTTCACAAAAAATATCAAATGAACCAGAAAAGAACTGTCATATTTCCACCAATAAATGTACTCTACTTAAAATTTTACCTGTTAATATTATTTATAATAATAAAAATATTAGCACATACGCTCTTTTAGATGATGCATCTACTGTTACCTTAATAGATGAAGAATTATCTGACTGCTTAGATTTGCAAGGACCAATTCATCCCTTATGTCTGCAATGGACAAATGAAAGTCAAGTTCAAGAACAAAATAATTCAAAAGTTGTAAGTTTTTCTATAAAGGCAGAAGGCGAGGGAAAAGCATTTCAAATTAGGCATGCCCGAACAGTTAAAGGACTCTCACTTTCAGGCCAAACAGTGAATTCAGGTGAGCTGTCAAAAAAATATACGTATATAAACAATAGAGGTCATTCATTTATGGACGGTAGGCCCCAAATCATCATTGGGCAGGATAACTGGCCTTTACTTGTTAGCAGGAAAATAATATCAGGACCGTGGGACGGACCCGCACTAAGTAAAACCTTACTAGGGTGGGTAATACATGGGAATATTTCTTATGGTTCAAATTCAAATAATCAAATAAATTCTAAATTAGTTTGTTATATTAATAACGACGAAAAAGATGATTTAGATTTACTTCATAATCTCGTAAAAGAGCAATGGCACATTGAATCTATTGGGATAGACAATCTTTCGAAATCGATGTCAAAGGAGGATATTAGGGCTCAAAATATATTAGAAAATACTATGAAAAGAATAGGAAATAAGTTCGATACTTTGGAAAAATGATGATATATCATTTCCAGATAGTAAAATTAATGTGTTAAGAAGATTAAATTTCATAGAAAACAAAATGGATAAAAATCCTGATTATGGGAAGGTATATTGCGAAAAAACGGATGATCTTTTAAAAAAGGGATATATTCGAAAGATATCTGAAAAAGAGAAACAAGAATCAAATTCAAAAATTTGGTATTTACCTCATTTTAGCGTAATAAATCCAAACAAACCAAATAAATTACGTATAGTATTTGATGCAGCAAGTCGTACCAACGGAGTTTGTTTAAACGACTTTCTATTAACAGGTCCCGATTTATATAATAGTTTGGTGACAATATTACTGAATTTTCGCATTAAAAAATTTGCTTTTACAGCAGACATAAAAGAAATGTTTCTTCAAGTTCAAGTACGAAATCAAGATTGGCGTCAAGAAGCGTTTTTTATGGAGAGGATTAGAGAGAAGCCAACCACCGGCGGTTTATGAAATTAATGTGGTATTTTTTGGATCAAAAAATGGACCTTGTTTGGCACAAGAAGCGAAAAATAGAAACGCTAGAGAATTTGAAAAGGATTATCCTGTAGCAGTTGATGCCATTATTAAGGACCACTACATGGACGACTACCTGGGTAATTCAGACACCATAGAAGAGGGTAAAACTTTAATTAATGATATTATTTACATTCACGCTCAAGGAGGTTTTAACATATTATGTAATTGGATTTCAAATTCTCAAGAAATTTTAAATAATATTGAACCTTGTCTGAGGGCTTATCCGGGAAATGATCATAATGAGGATCGTGAAAATTCAACAGAAAGAGTTTTAGGGGTCTATTGGAACCATATTAAAGATAATTTTATTTTTGAAACGAAATTTCATAAAATCAATAAAGATGTTTTTGAAACTACTAGGCGACCTACTAAAAGAGAAATTCTAAAAGTTGTAATGTCAGTTTTTGATCCTTATGGATTTTTGTCAAATTTTATAATATAGGGAAAACTACTTTTAAAGGACGTCTGGAGAAGTCAACTTGGTTGGGATGATGAAATTACAGAAACTTTATTTGAAAAATGGCAAGTTTGGCTACAGGATTTGAAATGTATAAACAAGTTTACAATTCCTCGAATATATTTTACACTTTCTAGAGAGAAATCTGACTTACAATTACATATATTTTGCGATGCATCAGAAAGAGCATACGCTTCAGTAGCATATTTGCGATGTGAAGAAAATACTACAGTACAAACAGCCTTTGTAATGTCAAAGATTAAAGTCAGCCCATTAAAACCTACTTCAATACCACGCTTAGAACTACAAGCATCTCTTATGGGTGCACGGTTGGGTTGTTACCTGAAAGAAAATCTAAGAATTAATATAAATAATGTAATTTATTGGACTGATTCCAAGACTGTTTTGTACTGGCTAAGGTCAGAAGCACTTCGCTTTAAAGTATTTGTTGCTCAACGGATAGGTGAAATACAATCTCTTACGAATGTTGCAAACTGGCATTATATTAATACAACTGAGAATGTTGCCGATGAAGCAACAAAAAGAAAACACAATTTGGATTTTTCGGAGACTAGTAGATGGTTGTTTGGTCCTAAATTTTTACATTTATCTCCAGAAAACTGGCCTATAGAAAAGAACGATAATCTAAATTTAGATACAGACATTCTAGAGGAGAGAAAAGAATTCGTTTACTTATCTGTAGAAAAGCCAAATATACCGATACCGTCTCCAGAAAATATATCAAAATGGACTATACTTTTGCGATCAACCGCCTGGATGAAGAGGTTTATAACAAACTGTCAAAAATCAGTTTCTAGCAAGAAAAAGAAGGAATTAGAGGTAGAGGAGATGTTAGAGGCAGAAAAACTACTGTACAGAAAAATTCAGCAGGATAGTTTTCACGACGAAATACGTTGTCTGCAAAAGAATACTCCAATTAAAAAAGGAAGCAGGCTTTATACTTTATCACCGATGCTGGATCGAGATGGTATAATACGTTTGAATGGTCGCTTACAAAATTTGCCAAAGGACTGCGAAAATATTAAATTACCAATTATTTTAGATCCAACTCACAAAATTACTTTTCTTATTATAAAACATTATCACGAACAAGTATATCATCATGGTCAGGAAACAGTAATCAATAATTTAAGACAGAAATTTTGGATTCTAAGAATGAGACAAGCAGTGAAAACAATTTGGGCAAAATGTCAAATATGTAAAAATAGAACTACAGTACCTACAGTTCCAATAATGGGTCAGTTACCCACCTGTAGAATTGAACCAACTGTTAGACCTTTTATTAAAACTGGTGTCGATTATTTTGGACCCATTTTAGTTACGGTAAAAAGAAGTCACGAGAAACGTTATGGAGTAATATTTACCTGCATGGTAACACGAGCGGTTCATTTAGAAATTGCTAATGATCTAAGCATGGATGGATTTATTCATGTGCTGAGGCAGTTTTCATGTAGAAGAGGTAATCCAGAAGAAATTTATAGCGATAATGGAACTTGTTTTAAGAGTGCAGATAAAGAACTTCGTATAGCATTACTAGAATTAAAACAAACAGATATTATAAAATGGTGCTCATTAAGATATATTAAATGGCATTTTAGTCCACCATCGGCCCCTTTCATGGGAGGAGTATGGGAAAGACTTATTCAAACAATTAAAAAGGTTATGAAGGAAATTTTAGAAAGCAGATATCCTCAAGAATACGTCCTTATAACTGTATTTGCCGAAGCAGAAAACATTCTAAATAGTCGACCACTAACTCATGTATCCTGTGATTCAGACGATATGGAAGCGCTAACCCCCAATAATTTTTTAATTGGACCAAGTTATGCTGCTCTTCCGTGCATAAAATCAACTGATAAAGATTTAAATTTCATAAATAAATGGAAGGCAGCACAAAAAATGACCGACATTTTTTGGAAACGTTGGACACAAGAATATATGCCTTTCCTTATTAAAAGGTCAAAATGGCACGACGAAGCACAAACGCTAGAAGTAGGCAACATAGTACTGATTATAGATCCTAATGGACCAAGGAACACGTAGCCAAAAGGAAGAATAGTCCAAATATTTCCAGCACGAGATGGAAAAATTCGCAGTGTCGATGTCAAACTAGCCAATGGTATGGTGTTAAGAAGACCAACTTCAAAACTTTGTCTCTTAGATGTGACAAATCAGAAGTAATTGTTCTTCCAAACAATACTGCGGGGAAGAAATGTCACATTTTTAAGTTAGTTTTAAGTTGTATTGTATATATTTTAAAAATACGTCATCTTTATACGTTGTCAGGATAGTTTTGTTTTATTAAAATAATATTCTGTCAAATAAAATTGAAAGAAGAAGTTTTATTTTCATCCACAAAAAACGAGTCCATTCGACCCGATCTAACATATTACTTTTAGGTAACTATAAACCAACACATATGATTATCAATTATGCAACATGGTTTACTGAGTTAAATACATCCATCGATTATAAATTACTAATGATGGGTTGTGCGAAATAAGAATTATCTATTGCTTTATCTGACATACAAAGTTAAGTACAAAGTTAAAATAAAATTGATACAGATAATGATACGATCAATAAAGTTCAAATTTAGACAGGACAGCTAAACTTCCCTCATAAAGAAGAACGCGTTATGTTACGGTAACCACAAAATGAGAAATAGAAGGTTAAAGTTTATTGATTAGCCTTTGAGTTGTATGTATCTAATGAAATATTTTTATCTACATTATTTTTCCATGATGTTGTAGTTTATTACTGATTTAATAAAATTCCGAGTTTAAAGTCGGAATTTAGTAATATTCCGAGTTTAAAGTCGGAATTTAAGAAAAAAAAATTACGTGGCCCCTCTACGCCTTCGGAATTTTGTTATAAAAGGTAATATTTTGTTTACGGTTGAAGTTAATGGCATTATCTATGAACAGTTTCTAGAATTGGTTGTAAAATGTAAAAATCGACAATATATTTCAATAAAAGTGGATACACGCGGCATTTTTATGATCCACGTGGCATTTTTATGATCCACGATGTATATATGATTGTTTAAAAAAATATAGTTCCATAACTTTTATTGTAAAAAAAAAATATTGGAATTCCTTTTTAATGAGGTATTATTTCAAAATAATTTATCTTGCTATGCACAATAAATAGAAATAGAAATACCCCGAGGAGCTGAAATTAATGCAGCATTAAATTGGCCGATTGAAGCAATTTAATAGTCGGGCAACTTTTAAACTTCTTAATTAACCTTAAAGATAAAGTTCTGAAAACAAAAGATATTGAAATCGTAATTTAAATAAATATTAAAAATTCCATTTAGGTAATAAGGAAAAAGGATTTTTAGAATAGGAAAACTTTAAATCAAATATATACAATAACTTACTTTCTTCTAATTATTCTGATTTGATGGGAATAAAATGTAGTTTTCTACAAAAAAGTATTCTTTTACAAAATCTCGAATTTTGCATTGTTTTCGAGGTATTTTGAAAAAACTAAAAAAGGGTCCTTTTTCGTTCGGCTCTCAGAAACGCACATCTGAACTTAGTAGCACATTGTGATTTTATTATTTTTAGGTGCACAACTACTAACATAGTAAATCATAAAAACCCTCCAAGGCAATAATTGTTCCTTTCCACCCCTTAATTTTGGACATATTTCAAAAGGTTCGAAGGTTTAATTTTTTTAAATTCAACTTTAAATTACAAGTTAACAAGGCAATAAAAATATTAGTATATTATTTAACGAGCGTATAATGTAGGCTATATTACATGAGATTTTAAAACACGAGCCGAAGGCTTGTGTTTTAAGAATTCGAGTGTAATATAGCCATTATACGCAAGTCAAATACTATAAAAAGATAAAACTTTATCTACGACTATTAAGGATTCAAAAAATTAGAAAATGCATTCAGAGCAACAAATTTTATTAAAATAGAATATTTTTACATAACAAGGTAATATTATTAATGGTATTTCTTAAATAAAAAATACAATTCAACAATATTGTAAATATAATAAATATGTACAACTTATAGAATCTGTGCAAAGAAGACTTACCAATAATTTAAACTACCGTTTTCATAGGTACCAGCACCACAGAACTTACGAGTGTAACCTCGCCTATTATAAGATTGATAGTCTTGCGCTGAGAAGGAGGTTTTTTGATATATTATTTGTTTATAAAGTTTACAACGGTCACATTGATTCCCGGTATTGTCTGGAATATCTTTCTTTAAATTGTAATCCTTACGTAATAAGATCTCGCAATCTTTTGCAGGCACCACAGTGTACAACAAACTATTTTCTCTATTCGCCATTGGTCAGATGCATAAACTCCTTCAACGCCGCGGTTAATATAAATTCTAATATTGATATTTTTAACGACTCAATCTACAACTTCAAGAGTAAAATACGTAGAGTATTAACTTCATAAAAATGTATTTTCTTTAATTTCTATTATTAATGATTGTTATAACATTTATTTAATTATGACACTATTATTTGACTTTTGCACTTAGCGGTTTCTGCATCCGGCCTATTTGAGCATTGTTATTATAAAATATGTAAAATGTTTAATGTAATGATTTCCATATAACATATTTATATCTTGTGTTTACTTTACGAGTAATACATTTATATTTCTAATATGTAATCTGCCCTATAATTGGATGCTCAGAGCATCTGTTGGGCTTAGCTGTATAAATAAATAAATAAATAAATAAATATTAACAATAATTAAACAAAATACAATTACTTATTTCTAATTTTTCATGAAATTGATTGTAACATTAGTGCAATTATGAAAATGAATGGGAGCAGGAATATTACTTATATTCATATCGTTTTTATTAGTAATGGAAAAAGTTTCGGAGCTAACATTATTAACAGTGGTAGGTTTACTTGTCAATCGCTTCGGTTGCTATGGTATTAATAACATACACGCCTGCTTAAACTAGATCTGGTGGGTTTTTACCGTAATTCCGGTAACTATGTTTTGTTGGGACCGTGGATTATGAAATCTAATAATCCACGGTTGTAGATTATGAGTAACTATGGTAATATGAACCTCATTATATATGTACTAATAAACACATTATGCTTCTATCATTAAATAATCGTAGATAAACATTTTTCGCTTGTATTTTGTGCGTGTTTTAACTTTAGTAATAATTGATAATAATGGATTTTGAAAATCGAGGTGAAAATGAACTACCGAATACCCCACCAGAAATACGCGCAGCAGCACAAGCAGCTGTATTGGATTTGCTTCCAAAAAAGTGTAGGAATAATTACGAAATAGCATATAAACAATTTATGGAATGGCGTTTACCGAATAAAACTACCTCGTTTTCCAAAGATACTCTGTTGGTTTATTTTAAAGGATTGGCCAATAAGTATTTTATCAACGAAGCACCAGATGTTAAATTTCTAGCTACAAAGGTAAAGAAAGAATATAATATATTAAATATGTAATACATTCTAGGTACAATGTGTAAAGTGTGTCTCATTTCAACACTTTTACGGGTTATTAGAATTTATTATTGTTAAAGATTAAACTCGACGTGTTCTTCAAAAGTTGTTAATGTAAAACCCACGATGTATCACATACTGAATGAACTGAGCTAACCGATACTACATGGAAATTCATACTAAAAAGTAAAATAAGAGAAAACTTTAATAATTTTCACAAAAACTTATATTAATAATTACATGGTATTCTTTGTTCGGTTTTTCTTATTTCTTTATGCCCAGTTAAGGATTATTTATTTAACTAAGCCTGTGTTATTTTTTAGGTTGCATTAATTATGGGAGTGATGGGTGCTTGCCGTTCAAATGAACTACACGCAATGAAAATAGAACATGTTACATTTTATGAAGGCTGCACTAGAGTTTTAGTTCCAGTTACCAAGACTAAGATTCCTAGGAATTTCACTATTACTGATAATTTTCACAATATCGTTAAGAAATATGCAGATCTAAGACTGCCAGATGTATCGAATTCTTTTTTATGAATTTTCAAAATGGAAAATATACAAAACAAGTTATCGGTATAAACAAGTTTGCAAAAATGGGTAGAGAAATTGCTTTTTAAAAATCGCTAGTCCAGAAAAATATACTGGTCACTGCCTTCGTCGTTCGTCAGCCACATTGTACGTTGATGCAGGGGCAAGTATGACAGCTCTAAAACGCCACGGAAGCTGAAAATCAACTCCCATAGCGGAAGGTTATATTGCAGATTCACAAAAGAACAAAACTGACACTGCTAACAAAATTTTAGGCCAAATCATTCCCAATTCTAACATTAATACTCTTACGTCTACTCCATCACATCTACGTCCATCTGTGTCTGCCACTGCTGATGCCGACAATTCTTCCCATGATAATTTCTCCATTACTAATGCCGCCACTGACATTATTATTGTTACTACACCCTCTACAATAAATTTCAATAACTGCCCTAATCTTACAATTAATTTAATAAATAAGTAAATCATAAAATTACAATAGACCTACGAACAGTTACGTTAAATGTTAATTAAATTTTGAATTCCTAAGAAATTTGTTTTATTAATACTTTACATTCCTTAATAATCCTTATAAACAAACACTAGCTAAAAAACTGAATTCATAAGACAAACATGTTTACTTTTATTTCCTCAAAAAGTTGTATTCTTGATATTTCGTGATAACATTTTTCAAAAAATAAAAAAGCGAAAAAAGTTTCCCATAAGAACTCAAGTTTTTTTCAGACACTGTATAAATGGATGGTTGTAGATAAAGTATAGTATTTGACTCGCGTCTAATGAACCATAATACACTCGGATGATTTACAACACTCGCCTTTGGCTCGTGCCGTAAACTTTATCCTCGTTTTATTATGGCCTACATTATACGCTCGTTAAATAATATACTATTATTAAGTGTACTAGATAATTTAAAATAACATGTAGGTATATTATACAAAAGTATGCCGTTTATAATGTGACTTGCAATTGACTCAAAATTACATACATTATAGTGGAACAATCCAGATTATATTCAAATTTATATCCCAAAGTCAAATATTTCATAATATAGTATGCAATTATTTACATTACCTACAATATCATGTGCCTGTACAGGGTCTTCCAACGAGGACTGAACAGGGGCTCATTTTTGAGCTTCCTTGTATTTAAAGAAAAATCCAAAATAGCCAATCGATGTACTTTTTCCTGCAGAATTCAAAAATGAAACCAAAAATTTATTTGAACCAAAAACAAAAGAGTTGCGATATGGATAAGGTGTTTTTTAAATGGAACATAGCTTTTTTTATACGATTTTTGGAACGAGTGATTTTTTTTTTGTCCGTTCTGATTAAAATATTTAATTTTGTGACAGCTATTTTTATTAAATTTTAATGTTTTATCCAGTATAATTTAACTTTAACCTGTTTGAAACATACACTAGGTAATAAAGGTATAATCACCTTTGAATCCTTCAAAGTCATTTCGGCAATATTATAGTAAATTTGTCAAATTTTTTGACTTTGAAGGATTCAAAGGTGATTATACCTTTATTACCTAGTGTATGTCTCAAACAGGTTAAAGTTAAATCATACTGGATAAAACATTAAAATTTATTGACAATAGCTGTCACAATATTAAATATTTTAATCAGAACGGACAAAATAGAAATCACTCGTTCCAAAAATCGTATAAAAAAAGCTATGTTCCATTTAAAAAACACCTTATCCATAGCGTAACTCTTTTGTTTCTGGTTCAAATAAATTTTTGGTTTCATTTTTGAATTCTGCAGGAAAAAGTACATCGATTGGCTATTTTGGATTTTTCTTTAAATACAAGGAAGCTCAAAAATGAGCCCCTGTTCAGTCCTCGTTGGAAGACCCTGTACATTAGTTAATAACTAATACTATTGATATTTTAAAATTATTAAACTTTATATTCCAAATTTAATGATACATAATGGGGCTCAGCCGCACGGTTCTACCGCTACAGCGCCTGCCGGAGCTGGGTGATAAAATTCATAAAAACGTGGTTTTAACGATGTTTTAATTAAAAAGTTAAATATGGTGGTATGTCTGCCTAAGTAATAAATTCATCAGGAGTTTTCAATTATACAGGGTGTCCAGAAATAACGTACCCATACTTCCAGAAGAGATTCTATATATAAGCACACAAAAGTTCATATAAAAGTAGGTTATTATTACGTAAATATAAATGTTATAATTATATAATAATTAGTATTATTTACGAGTGTGCATTTGTCTGTCTATGTTTCCATATAAGATGTCGCTGCAGTGGCGCATCCAGAACTTTACTAAGGGCACCCCAACAAGCATTTAAAGCCTCAGCGACCTCTAATTTGGAAAAAATTATCTATATAAGATTGAATTCTCAACGTCGTTAACCTATTTCGCTTTGTTTTTTCAAGTTTAATATTTTTTAAACTAACATTTAAATAAAATCAGTATCGTCGGGACATTACTTAGGTAATATCTGATATATTACAAAAATATCAATTTATTTCATTGCTAATTTTGGGAGAATTGTATAGTGAAAGAACAATGAGTGACAATGACATAACAATGTTAAAAAAAATCTTATCCGATATTTTTCGCTATACAATTCTCTTAAAATAAGTTATGAAATTCCTTGATATTTATTAAATATGTCAATTATTACATATATAGAATATCAAGTCGATACTGAATTTCTTTAAATTTTGTATAAAAGCTAGAAAACATAAATAAATCTACGCGAAATAGGTTATAGGTTGGCAAGCATGTTGATACTCCCACCTTAAGTAAAAAATAGTCTATTTCTTACTTCCAAATCGACTTTTTGGGTGAGACGGCCAAAGAAACTAACAGTTTGGTCAAAAGAAAGTGATTGGAAATTATTATTATTACGTCTTCAAAGTCGGAAAATATAAGAGGTTCAAAAAATTTAAAATACCTAGTAGATATTTACCTGGTAAATTAACTTGAAAATTTCATTAATTTATTTTCAACCAATTAGAAGGCTCCTTTTTGCTTGCGTTGCTTATAGCGACGGAAGACTATCGCGATAGTCTATAAACCTAATAAAATTAATAAGTGAAAATTTTTCTGTCAAAAATGAAGTGCTTTATATCTATTGGCAAAAGTCACTCAGAATAAAATCAAAATACATTTTCTTGCTAACTTATAATTTTTATTGAGAATAGGTCGTAGGTCTCATCATATGAAAATAAACTCCAATTTATGAAATTTTCTTACCGAATCTCCCACGCAGCAGAATTAATTCCCGATAATTTTTTTCTCGGTTTCACTCATGTTTTTGTTGATAGAAAATTTTCCTCGTCTTCGACTCGGAATAATTTTCTATCACCATAACCATTCGTGACCTTGAAAAAAATTATCGGTAATAATTCTGCTGCTAGGGAGATTATAAGTGATAGTTAGATCTAAGGAAAGTCAGTAAAGCCAAACAGTTCTCTTTTTTTGGAAATTAGTAACGCCATATTTTCTTCACAAATAAATTCAAAAGCCGGAGTTAACTTATTCGTCCAAGCACATAATATCGCCTATATATTTAAAAAAAAAACTTATTTTCAATTTTAATTTACCGTGTTTTTTTTTTAATTAAATGTCTTTTTTCGGTGGCGCGGTTAGGTTTTTAAGGTAAAATTGAAATCTATGCGAAAAATTTTCATGCGCATCTTATTTCTCACCTCACATTGATGAAATAGTGATATTATAAGTATCTATATACTACCACTCCATTGTAAAAATCAACAGCGTCTGACATGACTAGTTTGTGATGACTGATTTAAGAAAACCCTGCCTCCTACGCTTTGATAAAAAGAAAAACAACATAATATTTTCATCTTTTTCTAAAATTGTGGTTATGGTTTTCTATAAACTTCATAGCCCGTAGCAGGCACAACATAGATCCACAAACGGTAAATACAGGTAAAAAACTCCTCTTTACTACCACGAAGAAGACTGCTTGGCTTTGTCTATGAAGCCCAATTCTTCTACTGACAGGTGTTTTTACCAGTTTACCTTGGTGTTATTCCCCACTACTGATTAAGTGGTTTATATTTTTCTATTACTCACTTCTGACTATATAAAGCGACCTGTCGGGTTTTATAGTAAAAATGTGGGAAAAAGTCACTTTTTTTAGACTATAAGGTCTTTTGCACACACTCACGGCGACCGTCCTAACGGCACAGTTTACGCGATCTACCGCGTTCGTGTTATCCTTGCACACATGCACGATTTTCGTCACTTTGATTCTATTTTGATTCGAATATGGTTCATAGACGTGCTGTGACGATTTTAATGTCTCACATGCGTATCAAAAAACGAAGAAAGGCACGAAACAGAATTTTGTGGGTTCATCCCATCAATATGGGAAGGAAACAATTCGGTGCATTCTTTGTACTATTTGGTCAGTTGAGAAAAGACGAAAAAAAAAACTTTTTCCATATCCAGATTTGATGACCACCTACACGAACGATTAAAAAATTCGCTTCAACGTAAAGATACATTTATGAGAGAATGCATACAACCTATATGGAAATGTTGGCTGTTACAATTAAAATCAGGATTGGCCTCCAAAAATATTTCTTTCCAGGCACTTCCTGTGCAGTTTCTGTCCTTATATTATATAGAACTTGTTTTGTCCCAAATAACCGGCCTTGCATCCACTAAAGATATAAGAATATCCATATCTATATCTACTGCCATTACGAAAAATATGATTATGATAAAATATAATAAATAAAACAATGTTCCCGCCAATGAACCCAGAAAATATCGTTTTCTTACGACCACCTACGAAAATGACAATGACAGCACGGCGAGCAGCACGGTTAACTTGGCTAGAAAGTGCTAAATATCACACGTGTGTTGAAAAAAAATATTTCAACACGAGTGTGGAAATACAAAGCATACTATATTTAATTTAAACAGGTGTCAATTTGATAACAAAACTATTTATTAAAAATAACAAACTTACGGGACACGTGGAGCGAATTGGGGTGCTGGGTGGGGTAAAGTACACTAGGGCATTACTGCAAAAAAAAATCCTTTTTTTCGTTATTTTTGGGAACCTAAGAGTATTTATGATAAAAATAATATTATCAAAAAGGAAAATAATAATATGTCAGGCAACCCACCAACTGTCATGTTTACATGTCAACTGAGTTGAACCACAGAAAAAAAGGGGGCAGCTATAGAGCAGAAATAGAATACCCTAGGAAATACCGATTTATAATATTGCCATCATCTCGGATAAAAATATCCATACAATGTTTAAGGATATGGGACAAGTGAATACGCGTTATGTAAGTAAATTTATTTTAGCTATATTTAAAACAAATCGAATAAAATATAACTTTTATTATTAACAAGCTATCGATATTTAACTCCATCTCTATCTTTCTAGTGAAAACCTATAATAATACATAAAAATGTTAGGTACTTTAACCCATTTAGTACCAATCATCGATACAAATAATAAATAGTATTTTTTTTTTATATAAAACATGGTATATTTTGGTTCTAAGAATACTTTTTATGGTTCTACAAATTTACATTCTCTTTAACTTTACAAAAAATAGATGGTTCGTATACGCACCACCGGTAAATACCATAAACTATTAAATGCATAAACTAAGATAATTCTCCTGAAATAACTCGACCAAAAAAACTTAAAAAAGCAAAATGTTTTTAAAAGTATAAAAAATAATCGCATTTAACGACTTACATGCAAAGAGGCACGTTGACTGCCACAATGCTAACGAAAAAGTCCTTCTTAGTGGCCACGCTTATTTTTTTGTTATTTTGGCATTGAATCTATGTTTTGATAAAAAAACCGTAATCTTTTTCGAAAAAAAATACATTTTTTTTATATATTTTGATGAGAAGCATCATGTGCTTCACGCGGCCCCATGGTATATATATATAATATATTTGTCTAACGTTCGAGCCATGTGAAGCCACTGGTGATCTTTAATAGTACAGGCCAAACATAGTTTGTGACTCATACAGCCATAATATACCGGTTCCATAATGAAATACAAGGCGCCGTATAACCAACGGGGCTTCACGCGGCTCAAATAAATCGAGTCGCATGAGATGCCTTCGTGGCTTCACACGGCCATATTGTAAAAAAGTTTGAGAAGCCACATGTGCATCTCATGGCAGTCAACGTGTTAAATAGCAAAATTTTTGTTGGTGCGTCAACGCACCACTGGTAGAATGTTACAACTGAAAATGTATCTTAGGTGATACTCTGCGAAACAAGATACATGTAAATGTACAGGGTCTTTGATTATATTTACGTGGCTTCTGGAGTCTTTGTTTTTGAAGATAGAAAAAATGTTTTATATAAAAATTGTAGTGTGTCTTTTATGTTATCTTTTGATATTATCATTAAAGAAATATCGCTTTTGAAAAATGGGAAAATATAGGCAATTTCAATTTTTTTAAATGGAACACCCTGTATATTATGCGTTACAATGAAAGATCTTTTTTTTTCTGATTTTAAATATATATATATTGATGCTATTTGGGTGAACCATTTTTGAGATATTTTAGCTTAAACTATTAATAAATTGCCAATAAATTTCATATTTCGTATCAAGAAAGCCATGGAAACAATAAAATTGTTATGTTGTTGTTATGTTTGTTGTTAAGTTTGTTGTTAAAAAACTCACTATTGTGCGTCTTTTTTATGCCAACAATAACAAATCAAGGAGGATATGTAGAAAATACCTAAGTTATAAATTTATAAAACATAACAATTTTATTGTTTCCATGGCTTTCTTGATACAAAATATGAAATTTTTTTGCAATTTATTTATAGTTTAAGCTTAAATATCTCAAAAATGGTTTACCCAAATAGCATCAATATAGATATATTTGAAATCACAAAAAAAAGATCTTTCATTGTAACGCATAATATTCCATTTAAAAAAATTGAAAATGCCTATATTTCCCCATTTTTCAAAAGCGATATTTTTTAATAATAATTTCAAAAGATAACATAAAAGACAAACTACAATTTTTATATAAAACATTTTTTTCTATCTTTAAAAACAAAGACTCCAGAAGCCACGTAAATATAATCAAAGACCCTGTACTGCACACAGAGCGTATTTGAGGGGGGTAATGGGGGTAGTTACCCCCCCCCCCCCAATGAGTAATTTTTTTTGGTTAAAATTTTTTTAAATTGGACAGGTGGAAATCGAGAGCAATAAATATTGAAGTAAAATAGATTTTAAAAAAATATATTTTTGATTTTTTTGTAAAAAAAAACTGTATCATTAAAAAAAATGAATAACCCCCCATCAGAATCATGACCCCTCACCCCAAAGATCAACTCCAGATACGCGCCTGACTGCACATCTTTCTCAAATATAGTATTATATTGTGTGATTATGAAAAACCCTATACCTTCTTCTAGCCTTTGTTTCATGAGTAATAATAATGTGATCATAATTATCATTCCGTACCTCTTCTAAAGGTTGGGGAATATGTTTCTGCATATGTACTCTGGTACTGTTTATGAGGCGTAGTGCAATATAGGACTTAAAATCAAGTTGCGACATTTTTGCTTTGTTAGCAATATTATAGTTTCCAAGCATTTACTAAAATGCTGTCCAAAGAATTTCGAAATAGAGGCCATCACCATTTTTTACCCAAAACTTTTGACCTATAATAATTGGCAATTATTCCATGGTCGTGCAAATCAACTACACCCATGAATTTATTATATTGGATCATAACATTGGGATGAGGTATCTGAATATTGTTTTTTCTTTTCGGTCATATCGCTTTACGCTATTTACAGGTTGGATATTAAATATGTTGCTACCAACAGTCACAATGTCATTATCGTTCCAGCGAACAAAAGATAATTTAGTGTCATTATTATACGCAGAATCGTATGAACCTCAGACTTGTCCATTTACATCTTTTAAGGGTTTTAGTGGGCAGTGATGACCGACATTTTTTTTCCAAAGCAACTTTATAACAACCTCGCTGTACTACAAGTAACTTAAAACTAATACATTTTATCGAGTTTCTGCCAAGCAAGCAAACATTCGGGATGATGCTTTGGAACAGGATCTGTTTTTTTCGAAACAGGTTTTTATTTGGAACAGGTTGAAACAGGTATGGGTCGATAGGTTTTCCTGTTCCGGCGAAACAGTTTTAGCCGAAGCAGCCAGCAGCCAGAGTGAAGCAGGAACAGTGCAGTAGCAAACTGCGATTTATTCGCGATCTTATTTGGGTGTTCCAGCTGTTTCTTTTTGTTCGTTCCTTCCTCGGCTCGCTGTGCTGCTGCTGCAGTGGAGTGGAGCGGGCGCGGGTAACTAAACTCGTGGCGCGGTGTTGTCAATGGTTAATATGTTTCAGAGGAAGCAGCAAACAATAACATAATTTTAAAAAAATTATTTATATTTTTACTAAAATAGCGGTCCGATACTCCATGAATACTCCCCATATTTATAACATAAATATAATAACAGATGCAAAACAACGTTTTTTAAAACTTAAATTATCTAGAAAATAATTAAATATTAAAAAAATATATTATGTGAAATTAAAAAATTCGACAACCGACAACCCGGCCCAGACGAACCATCGTCGCCATCGGGACCATCCGTTATCGCTTCAAATACCGGCGTGGAACAACAAACAAGACATGTGATCGATCGTTTGCAACAGGAAAACAGCGCGAGGCGGCGAAACAGTTTGGAACTGAAGCAGTTTTCTTGAAACAGGTACTTTTTGAAACTGAAGCAGGCTGTATCTGCATCTTATTTAAAAACCCTGGTCCAACCATCCCTAGCAAACATATCTCTGCGAGTCAAAACATTTTTAAACTTCATCTATTATACCAGCGGTGCGCTAACGCACCAATAAAGTTTTTCGATAGATATTTTTATTTGGCTTAGTAATAACAAAAAGTTGAAAAGCATTTTGTAAAGTGGCACCCTTAGATATTACATTAAAATAAAAACAATACAATTTTTTTGTTTTAAATAACTACCTTTTTTGAAACCAAAGTTTAAGAAAAATATTCAAATTTTTTGCGCTAATTTGAGGCCTTCAAAAAAATGGTCATTATTTTTTAATAATGAAACAAATATTATTTCTTAATGTAAGTATTCTTGCTAAATGCATAATGATTTGTTTTTTTTACTAAAAATCTGGTGTAATATGTTCAAAAAATATATTTATGCAGTGGTGCGTATACGCACCACTGGGACCAAATGGGTTAACACAAGTGCATATTAGGCAAGAGAGAACTTACAAATAAACTGTGAATAATATATACAAAACGTAACTTATATATACAGGGTGTCTCATGGTAACCATTCATTACAATATTTCGGAAAGTAATGCGATTTGAATCCAGCAAATTGGTATAATGGGTTTTTCGGTGATGCTAATTTAAAGTTAATGAACTACTTTTCATTAGACAAATAAGCTCAATAATAGGGTTTTCTCATGTTAGTACCTAGTAAAAGACAATATTACAAGACAATACAAGGTCTGTAATAAATTATAAATAAAAAAACCAAATGACAGTGACATGCAGAGACAAGATTGAAAATATGAGCAAGAAATATTTCGCTCTAAATAAAAATCGACGAGTCCAAGCAATTTTTTTCCACTGAGCGATAAATAGGCGAAATCGCCCTTGTTTCGTTTTCAACATTGTATAAGTTTTTGTGTATAATTATTATAAGGATTATAACCGTCCCCCCCCCCCCCTTCTTGGATCCTCCACTAACTGCTCTTACATATTCGGAACTTTTCATGCCATTTATAATTTATGTAATGTCATGACTAAGCAATGCATGCAAATTCGTTTTGCACTTCTGTGGAGTTGTTTTTGTATATTCGGGTTTGTTCGAATTTGTTATCGCACTCCGTAGAGGCTTACGAATGGCGAATCGGTTTCATCATTATCTTCTCGACCTGGCCCAGATTTGTATTATTTTGGATTTATGACGTTAACTGTTAGTTAGGGATGGGCATTTCAAACGTAATAACGTTATCTGCAGTTAAGCATATATTGTAAATTTTTAATAAAAAATTCTATTTCTTGTTGATAATGAGTGGCACGTTTCTTATGAAGAAGAAGATGGTAAATAGCTTTCTATATAAAAGTAATATGGTTTTTCACTAAAACCAAATTAATCGTATTCAGCACGACCACCATAAACATCTAAAAAATATAATAAACATCTTCTTTACGCATCACAAAACTTTCCTGGAAACAATTATTACAGTTCGAAAGGTTATTTTATTCGCCAGTCAAACGGTCGATAATAATGTTTTCTTCACTACCAACCGAGTGGTCAACTCAAATAGAAAATGATAGATGACAAACAGGAACTTGAGGAGTACATTGGGCACAACGGACTGTTTGGGACTGTTATAACAGGAGTATGGGTTTTTACATGTTTCGTTTAATAATTTTCTCAAACTTGACCAAAATTCTGGATACGCAAAACAGGCTTAAACACGAGATCTTGATTTTATATAGATATATCTAGTGACATACCTCTTTTCTCCGAGGTACGCCTATACCAGAATGTGGTATATTTTGTTCAATTTTATTATATTCTCCTCTAAAAGTTGAATTTTATATTTTTATTCTAGCGCACAATAATTATTGTTATAGTAGGTTACAGAAATTCACTCAAAACAACTAAAGCATTCGGTTTATTTAAATTACTTAGGAAAGTTTTAATTAAAAGAAGAGACATTGTTGAAAACCTGATAAGAAAGTGGCGGAAAGAGTTTGTAGCAGCTTCAGTGTTTAAATAAGTTGTAACAATGAAGTTTCTGTTTAAATTTTGAATTTAACTTTACGTCGCTATGAAGCGGCAATAGTTTTTTTTAAAGAAATATTTTATAAAAGCTTTGGTTCATAAAACAAGCTTAAAAAGTAACTAATTGCTCGCTCATTTTTTTTAATATAAACATTTTTAAAAAACAAAAAAATCGACTTTAAAAGTGCTGTGGAAAGTACTACAGGCTTATAAATTACTGCTGGCAGTATTGGGTTCTCGGAAACTCTAAGAGATCGAAAGACGATTAGATGAGAAAAGTTTTGAGGCAATTATGCTTACAGTTTATTGGTGCTTTCGAATCGATTCTGGTGCTTCTGGTTTTTGAAATATTTTAAATAAACTAACAGGCTGCATTTTCTTAGGTCGATTGGAACTATGTTATTTCCCAATATTTTTTAAATTTATATATCTATATATATGTATCTTTAAAAAACATTTTCATGGTAACTTTTACATAGAATATGCCTACCTAGTAATATTTTACTTTTTACGATTTGGTTTCCTGGAACCATTATCAATTTCCTTTTTCAATATGACCGCAATATTGCATTTCTTATTTAACAAAAAGTACTTAATTTTTCCTATAAAAAGATACTCAATATTATTATAATAATTTAAAAATTTATAATTTAAAATAACTAAAAATAACAATACTCTATGAGGAGAATACTCCACCATTTTACCATGTCTTCTTTGGACTGTCAGCTCCATTTCACGTCGACAAAAATGTTTTAAAATTTTTAATTTTATTCAACAATGTCCAGAACAAAGATTCTGAATTATTATTACTTCTACTCCTAAATAAGGATACCCACATGACGTAAGTTTACACAAATTTATTTTTTCTGATAAAATCCTAACCTGTAAATTTTTTTTACTTTTCAAATATGAAAAACTTTAACTTTAAAACATCCTCTATGTCAATTTGTAAATACTTTTCACATTCACGTTGCTGATTCACTAATTTGTGACTTTCAGTTACTCTTCATTTTATTAAAAAACGTTTGCTACTCCACTATTCCAATTTTAAATATTCTTCTCCTCACACTTACGTTACTAGTTTAATAATATGTGACCTTTCAGCTATTCCTCATTTTAAATATTCTTCTCCTCACACTTACGTTACTGGTTCACTAATATGTGACTTTTCAGCTACTCCTCATTTAGTTATAAAGAAACTTTTTACAAAATCTACTATTCCAATTTTAAATATTCTTCTCTCCTCACACTTATAGTGTTGTCTCATTAATATGACACTAAACTTACTGCTCTACTACCTTTATAACTTATTTTCTGTCAATATTTCAGGAATGTCCTCTCGTTAGGTTTACCATTACGTTGAAAATATTTCCAAATATTTATTTCTTCCATCATCTCGTAGCTCCGTTAGAACTGTTTGCACCTATTGTATTGTCATATGTATAGATACAGAGCCTCTGCCATATTACGTATAATACGGGCTCTTTGGCCTTATTACTAGCTTTAGGGGGTAGCACAGAGGGTTGAATCAAAGTCAGAGGTAGAAAATAAATACAGATTTATTAATAAAAGAGAAAAGTTTAATTGGTGACGTGGATATAAAAATGGTTATTTAGAGATTGGAGGACCCTGCTTGTGTAGTTAAAAGAATGAGTTGTTACTTACATCTTAATTAGTAATGTGGGGCTCAGCTCTTAAGGATGGAAACTCAGTATCGCACAAACATCGTCACGGCCCAGACTTGATTCCCGATCGTAGCCAAGCCGATCTCTCACCGTGTATGATTTATGATTAGTCAGCAAACGCTTACTGTATAAACAACCATCATACAGGGCGAAAATTAATTAGTAATTAATGTAATGTTGGTAATTTTATGACAGTATTCCTACATTCCTTATTCTATTCTCCTAATGATGAATGCATTTGCATTCGAAACATGTAGAGAATTTACCCTTTAATAAACCTTGAAACTTATTTTAATATACCAGTGGAGGAAGACTTAAAGTGTCTTATTTCTTTCCCTTTAAATATAAGAATGTTAGGGAAAATTCGAACATATTTGGCTACACCGATATATCCATTACGATTGAATACCATTAACCATTTTCTCTTCTACTAACACCATCACCAAAACCTGTTTCTGCCAGTCTCTATGTTCGAAACATGTAAAGATTTGTTTCTATTTCACGTTCATAATAAGCTCAGTACGATACGCATTTGCGTATCGTAATGAAGCTATTTCGATACGCGTTTTTTCTTTATTTGATGTTGGTAACATTTAAATGTTTTATTTCATTGACTTGCACGGCCTTTGTGATTTACGAGAAAACCCATTTTTCGCAGAGGAAAAATAGCTTGATAACTTACTTTTTTATTCTGTGTGGATAACAGTCATGTATGTTGGTTGAATAAATCTATAAATCAATCATTTGTAGATGCTTTAAGCTATCATTTTCTGCCAAATCCTATCCAAAATTCAATCTACTAACCTTCCAATGTCGATTTTAACTTCAACTTTATTTGAATTTTCCATCTTCCCTATACTAAATTGCAATGCCGTGACGTAAAATCACGTCTTTTGAAATTCGAAAAAAAGTAGCAAAATCGCCCGAATTTCCGAACGCTCTGTATATGTACCGAATGTACAAGGATCACACAACGTATTCCGTCCAATTTCAAATCTCATATCGCTAAAATAACTTTAGAATCTCGTGGTTAAAATGGATCAATAAATCAAAAAATGACAGTTCGAAAAATAATTTTTGTTGTCCAGAGGCTACTATGATAAAAAATAGTATTACCAACATAAAATTTAGACATTAAAATTTACAAAATTTGAAGGATTTATTTTCTTTTTAAAATGTATTTTTTTTTATTATAAAAGGTGAAATAGAAAAAAATGTATAAAGCACATGTTTCATAAGGCGTTTTAGCGCACGTGTCAATAAAAAAACTCGCCACTTTGTGGCTCGTTTTTTAAAATAGACGCGTGCGCTAAAACCGCTTCTTATGGAACGTGTACTTTAATATACTATTATTCCAATAAAATTGTGGAGGAAGACTTTTCGTTTTTATTTCATTCAAATACATAGACATTTAATTCGATTACCTGAGCCCATAATTAAAGTTATTTTATTGAGTTTCTATTCACCGGCATAAAGGCCATAATTCATGCTTTAACCAGAGATGTAGGACTCGTTAAATCTCTGCGGTAACGTATGTTTTTGAAGAGAGAACAGTAGTTCCAACTATAAATTAATTAAATTCTTGCGTTAATCCAGGCAGGAAGTGGGAAGTAGAAAATGTTGGTAAAAATACTTAACCACCGAGAGGATTTAGTGTAATTGACTTTCTTGAATTTATGGCAAAATTTTACTTAATTTACGTAGGTAGATTCCAAAAACTAATGCAAGGGGGTAAAAAGCCTTTAAAAATAAAATTTAATCTTTGTTAAATCGTTCCAGTCTAATAATAGTCAAATGGAAAAGCTTGTCTAATAATGGTTCACTTTTAAAAATTAATATTACCCACTGTAATAAATCCCCTACAAATAAAAAAATAACCCAACACTTCTCTTATGGAAATGGACCCTCGGTTAAATTTTCTAAATGATTAGTATGGTGTAGAGAATGTCATTCTGATCAAAAGTATCCATTGCCACAACAAAATCTATTGACCAGTTTTTGAGATACAAGTTGCAAAATATAATTTCTACTGCATTATAGTTTCGTGCTTTATGATATTAATTCGTCTTGTTTTTCTGTATTTTTGTTTACAAATAGAAACGGATAGAATACTATACAGTTAGTCTAAAAAATTTATTATACCGGGTGTCCGAAAAAGGCGGTATACGTTAACCATATATTCCTGGAGCAAAATCAATATGACTTTAATAATGCCATTTTTTATTTTTGACCCTTATGTTCGATATACAGGGTGCCAAACTTTTAAATTAAAAAGTGATTTTTTTAGAATAATTCGAGTATTTCATAAAATATAAATTTCAAATTTAGTACATTTGTTCAACATTAAAAGTTACATATTTTGAGAAAAACAAAACAAAAATTTGTCGAATATTCAAAATAGGGGGGCTCCAGAACGCGCTGACCTCCCCAATTTTTTTCTACGTGCGCCAGTGGCTTTCGAACTATATTTTTTTATAGGGAAAAAACCCACAGTCGTCTCTACAAATACTTATATTAAAAGAGTCAGATTAATGTGGTGTACATGTTTCGGTACTAAAGAGTACCATCATCAGCACCGAAGGGCCCAAGTGCCACTAATACTAGGAATATAAATGATTTTTAAAAATTAAAAACTAAATACCATGAATAAGACGAGGACATTTTGAGTGCTTAGACGAAAACAGATTAAAAAGTGGTAGTAAAATAAAATTCGAAAAAAATTAATTTTCTTCCTCTACCCTACATTGTAATCAAATAACAAACTAGAGTTTGTTCGAGAAAAATTAATTCGTTGGTAGCCTTTAAAAAAAAATGAATCCACTGCATTAAATCTAGCCATTTCAAAAAGTCATTGTTAAATTAGTGGCAGTATTCCATCTCTACTCCGTACCTCTCTATGACTATATCTACTAAAAAAAAATATTTTTTCCTAACAATAACTCAAACTAAAAAATGAAAAATAAATATAGTTTAAAAAAACTAAAAAACACGCTTTAATAATTAATCAAACTAAAAATCGGAAAATAAATATAGTTTAAAATAATTCTGAAGTTCTTAATATAGGCAGAAAATAATCAATCACAATCACAACCAGCCAATCTCTTTATGTCATCCGACCATCTCGTTTGCGGTCTACCTCTGCTCCTCTTGTTTTCCCATGGTCTCCATTCTATCATCCTTCTCGTCCATCTGTTGTCTGTCATCCTCCCAATATGTCCCGCCCAATTCCACTTTAGTGTACATATTTTTTCTATAACGTCTTTAACCTTTGTTCTTCTTCTTATTTCTGTGTTGGTAATGCGGTCTTGTAGCTTGATGTTTAGGATTCGTCTTTCCATGGCTC
Source organism: Polydrusus pterygomalis (assembly GCA_963969555.1). Classification (NCBI taxonomy): domain Eukaryota; kingdom Metazoa; phylum Arthropoda; class Insecta; order Coleoptera; family Curculionidae; genus Polydrusus; species Polydrusus pterygomalis. The sequence goes on from OZ018375.1 coordinate 125,397,058, forward strand.
GCTGCGTTACTTGTAATTTATTTTTAATATTCTTGTTGAGTGCCCATGTCTCTGTTCCATAAGTGAGCACCGGGAGGACACATTGATTGAAAACTCTAGCTTTTATTGTATTAGGCATGTCGGATTTAAAGACGTCTTGCATTCGCCCAAATGCTGACCATGCCAAGGATATTCTGCGTGATAAATCTGCGGTCAAATTGTTTTTACTTATCTCTAATCTTTTGGCCCAAGTATATATATGATTCTACTTTTTCAACTGGTTGGTTATTTATGGTTATAATATTTTGAATCTGATTTATATCATTGGTTAGGTATTTGGTCTTGTTAGTGTTTATTTTTAGGCCTATTTGCTCTGATTTCTCGTTTAGTTCTTCAATCATGCTTTGTAATTCATCGTGATCCCGTGCTATCAATGTGATGTCATCTGCAAATCTGAGGTGATTTAGCCTTTCGCCGTCTATGAGGATACCCTTGTTCTGCCAGTTTAAGTCTTTGAACATGTTCTCCAGAGCCAATGTGAATAGTTTGGGGGAAATCGAATCCCCTTGTCTCACTCCGCGTTTTATTTTCATTTTATTTGTTTTTTCCTGTGTCGTCATTATTTGTGATGTAGCGTTTTCATATATATGTTTGATAATGTTTGTGTATCTATCGTCGATCCTCGCATTGCTTAAAGCATTCAGTACTGCCCATATCTCTACTGAGTCCAAGGCTTTTTCATAGTCTATCATTGCCACCCAGAGTGTTATATTGTACTCATTTACCTTTTCCATTAATATTTTCATAACCTGTAGATGGTCCATAGTACTATAGCCTCGTCTGAAACCCGCCTGTTCTCTGGGTTGGTATGTATCTAATTTATTGGTGAGTCTTTGTGTAATAATCCTCGTGAACAACTTGTAGAGCACTGATAACAAGCTTATTGGTCTATAATTTTCGAGTTTGTACTTGTTACCCTTTTTGAAAATGAGAACCACAACAGCATTAAACCAGTCTTTTGGTATTTTCGATTCTTCCAAGCAATAATTGAACAATCTTTGAATGTGGGCTATTACAGATTTGCCTCCGTACTTTATCATCTCTACCATAATACCATCTTCCCCTGGGGCTTTATTGTTATGCATGTGTTTGGGTTGTTTTCGATCTGGAATGTCGTTATTTCGGGGATATCTTCTGATCCTACATTTCTAACCTTGACCCTGTTCTTGTCTTCTCTTCCTGGTGGTGGTGTTTTCTTATCCTCATATAGTGTTCTATAGTAGTTTTCCACTGTTCTTGTTATTTCTTTCACTTCCGTAATCATTTCTCCTTTTTCATTCAATAGCTTTGTTATTTGTGGCTTTTCTTCGTTCATTTTTGTCCTTAATTCTTTCAGGCTTTTGTGTTCTTCTAGAGTTTCTTTTATTTTTTGGTTTTTGTATTTTCTGTTATCCGCTCTTACTTTTTTCCTTATTGTCTTATTTATTTGAGGTATAGTATCTTTGTTATTTGTTCGATCCCTTAACAACGCCGTCCCTTGCTCAATTAATTGCTGGGTTTCTCGACTTAGTTTTTGTTTTGTTTCTTTTTTGTTCGGTTTTATTGCCTGAGTTGCCTTTAGTAGAACTTTTGTTATTTTTGTGTTTAAAGTATTTATGTCTCGATATTGCTCTGTGTGCATATTCTGTTCTTCTATTTGTTCTTGTACAGTCTCCACATATTTTATTTTTTGTTGTTTTATTTCCTCACCCTTTATTCTTTTGTGTCCAGATCTTATCAGTTTCCTTCCTTCTTTTTGCGTGTTAATTCTTACTTTTGCTCTCAACATCCTATGATCGCTTCCTATATTTACTGTGTTCAGTGTCGAGGTGTCAAGGATTATGTTTTTATCATTACAGATGATGTAGTGAATCTCGTTTTTTACATTTCCTCCAGGGCTTCCAGGTCCATCTTTGTTGTGGTGGTTTTTTAAAATTTGTGTTCATTAGATAGAGGTTTCTTTCATTGATATAGTTTACTAGCATGTCTCCTCTGCTATTTCTTGTCCCCAATCCGAATGGGCCTGTTCCTTGTTCATTTGGGTTTTCTTGTTTTCCTACTTTCGCGTTGAAGTCTCCCATAATTATTGTATATTTTGTCCTATTTTTTTTCAGCGTTTCGTTGATGTGTTCATAAAATGTTTCTATTTCTTCTTCTTTATGGCTTGTAGTAAGAGCGTACACTTGTATTATTTTGCACGTGTATCTTTTGTTTATTTTTATGTCTATTGCAATGACTCTTTCTGAGATTGCATGATATTGTACGATATTGGCCGCTTCTGTTTGGTTGATCAGTATTCCGACTCCACCTAATTTTTGTTCTTCATTTCCTTTATAGAAGAGTTTATGACCGCTCTGTAGTGTTATGCATTTTTCTCCTTTTCTTCTCACTTCAAATAGTCCTATTATGGTCCATTTTATTTTGTCTACCTCCCATTCGAATTCTATTAATTTTTCTTCATCACCTAGAGTTCTTGTGTTGAATGTACAAATGTACCATAGTGTTTTTCGTCGATCGTTTTTCAGTTTATTCTTACTGGATATTTGTGTCGAATTTTTGCCCTCCCTAGAATCCATAGGGCTGACTGATATTTCAGTGCGATATTCTGATCTGTCTCCACTCGCCTGGGGTATTACGTTTTGGAAAGTAGACATATCATTTAGGGGTTTTTAGCCTTAAAACACCACGCTTGCTAAGCGTGTTGGTGAGTTTTGATATCGGCCGCTCATTTTGAGTCAAACGCCGTTTGTAGCCGCCCACTCTGGGTCAGACGCTACATGCTGGTTTTGGTCCGCCCCGAATATTTTATTTTTCCGGTACCATCCATATCTGGAGGCATTCCCCTATCCGCCACCTGGGGAGGCGCCCGATGGAGGACCAGCAACCCCTCACGGCAGAAAATAATAGTGAACGATAAACATTAGTAGTATTGTGAAACAAAAGCGTGGGGCGCTTTGTGCTATATTTTTCGTATATCGAGCACCCCACGCTTTTTTCACAATAATACTAATGTTTATCGTTCATTCTTATTTTCTGCCTATATTAAGAATTTTAAGAATTATTTTAAACTATATTTATTTTCCGCTTTTTAGTTTGATTAATTATTAAAGCTTGTTTTTTAGTTTTTTTAAACTATACTTATACAACTGCGTAGCCCTAACCCGCAAAGGATTTAAAATCTTCGGGAATATTCAATGCGGCAACCTCCCGAATGACAAACTTGGTAGGAAACTATTGGACCTCGTAGAAGGAACAATCCTTTTCTAACAAAACTGGGGCACACAATAAGCCAGAAGGCTGCAGTGTAAGAATCTTGTATGCACCGTGTGTAGTTCAGTTTCAGTTGTGTCGGATTTGTCTTGGTAGAACAAAGCCAAGTCAATTAGTAGCTCTGTAAGTAGTATATTTGAGGTACAACAATTCTCACCGATGAATCAACGTTCATTCTGTAATAGCCAAAGACTTTTTCGGGATACACCTACACAAAATTAATTGGGTTTTTGATAAAATCGTCCTTTATTAAATCTTTGAGATATTAAAATATGAATCTAATAACGTTTTGTCCTCTTTTGTATACTTCATAATTGATACTATGCTAAGACATATCGTTTTAAAATACAAGTTAGATATAAACAGACTTGGGATTTTTTAGTCACAGTGATCATGAAATTTGTTATTTTATTCAGCATTGCTTTAAAATCCCCCTGTATTAAAACATTGATTCGCAACGCGCGCCTGACCATGAATATACACGCTGCTAAGTGTTTGCATAAATTTTGTCTTGGTAGCTATTAACTTCATTATTAATTTCCGTAACATAAACTTTCAATGTCATTAAACTTCCCAATTAGTAATTGCAGATGATGAATAATAATAGAGGAAGATACTATTTTTGCACCATCTTTTGTATTCGCATGTGAAAATGCATAATAATTTAAGTATCAATTGGTAAAAACATTAATTAATAGCAAATGAACGTTATTTATTGTGATAGGGTTAGATAGCACATTTAGATCAAACAGTAAAATTATTTAATATTATAAACCAAACTGATACAGTTGAACGGTTTTAATTGTTTAAATCGTCTTAAAGTCTTATGGAAATAATATTTAATTAATTGGTCTAAAAAGCTAAATAATATAGTACTTACTACCGTGCGAGCAAAAATTATTTGCATCAAAGAGTTGGATTAAAAAACGTAGGGCTTGGTTCAGATCACAATGATATATCTAACCAAATCTAGGTTAAAATTTTGTCAAATTCATATTATGACATGATATGCCAAACTAATGAGTAATAAAATAAGTAGACAAATACAAATTTATTTTGGTTGTTTACAAAATTAACAAAGTAAGAAATTGCCGAAATTGGCCACAGCCATGCTCTAAGCATAAATTCACACGTCTCTTCATATTTTCGAAAGTGTTCAGACAATGATAAAAATCCCTAGCAATAAAAGCAACGTTAGGAAAATGTTCGTGAAAATCGTCCATGCACAAACCCGGATTGTATTGCCACTCACCATTTACTCCAACCCCGTTTCGAAAATACGCTTCAACCATGAATGTTTTGTGCTGTTCCGTTAAGCCCATTGTGTGAATTGTTCAAGAAATTGGAAAAATTAGCGACGAATCAAATTACTTGTAACGACTGTCAAAGATAAGAATTGATCACAAAATCCGAAAATGTAAAAATATAGAATGTGTTTCTTTAAAAAAAGTTAGTTTTTCTTTGCCAAATATATCTTGTAATGAAAGGATGGCAAGGTTGATTGTTGCTGTATTTTTAAGTACTTACATAAATATTTTTCTTTAAATTTAACGTTCTAATTCCGGAATTGATACTTTTTTTTATAGATTAATTTTTTATACTAGCTATGGTATTTAAGTAAGCTACTATCTGACAGCAGTTTGTTGGTTAAAGGCTGGGGTCTTCTATGTGGTCTAAGATTCGTGTACTGCTGAATGTAACAAAACATCCATCTATATAGGAAAAAAACTCACAGTCGTTTCCACAAATATATTAAAAGTCAATTTACTGGGAAGTGTACATGTTTCGGTACTAGAAAGTATCATCGTCATCAGCGCCGAAGGGCTCTAGTGCCACTTACACAAAGGAATGTAAAAATATTAAAACCATGAATAGGACAAGAACAATTTAAAAAGATTGGTAATAAAATGAGTATTGAAAAGGAATTTCTTTTTCTTCCCGTACATAGTAAAAAAAAATGATTACTCGACATATCTCAACACGTATTTTAACTGGTTACGAGTTAGAAGTAATTGAAGCGTTTTTTCCAAAAACAGCCCATGTCAAAAAAAAAATTTTGAGGAAAACGAGAAAAACTAAATATGTAAAAGATAGCTTGAAATTTTCTAAATCATAAGCAATGGTAACGTTTGAAAAAAAAATTGGTAGTTTTGGGTATCATTTTTTTTTACGAAAAAAAACTACACGCATCTGCCTTTGGCGAGATATAAACAACAACTAAAGAATTCATATGCGGGACCTCTGCAATTTCTAGCAAAAACAACCTTTGTCACTGACATGGGATGTTCTTGACGGAAAGGCGACAGACATGGTCTCTTTTTGCGGAATCGGCAAATCTTTAACCTTCGTTTATTTGATACATAGGCCGTTTTTGTGGAATATTTTAATAGGAATAAATGCATTACCGGTGGCGCCATCCCGTGAAGGCACTTTTAAATAAAACCTGAATTTATGACATGGGCTGTTTTTGGAAAAAACGCTTCAATTTTTTTAATTATATACTATTACACTATACTGTACTAGCAAGCCTGAAGTTAAGGCTCTTAATATAAAGAAATTAATATAAAACGGATTTGGCACGACTTAATAAGAGATTGATCAAGACTCTTGCCAACTTCTGTTCAAGCGCGATTCATTCCCTTTCCACTCTATCATAATACATTTCCTAACAATACTTTTACAATAAATATACAATTTTTATTATTTTTTTTTATTTATTTATTTTACGTCGGCCTTTTTCCGCAACGAGGCCAATCACCGACGCCAGGGAATTTGTCACACACTATCTGGTAATTTTGCCGAATCCCTCTTTGTCGAGGGTAGGGTTCTTTAACGTGCCAACATCCATGACACGGGGCCCACAGTTTAACGTCTCTTCCGAAAGACGGCGGCGCACTTCTTAAACCAAATTCCAAATTTAACATCGACGTTGCCGGCACCGGGAATGGAACCCGGGCCTTCGATCTGTGAGGCCGCTGCGCTGACCACTGGACCACAACGCCGATATAAATATACATGAAAATTATGATTGTCTTTTAGGTTTTGTCGATATACATGAAAATTATGATTGTCTTTTAGGTTTTGTCGCTTTCCGCAACTGCCGCCTAGATAAAGCAGCCAGACTAGGCCAGCTGAGGCTGGTCTTAACCCTGGGTAAATGCATTGCCTCACTGTCAATAGTAGCGGTCCTTTCCAGCAGTGCTTTACAAGACCGTAAGAAATTGGTCTGATGTGCAAAATTTCCAGCGAACTATCGGTCGATGGCTAGTTTTTGGTTTCAGGTTAGTTGGAAAAGTCGCTGTGCAAAAACCAACCTTAAAAGTTACATTCTTCCACTCTCGCTGAATTCCCCATCTATAGCAGCAAATACGTTCCGATAGTGAAGCATCCACTGCGATCTTAAATGTTTTATTCACAAGAACAGAACCTGTCTCAACACGCAAAACTATTTTAAATATTTTTAATAGATTTAAGAAGTGCCGCGGGGTGCATAACAGCATTTTATTTTTCACCATAAAGTAATAAGAACAAACCATTTAAAATAATTTAAATTTTATATAAAATAATTCATTAGTTAACGACATAAAATGAAAAATACATTGAGAACCAGCCGTTCGAAGATTCAAATGGTACAACGAGAAAACTCTTTCCACATTTCGAAAAAGGAATTACATAAAAATAAGTTATAATAATATATAATTAAGATATTATATATTTTTTATGTGGAAATAATTTATGGTATAAATACAAAGAAGTATCTTGTAATTCGTTTTCATGGATATGGCTTATAATAATATTGTCGTTTTATTATACGCAATTTAGTTCATGTTAAAGTTGGCTTATAACGACATTAATAATTTTGTAACATAAACCTGAAATACCATTAAAATACCTAATTATAAATGATAAAGTGTGGTAAACTAATTTAACACTTTATTTATGCATTTTTCAGTATTTTCGCTTTTGTTCTCCTAAAAATTGTGTATACATTTGCTTGTTAAAATAGCCTTATACGATAAAACAATACGCATTTTTAAGGTGCATATTGTCGGGCTACAGTTTGTAGTCGACTGGGTTGTGTAGCTAAGATAGTTTAAAAACCAGAGATTTATAAAAATAATTATTTAATTGTCTTAACGGACTTAAGGTTGGACTCTAGTTCTTTACTGAAACACCAAGGAGTTTTTAACAAGTTTATTTAATGGCAAGGAAAATAAAAGCAATGATTAATTGTGGTAAAAATACTATCTTATAAACTAGGAAAATAACCAAACAAATATGTGTTCACAAAAATATTAATTTAGAGAGTTACTTTAAAGAAGAGTCGCCTCCTTAAGACTCACTTCGGGAGTGGTGGTTTAATCCAAGTAAGTCAGAAGAAACAACAACACGTTATAAATCAATGTATAAAGAACACTTACGCAATGGAAGCAAAGTAGATTGATTCTGTAGCAGTGTTTTCCATAACTTCACTTAAATTGAAAGAATTAGTACTTTGAATCCAAAACAATAAAAGAGGGGATTTTCCTGGATGTACTACTATGTACTATTCAAAATGGAACCCTTTATTCCAACCAATTACAAACAAGTATTTTTATAAACATTCTTATTCTGACTCCTCCTACTAAACTCAAATGTCACTGTCTCTCTTCTATAGTATTTGTAGAATTATACCGTTGATTTTTTGACTGCAATAAACCCTCATTATCCCTTTGACCATAACATAAATAAAGAAATCCCAAATTTTAAAACCTTTTCGAGCAGAGCCGGACCAGGTACAAATTCAATTTATACCTATGCCTGATTCATGTATAAATAAAAACTGATTTTTAATAATTTTATTCTTTAGTGGTTTTCCGGCGAGTAATTTTTAGTTAGGCTTATTAGTGGTAGAATGTGGCGTCCTTGGAATTGTGCTGATAGGGGGGCATCTTCAAGTTTAATTTTTAAAAGAAAGCATTTATCTACCGATGCCAAACTAATAATTAAAAATACGTATCAATCTTTGTTGAGTAGAAATTTTAATTCGATGGATGCTTTAGCAGAGACGTCTACTTTGACAAAAACTCCTTTATCTTCGGTAAGAGACATAGTACTTAAACCTGTTAATCCTAGAAAAAATCGGAGTGATTCTGGTACATTTAGAAGCATTGACGAAAATGACATGGATTTATTAAGAAGACAGATTTACCAAATGTATGAGGCACAAACTGAATAATTTATTATTATATATTACTAGCGTGTACCCAGCATGCGTTGCAACCCGCTGGTATAAATACAAACCCGAACAAACCCGATATATTAGTACCCGGCATGCCACTTTCTGAAATTGCACCCGTGCGAAGCCCGGGCCGGTCGCTAATTATACATAAAAACCTTCCTCTTGAATCACTCTATCTATTAAAAAAAACCGCTTCAAAATCCGTTGCGTAGTCTTAAAGATTTAAGCACATATAGGGATATAGGGACAGACGAGCGATAGCGACTTTGTTTTATACTATGTTAAGATTACTGAATAAATTAATCATCAATAGTTTTTTAGAATTTAATTAATTTTTATTGTACTTGTTATTTTTAATTATCATTAATTGTTATCATTATTTTACATTTATTATAGGTACCTACCTAAAACTAAAAATACCTATCTATTTATTTTAAATTATAAAAATAAATCATGTGGTGTAGCTACATTTTCAAGCCGACCCTGATCCCATTTAATCCCCTTTGAAGAGGTTGAGGCGTATACAATAGGGTTTAATCAGGTAGTTTATTTTTGGCAGTAAGAGTCAACGGTATAGCAAATACTATACACAGTAGCTTTTTTATCACACTTTTTTATGATAAGCTCCGTCACCTGAAGAGTCTTGCAGTAAAGTTTTTACTATGACATCTAGCATTAAGGATGCCAATCCATATCCGACAAAATTACAGAAATATACATGGCAGGGCCGGACTGGCACGAGCAACCAGGCCGGCAAGATATAGGGACATGGCACTAAATAGCTGACAAATTATGACAAAACAATCTTAATATTCTTTTCGTTTAACGGTAAGAAATGAGACACTTTTAGCGTGTAACAAAATCTAAATTGGAAATTTTAAGGGCAATCTTTGACTTTGTAATGAAAAAGAAAAAATAGACCAAGCTTTAAAAAACAAAAATATCAAATTAACTTAATATTAATGTTGCCTAGTAACCAGTTGGGTCGGCTAAAATTTGTTTTTATGCAAATCATCATTAGAATAAAGTAACATTACGTTTTTTCAATAAAATGGTTATTTGTAAATACCTTAAGACAGAATAAAAACATCGAATTACGGGTTGGGTCAAAATGTACCTACTTTTGTGCTCTTTGTGCCTAAGTAATAAAAGAATATGCTATGCTATTTAATTGTATTCAGAAAATTTAAAAAAAACTAAATCTTGGGTAAACAATGCCATCTAGAAGACGCAGTGTGAACTAACGATTACGATGAAAGTCGAATATAGGGTATAGTAGATACAGCTATTTTAAAATTATTTTTTACAAGCTTTTCCCACTCTTATTATCGACGATAATAGGTAAAAATTCTTAGAAATTAACTAACGTAAAAATTAATGATCTTTTTATTTTCTTTATTAAATGAGCACCTTAACAGCAAATAAAATTTAATTTTTTATATCATAGGAATTGCGCCCCCTAGCTGTGTTTTTTGGAAACTTAAAAATATATTACATCAATTTTTTTGGCCGATTTAGTGAATAAGTGTGTGTCCTATGAAAAACTGTTTTATTATTAATTTTAATCTTAATAAAAAGTTCTGCATGGTTTAAAATCTAAAATAAGACAGATATGCTATTTTTGTAGTGATATACGAGGTTTGTCAAAAAAAAATGTTGCTAAAGATTAAATTACCTTTATTTTTGACAATATTGAAAATTCTTATAAAAAAAGTTGATCAGAATTGAATAGTACATTCTATAATGAAGTCATATAATTTACCATGAAAAATCAGGTTTTGGTATTTTTTACAAATTTCTATTTGAAAACATTATAAAATTAAAAACTGGTGCTTAACGCAATATGAATATGAATATGATTTTATATTTGAATATAGTTTCAATTCTAATCAGCTTTTTTTATAACAATTTTCAATATTGTAAACAATTTTTTTGTGAGGAATAAATTTATTGTTTAACATTTATATTAAAAAAGTTTTCCATTATTCCAACTTAAGTAGACACACTGTTTAATTTGTATATAATTAAAGCAAAAATCTCTAGTTTTTTTTGTACAACTGTCAAAAAATGCTGACATTATTTTGTTGCTATGGATGCACAAAACGCATCTTTTTCTAACAGTGAAAACAATCCTTTTTTTCACAGAAAAAATGATTCACAAAAAAAAATTAAAACATTACCTTTAGAAAAATGTATCGAAATTTTTATAACAAAGTTTTTAATTATATACCGATCAACAAACAGTTTCATTTCTTAAAATAATAATTGATAGTAAAATTTGAACAACTGATCCCAATGGTTTTATCATTAGATTCTTGAATGAATTTATTGATATCTTCCCTTGATAAAACTTTAGACTTCATTCCGCGGTATCCGACGTTTTTGTTCTTAATAAACGGTACCAATTTTAAAAACTTCCTTATGTCCATATTTTCTTTAACATTTAATGTACTTTTTAACATTGAGTAGACACTCCATAACGTAGGAGGTTTTACAGTTTTGGATTTCTCCTCAAAATAGCATAAAAGTACTTTTTCAGACACCTTTTGTAAGTATATTTTTCTTGCCGCACCATACACGAATTGGTCATATGTTTTCTCATACACAACTTTAGATTTGGCAGGTAAAACATGTTAAATATTGCCAAATCTAAAGTTGTGTATGTATATTTATTTATATTATGTTGTTTGTATTTCGTTTGTTATTGTTTATGTTGAAATTCGTGTTTTAATGACACTTTCGAGTGAATTCAATTGCCGTATCCGACAGTACACGATAGTGTTTAATAAAATTGCTAGAGGGCGCAATTTGTAGTAATAACAGTTTTTTCGATTTTATCTCGAAAATTCAAATCATACGGTATAACTATGACATCATAATCGGAAAGTAGATGAAATTTGCAAGAAAAGATGTGAAGACCGCAGTTCGATATCCTTGTTCGTTTCAGAGTTATCGCCAAAATAATAATTATTAATACAAATAGCGTCCTCTAGCAATTTTATTAGAAAGTAGCGTGTACCATTGGAGACAACAACTAAAGGTACTTCCAAACAAGCTTAAATTTAGTAAAATCGGATAAGTCGTTTAGAAGTTACAGCGATTTTAATGTTTACACTTTCAATAGCTTCTCCCACTCTTATCAAGTGAAAGTGCAATCATTAAAATCGCTGTAAATTCTAAACGACTTATCCGATTTTACTAAATTTAAGGTTGTTTGGAAAAGGTAAGTACCTTCGATTGTTGTATCCAATGGTACACGATAGTTTTTAATTGCTAGAGGGCGCAATTTGTATTAAAAATTATTATTTTGGCGATAACTCTGAAACGAACAAGGCTATCGAACTGCGGTCTTTATATCTTTTCTTGCAAATTTCATTTACTTTCCGATTATGATGTCATCGTTATACCGTATGATATGAATTTTTGGAATAAAATCGAAAAAACTGTTATTATTACAAATTGCGCCCTCTAGCAATTTTATTAAACACTATCGTGTACTGCTGGATACGACGATTGAAGGTACTTACCTTTCCCTTCCAAACAAGCTTAAATTTAGTAAAATCGGATAAGTCGTTTAGAAGTTACAGCGATTTTAATGTTTACACATTCCAAGCTTTTCGATGATGTAATCAGAGTTATACCTTAATATGGGAACTTAAAAATAATTTTCAGAATTTTCTCATGACCGCTTTAATCATAATTTTTTTTTTCAAGTTTCTATGCTTAGTAGTTTCCGAGATATGGCCGGTAGTCACCCTTAATGAAGCACCCTGTTTACCATCCAAAAAACACTCATTTCACGCACTTAATACAAAATAGTTATTTTTGTATTAAGTGCGCAAAATAGGTGTTTTTTTAATGGCACATGAGATTGTAAATTTTTACCGAGACCGTTAGGTCGAGGTTAAAAATTCAATCAAATGTGCCATAAAAACACTTTTGCGCGCGAAATAAAAACAACATTTTTTCTACAACTGTTTCTTGTTAACCATTTTTTATCGTGTTTAGAAAAAAAAATTATAATCATAATACATTTAAGGTATTATTTCTTACACCTGTTCCCATTACTATGAAAACCTAAAATTGTTTAAATTTTATTGATTGTCAAATCTATTGTTTTTCGTGTCAAAAGTTTATAGTTGTTTGCTCAAGTTTGATACCATTTAAATGCCTGAAAGTGATAGTGACACGCCTCACGAAATTACGGATGCAGCAGAAATCGTTATATCAAATCTTTTGCCCGTGAAATCAAGAATCAAATATGAGAAAGTGTACACTCAGTTTCGCGAATGGTGCAATATAAAGAAAGTAAAAACAGTAACAGAAAATGTTTTGCTCTGTTATTTGGAGGAAAAGTCGAAAATTTTAAAGCCACCTACACTATGGAGTACTTATTCGATGCTTAAAAGTACCCTAAACATAAAGGAAAATATTGACCTGCAGCGGTTTACTAAATTGGTTCCATTTTTAAAGAGCAAATCCATTGGATATAGAGGAAAGAAGTCAAAGGAGGATGTAGCAAGATTTACAAAGGAATCCGATGATGAAATATATTTACTTATGAAGGTATACAACATTTACAAGCAAATATTTAAGTAATTTAGGTTGTTTTAATCTTCGGGATAAGTGGCGCTTGCCGTCGCGAAGAATTAACCAAGATGAAAATTGATAACATTGAAGATGTTGAAACTATATTAATTGTAAAAATACCAAATACAAAAACCTACTGTGAACGAACCTTTACTATATCCAATTTGGAATATATCGATATCTACAGAAGGTATAAATCTCTGCGACCATCCCACACTTCAAGTAACCGATTATTTCTAAAATATGCTAAAGGAAAATGTGTAAATCAACATGTTGCAGTCAATAAAATAGGAGAAATGTCAAGTCTTATTGCAAAATGGCTCGGCAAAGAAATGTTCAAAAGTTATACAGGCCACTGTTTCAGAAGAAGTTCTGCGACGCTACTAGCTAATGCAGGGGGCGACCTGATTTCTATCAAACGTCACGGAGGTTGGAAATCTAGTTCAGTGGCGGAGGGTTACATATAGGATAGTTTGGTGAACAAACTTGAGATTTCCAATAAAATTTTAAAAAGTTCTTCCAATAAAATCTTAGAAAGTTCATCTGCAGTAAATGTATCGCACAAAATATCTAATAGTTCTTGCGTTTCCGACCAACACGTATCTGTAAAAATTATCGTAGAATTAGAAATAATTTTTTCCCGACAGATAAAAATACATGTATGTATCGTATTTCTTTTCTACGACAATTATGGGATAAATCATAATTTCAAATTCATATTACTTTATGTTTTATTACTTGGCAATGTCGTATATATAATCGCTAATAGTTCATGTACGGTTAAAGATTAAAAGCAAAATGAGGTTTTAAGTCTATTAATCATTTTGTTACATTAACTTCCAACATCATTAAAATAGCTAATTACATACGATAAATGTGGTAAGCTATAATAATATACCGACTTGATTTATGCATTTTTCAGCATTTTCGCTTCTCTGCTCGCGTATATTTTGTACGTGGGTGATACATAGTAAATTTAAATGCACATAAATCTCGGCGTATAACAGCGTATTTCTTCGTAAACCTCGGCAACTTAACACCCATATATTTTTAAAATGCATTTTCGGAAAATTACGTTTTATAAATAGATCTTGCGGCTGTCATAACACTTTAGGAATGATTTTTTTAAATTTAATCCAGAACTTTTTAAACTTTAAAATTTGTAATTATACAGTGACCGGCAGAAAGTGCGCAGCATATGGGAAAGTTTTTTACCTTTAAGTTTAGAAAATTAATTTTATTTTAGATAGGTTCTGCATGTTCTCAAACCAAAATAACACCCATTAAATCCGGTAAAAGTCTTATGGTATACGAGGTAGGATCAAAAATTTGAAATTCCACTAAGAGTAAAGTACCACCATCTTTCATTTTAGAATATTTTTTTACTAAGAATTATTGTTTTTCTTTTAAAGTTATACCCAAATTCCAAATTTCGTTTATTTTGGACAAACAAATGGATTTAATCGTGTTTTCTCAATAACTCTGTATAAAAAATAAATGGCAACCGAACAGTACGAAAATAAGATTTTCTGCAGACTTTGTTAGAGATTACCGTCGATCATAAGTCCGATTAGATTGTTTTCATAACATTATGCCTTTTTAAAATAAAAACATAAAAATATTAAGTATTTTTGTTGCACACCGTATTTTATTTTCTGAGGGAACAAGTTAATTTCATCTAACTGATATTTTTTGATTTACATTGACTTAAAGTATCTTCTAAATAGTTTTTTATACATTAGAGTATGCATAGAAAGTTTCCTTATTTTGCGTGACGAATAAAATCCGTTCAAAATATATTTTTAATTTAAATTTTTTTCTTTATAAATCAAAAGAAAACTTTCTATGCATACTTCAATGTATAAAAAACTATTAAGGAGATGCTTTAAGTTAATGTAAAATAAAAAATATCAGTGAGATGAAAACTCTCTCTAAACTCTGAACTTTCAACGGAAAACAACATGTTCTGATAATAGCATTTCTCCAAATTCGTCTAATATATTAGATTAGTCCCCTCGCGTTCGCATTAAATTTACGTAGAGAGTTGAGGCTGGCCTCAAAACAATGTTTTTATGCGCTATTTAAAGCTATATTCGACTGGACTACAACGGTATCATACAAGACATTGGATATTTTCACTAATAAGCTAGACAAGGAAGCGGGAGGCCGGGCCTCTAACAATATACGACCGCATGCAGAAATGAGATGGATGATATAATAACAAAACACGCAACGGATCAGGAAAAACAAGAAAGCGCGAGACCGGCTTCTACCTTATACGACCGCATGCAGAAATGAGATGGATGATATTTC
Organism: Polydrusus pterygomalis; assembly: GCA_963969555.1. Taxonomy (NCBI): domain Eukaryota; kingdom Metazoa; phylum Arthropoda; class Insecta; order Coleoptera; family Curculionidae; genus Polydrusus; species Polydrusus pterygomalis. The sequence continues at coordinate 125,412,470 of OZ018375.1, forward strand.
TAGCGAAGCGCGTTCAGATTGATGGCATTAATTCTAATGGATATATATTTATGCAATTATGCAAATAGTAAAATAATATAAATTTGTAATTTATTTAAATTGGTGAGGCACTGCCTCCCCTGCCTCATAGGAGAAGGCGCCACTGCTAATATGTGACCTAGCTACTCCGCATTCCACATTTTTGTCTCCTCACACCTAGTTACATATCTCACTAACATGTCACTCTTCAATTTTCCTTAGCGGATATAATTAGGTTTGTACATCTACCATTTCAATGTAAATTATTCTTCTCTCTCTCACTTATAGGGTTACATACCTCATAAATGACACTTTAGTAACTGCCATGTTACCTTCACAACTTATTCTCTGCCAATATTACTAGAATGGCTTCTCGGTAAGCTTACCATTACGTTAGAAGATTTTCTCAGCTGTTTGCTTTTTTACCTTCATCTTGTAGCTCCGTTAGGACTGTTACTAGCACCTATTTTATTTTTGATTTCCTTATTTTATTCTCCTGATGATGAACGCTTATGCGTTCCAAACATGTAGAGAATCGCCCCATTTTTAATCCTTGAAACTTATGTTTAATATATCAGTGGAGGAAGACTTAAACTGTCTTATTTTCTTTTCTTTAATAAAAATTTGTTATTATTATTATTATTATTATTATTATTTAAAAAAGTCTTTGGCTTAGTATTGGACTAACCCAAATAACTTTTTTTTGCTTTCTTTTTCTAGCTAAACTGAGAGCACAAACACATGCAATCTCTACAAAATCCATGGTTAAATTGACCTTTATAAGCAACTATTCTCTAGATACGCTCTGCCGGAGATAACGGGCAACTTTTTGGGTGACTAAACTATTTAGTTGCTTATAACAAAAGTTGCTAGTGCGCAGGATCTCTAAACAAAGCCACATGCGATTAGACATGCGCATTGCAACATTATCATTTGATGAATGGAAAAATAGACAGTTCCGGGCTTTAAAATTTAAGTTCTTGCTCAAGAAATTGTAAAAGTTGACCATCAATTTATTTTTACGTGTAAATAGCTAAAATCCTTGCCAAAAAATTGAAATTTCTTCTCAATTTTAAATAAGGTAGTGATTTCTAGCATTTTTAGCAGTTGCAAACCTATCAGATTTTGAGAATAGTAAATGTGAAATGTTTTTAAGGTTTTGTTTCTAAAATTTGTTTAAAAATGATTCATCGTCGTGATTTTAATTCAAAAAAGAAGAAAACAAGTCAATTAAACTAGTCTTATAAAATCGAATATAAAAAACAAACAAAACCATCAAAACACCAAATCTTCGATGTTATCGCGTACCTAACCTTAAGTCAAATATTAGTTGGTATATAACCTGCATTAATTTTTAAAACGCATAAAAAAACTTGGGTACGTGTAAAACATTTTCAAGCACCATTTATCGTTCAAGAATTTGAAAACATTTTTGCCCGAAAACTTGAGCCGTGGAGTACTTCACCCTTGGATATTGCCCGAAAAATAGGCGTACCTCTTATTAGATTGCAGGGCTGCAAATAAAATATACCAAAACAGGCATGGTGTGTGTTTCTCTTTATTTTTAAACATTGTCTGTGTAGCCTAGGCCTAGTTAGATATGCGTAAATTGATCATAATAAATTAAAGTTATATATAAAGATAGATTACTACTCCATAGTTACTGAAAATACGAAATATCCGGTATTTTACCCCTATGTAGTCAAAATAAAATGATACAACAGTTTTTACTAGTCATTGTTTATAAAGGGTTTTCCAATAAGAACGATATGATTTTGAAACGATATGGTAACCATGGTAATAAGATTATACCTGTCACCAGTTGTCAGTTATTTTCAGTAAACTATAACAATTTATTAAGGCTAAATACGCGCTTCAAGAACGTTTGGTTATTATCCCAAAATTTTACGAAAATAGACGATCTTTTGTGAACACTTATCGCGCACTTCGCGAAAACTTTGGTGTAAATAATCGTCCTCCTTTGCTTGCCATTCGTCGCATCCTTGAGAAATTTGAAAATAATTTTACTCTTCACAATGTAAAAACACCAAGAAGACATCGAAACGCAAGAACTGTTGAGAATATTGCTGCTGTAAGAGCTAGTGTTGCAGTGGATCCAAATTTATCAATTCCTCGTCGTGCTCAAGAGTTAAGAATTAAAAAAACGACAACTTGGCGTATTTTGAAAGACTTGACTTGACTACTTGAATTTACACCCGTATAAGATTGTTTTGACCCAAGAACTTAAGCCACTGGACCATCGTCGGCGCAGAGAATTTTCTGCTTGGAGTTTAGAACAACTTGAAAGGGATCCTAATTTTGCCAAAAAAATTATCTTTTCAGATGAAGCTCATTTTTAGTTAAGTGGATACGTTAACAAGCAAAATTGCCGTTTTTGGTGTGAAAACAATCCACAACAGATTCATGAGAAGCCTTTGTATCCGCTAAAGGTAACTGTATGGTGTGGTTTATGGTATGGTGGCATCATCGGACCATTTTTTTTCCAAAATGAGGCAGGAGATGCAGTTACAGTGAATGGTGAACGATATCGACAGAGTTAAGAAATTTTTTGTGGCCAAATTTAGATGCACTTGATTTGGAGTATATGTGGTTCCAGCAAGACGGTGCCACATGTCACACTGCTCATGAAACTATCGATATACTGCAAGAAAAGTTGGACGAAAGGATAATTTCAAGGAATGCTACTGTTCAGTGGCCTCCAAGAAGCTGTGATTTAACTCCTTTAGATTACTTCTTGTGGGGCTATTTGAAATCTAAGGTTTATGAAAACAGACCACAAACACTTGATGCATTAAGGACGAACATAGAACCCTGCATTCGTCAGATCACGCCCGATTTATTGCATAAAGTCATCGAAAATTGGGTTCGTCGAATTCGCTCGTGTACACGAAGTCGCGGAGGACATTTAAACGATGTGTTATTCAAAACATAAATGTTATCGACTATTCTTTAAGATAATATAAAACGTTTTGTTGTACCTGAAATTATTTTATATTTAATTTCATTTTGAAATCATATCGTTCTTATTGGAAAACCCTTTATTTCAATCCGAGTCACTAAAAGCACAAACACAATTCACTAAACTACACAAAAACTAGAAATCCGTTAATATTAAACCCCCACAGTCCACAATAGTAAAGAAAACAACAAGGAATTCACAACGAAAACGTAAAACACAACAACAAAATTTTTTAGAAAAACATAGACCATAAAAAACTACCATTATTTGTAATAATTAATATTGTTTATAAATGATTTTTCAATTAATCGTTTTTTAGAAAACTAATTTTTAGAATTGTTTAGATTGATTGATTTAATTGTAAATAAAATATTCTGCTATTAAGTACCGCTATCCTGTATATATTTTTTTAGAAATCCAATTTATCAATGCTCTTATATGGTTTTTCTTTATTTTTATCTTTATACAGTTTAGTGTTCCAAACAAAGGAACAGTTTTATCCTGATGTATACGAAAAAATCTCCCAAAGCCTCAAAGGGGACGGAAAATAAATTCGGCTATGAAATTTTTATACTTTAATAAATAGAGCTATAATAAATTGTCGTAGAAACAAACAAGGTTTTCTTCTGATATTCGAACGTTCTTTGCAGAGTTTGTTACTATAAGGAAATAGATGAAAAAGAAAAACGAAAGTTTAAAATTTTCTTTTTTCCCTTGCTTATACTCGCAAATAAACTCATCGTCATCATCATCATCATCATCATATTTTAATCAATCGAACTTCTCATTTCCTATTGACAACATATTATAATCTCGGCAACCAATTGCAATCATGACTTTATCAGATATAAATTTCTTAAAATTTTTAAACATTGATTGATGGAAAAGTATGTTATTTTAAAAGAATCAGTTCTAATTTAAGTTTGTTTTCTAAAAAACTGTATTTAATACTATTATATTACCACATTTTCTTTATTGTTCTTCCATTTTATATTGTGCTAGTGAGGAAATATTTGATAAATTACAAATTTTACAAAATAAGGCAATGCGGATTATTTTAAATTGTGACAAATATGCAAAAATTAATTTTATGTTGAAAAATTTAGATTGGTTGTGCTCTATTCCTGGGAATAACTGAAGGTAAGCCGGGGTGTTAATATAAACGAACCCTTTTACTACTAACTAATTTATTATAAACCCAGAAATTAACTACATTTTTGTTAAAGTACATAATTGTAAAAGTAACGTTTTTACAAGTACCACGCGTACGCGACTGTCGATCCCATCGTCTCGAGGTATGTCCGATGATGCACAAAAAAGGTACTTGAATGCGCGTTCGAAATTTTTATACAAATAAACAATTTGCAAATACACTGCAGGTTGAATGTCAGAGATTAAATTTTTTACTTAGTATGTATCTTTATACATAAAATTAAAAATAATTTATTGCCTGATTGTTTAAAAAAAATTTTGTTCTTTTAATTATGACCATCATAATTATAAAACAAGAACTAATAAAAATTTGTATGTGGATAGAGTGTCTAAAACATTAGCTTATAAATCTATTTTTTATAAAGGTTTGATTGAATATAATAATTTGGAAAATTCTATTAAATTTCAAAAATCATTTAAACTTTAAAATTACATTTAATTAAAAAACAAAATGATACGTAATATTTGATACAGTTTGCAAAATGTTTAACTTTTCTGTCTGTCTGTTTTTGTTAAAAGAAGCTTGCGTTTTAAAATTTAAAAATAAATCTATAAAAATTTGTTAAAAAAAATGTATTAAAAATATTTAATTGTAGCTTCTTGCTAAATAAAACATGTTACTACTACTACTATTGGCATTGGCGTGCGGTGTAATATTGAATAATATTTATGTGGAAAAGCGGTTCAAACATTAAACCATTTTGGGTAGGTTTTGGTTTGTTTAGATTCGAAAATCTCTGGAGTTTGATGACAATTTTTACTAGCATTAAAAAGGCAAGGTCAACAAAATAGTTTGAATAACATCCAATTAGCCATTAGTATTTTTCATAAAACATAAACTATGTTAAAAAAAAGTGTGTTATAACGCCATAGACCCGTCGACGTAATCGCATTAACAATTTGGCCAGGACGACCAATTTAGTACAGATTAACAATTCAAGCAAACCGGTTTATTTTAGAGTCCTTTGTGCTAATCTTAACTGATAATATTATTACATTTGTGGTTTCAAAGCCAAAATGTAGTTAGTATGTAATAAGGGTCAAGATTGGTTTTAGTTTCGAGGCAACCCAACTAATCCTTTAAAATTATTATCAAATCTGATTTCAATATAAGTCTGTACCGTGTTTGCTTCACCACACTCAAACTCTTCGTATATAGATTAACGTTTTAATACGAATACAGTAAATATTTTTTTCTACTGACGTTTTATAATAACCTCTTTTCGATTGTCATTATGGTTTTTTAATAACCTCCCTTTAAGCGCAGCGTGCTTAAAAAACTATTAAGCACGTTACCAGGAGCAACGTGCTTAAAAGTAATGCAGGTAATTATTTACAATTAAAACGTTACCACAGACTAGGTATAATTTAATATTTTTTGGCAAGTGTTAATGAAACATAGGTAATAAAATGTTAGTAAAATTAAGTTTTTTATTATAAAACCTCAGTAGAAAAAATATTGTATACAATTCGTTACGAAACAATGTCTGTTAGTCACTTTGACGTGTTGTCCAACTCGGCTTTGCCTCGTTGGACAATTTCACGTCGCGTGCCTAAAAGACACTCATTTCGCAACTTATTGTATAAATAGGTATTTTCTAATTTGGTATCATAACAAATCTATTACGATACGCATTTGCGTATCGTATTGAAGCTATTTCGATACGCGTTTTTTCTTTATTTGATGTTGGTAACATTTAAATGTTTTATTTCATTTACTTGCGCGGCCTTTGTGATTTACGAGAAAACGCATTTTTCCCAGAGGAAAAATAACTTGATAACCTACTTTTTTATTCTGTGTAGATAACAGTCATGTATGTTGGTTGCATAAATCTATAAATCAATCTTTTGTAGATGCTTCAAGCTATCATTTTCTGCCAAATCCTATCCAAAATTCAATCTACTAACCTTCCAATGTCGATTTTAACTTCAACTTTATTTGAATTTTCCATCTTCCCTATACTAAATTGCAATGCCGTGACGTAAAATCACGTCTTTTGAAATTCGAAAAAAAGTAGTAGCAAAATCGCCCGAACTTCCGAACGCTCTGTATATGTACCGAATGTACAAGGATCACACAACGTATTCCGTTCAATTTCAAATCTCATATCCCTAAAATAACTTTAGAATCTCGTGGTGAAAATGGGTCAATAAATCAAAAAATGACAGTTCGCAAAATAATTTTTGTTCTCCAGAGGCTACTATGATAAAAAATAGTATTACCAACATAAAATTTAGACATAAAAATTTACAAAATTTATATTAGGATTTCTTTTCTTTTTAAATATGTGTTTTTTATTAAAAAAACTACAAATTAGAAAAAGTAGTATAACGTACGTGTTATATAAAGCAGTTTTAAGCACTTGTCCCGTTATAGAACTCGCCGCAAGCGGCTCGTTTTTTAACATAAACGCGTGCTATGAAATGATGCTTTATAAAACGTGTACGATAATATACTATTTTATGCAAAAGTTTTATAAACGTTTATGGTTATAATTTAAATCATGGCTGTCTACAATATAAGAGAAGACAAGGAGAAAATCCTCAGCCCATGGCAAATTAGTGGAGTAGATGAAGGGTCGATGAGAGCAGCCTGGTGTTCATTAATCAATGGGGTGCGAATATCACGTAGTGAAGGACCTTTAAACAAAAGTCGGCATAAGAACCTTTGTTTGTTTTTATTATTACCTTTAGTCATTATTATTAGGAGGTATGGTATAACCCCAATATTGAATAGGTTATAAAATGCAAACAAGTATAAAATAGAAAATAGGTCGTGGTTTAACTATTGAACGCTTGCAGGTAAAAAAATTCAGGAATTTATTTGCATAAATGCCAGAGTGCGCTGTGGCAATCTAATTCTTAAAAGACAAATAGCCGCGTAGAGTAATTTAACTAGTTGTTTCTTGGAAAATGTGGTTGTATGTGTACTTTTTTGCTTTTGCCATAAATATCTGCATTTCTTATTTTGTTTCTTTAGTTTATACGTAAATAAATATTGCTTTTTAAACGAAAAGTTTTTTCGTGGCTACTGTTTTTTAGTTAGCTGTAAAGATACCAGAAATATTTATGATACCATTTAAAGAACTTACACCCAATACACCTCCCAACCAGTTTTAAATAGTTGGGGTACCTACTTGGTTGAAGGCCGCATCCTAGTATTATTGTCAATATGATAAAATAAAAATAGTTTGACAACATTTGAGAAGAGAGAGAAGCAGCTACTATTCCAGACGATCCAGTGTGTCACTTAATCCCCCCCCCCCCCCCCCTATTACTAATCCGATCCCGAGATTCGTCAAAACGACATTTTGCCGTTGCCAGATATACTGGCGTAGCTAGAATTTTTTTAAAGGGTGGGGTGGAGGGTAACATAATTAATACAGTGTGTTATTTAGGTATGTGGCCAAACTCCAAGGGGTGCTTCTTTAAGTGATTATAAGAAGAAAAGTTCATATAAACATGGGTCCGAAAATGCATAGTTTTTACGATACAGGGTGTCAAACTTTAAAAAAAATCAAATGTTCGTAAATATCTCAATAGTCTTTTATTCGATTTTGTTGAAATTTGGCAATTCTGTTAATGTGTGCAATAATAAGAGGATAATTTAGCCTTAATTAGAATAAAATTATTAAGTCCAGTGGCGTCTCGGAAGACAGTTCAACTAATTTTTTTGACAAAAAGGTTGCGCGCCACTGACTGTTTTAAAAATTATATTTTTTTTTTAATTAAGCAACTACAAATACAACTATTTTATCTCCTGAGTTTTTTTCATATCTTGCTTTGTTTTCGAGAAAAAGAACAAAAACCATTTTATGGCATCTCCCCAGGACAATAAGAGTAAAAAATTTAAACTACTTACTAAACTTTTAAGCAATTAAAATTACACGAAAGTCCTCTTTTGCATTTTTTCGAACAGATTAAAACTGTTTTCGATAAAATAAATTAACATAAAATAATCGCATAACGTAATAATTTATTAGTGCAATGTTTTAAAAGTAACAGAAAAAGAATAAGAGTGCTATGGAAGTTGCTGTTCAAATAAATTTAATTGAAGCTTAATTATTATCCTCTTGTTATTACAAACAGAATTGCCAAATTTCAACAAAATCGAATGAAAGAGTATTGAGATATTTATGAACATCGGATTTTTTCTTTTTTCTTCTTAAAATCACTTAAAGAAGCACTCTTTAGAGTTTTGCCACATACTCAAATAACACCCTGTATACCGGGTGTAACAGGATCATGGTACACCCCCCGTATCTCCGTCAGTGTTAAAGGTAATTGATTGAAATTTGGGCTATCCCATATACATAATAGGCGGCACTTTTTGACCTACAAATGATTTTTTTTCACTTCCGGTTTCGCCGGAAGTGACACCAACTTTCGATTTTTAAATGGAACATCATGTATATCCTGTAAATTATTACATTTTTGAATTTTGCATAATTTTCTGAATCCAATGATACCACAAAAGTGACATTTCAAGCGTAAGAAATATTTATTATTTAATTTTTAATTTTCCATTTAAGTGGGCCATGACGGTTCCGATTTATTCCAATTGATCCATCTAATGCTAGAAAAATCGAAGTACCGTCAAAAATACTAAATTGTGTTTTTTATAAGCAAATAAAATTCATCGTAATCGTTTTTGGGGTAAAACTCAATTTTTCCAAATGGAACCATAATGGTACCGTGGTACCATTTCTTAGTACTATTAATAACGAATTTATTCATACCTAGTAATAACATGTGCGATAAATACAATCAAAATTATAGCTAAAAGAAAATAAAATTATTTTGTTCTAATTTACTGCTAAGAAGTTACTAAGGTAAACAAAAATAACAACAAATGTAAAGACTTTTCCAATACACAATAAAAACACCGATACACCACCGAATACTTATTTGACAATTTGAATAATTTCATTGTTTTCAAAGCCACCTTAGTAACTTCTTAGCATTAAATTAGAACAAAATAATTGTATTTTCTTTTAGCTATAATTTTAATTGTATTTATCGCACATGTTATTACCAGGTATGAATAAATTCCTTATTAATAGTACTAAGAAATGGTACCACGGTACCAATATGGTTCCATTTGGAAAAATTAAGTTTTACCCCAATAACGATTACGATGAATTTTATTTGCCTATAAAAAACGCAATTTAGTATTTTTGACGGGACATCGATTTTTCTAGCATTAGATGGATCAATTGAAATAAATCGGAACCGTCATGGCACACTTAAATGGAAAATTAAAAATTAAATAATAAATAATTCTTACGCTTAAAATGTCACTTTTGTGGCATCATTGGATTCAAAAAATCATGCAGAATTAAAAAATGTAATAATATACAGGGTGTTCCATTTAAAAATCGAAAGTTGGTGTCACTTCCGGCGAAACCGGAAGTGAAAAAAATCATTTGTAGGTCAAAAAGTGCCGCTTATTATGTATATGGGATATCCCAAATTTCAATCAATTACCTTTAAAACTAACGGAGATACGGGGGGTGTACCATGATCCTGTTACACCCGGTATATGCTTTTATTTTATAGAACACATACATGGTACAGAAAAAGTCGGAAATCACCGGAGAACAAAGAACCCGTAAATAAGCAAAATTCTATCAATATTGTCCAATCATGTGTGCTACATACCTAAGTCACACTAAAAGACTGCCCATCTGCAGTTATTCCTGTATGCTGTAAGTACCATTATTTCTGAGAGACACGTTTTTCAAGTAATTTAAGGGTACACACAATCTTGTGCTCATGACTTGCTTGCTTATTTCAGATTTTTTTTCCTTTTCATTCGCAGCCATTGGCATCCCCGACGACATCGCCAACGCTTTAACGTGGGCTCCGAACCTTGATCCTCACTCATTAAAAGTCGCCCTCAAGGGCTGTCAATCCTTGGTTTCACGCTTCTATAACCTACCGATTGGGGAGTGCATATGTTCTTACCCCTTTCACGCTACAAGATATTGGATCTCACCGAACTTGGTTACCGGCGTGAATGGAGTTAACTTAACACGTTCACTGCCGGCAACGCGGCTCCCGCGTTCTTGTGTACCTTGGTGGTATGCCGACAACGCGTCTCCCGCGTTCCGTGTAATGATCCACCGTGACGTGAATGATCATTGTCCGGTGGATCATCGTGGATTTTGGTTGCTGTGTGCCACCAACGCGTTTCCCGCGTTTGTTTTTTTTTATATAAAAAAGTTCAACTTACATGATATTTTATAGTTATAAATAAAACTCCAAATATATTTTTCGATTTATGAAGAAGTTGTAAAAAAAGAACCATTGCACCCAGGTTTTGCCGCGTTATTGGTCGGCAGTGAATGTGTTAAGGGATGAAACATTTTCCACTTTTTTGCTCGACGCTGGACGCATGTCAAGACTTATACAACTATAATCCACCGGGCTCAAACCAGTTTTCCGGCAGTGGCATGCGATTCCACAAACTCTCGTCCTAGAGTTCTGTGACTGTAGCGTTAACCACGGAGCCACCGATGCCGTCCAAGTAGCATGGATTTTTCAAATAAGGTTTTCTGGAATAACTAAATTTTTATTGTAACTTGTGTTGAGACTATGTTGACAAAAAATTATTTTAGTTTCTCCTAATATAGGTAAGTACTTCCCAACAAAGCAAACAAATTATCAAGAAATTACAAGAACTTTTAAGTAATAAAAATTATTTTTAACACAGAAATAGCCAATTGTGATTGGTCGAAACTAGAACGAAGGGAATTGTCTGTGTTGTTTTACCCTGCATCAAAATTGCATGCCATTTGGGATTCACAATAATTATGTATTTCAGCGTGAGTAAAAGTTGCAGTGTTTTTCACCCTTGAAATAGAACAAGTTTTAATTATTTGCACACCCCCAGTTGGTGGAATTAATTGATAACTATAACATTGCTCATAAAGAAAAATAAACACAACATTTGTCAGTTTTAACCGCGTTTTTTACTGCTTTTGGGGTATTTCGAATACTATGGCTGCAAAAAGGGGTCGAATTATGTGGAACAAAGCCTCCGTCGTTGCACTGATAAAACTGTATCAAAATCAACCGATTTTGTATTCTGTTACAGACCCCAAATACAAAAATAAAACGAAAAGCCATACAACTCACAAAAAATAAAGGGAGAATTACTGAAATTGTCATTTAGCAAGCAAGAGTAACAATACCAATACCCTAGATAAAATTGCACCAATATTAAAACAAAAAAAAAATACCAAAAATCAAATTTCAAACAAAGAAAAGCATTAATCTAAACATGTCAGGACTTGTGATGCATTTGCGTTAAAAAATCATAAAATCAGCTGTTGCATCCATGATTCAAAATGGCGGGGTGAAAATGCATAGGTGCGGATCGGCCTGAAGATTCACAATAAATTTATTTTAGAGCTTTGAGATTTTTCTACGAAGGCGTAGAAGGGCCATATAATTTTTTTTTTAATATTCCGACTTTAAAGTAGGAATTTAACTAAATTCCGAGTTTAAACTAGGAATTTAACTAAATTCCGACTTCAAACTCGGAATTTAACTAAATTCCGACTTTAAACTCGGAATATTACTAAATTCCGACTTTAAACTAGGAATATTACTAAATTCCGACTTTAAACTCGGAATTTAACTAAGTTCTGACTTTAAACTCGGAATATTACTAAATTCCTACTTTAAACTCGGAATTTAACTAAATTCCGACTTTAAACTCGGAATATTATTGTGAATTATATTGTTTATATTGTAATATGTGTTTTATATTTCTTTTCTCACATAACTCAACAAATACCGTAGGGCACTAATTGACTAACTCTATACTTTAACTGAAAACGCCATCATTATTTCACGTTTTTTTGCCCCAAAATTAAAGCCTAAACTTTCTAGGTTTTATTAGCATTAAAAAGGGTGTGGCACCAAAATTTTTGTTTGTATGCGATACATTTTTTGTGAAAGAAAGAAAGAAAGAAAGAAAGGAAAAAAGAAAGAAAGTAGGGTTTAAGTTAGGTCAGGCTAGTGGCGCCTCTGCTGGCATGTGGCGTCTATAAACAAGCGAAAATATGTAAACAAATAAAGTTACATGGTTATTCATTTTACACTTTATCGTTTATATAGGTTCACTATAAACCCTAGTGGCGCCTCTGCTGGCATGTGGCATCTATAAACAAGCGAAAATATGTAAACAAATAAATTTTATACTTTATCGTTTATATAGGTAAGTAGACTTTAAACTCGGAATTTAACTAAATTCCGAGTTTAAACTCGGAATATTATTGTGAATTATATTGTTTATATTTTAATGTGTTATATATTTCTTTTCTCAGATAATTTCTAAAAACTCAACAAATACCGTAGGGCACTAATTGACTAACTCTACTTTAACTGAAAACGCCATTCCATTATTTCACGTTTTTGGGGAAAAAAATTAAGGTGTAAACTTTCTAGATTTTAATAGCATTAAAAAAGGTGTGGCACCAAATTTTTTTTGTGTGCGATACATTTTTTGTGAAGGAAGGAAAGAAAGAAAGAAAAATAGAAAAGAAGAATAGAAAGAAAGAAAGAAAGGAAGGAAGGAAGGAAGGAAGGAAGAAAGAAAGGAAAAAAGAAAGAAAGTAGGGTTTAAGTTAGGTCAGGCTAGTGGCGCCTCTGCTGGCATGTGGCGTCTATAAACAAGCGAAAATATGTAAACAAATAAAGTTACATGGTTATTCATTTTACACTTTATCGTTTATATAGGTTCACTATTATATTAGCAATGAAATCTTTCACAATACACTTCTATTTCCGATGCCGAAACTTACGAAAAATACAATGTTGTTAAATTCCGAGTTTAAAGTCGGAATTTAGTAATATTCCGAGCTTAAAGTCAGAATTTTGTGAAATAAAAATTTATTTCTCCCTTCTACGCCTTCGTACTTTTACATCTTCGTATTTTTCTTATTAAAAATAAATAAATATATATTTTCAACGGTTCATTATTTTTGATTCAACTTATTATGATAAAAAATGCAAATTAATTCGCACCCCCTAATTTCCAAAAGTAAATATTAAAATTTTGAAAAACCCAAACAAGTAAAAACAACATTAACCAAATTCCAAAATCAGGTATTCACAAAGAATCCGGCACTAACCTTAAAGCAAAATTAGCGTTAAAAGGAAAACGTGCATTCAGTGACACAGTAATATCCTTAAGGTAAAACGAGGACCAGGATTTGTATAAATGAAAGCTGTTCTCAACTTTGGAGCGACAGAGGGTAAAATGAAAGCCGACAAACGTTCTTAATCATGATTTTGCATAATTGACTTTAGTGTTGTTCAAGAAAGATGGTTTCGCTTATTACAAGGGCTTCTTAGGCTTATTGGGGTTGTCTTGGAGCTTAAATCTTTCTTGACCCTCACAAGACCCTTAGTTTATACAGCTTGACTTTTGGTTTAGCAATTTAATTAATGCTAGTGATAATTTTCCATCCAGGAATATATCTTTTATGCTTATAAGAGCTAATCCCTATGCTTTAATTAAAATTCGACAGACAAGTACAATATCTAAAAAATGAAGCAAAATAGTAAGTATGCCAAAGCAAACCGAAATAGGTAGATTATGTTTCCCCCACTCCCTCGTATCGCATCATGCTGCTCATCGTTCTCCTGATATCACGCCTCTCGCTTCGATTCAATTAATATTAAAGAAATATTCATTATTTTGTACTTTTAGTACGGAATGTTAATTATATTACAACAGAATATAACCTTTATTTCTTTCAGACGGAAATAAATGTACTGATAAAGAAACTAAAAATAAAAACAGGTCTTGGTTGGTTGGTTAAAGGCAGGGGTCGGGTTCGACGTGTGCCCCCAAGCTTCTTACACTGCATCATTCTGGCTTATTGTGCACCCCAGTCTTGTTAGAAAAGGTTTGTTCCTTCTACGAGGTCCAGTAGTTTTCTTCCAAGTTTGTCATGCGGGAGGTTATCGCCGCGTCGAATGTTTCCGAAGATTTTGAATCTTTTACGGTTTGGCGCTTTGCAGCTGTATATGATATGAGAGGCGGTTTCGTCCTCTTCACCGCAAAGTCTACACAGTGCGTGGGTTCATTATAGACTCCCATTCGTTGAAGGTGTTTTCTTAAGTGACAATGGCCTGTTACTAGGCCGGTCACTTGTTTTAACTGGGTGCGCGTCAAGAGCAGCATTCCAGCTGATAGCTTCTTCGAGGGCCTATCGATAACGGCTCGTGCGTGTGCCTGGCCAGGTGTACCGTTCCATCGAGATAGATGTTGTTTTTGCGCCCATCTGTCTAATGTTATTTTGGTTGCCTTTTTTGATATTCCAAGTGCTGGTTCTGGGTCCCTGATATTTTGAGCAGATCCGGTTCTTGCCAGTTCATCTGCTTTTTCGTTGCCTTTTATCCCTGAATGACCAGGAACCCATAGAAGTTCAACCTTATTGTTTCTGGCTGCCAGGTCTTTTAGGTCGTTAGGGCACTCTATTGTGATTTTGATGTAAATCGGAAGGAATTCAGACAACAACCCCTAGATATATATGTGTGTAGGAGTTATTGGTTTAGAGCCTTCAGGGCAGCTTGCTTGTCTGATAGACACATTCAGTTTTAGGTGAGATTATACCAGAGATCTGTAATGCAAGTTATTTTGTTTTAAAGAAGAAAGGACAAGAATTGCCATTTAAATTGTTTGAATAATTTGTATTGTTTACAATCGACAATATCGGAGAGAGTACGGGAGTAGCTTATCGGGCATTTTTTGCAGGCAGTTGGGAAGCCGGGGTAGAACTAAAAAAACGAAACACAATGTCGCCAACAATTAAAAAATATAGTTTTGTTTTTTATTTTCGTCTCGATGAAAATTAAATGAACTGTCAAAATTAAACAAAATTGATGTATTTCGTCTTCCGTTCAAGATATTTAACCGTTTTAAACATACAATTTGTACGTAATAGAATATTTTTGGAACCTTAACTTTCTATTTTGACCAAAAAAACGGATAATAGGTATATCCTATTTATATGTGACTTTTCAATTTTAAGTGCTAGGTATGCAATTCTCTTAGCTGTGACAATTACCACCATAGAAAATTTACCTTTAGATAAGCAAACAATAATCACGAAAGTGGCAGATTTATGGCCTCGCGCATGTAAACTAAGCTAGACACTATTAGACATGCGCACTGCAACATTATCGTTTGACGAATGGGAAAATAGACAGGTCCGGGCTTAAAAATTTAAATTCTTGCCAAAAAATTGGACCTTCTTCTCAATTTTTGATCAAGTTGGGAAAAAATGTAGTGATTTCTGGCATTTTTAATAGTAGCAAACCTATCAGATTTTAAGGATAGAAAATTGTTTTTAAGGTTTTGTTTTTAAAGTTTGTTTAAAAATGATTTGTCGTCGTGTTTTTAGTTCGAAAAGAAAGAGAACAAGAACAAGTAAATTAAACGTACGTGTAAAACATTTTGAAGCTCAATTTCTTGTTCAAGATATTGCCCGAAAAATTGCGTAGGTACCTAATTAGATTGCAGGGCTGCAAATAAACTATACCAAAATACCTATGCATCTGGATAATCTATCTTGGTGTGTGTTTCTCTTTATTTTCATACCTTGTTTGTATAGCCTAGTTTGATGTGTTTAAAGTGATCATAATAATATAGAGTTATATATCAAGATACATCACTACTCCATACTTACTAAAAATAAGAAATACCAGCTATTTTACTCCTATTTGGGCATAATAAAATCATACAACGGCTGCAACTAGTACTAGTCATTGTTTATATTCCAACCCGAGTCACTAAAAGCACAATCATAATTCACTAAACTACACAAAAACTAGAAATCCGTAAATATTAAACACCCACAATCCACGATAGCTAAGAAAACTATAAGGAATCCACAGAGAAACCAGAACAGAACAACAAAAATGGCGGCCGAGCCGGTTCTGGGAGGGTATTTTAAGCATGTCGGTAAAGTAGAACAGGCCGATAACACGAGGTTTGTGCACATGCACGAAGGTGTCCGGAGGAAAGGCAGCTGACCGGCGAGTCATGTGCTCGGACGTATATTTTTTCACCTATAAAACGTAACTTTTGTTTGCGCAGGAGATAAGGTACGTATCTAATGGTAAATTGTCTATGATTACCACGCGACGTTTTGAATAGTGTGCTGTGTAGAATATGACCGATGGAAATAAGTAATTATGATGCGTAATTTTAAAAACAAAAAAATTAATATTTTGTGTTATATTTTGACACTTTAAGCGATATGTTTTCTAATCACAGTCCGCATAAATGTGATACAAAGAAAGAAAATTAAAATTTTTTATAAAATTGAGTTAATTTTTAGGTAGGAACTAATATTACAAGCACCTCGGGTGCCAATTAGTAATAAATATGCCACCTACTTTTAATCTGCAGTGTGTGGGCTACCTTTTACTAGTATTATAAATAAATAAATAAATAAATAAAAACTTTTTTATTTAAATCAGTAATTGTAAAATCTGAAACATACAGTGATGGGCTAAAATATGGAACAAATTCATTTAAAAATCAGGTATTCATTTTTTGAAAAAACGCTCGGACACGTCGATTATAATTCTTTCTTCCGAATTTTTTGCCTCAAAAAGAAATTATACGGGGTGTGTCAAAAAGTGGATGTAGCAAAATTTTTTTGTTTTTTAAATAGAACCCCCCTATTTTTACTTATTACCCTTATTCTACGTCAAATTCTGCGCATAATTTATGTAGCATACTCTATCCTTATCTCTAACGGTTTTAGAGAAAAATTACATCATAAAAAAAAATTCTTTAAAAAAAGGTTAAAAAATTAGTTTATTAAGTGTTGAAAATGCAAACCATTAACTTCTTGACAATATGCTAATCTACTTAAAAACCCTTCTAAAACATTATTTACAGTATTTTCATTAATTTGCCTAGTTTCATATCTAATTTTAAATTTTAAGTCTTCCAAATTTTGTGGTTTATCCTTATACACTTTTGAGTTCAAATAACCCCAAAGAAAGAAATCCTTGGGTGTAAGATCGGGAGATCTTGCAGGCCATTCTATGGGTACTCTTCTACCTATCCATCGTTCGGGAAATACAGTATTCAAATACTCTCGTACTTGTCGAGCAAAATGAGGCGGAGCACCATCCTGCTGAAACCAAATAGACGCTTCTGGTAGATGAGGCTGATTCGGATTTGGAAAATCCGCTGCTAGTGTGGGAATTAATTCATTTTGAAGAAATTGTAAATACCGGTCTCCTGTAAGATTTCCATCGAAGAAAAAAGGTCCAATAATTCTATCATTTAATATCCCTGCCCAAACATTTACTTTTTGTGGGTATTGCGTGTGCTGTTCTCTCATCCAACGGGGATTATTTGTACTCCAGTACCGAAAATGTTGTCTGTTTACCGAACCATTCAAACAAAACGTGGATTTATCGCTAAAAAGTATGTTGCGATGGAAAAATAGATTTAAGTTGCAAATTTCCTTCATAGTTTCACAAAACTGTAGTCGGCGGTCGGGATCATCTTCGTTTAGCTCGTGCAGCAACCTAATTTTGTACGGATGGTACTTTTCTTGTTTTAATACCCGCAACACAGATCGTCGGCTAACATCATTATTAAGGGCTACTTCAGTGGATGCACTATGAGGATTATCTTCAACCTTTAACAAAATGTTCAATTGTGAGTTTTCACTAATTTTTGGACGACCTGGCCGTAGACTATCATTTTCATTCCCTGTTTCCCTGAATTTCTTCTCAATTTTACTTACTGTAGATCTTGTAATCGGCCGCTCTGGATACTTAGCGTTGAACAAGTTACAAACTTCTTCTTGACTTCTTGTTTTGTCTCCACATCCAATTAAAATTAAAATTTCGATTCTTTGTGTTTCATTTAAATGCACCATGATCACCGTTTTTCAAAATTATACCTAAACTAATTTTTGATTGACACATGACTTGCTATCGTAGTAACAATTCATTTAAATTTACCTGTTTATCTTTAAGTAGGTACATGTACCTTTTTTTAAAGAATTTTTTTTTATGATGTAATTTTTCTCTAAAACCGTTAGAGATAAGGATAGAGTATGCTACATGAATTATGCGCAGAATTTGACGTAGAATTAGGGTAATAAGTAAAAATAGGGGGGTTCTATTTAAAAAACAAAAAAATTTTGCTACATCTACTTTTTCACACACCCGGTATAATTTCTTTTTGAGGCAAAAAATCCGGAAGAAAGAATTATAATCGACGTGTCCGAGCGTTTTTTCAAAAAATGAATACCTGATTTTTAAATGAATTTGTTCCATATTTTAGCCCATCACTGTATATACTTTTTCTTAAATACCACACCATATAGCTAAATAAATGATACAACAAAAAAAACACCATAAAGAAGCAATATATTACTATAAATGGTTATTCATATTTGCAATAAAATCAGATTTAATCAAATTTATCCATACATTAAAAAATAGAAAACATAAACAACTAGTTGTAAAAATCTTACATTGAAACAACTTCATATTAAAATAAAGACACTGTGACAACACAGTGGGAAACTATGAGATCTAAATATTTTGGTGGACTTAACATTTTAGTTAAATAAGTCAGAATAAGTTTCGCACCCAACTAAGTTAATCCACAGTAAGATAAACCCAGGTTAAAACATTTGTAGACAAAAACGGTCAGATCAAAAAAAAATGTTTTAAATTTTAGGTTTAAAGTAAAAATAATTAAAGACAAATGGTTATAAAGTAAGTTATTTAAAATTATATCTTATTTACGCTTTCCTGTCCCAGCCCTTTGACTGACACTAACTTTCTCAAAAGGAAAGTTCTTATCGTTGTAACACCTTTTAATTCTACTCTTATTACGACAGTTTCTTTAAAAGCAATTCGGTGCTTTATAATTAAATTAAATATAAAAGTTGTCAAAAATAGAACTGAGAGTCTCGCTCAGTGGAAACTTTTAAAGTATTTAAAAAGGAACGAAATGGTAACCAGCTTGAAGCTGTTTTTCTGTAGCCAATTTTTATTATGATTACGTTACTGATTGTAAAAGTTTGTTTTGAGTAAACATGAATTTACTTCTAAAGTCAATGTATAATCACAATTTTACAATATGTTACAAATAGAAAGTGGTTATAGTATATTAAGAATGATAAATGACAGGCAAGGTTTATTAGGTAGGTACACTATGATTGAAGATACCGTGCGGGCAAAAATTATTTGAGGGCCTTTCCTCTAAGGACGTAATGCTTAGCCGTAGAGCTTAATACCTGTTGGGTGTCAGTAACTACCTGAATTAACAATCAATCAGTAATTCCGTCATCTTTGTCAGTCGTTACAAGTAATTTGATTCATCGCTAATTTTTCCAATTTCTTGAACAATTCACACAATGGGCTTTACGGAACAGCACAAAACATTCATGGTTGAAGCGTATTTTTGAAACGAGGTTAGAGTAAATGGTAAGTGGCAATACAATCCGGGTTTGTGCATGGACGATTTTCACGAACATTTTCCTAACGTTGCTTTTATTGCTGGGGATTTTTATCATTGCCTGAAAAGAACCGTTGCTGTGATTGGGGAAGCAGGTTCTATATAACACAAAAAATTAGCAGGAAGACCATATGTAAGAACAGAAGAACTTGTTGCAAACGTTCGTGAAATAACGCAAAATACGCCAACAAATTGTATAAGACGCCTGTCCCAAGAAGTGGGAAGACCTTATGGAACATGCAGGACTATTCCTAAAAAGCAGCTAAATGTATTTCCTTATAAAGTGCAAGTATTCCAAGAAATATAAGCCGCTGATTTTGAAAGACGCAGGAATTTGCAAAAAAAAAAAAGTATGACCGAATTTTAGTTGGTTGGTGTAAGATCGTCTTTCGGAGGAGACGTAAAGCTGTCGGTCCCGGCCATCTCTGGTCGTTAGGTCACGCTAGAGGCGCTTGCGCGACCTGAAAACTCTAGCACCAGACTTGAGCACCACAAGTTACACGAACTTTACTTTTTTTTTATTCCGTCATCTTTGACAGTCGTTACAAGTAATTTGTTTCATCGCTAATTTTTCCAATTTCTTGAACAATTCACACAATGAGGTTTACGGAACAGCACAAAACATTCATGGTTGAAGCGTATTTTCGAAACGGGGTTAGAGTAAATGGTCAGTGGCAATACAATCCGGTTTTGTGCATGGACGATTTTCACGAACATTTTCCTAACGTTGCTTTTATTGCTGGGGATTTTTATCATTACCTGAAAAGATCCGTGGCTGTGTTTAGGGAAACATGTTCTATGCAACACAAAAAAGGAGCAGGAAGACCATCTGTAAGAACAGAAGAACTTGTTGCAAACGTTCGTGAAATAATGCAAAATACGCCAACAAATTGTATAAGACGCCTGTCCCAAGAAGTGGGAAGATCTTATGGAACATGCAGGACTATTCTTAAGAAGCAGCTACATTTATTTCCTAATAAAGTGCAAGTATTCCAAGAAATACAAGCCGCTGATTTTGAAAGACGCAGGAATTACTCTCAATTGTTTACCCAAAATTTATTGGAAAGAAATGATTTATTAGACCTGACATTTTTTTCGGATGAAGCCTGGTTCCTGGTTATGTGAATTCCCAGAATACAGGCATGTGGAGTAGTGAAAATCCCTATTTTTTTGTAGAGTCCACATTGCACCCTCAAAAAATTGGTGTCTGGTTAGCTGTTTCCCGAAGAAGAATTGTTGGTCCTATTTTTTTTCCATGACACAGTTACATCACAGCGGTATAGAGACAATATTTTGAATCCATTTGTGGAGCAATTACTTGACGACGAACTACGTTTTGGATATTTTTAACAGGACGGTGCAACCGCCCATACAGCCGCCGAAACTATTAACTACTTACGCAAAGTTTTCGACGACAGATTGATCAGTTTTCGATCAGACATTAAATTCCCACCTAAATCACCTTGTTTATCGGTTATGGATTACTTCGTTTTTCCTTATTTAAAGAACACTATTTTTAAAACATCAGTTGAAAATTTAGAACAATTACAAGAAAGGATTATCCAATAATGTGGTAAAATTTCTCCAGAGATGTTGGTCAACACTTTTGAAAATATGAAGAGACTTGTGAATTTATGCTTGGAGCATGGCGGTGGCCAATTTCAGCAATTTATGTAATTATTTTTATTTTTCTTTCTTTATATTCTTACTTTGTTAATTTTGTAAACAACAGAAATAAATTTGTATTTGTCTACTTATTTTATTACTCATTAGTTTGGGATATCATGTCATAATATAAATTGGACAAAATTTTAACCTAGATTTGGTTAGATATATCGTCTCCATATCATTGTGATCTAAACCCAGCCCTACGTTTTTTAATCCAAGCCCTCTTTGATGCAAATAATTTTTGCTCGCTCGGTATTTGAAATAGGAATTAGGGTTCCATTTATTTTGTGCATCAAATTAAATTTATAAATTACGCAATTATTCTAAAAAAAGTTTTACGTCCTTGCTGGGATTTGAACCCAGAACCTCTGTCTGCACGCCGCCGCCAGACATTTTTCAGTTGTATATTTAATACAGACACTAAAAAAAATCTTTATTTATCCCAAAATTTGTTATTTATGTTATAACCCAGTAGGTATTTTGAAACGGAATTACATAATGTACATTGTTCATTTCGCGTCGCTCTCAGAAAGGACTTTTTGTTAAGCAGACGAAACGTAGGCACTTTCTACAATTGGAAGACCACTTTTTATTTTCAAATAATTTTTTAACGCAAACGCTGCTTAATACATCATGCAGCGATGACCTTTTTTAATACTAATATGCCAGTAATTTGTTAAACCAACAAAACAAATCTTTACAATTTTTTTTTAGTTATAGTTGTAAACCATGCATACATACCGCGGTGCAAATTTCATTTCTTTCTACTCTACAAAAATGTAGTATTTTTTATCTGGTAAATGTAATAATATATTATTTTCTACCACTAAATAGTAATATTTATATTTCTAACTTAATATCAACATACAATACCACTCATTTATAACTGATTTTTATTACTATCGGCTCGCCGATGTCGAAATAAAACAAAACTTTAACGAAATATTTTATTTCGACAAATCTTTAAAATTGTCGTTGCCGGTAATAACCGGGAGTAAATTTATCGATTTGACACACTATTTTAAACGTACCTACATAAAAAAATAAACGAAAGTGAAGATTTTCCATTTAAAATAAATGTGTATGTGCCGTAAAAAGTATAATGTACCACAGAATGCTCTTTTCCTACGAATATGATTTCGGTAGTGACTAAAGTTCGTACTGCAACCTTTAAACTCGTGGAAAATGAGTATAATTTCATGCTTATTGTAAAAGATACTATACCTACCGATGTGTTGGCTTTAACGACACAACGTATTTTCTTGAAAACGAAAACATTTTATTTACACAAAAAGGATATAAACTAGTACTTTTCTTACCACTAAGAAAAACTGATCGAGGTTACATAAAATTTCGTATTATCGGTAAAAACTTTTTTTATACTAATAAGCTATTAAAAAACTTTAATAACTCACACCAGCCCAAAAGTTTTTTGATGTTAATACAAATTCCATTTAATTATATAAGACCTAGTTCAGTTAAGGTAAACCCACAGAAAAAAGTCAAGGGGGGTTAAGTCGGGAGACCTCCGCGGCCATTCAATAGCTCCCCTCCTTGCAATCTATCTATTTTCAAAAATAGTATTAAGATAAGCGCGAACTTTTGAAAATAGATGGATTGGAAGAAGGGGAGCTATTGAATGGCCGCCGAGGTCTCCCGACTTAACCCCCCTTGATTTTTTTCTGTGGGGTTACCTTAAAGGTAAAGTTTTCCAAACTAAGCCAATGGACATGGAGGACTTAAAAAATCGAATTGTTTAAAAAAATACGGTCAATCAGTCCGGAAGTTGTCAGAAATGTGCAGAAAGAATTTTTCGATCGTCTAGGTCACTGCCAATTAACCTTTGGGCAACATTTTCAACATTTATTAAAATGATAAATAATTAATTGTTTTATTTATTTTCGAACTTTAACTGTCGATAAATCATAATGACATGTTAGATAAAAAATGTTCACAATTATGCACAGAATCCTAAAATTAAAAAAAAAATGTGGGTTCCCATCTAAAAAATTAAAGTTGGTCCAAGCAGAGTGCTTTCGGAGACACCCTGTATAATAAAAAATATTGAAAAAATGCGTATTAAAAAAGCAAAATCAACTTGTCCGAGCGATTTTTAAAAACATTCAGCGTTCCCTAAATAATGAATTAATTCCAGACTTTACGTCCTCACTGTATATAATTACACTTGCGTGCACAAAAAACGGCCCACCAAAAATTTTGATTAAGTTTAAGGCTTGATAACTTTTTTATTTTTAGTCCGATTTTAGTGTTTTTTTTAGAGAACTTTAGGTACAAAACTGTACGTTTTAACTTAACTTTTAAGAATTTTAACTAGCATTGGTTATTCGACCTATTATACAAGGATAATTAAAATGTTGTTTTTTTACCTAATTTCAAAATACCCTGTGGTATAATCAAGTTGGAAAATAATTTCAAAATACCAATTTTCTTTTAGAGTCATCTATTCCTTATATTTTGTTTTTTGGTTTATGTCAATACATTAATTTATTCTCACACAAATGAAAAATGATCCTTGGTATGAATAATTTAAATTAAAGCAAAAGAAAAAAATTAAATATTTTTATTACCTACTAAAATAAATACGGTTTAATAGAAATTATTTGAACTAACTAGTAAATTAATTTAGTTTTAATAATTGGTATGACCCCCTCTTGCCCTTATTACATCTCTTATACGAGTAGGCGTTGATTAGGTTTGTTACTGTTTCTTGGGGGATGTTAAGCCACTCTTCTTCTACTGCAATAATCAGCTCTCGGATCGAAGTTGGGGCATGAAGTCTAGCACGAATTCCTCTTTTAAGCTCGTCCCATAAATGTTCGATCGGATTTAGGTCCGGACTATATGCTGGCCACTCCATAACCCGAAAACCGGCAATGTAAGCTTACACGATTCTTGAGGTGGGCGGCCTCGCATTGTCAAGCATAAAAATAAATTCATCTCCAATGTAGTTGATGTAAGGTAACTACATGAAGTGCTAAAATCTCCTCGATATACCTAGCACCCGTCAAACCTTCTCTTCCGCGAACGTGGTCATCCCTACGAATGAAAACAGGGTCGGTTCGTGCTCCCATTGAAATTGCTTCCCAGATCATGCAGGAGCCACCTCCATCAGCAATCCGCTTTTCAATGCAGCATTCTGCAAATCGCTCTCCTGGTCTTCGGTATACTTTCTTTCTTCGGTCTCCACCATAGAGGCAAATCCGAGTCTCATCTGAAACAAAACAGACCCCCACTGTTCTAATGTCCAATTCAGATGATCCCGTCCAAAACGCAGGCGTGCTTGACGATGAGCTGGACTGAGTTTTGGACCAATCGCAGGTGTTTTAGGTTTTAGGATACTTTCCTGCAGTCTTCGCCTGACTGTCCACTGACTAATAGCCACTCCTTGTATATTCCACGGAGTTGTTGTTGAACTTGAACAGCATTAAGGCGACGATCTCTTAATGATGTCGAGACAATAAAGCGGTCATCACGATTTGTTGTACATCGCTTTCTGCCTGTTCCAGGTCGCCTATGAAATGACCCAGTTTCCTCATGACGTTGACATACCCTTCGAACCGCTGCACGTGTCATATTCAAAGTTCGAGCAACTTCTCGCTGGTGAAGTCCATTTTGAATTAAAGTAACTATTTGGGCGGCTTTATGCGGTGTAGTATGCATTTAGCTTACAAACTTGAAAATTAATTAAATTATAAAAAGCGAATAATGTGTAAATTACAATTACAAACGCAATAATTTAAATCTTACACACGTTTGTTATTCTCGATAGAACATAAACACATTGTTAGCGGTTGCTATGGCTACAACGATAAGCACTCTTAATAAATTTACACTCACTCTAATTTTTTTCTTTTGCTTTAATTTAAATTATTCATACCAAGGATCATTTTTTATTTGTGTGAGAATAAATGAATGTATTGACATAAACCAAAAAACAAAATGTAAAGAATAGATGACTCTAAAAGAAAATTGGTATTTTGAAATAATTTTCCCTCTTGATTACACCACAGGGTATTTTAAAATTAGGTAAAAAAACAACATTTTGATTATCCTTATATAATAGGTCGAACAACCAATGCTAGTTAAATTTCCTAAAAGTTAAGTTAAAACGTAGAGTTGTACCTACAGTTCTCTAAAAAAAAACACTAAAATCGGACTGAAAATAAAAAAGTTATCAATCCTTAAACTTAATGAAAATTTTGGGTGGGCCGTTTTTTGTGCACGCAAGTGTACTCGTAGGAGAATTTCATGAACTGATTTTGCTTCACCACGTATAGGTGAACGTTTTATGTTATTGTCACAGTAAAGTAGTTGGCATAACATTGTTAGATTAACCAAATAACATTTCAATGATCTGTCAAAAAAATATCGGAATTTGGAACTCAGTCAATGCAAAATATAAATGAAAATATTGAAAATTTAACGCCATTAAATGGACAGCAAAATCGGTTGAAAAAGTCAGGTATAGCGCCAATGAATAAAAAAATTAAATTTGCCAACCATTCACCCGGTCGACAGCAATCAGCCAACCATCAAAAAGGAGAGTAGATGCGTCACAAGTTATGAAGATGACTGGGCACTAAAATGTAATTTCCATCAAGCCTTATCTTCAGCTAGAGTCAGAATTTCACAACTCATTGGTTACTAAAATGAGAGATACTGGAACTTCATTGGAAACATAAAATGATGGCAGTAATCTGAAGAAATATAGGATAACATACATGCCTATTATTTTTTGTTAACATTAAGTATAAATGCAATGAATGTTTTGTTTGTGTATCATTATGACTAATAAAAAAAAATATGTCAAAAAATTATCATGAGATTTTTTTCTGTCAAAAAAAGGAATTATTTCAATTGGGATGAACTGAGTAAACAGTCAACAGTTCAAGGACCACCAACTTTAAGTATTTTTAATAAAAAGTTAATTTTTTCAAAGGATGTAAATTTTTTAGGTATCAATATCGATGAACGCTTTGACTGGTCGGTCCATATCAACCATTTAATAAAAAGAGTAAACTCCGTTTATTATGGAATTAGAGTCGTTGATAAGTATATGAATAAAGGAACAGTGAGGATAATGTATCATGCTAATTTTGAATTCAATTCAATTCAATTTTGTAGTATTCTTTTCACCTGTTTTTTTTATACCCGGGAGATTTCCCACATTTTACCGGACAAAAAAAACCTTTTGACATCTTTTTTTTAAAAGTGGTTTTTCTGCTTCCCCGGTTTATTTGGTTGTTTTATACCTTTTTCACATAATCAGTAGGTATGTTTTAACTTATTTCTATTTTTCCTCACATTATGTCATTTCGTCACAACAATTTTTGATTCCATAATAGCTCCATTAAGGTTTTATACCATTTATCATTTTCTCTTTTGCTAAAACCATCAGCAATACATTTTTCTGTCTCCTGATGATGAACGTTTCTACGTTCGAGACATGTAGAGACCTCTGAACAAATTTTTGTTCTATTAAATTTTGTGGAGGAAGACTTTTAGTTTTTTTTCCTTCTTATACTTTCAACTCCACTTTAAGCATGGACTATTTCTTCATATTTTTTGTTTGTTTAATACCTTATAAATGAACAAGGAATTAAAATTTAAAATTCGGTTCATATGTATAACTTAATATGAACTTAAAAAATAGTCAATAAAAAACTAGGGTTGTTAAATTTAAGAAATTATCGATATCAAAATATCTATAATTTGGGATAGACAGTATCAATATTTATTTGTTTTATAAAAAAGACAACAGTTTAAAATGCTAAAACCCGTGCCTGGGTCAATATCAAAAAAAGACGAAAACCAACAATTTTAAGCTTCTAATTCGTTTTTTAAAATGTTTATGTTTATATTTATTTTTAAAGCATGTATTTATCATTAATCTAAATGTACAAACTACAATTTGCAAAATAAAAATTACCATAAAATTTTTAGAAAAAATAAAGAGAAAAAAATACATTACCATGTCCCGGTCGTGTGACAAATTTTTAGTAAACGGCTTATAAATCATGATTAAAAGTTTTATTTTAATAAACAATTAGTATAGTTCAATGTTGTTATGAATAAGAACAACCTTTTTTGATATTTAACGTCAATTCAATTTTTTGGTTTTTTCATTTTATTTAGTTTTAAACTGTAACCAAGACATATGCTCATTACCGTGTCACCAACATTTTATCACAATCTGGCAACATCTAAAAGTATTTGGTTAGCCTTCACCAGGTGGAACGATTCCCCCACCAACACTTATGAACCCAGAAAAGAAAATTCTCGAAGCAGTTGCTGATTAGATGCGAAATAGGTGAGTCGTTCGACTATTTGATAAAGTGTAACCGGTTTGACGACATTACCGTGACCCTCAGATATTTTTTTACTGTTGCAAACGAAATTTTTAAATACCTTGGATTATTTGGAGACATATTACTGCAAGGTAGGATTAATTAGACTTTTGTGTTATTGTGCAATATGTAAATAATATTTGGTATTTTGCTCATTACCATGTCAGAACTGCTTGACATAACCATGTCTTTTAAAATGACATGGTAATGTTGTTATGACACGGTAATGTTTAAGGTGGTCATTATAACGACTAAATAGACATTTTATTTATTTCAGATGGCCAAACAAACCGCCAAACAATCTAGGGAAGATATGTTGAGTAAGAAAAAAGAAAGAGAACGTGCACGAAGACAGAAAGTTAAGAACAACCCGGAAGAATATGAAAAGCAAAGACAGAAAGAAAAGGAGCGTTACCAGAAAAGAAAAAGTGAAGGCAAAATTAAACTTATTGAAGATTTAAGTGACAGAGATAAACGAAAAAAACGAAAAACATGGGTACATCATAATAGAACATACAGGGGAAAAAGAAGAAAGTTAACCGATATTGAGAACGAAGCTCTTTGCAATACTCCTACACCATCACTGGTTGACATAAATGAAGTCCAAATTGCGGAGAATGCCTTGCCACAAACTGAAATTAATTTGAGAAGGAAAATATCCCGTCTAAAGATGAGAGCACACCGGGAAAGACTTAGACAAAAACAAGAAATAGAAAGGCTTAAAAATAAGAATAGAAAGCTAAGATCCAGGGCATTGAAAGAGAAAATTACAGCACAATATGGAAGTCCAAATGACAAAACTACTACGGAAGAATGTCCTTTGCCAGATTTGACTCCCAATACAAAAATCAATGTTGTTCTTGAAAAGGCTGGAGTTGTAGTTCCCAACAGCATAAAAAAGGAGTTAGTTTTTGGAGAGTGTGTAAAGCAGCAGTTAAATGCAAATTTCAAGAGTATTAAAGGTCATCGTTCAAAACAAGTATTTGCTCAAACAGTAGGAGGAGGCATTCTTAAAAAATATGGAGTAACATGTAAGCTTAATATGTCACAATATCTAAGCACGTCATTATCAAGTCGCAAAAAAAAGAGGGCTAATGTAAAGATAAACTCTGTGAGGAGAGATGTTATACAATTTTTCGAAAATGATGACAATAGTCGTCTGTGTGCGGGAAAGAAAGAGTGTATTACATACAAAAAAGTTAAAAAGCAGAAACGCTATATGAATTACTCACTTAAGTCTTTGCATCAGAAATATTTAAAAGAAAAAAGATGTAAAATAATATCTTACACTACATTTTGCCGTCTAAGACCTTTTTGGGTAGTGCCACCTAGACTTGGCTCTCGGGACACTTGCTTATGCATAACGCATGAAAATTTTCGTTTGATCGTTTCCAGATTACACTCTGAAAAAATTATAAATTTGAGAACTCGGGAGGAAGTTATTAGTGCTGTTACGTGTACCCCCCATAAAGAAGAATGTTTAAGTCGACAATGTAAAACTTGCAAGGAAATTCAATTGCAAGTAAATGAATTTAATGCAAACAGCCAATGTCAGTATCAGAAGTGGTGTACTAAAAAAGAATCCCGAGTTAGTAGCAAGACTGGTAAGACGATTATTGTGCAGATAACTTTGAAAGAAGATATTACAATATCTCACTACAATCTTGTCCAGGAGGTGTTCTTGCTTCTTCCAAAATACATGCTACACGTCAGAAATATCTACCATCAGCACAAAATATTATCAACAATCAAAAAGTCACTTAGTGAGTCCGAACTGCTTCTTCATATTGACTTTTCAGAGAACTATTCATGTAAATATTCCTCCGAAGCACAATCGGTTCATTTTGGTGCATCAAGGCAGCAAATATCATTGCATACAGGTGTTGCTTACAGCAAGGATCGGGTAAGCTCATTTTGCACTATATCACCGAGTCTTAGGCATGATGCCAAAGCGATTGCTGCTCACTTAATTCCGATTTTAGAACGTTTTTGTACGCCTTTGATAAATACCTTATATTTTCTTTCGGATAGCCCTAGTACACAATATCGCAACAAGACGATGTTTAATATCATTGGGTATTATTTGCCAACTAAATTTACAAATATTGACAAAATTTCTTGGTCATACAGTGAGGCTGGACATGGCAAAGGTGCCCCGGACGGAATTGGGGCAACCTTAAAACGTACAGCGGACCGATTGGTAGCGGAAAATACAGACATACCCTGTTACGAAAAATTTGTGAACGTAATTAATGAAAATGTATCTAACATACATATTAATACAGTGAGCGAATTGGATATACAAACCGTAGATAACGAAATTAACGAAAGTTTTGGCACGTTTAAAGGTACAATGCTAGTGCATAATGTTACATGGTGCAGAGAAAAGGAAGAACTACACTTTAACACATTGACTTGTTTATCTTGCGATATTGGCAAATCTTGCACCCATTACGACCTTGGACACATCAGATTACACATTGATCCATTGGAGCATCATGATATTGAAGAAATTAATGAAGCATCCAATACTGAAATTACCGAGGGTCCCATACCCGACGATAAACTTTTAAGCGTCACTCATAAACTTGATCCTGAAGAGGACAAAGATAATAAATCAAACATTAAACCTAATGAATGGGTGGCTGTTCTGTTTAATGATTTCTGGTATCCGGGAGTAGTCTTATCTTTGAAGCGTATGTGTTTGGAAATTCAATTTATGGATAGAAAAGGTGGGCAATTTTTTTGGCCAGAAAAGCGTGACATTCAATTTATTCCATGTACTGAAATTTTGTGTAAACTGTCCACGCCACCTGTGCCAAGCTCCGCCCGACTGTTTGTTGTTCCGGAGTCTAAAATTATAGACCAATTGGTTTAATTTTATTTTACATATTTAGTGTGTTTTATATATATATATATATATGTGCAATTTATATTTTTAAGTATTTGACTGACTTATGATTTTTAATTTTTTAAGTATTTGACTGAATTGTACTTTTCAGTTTTTGATATAAATAAACAACACCCTTGTTTTGATATGTTTGTAGTTTTTGTGATTTTTAATGAAAAAAATACTTACTGCTAATATTGAAAAAAAAAATCAAATCTGTGAAAAAAACATCGTTTTTTAAAAGGCAGAAAACCACATATTTCCATTTTTTGATATTTTTCGACATTACCATGACACCAATTTAACATTACCGTGTCTTCTGTACATTACCGTGTTTGACAAATCTCATTACCATGTCATTTTTTATTTATTTTTTTTTTAATATTAGGGGTACATAATTTTTTTTTAATAATTTGAATATAATTTGTATATTTGCACGAAAATAAATTATAAAAGTAATTTTTTTTAAAACTTCCCAATGTAATACTCAGTTTTCGTTATTTTTTGAGAACGAGCCGCCTAAGCATTTTTCCAAAAAAAAAATGTATCGGATTTATTGAATTTACTCCAAGTTGCAAACTCACACTGTATAATTTCTATGTACAAATTATGTTTTAGGCCGCTATTTTAATTACAAATAAAATAACTCCATTTCTTCCAGCTAAGCTTCGTATTTGACAGCTTAGCTTGACTTAGAAGTTTCATTTGGTAATTTATCTTGTACAGAAGATTAATTTGCAAGGGCTCCAATACCTACGAAGTAAACACAACTTTCACTAACTAACTTCTTGTAGTTATATTGCGGTGTCAAATCGATTTATAACTCGATATTAATGTATTTTGGGTAATTTAATTGGAATTCGACTAACGGAAACATACATTATTCGACATATAATGTAGTTCTTAATAGACATTTTATACTCCGATTTTCGTGCGTTTAGGTCTATTTGATGGCACAATAGCGCGAAGAATGGTTTCCTTTATTAAAAATATATGGAAAGGGAATTACACAATATACCGAATTATTTATTATAAGGTATACTAAAAGATAGAAAGCGTAAAAATTGATGCGAAAGGTTACTGTAACAATTTATAACATATATTTATTAAATTAAGGATTCATAGTTTTTATTATCTATTGAGTTTGCCACAGCTTGCTCTCAAGAGAATGTTTGCGGTTGTACCTCCTAAAATAAGAAGTTAATGGCAGTAAAGTGTTTTTTATTAGTATCATTGTTTATATTTTCGTCAGTAAATTTTTGTACGGACAATTTATTTGGTTTTGAAAGTTTTTATTATTCAAAACAATAAAGTCCGCGTTACCGATTTTGCTCCGTTCAAGTTACCTAAAATATAATATAAATTATAAATAAAAGAAAATATTGTGGCATATAATAATAATAATAAGTTTATTTAAAATTTAATAATATAATAAATATGTTTATGTTGTCTTCGATAAATTTATTCTTCAATCCCCTGAAGCTGAGCTTGTTAAGTTATAGTGTCCGCGAAAATAATTAAAAGAAAATATTGTGGCATATCGAACAAGTGTGTAACTATTTTTTATATTGGAATACAAGTTTAATTGATACCCTGGGGCGGTTAAACCACGACGGCCGTTTCGTCCTTGTTACGACTCTACGGGCAGCCATAACCCAAGGAATTCCAAGAACGAAGAAAAAATGTACTAAAAGCCTCTTTGCAAAATCAAAGCGACCATCAATACACCGTAGCGCCATCCCAGCGGAATTAACTCCAATATAAAAGGTGCTACGGTGTATTGATGGCCCTTTGATTTTGCAGGGAGGCTTTTTAACACATTTTTCTTTCGTTCTTGGAATTGCTTGGGTTATGGCTACCCGTAGAGTCCTAACAAGGACGAAACGGCCGTCGTGGTCTACCCGCCCCAGGGTATCCATTAAACTTGTATTCCAATATAAAAATAGTTACACACTTGTCCGATATGCCACAATATTTTTTTAAATTATTTTCGCGGACACTATATCATATTTTTAGTAATTATAAATAGTTTTTTCACATTTAGTTATCTCACTTAGTCAAAGTCAAAGTTTTCATTTCCTACTTTATACAAATCGTTTGTAGCACATAACAGGTAATAACATATAAGTTAATATAATTGAACATCTATGTATACAAATATATAAATAACAATAAATTATCGTATAAAAACAAATTAAGCATAACTAATTAAAATAAAATAAAAATTAGAAAAAAATAACAACCTGGCAAATTCGTACCTAATGTACAGCATCCAGGCAATAATTTACCAGAAAGCCAACAGGTGTAAAAGCAGTGGCCTAGTAAATCGGACATCACCATCAGGCGCCATCAAGAAATGATGAAATTTTGGCAAATAATTAGAAAACTAGAAAAGATAACTAAACATGTATATTATTGTATATATTTTGGAAGAGCTCTTTTAATTATCTTTTAAATAAAAAAATAAACAGGTCATTCCATTAAAAAAAACGGGATTTTGTTTTATATAAAATTAAATTTCTATCTTTAATATTAAAAGTGTTAAGGGGTCAAAAATAACCAATTACCATGTACATAAGCAAAGTGGGAGTCAAACATTGATTAATTGTGATGTGTGCGACATGCTAACAGTTTTTGATACGATTAAACAAGAAGAAGACAAAAATCAAACAAAAGTTGATTATAATATGATACATCTTATACAATGTTTACAATTATTTGTCACACAACTAGACAAAGCGATATTAAAAAGTTGATCAATTAAGATACGTCTGCATCGCAGTCACAATACATGTAAAACTTAAAGTCATGGTAAAATACTTAATGGAAGACAAAATACTTGTCAAATTTTCACTTTACATGATGCGTTTCACTACCTTGCCTAGCTTCTTTGAATGTTTACTGCTAACTAGTGCTTAAATTGCTTCCAGACATTTTTTCGAGTTCACGAATATTTTGAAAATTATTCCAAGTGGATCATGACCATGTGGACATTTTCATAGAACCAACATTCTTCTAATTCATTTTTACGTAACATTAGAAAGTGATGGTCAAGCGTTGACTAATTGTGCTACGAATATATAACCAAAGTGCAAATCAGATTTCGATCAGCTGTAAAACATAAAATGGTAATCAAATGCCAATAGATTGTGACGTGACAGTAATAGGTTAAACTTTCCAGATTCAATTAATTATTAACAATTTCAGATTACGAGGTTATTATCTGATTATCCATGAATTATTTCATGCAACTTTTTAGAGAATAGCAAGAAGACTATATTTTACTAACAAATATTTTTCCTAAGAAGTTAGGTAGTTTTTTTTAATAAAGTGTGGTAAACCAAATGTATGTGTAATATAGATCAAAATTCAGTATTTCATTCAAGCCAGAAACCTAAAAACAAAATATGTAAATATTATTCTTATACAATATAATAAAAAAAGGGCGAAAAAAGTAGATGAAATAAAATTGTTCAGTTGTATTATTTTAGTGTAAAAAAATAACGTGATAATAGTTTGACACAAGTTAAGTTAAGTTATAACGAGGTGTTTTCTAAAGCATAGTTAATTTATATTTTCATAAATACTTTGATTTATTACCCATTTTTGATAGTAGGAATATCTTCCTATAAAACTGAAATATCTGCAAAAAGCAGTAAATCTGCTAAATAAAATTTAAAAAACAACAAAAGATCTTTAGAAAAGTCATATAAAATACTGGGTGTTTGATACCATAAGAGAGTTATTGTACTTTGCCGTACTATTGTATAATTAGCAGATAGAATCCAGTGGCGGCGGTAAACATTTCGCCCCCCCCCGCAAAATTATGTGATAATTTACATAAGTACTAATTTTTATTATGGTCATAAAATTAAAAATTATAAATATTGCAAACAATATAGAAAATAATGTACTTACAAAAAAACTTAAGCACTGGAAAATCGGCTAGTGCTGCGTTTTAAATCATATACCGGTATAAGGTCTTGTTTCTATCGTATAAATTAGAGAGGTTTTGTATATGACAGAATTTTTAACAGTAAAGAATAAAAAACATAATTTAATCATGTTTTTTTAATATTAATCTAAAATTTATAAATACGTCAGCTAGGCAGGCGGAGTGGGGCCCCCACGAAGCCGAGGCCCCCCCCCCCGCGTCGGGGGGCTTGCGGGGGCCTTATCGCCACCACTAATAGAATCGTATGTGTGAAAAGTAAAATGTAGAGGCAAACTGAACAAGTGTGTTGGTAATCATTATTACCCACTTAATTTTTAAAACCCCCTACAAAAATAAATGAAAATTTTTAAATTTTCCTATGGACTCCTAATTTTTTTTGAAAATTTGGAAAGCGGTTTTCTTGTCTTCAAAGATAAATAACTGGTAACCCCAGATTTTAATTTCGACAAATTTAAAATTTTTATTTATCGTCATAAAAATTACTTTTGCCTTAAGGGTATTAAAAAGTGTTAAAACTCAATACAGTGTCCGCAAGAAAGTCCGCATCAAATGGGATTTTTTTTTATTATTAGGTATAGGTAAAAATTGAAGAAGCAGTTAGTTTTTGCTTACCTAAAAACCAAAAATGCCGTATACTGAAGCAGCTGCACGACTTGCGTTACTTGTCAAATTTGATATTTTTAATAAAATAGGTTCAAAAATGCCCTTATTTATCAAAATATCGAAAATCTTTATTCGATAAAGTTGTTTATTTACGCATTTTTAGCTTCTGTACGAAATTTTGACAGTCTAATACAATTTTTATTTTTTGCCAGATTCTTGAAAATTTTGAT
This sequence comes from Polydrusus pterygomalis, assembly GCA_963969555.1. Classification (NCBI taxonomy): domain Eukaryota; kingdom Metazoa; phylum Arthropoda; class Insecta; order Coleoptera; family Curculionidae; genus Polydrusus; species Polydrusus pterygomalis. Next base: position 125,447,917 of record OZ018375.1, read on the forward strand.
CAACCCTTGTAGATTAACTTTTATACATCGATATAAAACCATTTGCCTTTACTTTATTAGCAATCTTAATGCAATTTTGTGTAAAATTTTTGTTTCCAATTATTTATTTTGCTTCAAAAACTGATATTGTTATTGATCAGTATGTAATGTTTGATGCAAAGATTATCTAATTACATCAGTTTTGTCAAAACCGACGTTTCTCATTTTTCTTAAGTTAGTAAACAGATGTACAAAAAGAAAATATTAGGAAGCTTTCGTTGAAATTTTACTTAATTATTATTATTAAATTAAATTAATTATATTAAACTATATTTTTGTTGAATAAAATGTTTCGAGCGATTAATATTTATTCTTTTTGATCCAATATTAATTAAGTAAAATTTCAACGAAAGCTCCCTAATATTTTCTTTTTGTACATCTGTTTACTAACTTAAGAAAAATGAGAAACGTCGGTTTTGACAAAACTGATGTAATTAGATAAACTTTGCATCAAACATTACATACTGATCAATAAAAATTTCTGTTTTTGAAGCAAAATAAATAATTGGAAACAAAAATTTTACACAAAATTGCATTAAGATTACAAATGAAGTAAAGGCAAATGGTTTTACATCGATGTATAAAAGTTAATCTACGAAGGTTGATCAAAAATTTTAAGAATCTGACAAAAAATAAAAATTGTATTAGACTGTCAAAATTTCGTACAAAGGCTAAAAATGCCTAAATAAACAACTTTATCGTATAAAGTTTTTCGATATTTTGATAAATAAGGGCATTTTTGAACCTATTTTATTAAAAATGTCAAATTTGACAAGTAACGCAAGTCATGCAGCTGCTTCAGTATACGTCATTTTTGGTTTTTAGGTAAGCAAAACCTAACTGCTTTTTCAATTTTTACCTATACCTAATAATTTAAAAAAATCCCATTTGATGCGGACTTTCTTGCGGACACTGTATAAATTATGTTTCAGATCGCTTTTTAAATTACAACTAAATTAACCTATTTCTTTCAACTAAGTTTCGTATTTTATACATTACCGGCAACTTTTAATTTAAAGAATTGGAAACAAAATATACTGGTCGCGAGTTGAAAAGAAATCGATCAAAACTCAACGTTTTCAATTTCTGTTTAACAGCGATTCACATTCTGCATGACAGTAATTTGAATTATGGAAGCGTCCATTGAGTTATTATGGTTTTCTATTTTGACTGAATTTTTCAGGTAAGCGTACGGTGAAATATTATTTGATGGTGTTTAGAAATGGTTTATTTGCAACAACAAAGAATTACAATTATTTTATGTTATGCGTCTAAGAGTGCAGAGAAAATAGGCGTCTTGAATTTTTGTAAGAGAGTAGGGGAGAAGGGGGCAGGTTGTTATACGGGGCAGGTTGTTACAAAGTGATTAATAATAACTCTTGTTCACTTCAAATATTTAAAAGTTTAAAATACGCATCAGAACATATTGCGATATCTACCAACGGACTTTAGAGGTGAACGTTTCAAAATTAATAAAATTAGTTAGACGCATGTGTTTAAGTGTACCGAAAGAAATTTTTTGATAGTCGAGTGATCTGAAAATATTTTGAATGCGGTAAGTCATCGAGTATTTACCCTATATACACTTTATTGTACATATAAAATACTACATATTTAACTATATATTGTTTAAATTAGATTCATCTACTTCCATAAAATAAATTATAACCTAAAATTTGTTAAATGGGGCATGTCCTTACACATACGTATGGGGAACATTGTTACATGTAACAACCTGCCCTCAAACACAGTTTGTTTGGTATGTTTGGAACCAAACCAAAAATAATGAGCAGTGGAACCAGTGCACATCATGTAAGAGATGGGCCCATGTGTCTTGTGGCCAAAATAACTATTATGTGTGTATCCATTGTTTGTCTGATAGCGATTAAAGAAAAAAAATGTATTTTTATGCTTTTACATTTAACTTTACATATAACAACTTACCCCGCATAGTGTATCAACCTACCCCGTAGGCGGGGCACATTGTTACAATATGCATTATAAAAGATATTTTTTTTTTTCCACTTGTATGTTTTAGATGGTATTTGTGTGCTAATTTTAACTGTTTAATGTTTGTACTATAATAAAATAAATAAACAGTCTTTTTCAGATTCACTTATTCTATAAAAAAAATATATATACAAAAAATGTAACAACCTGCCCCTTCTCCCTTAAGTAATAAACTGCGCCTTACAATCCAAACGAAGTTTTAAATATTACTGAATTTCTTTCGATTAATTCAATTGATTTCGTCAAATTAGCTAGCACAAATCTCTGGCCCCCGTAAATAAGCAAACAAGTCACCAAATTTTCAAAAATGAGATATTTACATATGATTGTAGAACAAACCATTACCTTTTTTCTGAATAAGCAAATAAACCGAATATCACTTATCTTACATATTTTGTGAACATGTGATTTTGCGAATATAACAAAAATTTATGCCCTTAATTAAGTTATTCTACTTCTTGCTAATATTAGTTTTTAGTAATAAGCAGATAAGTTAAACTTATCTCGTCGATCACGGCGGCGGTGTTACAATTATGTTCAAATAACATATATAGAGTTATTTCCTGGAGCACGGAGAAATAACTCCGCCACGCTAAAAACTTGTTAACTTATCTGTTTGTTCTCTCCGCCGGTGGTTGTTTTTGAGGTTATAATAATTATCCAGTAGATAGAATATTATATCGACGAGTTTGTATTATTATTTAAATTTGGGAGGAAAACAAGCAGCAGCACGCAGACTGTCAAAGCTACATAACGGACCTTTTGCAATTGACAAAGACAAGGAAAATAACCTTATGGAACTTTTGCCCCTTATTGAGTTTCGACCTTTTTACAAAGGTTTATGGGTAGCTGATGTTGTGTTGTTTTGCATACGTTTTTCCTATTGCAAAATAAAAATAATGATAAATGAATATTACCTTTAATATAATATTGAATAAGTCTTCCTAAGTATGCATTTTAAAACACACAGTTAGAGTTATCCTAAAATGTAACTTAAACTATAATTGTGAATATCCGGATAAGTCGCTTAAAATACACTTAAGATCGTTTTATTGCATATAACAATATTTTAACTTATACATTACCTATTTTAGTTGTAAAAATCAGTAGAGATAATACCTTTTAGGCAATTTACTTCAACTAAATTAATATTGTTTTGTATCTCCTGAAATTTTTTATAAAGTCGACTTATCTGTTTTTTCTTGGGGGCCAGAGAAATTATCGCGTCCAGGGATTCGTTGGTAGGACTTTGGCATCAAGTTCTGCTTCGATCGAGATGAAAATTAAGCAAAAAATAGGAGTCACGTGATTCGCATTATCTGTCAAATTTTAATTTTTTCCAAAAAATAATTCAAAAGTGAGGTTATTGCTGAAAATATCAAAAATAGTTAAGTATTAGAAAAAGTTTTTTTAAATGCAGTTTCTAGCCCACATGCAAAATTTCAGCTGCATAAGGTAACTTTAATTTTTCACCACTAAAATTTATTTCCCACTTTTTTTTTTATTTATTTTAATTTCCCAACCAACTTTACAAAAGTTTATTACAGGGAAATTTCTAAGTAAAAAAAAAATTAATTAATTAAGATTAAGAGTCAAAATTATACAATAATTATAGTATCATATATAACAACAACAAAAAAAAGAAAGAAAACAATAATATGTTATATTTTTAATAAATGTTTTTTAAATAAATATTTGAACTTTTATATATTGATTGTATTTTTAATTTGTTTTGGAATATTATTATAAATTTTTATACCATCATGAAGAATTGATTTTTTTCCAAAATTAGTTTTTATTTTTAGTTTTTAAATTTTTATTTTTTCTTGTATTGTGCTCATGAATTTTTGTGCTATCAATAAATTTTATTTCATAATTTTTAATCTTTTCATTGATTGAGTGAATTAAATTAATATACCTACTTTAAATTTATATAAATTTTCTATATCCAAATAATTATTTGGTTTATATAAATTTACAGTAGGCTCTAAAAATGGTAATTTATGAATGCATTTTATGGCTTTATTTTGTAATTTTTTTAAAGGATTGATATTTGACAAACAGGCAGAACCCCAAACTGATATTAAATATTGCAATTTTGAATATATTAATGCAAAGTAAATATTTCTTAAAAATTTTAATGGGATGTAATATCTCACTTTGTTTAAAATACCAATTAAAGGAGAAATATTATTTCTTAAATTATTAATATGTGTTCTCCAACTTAAATTTTCATCTATATGTAAACCTAAAAATTTTATTGTATTTGAATATTTTATAATATGTCCATTAGAAAATAATTTAAATTTATATCTAACATATTGATTTGTTTTAGTTATTATCATAAAAGAAGATTTTTCAAAATTTAAAGTTAATTTAAAACTTTGTAGCCACGAATAAATTTGAATTAAATCTTGTTTTATATTATCTAAAATTTGATCTATATCATCATCAAAATATATAATTGTTGTATCATCCGCAAATAATTTTAAATCACCTTTTAATTTTAAGTTTGAAATTGAATTTATGTATATTAGAAAAAGAATAGGTCCCAAAATTGATCCTTGCGGTACACCACAAGTAATGTTTTAAATGAACTTTTTGTGTTTTCAATTTGTACAAACTGTTTACTTAATGAACATACTGACGACACTGTGCTCTTTTTGTCTTAATAAAGGTGTATTAATTTCAAACCCAAACTACGTTTTCAAAAATACTTATTTCATAAAGTTACCTTATACAGGGTCAAAAACAAATAAACTTTGCATCACATGCGACCAAATTTTAATAGCCCAATTTTGATTTTGTAGAAAAATACACATTTAATATGGCGCTACTTTAAAGAAAATGTATCTGAAATAAAGCATTGTCAAAACTAAGAAGTTTAATGTAGGTTGCGTAGAGTCTTATTTTGCAAAAGTGGTGCAATTTAAAAAATCTGGGTAAAAAAATCAAAATTATCTTATGCAGCTGAAATTTTGTACGTGAGCTAGAAACTGCATTTAAAAAAACCTTTTTCTTATAACTTTTTGCGATATTTTCAGAAATAATCCCACTTTTGAATTATTATTAGGAAAAAATTAAAATTTGACTGATAATGCGAATCACGTGACTACTATTTTTTTTGCTTAATTTTCATCTCGATCGAAGCAGAACTTGATGTCAAAGTCAAATTTCGAATAAAGATATTAATAAAAAAAAATCCATATGATGCGGTCTTTACTGGTCACACTGTACCTAAAGTCGCCACAGTGGTTCTTTTCCCGTGCGTCATCACTTTTACGTCATCAAAATCGTATGAATCAAATCAAAATTACGAGACGAAAAAAGTCAAAACTAAGTTAAGTTCATAAAATGGACGTGCCTGCCTACCGTTTGACGTACCTACATAATATCACGAAAAATTATTATTTATTTTAAGTTTTGCCCGGCATTCTCTATTATCTAAAAGAAATTGACAAACAAATGTTTATACATTTAATACTATTTTTAAAGCTTAAAATCTACAAAAGTTTGGTGTTTTATAAACTATTAAAATCGCAAAAGTCAAATTTTTAACATCCATTCATTTAAGGGAATTTAGCCACTGCCGTAAACGTTTCATAAAACTTTCACGGTTAGAATATTTAAAATAAATAAATTAGTTATTATAAAAATCCATAAATACATACCGCCAAAACAGATGGTGGGTATAATTACCTCTAAAAAGAACTATTTTTAGAAACAGGAAAAGTTCTAAGGCACACAGATTTACAAAAAAAGAATTAGATTGGCAGATCAAAATAAGGTTGACAATGACGTTCTAAAATACAACGGTTGTCAACTAAACAAATAAAGAAAGTAATTAACTGACGTTTATAGTTTTATCCTTGTCTAGCACGTTATATTATTGCGGAATTTTGGAGACGTTCTTTTATGCTTTTATTCAAACTTGTTACTGTAATAAACAAGGATGCAGAGTTATTAACCACGTCGAGTCCTGATCGTTGATTGATGACGCACGGGCGAAGATCCACTGTGGCAACTTTATATTGTATTTAGTCATAAGACTAAAGGAATTTTTATTTATTTTTAATAATAGCAAATTTTAGGTAAAAAAAATTGTTTTGGTCCATTCTCCCCTAGTTTTTGATTGACAGCTATACGGTTGCACGATATAGCCGTAAAGGTATGAAATAGTCTTGAGAAGTAGGAACACTACATCAACTGAAAACATTTCGGATTTAATTCTGCTGCTACAATTAGAGAAATACGAAAGTATCGTGTTAGTGCTAAGACAGCTTCATGAATGAAACAGTCCATTCTTTTTTGCTAACGGCAATCTGTCAGCTTTTTTAACAAGGGTTCAGGCTTTCAGACCTGCAAGGAGATCGGTAGTTTCACAAAATTAATTACTATTTATAGGAAAATAAATCAACCATGTTTTATTGCTCCTTAGCATTGGCACCTAAGGCGATGATACATTTCAAACAACACATGAGTACTTTGTGTATAATTAAACAGTGTGTCCCAAATTCAAGGCTTACCATAGGAAAATTGGTTGTATTTAGGGCTAAAATTCAATTAAACACGCTTAAAGGGAATTACTGGAATTATTGCTGATTTTAAGTATGCTTTCACATTTTTTCGTCAAATTTAAAATGTGAAATTTTTAAGAAAAAGTGAAACCAAAAATAGGCGATATTTTTTATTCATCTGAAACTACTTTACCTATTATACATTTGAAAGGAACGAAATGAGACACTTCTATACACGTTTCGAATGTAAAAAGATTCATCATCAGGAGAATAAAGATATATTGAAATATAAAAGCTGCATACAGTCCTGAAGGAGCTTTAAGATGACAGAAAAAAGTCCGTTACGAGTTAAAGTTTATGAGGAAACTTCAAAGGAATCTACCAAATATAATAAAACGTATAAAGACCGACCAATCATAAGGAGTAGAATGTAATGATTCAGGACAATAACCAAAAAAAACGGAAATTGAAATAGGCTATCTATGCAAAGAGAAAGTTATTAAAATGAACCAAATATATTAAAGGAGGATCTGAACTGCATTAAAGTAAGTAAATAGATAATTATTTTATAATATCCATTAGTGTTTAATTCTAGTCTCGTTTTTTTTTCTCTCGTCTCGTTCTCGCGAGACGATACGTGACGAGAACAAGACGAGAGTGGTCCGTTCGCCTGCGAAACGAGACGAGACGAGAGTTTTTCTTCGAGAATCTCGTAGGACGAGAGAAATATATGCGAGAACGAGAAATCTCGCAAAAACTTAAGGTTTGAATATAATTTGCGATAAACTTTAAAAATAATCCAGTTAGTATCACTTATTAAAAAGGTTATCATTATTACCGATATTGCAAGGTGGCTAGGGAAAAATCGGGACACGTTGCCAAAAAACAATAGAAAAAAGGATCAAAAGAAAAATGAAGCTCTTTTTTATAACGTTTATGATTTTTGCCAAATGTTTGATACAGAGAACCATTTAATAAACGATAATCGTTTTCGCGAAAGTATAATATTACGCCACTCTCAGCAAAATGTAGGGAGTAAACTACATACTATTTTGATGGTGTCCAGTTGTTTCTGGGAATGGCGTCAAATAATTTGTTTTTTATAAATCATAACTGGTCGGAAATTTTAAGGTAAATAAAGTTTCTTATCTTGCTTTAAAAAGCTTTGGTAATTTAATTTGCACCCAGGAATATTGCAAGTTTTGTTTTTGGTATGATTATTTTAAAATAATGCCGTTGTCAATCAAAACAATCTAGCTTCATCTCCACTATTTACATACAGACAATACTGTTATCGCAAACTACATTATTATAATACCGACATTGTTTTTGCTATTAGGAATATTACAACGAGCAAAACTTAAATTTCCACAATGGTTTATAAAAAACCCAAGAAAAGGTCCGGGTTTATTAATTATCCAGTTAAAACAACATTAAACTATAATTTAGAAGTCTGACGCCGGTAACTGACCTATTTTTGCACTTGCGTGCGTTCTGTTCCGCCACGTGATTCTGCAGGCAATCAGCGTTGCATTTTTTGTGCCTTGAATACTCAAAAAGAGTCTATCTTACTTTTAATATTCTATTTTTGTATACATATGCAATCCTAAAAACATGATTCAAATTTAAAGGCTACCGCGCGAACCGCGAAGGACACCGTAGCCGTTCGTTTTCGTTTAAATTCGGTTTGCATGCGGATTTGTTAGATAATATAAGTACTATTATTTTGGTCATGTGTAAGTTGAGTATTAGTAACACTGTGCCAGAACTCTCAGAAAGAGGCGTTTATAATACTTACATGATTATGATAATAATAAAAACCCGTATGTACTTTGAGCTTTTCCATAATTTTTTTTGACGTCATATTGCGAGAACGAGAAATTACGAGATTATCGTAAGACGAGACGTGAAAACATCTTCTAAATTTGGAAAAGGAGACTTTTTTAAAAAGTGCGAGATTTCTCGTGTCATTAAACACTAAACATGGCCTTTTCATACCGTGCGAGCAAAAATTATTTGCATCAAAGAGGGCTTGGATTAAAAAACGTGGGGCTTGGTTTAGATCACAATGATATGTGGACGATATATCTAACCAAATCTAGGTTAAAATCAATAGGTCAAATTCATATTACGACATGATATGCCAAACTAATGAGTAATAAAATAAGTAGACAAATACAAATTTATTTTTGTTGTTTACAAAATAAACAAAGTAAGAATATACAGAAAGAATAAAAAATAATTACATAAATTGCTGAAATTGGCCAACGCCATCCTCCAAGCATAAATTCACACGTCTCTTCATATTTTCGAAAGTGTTGACCAGCATCTCTGGAGAAATGTTACCACATTCTTGAATAATCCTTTCTTGTAATTGTTCTAAATGTGCAACTGATATTTTAAAAATAGTATTCTTTAAATGAGGAAAAACTAACAATCCATAACCGTTAAACAAGGTGATCTTTTCAAGGTGATTATTTCACGAACATTTGCAACAAGTTCTTCTGTTCTTACAGATGGTCTTTCTGCTCCTTTTTTGTGTTGTATAGAACCTGTTTCCCTAAACACAGCCACGGTTCTTTTCAGGCAATGATAAAAATCCCCAGCAATAAAAGCAACGTTAGGAAAATGTTCGTGAAAATCATCCATGCACAAACCCGGATTGTATTGACACTCACCCCGTTTCGAAAATACGCTTCAACCATGAATGTTTTGTGCTGTTCGCTAAAGCTCATTGCGTGAATTGTTTAAGAAATTGGAAAAATTAGCGATGAATCAAATTACTTGTAACGACTGTCAAATATGACGAAATAACTGATTGATTGTTAATTCAGGTGGTTACTGACATTAAACAGGTATTAAGCTCTACGGCTAAGCATTACGCCCTTAGATGCAAGGCCCTCTTTAATGCAAATAATTTTTGCTCGCACGGTATTAGAATTAATTACTATAAATTTCCATAATTAAATTAAAATCTAAAAATTCGTTACACGAGAAAGTCAATTTAAGAATTAGTGCAGTCAATATGGTGTAAACATTCCCTTGACTTAGGCAAAATTGCAACACAAATGATTCTTTTTGCATTCTATTGCGTAAAGTGTCTATTTTAACATATTTAAAATCCCCATTAATCCTGGCCCCGAATTCAGTCAAAATCCAAGATGGCGGATGAATTTTTTATTTTTAATTACAAAATTTATAAGTTTGTATTTGAGGCCATTATTTGCAAAACTTGCTATTTGCTCGAAAGCCATTGTTTGGGAGATCGAAAAAATCGATTAACGGCCGAGTAGTGTTTTTTTCGCAAGGTAAAGAATTTTATTAGTGTTGGATAGAGTTTTTAGGAATGGAAATTAGAAGTTTCCGGCCTAACATATTTACAGATTTTTAGAAAAAAAAAATGTTTATTGCAAATAACCAGTTTTGCAAATAAATATCTTAAATAAAAAAAAAACAATATTTAGTTCAATAACAAACGTAAGGGATTTATTCACGAAAATCAAACTTTCACATTTTTAATATAAAGAAAATATTTAAACAAAAAAAAAACTGTTCCTAATGCGACAAAAAACCACCTGTTTAGTCGTTTGGATACAAACTACTGAAGGTCTGTTTCTTGTAAACAGTAGTAAATTAATAATGTGTTCACGAGGGGTTATTGGTTCAACGTGGATCAAAGGGCAAATTTCATTGGTGGCATAGCAAGCAGCGAGTTTTGCAAGTGAAACGTCAAAGCAAAGAGCGAGTTCTGCATATAACTGTAATTTTCTCGACGTATTTGCATGCTAAAGAGAGAGTTTTGGGAAATTCTGATTTTATCATTCGATTCCTCTTTAAAATTGAAATAAACTTTGCAAACAAAACAATTTTTTAAGATTTTGTCGATTAGCGAGTTTTGCAAATAATGGCCTCATTTATAAGGTGTAACTTACCAAAAATGTTTAAAATATAAAAATAAAACTTTACTTATTTTTTTTTTCAAAATGGCGGCCATTTAAATAATTAGGTATTTACTTTTCAAATATTTGCCATCATTTTGCAGCCATTTACATTGTACTTTTGTATTACCATCTTACGAACCTTTAAATATATTTTAATTATTGTTAAAACTGCAGTGAAATCTTCGAAAATTAAAAATACTACAGTGATAGGAGAAGACACTGACCTTTTTATTGGTGTAATCAAGCATACCACAAGCTGTTTTTCAAAAGTGATCAAAAATCTTTCAAACAGAATAACATTTATGATATCAATGCCATTAGATATTCGCTCGGAAATGACTTAGCGAATAGTCTATTCTTTATACATTCATATCCAGGATGTTACAGCACCTCCAGAATATTCCATATTGGAAAGCAATCAGTTTTGAAATGTGTTGTTGAAGATCAATACTCTCGTAAACTTGCACAATCGTTCAGCTCAACAAACCTTAATCCCAGCCAGTTTGAATAATTTGGAAAGAAGGTAATGGTATGTATTTTTGGTGGAAATTCAGATGATACACTAAATACACTTAGGTATAGAACTATTATTGATAAAGTATCGAAGGCAAAATGTTTTGTTCAGCCACAGAACCTTCCCCCAACGGAATCAACTGTCAAGTACCATAGCTTCCGTGCATATTTGCAAATTTGTATATGGAAACAAATGCAAGAAGGCTTGAACCTAACAGACTGAGGATGGAGTATATATGACAATATGTATGTACCGAAAACAATGGATTTGCCATCAGCACCTGAAAGTATATTACGCATAGTAAGATGTAACTGCAAAACCGGCTGTGGTGCCATGAAATGTAGTTGCCGAAAGAATGGTTTGGAATATACCAGTTCATGATGTGGTCAGTGTCAAGAAACAAATTGTGAAAATAGTCCGCAGCGAATAGAAGATGAAGAAATGGAAAGTACAGAGGAAGATTATGATGAATCGTGAAAAAGCAGCCAAATCATTTTAATTTTTGTTCATTGAAATAATTTTTTTTTTCTTGTAAGACAAATGTGTAATAAAGTTTTCTCTCATTTATAATAGGCAATTTAAGTGTTTTAATACGTATCTTACCTATTCAATACCTATTTAATACTTTTATCTTTGTATTTTAAACATTTTAGCCAAGTTAAACCTTATGAAAACAAAGTTGTAATTTTGTAATTTAAAATACAAAATTCAGCCGCCATCTTGGATTTTGACTGATTTCCGGGGCCAGGATTAATGGGGATTTTGAATATGTTAAAATAGACACTTTTCACAATAGAATTAAAAAAAAAATCATTTGTGTTGCAATTTTGCCCAGGTCATAATTTATTTTTACTGCACTAGATACAAATTTCAATATCTTAAAATTGAAAATTTCATATAAATTCATAGAAAGTCAATGACAGTAGAGGACATCAAATGAGTGTAGTCTATACGTTGTCATAAACGCTTAAGAAGGTTATGCAAATAGCTCTACAGCACCCGTCAGAAAAAAAAAAGTGAGAAAAATAACTTATTACATTCCTTGTTTGCTGTAAGCTGGCAGCTTAATATGAACAACACGTCTTTCTAACATCCCAAATTATACGGCTTAAATTAAATTGCTGCACATTCTCCTAAGCCTTATGATGTCCTGAATCCCAAACAAGTTCTTAATGTCGTATTGAGTTGAGAGGCGTACAAAATTTAATGACAGCCATTACTTTGTCACCTCCCCCGGGCTTAATTTTGCTAAAAGGATATTTTAAAGTCAACAATTTTATTGTGTCCAGGCGTAAAACAGCACGATTAAGTGTAATTATATGTACTTATTTGCACATACGGGTTTACGACACAAAGGCGTATCTTAATATTTACAAAATTTACAGGAGAGCATTTAAAAAAAAACTGTAGGCTGTAGGTATTATATTTTACGCTGACTCTGAGTTTTTTATTTGTGTTATGTACAGATAGATCAGAGCCGATGTAAAAGTAGAAGTAGAAGTAAGTATTAGTGATTTGATGTAAATGTAAATTTATTAGTAGGTATTCATTATTTATTGAAGATCGCCCAAGTAGTATGAATCAGAAGATAAGGCTTTTAAATTTTAAAAATATTTATTTTTATTGTAATATTATTACTATATACCTACTTAAACTAAAGGAAAAAAGTAAATATACAAAATTAAAAAAATAAGTATTTACTATTTACTTAATACAGCGTGTGTATGGCAACATATGAAAAACTTTTTTATCTTTGAGTTTAGGAGAAAAACTTATTTTTTATAAAAAGTTTTGCTTACCTTAAAATGTAATATTACGTTAAAAAAATCGTAGATATAACGTACAGGGTGGTTAAAAAATACAAAAATATGTTAATATGCTATAAGAGTAAAGTAAGTAATCTACGTGCTACAAACAAATTTATTGAAAATAAGTTATTGAGAGTTAAATGTTATGTCAGAATATAAAGTCACAGCCACTTACTAAGAATTTTTTTACACTACGTCGCCTTAAAAACAAGCAACAGCAAGTGGCAAAATAGATGTCAATGTAACCAAAATAGTTATATTCATTTCTTAAAAATGCGACTTAGTAATCAGGAAAAAGTAGAAATTGTGCTTATTGTGGGTAATAACAACCGTCCATTAAGAGATGCTGCAGACGAATTTAATGCAAATTATCCCGAACGAGACAATATCACTCATTCCACAGTAGCCCGTATCATTACAAAATTTAAAGCTTGTTCCACAATTTTTTTTAAATTGAATGATGTAGCAAGAAATGAAGATGATAGCGAAACTGAAAATAAATTAGATGTCCTGCTTCATGTACAGAAACATCCTAAAGTAAGTTTAAATCAACGACATTGGGACTTGGAGTTAAATGATAATTTTATTAGAAAAGTTTAAAAAAAGAATCACTACAAACCATTTAAACCAAAATTTATACATACGTTGTTACCAGGAGATATGGATAAAAGGCTAGATTTTTGTTTTTGGATGATGGGACATTTTGAGGAAGATAGAAATTTGGCTTTTAAAATATTGTTTTCCGATGAGGCGATGTTTACTACTAATGGAATTTTTTTGTCGCAAAACTCTCGCCATTGGAGTACTGAAAATCCTCACTGGATGGTTAAATGCAGAAGCCAAACTTTAGAAAAAGTAAACGTATGGTATGGTATTGTCAGAAATATGATTTTGGGACCGGTCTTTTTTGATAATAATTTAAATGGGAATATTTTTTTAAATTTTTTACAAAAGGCATGGATTAATATTCCAACTTGCCATTTTTCCGCACAAGTAAGGGAATGACTTAATGTAAACGTTACAAATAGATGGATTGGGCGCGCTACGTACCTACAATGACAACCAATTCACAAATTGGCCTGCAAGGTCACCTGACCTCACTCCTTTAGATTACTACCTATGGGGAAAATAAAAGAAATCGTTTATAAGGACAGACCTGCAAATGCCAATGAATTAAGAAATAGAATTACAGAAGCGTGCAATGACTTACAAGAAGTTGAACTTAGAAACGCAGTTCGAAGATTTAGAAAAAATCTACTGAAATGCATTGAAAATGATGGCGGCTCAGCTGAAGCTTTATAAGATAAACAATTTTTTTATTCTTCTAAAAGTCGCAACAATAAAATTTTCCGTTATCTAGACAAAAAGTGTAAAAAAACATTTAACTCTCAATAACTTATTTTCAATAAATTTGTTTGTAGCATGTAGATTACTGTTACTTTACTCTTAGCATATTAACATATTTTTGTATTTTTTAACCACCCTGTACGTTACATCTACGATTTTTTAACGTAATATTACTTTTTAAGGTAAGCAACACTTTTTATGAAGAATAAGTTTTTCTCCTAAAATCAAAGATAAAAAAGTTTTCCATATGTTGCCAATATTCATACACAAACAAAAGTTTACACGTTAGTTAAATAATTTTGCTAGCTTGCTGAATTCGGATTTTTTCCTATTCGTTCGCTTGCAGGGCCATTTCCGAGGTGACAGTGGCGGATTCATGGCGTAATAAAAATAAATAAAAATAGTGATTCATTTCCCTTATAATAAGGGAAATAATAAAAAAAAATTTAAACTGCTCAATTTTTTAAAAATAATTATATAACTATAGGTTAAGGTCTAAGAAAATGTAATTTTCTCAGCATCTTTTTAGTTTTCGAGCTGTAGCCAAGGGGGAAGTACTGGGGATTCTGACCACCCCCTAAAATTCCAGAAATAGTTACAATTATCTATTTAAAAATTAAAAACTTTAATTTGCAAAAACAATTTTGCTGGTATAATTCGCATAATTGTACAAATTTGTCATTATGCTGACTAGCTAGCTTACATAATACTATGTCATTAAAAGCCGTAGCTAGGGGTTGGGGGTAAATGGGGTGTAACTTCCCGCTCCAGAAATGTTTACTGGGTTTAAGGAGTAAACACCATAGACAATTTACCTTTAGATAAGCAAAGAATAATCACGAAAGTGGCAGATTTATGGCCTTGCGCATGTAAACAAAGCTAGACACTATTAGACATGCGCATCGCAACATTATCGTTTGACAAATGGGAAAATGGGCAGGTCCGGGATTTAAAATTTAAATTATTGCCAAAAAATTGGACTTTCTTCTTAATTTTTAATCAAGTAGGGAAAAAAGGTAGTGATTTCTGGCATTTTTAATAGTAGCAAACCTATCAGATTTTAAGGATAGAAAATTGTTTTTAAGTTTTTTTTTTAATTTGTTTAAAAATGATTCGTCGTCGTGTTTTTAGTTCAAAAAGGAAGAGAACAACAAGAAGTGAATTGAACTAGTCTTATAAAATCAAATATAAAAACAAACAAAATTAGCAAAATAACCAATCTACGGTGTTATCACGTGCCTAACCTCAAGTCAAATATTAGTTGGTGTATAACTTGTATTGATTTTTACAATTTGGCAAAAACTTGGGTACGTGTAAAACATTTCCATGCAAAATTTCATGTTCACGAATTTGAAAACTGTTTGCCCGAGAACTTGACCCGTGGAATACTGGCTTTATTAAAACCTTAATGTCGGGGTGTACAGATTTTAACCAAAAAATTAACCAACCAGTAACTTTGACAGAATTAATTTTCTCACATTTAGACATAATTCACTAAACTACACAAAAACTAGAAATCCGTAAATATTAAACACCCACAATACAAAATAGCTAAGAAAAGCAACAAGCAATCCACAGAGAAACGTTAAAACACAACAACAAAAATGGCGGCAGAGCCGGTTCTGGAGTGTATTTTGAGCATGTCGCTATAGTAGGACAGGTCGATAACACGAGGTTTGTGCGCATGCCCGAAGGTTCCCAGAGGGAAGGCAGCTGACCGGCGAGTCATGCGCTCGGACGTATATTTTCACCCATAAAACGTAACTTTTGTTTGCGCAGGAGATAAGCTGTACGTATCTAAAGGTAAATTGTCTATGGTAAACACACGACTGTTATATTTTTAAAATTATTAATGTCGATAAAGAACCTGGTAAATATTGTGTCAGTGACAGTAACACGCCTGCAGCGCATTTTCTGTATCACTTTCCGACTCCATTGTCAAGATATCAAAAATAAACTCGTACTCAGCTATGACCTTGATGTGCCCGAGAATGACCAAAACCCTAAAACAATAGACATTATTAATGCATATGTGTTATGAAACAAGAAACTTTGTCTTGATCCCACAGGATGGTGCTCCCCTGCACGATGCTGCTCATTGGAGTACTTAAATACATTTTTTCCGGGGCGGTGAATAGGTAGACGAGGGTCAATAGAGTGGCCAGCCAGATCGCCCGATCTTAAACCACCGGACTTGCTTTATGGGTCTACGTCACAAATTTAGTTTATAAATCGAAGCCCAACCCGATAGATACGCTTAAGGAGTCCATTCGACGAGTAATACGATAAATTTGTCCACGATTAGTACAAAATGTACAACAATAATGTTTATATCGATTGATCTACTGCAGAACAGTTGGTGGAGGACATTTTCAACTTCTTATAAAATAGTTTCTTTATACTTTGTCGTTTGTCTATTTTGTTTCAAAAGTTAATATTTCGTAAACGGTTGAAGATAGGTATAGGGTATGAATTATGAAAAATGTCTAGAGTTGATAGTAGAATGTAAAACGATACAATATGTTTCATTAAACAAATTAAAATTGATACACGTAGAAGTTACCCAATGAATCTACGATAGATCGGATGATCTTAAATCATAGCTTTTATACTGGATAACAGCTGAACGCATATTAAAGCCAGCAAGCTTGCAAACACTAATTTATTTTTTTATTTAATTACTAAGCGTTTATAAAATAATTGAAACAAACACGTTCATTTCTAAGTTGACTTTTGTTCTTAGTTAAGGAGACGGCTATAGCTAAAAGCATTATGACAATTACTTTTATTTTCCTCTACACAAGGAAATATTCACTCACAGGATCGGCTACATTAAAATGAGAACTGCGATTTTTGTTGTTACCTCTCATTTACTACTTGTACGCCATTTTTATGAATACAAGCGTACCACACCTGATATAATATATAAAGATATAGGTACTTACAATACAACAACAGAATACATACAACTTACTTTTTAAGCAACGACAATTTTATTTTATATCCTCTTTGCTTCTCTACAGTAAGCCTAATTCGTTAAATTTGAAAGCTTGTTTTCAAACAGATACAAATTACCTCCAATCGTCATTTGGCAAGCTTTATCTTAAACTTAAGGAAGCATTTTCTAGAAAATCTACTAGAAACCCTTAAATTAAAATCTCCTGCGAATGGATATAAAAGGAAATTGGAAGAAGCGACATTTCAAATAAAAATCGGTAGAAACAAATAATATTTTCCTTATAATTATTAGAAATTATTACTTTTAGTTTGCAGAGCGGACTAAAGCGAAACAAAAGCAAACTTTATAAATTTAAAAATGACTTTGTAAATGATTTAGTAAAATATAAAATAGGTTTATCCCTACTGAATACTAATAGTCGAGCTGAAGATAAAATGTGTTTTTAAATCTAACAATATTTATTTGAATTAATATAGAAGGAAGGGGCTCTAAAAAGGTTTCTTTACCAACAATAAACAAAACATTTTCAATTTTCTATTCATTTACGTTTTAAACATATTTTCTCGCTGCAGGCAAGTACTGGGATTCAAAAAGAAAAATTAAATTAAAAGGACCCATGGGTAATCTTCATCCGGAAAGTTCAAAGCCACTGATTTTCCAAGCAAAGCGTTTCAAGAATAAATAGAGAAGTAACCGTCAATATCTTGTGTTTCTTAAAAATGGGTTTACATAAATCTCTTAAAAACCTTATACCTCTTTTTTGTAATCTAAATACATTATAACATCGTTTCTCCGTGGTCACGATTCGATGTAGGAGGGGCGCAAACTGCGATGCTTCATATTCACTACCTACTTATAATGTTCTCAAGCAAGTTTTAAACGCCTGTGGAGTTACATTGAATTATAGCTTTTCGAAGAGTTCTAATAAGGACAAAAGGGCTGTCGTTGTCTACCAGCCCCCAGGGAGTCCACTGCGACCATAAAATCAATTATGGCTCACACCTTATCCATTTTTCTCCCAATAGATCTAGCTTCTTAACGAAGCTTATTATTGTATTGGAGGAGACATTCTACATGTCTTCCGGTAGCAGTGCCACTTCGCCGAATAGGGTAAATCTGATTCTTGCTGGTGTGAATCAGGTGCACAGTACGTGTCTTGCTGTTTCTGCTTCTTAAATACAGAACCAGTATTCATCACTTTGCGCTAGGGATGGTTGAAACGGGGTTTTTTAAATAACAGGTACAACCTGTTTCAATTTCAAGAAAACTGCTTCAGTTCCAAACTGTTTCAAAAGGCCAGTAAATAATACATTGGTTGTTCGCGCTGTTACCTTGTTGCGGACTGTCTCCTGTTTTGGTTGTAGTTCCGTGCCAGGTTGCCGGTTGTATAACAGTAGCATTAAAAAAATCGTTTTCTTTCCTGTTCTCGCCTTCGGAGTATAGCATCAACAGCAGCAGCGGCTGTCGGACATAAATACGGCGCCAGCATTGACATGCACCACGATAGTATTACATTACCAAAAGAGTTTTTATTGTATATTTTTTTGTATTACATAAACTACTTCAATAATCGTTTAGCTTTGATTTTTTGCCGTCTTCTCTGAAACATATTAACTATCTACAACATCGTACCGCGCAAATCCAACAGCACAGCCGGAAGGAACGAACGAAACGAAGCAGTGTATTGTATGTCTCAGACGAAATAGCTGAAATAACTAGACGATATTGCGATCGCAGTTTTGCTACACTGTTGCTGCTCCACTCTGGCTGCTTCGACTAAAGCTGTACCACTGGAACAGAAAAACCTATCGACCTATGCCCGTTCCAAGTAAAAATCTGTTTCAAAGAAAACAGATTCTGTTCCAAAGCATCATCACTACTTTGCGCTAGTCCAATTTTATGCATTATGGTGTAGCAATCTGCAGTGGCCGATATACAATCCCACTAGGGCTGTAGCTTTAGTAACTTATCAGTCAACAAACTGTTGATTTATAAAGCTGTTTAGGAATGCATTTGAGTGTGTAAGGCCAGGTAAGGTCAACCAATGTCATTTTCACTTGTCTGTTGCTTCGGCCAAAATTGACCTGGGAAGCGAAAGCAGTAATAGAACAATCAAAACAGGACAGATAAATGGTGATCGTTCTGTAATAGATCTGTCATTTTCTTTCTCGTTATAAAATGCATTTGATTGACAATAATAACTACTAATTTAATTACTTTTTTCTCTTCTCTCTCTCTCTTCTTCACAATTTATGATTTGGGTCGAAAGAAGCAAGGGGGACCGCGAGGATACCTTCGAACCTGGGTCCACTAGGATGTTGCTACGATACTGGTCCGGGAATCCATATTAAGGTAATTTTGTTATTTAGGCTTTGTTCGGATGATTCTTGAACATGTGACGATGTGTTCATCTTTTGGTTAAATTGGTAAGTCGTTCACGTAAATTAAAATCAGTAACGGACCTAACCTCCTGGTAACGTCCAGTTAAATAGGAAGAAAAAAAAATGTTTATGATGCATTTCTGTTATTGTCAATATTTTAAAAGGATATAAAGGTTGAACTCCGGTCTATCAGTAAAATTTAAATATAAACTACATAGAGCAAAGACAAAGCGAAAAACAAAATATTTTCATAGCGGTATTGGGCGAGCGTCACGGAACAAAGAAAATACCGTTTTGGGTCGTTTAAACACTAAAGCCCAACATTTAAAACTGGCAATTTAGCTGGTGAAAAATGACTGTAAATATTCGTCAGTCTCGCAAAACAAAGAGTTTTAAGGATGTTTTACAATAAAATATCCTATTTGTCGTCCTTCGCGTTTGTTTTTGCCAATTTAAGAGCAGTAGACCATGTAAAAAGTATGCTAACAATCTTATAAAAACAAGCCTTTTAACCTTCAGTTATAGTTATTTTACAGCTGCTGTTAATATGAATCGCATGATAGGTTCATAGTCATAAGTTATATCACAAGAGGTGAATATTTTTTTGAATATTTTTTGACATTTTTGTGCAAAATTTCTGTCAAAAATTCGCGAGACAAAAATTCTTTAAAAATATCCCGACAGCGAAGCTGGAGGGATATTTTTTTAAAATAATTTTTGTCGAGGACAATTTTTATAGAAATTTTGCGGAAAAATGTCAAAAAAGATTCTAAATAAAATATTTACCTCGAGTGGTATATGTTGAGATTATATACCAAAAAAAAAAGAAAAAATACAACGAAATGCAAGATTTTTAAAATGATTTATATAGCTACTAGAAAACCGGACAAAACGAAACAAAACCTAAACAATTGACAAAGTAATAAAACTAACAGAAAATTATTTATAAGTATTATTGTTAAACACACAGTTATTATAATAAACAGTAGTGGCTTGCTGGTGTTGCTGGAAACTCTTCGAGCTGCAAGAGACTGGAGCTTCGTGTTGGTCCAACCCATTAGTTGGAGGGTGACCTCTTAAACCTTGAATAGTGTTTTCGTGATGAGTTTTGTCCATCTGCAAGTATGGCTTTATGGATGCAGCACTACTATGTCCAGTTATTTTTATAAGAGTTTGTTCGCTCACACCTGCTTTGCTTAATGTAGAGACAGCTGTGGCTCGATTGGAATGGTTTGTGATTTTTTCTTTCTCAGTATCTAGTCCAATTTGTTGTGCTGCTTGTTTTGTCCAATTAGAAAGAGTATTTTTTCCAATGGGACAGTTTTTGTTCCAATTTCCCATTTTCCAATTTGGATTTACTGTCAGGAATAGTCTTTGGGTAGTTATATTTTGCCCTCTTTTTGAAATTAGTTTTCTGTAAAGGCGACCTGGACATAAATCGGCATCTTTTGTGTTTGCCACTAACCATTTTGAATTTGAAAGCTTCTTGTCTCCGCCTTGGGATGTTTTTGAAAAGATTGGGTTATATTCCATTCTATTACTTTTTGTACCATCGCTATAATATTCTTCTCTGAAATACGTATTTAGGCATGTCTCGGCTTCTCCTCCTCTCCATGCTAATTCCACAGCCGCTATTTGATAGAACTTTTTCTGTAAATCCTCGGGGTTATTTTCGTCAAAAATTTTTACCATCTTTTTGTGCTCGTCGTAGGTTAGTGCTCTTGCAATTTTCCGGTGATTTTTTGGATCAGCCTGAAGCAGTTTTCTTTTAGAATTTCTAGCCATACGTGCTTTTTGGAATTCAGGATCTTTAAAAGGATCAAATTTATTGTTGTATTTATTGAAGTACCTTTCTTGAAGCAGTTGGGCTGTTCGGTTCCACATTGTCTTGATAACCCCTTCCTTGTAGTCAGAACCATCTTTTTTCTTCATATTAAAACTCCAGTCTTCCAATATAGCGGCAAGCTGTATTATAGTTGTATTTTTGGTCAATATATACTGCCGTGTTTCGCAGAATTTCTCGAATTGGGTCCATATATACTTTTTTGTTTTTGTTGTATTTTCTAGGATAGTCTTTTCAGCGTTTTTTCTTATATTTTCGACTGAAACATTACCGAATCGGCAAGATTCCATTTTTTAAAAAATGTGACATGAATCTGACAACATCAAAAACTTGATTTGTTGAAAGGGATTTTTGTTATTATAGGAACGGTCTATAGCAACCATCAAATATTTTAAACTTGTTATGATGTTGTTATGCATTGGCATTGTTGTGGCAGGTGGCCCGGGGTATATCCACTTATGCGGGGTATATTCAGTATAATATGCATCTGATTGGTCGCAAAACAGCGTTTAATTGGTCAGAATCGGATTGAGGTATATAATCAATATTATTATGTTGAAATTTTTTTATGGTAATAGTTTCTCTATACACTACATTGTCATTCACGGTAGGACTGCCATCTGTCCTGTTTTTCCAGAATTCAGTTGATGTAAAAAACATGTTAAATGATATTCCATAATATAACTTAATCGAAATGACCCGATACTTTTTTAAATAGGTATATTTTAATCAATAATGCGATTAGCCTCGGTATGTTAATTTAATCATATTTTATTTAATCTTAAGTCATTTTTGATTAAATTAAAGAAGCTTATATTCAGAGATGTTTCAAGACGCCACTAAATAGCCCCCCATACACCAACATATAAGTTGGACCGATTTGATCCGTTCGGATTTGGTCTGCGAGCTAGGTTCGGCACGTACGAAAACTCTCGTCATTTTTGGACAGCCGAATTTGGCTCGCCGACTTAATAACCCGATTAGATTCGCCTGATTAAATCTTCTCGTTAATGGGACAAAACTATAACAGTTTTGGCTTGGCTCGCGATCTTTTGAAATTCCTGAAAGATTTAACCAGTGGTTTTAGATCGACTCGGATTTATTTTTACTCGGTGAGTTTTAAAAATGAATATCAATCGTAGAAGACGCGCTATAGCTTGTGCCATAGCGTATGTATTTATTGCCAATAAACAAAAATCAAAAAACGGAGCAAGTGGGTAAAAAATGGATTTCTTGTAGAGATAAACTGAGTCATATGCCATTGTTACTCTTGAAAGAACTTCAACAAGATGAGCCAAATGATTTCCGTAACAATTTAATAATGCATAATGATACTTTCAGACATTTTGTTAAGTATGGTGGAAGTACATTTGAAAATAAAGTTTTTTGACGTAACGTGAATCGGCAGACATTATATTTGTTATTATTATTATTTTAATTTAACCTCAAACTAAAGTTGGATTACTTGGTACGCGTCCAAAATTAACATAGCGAATCTACTGACGGGTTAAAACCGGCTGATTTCATCCGTGGCAGATATTACACGGTCCAATGAAGCTCGGCTCGCCACATACACGTAAAGTTTTATCGGCGTATTTGGCTCGTGCCATATTAAATTCGTTAAGTTATCCGCTGGTGTATGGAGGGCTAATGGTTTCTAAACCTATACTATAATTTGTGTTATAAGGAATTTGTGGTAGTATAGGCCAACTATTAAAATTATTTTCTCCCAAAGAAAGACCTAAATTAAAAATGTTACAAAACAATCTACGTTTGAACCTTTAGCTACCCTTGATACCAAATTTATACCTGTTTCATTACATCTTACTGGTGATATTAAGTGATAGCCGAACGCCTGCAATTATTTTTGAAATATTTATCTTGGCGATCGTGAATAGTATAAAAGTCAAATGTGCAATAATTACTTTATTGTTTCTAAATAAACAAATATATCATGAAATAAATTTAAATTATTCGGTTTAAAAGGTTTCGGGTTTGTTCGGGTTTGTAAAGTAGTAAAGTTTTTGCCTAAGACGTGGCTCATTTTTATTTATTTAGACTTTTTCAATTTCGACAATTTATTTTATTTTAAGTATTAAATTTCAATTTATTTTTAATTTTACTTATTCTGTACCTATATGTGTCTATGGACATCACACATTCAATACAACAAGCCTGGAAATCCGAGGGGAGGGGTGCAAGGAGAATCAATTGCCTCATTTTGCTGTCAAAGAGTCGAAAAACAGCTACTAGGACTTAGTTTTCCTGATTTTATTTAAATGTCAGCAAAATATATTTTGTTTTCATGTCTCTTTAAGAATTCTATTTTAGTAAACTTCAACAAATAAAGTTTTTATGACGCTGCTTATTAGTTGTCCAGTATTACAAGCAAACAAACCTTTTTAAACATAAAAGCTCATACTAATAACACACTAGCTCGTAAACATACACAAAAACGAATAAAGCAAATGTTACGGCGTGCTCAACAAATTTTTATGAAACAATGAAATGGGAATGTAAAAGTAACCGAAAAATTAACCGGGAGTTAAAACTAAAAGCCCATCTAAAGGATATTAAATAAAACTATCAAAGGAGTCTGGACAACAGGTAAGTAGGTATACTATTTAATCCATTAATAATAAAAAATAAATTTGTTTTAGAGTTTTTTTTTTAGAACTGATGTAGAGAATAACAGTCTTTGTTAACTGTTTGAAGGTTGGAGACAATGATGTTTCTTGAATGATGAAAGAGTTTTGCTGCGCTATTTACCAGAACCCAGGCTGCTTTAGTAAACAATCCTTAGACATAAGAAATATCTGGAAACCCTTGTTAGATAGATGTAACCTTAGGATAAGATCGCGCACCAACTGAACGCATGACTGCACCCACCTCAGTTGTGCTTCGGTGCACCTAGCTAGTATAAATAGTCTTGTAGTTACTTTACTTATTTAGTATTCACCTGAAGACGACTGGATACTTACCAGTTGAAACGTTGTGATTTAAAACAAATAAAGACAATGGAAGTCCAAAACTCTTTCATCATTTAAAAAACATCATTGTCTCCAACCTTCAAACAGTCACTAGAAGCCCGGTATGGACCCGGTATAAGTGGTAAGTTTCGTAACTACGAGAAAGTCAAGATAAAATTAACAAAGGAGGAAACACACATCCAGTTTCTGCTACAGGCAAGGGACCAAGGAATTATTCCAGATGGCTTTAGGATCAAGTCACCAATCCCAGGACATCAAGCTATAAAGATTCTAAATAATGCCAGCAAAGCCCTCATACGCTCCCAGATCAACTACCACCGTTTCAAGAAAGCTTCTCTACTCACGGATATTCAACAGAGATTCGAGGAAATCAAAGAATACACATTAGAAGAGGATCATGGACCTATTTTTCGGAAGATTGACGCCACCTGTGACAAAGTAAGAACAACTCAACAAAATAATCATAAGAAAAAATTGGGAAAACATGTTAGTCAAGAAACACCAATACCGCAGAATCAAAGGACCATTGTTAACATTTCATCTAAAGAATTAACAAGCAATGAAGAAAACTTATTGGCCAAGGGTTTAAACTTTACTATCGCTCCAAAAGAGATACCAATACTGGACATTATTAGCGCCGTCTACTCAACAGCCATAGGAGAGACACAAGGGGAGGAACTTAGATGGAAAGTTAGGGAAGTTCTAGAAAACTCGAAGCTTCCAAAACAAAATATCAGTAAAGAAGAAAAAATATCCCTTGCGAACCTTCGCAAAGACTCCACTATCAAGATTCTACCAGCCGACAAGGGAAAATCGACCGTCATCATGGATGTTCAGACTTACGATCAGAAAATCGAAGAAGTCCTGCAGAAAGAAAACTACTCTCTCACTGCCAAGGATCCGACCTCTACCATCCAGAGAAGAATCTACCGAACACTTAAGAAATATGAACGATACATACCAGAAAAGACACGGACACTCCTGACACCACACCACAGTAAGCCTCCACATCTCTATGGCCTGCCAAAGATACACAAACACAACATGCCCTTAAGACCCATTACGAGCTCCCGTAATTCTCCAACATACAAGCTAGCTAGATTTCTACTCCCTATACTCAAACCTCTTCAAGGAAATAGCACATCATTTGTTAAGAACTCACAACACTTCGTACAAATAATAGGAGGAAAGGAAGTACAGCCAGGAGATCAGCTGGTGAGCTTTGACGTCGAAAGTCTTTACACCAACGTTCCCGTAAAAGACGCCCTAAAAGTTATCAAAAACAAACTTAAGGAAGACCATACTCTACAGGAAAGAACAACGCTTCCCACTAATGCCATCTTGGAACTGTTAGAATGCTGCCTCAACAATTCATACTTTCAAGAAAAGGATAGATTCTTCAACCAAGTAGACGGACTACCGATGGGCTCATCTCTCTCGCCAATAATCGCCAACATTTACATGGAATGGTTTGAATCCAAAGCAATGGAACAGGCAAAGAAGAAACCAAAAATGTTGCTGAGATATGTGGATGATACCTTCATTATTTAGAATGGAACCGATGAGGAACTAAGAGATTTTCTAAATCACCTTAACAACTTAACACCAACAATCAAATTCACCATGGAGAAAGAAGAAAATAACCAATTACCGTTCCTATTTATTTATTTATTGTTTATTGGTGCTTACATACAATTCAGTATTTACACAAGTCAAAAATATCAAGATATTATAAAATATTAAAATCTTAAAAAAAATAAAGTCTGTATAATAGACACTAAAAACTACAACTCACGTACAGTGACATTCACAATTTTTAGGATGATGAAATAAATAGGTACAAGTAACAAGTAATAACAATTTAGGCATTAACATATAACACATTAAAATAATTAAAAGTTACAATCATAAAACTCGTCAAAAGAAAAAAAGGCACCTCTGATCAGCAATTCCTTCACGTCCCGCTTAAACAGAGAAATGGGTAAACCTTTTATATGACTAGGTAACTTGTTAAAAAAACGAACAGCTAGACAACCCGGGCCGTCTTGACACCTATTTAATCTATGGTATCTGGGTACCAGCTTACTCTTTGTTCGCGTATCGTGGCAGTGAATGTCTTGGTGTAGTGTGTACATGTTTAAGTTTTTTCGGACGTGAACCAAGTTTTCAAAGATATATAATGATGGAAAAGTAAGTATCTTATTTTGAATAAATGCGTTTCTGCAATCGGCTCTATAGGATAGTCCTGAAATCAGTCTTACTGCCTTCCGTTGAAGTCTAAATACCTGATCACCCCCGGGTGCATGCCCCCAAACCAAAATAGCATATGACATATGGCTGTGACATAATGAAAAATAAGCCTGCTTTAGGACATCAGCTGTCACACAGTGTGATAAATTTCTCAAGACAAAGATATTGGAATTAAGCTTCCCAATTAAAATATCAATATGAGAATTCCATCTCAATCTTGGATCGATATACACTCCCAAAAATCTTACCACCTTCTCTGCTTCCTCTTGTGGAAGTTGTTTCATAGTAAACAGCACATGTTCGGTCTTGGAATTATTCAAATGTAGCCTATTTGCAGAGAACCAGTCTTCAGCCCTCGACTGCGACTCCACAGATCCGACCAATGCAGTATCGCGATCATCAGATGTAGAAGAAAAGGTGGTGTCATCCGCGAAGACAGTGTAGTGGGAAGAGGCATCAGTAAAGGGTAGGTCGTTTATGTATATCAAAAATAGCAGTGGGCCAAGTACTGAACCCTGCGGAACACCAACACTTACCACTCTCTCCCCGGATTTCACCCCATTCATCCCCACAATCTGTTTTCTGTTAGTAAGGTATGAATTTATTAGAGCCAGGCTATGTTCGTCAAAATTGTAGATTTTAAGTTTTCTTAAAAGAATATCGTGGGAGACACAGTCAAACGCCTTGCTAAGGTCACAAAAGGTTGTTGCCGTGAAATTTCTTTCATCAAAAGATTCCAGTATATTACCAACAAGATCAAGTATCCCCATAGTAGTACTACGACCCCTACGAAAGCCAAATTGAGAATCTGTGAAAATGTTATATGCTTCAAAAAATTGTGCTATTTTTAGTGCCATGCACTTCTCTAATACCTTGGCAAAGATTGGAAGAATTGATATGGGTCTGTAGTTAGACACGTCGTTTATATCTCCCTTCTTATGGATGGGTGTGACTAAAGCCTGCTTTAGAATATCTGGAAATACATGCTCACGAAAGCAGTGGTTTATCAAATTAGTCAAAGGAACCAGTATAGTATTTAAAACGCTTTTTAAAACAATTACATTGAAACCATGTGGATCTCTACTGTTTTTATTTTTTAGTGATGTGACCACATCTCTCACCTCGATATAGCTAACCTCACCAAAAGAAAATTTACAATTTGGTATATTACTTACCCTCTTAACGTTTTCTATAGGATCTGTCTTTGTGCTTTTAATGTTTTTGTGAATACTGTCTGCTATGCTAGTGAAGAAATCATTAAATTCATCAGGGTAAATTTTTGATGTCACCCGTCTATCACTTACAACACCTCTATGGTCATTAATTATGTTCCACATGCATCTGACAGGGTCAGTAGCACTTCTTATTAATCTATTGTTAGCCTGTTTTTTTGCATTCCTAATAGAAGTCCGGTACAGTGATTTATAAGATGTTATTCTTAATTTTAGTTGAGGAGAAGGAAGGGATTTGTATAAATCGTGAAGAAAGTGTAGATGAGAGGGCATGTCTCTTAGATTTTGGTTAAACCAGTTCACGGTGTGACTGGAAGTGGTTTTTGTATTGTAAGTTTTTAGGGGGAATGCCTCTTTAAATGCATTTTTAAGGAGATTTATAAAAGTGCAAAATTTTTTATTAGCATCCGTGTTTTCACAATTCAAAAAATTGAAGTCAATCTGTTCAACAAGACAGAAAAAATTGTACTTACCCTGCTCAGTAATAGGTCTTAAAGTTCTGCTATTTGGCCTCCCAACTTGAGAGGTCTGCTTTAAATCAACCTCAACCACTATCCCAAGGTGATCCGATAAATTAGTGTTTAGTACTGTATTAGTGTAGTCACTGGCACCAAAGTTAAGGAATACATTGTCCAGACAATTACCACCTCTAGTCGCATCAGATATTGTTGGAAAAAAGCCGAAAGAGCTCATCATATTACAGAGGTCAATGCATTCTCTATCTTGAGTGCCAAAATGAACATTGAAGTCACCAGCCACAATGATCCGTTTATCACATAACAAACTCAGAATGCCCTCAAGGTTACTTAGAAAGGTGTAAAAACAGCCCGTAGGTGATCTGTAAACAGACAAAACAATGACATTGATGTTTTCAATGGAAATTCCACAAACCTCAATACATTTTTCTATATTGAAATGATCAAAGTGCCTCAATACTCTGTACCCAAAGTTTGGCGCTGAAAAAATTGCTGATCCTCCACCCTTAAAGTGAGTCCTATAAAAAATCGAGGCAGTATTAAAATTACTAACACGTAAAGGCAAAGACTCGTCCTTCGTTAACCAGTGCTCGGTAAAGCACAAAATGTCAAAGTTCTTGTCGGCCAAGTAGGCATCCACTTCATTCGTCTTGTTCCTTAATGATTGGATATCCAGGCAGAATATTTTTACTTTACTCTGGGAACTTCTTTGTGTAGTTATCTCCTGCAGCCTACCTCCTCGCACACAGGATGTATCAAAAGTACGTTTATCTATCTTTCCGCTTGAATCTGTTGCGGACGTCGTCGTAGGTTCGTAAAATGGTTCAGAGAAACGCCTTTTGGCCACATTTCTGGATTTAAAAATACGTTATCTGCATCATTGTCAATTATCACCCTAAAACTGCTTTTAAGATGATCTGATTTCGTTTTCATTTTCTCACAGTGACTGGTCAAGTTGAGATGTTTCTTTATGTAAGATGCCACAATTTCTGAGGTAACAGCCGGATCGTATCCAGTTACAAAAAAGTGGGATTTTTTTGATGCTACGGGAGCCGTGGTTTCCGAATCAGATTCCCTTTTTCCCCTCACGGGAGCAGATCGCCTGGTCTGTGGAGTATTCTGAGGTTTAACGGGGTTTTCCTCTCTTCTTGGTGGATGTTGCCTATTTTTCCTACCCAGAACCTTGGTCCATTCTTCATTGTTGCTTTTTGGTAAATCGGGTAAATCCAGATTAACAATAATAACATCGTCATCTACGCCGCTGACGGTTTGATTTCTTGGGTTATGTTTAAACGTTTCTTCCGTTTGTCTGGGTGCATCGGTGGTATTAGCAGCCGAGTGGGATAACGGCGATAACGCTCTATCGTTTCTCTGTGTCGCTGGTTCTACATCGGCAATGACCGTGAGTTGTTCATGAGTGACCTGATCTGGATTATGTTGTGGTGATCCGCTGGGGTTCTTCAGAGCATCTGCAGGAACGGGGCTTGCGGGTTGTTCCTGATCACGCTGAGATGGCACTGATGGCAGCCTTATCGAGGTCGGCCTGCTGGCGTGTTGTTTCTTCGTCGTTTGGATTTCTCGTGTTTTTTGTGGTGGTATTTTTTTGTCGATTGACGTTTGGACAATCTCTAGAATCTTTACCATGAGATTTTCTTTCCAGGGCACAAAATTATCAAGCATTGACTGAACTTTATCCTGGAGTTTTTCGTTTGAAGCCTGTAGGACACTTACTGCTTCTTTCAGCTCTAGAATTTCACCATTTTTCTCAGAGAGAGTAGTGGATGCTTCCCGTAGGTCTTGTTCTAATGCACTGTTTACACACGCGACACATGTTATCAGCCCTTTACTGCCACTTGTGACTCGGAGGCCAGTAATTCTTAGTGCACAGGATGAATGATAGTATCCTCTGCAAGTTATACATTTCACAACACTTTTTTCAGCGTTTCCTTTGCAGTATTTGCACTTTCTTGCGTCTGACTCTAACACGACGTCCTTCCCGTCCGCCATCTTAGTTGACACAGTTCCTAGATGTCAACGTGAAGAAAAATGGCAACATCATCCAAACTTCAGTATACAGAAAACCTACGCATACAGGTCAGTATCTCAATTTTACATCAAATCACTCAAACAGTACGAAACGTGGCATAGTTAAAACCCTCGTGGATAGAGCAATTACAATCTGTAACTCGTAAGAAGACAATTAAGACCGATTTCAACAAAAATGGTTACCCCACAAGATTAGTCGACACAATATTGGAAAATCGTAAGAATCGACCCCACGCGCAAGAAGCAAACAGAGAGGCACAACCAACACTCAATATTCCTTATGTCAAAGGAGTATCTGAGAAAATAAGAAGACTAGGACAACGATATAACATCAACACCGTGTTCAACTCGAAAGACACCCTAAGAAGCCACCTGACGAAGACAAAGCCCATAAGTCAAAAAGATAGGTAAAACTGCGTCTACCAGATCCCCTGCAAATGCGGCCAATCTTATATAGGTGAGACATTAAGACCATCAGAAACAAGGATTAAAGAACACAAAAACAATACGTTAAAAGGAGAGACCGAAAAGTCAGGTGCAGCTGACCATGCCTGGAAACATGGTCACCATATCATGTGGTCAGAAGCTGAAATCCTACATAAGGAACCACACTGGAGGAAAAGAAAGTTCAAGGAAGCTGCTGCTATTTACCAGAACCCAGGCTGGTTTAGTAAACCATCCTTAGACATAAGAAATATCTGGAAACCCTTGTTAGATAGATGTAACCTTAGGATAAGATCGCGCACCAACTGAACGCATGACTGCACCCACCTCAGTTGTGCTTCGGTGCACCTAGCTAGTATAAATAGTCTTGTAGTTACTTTACTTATTTAGTATTCACCTGAAGACGACTGGAGATACTTACCAGTTGAAACGTTGTGATTTAAAACAAATAAAGACAATGGAAGTCCAAAACTCTTTCATCATTCAAGTCTTTGTTAAGATAAGCAGTAAGCAGGACATTGGTACGATACACTGTGTAAAAAATTAAATTGGGATTAAAAAAATAGTTTTGACTAACAAATACCCCGAATATTAAATTTGCTACTCAAATCTTGCGATTTAAGAACATAGCGTGGTGGCATCAGTAATAATCGAGAGGTTCGGTATCGGGGTTCGATTTTCAGTGGAGGCATAAAACATTTTCAATTCAAAAATTGTTTGGTCTGTTTTAGAGAACAGATATTAGGTAGTGAAAGGACCTTTAACCCAGAGTCGGCATGACAATTAATAGTATTTACCACAAAGTGCGTGCATTGACTGCCGCCCCTTTCCCCTGGGGGAGCTGCTTCTAATTTAATACCAATATTAAAAAGCGATATTTCAAAAAGGTAACTATCAGAAAGCTGACATTTTGGAGACACTTATGCTGGATTGCACAAAGTTATAATTGCTTAATCTGGTAACTTTGGCTGTGATAGTAATGTTATTAACAAACATAATTTACTCACAATAAAAGTGGCCTATAAAATTTAGGTTTCTTGAATAAGAAGAAAAAATCTTTTTCAATGAGTCCCATACTACTTTGAAGAAGAAATTTCGTTCGTGCTTACTTGTATCTAGCTACAGTATTCATGCTTTATGAGTTTCAAGAAGTTCGGACCAAAAATATTTTTTCTAATATAAATTTTTTCAAGTAATCCTTTTTTCATCATAATTATAAAACAAGAACTAATCAAAATTTTTATGTGGATAGAGTGTCTA
The DNA here is from genome assembly GCA_963969555.1 of Polydrusus pterygomalis. NCBI lineage: Eukaryota > Metazoa > Arthropoda > Insecta > Coleoptera > Curculionidae > Polydrusus > Polydrusus pterygomalis. The sequence continues at coordinate 125,479,974 of OZ018375.1, forward strand.
AAACATTAGCTTATAAATCTATTTTTTATAAAGGTTTGAAAGAATATAATAATTTGGAAAATTCTATAAATCTCAAAAATCATTAAAACTGTTTAAAAGAAAAGAACACTTTAAAATTACATTTAATTAAAAGACAAAATAATACGTAATATTTGATACAATTTGCCAAATGTTTAACTTTTTTGTCTGTTTTAGTTAAAAGAAGGTTACGTTTAAAAATTTAAAAATAAATCTATAAAAATGTGTTAAAAAATGTTTTAAAAAATTATTAATTGTACCTTTTTGCTAAATAAAACATGTTACTACTATAAAAAAAATTACGCGAGCGAAACCTCTGGTGCCCGCTAGTATTAAATAAATACATAACTGATAAAAACACAACGTTTCTATACAAACCAATGATAAGTTTTATGTCAAAACTAAAAATTTTACAACATAGCAGTAAAAGTAATTAGAACATTTGGACATAGCAATGAACATCATAACTAATGGACAATAACTTTTCCCGTTATTGAATGCAAAGCACGGGGCATAAAAACCAATAGTGGCAGTAAAATCTGAATACACATCTCATAAAATAGCAGTAAAAATAAATAACACAGAATATTTTCATAGCGGTCTCCGGAGAACGTCATACAGCAATTACAGCAGCTGAGTTTCGGTTGGTTAAAATACGATCAAAACCATGTATTAATAACGGGCCGTTAAGTTCGTGAAAAATAACGGAATTATTTTGTACGGAACAAAGGTGTTCAAGAGCTGTTATTTTTAAAATTTCGATATATTTTTCGACTATTTTGTATTTTATCAATTTAGACATATTTCCTCTCAAGGTAACGATAGATTATTGTAACTATATCGTGTTTAATTAATTGATTCAGCCGATACTAGGTGGAAATCCATAATAATAGTATTATGAGATACAGTAAAACAAAGTTGAACTTGTAAATTTCCACTATATTAGACAGAAAATGACATGTTTCGCTAACACTGTAGCTTCTTCAGATGACAATGATTTTAATCATTGTCATCTGACGAAGCTACAGTGTTAGCGAAACATGTCATTTTCTGTCTAATATAGTGGAAATTTACAAGTTCAACTTTGTTTTACTGTATCTCATAATACTATTATATCGTGTTTCCCTAATTAAAAGATTTTCTTGCTTACCTACTTTGAAGAAAAAATTTTAAAATTAAGTGTTTATACGAAGTCAGTGCAAACAGCAAGGAATTTGTTTGTTTGAAGGTGGTAGACAATGAAGTAATATCAAAAAAATTACCTTGTCGGACTTCCATTGTCTTTATTTTGTTACTTAACACAACGTTTCGGTTAGTTAGTATCTCTAACCGTTTTCAAGTGTAAACTAAATTATAATTATTCTAACGCTACTGTCTTAAATATTATCCATGTGCAATGAAGCTTGATGACTCCGCCTACGTGCTTATTGGAGTATGAAGTTTGAGCTGTTGGTTTTGGACAAGAAGAGGCTTCCATCCATATATTGGGGATATCTATACTTGGTTTACTAAATATATGGGTATTTTGATTCATGAATGCTGCTTCCTTGAATTTTCGTTTTCTCCAGTGCTGTTCTGTGTCCAAAACCTTGGCTTCTGACCACTGTATATTATGTTGGTTGGTCCATACATGTACCGCTACACCTGATCTCGAAGTTTTCCCTCTTTGAGTATGTTTCAGATGTTCCTTAACTCTTACGGGAAGAGATCTTTTGGTTTTCCAATGCACGAATCGCCACACTGGCAAGGGATTTGATAGATACAATTTTTTGTGTTTTCATTACTGGGTGGTTTTACTTTTGTAAGAAAGCTTCTAAGCGTATTTCCGGATTTAAAGGCTGTTTTGATATTATAGTTTTTGGTTATTCTTCTAATCTTTTCAGAAATCCCCTTGACATAAGGTATTGTAAGAAATGCTTGCTCCTCTTTCGTTTCTGTATTAGTTTTTACTTCCCGATTTTGAAGTTTTTTGATGGTATTATGGTATTATTTTTTTTTTGATAGCAAGGAAATTAGTGTACGGTTACTTCATATAACGTTGGCATCCACTAAAAAGGGATTTTTCAAAAATCAACCCCTAATGGGATTAAAACTGGGGTTGAAATTTTTTATAGGAATTTCTGTATCTCAGGAACTACACTTGTTGGAGGTTTAAGAATTAGTATATAAGTTCCTTTAATAAAATAATAGTGTATGTATTTTGCCATTTTTCCAAAATCCACCTAGGGATTGAAAAAAATGGTGTAGTCTATTTTGAGGGGGTACATATAACTATCTATGTATATGTCTATAATTTTAAGCTATATTACTGAAAATTTGTACTAAAGAAAACGGCACGAATTCTCTCGTTTTAAAACAGATGATTTAAATCATTGTCATCTGACGAAGCTACAGTGTTAGCGAAACATGTCATTTTCTGTCTAATATAGTGGAAATTTACAAGTTCAACTTTGTTTTACTGTATCTCATAATACTATTATATCGTGTTTCCCTAATTAAAAGATTTTCTTGCTTACCTACTTTGAAGAAAAAATTTTAAAATTAAGTGTTTATACGAAGTCAGTGCAAACTGCAAGGAATTTGTTTGTTTGAAGGTGGTAGACAATGAAGTAATATCAAAAAAATTACCTTGTCGGACTTCCATTGTCTTTATTTTGTTACTTAACACAACGTTTCGGTTAGTTAGTATCTCTAACCGTTTTCAAGTGTAAACTAAATTATAATTATTCTAACGCTACTGTCTTAAATATTATCCATGTGCAATGAAGCTTGATGACTCCGCCTACGTGCTTATTGGAGTATGAAGTTTGAGCTGTTGGTTTTGGACAAGAAGAGGCTTCCATCCATATATTGGGGATATCTATACTTGGTTTACTAAATATATGGGTATTTTGATTCATGAATGCTGCTTCCTTGAATTTTCGTTTTCTCCAGTGCTGTTCTGTGTCCAAAACCTTGGCTTCTGACCACTGTATATTATGTTGGTTGGTCCATACATGTACCGCTACACCTGATCTCGAAGTTTTCCCTCTTTGAGTATGTTTCAGATGTTCCTTAACTCTTACGGGAAGAGATCTTTTGGTTTTCCAATGCACGAATCGCCACACTGGCAAGGGATTTGATAGATACAATTTTTTGTGTTTTCATTACTGGGTGGTTTTACTTTTGTAAGAAAGCTTCTAAGCGTATTTCCGGATTTAAAGGCTGTTTTGATATTATAGTTTTTGGTTATTCTTCTAATCTTTTCAGAAATCCCCTTGACATAAGGTATTGTAAGAAATGCTTGCTCCTCTTTCGTTTCTGTATTAGTTTTTACTTCCCGATTTTGAAGTTTTTTGATGGTATTATGGTATTATTTTTTTTTTGATAGCAAGGAAATTAGTGTACGGTTACTTCATATAACGTTGGCATCCACTAAAAAGGGATTTTTCAAAAATCAACCCCTAATGGGATTAAAACTGGGGTTGAAATTTTTTATAGGAATTTCTGTATCTCAGGAACTACACTTGTTGGAGGTTTAAGAATTAGTATATAAGTTCCTTTAATAAAATAATAGTGTATGTATTTTGCCATTTTTCCAAAATCCACCTAGGGATTGAAAAAAATGGTGTAGTCTATTTTGAGGGGGTACATATAACTATCTATGTATATGTCTATAATTTTAAGCTATATTACTGAAAATTTGTACTAAAGAAAACGGCACGAATTCTCTCGTTTTAAAACAGATGACAGCAGAAATTTGTCATCAATCAGCTGGATATTGGGACATAATAATATCTCCATATTTGTATGAGCCCAAACACCGAGTTATGAATTGCGTTTTAGTGTTTTTTGTTACATTTAATTACGCTTTTAAAATATTTTGTGGTTATGGTGCCTTTCATTTTTACTTTCATTGAACTTTACTTAATTAGTTAATTAGTTTTGTGTGGCCGGTAGGTGCCTACAATTATTATTCATTTGACCAAAAATTTACAGGTTAAATTTTTTTAATTCTTTTTTATTACGGATCATAATTATTAATGTGTACCTTGCTTGTTAGTTGATTTCATCGATAAGTAATTGTTTTAGAGGGTATCACATGTATAATTTTCAACTCCGGTCCTGGAATTCATGCCAACTTATAAAAATTTAACAGACTAAAATTGACATAGTGTTACGTGACATTGCCTCCATCTTGCGAGAGTATTTAAAAATGTTTCTATATAATAATTACTCTATTAAAATAAGCAGTACGTGTTTTGACGTTTTGGTAAATTTTGCCCTTAAGGGATAGAAATGGAGGGGTAAGTTTTTAATATATACTTTTTATTACCTTTAGGGGCAAAATTTCACAAAACATCAAAACACGTACTTGCTTATTTTAATAGAGTAAGCATAGTGCCAATTTTCAGCAATAAAGCTTAAAATTATAGAAAGTTATATATATGAACCCTTCTCAAAATAGACTACACCCCTTTTTTCAACCCATAGATGGATTTTGGAAATATGACTAAACGCGTATATTAATATTTTATTGAAAAACTTTCATACCAATTCTTAAACCTCCACCAGTTGTAGTTTCTGAGATACAGAAATGTCTATTAAAATTTCAATTAATTTTTCGAAAAATCCCTTTTTAGTGGATGCTTTCGTTATAAGGAGAAGAGAAATTTCATGATTCTAGGATTAGGCGTTGATGAAGCCAGTTCACAATTTAAATTATCCGCGCCACATGACGCGGTTCTCGCCGTCGTAGACTCCGCCCACATGCGCAATGTCATATCTTGTTTTCTTTGTATCATGGCCTTTACCAACCTTATTAGATTTTGGCAGGTAATAACTTACTTAAATATTAATATTTACATAATCCAATTATTATAACAATTTTCATGTTTCATCCATATAATCATGAATATTTAATGCCTACTAGCTTTATAGGTACATAATATACAACATCAAATAGATAATAATTTTATGCAATATCAATACATGTATTAGGGGTATAATATAGTAATTATAATTTTGAAGAAGTAGTCCATGCTCAAAGTGGAGTTAAATGTATAGAAAAAGAAAAGCACAAAGTTTATTAGAATAACTAGGCGAACCTAGAATAATTCTTAATAATTCGACATGTTTTGAGTGTAGAAACACTCATCATCTGGAAAACAAAGTAATTAGTACAATGTTAATGTTGTTAGCAATAGAGAAAATAATAAGTGGGATTGAGCCGTAATGGAGCTTTAAAATATATTAAATTTATTTATTTTGCACACACTGTGATGAATTATTTGACTCCTGCCGGGGTAACTGGGCCGTAACAAGCCTGGTACCCCAACAGCATTTTACTTCAAGCTAAATGATGCTTTGACTTTTACATAAACCATTTTTTTTTTCTTTCCCCCTCATTTCACTACTTTAACATGAAAGCTCCATTACGGCTCAATCCCATTTATTATTTTGCTAACAACATCAGCATTGTACTATTTACTTTGTTTTTCTGATGATGAGTGTTTCTACACTCGAAACATGTCGAATTATTAAGAATTATTCTAGGTTCGCCTAGTTATTCTAATAAACTTGTGGAGAAACATTTTGTGCTTTTCTTTTTTCTATAATAAATATAATTTGAAAAAATAGTCCATGCTCAAAATCTATTGCTTTTTTAACCATTTTACTCATTACTTTTTGGACCAATCATATTTCATAAAATGGGTGTTTTTTTTACTTTTATAGCGATAAAATCACTTCCATAGTAAAAAGTACTCAAAAAAACACTAGTCGTATGGGCTTTCACATTGAAAACTTTGTTTGGTTACGATAAATAAATCAGTCAATCGTCAATTTTGATGATTCTAATTTTAAATGGGAAATGTTGAAAAATTTGCTACATTCGTAAAATATTTTTCTCATGATAAAGTTTTTCCTGACATTTTTTTTTCTTTTTATTTACTCGAGTTTTCTGCTTTTAGGCAAGTTCACTCGTGGCAATGATTTAAGTCGTCTTATAAAATTAATGTCACGAGAAATTTCGAAACAAGAAACTTTCGAATAAATCTCAAAAACTTTATCGGTAAAATTTTACCAGTAGTGGTATTATCTATCTATACAGGGTGTTAAAAGTTCGATGATCACCATTGGGATCTCATAAACGGTAAGAGATACGGCAAAGGTTAATTGCGCACTTCATAGCCGACTAATATACCATGAATAAATTAGGAAAAATCCCAGTGGTTCCGAAGATATTCGAAAAATCAAATCTATCAATCAAAGATCACCGTTTTCGTTTTTTTTTTGGGGTTTATTTAAAGAGATAATGTAAAATAAATTTCTCACTTTCATTGCCACTTTTCATCTTTTATAGAGCAGTTTTTAAGATTTCGTGTTTCAGGTTTTGTCTTTCAGAGGCCATTATCAGGTTATTTTTAAATGCGAACTTGTATTTTTTATTACATTTATATTAACTTAATATCTGATGTAATGTTAATGCAAAATTAATTTTATTAAATATTAAAGTTTCTACCCCAAAAGGGCAGCTTCAGCAATATTTCATTTAAAAAACTTTTTGATAATCGCAGATCAAAGCCATCTTTGATAAAGTGTAACATAGAAAGAACAATTTTTCTCTTTCTAAAAACAATCATCGAAAAGGCTGTTGCTGATGATTTTTTAAAAGTTTGTTACAGGTAATTAGCGGATTTAACCTTCTATATCATACCCAGTCATGGAATGTAAAAACAACAAAAAATTTGTCTTAAATAATCTAAATTTCAATAATAATGCGGTAATCTACCTAATCACTAATCAACTAATCAAAAAATTTTAAAAAATGTTGCTGAAGATGTTTTTATAGGGTTGAAACGTTGATATTTAATAAAAGTAATTTTTTATTAAGATTACATCGGATATCAAGTTTACATAAGTGCAATAAAAAACACAGATCCGTATTTAAAACGCAAACATCGGATATGAAATCTAAGAGCACTTCTTTGTTGAAGATAAAAAGTGGCAGAAAGTGTAAAATTTATTTACATTATCTCTTTAAATAAAGCCAGAAAAAAATAAAAACCAAAACGATGATTTTCGGATTTTTACGAATATCCGAAGTCCTGGGATTTTTACTAATTTATTCATGGCATATTGGTCGACTATAAATTGCGCAATTTTGCCCTAATTTAACCTATGCTGTATCTCTTACCGTTTATGAGAACCCAATAGTAAACATTGAATACCCTGTATAAAGCTGTACTAGTAAACGACAAATCAAATATAAACAAAGGTACATTTGAGCCACAATTAATAAATAATTTTTTTGCTATACGCTAGCCTTATCTAAAATTAGTTTCGGTCTGCATTCAAATAAAATCCATAAACTCTATCTTTAATGTTAGCGAGTAAAGAGCAGGCTATTTATATTCGTTCCCAACAAATGACAAAGAAAAATTTTAACTTTCCAATGCAATTTTTGGATGTTTCCCTACAAATCACCACAGACCGAATAAACCGAAATTAAGTTCTGGTTAGAAAAGGTTGTACTTTTTTTTGCGATAAACACGCTGAAGAGTAATAGCAATAATGTTTCTTCGATCTATAAATAAAGAGGATTCCGCTGGCATGGAGAATCGATAAAACGCAAATTACTTTTAGTTTGCTCTTTGAAACAATGACATATTTACAGCAGTAAATCATTTTTAATCAAAATGTTTAAAGGGCTTACCACCAAGCTCAATACAGTGGCGGCCTGTGAAGTAGAGCTACAGTGCCATGGCAATACATACCTTTCCTACCACCTACCGTGCGACCAAAAATTATTTGCATCAAAGAAGGCCTTGCATCTAAGGACGTAATGCTTAGCCGTAGAGCTTAATACCTGTTGGGTGTCAGTAACTACCTGAATTAACAATCAATCAGTTATTCTGTCATCTTTGACAGTCGTTAAAATAATTTGATTTATCGATAATTTTTCCAATATCTTGAACAATTCACACAATGGGATTTACGGAACAGCACAAAACATTCATGGTTGAAGCGTATTTTCGAAACGGGGTTAGAGTAAATGGTGAGTGGCAATACAATCCGTGTTTGTGCATGGACGATTTTTACGAACATTTTCCTAACGTTGGTTTTATTGCTGGGTATTTTTATCATTGCCTGAAAAGGACCGTGGCTGTGTTTAGGGAAACAGGTTCTATACAACACAAAAAAGGAGCAGGAAGACCATCTGTAAGAACAGAAGAACTTGTTGCAAAAGTTCGTGAAATAATGCAAAATACGCCAACAAATTGTATAAGACGCCTGTAACAAGAAGTGGAAAGATCTTATGGAACATGCAGGACTATTCTTAAGAAGCAGCTACACTGAGGAAAATCACTCAATACAAGTATTTTTTTGAATATATGTGTATTACCACAAGAAAAAATCCATTTATCCCTAAAATATTTCGTTTAGTCGCCATCAAGGACGTTTTTTTGACAACAATATTGTTACGTGTGCTCAATGCATTTTTATGGTAACAGAATATCATATAACCATAACAATATGTAGCCAATAAAGTGTTTTTAAAAAGTATTTTTTTAATTCCTATAAGGTTCTCTTATTACCACAAAAATAAAAATAAAAACTAACCAATCTTTTATACCTATCTAAAATATACCTTTTAGGAACTAAACAGTTGCTTTTTTAGAACAAGGTGAAATCGTTTTGGTTCATTTTAATGCCATTTGCAGTGTTGTTAGTTTGTTTAGTGGTTGGTGGATTATAGTTTATAGTGAATGTTTGATGGCATTTGATAAATTTTTTATATTCTAATAATTTCATATAGGATGGTGTACTTTTAGTGGAACGTTATATAATAGGTGTTGTGGCGGTGTGTCCCCAAATTCAGGTAGGTACAATTATTTTACCAAATTTATTACTTAATAAGTAACTCATGTTTATCACATTACTTTACTTAGGTACCTACAAAAAATCGCTGACTTAGGTGAGTCTTTAAATTTTGTTAGGCGAGAAATTAATTTTTTCAGAAATACAATACAAATTTAGGGGATAGAATCGGAAAACAATCTGAGTTTTTAAGATATTTCTTCCCCGTTCTAAATTTTGCAATGCAAAATCGCATTTGCTAGGTTTTCTGATACCTATTAATTAAAAAAATGGCTAAAAAGGGTCATGTTCCTAGCAGTTTGATACTTTCAGATCAGTCAGATCCCCCGTTATTAAACAAAGTTTAACATACAATTTTTATCAAAAATACTGCCCTAATAAGTGCAGAACGGAAACTTAATGGCGGCCATAATCGGAATGAATTAAAAAATATAAGTAATAAATATAATTATTGTTAAAATAATTGTACCTACCTACCTGAATTTGGAGACACACCGCCACAGCACTTATTGTATAACGTTGCACTAAAAGTACACCACCCTATATAGAATTATTAAAATATAAAAATTTTATCAAATCAATAGCCAAAGACTAATCCACCAACCACAGCCATTTTGACGGAGCTAAAAAAATTAATTTAGTAGTAGCTAGGTGGACTAGCTACAATAAAAATAAAATAATTTTATAGCTGGCTGATTATTTTTAGGAGTAAAAACCGATACTTTTCTAACTGCACGACCTCAATTAATCACAAAATCATTTTTGTTTACCACTGCATTATATATTTTTTATGGCAATAGAGTTGTGTTTTAACAGCAAAAGAATAATATTTAAAAAACGACCATGTTGAGGTTAAAAAGTAATTTCAAAAAAAAGAACCTTGTAGCGACAACAGAGTTGTTTTTTCGGCGCCTATTTAATGCAGATTTCTTGCTACTGCGAATGGATTTTTAGCTACGGCTAATACAGTTTTCTCTCAGTGTAAATTTATTTTCTTATAAAGTGCAAGTATTCCAAGAAATAATGCAAGCCGCAGATTTTGAAAGACGCAGGAATTACTCTCAATGGTTCACCCAAAATTTATTGGAAATAAATGATTTATTAGACCTGACATTTTTTCGAAAGAAGCCTGGTTCCACCTCTTCGGTTATGTAAATTTTCAGAATACACGCATGTGGAGTAGTGAAAATCCCCATTTTTTTGTAGAGTCCACATTGCACCATCAAAAAATTGGTGTCTGGTTAGCTGTTTCCCGAAGAAGAATTGTTGGTCCTATTATTTTCATGACACAGTTACAGCACAGCGGTATAGAGAAAATATTTTAAATCCATTTGTGGAGCAATTACTTGACGACGAACTACGTTTTTGATATTTTCAACAGGACAGTGCAACCGCCCATACAGCCGCCGAAACTATTAACTACTTTTTTCGACGATAGATTGATCAGTTTTCGATCAGACATTGAATTCCCACCTAGATCACCTTGTTTAACGGTTATGGATTACTTCGTTTTTCCTCGTTTAAAGAACACTATTTTTAAAACACCAGTTGCAAAATTTAGAACAATTACAGAAAGGATTATCTAAGAATGTGGTAACATTTCTCCAGAGATGCTGCATGTCAACATTTTCGAAAATATAAAGAGACGTGCGAATTTATGCTTGGAGCCAATTTGGTGGCCAATTTCAGCAATTTATGTAATTTTTTTTTTCTGTATATTCTTACATACTCTGTTAATTTTGTAAACAACAAAAATAAATTTGTATTTGTCTCATTAGTTTGGCAGATCATGCAGTGGCGGCGGTAAACATTTGGCCCCCCCCCCGCAAAATTATGTGATAATATACAGTGTCACCAGTAAAGTCCGCATCATATGGGATTTTTCTTTATTAATAGCTTTATTCAAAATTTGACTTTGACATCAAGTTCTGCTTCGATCGAGATAAAAATTTAGCAAAAATATAGTAGTCATGTCGCATTAAGTATCGGTCAAATTTTAATTTTTTCCAAAAAATAATTCAAGTGGGGTTATTTCTGAAAATATCGAAAAAAGTTATTGAAGAAAGTTTTTTTTAAATGCAGTTTCTAGCCCACATGCAAAATTTCAGCTGCATAAGAAAATTTTGAATTTTTACCCATATTTTGCAAATTGCAACCCTTTTGCAAAATAAGACTCAACGCAACCTACATAAAACATCTTAGTTTTGACAATGCTTTATTTCAGATACATTTTCTTTAAAGTAGCGCCATATTAAATGTGTGTTTTTCTACAAAATCAAAATTGGGTTATTAAAATTTGGTCGCATGTGATGCAAAGTTTATTTGTTTTTGACCCTGTTTAAGGTAACTTCATAAAATAAGTATGTATTTTTGAAAACGTAGTTTGTGCCTGAAAGTAATACGCCTTAATATTAAGACAAAAAAGAACACAGTGTCTTCAGTAAAGTGTTCATTAAGTGGAAAATAAATTTCAGTTTAACTAAACGTAAAGTTTATCTATTTTCAACGATTTAATTTAAAACCCCTTTACTTTCTTTTTAATTTTTTTACTTTTAGGCACAAACTATGTTTTCAAAAATACTTATTTTATGAAGCTACCTTATACGGGGTTAAAAACAAATAAACTTGCGACCAAATTTTCATAGCCCAATTTTGATTTTGTAGAAAAAGCACACATTTAATATGGCGCTATTTTAAAGAAGATGTATCTGAAATAAAGCAGTGTCAAAATTAAGAAGTTTTATGTAGGTTGCGTTGAGTGTTATTTTGCAAAAGTGGTGCAATTTACAAAATATAGATAAAAAATCAAAATTATTTTGTGCAGCTAAAATTTTGCGTGTGGGCTAGAAACTGCATTTAAAAAACTTTCTCTAATAACTTTTTTCGATACTTTCAGAAATAAGCCCACTTTTGAATTATTTTTTGGAAAAAATTTAAATTTGACAGATACTTAATGCGAATCACGTGCCTACTATTTTTTTGCTTAATTTTCATCTCGATCGAAGCAGAACTTGATGCCAAAGTCAAATTTTGAATAAAGCTATTAATAAAAAAAAAATTCATATGATGCGGACTTTAATGGTGACACTGTACATAAATAGTAATTTTTATTGTTTGTTTTTTATGTTTTTTTAATATTAATTTAAAATTTATAAATAGGTACGTCAGTTAGGCAGGCGGAGTGGGTGGTAAGGCCCCCATGAAGCTGGGGGCCCCCCTCGCGTTGCGGGGCTTGCGGGGGCCTTATCGCCGCCACTGATATCATGTCATAATATGAATTTGACAAAATTTTAACCTAGATTTGGTTAGATATATCGTCCCTATATCATTGTGATCTAAGCCAAGCCCTACGTTTTTTAATCCAAGCCCTTTATGATGCAAATAATTTTTGCTCGCACGGTACTACTAATACGCATATTTTAATTACTAAACCCTACCATAATAATTTAAATCTTGCTAATTCTTGCTTATTCACTTATTACCATGTATAATATATGACCTATACTTCTTGATCTTTTTTAAACCTTTGTTGATTACTTACCGACGGAACCCGAGTAGAAATCATTTTATTTTAACCCACTCTGAAGTTGTTTTTTTTTGCATTGTGGTATTTTCGTTTTAGATCAGCTGTTCCTTCTTATGAGAAAGAATAAATTTTGGAGAGTCACCTTAAGGTTGCCTATACAAGTTTTTACCCAGGCCTTTTCACTTTTCCATACTGACAATGAGTACAATAGAAAAAGGTATTCAAATTGCTGAGAAAACTTCAAATATAAAATGAATAAAAAAACAGTAAATAAGGACTACGATGGGCAGATTACGAGGAATTATAAGACGGACTCAAATGGTAATTGTAATTTTCTTTTAATATTTTAATAAAAGTATGTCATGGCATTTCCGAGTTTTATTTTTAATTTTCTTCCAGTCTAGATTAACAATAATTTAGAGGATTTTATTTTAAAGTGATATTTAGACAAAAAGGTGATTCAGAATCCTGCTATTTGATTTTTACTACATGTATAATCAACTAACGAGATTTTAAATAGTTTTTTTTGCTTAAATATTACTGGAAAATATTTGGCCCAAAAAAAAAAATAACAAAACTATGGGCATTTAAACGTCCCGCCTCTCGGGTAAAGGTTCTCAACAGATACGATGGCGGCGCTGTTTTTGACAGTTCTGACATTTCCTAATATTATTCTTGCCTCGACCAATTAACAAACTTGTTTGTTTTCTTCCTGGTGTAAGTATTCGTTGGATAATATCGTCGATAAAATATTAAAATCCGAAAAAACCTTTTATTTGATGTAATATTATCATTTTAATATAAAATTCTGCTTGTTTTTTTTTCAAAGCCTACTTAGGTATTTTTATACACTCATGGACAAAATTATCGAATATTTTTTGTAATCATTATTATTTCAAAATAAATTTAAATAATCGCCGTAAACTTACATGTGATGATATTAGTTATCTAGTAGGCTAATTACTCACTTGTTTTAACATATTTTGACGTTTAATTAACATTAATGGCGCATATTACTGTCTCTTGTGCATTTTATCAAAAACAATTAATTACATATTTTATGAATTATAGTGAATTAAGCTTGGAATTATGTTACTGTAGTGTAATTAACTAAGTAATAGCAAATAGTGTTTGTGTTTGTTGCTATTAAAAACATCAGTATGCCACCAGTTACACACTGCAATGAAGTTGAAGCGGTGCAAATTGTAACTCTATATAGCGAAGGATATAAACAAAAGGACATCGCACAACGTCTCAGGAGAGGTCAATCTACAGTATCGAATATTTTAAAAAGGTATGAAGAGACTGGAACTTTCGTACGTAAACCTGGTCAAGGGCGCAAGAGGTGTACAACAGCAATTGATGATCGATTTTTGAGACTTAATTCTACACGAAATCGCACATTGACATCGACGCATCTCAAAAATGACTTACTAAATGTAAGACAAGTTAATGTAAGTTCAAAAACAGTTAGGCGAAGATTAAAAGAAGCAGGTTTAAAGCCAAGACGGCCCGCCAAAGTTCCACGTCTTCTTCAAAATCACAAAGCCCGACGATTAGAATTTGCTAGAAGACATATTCAGTGGGATATCGAGAATTGGAAAAATGTTCTCTTTACGGATGAGACTAGAATTCGGTTATGGAAGCCAGATGGACGAAACCACGTCTACAGAAGAGTTGGAGAACGGTATGCTGCCTGCAATCTCATAGAGACCGTTAGTTTTGGCGGTGGCGGTATAATGCTCTGGGGCGGTATTTCTTGGGAGGGACGCACCGAACTCGTGGAAGTGATTGGACGAATGACCAGTGACTTGTATATTGAAAACATCCTGCAAGATCATGTCTTGACTTATGTCGGCCATATTGGATATGAAGGATTCATATTAATGCACGATAATGCTCGACCGCATGCAGCTAACATAGTGACTAATTACCTTGATGCGGTCCAAATTCAAAGATTAGATTGGCCACCATATAGCCCCGACTTAAATCCAATAGAACATACATGGGACTATCTTACACGCAGCATACGACGAAGAAATCCCGTTCCAAGTACAATAGACCAGCTTCGGACTGCTGCACAAGAAGAGTGGAATGCAATTCCTCAAGAATATATCCAGAACCTTCTTAGCAGCATGCTAAGAAGAATGGAAGCAGTAATTAGAGCTCGAGGGGGAAATACTCGTTACTAACTGTGCTCTAATTTTAATCAAAAGACTTGTAATTGTCCTCCAATTAGTGTTTAAATATGATGTAAATATCCTTAGTTTTCATAACATTTAGCATTCATTTTTTTTTTCACGATTTCCTTCTAATAAAAACTTAAGATTGTTCACTAAAATATTTTAAAGTAAACAGTTTCTCGTAAATGATAGTATTTAAATGACTTGATTCATCAGAATTTATTTTTTCAAAAAGAAATTATGAAAAATTAAAAATATTCGATAATTTTGTCCATGAGTGTATTTTGCGTGGCAGTATACTTATTTTAATTTACTTTTTACTTTAAATCTGAAAATTTTGAGTTTAATTTATTCCTTTGAATGCGTAGAATTATCAGGTAGTAGATAAAATAAGCTAACGGACATTTTCACTGTAATCGTTATTTAAAATTCAACACTGACATCCTAAATCAGTGATAATACATCCCAATAACAAAAACCTTCCTAGAGAATCACAAACCTTTCCTAAAAACAATTAAAAAGACACTCCGAAAACGGCAAGTTTTAAAACATGAGATCAGATACTTGAGTCATGCCATTATCCGCGCAATTATTTTATTTGCTACTCTTGAGGTCTGCATACCGTTATCCTTTTGTTTCTATAATTTAAAAATAGACATAGACATGAGACTAGACGCGAGATATTATTCAGGTAGATGCCAGCGAGTCGACCTTGAGTCCTAATCCCTGCAACTGGTCAATTTTACAACTTTATAATCATCGTGATATCCTGAATAAGCAAGCCAAAAAAATCCTATATAAATCCCTTGTACTGTCACACCTTAATTATGGAGACGTTATCTATGGACCTTGCCTAACGCAGTATAATCATCGACGTCTGCAAAAAATTCAAAACTGCTGCGTGCGTTATACAGGGTTCCCCATTTAAAACGGAACAGGCTAAATATCTGGTTCCACGTTAATTTAAAAAAAAAACGCTCGGACACGTCGATTTTTATTTCGAGGGGGACATCTTTTGCGTATATTGTCAATCTTGTTACTTTAAGCCCCTAGGAGGGATGGGGAGTAAGATCTAAATCTTAAATGAATACCCCTATTTTGTATAATTTTTTTGGATTCTGCAAAAAATTTTGAACATTTTTTATTAAAAGCATTATTAGTCTATACTAAACAGTTTCCGAGATATTGTCTCTCGAAAAATGATATTTTTGAAATTTGACAGCGTCTAGCTTTCTAACTGTACGTCTTAGAGTAAAACGGCTTACATGTCCCTATCTTCGACTTTTATTATCTTTCCAATAGTGTCAACTTCCGTTTAAACCGGAAGTAATATATTTCTTACAACCGGAATTCGGCAAAAGGATTAAAAAATAAATACCTAATTTCAGTACCTCTTAACTGGCCAACATAAAAAAAAGAAATAATTTTATTATGTCTGTTACGCCCCCTAGCGGTAGTCTCACGAACTTACACGAACAATAATTTTCAGCGATTCCTCTTGGAAGTGTTTATTAAGGGTATTTTTTTGATACGGCCGAGGGGCGGTCTTATTTTGCTATTATTATAGGGCAAAACAAAATACCGAGTAAAATACCGTTTCTGTCTTGTGCGAAAAATTTCTTTGGTATGTCCAAATGATTTTTTATGCTTCAAAAAATGTTTTTCTATCGACCCTACCTACTTACAAGTAACAAATTTCGTACACTTGATACAAAAATAAGTATTTTTACTCTTATTGTGACAATATTTCGTTATATTTAAGACATTCAAAAAACTTAAATTTTCATATACCTACAGAGGTTTAAATAATATTTGATTCAAAAAGTCAGCCAAATTATTAAAGCAAGTATATCTACCTTACCAGTGTTGAAAGGCTTCCATGCTGTACGAAACAAAGGGTAACATACCTGAAACAAAGGAGGCTTTAATACTATGATAGAAACTCTATTATAAAGTAAGGAATATAAAGTAGAAGGGATTATTACTCTTTAGAAACACACATTTCCAATTCCTTCTGAGATTAGCTAAACCCTTAAAATACGAAAATTTAATGTAGGATGACTTACTTTTGGCTTCTAAAAAAGTTTGTTAAGAGTGGTTGTGAAAAAATATTCTTAACTCACCGATTAAAAAATTATCAAAGATTAAAAAAAAAAAAATGGGCTAAACCTGTGGCTTGAAGTTAAAAGGGCAATCGATTTTTGACAATAATGAGATAATAACATCAGAAAATTTAGAAATTAGACTTCTACCAACCAACAAGCGGTTATACCGCTACACATACCGCTAACAGAAGGTCGTACCTCGAATTACTACTAATCAATTTTGCTTTGCAGGCTAACAAAAGAGACTCATTATATTATTCAAATTAATGTTTCACCTTTAAATTTGACAAAAGGGCGTAACTCAAATTATTTCGTTTTGTCGGTTTTATATACAGGGTTGGGCCAATGTTCCGGAACGGCTTAATTACAGGCGAACGAAAAGTGATATTGGATCCGGGTTTTGGGCAATTTATAGGACTAAAATTTTACTATTTGACTATTATACCATATGTCAATAATGTCACCAACTGTCAAGAGTGTTGTTGTTTTTTTTTAATGGAACACCCTGTATATTTTTACATTTTTAAATGCCACATAAAATTATAATTATTTTTTATTAAATGCACTATTAGTCTATACTTCATAGTTTCCGAGATATTGACTCTCGAAAAGTGAAATTTTTGAACTTTGACAGCTTATAACTTTCTAACAGTACGTCTTAGAGCAAAACAGCTTACATGTCCCTATCTTAAATTTTTATTATCTTCCCAAAAAAATCAACTTCCGGTTAAACCGAATGTAACTTGAAAGCAGGAATACAGTGTCACCAGTAAAGTCCGTCCATATGGGATTTTTTTTTATTAATAACTTTATTTAAAATTTGACTTTGGCATCAAGTTCTGCTTCGATCAAGATGAAAATTAGGCAAAAAAATAGTAGTCACGTGATTCGCATTATCTGTCAAATTTTAATTTTTTCCAAAAAATAATTCAAAAGTGGGATTATTTCCGAAAATATCGAAAAAAGTTATTGGAAAATGTTGTTTTAAATCCAGTTACTAGCCCACATGCAAAATTTCAGCTGCATAAGATAATTTTGATTTTTTACCTATATTTTGTAAATTGCATCACTTTTGCAAAATAAGACTCAACGCAACCTACATAAAACATCTCAGTTTTGGACACAAAGAACGTTTTCAAAATTACCTTATACAGGGTCAAAAACAGATAAACTTTGCATCACATGCGACCAAATTTGAATAGCACGATTTTGATTTTGTAGAAAAACAGACATTTAATACTTTAAAGAAAATGTATCCGAAATAAGGCCTTGTCAAAACTGAGAAGTTTTATGTAGGTTGCGTTTAGTCTTATTTTGCAAAAGTGGTGAATAGTGGTGAAAATATAGGTAAAAAATCAAAATTATCTTATGCAGCTGAAATTTTGCATGTGACTTAGAAACTGCATTTAAAAAACTTTTTCTAATAACTTTTTTCGACAGATAATGCGAATCACGTGACTACTATTTTTTTGCTTAATTTTCATTTCGATCTAAGCAGAACTTGATACCAAAGCCAAATTTTAAAAAAAGCTGTTAATAAAAAAAAAATCCCATATGATGCGGACTTTACTGGTGACACTGTACCTATATCAAACAGAACAATACTTATTTTGAGTTATTCCCTTATATCAACGTGCGCGTGCGTGTTTGTTACTTGTGGAATCAGCCTGTTTTTCACGACCCCTAGTCATTTTTCACAGTTGCCTTTAAGTAGTGTTGATCTAAGTCGCGATTTTTCAGTAGCAGTTGCTATCACGATTGCTCTTATGTAATCACAGTGAATTTAAACTGCGATTTTTAACTGTGATTATGCGCATGCATATCTAAACTTTTAAGTAGATATTATTTATCTCTCTTGCTCTTCTCCTTCTCAGTTTACGCACGCCGCACGCGCCACGTGGTTTTCGGCGGGTCGAAACAACAGGTCGATAGCGAAACAAAAGAATCGCAGAGAGCGGGAGCGAAGTAGCGTATTTAACAATCGTGAAGCCGACAAGCAACTTAGCAGAGACATTGGGCGCATTCATCTGACGAAGCCGTGGCGGAGCTGCTCCCGGTAGCACAACTAAGGTTACCGATACGTTTCGTGAACGTGGTTTCATAATTATTGACGTTTGATAGATGGTTGACATTGATAATTTGAAATTTGTGAGGTTGTTTTGTTAAAAAAATTTTAGTTTTACTTGGTAATATGTTGTAAAAAAAGCTGAAGAATGGATCTAAGAAATATTCGAGGAAATATTATTATTCAACAAGAAATAACGGAAGTTTTATTTTCATGACAGTATTCCATTTCGTACTGCTCGTTCATAAAACAATACTTGTCGTTCGCCATTACCTGCGCGCCACAAAACATAACCTTAATTTTGTGTATTACTATCGCCATCCTTTTAAAATTTCTTTGTTCTCTATTTACTGCACAGCCGCTACCGACATATAGCGCATTTTAAAAGGGCTACCCAAAATGGCGTCCGCTCCAGAACGTGTTGGCGTTGTAGCGCAATTGTAGCTGTTCATTTAAGTGACGTTTCCGTAACAGTTCCACAACTGTTTCGTCAGATGAATGCGCCCATTGCGATCGCAGTTTATTTTATTGCTGGTAGCAGACTGCGATTGCGATTTTTTAATAGCAGTGTTTATTTCACAGTTCGTGATTTATTGATCATCTCTACTTTTTAGTTCTTGTTTGGGTTTCGTAGGAGTATGGAGGGCTTTAGGTTAGGAGTCCGATCGCAATATATTGGTTTCGGGCAAAGTTTTGGATCGGTTAAGCAGCTTTAAAAATGGCCGTCAGGGGCGCATGTGTTCCTTTCAATCTGTAAAATGCATGGGTTCTTATGGGATAATCAACTGTTTTATTGAATTTAGTTAAGTAAAACCCTCTACAGGCTGAGATATGTATATATTATATCTAATAAAGCTTGTTTTATTAATTATTGGATAAAAATACCGCTGACGTCTATCAAAACCTGTAAAAAGTCAAACACTTGACGATCACTGCGCCGCGAGCGGGAAACAGCGAACTAACTACTAAACAGGGACGTAAATTTAAAGAACAGCCATTTTCGATCGGACTCCTTCCTAAAGCCCTCCATACGTAGGAGAAAGGTTGATGCTTGCCATTTATTTTAACTCGCGAATGGCTAAATTAAATTCGAATGACAGGTCAGAAAGTTAATGTAAAATCTAAAAAAGAACAAAGTAGATAATATACAGTTATAGAAATGACAAACAAAGATTTTTACAGTTTTCTCAACTCCTTAAAGGCCATCTTATTTCTAAAGAGAAGCAGAGAGGCGAAGAAAAATGGATTCGATATGAGAAACAATTCGGAATTGTAAAGTTTCAACAATCTTTATTAGAAAATAATGAGATTTAAATGGTAAACTTTAAAAGAAGAAAAGTACATATTATAAAGCTAAGAATCCGATGGACGAAAAGAAAAAGATTTGTTAGAACTTCTTAATTTAATTGACGGTGGGCTCGAGATTTTTATGTAAATGTAATATTTACTTCGGACAAAGACAAATTAAATCATGACGCTGATCCAGATATAGACCGTAAACTTAGTGACGCGGAATTTTAAATATCGTTATATTGTTCTTTAATATCCTATAAGCAAAAATTACCTCTATTTTATTATTATGTTAGACATTTAATTAAAATGTTTTTTTTTATAAAATATTCGAAAATTAAAAATTTCCAAAGTCAATTCAGTCTCTATAAGTCAAATATACCAAAATGGTTTCACAAAATATATTATTATTGTTTGACAAAAAGGTATAATTTTACACATATTTTGGTAATGTATCTACATATTATGCCCTGTTTTCAGATTGCCCTAATTATTATTAGAATTTTTTAAAGAAATTTTTTTATTGTTTTCAAAGGGCCGCTTAAAAGATTCCTTTTATCTTAAAATTTAATATACAGTGTGACCAGTAAACTCCGCATCATATGGGATTTTTTTTAATATCTTTATTCGAAATTTGACTTTGGCATCAAGTTCTGCTTCGATCGAGATGAAAATTAAGCAAAAAAAGTAGTAGTCACGTGATTCGCATTATCTGTAAAATTTTAATATTTTCTTCAAATAATAATTTAAAAGTGGGGTTATTTCTGAAAATATCGAAAAAAGTTATTAAAAAAAGTTTTTTTAAATGCAGTTTCTAGCCCACATTTCACAATTTCAGCTGCATAAGATAATTTTGATTTTTTACCCATAGGTACAATCTTGATGCAAAGGTTAACATCAAGTTTTTTGTTTAGTTCTAGTCTGTGTGTATTGCATCCAGTGGCGCAACCAGAAATTTATTTCGGGGTGGGGGGGGGGGGGGGGCTTTAATCTCTTGCGCCGCAGACACGAAAGTTTTTTTTGGGTGCCACGCCCTTTTTAGGGTAAAATACGTATGATTGACGAGAGCGACAGCCCCCTAAAACTTCTGCAATAATACGCCGCTGGCCCTAACTAAATATTTATGAAAAAAAAAATTAGACATTTCATTTTAATTAGTAAAAATGTATTTAAAATAAGTAACGCATATATTAATCATACTTATACTAAAACAAAACAAAAACCTTATACAATAAGTTGTAAGTAATCACTAATAATACTAATATAAAAGTAAAATTCTTCGTTTTGTTTTTGCCTTTTCGTCCAGAATTTCTGCCACGGTAATATCAATATCGTGGTTCGCATAAAAAACTGCCAAACCATTTAATCTGTCCTCTTCCGTGGTGCTACGCAGATATGTCTTTAAATATTTAAAATTTGAAAAGGACCTTTCAGATGTGGCGGTTGTAATAGGCAAAGTTAAAAAAATTTGTAAAAGCCTTTTTATATTAGGAAATATATTGACATCACATACACTTTGTCCAAACCTTCCTTCAGTTTTTATTTTTGCACTTTTATACCACAGCTCAAGTTCAGCTTTTAACATCGTTTTAATGGAAAACTCTTTAAGGAACTCATTCTTGTAGAAGCTGTGAAGTTTCAAAAAACATTTAAATTGACTATCAAAATCTTGATTATCATATGGAAAGAGGCATTCCAAATTTTGAAGGGTTTCTCGATGTTTTAAAAACCGATCCTCGAGATTTGCTATGAGGCCATCTAAAAACGGAATAAAAATTGTTATTTTAAAATACTCAGCAGCGAAATCGGTTTTTATAACGAATCTTTGTGTTTGTCTTGGCGGTAGTCTAGGTACTCTGATTTCAATATCGTATTCCGAAAGTAGATCTTGAGCTTCCTTAAAAATATTTTGAAAATTATCATCTGCCAGGCCTCTTATTTCTTTAACTTGATCTGTTACGTCATTAGCTAACTGTAATGCTTAAAAAAGGTTTAAATCGACTGTTTGTAGAATCTTGCTTAAAGGCAGTGTGTAGGCATATATTCTTTCTATACACATAGTGCGATCACAAATTTATGACTTATATAATGCTGGCCAGTAATCCAGATGCCTCAGTGAAAATATTTCGGTCGGTCCATTCAGTCAGACGTAGTATAATTTCACTATTGATAACATGATTGATGTAAATTATGTGGCTGAATATAAAATATTAGTAAAAGGCGTGACATGAAAAATTGGTTTGCAATTAAATGAATAGGCTAAGTTGCTAAGCTCGGGGGGGGCTGCAGCCCGGCAGCCCCCCCCCCCCCTAGTTGCGCCACTGATTGCATCTATAGTACATCCATAGGTATTCATGACAAATCTTAGGGTTTATCTGTAGTTCTTTTACTCTGTGGCTGTACAGTATACTTACCCTTAAAACCCAACTCATCAAAATGTATGTGCCAATCGATATCGTTTATTATACAGAAAGGATATGCGATACACATCTGCCATCCATAAACGTATCAGCCATTAGTAAGAAAATTTCTACATTGAGATCCTAAGGTTTTGAGGAAGGCCGGTTAATGTGTCTCAAAAATATCAGAAATAACCTTCCATTACAAAATTCGTTTTAATCTAAAAGCGTATAATTTCGAAACTCGTAATTATTGGACAATAGGATCTATTCAAAATGTATGTGTTTAATGGTTTTTAAGGTAATTTGTACTTTTAAAAATAGGTATTAATTTAATAAGTAGATGGTCAAAAAGTAATAATTGTGTTGGCGAAATCAGCTCGATCAGAAATTTAGACAATATTCACTTATAATCTTCCTAGCAGTAGAATTATCGGGAATTAATTCGGCTGCGTGGGAGATTCGGTAAGAAAATTTCATAAATTGGAGTTTTTTCTTATTGTAATTTTTTTGCTAAAATGCTACAAAAATATTTTTCCGGCGGCTTTAGTTAATTGTAACTAATTAGAGTTTTAGAAATAAAGTTAATTTTAGCCGTTAATATAGTAACTTATTTTTATTACTAAAATGTGAGGAACATTAAATAACAAATTTGTTATCTGAAATCCAATGTCTTTATAGTTTTGAATTCAAATAAAACTTTAAAAAACATATTTCCAAAGAGTTTAGTTAAATATGACGCACCATATTTTTACAATAGAAGTTGATTTTACTTGTTAGTAACAAAGGTTTATTACTAAAATTTCAGGAACATTAAAAACATTCATTCGTTTTCAACCATAACATCTGATATTACATGTCTACCTACATAGTTTCAAATGAAACTTAAAAAAACATATTTCCGATGAGTTTAGTTAAATTTTTGATGTGTCTCTTTTAGCCCCGGTATTCGATATGTAAAGCAAATTGGTTGGTATTAATAAAAATTATAAGTTAGCAACAAAATGTATTTTGATTTTATTCTGAGTGACTTTTGCCAATAGATATAAAGCACTTCATTTTTGACAGAAAAATTATCACTTATTAATTTCATTAAGTTAATAGGAACTAACAAAATTATCGCGATAATCTTCCGTTGCTTTAAGCAACGTAAACAAAAAGGAGCCTTCTAATTGGTTGAAAATAAATTTATGTAATTTTAAGTAATATTTAGACTGTTAAGAAACTGTTTGGTCTCTCCAATATTAAAAAAGGGTTGGTCAAAACTGACTTATCGCCTGACCAAAAATAAAGGTAAAAAGGGGTGTTACTATACACAGGGGTGGTTCATGAGTTTAAATTAAAACAAAAGGTTAAAGTGTTTACTCAGTCAAGCGTTTATTAGAAAAGAAGAATCGGATAGTTTATGTGCATTTAAAATATCATCTGGTTAGAAAGAAATGGTATCAACAATATGTACTGTAAAACGTCATTGACAGCAATGCGTATTACACAGGATTCGTGAAATATTAAACATATAAGGAATGTAAATGTGGTATAAAATATTATGCTAAAAATACAAAATTAAATATTAAAATACTAAACTACAAAAGTTAATTTTTATCAATGCGGAAAATAACTGATTTAAATAGCGAGCAACTACTCAAAATTTAGCTTCTACCGGCTAGTCTTATCGACTTGTTTTCGGAATATGTTATATACTCTTCATTGATAATATTATGGTACGCTAACGTGTATGTAAAAATTGCAAGTCTTTAAGAACACTGAAAGAAATATTATTAAAGTGTATGAGAATTTATAAGTCTGTCAAAACATTGAAATAAATAATGTTATTACTGATCAACTGATCAACACATTGAAAGTCTTTTATAGGTTCGGAGTAGTCCAATATTGACTAACTGGAACTGTTAATACATTAAGTCTTTTAAATCCACAGCCCGGGACATCGGTGCTGCGTAAGAAGAGAAAGTTCGAATGGTTTGTTCACAAATTCACGTGGCTCTAAGCCGAATTTAAGGTTTACTTTGAAGTTGAAGGTACCTTGAAAGGCCTTAGAGAACTCATCTGTAGGTTCCAGCCACGAGTGTATTATCAATGGTACGAAATGTGATACATTTTACCTTTGGTTGAGCTGGTTTGCATTGCTAGTGTTGCTACCTTGGTTGTGTGAACATCTTGAAACTGCAAGCTCTGTTGTTTCACTTTACGGTAGGTATCACTTTACATTAATTGTTCGTTACATGAAAGCTATATGAATATTAGCACTAAGACACGATACTGAAGAATGGCAGGCTTTATGCTGAAGAATTACGATGTAGATTTGACGACATATCAATCGAATATAGATAAATCATGGTTTCTTAATTACTGAGAAAACCAAAACATGAAGAATTCAAAACAGTTACAATTCACGAAGACACATTAACGATGAGATAATTTACCGAAAAACGACAGAGAAATTGTAAGATTAATGGGACATTGCCCGACAATTGATTACAAAACTTAATTCTAAGTTTTTTCCGAAGAACGGAGAGAAAGAGTTTAAAAAACACGAGGGCTAGTGACTACAAATACTGTTCGCGGAGTAACTAGACGCTGTCGCAGGACTCGCAGGGGTAGCGACGGTGCGGCGTTCAAGCTTAGGAATGCGGTTTTGTTTTTAAACGTTTGACAAAGAAACAAAAACCGTTACAAAACGCTGTTAAAAGTTGGGTGGTAAATCGATATTAGAAAGAGAGCAAAACACCTTTGGAATCTAGTTACCCGGCTAGCGGGATGATAGACAAAGAGAAGTAAGATGTTATTTTGTACATAATCCTATTTTTATAATTTAGTCGTGATGCCAGTTCTTTCTTAGAATTGGCAGGCTGGAAAGTAAAAATCGATTTGACTTTTAACATGAAGAAACAATTTGTAGTTTTAACATGGAGATAATTGGATAGAAATAGTAATTTACGTTACAACACCGGAAAGTAGTGTTTTTCAGGTCGAGGCGAGTCCTGGAAGCTTGTAAAGACCTGGAAAACACTAATTTTCGGTTGCGTGACGTACAATATTTTTTTTAAGACCGACGCTTCGATATACTTACATTAAATTATTTTATATTATTTTTAAATGCGTCGTAGGACTTCTCGTAACGGGCTTTTGATTTTACTGGCAATATATCGTAAGTCGCTTTCCTTGCTGCTTCCAAAATTTCTTCTGAAATCTCATTTTCCGTGTCGGATAATTTAAAATCTGAATTCATATTAAAAAAAAATGATAGCTGTCGTATAGAACTTTGTTATTTAGGAACTGAAATATTTTTCAATTTAGGATTCTTATAGCTGTAACTCTCTCTACGAAAAAACAAAAAAAAATTAAAACTTACCTGTCAAAGTCTGACAGCTGTCGTATAGAACTTTGTTATTTAGGAACTGAAAAATTTTTCAGTTTAGGATTTTTACAGCAACAACCCTCGCTACGAAAAGGATAAAAAAAAACTGACTCCTACCTGTCAAAATTTGACAGCTATCGTATAAAACATTCTTATTAAGGTACTTGAAAATTTTTTAATTTCGAATTCTTACAGCTATAACCCTCGCTACGAAAAAGCTAAAAAAAATTACACTTACCTGTCAAAGTGACAGCTCTCGTATAATTAAACGAACGAACTAGAACAGTGCCGTGCCCGAAGGGCTCGGCACAATAATATTTCTACAAATTTATTAGCTGATAATTGATAGCTTCCATGTAAGAATAATTTTTTGCTTATGTTTTAATCGATTAAATACTTACATATTTTTATAGAGCAAATATGGAAAGTATATCCCACATTGCAAAAAGGTGTGCGAGTTTAAAGAGCACCTATACGACGCCGTCTCAGAAAACTACCTATCTATACGAGAAAACGGAAATTTTGCACCATTGTGTAGTTTTGGTCAGTTGTTATAATGACAATTTGGCGATATGTTTTCCCTTCACGTTCCGCAGGAAGGTGAGGCAAAAAAAGCAATAGTAAATAGAAAAAAAGAAAAGAAAAGTATTTTTTTATTGTAAATTTTTGTAAATCCTTTTAGTACTAATATTAGATGCACTCTCGGCTGACGATTAGCGATATGTACCCAGTCTAGTTTTATATTATTTGTTGTTTTGTTGAAAATAGCTAACCTAAACTATTGAAATTAGTAGGTGATTAGGACCTGTACTCTTTCAAAAGGCAACTTATTTATGGCTGGGTTTAAATTTTATTGCAGTCGAGAAATCAACGAATTATTGTGGAATGAAGTTTACTGTATATTTTGCTTATTAACTGAAACTTAGATTGCTCTTCATTAAGAATATTGAAAAAATCAGTAGGAGGTATATTAAAAAAAATTTAAGGGACGCCAAAACTCGCACAGCTTTAAAAAATAATTAGGTTCACATTTTTTAAAGCTATTAAAGAAATTAAGGCTTTTTTAACATAATAATTTAAAATTAGAATGCGACAGACTAGAAAAAGGAAAAATAAGTTAGCAAGCTTGTAAAATTGAAAAAGTTTTGAAGAAAATTTAATGCTTCTTTAAAAATGTAATTAACGTTTGATTTATGTATTTAGTTTTACATATGTTTAATATAAGCTACATCTGAATTATTATGTTTTCGTTTATATCTTTTAAACTGTTTATTTAGCACCTGTAAAATAATTATATTACTAAAACTTTTTATAACAAATCCTTTGTTCGGATAAAATTTTTAAATTTAGTTCAATAAAAGAAGGGTTTAAAAAATTAATTTTAGTTAGAAAGTTGCTTTATTAAAGGAGACTTTATCATATGAGAGAAGATTTCAGTGCTATTTTGTGCACGATATTTAAAAAATAATCCAAACGGGGATTGAAAATATATTTCTTGGGTTAAATTCTGTAGAGCAGTGGTTCTCAAATGGTGGTCCGCGGCATATTTTTTGGGGGTCCGCGAACCCACGGAGCACAAAGGGAAAATAAAACAAAAGTAACTAAATAACTCACCTAATAATAAAACAATAGAATTATTTTTTAGTTTATTATTGTTTTTAAGGAAAATACGTTGTATTGATAAATAAAATGTTGTTTAAATAAGTTACAAAACGGTTGTTTTAGTACTTTTAAAGATTATCTGGCCATGGGGGTCCGCATGTTACTATAATCCGATTTCGGGGGTCCGGGATTTTGCGAAATTTGGGAACCACTGCTGTAGAGCATTAAATTTGGCATAAAAAGGGCGTTTACTATATTTTCTTATTTACCATCGTAAAGCCAATTTAAAAATTTTCAAAACAATTTTTATATAATTTGGGTAAAAAAACTTTTTAAAAAGGTTTTCCTTCCCTTATGCAGGGGTTGAATACAAAATAATACCGAAGTGTCTCTTTAAACAATCTCGTCAAAAAAGCGGTTTTCTAACTAAAATTCCCTTTTAAGCACTTTGTTTATTGGGCTAATTATAATCATGCCAAATTACCTATATCCTTAAATTTTAAACTTGGTTCCATTATAGTGCTAAATATTTTGCTTAGCTCGATATCCAAAAATATACTATTTATAAAAAATTAAAACCCAAAGTTATTCTAACGCTTCAACATCTTCCCTAATTATTTTAATTAAAGGCTGCTTTTATTTTCTAATTAAATAACAAGCCTTAATATTCGAGATCATTTTTTCAGGATAAAATCCTTTTTAAATAATCTCATAATTCCAAATATAATTAGGTAATGGTGGAAGGAGCCGGCTTTTCTAATTAGTTTTTAATTTTGTTTGAATGCTCGTAGAATTTTTATCAAGAGGTTAAATCAACAGGCGCCAAATTGTAAGTAATCAACATCTTAATTAAAAATATAATAATAATTAAAACATTCCTACTAATACGAATTTATAATATTTTTATTTGCCGAAAAAAAATTCACTTTGCAGTACCTAATGGCATAACATGAGGGTACCCAGAGTATAACGTGACAATTTGAGCAAAAGGTACGAGATTTGCTAGTACATTTGCTTTGCTGGCACCTTCCATGTATCATACCACCATGTCTTACACCATCTGGGACATTAGTGCGTGATGTGGATGGTAAACTGAAAAATCATCCTTGATTTGACCATCACGCATACGATGCCCACTTTTTAAATAAGCATACGCCGCATCCACTAGGATCTCTTATCTAGTGATTTCCTTTTGTATCATGTTGTAGACTACTAAACCATTTACAATAGACATAGATATCAATCATATGAGTAAAAAGACAGCAGAACCGATTTTTCCTAGAGCAGCAATATGACCAATTTTCAGGTCCTCGGAAGTACCTAAGTGAAAAATTATGTTTGTTTCTTCATTCGGTTGCATAGGTATCTTGGCGTACGAACAATCCCGTACGAGCTTCTACATAAGTACATAGAGTAATTAATAAATCAGGATCAATTTCTTTAGCCATTATTTACGTTTATTTATTTACTGATGCGCTCATCTTCACTGTCTTCAGACGAATCAAATAATGCGACCAACAACAATAGAGCATAATAATAATAGTAATAATAATATCTTTATTTGCCAGAAAAATCAAAATGGATTGATATAGCAACGTCACCAAGAGGACGATTTATTCGTCTGTAAATATCTAGTATATTTCATTTGAACATATTAAACAAGTTAACATATTAAAACCATAAACAATTTAATAGTATATTATTTAACGAGCGTATAATGTAGGCCATAATAAAACGAGGATAAAGTTTACGGCACGAGCCAAAGGCGAGTGTTGTAAATCATCCGAGTGTATTATGGTTCATTGGTCAAATACTATACTTTATCTAAAACCATCCATTTTTACAGTGCCTGAAAAAAAGTTGAGTTTATATGGGAAATATAATAATTACACTTGTTGTTTTATGATAATTACACTTGTTGTATTATGGATAGCATAATGCTCTTATTATCAGAAGTATTATGCACCTATTATTAAATGGTTGTAGATAAAAACTTAAAAATAGTATTTATACAACAATCCTACATGCCAGAAACAAAAAAGACACGATAAATTTAAAATCTGAAATTAAAATCTTGGACACATTTACTATGAATAAAGTCCAACGTGGCTTTTCTGAATGACGTCAATCTACTCCTACTATCTGTAAGGAGCATATTATAGGCCTTAAATGCTATATAATATGGACCATTTTCAAAGTAGGCCAAATTTTGAGATGGTAGATGAACATCACCTCTTTCTCTTGTTTCAATTGCCATGGAATTGGTATAATGTTTTGAAAATTTTGTTCATATAGGTTATTATGCCTTTTTAGAAACATTGCTAAACCTAAAAATATAGGGATGGGGAATTTAATAATACCCAAAGAACGAAAGTAGGGTCGACATAATTCTCGTAGATGAAGCCTCAGTATACACCTAATAATACGTTTCTATACCAGAATTATGACCTTGGCACCACAAGAAGCTCTCCAGAACATTATGCTGTAGCTTATCATTGATTGTATGGCCGCAAAGTAAAATTGGCGCAAAGTTAAAGTCGTAAGAACATTTTGTATTCTCCTTATCGTAGCACAAACGATATTTACTCTCGATTAAACTAGGTGCTGATCCCAGTGTAACGAGGAATCGAGTGTAACTCTTAAAATTTTTACTGAGTTCACCACTGGTATGTTCTTGCCATTTATTTTTACATAGAGTAAGTCTGTTGAATTTGTGGTTTTGCTAAATGTCACCAGCCCTGTCTTCTCATAGTTCAATCGCTTCCCAAGGACCAGTTTTGCATAGCTCCAGCTGCACGCAAACATCCTCAGTCATTATCATAGTCAAATAGTCTGCATACTGACAATGCTATTAATAAGCATAATAAAAGTACAATGTAACAGTTACTAATTATTACTTACTTTACCACATGGCAAGTACAATAATAGAAGATATTAAAAAAGAAAAAATCTAACTAATGGGAGGTATGAAACTGTTTTTTATTTTTCATCAATTGGTTGATATCAGGTTTGATAGAAGACAGTTGAAGTCTCATATCAGATTCGGCGTCCAGTAGTCTATTGCGATATTTTGTTTTCGTTGCTGCATAGGTTGAGAATCCTGTTTCGCACAAATATGTTGTTGGGAACGGGAGAAGAATATTCAGAGCCATTTTGCCAAGCATTGGATATTCATCACGGATTCTGCACCAAAAATCGTTGAGAGGCGTCGTTTTGAACAGTGACTCCATACTTTTGTCTGATTTTTCTGTGTCTGTCTGACATTTCTAAAAGAGATTCATATATCTCGTTTGACATACTTTCGGGCTTTTCCAAGTTGGGTAAAAAAGGATTATGAATCCATGAATTCAGTTTCATTTTTGTATTCTGTTCTTCGGGAAAATACTTTTCAAAAGATGCGCGCATCGAACTGAGATATTGGACCAATTCTTCAAACACATCATCTTGAAACATTTCTGAGTCGTTATCGCTAACAAACTCACTGAGTGACGTAAAGCTTTCTATTTCTTTCTTACCAACGCAAATAATCCAAAAATATAATTTTCTTTTGAAGGCAGTTATTTTGTTATAGGCCTGAAACACTGTTGTCTGTTTACCTTGCAATGATAAATTCAATTCGTTCAGTTTTTGAAAGATATCCGCCATAAAAGACAATCTGAACAACCAAGTTTTATCATACAAACGGTCCTTCAAATTAAAAGAAGTATCTGCTGAAAGAAACATTTGTAACTCGGCTCTAAGTTCAAATAGCCTTGTTAAAGTGTTAAAGTTTTACCCCGAGACAGCCATCGCACTTCTGTATGGAGCAGCAGTGTTTTATGTTTGCTGCCATAATCTTCACACAATAATGAGAACAATCGGGATTGTAGTGGTCGTGATTTGATAAAATTAATTATTTTTACCGCTTCATCTATAACTAATTTTAGATTTGACGGCATTTGCTTCATCGCAAGTGCTTGTCTATGCAGAATACAATGGCTGGAACTACAATTAGGCGCTTTATTTTTTATTCGTGACACTGCTTTGCTGTTTTACCTGTCATCGCCTTGGTCATCTGTACAAATGTCAATGCAATTGTTCCAACTGAGATTATTTTCTTCAAAAAATATATTTATTTTATTAAAAATTTCTTCCCCGGTAGTGTTTGTGAGCAGCGGTGAACATATAAGCATGTCTTCTTCAAAAGAACTTTCATATGGATATCTCACGATAACCAGCAAGATAGCCAAACCAGCGACATCAGTTGACTCGTCCATTTGCAAGGCGAATCGTGTTTTTTGTAGACGTGTAACTAGTTCTTGTTTGACGTAGCTTGCCAGATCATGGATTCGCCGTGAAACAGTATCGTTTGATAGCGGCACAGTAGAAAGATGCTTTGCAGATTTTTCATCGAGCATACATTTTGTTATGTCTAATACACATGGCTTTATTAAATTCTCAGCGATAGTGTGCGCTTCACCTGCTTGTGCAATGCGATAGCTAACTAAATATGATGCCTCCGTGGCCTTTTCGTTGATAGTTTTTGTTACATGCATCATATTTTTTTGACTTTCCAATAACTGATCTTTTTTACGAACAAAAAATTCTTTATTCTTGTCTTTAGACTCGGGGTGTACAGTTTGTAAATGTCGGCGCAATTTAGCAGGTGCCATGAAACTATTAGGAAGCAGTTTACTACATAGCATGCAGAGAGGTGAGCCGTTGAAACCGTCGAGCTTGACGTCGTGGCATCATCGTCTGGATCGGTGATTGCTATATTCTCCGCGCGTACTGCTTTTGAACATTCAGCGTCATTAGAAGATGTTGTTGCAACACGTTTAACACCTTTAAGCCAACGTTCCATTCTTCTTTATTTATAATGTTACACGTCAGGATGGTGGGGTCTAAATAATGCATAATCGTTACTGCGTATAAGAGACTAAGTTTAGTACAATGAAGAAATGTATAAAACTGGGACAACAGAATACAGCAGGCAGTAGAACAATGAACACTAGTTTCTCACTAGCGAGCTTGTAAGTAGGTAGGTAGGAACTTATCGCTCCGAACGCTAATCGTCAACTGACTGACGAGGCGCGACGCGCGATCGCCGCTTTTATACTTAGTCCTAGACTCGATCTCGAATATTCTCGAAAATACTCGAGTCGGCGCCTTTGATAAACAAAAAGCAAAAATAAAAAGAGAAATATAAAAATTGCGTTGTAAACAATTCTTGAGGAACCCCTACAGAGGTACAGCGGAACCCTAGGGTTCCGCGGAACACACTTAGAGTATAGCTGCTCCAGATCATTAAAGAATGGTTCGCCCAGGGCATTGAACCTTCTTCTTGCGAGGCCGGGGCATTCACACAAGAAATTCTGAATACTTTTCTCCTCTTCTTCATCTCTGCAACTTCAATAGAAGTCGTTCGTTAGTTGGTATTTGCATACGTTCAGCATATCTACCGAACAGGCAATATCGGTTGACTACGGCAGTGATGTTTCTTAGGTCCTTCCGAATGTGCTGAAATAGCGCTATGGTTTTCCAGTCGTCAAGTAGGGGGCCACAATTGCCTGGAGATGCTACAAGTTTTCAGCCTGTCCATCTGTTTGTTTAGCTATCCGATCTATCTCCTCTTTGACTAATCCCAGGGGTCTTGCCACAGTATTCTCTGCTAGTTCGACAGACATGCTTGCGCCCTCCCTGGCGAGCGCATCAGTAGTCTCGTTGCCATATATGTTGCTGTGTTCAGGAACCCAACACAAGGTGATTCGATGTTGAGCACCAAGTGTGCAGAGATTGTTGCGACAGCGCCTTACTAATTTTGACTTAGTACTGCTGGAGCAAATTGTCTTTATGGCTGCTTGACTTTCTAGATAGATAGCTATAGATGTAGCTCTCCTCAAGCCAGGGTGATCCCACAGGGTATTGACTGCTTTATCCAAAAATTTCTGCCTGTAAAATGCTGCAGTAGTCAGGGAGTTTATACGACCTCTGTATTGTGTCTGCCTAACAAATACGAGTTTAGCAGGGAAACACATACTCTTCGATTCCCATAAAGAGCCAGTCTCTGCACTAAAAGCTTATGGTATACGTGTCGAAGGCCTATGAGAGATCAAAAAATAGTCCCGCAATTATTTTTATTTTTATCGACATTATCCACAATATAAGTAATTGCATTGAATATAATATATCTCATTCTCTTTATCGTAACGGTTCCTTGCAAGTTCCACAATGAAACGATGAGAATATACACCAATTTTTACGCTAGAAGAATACGCTGCTGCTGAATTTTATAATGTGCATTTTTTATGTTTCTTAAATATACATATAGAAATCATAATATAATACTATTTTCAATGGATATTTAAAATCAGCTATAAGTTCCCGAAAACTTGCGTGATTTCATAGCCCGTCTAGCTCTGATTCAATAAATAACAAAAACCAAAAAATACAAGATGTATTTCTAGCGATCAAAAATTGTTTCGCCTGAATATTACTGTTAAAAAAGACAAAAATGATAAGTATTCTATTTATCACTTGTCGCCTTCAGCAGACTGAGAAAAATAAGTTTCTAAAATATTGTTTGATTTAATAAAGGAAATGGCGGGAATTTGGTAGGCGTGTCAGGCCAAGTTAAGAAGTTATATCTATCAAGTTTCCTTAGTTTCTGCTGTGTTGGATAAAAAACAGTGTAATGGAGGAAAGATAAAAATCCATTTGTTTAGTGTGTTTAAGACTATAAAATGTTATACTAAAAATAAATTATATAAAAAAAATGTGGCTGGGTCTTGGAGATAAATATTAACAACGTATAAAACCGAAAGGCATGCCAACATTCCATGAAAAAGAAAGCGTCGAAAAATGCTTGTTGGTTAAAATAATTAAGTTAGATAGGTTTATACCGCATAAATTATTTCTAACTTGGAATAAAGTCAGTAAATGCAGTGCAGTTTTTTTTTTGGAAAAATGCTTGGACACGGGTATTAATATTTTAAGTTGTGGTGTTTTATTTAAAAAAAATATTGATATAGTGTGTCCCACATTAGATGTATGACGATATCGATTATTTTGTTAAATGGCAACCCTTGTTTCTTATTGACTATTTCTAAATTGAATATTAAGTTAAACATAAGTACCAAATTTTAAATTTGTATCCCTCGTCATGTACCGTGCGAGCAAAAATTATTTTCATCAAACAGGGCCTTGCATCTAAGAGCGTAACGCTTAGCCGTAGAGCTTAATACCTGTTTGGATTCAGTGACTACCTGAATTAACAATCAATCAGTTATTCCGTCATCTTTGACTTGTTAAAAGTAATTTGATTCATCGCTAATTTTTCCAATTTCTTGAACAATTCACACAATGGGCTTTATGGAACAGCACAAAATATTCATGGTTGAAGCGTATTTTCGAAACAGGGTTAGAGTAAACGGTGAGTGGCAATACAATCCGGGTTTGTGCATGGACGATTTTCACGAACATTTTCCTAACGTTGCTTTTATCGATGGGGATTTTTATTATTGCCTGAAAAGAACCGTGGCTGTGTTTAGGAAAACGGAAAAGCAGAAAGACCATCTGTAAGAACAAAAAAACTTGTTGCAAACGTTCATCAAATAATGCAAAATACGCCAACAAATTGTATAAGACGCCTGTCCCAAGAAGTGGGAAGATCAATGGCCAATTTCAGCAATGTATGTAATTATTTTTCTTTTTCTTTCTGTATATTCTTACTTTGTTACTACTATATTACTACTACTACTACTATTATACTAGCCAGTATCCGTTATCTATGCTCGCAGTAATTAATTCGTGAAAAATATATAGAAATTTGACACTTGATTATTTTGTCTAACTGACGGACGCTTTAAAGCAGGTTAAAGGGTGAACAGGTGAAACGGGTATCCATCTATCAGGTATTAATCGTACGGTAGACGAACATTTTCCGAATTTAAAACTGAAGAAAAAAGGCGTTTTTGAATTAAAAATCCAACGTTTTAGATCAAAACTTATATGAGAAATCGGATAAGCTCATTAAAAATACGGCATCCCATTTAAAAAAAATATCAAAGTGACCCCTAGTACTTTTGTTTGATGTTCAATTGTTTTTTGCTGAAGATATTCGAATTCGCGGGAGAAAATGACTTAAGATGGCTATTTCAGTTTTTTTTTATAAAAGAACAGGAAAAGTCAAAAAATCGCCTTGTCTAGTCTTGGTTGGATAACCCTGTACATTATGTCTACCAACCTTCCTTCTCACATTATTTGAAACGTTTTTAAATGGAAATAGATTGGATTTTTGAGAGGTAAAGTTGTAACTAATTAACTTTTTTTCCCATAGAACTATTTGCGATAAAAATTTGATACTATCAGGATATGGTAATGTTGATGCAAGGAATCGAATTCAATAAAAAAAGAGTAGTGTTACATTTGAAAAAAAAACATTCCTCGAGTTACAGAAAAACTAAAAATCTGGCAACGTCGCAATTTGTCAATTTTCAATTCAATTTTTTAAGTTATCCACCTGCACCAAAATTCATTAATTAGCCTTGGCAGTTTTAAAAAAGATTAGCCGTTCCGGTTATTTCAACTAACCCTGTATATTAGAATATTTATACCGGGGCGCGTCGGTCTATTTACAAAAAGCTATACAATCATTTTAAAATATTTTCATTGTAATGTATATAGGTCCATTAGGACCACGTTTTAAAATTATTTTGAATTATACACGGTGATTCAAAAAAAAGTTACCGACGAAAGTTGTAATAATTCAAATGGATTACCCTGTATATTATGACATATTTCGATAGCGCTGAGTAAATAAAAGGCTCTGTAATAATACCTATACTTAAGTCTTGAGGTTTCTGAGATATTTAGCTTCTTTTGAAAATGCAAACTTTTAAAAATTCAAGGAGCGTATCTACTTGTCGTACATATTTGAGGCGACTGTTTCAAATCGAATTGACACTTTAGAAAAATTACCAGATTTAATCATAGAAAAAAGACCCTTTCAAAAAACAGTACAGGGTGTGTGAAATGTGCGTTTGAATTTCTTACCTTTCTTATTTTAAATGAATGAAATATTTATTATCGTAATTTGATTTTGTTTCATGTTAATTTGTTGTTCAGAGTAGTTATTGCTTTTGGCATACGAGGAAGAAAAACAGACATATTCTAGAGCAAGGCAGATGTTAGTCAGCCGGTCATAGTTTTTTCTTAAGTTTCTCTGCATTTATTAAAAAAAAAAAACACTGGCATACTATTATTCGTCAGTGCTAATGGAACTGATTACTACCAATAAAACACTGTTCTAGCAAATCTGGAATTGATATAGGCGATATAGCACTAAAGCGGGTCTGATACAGTAACAACTTATTTAATATGGGTTAATACAAAATAAGCTGTCAATGCAAACTATGTTTTAGCAAACCTGGTATGTTAACTTATTTTCCTCA
Organism: Polydrusus pterygomalis; assembly: GCA_963969555.1. Classification (NCBI taxonomy): domain Eukaryota; kingdom Metazoa; phylum Arthropoda; class Insecta; order Coleoptera; family Curculionidae; genus Polydrusus; species Polydrusus pterygomalis. Next base: position 125,516,831 of record OZ018375.1, read on the forward strand.
GTGTGTGTGAAAAGACTATAATAAATAAAATATTTATTCCTATTACGACGACCATTTTTATATTATGGGTGAAGGTTGAAATAAAACAAAGTGTAATCATCAACATTTTTTTATTTGGTCTTAAAGGACCTTGAACCTGGACTATTGTATTTTTTTTTAAAGAATAATAAACCATTTTTGTGCAGACCACGCATTTGGAAACAATTATTCTACTCCATTAAACATGGAAAAAATTAAATTGCAGAATCGGCGCCAAAAGCTTTTCATTATTATTCTGCCGACCAATTCGCAGCAAGAAACTCTTAATTTAAGTTAAAGAGAATTTTATTGAAGTTAAGTTATATTTCTTCGCTGCTGGAATTTAAAATGCATTCGAGATAACTTTGTGCAAAATTAATTGCATTTCCTAGTTAAATTTCATTAAATGGATGGTGCGGAATGGGATGCATTGAATGCTATATCACGCAACATCCAATGGATAGAATTATACATGATTGTTTTTAATACTTTTGTTATAATTCAATATATTATTTATTATGCGATACAGAAACACAATACTACTCATTTAATATTGTTCTTGAATTTAACTAATTTTTTTTTATTAAGGAAGTACTTTAAATAAAATAATGTTAAATACAAAAACAGTTTTGAGATTAAACCAAAATGCTGTTTTATTATGTAATGCGTCTTAATTTTTTTTAAATGTTCTTATTTTGACAACATGAAATAGTATTTTTAATACCTGGCATTTTACAAAAATGGTTTTTCTAATTTGCAATAATAAATTTAATACTCACTAACCACCCCTAACAAACATTTAAAACCTTAGCGACCTCTAATTTAAAGAGAACGACCTATTTAAGTAAAAAATAGACAATTTTTTTACTTTCAAATCGGCTTTTCAGAGAAAACGGCCAAAGAGACTAACTGTTTGGTAAAAAGAAAGTGATTCGAACTCATTATAACGCCTTCAAAGTCGGAAAATATAAGAGGCCCAAGAGATGGTCCAAAATATTATATATTCACCTTGTAAATCGACTTGATAGTTATATCTAACGAAAGTCAGTAATAAACACCAAAGCAGGTTATTTTTTTACCTTAGATTGGGTCTAAAAGCCCAAAAATCTTTTAGGCCCATAAATGAAGAATACATTACTTCATTTTGTCTTTAATGTATCTTCACGGTTAGGTTACAATGGGAACATTTTTTGAGGTGATGTATAATCAATATTACTCTTACATTTTGTACTTGAAGCCCAGAAACCTTTAAAGTATAAAATAGGTTATAGTAATGACTGAAATAATTTCTCTATAGCCAAACATTCCTCTTCTTTTCGAAATCATGACCTTTAGGAAAAATATTTGACGTATGGTGTTATTATCTTAAATTAATTTTGTTAAATTACTTGTAACACTTCAACAAAAACCAATATCAAACTGTTTATCACAGAGCATCTAACATTTGCAACAATGGCGAAATAAAAACGAATACAGAAACGAAAAAGAAGCAAGCAGTTCTTACAATACCTTATGTTAAGGGGATTTTTGAAAATATAAGAAGAATAACCAAAAACTATATTATGAAAACAGCCTTCAAATCCGGAAATACGCTAGAAGCTTTCTTACAAAAGTAAAGCCCCCCCCCCCCCCCGTAATCAAAACACAAAAAATTGTATCTATCAAAACAAAAAGACCTCTTCCCGTACAAGTTAACAACATCTGAAACATACTCAAAGAGGCAAAACTTCGAGATAAGGTATAGCTGAACATGTATGGACAAACCAACATAATATACTTACAGTGGTCAGAAGCCAAGGTTTTAGACTCGGAACAGCACTGGAGAAAACGAAAATTCAAAGAAGCAGCTTTTATGAATCAAAACCAGTGGCGCAACCAGGGGGGGGGGGGCAGCCCTCCCCCCCCCCCCCCGAGCTTAGAAACTTAGCCTATTCGTTTAATTGTAAACCAATTTTTCATGTCACGCGAACTATTTTCGCATGTTTTTTGCGATCTCAATGTTTTATGGATTTGTAATTTTTTTGTTTATCAATGTAACATGGATTCTTACGTTTTTTGAGTAATTAAAGTATAAATTTTAATAAACAGGTCAAAATAAAATTGTACATAATGATTAAAAAAAAAAATTTCGGATTCGAGTTTTTTCCGTTTCTTTACATTTTTTGAGAAGATTTACCATAGTAATGTATATATTTTTTTACACCATCAGAAAGTGGAGATTTCAACGAACAAACCGCCCACCGACTTTTTTAAAACAGCAGATATTTTGACGTGAGAATTTTCGATTGAAAATAAGGGTGCTTTTTCGATATTAAGTCAAAATAAGGTGAAAAAATAAATATTTTAAATCAAAATAATTACAGTGTGTTGGGGACATAAAAAGGTAAGTTATCACCAAATTTCGTAAAAACATAATTTTTTTTGTAAAAGATAAAAATAAAAAAAAACACAAACTTGGTTATTTGAATTTTTCACATAAATTTTGAGGCAATGTGAAAAAAGTGTTAATACAAAAGTAGTAGATATTTTTATTACCTACAACTTTGCCATTTAACATTTTTCCGTAGGACTTGTAGTTTTCCCGGAAATCGAGATAAATCGTTTTCTAGCCCTAAAAACTCACCCCCTTCCACTTCCCTACGAATTATTTTTTCTTTCATTTTTGTTATATTTTCTTTCTTTTCCAATGGGTTTCATCCTACTATTATTTTTTTGTTTCAAAAATTATCGACCCTGGTCTACCTATTTATGCGAACCACGATATTGATATTACCGTGGAAGAAATTCTGGACGAAATGGCAAAAACAAAACGAAGAATTTTACTTTAATATTAGTATTATTAGTGATTACTTACAACTTATTGTATAAGGTTTTTGTTTTGTTTTAGTATAAGTATGCTTAATATATGCGTTACTTATTTTAAATACATTTTTACTAATTAAAATAAAATCTCTAAATTTTTTTTTCATAAATATTTCTTTAGGGCTAGCGGCGTATTATTGCAGAAGTTTTAGGGGGCTGTCGCTCTCGTCAATCATACGTATTTTACCCAAAAAAGGGCGTGGCACCCAAAAAATTTTTAGCCTGCGGCGCAACAAGTTAAAGCCCCCCCCCCAAACAAAATTTCTGGTTGCGCCACTGATCACAACACCCATATATTAAGTAAACCAAGTATGGATATCCCCAATATCTGGAAACCTCTTCTTGTCCATAACCAACAGCTCAAGTAGCCTTAGAATTATAATTTATTTTTACACTTAAAAACGGTTAGAGATAACCGAAACGATGTGTTAGGTAACAAAATAAAGACAATGGAAGTCCGACAAGGTAATTTCCTTGATATTACTTCATTGTCTACGTCTACCACCTTCAAACAAAAACCAATATATTCAAAAAGCGAGCACATAAACGAGCTAACTCATTCGTCCAAGCTCATAATATTGGCTATATTTTAAATTTTTTTTATTTTAATTTTAAATTTACCTTGTTTTTTTTAATTAAATGCCTTTTTTCGGGGGCGCGGTTAGTTTTTCAAGGCAAAATTGAAATATATGCAAAAATTCTTACGCACACCTAATTTTTCACCTCACATCGATGAAATAGTGATTTTGTAATAATCTATATACTACCACGCCATTTTAAAAATCAATGACACGACATGACATGTTCTGATTTAAGAAAACTGCTGCCTCCTGCGCTTTGATAAAAATAAAAACAACATAATTATTTTATCTTTCTTTAAAATTGTGGTTATGGTTTTATATAAAATTCATAGCCCATTACAGGCCCAACATAGGACCACAAAAAACCATAGAACTAAAATAATTAGGTCCCTGAATACAATGACCTGTTACATACCATATATTTATTTAATTTAAACCAACAAAACAAAAACTTTCTACATATACTATCTTATTAACTTTAGTAATTTATCTAAAGAAGTGTATTTTATTGATTTTATGTCAAGTTTGATAACAGCGCTTCTTTTGATGCACGTGTTAAATACGTGGACCACACAGCTAACCAGACAAATTGTGAACCCTGGAATCTTTGAAGGCTTTGAAATGCAAACAATATGTTCTATATATAAGAGGTATTTGGCCCTCCTCTCCTTATGATGACATTATTAACGTGTATATATTTTTTAGACAATAGTTTGATTTAATGCATAAGGATTCCTATACTATATTCAGATTTCATTTACACCGGGGTAAGCACGAATTGACCAATAACAGTTAGTACTTCCTCCTTCTAGTTTTGTTAACCCTTACATAAAGGAAATCTGAATATAGTATAGAATATAAAATACCTAATTTTTAAGTTTTTATGTTTACTGGGAATCAGAAAAGGAGGAAAGGGTACCAATTTAAGACATACTTTATTTTATATGTCCTTATATTAAGTGGCAACCAATATTTAAAAAAACTGGAAAAATTACGGGTTTAAATAACATTATTTTGCTAAATTATATTTAAGACATGAATGGATACTTTTTGTCCTTTTAATCTCAATAGGGAACTTTCCAATTATTTTTTTTTCATTAATATGATAGTTAGGCCTAAAAAAAATATTCCCCAATTATTACTCCCTGAAAATCAGTAATAACTTGGTAAAAATTCTTTAAACTTTCGCGCGGGTCAAAAGTATTTCAAACGACCTTTTAAGCGCGCCAAGCCCGATGACGTCACGAAGTATGACTTTTCCGTCATCCGTCATCCTGACCAGTGGCCGAGCTACCGAGTTTGCATTTGGATTGCCGTGTGTTATTGTTATTGTATTGTTGTTTTAAGGTGGAATTCTCAACGACGTTCAATTTATTGCCAACCTATAACCTATTTCGTGGATGTCATCATGACAAATAATACTTCGTGACGTCACGACCCGTTTTTACCCGCTTGGGATAATTTGAATTTTGGGGCAGTTTTAAATCTTTCTAGCGGTCTTTTGGGACGAAATATGTTGTTTTATATACTTATGATTTATAGAATTTTTTCACCATTTAAAATTTTTGTCAAGTTTCCTATTGTTGAAAGCAATAAAAGTAATTGACACTTTTTAACTGACTTTAATTTCGAGATTTTTCTCACAAACGAAACTAATATTTCCAAAAAGAATCTATTACGTACAAATTTTAAGTTCAAAACGTTAAAATAACGTGAACTGCAGACGTAATACACTAATTTTGCATAATTTTGGCAGCTCATTAAATTTTATTCTAAACGAAAATAAAAAACAAAACCATATTTTCTAGCGGTTGGCGACATTGTGTTTTGTTTTTTTAGTTCTGCTTCTGGCTTCCCAAATGCCTGCAAAACAATGTCAGATTCCTCCAATACTGCCAATTATACACAATAAAAAAGATTGAAACAATTTAAATGACAATTTTTGTCCTTACCTTTAAATACGCCTTCTTTAAAATATATTAAATTGTGTTACAGGTCTCCGGTATCATCTCACCCAAAGTTTGAGGTGAGATAATAACCATAAAATTTAAATCTTCGTAACTTCTGACTGTAGCACGGAGTTGCTGCAAATTGCTCATGTAGTGTTATAGCTTAAATTAACTGCGTATCTTGTTTGATGATGCTTGATGCTTTTAACTTGCTTCGAAGTTATTTGACGAATAGAGTGCAAGTAGTTTAGTCTAATGGAGATTTTTCTGAGCAAAGAAATCTCTCGTGTGGAGTACGCAAAATCTATATTTCATATACACCTGATAGTATTGATGAAGCGAACCGGAAATAACTGCCGACCTGGATGCCCTCTTGAATGTTTCCCATTCTCATTGTTTGAGTCTGAATCCTAGTAAGTCTCAGGTTTTATTGTTTGGAAAAAGTCATAGTAGAGAGACATAATATTAATCGTGTTGGTGTTTGTCCTAATGATGTTCAGTTGGAACTTGCCAAGAATTTGGGTCTATTGATGGATAAGGATCTTATATTTTCTGCGCACATTAGCAATTGTATTAAAAAGCATTTGGCAATCTAGAACTCATTTATGATCAAAAAAATTTATTTATTGCTTTGCTTAGGGCAATGTTATCTGAATCCCTAGTCTTGTCACATTTTAACTATGCGGATGTTGTTCATGATCTTTGTCTTCTCGATGAGGATATTCGTCGTATTCAGTTAATACAACATTGTAATGTAAGACTAACAGGTGGCATTAGAAAGTATGATCGCGGTGTTTCTACCAAAATAAGGGAACCTAAATGGTTAAAGATGGATGAAAGACGTGTTGCTTGCGCTTACTTTATATAATAAAATCATCTGTAACAAATGCACATACTATCTTTATGATAAAATTAAGTTTCGAACTGATTTACATAACCTTGAATATTCCGTGTCCAGTTTCAGCTCGTTCAACAGGTTAATATCGGAAAACTGGGTTTTCTTTAAAAGCCATTGGTTTTCCCACTTTATTCTTTTCATTATTGCTTTTTATGGCACATATTTTGTCTTCATAGTTAGTTTTTTGTTGAACTGGTTAACAAAACTCGCGTTCGCCATTTTCTTTGCCGAGCGGCTCGTCGAGCAAACCGGCGTTATATTCTTTCCAGAGCATGTCATAGACGGGGCTTGTGGACAACACTAATGTTAATAAAACCTTTACAGATAGAGTAAGACAAATAGTCTAAAACCCTAGCGGCCAGACAGAATTAAACGTTGTTATTTATGGTTAAATTTACGCCAACCTATCTTTTATTTAAAAAATACTGAAAATGTACAGCGTATTTTACAGTCCCAAAAACGCAGGGATGTCCTTCTTTATATTACAAACGTGAACAGGCTACACAAACAGCAGTAGTAAATCTACCTAGTTGCCGCCGGGCAATAAAGTAATTTTTTATTCAAAGCGTAGAGAAACATCGTTCAGAGATAGAAAATTGCATTTTTTCATGAGGCAAATGTGGAAATAATCTCACTGTTAAAACATAATGGTTTGGGAAAAGTATTCAAACTGCTATTATTTTTAAAACAAAAGCCTTAATTTGTTTGTGAAAAATAGACATTATTTAGAAATTCAGTTTATACCGGACTGGCCATGTAAATTTTACCATAACCCCAAATATTGGCTCTGCTATTAATGTTTTAGCGAACACATTCTTGTATAATGTATTCTTAATAAATATAGTTAAAAAAAACTAAAAAATACGCTTTAAATTAATCAAACTAAAAAGCGGAAAATAAATATAGTTTCAAATAATTCTTGAAATTCATAATATAGGCAGAAAATAATAATGAACGATAAACATTAGTATTATTGTGAAAAAAGCGTGGGGTGCTCGATATACGAAAAATACATGCCCCATGCTTTTTTTTCACTATAATACTAATGTTTATGGTTTATCATTATTTTCTGCCTATATTAAGAATTTCAAGAATTATATTAAACTAAGTAAGTAGGTATATTTATTTTGATTAATTATTAAAGCGTGTTTTTTAGTTTTTTTAAACAATATTTATTTTTCATTTTTTAGTTTGAGTTTTTGTTAAGAAAACAATTTTTTTTGAGTAGATTGAGCTAGATTAGTAGGTTATTGTATTGTCAGCGGTTCTTGATAAGTCTACAAAATTTAAATTAAATCTGACCGTTTAAAGTGGGTCAAAATCGGGTTCAAAGAAGTCGGTTACAAACAAACAAACATACAAACCCGAACAAACGACAAAAAATTTCAAAATTAAAAAAAAAAATTGTCAAAATTTTATTTTGACGGGTAGAATTTTTTAAAAAATTTTTCTCTATTCTTAGCGACAATATCTATACGACTAACTAAAAAGTAGATATGTATAACATATAAATATAGTTTGTTTATCAGGTAATAATAACGCATTATTAAGTGACAATAAACAACCCCTAATGATATACCTGCAAACCCTGGAAACCCCCAGTTTCTGGTCTAGACGATTACCTCAAAAAAGTAATAACAATTATACCCATACTTGTGTATAACCAAAATCTACTTAAATATAATTATTATAATCTTCTGATCTTTTTTGATAAAGCGGAAAAGATAAAAATATGCTCTTAAATAATAATTTCTGAAAAATATGCATTTTATTATAAAATTGACAAAATATGCAAAAAATTCATGTATTATGTATTTTGCATAATACCTATATTCCGCCCTTTAGTTATTATGATTTCAAATTTTACTATACGTTTTATTTATGATCAGTTTCAACATGTTCTACAGTATTCAAGAAAAATTAACAATGATGAAGTGGTACTACATGGAAAATCATTCTGGTAGTAGTTTTCCGTTACGTGTAGAATTGTATTCTTTATCTAATTGCTTTTGGCATTTGAAAGGCCCACTGCTGTAAAATTAAAAAGTTTTCATTTTTGTCAAGCGGGCTTTGACTATAACATTCACAAAACCAACATGGTCACGTTTTATATTTGACAAGTAAATTTATACAAATACGGATAAAATATACGGTTAGAAATAGGTATATATTATTACTAACAAAGTTACTTAGGTTCTAATAAGGTATCCAAAAATGCTAATATATAGGAAATTCTATTTGAAATAGCAAAAATGGCCATAACTTCCGGTATAACCGGAAGTAATTCAAACGTGACAATATAATACTTTAAAAGTTTAAAGTCAATTATGGGAACAATTCACGAATTTAAATTTTTACAATAAATGGAAGATGTATCGTCTGGACTATTAATGCAGGAACGCCAATGTAATGGGTTTTTTGAAGGCAGGCCTTGGGGCTAGACTTGGGCTAGACAGACAAAATACTATTAGAACTGTAGCGGCGATGACGGTTTTATCCTTATCCGCAAAGCCTATATAAGCTAACTTTAAAGACGGCAATTACTTAGCATTTACTTATACAGTGAGGACCTAAAGTCCGTCCCCCCCCCCCTTCTAACTTCTAAACCGTTCGGTATATTTTAATGAAATTTTGAACGATAATATTTGAGCAAGTCTTGCACTTTTTGACATACCAATGACAGCTTTAAATGTCAAGATGACAGCTGGGTCCGCTTTTGGAATATTTTTTTAAATGGAACACCCTGTATATTTTTACATTTTTAAATTCCACATAAAATGATAATTATTTTTTTTTAAATGCATTATTAGTCTATACTTCATAGTTTCCGAGATATTGACTCTCGAAAAGTGACATTTTTGAACTTTGACAGCATATAACCTTCTAATAGTACGTCTTAGAGCAAAACGGCTTACATGTCCCTATCTTCAATTTTTATTATCTTCCCAAAAAGATCAACTTCCGGTTAAACCGGATGTAACTCGAAAGCAGGAAATATAGTTGTTCCGGTTTAACTGGAAGTTGATTTTTTTGGGAAGATAATAAAAATTGAAGATAGGGACATGTAAGCCGTTTTGCTCTAAGACGTACTGTTAGAAGGTTATAAGCTGTCAAAGTTCAAAAATGTCACTTTTCGAGAGTCAGTATCTCGGAAACTATGAAGTATAGACTAATAATGCATTTAATAAAAAATAAATATAATTTTATGTGGAATTTAAAAATGTAAAAATATACAGGGTGTTTCATTTAAAAAAATATTCCAAAAGCGGACCCAGCTGTCATCTTGACATTTAAAGCTGTCATTGGTATGTCAAAAAGTGCAAGACTTGCTCAAATATTATCGTTCAAAATTTCATTAAAATATACCGAACGGTTTAGAAGTTAGAGGGGGGGGGGCGGACTTTAGGTCCTCACTGTATGTATTCCCAAACTAAATTAAGCTTTTCCTCCCATACAACCTTATTTTCTTCATTTGCTTAATTTAAATTTACCGCCATACTGTCTGGTTTTTGAAGCTGTCATACTGTCAATTTATTCATCTTTCATTCACCCTCCGCTACACGTTGACCGTGGACGTGAACATAAAAGAATTTTAACTTAATTTTCTAAAATGTTTGATTGTATTACTACTTTCCGTTTAATATCTAAATTAACCTCTTGAACGGGCTATTGGGCTTTAACCCACAATACCCCAAAAACTATTTTCAAAATTCTGATGTAGGTACTTTCTTTTTTAACCAAAAAAGTTTCATAAAAAGGATATAAATTTTACTTCTGATTTTAATTTCAAACTTTCATTTTGACAGATCATGAATTCTACCTAAGTTTCTTAACTTTATACTGTCCTACAGACATATTATCAATGATTTTACAAAAACATTTTTTATATAAATGATTTAAAAATCTTTGACACCTTCTCTTTAGAAGTCATTTTTTCTTCCTCTTTTAGTTTGGTTGTTTATACTTCATTTACCAACTTTCTTCACATGCTCAGCATGTTTTACCTCTCATCAATTTTTTATATACGTCACTTCTAAATTTCAATTTTTCAATGCCATAAAAGCTCCATTAAGGTTTTATACCATTTTCTCTTCTGCTAATACCATCAGCACAATATAAATTTTTTCTGTCTCTTGAAGATGAACGTTTCTCCGTTCTAAACATGTACAGACCCATAAAAAATGTATTTCTATTAAATTTTGCGGAGGAAGACTTTTAGTTGTTTCTTTCTTTCCTACATTTTCAACTCCACTGTAAGTATGGACTACTTCTTCAAATTTACTTGTAAATTGCAGTAAGACACTAGAAAAGTAAATGTAAGTCACATAAGTCCACTGTGCAAGACACTTAGATTAGAAAATGAAATTTTGTGCTTCGTCATTTTTCAGTTAGAGTCTGAAATTTAGTAGATACAGGACCCAAAACAAAAGTAGGGCAAGAATAATGGAGCCAAGCTAATAAATTACAAATAAAGTAGGTCATTTCTATAATGCATCATATGCTACCACATTATTGGTCTAGCCGAATCATATTTCTCGCATGTTTAAAGCTAAAACGTTATGGGCTGTCATATTAAAATTATAGTCAGCTGAATTGGGGTAAATTTAGATACAAATTGATTTAAAATTTGCCAGTAAAATTAAAAACGAAGTTAAATTGATTTCGCCTCATTTTTAATTACATTTGAAATGAACTTTCAGAGCAATCAACTTTTATAGTTTGCCTTTTCGAAATTTCAATAAAACATTTTTCAGTTTTTAGCAGTAACAGAAGCTAAATAAAGAAATGTAGCTATTTTATATGGATAAAATCAGATTGGCATAATATCACTGACCATAATAAGCTTTAGAGAAGCCATGTAGGTAATATTCGTAAAATATCGGAGCAGTATCATTAAAAAAAATCATAGTCTATTGAAGAAAAGCTGTTTAAAGTTCAGGCGATCTTAGTTGAATCAATACGGAATAAAACGATCTTGCGTGAAAACTCTAAAAATCAGGTGTCCTAGGGACTTTTTAAGTAGCACCCTGGGTTTTTTTAAGTGTCCTAGTAACGTCCTGTTTTTAGAATTCGCCCTCTAATGCGGTGGACGATGACGCGTCTCGCCGGTGGACGCATTGATGCATTTTTAAAACAAAGCTACAACGTGCACGCTGCTTGTCGCCCCTTTTCATACTTATTTCGTGTACTATAGTTGTTTAAGCTAAGGTAACTAGAATACTTTTAAACTTATTTACGGTTTTAGCGTCTCCTGATGATGAACGTTTCTACGTTCGAAACATGTAGAGACCCCTAAAGAATTTCTATATTCTTTTAATTTTGTGGAGGGACATTTAGTTTTTTCTTTCTTAATAATAATATGTGTCTATAGACGCGTGTCATTGTCAGTTGTAATGACTACTTTGTTTGTCATAGCAAAGGTTGATGTTTAGAGGATTTTGCGAAAAATCGTAAATAAGTTTAAAAGTATTCTAGTGGGCAGATAAGAAATGTTCTCGCCTATGCATTGTAGCATCGTGTTTTAAAAATAAAGTTTTTTTAAAAAATTTTAAAGATCAATTAGTATTACTTTTCCACTTCCCGGTATATAAAATTCCATTTTCCAAAAATTCATTATCGAGAACAATAATATCCCATTCCACAACCGGAATTTCCTGTTTCACGCTTTATTATATTTTTGAAATGGTATCCAATTTTATTTTACACCCCTTTAATGGTAAAAATTTGAGAAAAACTTTTTTTTTTCACAGAAACGGATAAAGTAGGACAAAGAATTTTATAGGAACGTTATTCGAAATCGGGGGACCGTGAAGGCCATTCGATAGGCCCTCTTCTTCCTATCCATCGATTTGGGAACGTGACATCCAAAAATTTTCTAACTTCGTGAGTAAAATGCGGAGGAGCTCCATCTTGCTGATACCAGGTTAAGTTAATATCAGCATTTAAATTGTTTATAGCTGGAACTATTTCTTGCCGAAGAAGCCGGAGATATCGATCACCGTTCAAATTTCCCTCGATAAAAAAGGGTCCAATTACATGTCCCGCAAACAATCCAGCCCAGACATTAACTTTTCTTGGGAACCGTGTATGCAGCTCTTCTTACCAGTTAGGGTTATTTCGCGCCCAGTAACGGTAATTTGGCTTATTCACCATTCCGTGTAGTGTAAAAGTCGCTTCATCGGAAAACACAATATTGTTTGAAAAGTTCGGGTTTTCTTCCATATTTATAGTCATTAGTTCGCAAAATTCTAGCCTTCGATCACAATCAACGTCAAAAAGTTCTTGTACAACATTAATTTTGTGTGGATGCATTTTCTCAGTATGAAGAACGGTTCGTACAGATTTTTGATCAATTTCATGATCCAAAGCAAGCTGATTGGTGGATTGTTTGGGATTTTCTTCTATCGCAAGCAGAATGTCCAGCTTTTTTTCCTCGGAGGTAGCAGTCCAAGGTCTTCCAGATCTTGGGCGGTTTTTTACAGTACCAGTCATTCTGTAACGCTCAATAGTTCGAAAAACTGCATTTTTTTTAATGTGCCTGTCTGGATGCAAATTATTGTAAATATTACATACCTCCTGATATGATCTCTGTTTATCGCCAAACCCCCTTAAAATTAAAATATCAATTCTCTCTGTTTCAGTAAGTAAAAATGCCATGCTATTTTCTTTTTTGTCTATTTTTGTCAGAATTTGAGTTTCAGATGTCAAACTATTAATTATTTATTAGTAACCATGGTCGTGCCTTATTTGTTGTTCACTATGTTCGAAAATCGCATCGTTATACGTTACTATTTGAAACGCCGATTTCTAGGAAAGTAATGAATTTAGGTATAACACATGGTAAAAAATGTTTAAAATTGAGTCGACAATCAAAATAAGTAAAAATATACAGGGTGTTCCATTTAAGAAAATATAACTATCATTCTCCACAACTTTGTGGGCGACCCTGTATATTTCAATTTATCACCGATATGTAGATTTTTAATAGCCCTACATTTTTTATATAAGACCTTTTTTGATAACCCCTGTATATTTTGAAATGATCGACCGTTCTGGTAATTTTTCCTAACCCTGTATGATGGTTTGTTTGAAGAGAGCGGCTGCGAAAACCCCATTAACCAATTTTGCAGGATTGAAAGCGCATTAATTTCCGAAATATTCTAATGGACGCTCACCGTGAGACACTCTGTCTTTCGAACGTCAAGTTGGACTAAATGGGTTATTTGGAATATCTATTGATCTTTAATCTCTATTATTCTACTATTAATACCGTGCGAGCAAAAATTATTTGCATCAAAGAGGGCCTTGCATCTAAGGACGTAATGCTTAGCCGTAGAGCTTAATACCTGTTGGGTGTCAGTAACTACCTGAATTAACAATCAATCAGTCATTCCGTCATCTTTGACAGTCGTTACAAGTAAGTTGATTCATTGCTAATTTTTCTTGAACAATTCACACAATGGGCTTTACGGAACAGCACAAAACATGCATGGTTAAAGCGTATTTTCGAAACGGGGTAGAGTAAATAGTAAGTGGCAATACAATCCGGATTTGTGCATAAACGATTTTCACGAACATTTTCCTATCGTTGCTTTTATTGCTGGGGATTTCTATCATTGCCTGAAAAGAACCGTGGCTGTGTTTAGGGAAACAGGTTCTATACAACACAAAAAAGGAGCAGGAAGACCATCTGTAAGAACAGAAGAACTTGTGGCAAACGTTCGTGAAATAATGCAAAACATGCCAACAAATTGTATAAGACGCATGTCCCAAGAAGTGGGAAGATCTTATGGAACATGCAGGACTATTCTTAAGAAGCAGCTAAATTTATTTCCTTTTAAAGTGCAAGTATTCCGAGAAATACAAGCCGCAGATTTTGAAAGACGCAGGAATTACTCTCAATGGTTTACCCAAAATTTATTGGAAAGAAATGATTTATTAGACCCGACACTTTTTTTTCGGATAAAGCCTGGTTCCACCTCTCCGGTTTTTTGTAGAGTCCAAATTGCACCCTCAAAAAATTGGTGTCTGGTTAGCTGTTTCCCGAAGAAGAATAATTGTTGGTCCTATTTTTTTCCATGACACAGTTACAGCACAGCGGTATAGAGACAATATTGTGAATCCATTTGTGGAGCAATTACTTGACGACGAACTACGTTTTGGATATTTTCAACAGGACGATGCAACCGCACATACAGCCGCCGAAACTATTAACTACTTACGTAATTTTTTCGACGACAGATCGATCAGACATTGAATTCCCACCTAGATCACCTTGTTTAACGGTTATGGATTACTTCGTTTATTTAAAGAACACTATTTTTAAAACACCAGTTGCAAACTACGAACTATTAAAAGAAAGGATTATCCAAGAATGTGGTAACATTTCTCCAGAGATGCTGGTCAACACTTTCGAAAATATGAAGAGACGTGTGAATTTATGCTTGGAGCATGACGGTGGTCAATTTCAGCAATTTATGTAATTATTTTTCTTTTTCTTTCTGTATATTCTTACTTTATTAATTTTTTAAACAACAAAAATAAATTTGTATTTTGTCTATTTATTTTATTACTCATTAGTTTGGCATATCATATCATAATATGAATTTGACAAAATTTTATCCTATATTTGGTTAGATATATCGTTCCCAACATCATTGTGATCTAAACCAAGCCCTACGTTTTTTAATCCAAGCCCTCGTTGATGCAAATAATGTTTGCTCACACGGTATATAAAAAATATGTATGTGTATAAATTCTGCAATATATTGTTAAATTATCAAAATTAAATTCCTATGCATCGGCTTGGTCAAATTGTTTCAAGACTTGGACGGAAAATGCTGTTATTTCATTTAAATAAAGCTAACAAGAAACATAATTTATGTAACAATATTGCCTTGCTTCAGACGTAGTCAAGACAATAACCGAGCTTGTGGTAAAATGAGTTATGGTATCATGTGACAAATTCCTCGCAAATTATAGAACCGAACTTTGCGCGAATTACTTCATCCGAGCTAAATTCCATAAGCATAAGCACGTGCTAGCAGCTGGGTTGTTTTCGATGCAAGTTTGAAGCCTTGCTTACTTGTTTCTTAATTGAATTACAGGGTGATTAGGGGATTAGGGCATAAGAAATTATACAGGATGGACGAAAATATGTATACGAAAAGTGAGCGATAGCAAAATTTTGTGCCAAGGTATATTCCAACAAGAGATGAGAATCCAATTATTGGGGCATAAATGCGTTAAAGTGACCGATATTCGGGAAATATTTCACTAAATAACGTTCGTGCTTTAAAATAACCGGATAATTTTGCATGATTGCCTGTTTTTTTTTAAGAATCGCATTCGTTTATTTTCATATTTTTTAAAAAAGCCCTTCACCTTTGGTGTCGGGTTCTTTCGAACATATGAGAATAAACTCATCCAATTTTTAGAGAACATGTAAAAGTATCTGGTTATTTTGAAGCACGAATGATTTAGTGAAATATTTCCTAAATAAAAATAAAAACACAAAAATCAAAACCAAACCATATATTTAAAAACTAAATATGGGAAAAATTACAAATAAAAACACAGTTAACATAAGTATTTATTTTCTGGTTTTTATACAGCGTTTAAAAAGATTGTTAAGTATGGTTTCTATGAAAAAAAATTATACTGAATATGATTATGAATATAATTATATTGAATATGATTCCTGTGGAAAAACTAATACAAAGATCACTTTATTCCTGTAACTTATTTTAAATACCTTTAGCTGATAACGCAAAAAAGTGTATTTGACATGTTAGCAGGAAACTTACCTACAAATATAATTTTGTCTAATGTATACCTACTCAGGGAGAATTAAATTGACTAATGGAAGTCCCAAATTAATTTTAAAATGTCAATGTTTAATGTAATAAAAAAAAAACGATACCTGCCGGGCACTTATCGGTACCTGCCGGGAAATCATCGATAGCTAGTGTGCAATTATCACTTATAATCTCCCTAGCAGCAGAATTATTGGGAATTAATTCTGCTGCGATTCGGTAAAAAAATTTCATAAATTGAAGTTTTTTCTTATTGTAATTTTTTTGTTAAAATGCTACAAAAACATATTTCCGGCGGCTTTAGTTAATTGTAACTAATAAGGGTTTTAGAAATGAAGTTAATTTTAGTCATTAGTAACTCATTTTTATTACTAAAACTAGCGTGTACCCGGCATGCGTTGCAACCCGCTGATATAAATACAAACCCGATATATTAGTACCCGGTATGCCACTTTCTGAAATTGCACCCGTGCGAAGCCGGGGCGGGCCGCTAGTTATACATAACAACCTTCCTCTTGAATCACTCTATCTATTAAAAAAAACCGCTTAAAAATCCGTTGCGTAGTTTTAAAGATTTAAGCAGATATGAATAGGGACAGACGGGCGACAGCGACTTTGTTTTATACTATGTTAAGATGTGAGAAACATTAAATAACAAATTTGTTATCTGAAATCCAATGTCTTTATAGTTTTAAATTCAAATAAAACTTTAAAAAACATATTTCCGATGAGTTTAGTTTAATAAGACGCACTGTATTTTTACAATAGAAGTTGATTTTACTTGTTAGTAACTAAGGTTTATTACTAAAACTTCAGGAACATTAAAAACATTAATTCGTTTTCAACCGTAACATCTGATATTACACGTCTACATAGTTTCAAATGAAACTTAAAAAAACATATTTCCGATGAGTTTAGTTAAATTTTTGATGTGTCTCTTTAAGCCCCGTTCGATAAGTAAAGCAAATTGGTTAGTATCAATAAAAATTATTAGTTAGCAACAAAATGTATTTTGATTTTATTCTGATTGACTTTTGCCAATAGATATAAAGCACTTCATTTTGAACAGAAAAATTATCACTTTTTAATTTTATTAAGTTAATAGGAACTATAAGCAACGTAAACAAAAAGGAGCCTTCTAATTGGTTGAAAATAAATTTATGTAATTTTCATTGCAATTTTTCAAAAATTCTTATGGGATTTTTTACACTTGCGGGAAATACTCTGACAAAGTGCCTAATCTGCCAAATTGTAGCCTCTATTTAATCAGGGTGGGATATTCTATCCTGTAATGTCTCAGCACCAATAACAGACCACTGATAGTTATTACTTATGTCATCATACGTTACCATGGAACATTTTTTTGACACTTCAATAATTGTTACAATTTTAAATGTTATTAAATTTTCTCAAAAAATATCCCTCAAGCATAAATAGGACTACAGCCCTCCTCCTATGGCATCGGGCATGTTGTCAAGTAACATGCTTTCAAAATCTGTAATATAATTATCTCGAAGTTATTAATGTTATTAAGATATTATAGATAAAATATTTCTAACAAAAGCAATACAATTTCGAAGTCGCCACTTTTTAAGATAAAAAATCTTTAACTTTTATTTCTCCTGGTGTAGACTTAAGTAGGCGATTATCGAGGAACCAGATCCAGTCACTTTCGATCGAATTTCCAAAAGATTGCCCCGTTAGTGGGCGATGTCAATCAATTTGCAAGTGATATTTTGGTTCATATATTGATATTCAAAGCCAGGCGGAAGGTGGATAGGGTAACAATTAAAAACAATTTACGCAGATTGCCAGAAGATTGCTGAGTGAATGGACGTCGGCCACCTTAGCAAGGAGTCATTAAACTAGACGCTGCCATACCTAGTTTAAGTAGTTAGTAAACAAAAAAGCCTACAAAAAATTTACCTACCACACAAGAACTTACTACACACAACACTGCACCAATATATACACCTACACTAACACAAGTAAGTTCTTAGCTAGTAACAATCTACACCCTATAAAGCTTACTTCTGCCCAGACCAGCGCTGTTGGTTCTCTCCCTGAAACAGCGGGTTCCCCATCCGTAGGCACATAACATCTCATCTGAGCACAAACATCGCAAACACAAACACTAACACAGTAAGCTTACTACCTAGTTAGAAGACAAAGCCAGCTTAGTACACCGGTACCAAAGCCTTGGCGAGGTATGACGCTAAGCACACATTGGACGAGCAGAGCTGAAATACTAAGACGTGTGGTCTAAAGGTTTATACGCCTATGGCGCGGAAATCGCAGGAACATGAGGAGTTTAGTTAGTTTGTAGGTAGCCCCATCAGGGTTAAATCCGACACTACTCTGCCTCACAGGGTGCCAGTCTTTAGAAGATTCTCCTCAAAAAAAAAGGTCGTTTAACTTCTTCCTTTAAATTTTTAGTACCTACTATATGTGTTGTGTGTACGTGACTGCTTGTAGTGCAATGTGCAAGTCAGTAGGTTGTTCGACGTGTTTTAATACTACTGGTGGTTTTGTTGATAATACCTTTATTATCTGGACGAATACCTAGTAACAAAGAGCTGGTACGTTTTTTTTTTGGAACAGATTAATAGTAAAAAATAATCCATTATATTTACCATGCAAACAGAACATTCCACTGTACCTTTTCTCGATGTTCTCCTCAAACGAAGTGTCGAAAGCATAAAAACTTTACCGTGAACCTTTTCTTACAAATACCATCTCAAAATTTCAAAATCCCAAAGGCAAAGTTAATACAGAAACCAACGAGGAGAAGGCAATTATTGCATTACCTTATGTTAATGGGATTTCTGAAAACGTTAGAAGAATAACCAAAAACGGTAACATCAATACAGCCTTCAAATTCGGAAATACGCTTAAAAGCTTTCCTATAAAAGTAAAATCCTGCAGTAATGAAAACACAAAATTGCCACGATAATTTTTGCAACAATAGGCATAACCGCCCTAACAATAAAAAAAAAAGTATTTAATTATTAAAATATTGATTTCGATAGGTGAATGAAATTTTCATTGTAATTCGGTGAAAATTGCACACTTGTTGTGGCGATTTCTATACACGAGGCAAACATTTGCGATAATATTTTTAATGTACCTAAGCACAGCAACAAATAATAACATAAGTAGCCGTTATTAATAGTTAAAATATTGACTTTAAGGAGGGACAGAATTTCTCAAAAAAATCTTATTGTGTTTTATTAGTAAAGACGTAAAGAAACGCATTTTCTACCGCCCGAGCCATTTCTAATAAAATTTCAAAATTTTATAGGTCCCCGCTAGAATGAAGAAGGTTATAAATTAACAGTACCATAAGTATCTTGTATCTAAATGAGAGAAAACAATTTAAAGCACTTTTTTTCTTTTTATAATTTTTCGAAAAAATATTAAATTAATCATGCATTTTTGTACGTTTGGCCATAAGAAAGTATACAAGTTTTAAAAATCTCATTATTCTACCGTGCGAGCAAAAATTATTTGCATCAAAGAGGGCTTGGATTAAAAAACGTGGGGCTTGGTTTAGATCACAATGATATGGGGACGATATATCTAACCAAATCTAGGTTAAAATTTTGTCAAAGTTATATTATGACATGATATGCCAAACGAATGATTAATAAAATAAGTAGTCAAATACAAATTTATTTTTGTTGTTTACAAAATTAACAAATTAAGAATATACTGAAAGAAAAAAAAAAAGAATTACATAAATTTGCTGAAATTGGCCATGCTTGCTCCAAGCATAAATTCACACGTCTCTTCATATTTCATTATTTTGTTCTTACAGATGGTCTTCCTGCTCCTTTTTTGTGTTGTATAGAACTTGTTTGCCTAAACACAGCCACGGTTCTTTTCAGGCAAAGATAAAAATCCCCAGCAATATAAGAAACGTTAGGAAAATGTTCGTGAAAATCGTCCATGCACAAACCCGGATTGTATTGCCACTCAACATTTACTCTAATTCCGTTTCGAAAATACGCTTCAACCATGAATGTTTTGTGCTGTTCCGTAAAGCCCATTGTGTGAATTGTTCAAGAAATTGGAAAAATTAGCGATAAATCAAATTATTTGTATCGCCTGTCAAAGATGATACGAAATAACCGATTGATTGTTAATTCAGGTAGTTACTGACACCCAACAGGTATTAAGCTCTACGGCTAAGCATTACGTCCTTATAGATGCAAATAATGTTTGCTCGCACGGTATAAAAAAAATTATTTGCAAAACAAATCTGTCACCAAAGTATTGTAAAAAAAAGTTTTAAAACGTAGGTAGGTATCTATTTAATGTGCGGAAGAACAGTGACACGAACAAAACACAAACTGGTCACCGCGCCAGCCATAAAATCTTATTTTTATGTTAGCAAGACCCGTATCTTCTAAAAAATCTTAAACCCCTTTAGTGAGCACGATAAAGTTTTAGCGGGTTTTTACAATTTTGAACTTGTTTTGTGAACACCTTTTTATATCGAGTTTAGTGACATGAACTGTTAAGTTTAGATTAGGGAAAGTTTGTCTGTCTGTAAACAAATAGTATTTTAACTGATTTTGAGATATTTACTGCATTGGCAATTTTATTTTGGAGTTAACAATCTGGAAATCAGCGCCGTCGCTACTATGGTTCCGTGGGCTCCACGGAACCATTCCAACGACCTCGAGGGGCCCGTAGTCCAACATAAATTATTTGCATAGCGAAATCAAAATTCCTATTTCCCAATAATATTTAATGATATAATAATGCTATAATAATATAATAATGAAATAATGGTTTAGGCAAACAAAATATACATCCAGGCCAGAAGTGAGTACAAATGTATAGTATGGCGAAGGAAAGGTGGCGGATACATACAAGAGGGGAAATAAACAACACCATAAAAAAGGAAGAAAGGGAATTGACCATGGATATGTGGCAAGAAGATTGGGACCAGACCGAAGGAGTGGCCCAGTGGACAAAAAGGCTGATACCAAACATTAGAAAATGGGTCAATTGCGAGCACCGTCGCACAGATTTCTACCTCACTCAGGTGCTCACTGGACACGGTGTTTTTCAAGTATACCTGAAAAGGTTCAAAAGAGCAGAGACGGAAGAGTGCCTATACTGCGGAGCCCCTGATACAGTGCAGCACACGCTCCTTGACTGGACACATGCCTGCTACTAGGGGTAAATAACCTATACCTAAATACCTTTCTAGAACAAATTCTGCAGGCAAGCGACAAGTGGCCAATAATACACAACTTTATAAAGGACATACTGAAAAACAAATCAGAAAAAGGAAGGCAGTAGAAGCAAAAACATTGACCAAGGTTCTGACGGCATACCTTACGGTGATTCCGGGGCAGTATCTGCGAGGAGGAGGGAGATTTTAGTGCGTAAACAGGCTGGCATCCTGGACTCGCACACTATTGGTGAACGGAGGAACAAGTAACCGGTGCCCATAAAGGGTTTCCTCCCTGGCAAAAAAAAGTGTATAGTATATTTTCTAAAATTTTATCATGTCTCTGTTTTTCTGATATTTTAATTTTATTATAATAAAAGTTTAATAAATGTTTATTTTTAAAACGTACTTATAATATAGGTAATTCTTTGGAATTATTGTTAATTTGAATGGGCCTTTAGATTGGCATCTTTAGTGAATGGTATTGAATACATCGTTTAAAATCCAACTAAAGAAAAATTAATAAAAAAACTACAGAGAAACAAATTTTTGGACCTTAATTATATAACTTGGGAAGCGAAATCGCTAATAAAACGAACAGATCAGGACATGTGATCCTTTTGTAACATAACTTTACTCATAAATCACAAGATAATGAACAAATTAAACTCAAATTTCATAAACTCCTGCTAGAAGAAGGCTGTTACGATTGAACGTTCTTAGAAACGTGTAGTTACTTGTTTCGTTCATGTCCATAGGGTATTGTTTTTTCTAGTATATTGCGTATGTTTATTATAAAACGAGTTTGAAGTACCTTTTTTTAACTATATAAGAATTGAATAAAAATGTTCATTATAATAAAAACAAAAAAAATAAGATGTTTTTAATATTCGTTCTAAATTAGACTATGGTAGCTTAGTCTATGCATGCGTCGGCTAGTAAATCTACCCTTAAAACTTTAAGCACTGTTCACAATACCTCTTCGAATATGTCTAGGATCTTTTAAATCCAGCCCCGCAAAATTTGCACATTTTTACAGTGTGCCCCAAATATGCTGGAAGCAGGCAAACCAACCATATACAAGCAGATCTCATGGAAACCTTAGGTTCACCCAGTCAACACCAAAATCATAAGATTCTTAAAAGACGATAACATAATATACATTTCTATATTATAAGCTTCTTTTACTTCTAATGTTCCATATTTCCACTAGGTATTCCCCGATTATTGCATAAATTATAGTATATACAGTTTTGTGGACGTGCCAATGGTCACAAGCAGCCCAGGCACTATATTTACATAAATAAATAAATAAATAAAAAACAATTGAGAGTTTACTTGGAGAGGATTTGACAAACAAAAAACGGCTGAAACTTTGAAATTACCGTAAATTATTTTCATCAACTTTCCTGGTTTTACAAGTTTAACTTTTATCTTTAGTTAAAATCATTGCTAATTTATAAGGCCTCCGTCGCACGCAAAAACTTTTTAACTTTTTAATTTAATATTACTATCTCAAAAGGTTGTAAAACTCCCTTCTAATTAAAGTTAATTCTTGACTTTCCCTAACCTTATTGGGGTAACGATAAAGTTACTTTTAAACGTCTTTATTTTAAGGAAATAAAGACAATTTCTTTTAGGATTTCGCAAGGAAAATTATTATCTTATAATTAAGTAATATATTGACAGTACTTAGTCCTTAAAATTCAACATTTCCATTCATCAATCTTGTATTCTACTTTTTCGCTGAAACTGACCATGTAGCATTAACTTGGTTGGCTAGATCACCACCTAACCTCGCCCCTCATCAAAGTTCCAACCACTGTTTGTATAAACTTATACAAGCTTGCACAATCTTGTTCAGACTTGTTCAAACTACTACAAGCTTGTACAAACTTAGTTCAGTGTTTTTGAATTATAAATACAACTTGTCAACGCGGCAAGTATACAACCCGAGAGATCGATTATTTTTTTAGTATTAATGCTTCATTTCTTGAAAACTGTCTGTCGTGTCGTACGCATTGTTCCGTACTTTATTAGTTAAATTAGGGGTCTAGAAAGATCTTATAGTACCAACCTATAAAATTAACAAATTGGTACCTAGTATGGCGGAGATCCCATGAGGCTTCACTATCAGTATTTTGAGTTTATGTGTTTGTTCCTCAAGCCTTACTTCTTTTATACTAAGAAACTTTCGTTTAGTTTAGTTGAGTTTCGCTTTAATCATACCCTACTAACATAAATCTATACCGCCTTTTGATGCCCCCTCATCCAAGCCAATCAACTGATTGTCACATAATAATATGTCACAGCTTAAAACCTTTAACTGGTAATTATTAAGATGATACCGTCTGTATTTTTATTTAGATTGTTGCCGTGGGAAAAAATTATTAGCAGTTGACGCGAATTCGACTTACATTACTTGAACGCTTTTCATACAGGTGTGGAATGCTTTGTTTCATATCCCAGTAATAAGTTGAAAGGGTAATAATGTTAAGTATCGTAAAGCAAACAGAAATTGGTAGATTATGTTTCCCCCACTCTACCGTATCGCATCATATCGCTCATCATTTCTCCTTGTGCCACTCCTCTTGCTTCGATTAAATTAATATTTAATAACCCAACAAACATTTAAAGCCTTAGCGAACTCTAATTTGGAGAAAATGACCTATTTAAATAAAAAATAGTCTATTTTTTACTTCTAAATCGGCTTCTTGGACGAAGCGGCCAAAGAGACTAACTGTTTGGTCAAAAGAACGTGATTTGAACTTATTATTACGTTTTCAAAGTCGGGAAATATAAAAAGCCCAAGAGATGGTCCAAAATAGTAGATTTTACCTTCTAAATCGACTTGATAATGAACGTCAAAGCAGGTTATTTTTTACCTTAGATTAAGCCTTAAAGCCCAAAAATCTTTTAGGCCCACAAACGAAGAATAAATTACTTCGTTTTACTGTCTTATATCCCCAATTTTTAATTTTTTCTCTTCATTTCCCACCCACAGTGGCTTTGCACTGGTCCTTGACTTTTCAGTATGCTGAAATCTTTTCTGTCTTTTGACTATAAAAAGTTTTTGCACTCCTCGTGTTTACCATTGAAAGCTCCATTAAGGTTTATATAGTCTCAGTTGTTATTTTCTCTACTGCTAATAACATCAGCTTTGTACAATTCACTTCGTTTCCCTGATGATGAGTGTTTCTACACTCGAAACATGTCGATTCAATTCTATTATGAATCACTCTAGGAATGTTTTTTATTTTATAACAGAATATAATAACATTTATTGTTTTCTTTATTGAGTTGGGGAAGGGGTTACGTATCCTCTGTTCTCCCCTCCTACCGCCCCCTCTACGATACTATGTACAATTAAATATAAATTAATAAAACCTGTTCACGGACCCAATTAGAGTAGTTAGTTCCTCCCTAATATTACAGCATTTCTCGTACGAAAGTTTTAAGTGTGATACAATTTAACTTGTTAGTTAACAAAGTTTCTATTTAATCAAGTTGCACAGATGTTTGTTAAACAGTTTGTTATTATTCAAGTAGGTTTTACTCAAGTTGTTTTTGCAACCTACGGCTTGCACTTAAGTGTTATATAAATAATGATTTGTCTAGTTACAGGTGCAAGCGTATAATACCACAGGTCTCCAAAATGAAATTTTGAGAGATGTTATGGTTCTTTAAAGTGATTTTGTAGTATGGTTAACTAATTACAAAAACCTCACAACACCTTTTTATACCGTGCGAGCAAATATTATTTGCATCAAAGAGGGCCTTGCATCTAAGGACGTAATGCTTAGCCGTAGAGCCTAATACCTGTTGGGTGTCAGTAACTACCTGAATTAACAATCAATCAGTTATTCCGTTATTTTTGACCGTCGTTACAAGTAATTTGATTCATCGCTAATTTTTCCAATTTCTTGAACAGTTCACACAATGGACTTTACGGAACAGCACAAAACATTCATGGTTGAAGTGTATTATCGAAACAGGGTTAGAGTAAATGGTGAGTGGCAATACAATCCGGGTTTGTGCATGAACGATTTTCACGAACATTTTCCTAACGTTGCTTTTATTGCTGGGGATTTTTATCATTACCTTAAAAGAACAGTGGCTGCCATGTGTTTAGTGAAACAGGTTCTATAGAACACAGAAAAGGAGCAGGAATACCATCTGTTAGAACAGAAGAACTTGTTGCAAACGTTCGTGAAATAATGCAAAATACGCCAACAAATTGTATAAGACGCCTGTCCCAAGAAGTGGGCAGATCTTATGGAACATGCAGGACTATTCTTAAGAAGCAGCTACATTTATTTCCTTATAAAGTGCAAGTATTCCAAAAAATACAAGCCGCAGATTTTGAAAGACGCAGAGTCTCAAACCCAAAATTTATTGGAAAGAAATGATTTATTAGACCAGACGTTTTTTTCGGATGAAGCCTGGTTCCACCTCTCCGGTTATGTGAATTCTCAGAATACACGCATATGGAGTAGTGAAAATCCCCATTTTTTTATAGAGTCCACATTGCACCCTTAAAAAGTTGGTGTCTGGTTAGCTGTTTCCCGAAGAAGAATTGTTGGTCCTATTTTTTTCCATGACACAGTTACAGCACAGCGGTATAGGGACAATATTTTGAATCCATTTGTGGAGCAATTATTACTTAACGACGAACTACGTTTTGGATATTTTCAACAGGACGGTACAACCGCCCATACAGCCGCCGAAACTGTTAACTACTTACGCAATTTTTTCGATGACAGATTGATCAGTTTTTGATCAGACTTTGAATTCCCACCTAGATCACCTTATTTAACGGTTATAGATTACTTTCGTTTCTCCTCATTTAAAGAACACTATTTTTAAAACACCAGTTGCAAATTTAGAACAATTATTACAAGAAAGGATTGTCCAAGAATGTGGTAACATTTCTCCAGAGGTGCTGGTCAACACTTTCGAAAATATGAAGAGATGTGTGAATTTATGCTTGGAGCATGGCGGTGGCCAATTTCAGCAATTTATGTAATTATTTTTCTTTCTTTATATTTTTACTTTGTTAATTTTGTAAACAACAAAAATAAATTTGTATTTGTCTACTTATTTTATTACGCATTAGTTTGGCATATCATGTCAAAATATAAATTTGACAATATTTTAACCTATATTTACAAGCCCTACGTTTTTTAATCCAAGCCCTCTTTGATGCAAATAATTTTTGCTCGCACGGTATCACGTAAGGCTTTTTTACAAACGATTAAGGTGGAATTCTCAATGTCATTTAATCTATTGCCAACCTGTAACCTATTTCGCGTTGTTTTTTTTTAGTTTATTATTTTATTTACTAATCAATATCGTCGGCCTATCATCAAAACTAAGGTGATTTTAGAATTCAGTGCCTGAAAATACATTAAAAACAACAGATACCCCATCAAAGTCATTGTAATTAATCTGTAAAATTATTACAATTAATTTTAATGTTTTACGACAATGCCAGAAGTCTACCACTCTAACCTAACCTAACCTAACCTAATGTTTTACGATGTAAAATTTGTTTTTTTACTAACTTAAAAAATTATTTGCTCCATTTCTCCAATAAGACTTGGTGTCGTTATAAAAATCTTTATACCGTTTATAAACAAGTATACTCAAATAGGGGACCAAAGAAAAATTACCTGAGACAGTCAAATCCATTTGGCTGTAATTTCTTTGCTGGTGTAATAAAATCACTTTTAAAAAAATTATCACATGTAACCCAAACAAACAAAATCCTGCATTTGCAAAGTCACCTACTATCGGTTATAAAAATACTTTGCTGAAACAACAAAGGTATTTTCTTTCGCCTTCCGCGTCGTTTCCATTCAAAAGAAGTTACTTTTCTGTATCAGTATAACACTTTGCTGCAATAAAAGAATTTTTATGTCCTGTATCGCGTTTTTCTTCTTATAGCAAAGGTCTTTGCTGGATCAGCATTTCCTCTCTCTGCTTACAGCAGTCAATATCCTGCGGGATCACCCTGGCTTGAGAGGAGCTGTGTCTATAGCTATCTATATATAATATATACAGTCAAGCAGCCATAAA
This sequence comes from Polydrusus pterygomalis, assembly GCA_963969555.1. Lineage (NCBI taxonomy): Eukaryota > Metazoa > Arthropoda > Insecta > Coleoptera > Curculionidae > Polydrusus > Polydrusus pterygomalis. The sequence goes on from OZ018375.1 coordinate 125,544,217, forward strand.
GGCAATTTGCTCCAGCAGTACTAAGTTAAAATAAGTAAGGCGCTGTCGCAACAATCTCTGCACACTTGGTGCTCAACATCGAATAACCTTGTGTTGGATTCCTGAGAATACTGTGGGTAGACCACTGGGATCAGTAAAAGAGGAGATAGATCGGATATTTCTAATAGACAAACATTTATTGTTTTAACTTATCTAATAATTAACTGTTTTGATTCATTTAAAAAGTGTTATTAAAAACCATGTTTTCTATAAAATATTAAAAATCTAACAAAATATAAAATTCATTTTTCGGATAACTCATAATAAGAGTAAATAAGTCGCATTCCTGACCCAACAAAGCAACAAGTATTAACAAGAGACGCATTTTTAGAAAGAATTTCTTATGCAGCTGTCATCATAATATTATAAATTTTTCTACAATAGGAAAGTGTTCTGCAACAGGTTTTAAATCGTTTATTTTGCAATAAGGAAGCAATATTACTATTGTAGGTTAAAAAGTTAATGTGGCAGCCAAAATAATCTTAGCAAATAATTTCTTGCTGGAGGTTTTTTCATTGTACAGGGTGTCCCAAATTCGAGGGTGACCATTGACCATTGGGACCTCGGAAACTATAAGAGATACGAACAAGTTTAAATTGTGGCAAAGTTGCACAATTTGGTGCTTAATCAAATATGTTTTACAAATTCAGGAAATTCCTAGTTCTTCTCGAGATATCTGGAAAAAAGGTAAATTTTAAAAATTTGTTTTTATTTTTTCCTGACTTTATTTAAAGAAGAATTTTAAAATGAATTGGACTTTCTTATTGCCACTTTTTATTCTTTACAAAATGGCATTATCAGATTTTGAATCCGACGTTTCGATGTTTTGGGCCCATTATCAACTTCATTTTTTAAATACGGACCTGGATATCTTACCTCGGATATCGAAAGAGCCTATCATTCTAAAAACAGACATGTATCACACTTGTTGGGTTATTGAACGTTTCGATGAAAAATTACATCATCAAACATACCTATGTCTGCCTTCATATTTTATAAGGAAAAATCAGATAAAATTTAAATAATAAATTGAAGTTGGCTATGAAACAAAACATTATACGCTAAACCATTATGGCAGACTTGTGTTGACAAGTTTGTTGGTTATTGAAGTATTTTTTGCTTTTGGGTTTCACAGTAAAATATGTTTTTAAATAATATGGAAAAGCGTGGTATGTTACGCATTTATTACAGTTCAAATAGAAATTCTAGAATTTCTTGTGAACAATATCTAATCCAATATCCCGAACGAATGTAACTGCATGAAAATATTTTTGCTAAATTGAATAAAAACTTGTTGGAATTCGGAAACTTCAGCAAGCCTAGAAATAAATACGGTCGTCGAATTGATGTAGATGAAGAGGAAAATATTTTAAACACGGTACGGTTATCTGTAATGAACGTTTTCTTAATTTTGCTATTCATATTTTTCTATTTTAAGGTCAATAATGCACCTCGCAGCTCAACTAGGCTTTTTGATGATGATGTACAAACACCTAGAATGCCAATATGGCGAACATTAATTTCAAACGAATATCGACCTTACAAAATACATCTAAGCCAAACACTTAGACCTGGTGATATCCGGAGGTTGGATTTTTGCAATTGGCTGCAAAATAAACTTGTAGAAGACAACAATTTTTGTCAATGGTAATCTGGACCGACGAGTGTAATTTTTCAACAAGCGGTTTATTTAATCGGCCTAATGAACATTATTTGTCAATAGACAATTCCCGATAACATCAAGAAGTGAGACCACAGGGGCGAACTTCATTTAATGTGTGGGCATGAAGAGGAATAAAATTCTCGGTCCTATAATATACGAGGGCAGCTTAACATCTGAGAGGTATAGAGAGCTAATATTAAATCATATTTGTGAGCACCTCGGAGATGAGCCTCTGAATATTTTGCGGCAGTTATGGTGGCAACAGGACGGCGCTCCTCCTCATAATGGACGGATTATTACAAACTATTTAAATACTGTTTCCCAATGAATGGATTGGAAACCAGGAACCCGTGCGATGGCCTGCTAGAAGTCCAGGCATAAACAGGGCCGTCGAGAGCCAGATCAGGCCCGGGGGCTGTGCGGCATCCCGGGCTCACTCCTGGGGCTGCCAGATTTAAAATATTAAAAAGCGAGAGGTAGGGTCCTAGTCAGTGGCAGCTTGTGACTTATTAACTTGGGGGCGCATTAAAAGCCCGCTGCAGCCGAAATGCGCCGCAGGCGAAAAATTTTTAAGACCACGCCCAAATTTGGTCAATAATTTTTAGTAAATATTTGACTTATTTTATTGAATATGAAAAAAGATTTAAAATAAAGCCCAATTTAATTTTTATTAGTGAGTACATTGTTTAAAAGTAAAGATCTACACTTTGTGGTCTGTGTCAAGTTAATTTCGGGTTTAGGTCTTCCCTCAATTTTAATTTCAATTTTTTGCTCAATACTTAATGAGCTAAAATTGCTTCTCAAACATTCCACATTCATAGTCATTTTGGCATTAAAACTGTTCATTTTTATTAAAATAAGTCTTTACTACCCCAAAATAATAACAAAAATATAATTTTAATATAAGAAACACATTGTTGGTCAATTCTAAAATGTAAAAAAAATTTGGGTAGGTTCTCCAAAAATGATGAAAGTTTTATAAATTCTTCGAATAATAAATCGATGTTAATACAAATATTGGACCGGACGGGCGAGGACAAAATGTATCGATATTTGATACTTAGAACATTCGCCATTAATTATTCGCCAACTCGCCTAACATCTTACATACCTATGTAATGTTTACAAGTAGTGATGCCGCCGAGACGAGAAATTCTCGTGTCTCGTCTCGTCTCGACGAGACGAGAATGACATTTTCTTCTCGAGAGAAGTCACGAGACGAGACGAGAGAAGACCGTTTCTCGTAGAGAAATTTCTCGTTTTTTCTTGAATTTTCTCGAATTTTCTCGTTTGTTAGAACACTGAATTTTAGTGACTGTTTAAAGATTGGAGACAATGATGTTTCTTGAATGATGAAAGAGTTTTGGACTTCCATTGTCTTTATTTGTTTTAAATCACAACGTTTCAACTGGAGATACTTACCATCATTCACTGAATTTTAGGTATCTCCTAATATATAGACAGAAAAATAATGTGTTTAACGTTCTCACTCTATCGTATTGTGAAGGCATTTACCTTAAAACAGATATTCAAGAGAACAGAATCAAATTGTCTAGCCTCTTTCTTCTGTCTACGGTTAGTAGTTGACATTTTTAAATAGTTAACCAAATCTGAAAGAAAGCATTTTCGATTGAAAACACAATATCGAAAAGGACCCCAGTCAAATTTCATTCACAAGGCGAAAGGCGATAGATTTTGACTAAATTTAACAATTTTGTATCAAAAATTCGAAATTCGCCAAAAACTTCTCACATAAACATCATTAATAAAAGTGTGAATTTCATTTCATATCTCTCTTGCTAGTTTTAATATTTGACATTACTTTCATAACACCCTGTATATCAACCGAAACTTTATTAGGAAATCACAGATAAAGACAACGGAGGGCCATGAAACTAGTGTTATTGAAACAATAGCATTAAGTTAATAGTCTCAATTATGACATTGGTAAATAAATTAAAAATAAAAAGTCTAATATAATAGGTAAAGTGACATTCAGTACGAATGATTCAAGTGTATGCCTTATTTTGCCTCATTTTATTACACAGGTCTCAGACATAAATTTGGCTATTGAAAATAATTATTAAGTGCGGTAAATGATACTTTTCCGCACGAGGTGGCAGTTGCACGAACGGCTCGAAGCAAGTCCGGGCATGCCACTAAGTGAGTGTGGAAACGGAACTTTTCGCACATGTTACTTACAATATTTTTCCTAATTGCGTAAAATTTAGCTTGTTCGTAATAAATTTTTGTATTTTTTGGGTAAAAGGAGCAAAAAATAAAGTGAATTTTTAAATTTAGATATGTCAAATAGAGCATTTTCGGAAATACTTCTTTAAGTTCTTTCTCTTGCACTTTCTATTAATGTAATAAAAAAATTAAGGTTTTCCCCGGATGACATTCTGGGCTGATCCCTTTATTTAGTCGAATATTTTTTAAACTATTGCAGTTAATTATGCCCCGAATTATGCCAAAAAATAAATAATAAAAGAAGGGTAGTTCCATTATAAATTATTATTATTATAAATCGTTCTCTATTCTGTATCTTTTACCACCCCGTATATTTTGGACAGAAAATACCTCGGTGCCAAGCCTATTACATTACGTGAATTATGTCTTATGGCCGCTTGCAATATTTTGTTGATCTAAGAAAAATAGTTTCTAAGTCACATGACTAACAAACCGACTTATATTAAACCCTTCTGCGAGACGACCAGATACTTTTAAATGTTTACCCCCTTTAAGATTCGTATAAAAAAATATTTTTTATGATTCCCTACTCACGAGAAAAAACGAGACGAGACGAGAAGAGACGAGACGAGACAATGGCACTCTCGAGCGAGAAAAACGCGTTTCTCGTCGAGACGAGATAAAAAAAAATTCTCACCTCACGAGGCGAGACGAGAATGGGCCAATTCTTGTCTCGTCTCGTCTCGCGGCATCACTATTTACAAGGTAATTTTTTGTCAATTTTTCAACAGAGATTTTATATTTTTTTTTATAATTTATCATATTTTTTTAACTGCGCAGCCCGAGCACGGGCCCTTAAAAGAGATGTGGGCCCGGGAAATTTGCCCCCCCCCCCTCTTGTCAGCCCTGGGCATAAATCAGCTGGACTATTTTTATGGGGATATTTACAAAATTACAAAATCGTTTGTATCGTGAGATACCAAATGATATAAATGAACTACAGCAAAATTTAATTAGAGAAATTAGAGCAATTCCCGCTAGGTTCATTCTACGTTCAATACTAAAAGTGCTAAGGCTTAGTGCAAAATGCATTGAAACTGAAGGCTTACAATTATTTGAATATCTTTTATGAGTTTGTTTATTGCTGTTCAAGTTTTGTTATTCGTTTAATAAGATAATACTTCTTGTATTAATATTTTATTTGACTGTGTTAACTTATTTGGTTTCAATATGTTATTTTTGTTTCCTAAAGAATATTTTTTAAGTATATTGAGACAGATGATGCTGATGTAATTTTTCATCGAAACGTTCAATAACACAACAAGTGTGATACATGTCTGTTTTTAGAATGATAGGCTCTTTCGATATCCGAGGTAAAATATCCAGGTCCGTATTTAAAAAAATTAAGTTGATAATGGGCCCAGAACATCGAAACGCCGGATTCAAAATCTGATAATGCCATTTTGTAAAGAATAAAAAGTGGCAATAAGAAAGTCCAATTCATTTCAAAATTCTTCTTTAAATAAAGTCAGGAAAAAATAAAAACCAATTTTTTAAATTTCGCTTTTTCCCCAATATCTCGAGAAGGACTAAGAATCTCCTGAATTTGTAAAGACATTTGATTAAGCACCAAATTGTGCAACTTTGCCACAATTTAAACTTGTTCGTATCTCTTATAGTTTCCGAGATACCAATGGTCACCCTCGAATTTGGGACACCCTGTACAATGATTCTCAACCCTATTTACTTACGTTTCGGCACAAGTTACAGCATATTCAGAAATGTTTTAAATATAAAATTTTCTAAAAATAGAAATAGTGTTAGTCCACGTGTTCAACCCCCGTATTATTTTCATAATTTTAGACTACTATTACTACAGGTATTTCCTCCTTCCCCCAACCTTAATTGTTAAATAAAATAAAAATAAAAAGATTTGACTACTTAAGAATATATTAAAAAATAAATCAAAAATTGTAAGCTTTGTCAATTGGTATATAAATATTAAACGGTCTATTCAAATACATTTATTACAAAATGCTTTAAAACCCCAATAAATTCACAAAAAATGATTTTGTAAAATTATTTTATTGATAAAGTATCCAATTTCTCTTTTTTACGTTCGGCGGAAGATGTGTTAAATCTCCGTAAAGCCTGATAAAATGATGAAGCGAAACACATATATTTTCTATACGCTTTATTTTATTTCACGAGAAATGTTTGAAAAATATTATTCCGGGGTTATTGAGAACTTTGGAGAAAAAATATTGTTTAAAAAAGTGAAAGAACGTGTTTGATAATTATGGCAGATGTATACCTAATAAATGGGAGTCGGAGAAAAATCGGCAAATACCTTTGCCAGCCACATTTCTCGCTAATATGTGGTTTTTTAGTGGTTTATCCTGTATTGAATAATAGACTTAGATATTTAATATCAAATTAAAACATATTGGAAGAGAAAGAAATTTTTAGCATACCTAAATATTTTTTAATTTAACCACCAAAACACTTGTCATTTGTCTCTCTTTTTACAATGTCAAGTTCATTTCCCTTATGACACGTGCTGCTTGCAGTTTCTAAGATGTTATAGTAAAACTTAAAAACGTTTTAATTTTTAATCTTTCATTTCTGCACACAATGTGTAAGTTTAAACTCCTGCTGGGGTAACTGGACCGTAACAAGCCTGGTACCCCAACAGTATTTTGCTTCAAGCTAAATGGTAAGCCAATCTACCTCATTTTATTACATTTCATTTGTTACATTCCCTTTTATGTCTTTTACAGAAAGCACCTGCTTGATTTCTACGAATAACAACTTTTTCTTTTTTCTTTCCCTCTTATTTTACCACTTTCACATGCCTCCGACAAAGTCAAATTAAACTCAGGATTTTTCATCACTTTCACTTAAATGTTTTTCACAAAGTCTTTTATACCCTAATTTTCTTTTCTCTCTTCATTTTCCACTCAAGACAGTGCCTTTGCACGAGTCCTTGACGCTTCAGTATGCTGAAGTTTTGTCGGTCTTCTGACTATTCAAATTTTTTTACTCCTCGTATGAACCAATGAAAGCTCCATTACGACTCAGTCTCACCTGTTATTTTCTCTATTGCTAACAACATCAGCATTGTACCATTTACTTCGTTTTTCTGATGATGAGTGTTTCTACACTCGAAACATGTCGAATTGAATTATGTATTATGAATTATCCTAGGTTCGCGGTCGTAGACTTTGTGCTTTTCTTTTTTTTTTCTATAATGGAAGAACATAACCAACTTAAACCAACAATTTATTTATTTCATTTAATTAGTCTCAGAGCATCTACCAATTTCATGCCGATATTTTTTTAATAAGGTCAGGATATTTTTTAATACTATTTTAAAACTCACTAGTGTGGATTAGCCGTTTTACCGTTTACCAGGTTCAGGGCATGGAAATAATTCAATCCTTCTACCTCCCAGATGTTGGTTAGATCACCTACAAAATCGGGACTGAAGTATCTATAAGTTGGTCGTGGAGCTGACCAGGATTTCTCCTCAACTAGGGACAAGAGATTTCGGTTTACATAATATGGTGGCTTTAACTAAGTTCACCACCATACGGTTCCTTCACTCCATCATCCTTAAGGTGAGTGGTGGGGGGGTATAAGGTGAAATTAAATAGACTATTGTATTTAAAACTTTTGAAAAAATGCGCAATGTTTGTTAAGTTGTAAGATAGCTCCCTCTGACGCCTACTTTAAAAATCATGTTGTCATAGTTTATATCATGGAATATAGAGTACGGAAAACTCTTTTTAACAAATCTAAGTATACTGAATTCTGTTGAGCTAACCCGGAGTTATGAGCATTTGTTTCAAATAATGTTCAACCTTCCCCACCACTTTATTTTAAAACTGACAGAGACGTTTCATGAGTGAATTTTGTTCAGAAAGCCTCAAAGTATACGAAAAGGCAACTTTTGAAAATACTGAGTTTTACTGATTTACCGTTACGGTTATGCTAGCGCTCGACTGAGAAACTTGAAAATAATTTCCAGCAATTTCTCATGCCTACTTTTACTAAAAATTTTTTTTCCGCAAGCCATACGACTAACCCTTTCTGAGATACGGCTAAGATTTAGTGAGACACCCAGTATGTTGTATGTTATTTGCTATCCTTTAATTTTGCTATTAACATTTTTCGCGTATTTCTAAAAATAACTCTGCTATTGTACTTCATCGCAAAGCAATACCGTATTATTATGCAGTTGCAGTTGTCAGCTCAGCAGGGAAATAAGTTTTTGTTTACAAGAAAATTTACATTTGCCCCAATATTGTTTATGTAGGAATTTTGTATTCCTGAAAAGAGAGCAATTCGGTTTTTTTTGGGAGAGGGGAAGAATACGCACTTTTTATAAATATCAGTTGTGGGAATACCGAGATAGTATAGTTTTAACGGAAGTGTCTTAGCAAAAACATATTAAAAATAAAACAGTACGTTCCTATTATAATAATACTACAAACTCGTGTTTACTGACTATAATAGTAAAGTAATTTATTTCAATTACCTTTAATTCATTCAAAATAACTCACTTTGTCCTGGTATATTCCTATGATAATATTGGGTTTGCCTAGTTTTTCTTTATGTAGCTTCTTTTTACATATCACGAAAATTAGTTTTCTTATAAAAGGAAGCCAAATACTAAAGATAATATTTCTATCATTTGTAAGCATCTACGAGAACATTCATCAATGCCAAAACTGACGAAGCTCTATTCAAACAAAATATTAATTTTGGTTTAACCCTTTGCTTTATTTACGTCTTACATGAATGATTTTGTATTCTTATGAAGGCAGAGAGTCGATGTTTTTAAAGTAGTAACGATTTTTGTCGGGGTAGAAAAGCCTTTAAAAATAGCAGATTACGCAACATAAGGGTGTTTTATCAACTACATTGTCATTATGGGTAAGAAATTATATTTATAGATCAGCCTGTGACCGGTTCTCGTCCAACGCGAGCAAAAGCCACTATGGCCGAAATGCCGGTCGTATGCCGGTCAAATAGACAAAAATTTGTAATTTGAAGAAGTAGTCCATACTTAAAGTGGAGTTGAAAATGTAGGAAAGAAAGAAAAACTCAAAGTCTTCCTCCAAAAATAGAAATAGATTCCTCAGGGGTCTCTACATATTTCGAACGTAGAAACGTTCGTCTTCAGGAGACATAAATTTTTTTATATAGTGCTGATGGTATTAGCAGAAGAGAAAATGGTATAAACCTTAATAGAGCTTTCATGGTATTGAAATGACGTATATAAGAAAATTGAGGAGAGTTAAAACATGCTGAGCATGTGAAGAAAGTTAGTAAAGAAAGTCTACCAAACTAAAAGGGGAAGAAAAAAAGTGTCCTTCCAGAAAGAAGGTGTCGATGATTTTTTAAATCATTTCGATAAACTTTTTTAAAAACATTGATATGTCAGTGAGATAATATATAAAGATAAAAATCTTCAGTCTAGGTCATAGTCTGGAAAAATAATAATAATAATAATAATAATAATAATAATAATAATAATAATAATAATAATAATAATAATAATAACAATAATAATAATAATAATAATAATAATAATAATAATAATAATAATATTAATAAACGTCTTTTATTCCAATATATAATATAAAATTACAATTATTAAATTAGAAAATGAGTGTCAAATCCTGGCGCAGTCTAGCTGTAGTAGCTACTCTAATGAACCAGTCAAAGACCAAAAAGTAAAATTTAATAGTCATCATTAAATAAATATTTTTAATTTCAATAAAATTTAACATAGTCAATGAAATGGCAATAATTATATAATTAATAAGAAATATAAACAACCCAAAGCAATTTAAATAAATAAAATACATGAATATAATTTACAAAAGAATTTTAAGTATTCTGCACATTTAAAAGATATTTTCTATATTTAATCTTAAACGAATTTACATTTAGAGGCAACATCTCAGTGGGAATCGAGTTATAATATTTTACTGCATTGTAAGAAAATGATCGTTGAAACATGGCGCTCCGATGATGAGGCATGGTTAATTTACTTCTGTCTCTAACCCGTCTATTATGAATATCATGACGAAAAATCATACGCTCTCGAATCGAAATAGGGGAGTCAGGATTATTAATAATTTTTATCAAGAAAGTGCAAAAATGAAGCATTCTTTGTTCATCCATCCTCAGCCAGTCAATTGTCCTATACAAGTGGGAAATATGATCGTACTTTCTTATACCATACACAAACCGAAGACAAGCATTTTGCACCCTCTGTATCCGAGATCTACTTTCAACATCCAAGCAGAAACCGTAGACAAAATCACAGTAATTAAAATTGGACAAAACGAGAGATTCACACAAATCTTTCCTTAATTTAAAATTTAGAATATGTCTATTACTGTATAGTATTTTTAAAGAAAGATAAGTTTTCTGAAATATTTTTTTTAAATGCTCGTTAAACCTTAGTTCCGTGTCAAGCAATAAACCCAAATTTTTAGCACTATTCACAATATTTAATTTTGTTCCATTAACGGATACATTTAAAATATTTTTTAAACCATTGACCTTATTCTTATTACCAAAAATTAGCATGCATGATTTAGTAGGATTTCACTTTAAATTGTGCCTTCGAGAGAGCTCACTCAATATTTGCAAATCCTGGTTTATACAGTTCTCAATTTCGGCGTAATCCTCAGCATTAAAACAGCAATATAAACCAAAATAAACCTTGAAATTTAAATCAAAATTGAAAAAAGAATCTTTATACCTTTTTTAAAAAAAAAAATTAGGTTAAAGAGAATATTAATTTCAACATATTTTCGAAATTAACCTCTCGAGGGGTTATTGGGTATTAACCCCCAATACCCCAAAAATCAAACGTTCAAATACTCTGACGCAAGTACCGATGTAAGATGTAAAAGTGTATCTTTTGACAAATAGCTCTTAATCAAATAGGAAAAAAAACGTCCCGATATATTGACCAAAAGTGTCAAATGACTAATTTTGAAACAAAACAAAAGCATATAGCCCGGTTGGCATAGCTTCAATAAACTCAGTTACCATAATTTTAGCAATTTTATATTTATGATTTTCTCGACCCCTGTATAATAAGAAAATGACCATCTTTAAAAATCACTATTATATCACGAAAAATCTATAGGAAAAGAGCTTTCAAAATCTTGAATACTGGTCGAAATCTGTTCAACCATTGCCAAGAAACAACATTGTAAAAATTTTCCTACCAAGATTTGATACATTTTTTGTTTAATAGTGTATCTATTGCCAAAAGACACTTATCAAAAAACTGGCAAAAAGGTCTGGAGATATTGATGTCATCTTACTAACGGCACATATCGGGAATTTCTAACTTAACCTGTTTACTCTACAGAATGTTTCAAATTTACGGCACAAAATCGCCTCTACTAATAACACCTTGTATATCAGTTGAATCGTTTTACAGATTAACGTTAGGAACCTTAAAAGGTTTGTAACACCTTAGGTTACACTGAAAAAATTAGTTCGTCAAAATCGGATGAGCGGTTCATAAGATAGTTAAGAACAAACTTTTGCTAGATTTTAGAGTATTCGCTAATTTTAACGAGAAGTGTATTTAAAACATTAATCTAAATTAAGGTGTCATCAGCAAACATTTGTTACTTACACATTTTTAAAACTAAAGGCATATCGTTGATGTATAAAATAAATAATATTGGACTTAGTATACTTCCTTGAGGAACTCCTATATTATTTATTTTTTTATTTGAATATGTTTTTGATATTTTTGTTTTTGTGACCTATACTTAAATAATTTTTAAACCATTTATAAACGTTTTTGCGAATACCATAGTGATACAATTTACTCAATAATCTAGCCCTGTCAATTATTGTTTCGAATGCCCGCTTAAAATCCAAAAATACAGCTATAACATTTTCCCGTTGATCAATGGTTCTCTTCCACGTCTCAATCACACATTGAATGGATGTCTCTGTCGAGGACCCTTTTCGAAAACCAGCTTCAACGAAAACTAAAATTTTGTTGGCATCAAAGAATTCTAATAACTGTTTATATACGACTTTTTCCAATAATTTCTCAATATCCAATAAAACATTTACTGGCCTCATCTTATCCCATCTTTCAGTGTTTTTTACTTTTGGCACTGGTGTAATGTAAGAACATTTTAATTCATTAGGCATATTTCCGTATTTTAAACAAGAATTTATTAAATTTAATAATGGGTAACCAATGCTGCCACCTTTTTATACAATGTTTCTCCATAGTTGATATTTGAATTTAATTTTAAAATTGCTAGTTTTAATTTATTTAATGATATTATATCTTCAATGACTGCAATAACTCAAGAACCTGACGCGATACGCTACTCGTATAAAAAAACAGTGGTAGAATTTCAGACCTTTTTGCAGACCATAGTAATTGAATTCGCTAAGAGAATCTCTTGTTTCGGTCCAAAGATAGTATTCGTTTTAAATCTAAAAGAATTAAACAAAGATATACTTAATCGTCAGCCGAGGTTTGTACAATACCAGTAAATTAATCACGTAGCCTGAGAACTATTTCTTTCTTAACCGTTTTCTCTCCTTTACCCACATCAGCGTCAACAATTCCTTTAATGATTTTTTCACGTTTTAAGGAATAAAAGAGCATTGGACATACATCTTTCTTACATTTAAAAAAGGGTGTGTAATTAATTTTATATTTTTTTGTTCAGGTAAATTATAAAATAAGTTCTATGTTTTTAACTTTTTAATCATTTTATTAAAAACATACAAAATGAACAGATGAACGCACAATTTCTTAAAATTAATATTTTTATCTTATGTAGGACTAATTTAATTTAAAAAAATTACCTTGTCGGACTTCCATTGTCTTTATTTTGTTACTTAACACAACGCTTTGGTTAGTTAGTATCTCTAACAGTTTTCACGCATAAACTAAATTCTATGGCATAATTCAAACTCTTTATCACAAAGAATCTAACATTTGCAATAATCCGGAAGACCTTAATATTTAAATTTCAAACATCAAAAAAGATTTAAAACAGAATGGTTACCCTGAAACCTTTGTAACTAATACCGTCTCAAAATTTAAAAAATCGCGAAGTAAAAACTAATACAGAAACGAAAGAGGAGCAACCATTTCTTATAATACCTTATGTCAAGGAAATTTCTGAAAAGATTCGAAGGATAACCAAAAACTATAATATCAGAACAGCCTTCAAATCCGGAAATACGCTTAGAAGCTTACTTACAAAAGTAATCCCACCGTAATAGAAACACAAAAGCTTGAATCTATCAAATCCCTTAAGAGTATGGCGAATCGAACATTGGAGAAACAAAAAGACCTCTTCCCGTACGAGTTAAAGAACATCTAAAATATACTCAAAGAGGTGAAACTTCAAGATCAGGTATAGCGGAACATGTATGAACCAACCAACATAATATACTTACAGTGGACAGAAGCGAAGGTTTTGGACACGGAACAGCACTGCAGAAAACGAAAATTCAAAGAAGAATGAATCAAAATACTCTTCTTTGTAGTAAACCAAGTATGGATATCCTTAATATCTGGAAGCCTCTTCTTGTCCAAAACGAACAGCTTAAACTACACACAAATAAGCACGTAGGCGGAGTCATCAAGCATTATTGCACATGGATAGTATTTAGGACAGTAGCCTTAGAATTATAATTTAGTTTACACTTGAAAACTGTTAGAGATACTAACTAACCGAAACGTTGTGTTAAGTAACAAAATAAAGACAATGAAAGTTCGACAAGGTAATTTCTTTGATATTACTTCATTGTCTACCACCTTCAAACTAATTTAATTGTTTTTTTTTTGAAATTCGAACCATTTACAAAATAATGTGGAATTCTAATATACAATAGAACCTTGTTAGATGTGGTGGAGGTTCTATCACTACTACTATTTACGAGAACTAGAGTGATGATAAATTAATGAATTTATATTGAGTGCCCTCATCTTTGCAAAATATCAAGATGGTGGTCGATATCCAGTTGCAAATACACTTTTATTGAGCTGAAATTGTGACAGGATTGATCTGGTATATCACTAATTACTAGTTAATTACGTGGTAGCGTTCTGACTATAATAAACATTATTCATTATCAATGGTAGCGTTTCTGACCGAGAATACCAGACCTGGTCCTTTCACATAAGGGTAGAATTACTAGTATAAATAACTAAGACAAATATATATATAGCAAGCGCACTCTTGGAGATGATGGAGTTCTTCATGATAACTTCAACGTCGTCTCGTTCTGTTAGTTGTATCTACTGTTAATACCAAACGACTTACCAATGTCGACCAAACAGCAATATCCAGGTGATGATGTTAACAATAACGTCGCCGCGACGCGTCTTTAGGGCGCGAGAGCGAACCGTTCAACCTTTGTTAATGAAACCCTTTATATTGATTGTTACAATAAAACAACACCCAGTTTAAACAACAACTTATAAATCTATTAACAACAATTATAAAGAAAGGTAGAAAGAAAAGTTACTGAACAAGAAAAAGAAAGACTGTATAACTAATACAAAATATGTATTATGCTAACTAATAAAGAGAGATTGTTCTATTTAAATGCGTTTACTCTACGAATCCAAAAATTACCCATTTACTATTTAAAACAGATAAAATTACTATTTTTAATTCAATACAGCCCTGTAATTTAATCACCCAAAGATTAATTTATGATAATCCCCGAAAACTGAAAAGTCTAAACACTAAAACCCTGAAACTTATAGGTAAAACAACAATTATACTTAAAACCCACAATTTAACTTTACACTTTTAAGAAACAAAGGATTCACTACACAAGAGGTATATCAAAGAGAGAAATGAGTCCGAAACTATGTACTCTTAAAAACCCACCTAATTACATTTCCTTAAAACCCGCTTGGCTATACACCCGAATATAGCATCTTTGGTACATGGTCAAACCGAACCCGATAACAGAAACTTCGGAACTTAGTAAACCGAACACGACAATAGACACTTCGGAACTTCTAAACCGAAACCGTTAAAAGAACTTTAGGAACTGCTAAACCGAAACCGCTAAAAGAACTTTAGGAACTTAGTAAACCGAACACGACAATAGAAACTTAGGAACTGAATTGTGAAATTTCCCGATTAAACATCTAACTTCTAAAGACACCCCTTAAATTATGCTAATTCAAATATTTAGCTATTTGAACCTATAGAACGTACTAAAATCATTATTACCCCTCGGTACCACGTCTTAGGGTATAAACAGTTTATTCTATGCAACCAATCAGAGGTCATTTCTCTCTAAGACTCTGCCTTAGATCATAAAACAGGGTCGTCCCAATATATGATTGTAGACATTACCGCTAGGTGACTCTAGTTATACCCTCTCGATATTTAATTAAAACCTTTTCTCTCTTTATGGACATTTAACCTTAAAAATCATATCTATAGCTAAACAATACATTCCATACTTATAAAATAACCGTAAAAACGGTCTTACAAATAACATTCCTAAATTAACCTTACAGTTAAAGTACAGCAATCAGATTTACTTAAAAAAAAACCCTTTTAAGCTGTTCCAGGGAAAATAAAAGAATAAATCTGATCCGACTTTTACATAAATAGAATGGTCAGAATACAAATTCCAGGTTCTTCCTATATTTTCCATTTTTTTCTCAATAATATGGTTCATTAGCTCATTATAATGGACCACCCACGAAAGTCCCTTTATTTATTATTCCCATCTGGGGTTAGTATAGATTCTTATAAAGTTTACATTATCTTTGACAAAACGTGCTCTTCTATAGATTCTATTATTTATTTGAGTTTTTGCTAACAACCAGCTTTTAGGGTATTATAGAAAAATAAACTTTATGACTTAACAAATCTTTAGGATAACTTGGGCAATTTATTTGTTTAAGAAAAACCGTTCGTATTTGTTTAAAATAGTTAGCTACATTTGGGTATTATTATTATATTTATTCTTGGAATAAAAGCTTTTAGAGCCCTTCTTTAAATTTTAAAATAGGAAACATATTGTTTTGCCTGAGAACGCACTTTAAATAAAAATAACTTAAAATAAAAACATAGATTTTTTCGTTCTATTACATTGCCCCCACCTTAGAATGAATCATATATTGACTAAAAAAAAATAGGAAAATAATATCTACGCCACTGGTTTGCATCTTGTACATTCGAAACTCAACACAATATCTACCAATTAAAAAAAAACTAAATCAAAATTACTATCAACAAAGCACTGATAACCATTCTGCTAAATGCAGTCTTTACGGGGCGATTCTCACACTTACCGACACGAACCCACAAATTTTTAGCACACACTCCTGTTCTTCCGCGATTTATTAGTTCCGATTCTGTCCAAATTCGTTACACTAAGTCTTTTCTAACCTCGCACTTCTGTTCTGTCTTGCCACTACAATTGGCTGCCTTACATGCCGCTTCCTGGTCTGGGATGTTTTCGGTATCTCATTCCCAATGGTACAATGGGCTTCACCATCACTCTATTTAGCTCTACAACTTCATTTCATGGGATTGTCTCACCTCTAGTGAATTACCAATTCGTCTGATACAGGTTGTTATGGGCTAGGTTGTTTCATCAGCTCGCTTCCTTAACTATATAGTAGTTATTAACAGCTCACCAAATAACTAACTATGGAAGCTTATCCATCTTGGACAAAAAGCCTGATACCTCCTCCGCTGCAGAGTGTGCCATGCTGGAAATTCGTGCTGCGAGAATAAATTGGGCATATACTAGGAGTCGGCGTTGTCAATGCCCACTATCCTCCTGGTAACCTGGATAGTTACTGCTTCCTAGTGTCGGGTATAACAGTGTCTGTTGAACTCTATACATGTCTTCCTGCGTATATATTCCATTGGAACTTATTGGGGAAATGGAAAGTCCGCGCATTGAAATTCTGTCTTCCTCCTCATTGGCGTCAAATTCAAATACATCAGTGATCCCTCTCAACTCTGGCTAACTTCCATCCAATAGTTAGCTGGGACTAGTGGTTGCCATTCCCCTTCTGTTGCACGTTCCACCAATATATGTGTGATAGCGGTACGGAACAGATTTCAGTTTTGTATAGCACTTTACAGTGTAGAGTACTTCTCCCAATACTCCACTCACGTAACCTGAAGTCTGCTTTACAAGGTTTCGTACGACATCTGGCGATTGTTTGTCTAACGCTAATCTATTTTTAGGAATCTTTTCTTTCAGTTGGCATCTCTTCATGATGGACATAACCTCCTGGTACTGTACTACGATGGCTATCCAATGTCCAATTACTTGATCATCATTTACTTGGCAAGTAAACTCATGTTCCGGTACGTACTCTCTCTTCTGGTCTACTTCTAGTCTTTGGTATGATCTCCATATAGCTTCACGGGTCCTGGCAAGGTTTCTCGGACAATAGGGACACCTTTTTTTTTAGCTCTCTGGTCTTGTCCGCACAATCATACGCTATTACTTCTGGTTAAAACATATGGGCTAAGGATTCTAATAAAAAGATTCATGGCATCATAGTTACTTTCCTTCTAAAACATCAAGACATTACTTTTGCTCACAACGGGTTATATACACAGTACAACATAAAAAAAAACAGTAATAAAAAAAAACTATTTTTATTTAACTTCTCTTACAAACTAGACTTATACTATGCCACACACTTAAGTAATAAAACCTTATAATATGTAGGTACATTGACTGTACGAGAAGTCAATAGGCTGTACTTCATCTTTTATATTACACTTTCCTGGCTCGGCTTGCTCTAAAAAAAATTAATTAAAGTTATAAAACAATTTCCCCTTGAAATACGTTCAACTATTAATTTCAATAAATTTCTTCAATCTTTTACTTACCCTTTTTCCAAACTAGTTCACGATTTTTTAATCGTTCCTTTAAAACTTCTTCCATTTTATCTTACCTATTTTTTACTCTAGACTCACGATTTTTTAAAACTGATACCTAAAAATGTCTTCCCATTTTTGTCTTACCCAAACCAAATTTACCATTTTCTATATCCTTTTTCTTTAACATTTCTTCTATTCCTATCTACAGTTCTTCTTGTAGAACTCAAGGAATTTAGTAAGATATTCGATAAGGAATTCGATAAAGAATTCGACAAGGTGCTTTCGTGCTCGGCGCATGCTCTGAAAATCCGTAACAACTTTTACATTTCTACCCATAGGCCTATTTCTTTTTGTAAAAAGATATCTCGGTAACTTCGCAAAACTACAAAAACTCTTGGTTTTTTTACGGAATCCTAAATTTCTGCTATGTTCACTACCGAGTCTCCTGATGTTTTCCTGCTACGTTCACTGAAGAGCCTCCTAATATACTTACTACAGAACATTCTGAGTTTTTCTGCTATGCTCGCTGTAGAGCTTCTTGATGCTTTCCTGTTATGATACTTTCCTGATATGATACTTTCCTGATATGATACTTTACAGTTCCCCTGCTATTGTCTCCTTGTTGTGAACGCAACATCTCCTCCTGCTACTATCTTCTTAGGCTCGCTACAACTCCTCCTGCTACTAATCTCCTGCTACAACTTCTCCTGCTACTACTTCTTATTATGCACGCTATTACTTCTCCTGCTACTATCTCCTTAGGCTCCTCCTGCTACTATCTTCTTCCGGGATCTTGCAATTGGCTTTAAATTTATTCTATGCTCACCGCGGAGCCCAACATCATTTACTTTTCCAACACAGAACTGTGGAGAGAATCTGTCCTATCCAAACTAACTACATCACCAATTTTAAGAGGGGTGGGGGGTTATTTATGGTCTGAGGTGAGGCAGTATATAGAAATCGGACAACAATTTTCTATTTTGTTTGTTTGTGGTTTTCAATGTTTACTATTTCGGTCGCCATACAAATGCCGATACATGTGTGATTTGTTGACTCGCAAATCATAGTACGTACGTCTACGAAACTAGGAAATTGCAGCCGTGAAAAACCGGTACTTTTAAGTCTTCATGCAGTCCTGTTACTAGGGGTGATCAGTCCTTAGGGTTCGACTGTTGAAGTTTAATACTATTGTTAATCAGGTTGTTGTCCTTTTCTTCTGGTCTATTATTCATCTGGAAAAATCTTCTGTGCATCATCGGGACTCCATCCTTAAGATTTACAGCAAGATTTTTATTACTATTTATTGGTGAACCAACAGAACTAGACATGTATGCTTCATATTCAAGGTTAGGTACCATCTCCCCGGCACAACTTGAGCTATGTATCTCTCTTACCGCTCCTATGCGCCCAGCACTCTCCTGAGCTATGTATCCCTTGTACACGCTCCGTGCTCCCTGGCTATTCGCCAGTAAATTCAATTTCATTCTTCTCGTCGATCCCTTGAAGTGTCTCGCCTGCATTTCTGAAGCATACAGATAACACTCGCCTATCTATGCTATACGCTAGTTCCATCGCATCGTTGATGTGATTTTCAACGAGGTAGAGTCGTTCTGGATAACCATTTGCAATATCAAGTTATATCCACACAGCACCATTCTTTTAGATTCTTCTAGTCTTCTATAGACTTAAATTGATCCATAAAGCTCATTTGTTCTTCCATCTTTATCCGTGACTCACTGATATGTCTTTGTAATTTTTCTAAATGGGAGTCAGTCGTTTCATTGTCAACAACACAACTATCAAAAATATTCATCAACTAAGTATTCGTAAATGGATCTGTGTTTTCTGGATATATCTTCTTTTCTCCGGGAATACTCAACTATCCGCCAATTTCTGACGTAAGACAGCACATTACCACTTTACTAAATTCACTCACTTTACAAAATTCCACAAAGCAACCTTTACCGAATATTTCTTAAAATAACAATACGTTAGACGAAAGGTAACAAACCACCTTTAAAAAAAACAATAATAATAAAAAAAAATCATACCTTACATGACTTAATCCGGATGTTAATTCATTGTTAAAGAAAAAATAGCATTTTACCGGAAAGGTGATTCTCGTACGCGTTAAATAATAAACCTTTTTTTTTAATCGCAAACACCTTTCAAAATACCGATCGATCGTAAAACTATTATTATGCAAATGTAGCACCAGACCCCAGACTATCATATTTTGTGACGCGCCAGTTTAAAAGAAATTATTAACTATACAATATCATCAGTCGGTTACATCCGTAACCCCAAACAATAAAAATAGGGTAGGTACCCTTTAGTCATAAACACCTTGATGGGCTACTACGTTCGCATAATAAAATACCTTGTGCAAATTCATTTTATTTAAATGACGGTATAGAGTACTGATTCTCAAAAATCTACTTTCAATACAACTACAATATAATGCAAATAAATACTTCCATGCCTCTTACCTTTGTACCACAAAGTTTTTATACCCTTTTCAAAAAAAAACGAAATCGAAAAATTATATCAACAAAACCAAATTCCAATTAAACAACAAACAAAAACAATAACAATAACCTTATTATTAGGTTCAATGTACGTCCTGAAAGAGAAAAAAAAAATACCTGAAAAGAAAAATGTACCTAAATAAAATACACTGTACTGCATTCATAATATTGAAAATTCGCTGCTATTCCGTCATCAATATCAGATCAGAACTGATTACAATCGGACCTGTGAAAAAATAATTTATTACTGTATGTAAATTGTAATATCGCAATTTAAACGATGGACAGTCGTACCACCATAGTACTGGTCACTTTCCAAGAGACTGAAATAAAATCAATAAATTATTATCAAAAATCATAATGGAACGCCACAACTTTACACTGCTAAAAGGACTTTTATAGTACATTAACACAAAGATGGTTCGTTTACCAGTTTATAACAGTTTGTAGCTTCCAGGTAACAAAATATTACGCTGAAATAGAAACAGATTAGTTTGTCAATTAAACAAAAATATATGTATACAACAAAATTTCAATATTTAAATTATTATGGCCGGTTATTAGAAAAACATCGCTAACATTATTATGTTATTATTACAATTATAATATACCACAGAATGACATAAATAGACGCAGCTGTTCTGAATAATATCAACCTCAATAAGAGCTGTTATACAGCTTCACTCAGTAAATATGTTTTCTTATATTTACAAGAATCGCAAAAGGGTTGAATTTAACTAACTAAACAATAGATGATTTCTACACCTCATTTAAACAAAAATACGATGACATATATTTGCACCATACATGTCAAAGGAGCACCAAAGTTCTATTAGTATTCAACTACTCCACAAACAGTCAAAAATATGTTGTGTTTTATCTTACTATACAAACCGAAAAACTTATACTTGTTGAATCTCTTATCTTTGTCATTACACGTCAAACTACGTCTTTTTTTACATTTTACTTTTAATCCTTAAATCGGTTATGCTCTAAAACGACATATTGAATAAACAACTAATACTTTAACACAACACATTATGACCCAATTTAGTAAACATGCAATCCTTCTTCTTGTTGGATTCTTGCTGCTGTGCCCTTACTATTTCCTGAAAATCCCTATCTCTACATATCACATTAACCCGCTAAAATCGAGATTAAGAACACTTTAATTATTGAGAAAAATTAATCTTTAACTTTTCATAGACTGTTAATTTTGAACCATATACCTTTAAAAAAAAATACGCGCTTTACCTAAACCTAATGATCAGTAATTTCCGTTAATTTACTATTATTGCGGTAACATGCAATTTCTGCGACAACCGAAAAACAAAATAATCCCAAGAAAAGCAATTAACTGTTACAGATATATTTTATTCCAGTGAATAAAATAAGTGTAAGAAAAAGTTACATTTTTACATGTGTGTTACATACTCGATATATAGTAACATGACAGATTGATTAAAATTAGAACATATCGACGATGAAATACGCTAAAATTCACGGTTTATACGATTTTATTGTGACTTTTAATCAATTAAATACAATTATTACTTAAACAAACAGATCAAAGATTAATACATACCACAAAATAAATAAATTTCTTTCGAAATTCATTCATATTCCAATATGTAGGTCCATTTTTAGCTAATATGTTCCAATTACCACAATCAACTCGATATTTAAAACAATACTATGCTTTTTTGACTCAAAAGCAATTACTTTTCCAGGTAAAATTTACTTTATTTACCTACACAAATATTCCGTCAAACAAAGAAAACAAAAAAAACTGAATGAACAGAGAATGGGTTTTCTGGTTTTTGAGAAAGAATTATATTATACGCATTTTATGATAATTTTTAGCAATTTAGGGCTATTAAAAACCGTTCAAGCTGGCGTAAGGTTCTCTATATCTTTGTTGCTCAGCTTACATCAATTACAATCATATTATTACTGATAACAAAAACATTGTTACATTATCCTTTTGACAACAAAAAAAAACTATCCAAAAAGAATACACAGCGTACAGGTATTAACTATTTTTTTATGAAAAAAACATTGAAATTTTTCAAAAAGAAATTTGATACGCTGACAATAAGCAAAAGAGAAAGTAGTGGTCACTTTTTATGTGAAAAAAAAAACATTTTAATTCAGCAAAAGAAATTCCCTAGTTGACCAACAATTTTTTTATCAAAGATTGTAAGCTAGCAAAAAGACATTCACTAAGCTGCCACCAATTTTATGTGACAGGATTGATCTGGTATATCACTAATTACTAGTTAATTACGTGGTAGCGTTCTGACTATAATAAACATTATTCATTATCAATGGTAGCGTTTCTGACCGAGAATACCAGACCTGGTCCTTTCACATAAGGGTAGAATTACTAGTATAAATAACTAAGACAAATATATATATAGCAAGCGCACTCTTGGAGATGATGGAGTTCTTCATGATAACTTCAACGTCGTCTCGTTCTGTTAGTTGTATCTACTGTTAATACCAAACGACTTACCAATGTCGACCAAACAGCAATATCCAGGTGATGATGTTAACAATAACGTCGCCGCGACGCGTCTTTAGGGCGCGAGAGCGAACCGTTCAACCTTTGTTAATGAAACCCTTTATATTGATTATTACAATAAAACAACACCCAGTTTAAACAACAACTTATAAATCTATTAACAACAATTATAAAGAAAGGTAGAAAGAAAAGTTACTGAACAAGAAAAAGAAAGACTGTATAACTAATACAAAATATGTATTATGCTAACTAATAAAGAGAGATTGTTCTATTTAAATGCGTTTACTCTACGAATCCAAAAATTACCCATTTACTATTTAAAACAGATAAAATTACTATTTTTAATTCAATACAGCCCTGTAATTTAATCACCCAAAGATTAATTTATGATAATCCCCGAAAACTGAAAAGTCTAAACACTAAAACCCTGAAACTTATAGGTAAAACAACAATTATACTTAAAACCCACAATTTAACTTTACACTTTTAAGAAACAAAGGATTCACTACACAAGAGGTATATCAAAGAGAGAAATGAGTCCGAAACTATGTACTCTTAAAAACCCACCTAATTACATTTCCTTAAAACCCGCTTGGCTATACACCCGAATATAGCATCTTTGGTACATGGTCA
Organism: Polydrusus pterygomalis; assembly: GCA_963969555.1. NCBI lineage: Eukaryota > Metazoa > Arthropoda > Insecta > Coleoptera > Curculionidae > Polydrusus > Polydrusus pterygomalis. The sequence continues at coordinate 125,567,704 of OZ018375.1, forward strand.
AACCGAACCCGATAACAGAAACTTCGGAACTTAGTAAACCGAACACGACAATAGACACTTCGGAACTTCTAAACCGAAACCGTTAAAAGAACTTTAGGAACTGCTAAACCGAAACCGCTAAAAGAACTTTAGGAACTTAGTAAACCGAACACGACAATAGAAACTTAGGAACTGAATTGTGAAATTTCCCGATTAAACATCTAACTTCTAAAGACACCCCTTAAATTATGCTAATTCAAATATTTAGCTATTTGAACCTATAGAACGTACTAAAATCATTATTACCCCTCGGTACCACGTCTTAGGGTATAAACAGTTTATTCTATGCAACCAATCAGAGGTCATTTCTCTCTAAGACTCTGCCTTAGATCATAAAACAGGGTCGTCCCAATATATGATTGTAGACATTACCGCTAGGTGACTCTAGTTATACCCTCTCGATATTTAATTAAAACCTTTTCTCTCTTTATGGACATTTAACCTTAAAAATCATATCTATAGCTAAACAATACATTCCATACTTATAAAATAACCGTAAAAACGGTCTTACAAATAACATTCCTAAATTAACCTTACAGTTAAAGTACAGCAATCAGATTTACTTAAAAAAAAACCCTTTTAAGCTGTTCCAGGGAAAATAAAAGAATAAATCTGATCCGACTTTTACATAAATAGAATGGTCAGAATACAAATTCCAGGTTCTTCCTATATTTTCCATTTTTTTCTCAATAATATGGTTCATTAGCTCATTATAATGGACCACCCACGAAAGTCCCTTTATTTATTATTCCCATCTGGGGTTAGTATAGATTCTTATAAAGTTTACATTATCTTTGACAAAACGTGCTCTTCTATAGATTCTATTATTTATTTGAGTTTTTGCTAACAACCAGCTTTTAGGGTATTATAGAAAAATAAACTTTATGACTTAACAAATCTTTAGGATAACTTGGGCAATTTATTTGTTTAAGAAAAACCGTTCGTATTTGTTTAAAATAGTTAGCTACATTTGGGTATTATTATTATATTTATTCTTGGAATAAAAGCTTTTAGAGCCCTTCTTTAAATTTTAAAATAGGAAACATATTGTTTTGCCTGAGAACGCACTTTAAATAAAAATAACTTAAAATAAAAACATAGATTTTTTCGTTCTATTACAAAATGACCGTAGGCTGTTATGTTAATTAATCCTTGATTGGAGGTTCCACATTTGGAAAGAGTACTTATTCACTGCGCTGGCTCGATTAGACTGGTTTGTAATTTTCTAAAGTTGTAATGGTGCATACGGGTATAAGGGTCTGGATCTAGCGCTCTCTGTGTGGCGTTTCAAAAAAGAAGTTATAAATTGAGCTTTTTGATTTGTTTTAATATAGGTATTATTTCTAATAACTTTATAAGTATTCTGTGATTTCATGTGATATATGCAACTGCAACTGTAAACCATTCTATAAAGGTGTCACAAAACCACTTTCTTCGTCTTTTGGGTATTTTATAAAAAAATATTTTAGACTTTCTACGAAATCGGTTAAGTTTTTATTAAAATTTGTATTAGTTATCAGCCACCGTCTTCAGGCAAACGTCTTGTCTTGCATACAGACACCAACAATAAATTACAACTGATTTCGTTTATGAAAATATGTAACCTCGGGCATGTAGGGTAAAATGGAGAACAGTAACCAGTTTAGTAAACCATTTTTTCGAAAGTTTATATAAGCCTAATATTTTTTACATAGTTTCATTCGTTTTTAATTATTGCTTACTATATTTATAACATCAGTGTGAAAAAAAAATGTACTTGGCTATAATATAATTTTTCTAATTTTGTCTCGAAACAGATCTATTTCGAACGCGCTAGCGAGTTCAAAATAGATCTGTTTCGAACTCCGAATTTTATTATTTAAAGGTTGGCCCTACATGACACGTTTTATTTCATTGACTTGCGCGGCCTTTGTGATTTACGAGAAAACCCATTTTTCGCAGAGGAAAAATAGCTTGATAACCTACTTTTTTATTCTGTGTGGATAACAGTCATGTACGTTGGTTGCATAACTCTATAAATCAATCTTTTGTTGATGCTTCAAGCAATCATTTTCTGCCAAATCCTATCCAAAATTCAATCTACTAACCGTCTAATGTCGATTTTAACTTCAACTTTATTTGAATTTTCCATCTTCCCTATACTAAATTGTAATGCAGTGACGTAAAATCACGTCTTTTGAAATTCGAAAAAAAGTAGCAAAATCGCCCGAATTTCCGAACGCTCTCTATATGTACCGAATGTATTACCAACATCAAATTTAGGCATAAAAATTTACAAAATTTGAAGGATTTATTTTCTTTTTAAATATGTGTTTTTATTGAAAAAACTACAAATTAGAAAAAATAGTATAACGTACGTGTTATATAAAGCAGTTTTAAGCACTTGTCCCGTTATAAAACTCGCCGCAAGTGGCTCGTTTTTTAACATGGACGCGTGCTATAAAATTATGCTTTATAAAACGTGTACGTTAATATACTAATAAAGTGTGGTTAAGCGATTTATGGGAGAATGTTTACCTGAATTTGTTCTATAAGAACAGTTTGCAAATAGATTATTATGAGGAAAGTTTCGTGAAGGAACATTAAAACCTATACCGGAAAGCAAATTTGGATCATCGATATAGTTGTTGATAATTTTAAATAAAAAGCGAATATCAGCTTAAGTACGCTGACACTCAAGGGGCAATAACTGACAAGTCCGTTGAAGTTCTAATAAGTTGGCGTGAGGGTAGAAAATGCCGGCGCTTTTAAAGTTTAAAAATCTGAGAAACTTGTTTTTAATACGTTCCAATCTGTTTTTATATACAGCATACTGAGGTGTCTAGACGACAGAGGCAAAACTTAGTCTGCTATAAACATAGGCAAAGTACAGAACTTTTAAAGAGTGTACGGAAGACAGACACTTGCACGACCTAAATATGAAACCTAACATACGGTTACATTTGTTAGCAACATAACTAATGTGCTCGTTAAAAATAATTTTTTTATCATAAATAACACCAAGATCCTTTATCTTATCTACTTTTTTAAGTAAAATTCCATTAAAGTTGTAACCATAAGAAAAAATATTTACATTTCTTGAGAACGAAATAAATATACATTTATCTAAGTTCAAAGAGAGTTTATTTAAAATACAATATTGGAATAACAAATCCAATTCTATATATTGACTGCATTGAAAATAAGATAAGATTGTTTAACGAGTTAGTCACAAACTTGTTCAACCATCATGCTCCACTTAAAACTTCAAGGGTTACCAGGCCTAAAGCTCAGTGGTTAACAGAGGATGTAAAGATTGTTATTAAAAACCGCGATAATGCTTTAGCCAGGTATAAAGTATCAAGATCTAATGATGACTGGGAATTATATAAAAGATTACGAAACTCAACTCTGGCTTTAGTTCGTGGACGCAAAAGGGCGTTTGTTGACGGTGTGATTGAGGGGGGTGACTCAGGAAGAGTGTGGAATGTTCTGAAGGATTTAAATATAAAGCAAAATAAAGTTCAGGATATTCCTCATCATTTGCAGGATGTTGAGAAAATCAATACCTTTTTCAGTTCTGTTTTTAATCCTGGTAAATGTGAGGATATGGTTAACAAATATTCAAATTTGACTTCCCCATATGAAAACTCTTTTGAGTTTAAGGCTGCAACTATCGAGGAAGTTTCGAATGCCATAAATAGAATCAAATCTAATGCATTTGGGTCTGACGGTATCACACGAACGATGCTTCAATACTGTGGACCTTTTATTCTTCCGTATATCACCCACATTGTTAATGTCTGTCTCGAACGTAGCTACTTTCCAGGTTCTTGGAAGATGTCAATTATTCAACCCATCCCAAAGACATCTAATCCAGATTCATATGAGGACTTGCGCCCGATAAGTCTTCTCCCTGTAATGTCCAAGGTATTGGAAAGAATTGTTTATACTCAAATGAGTGAATATGTCAATGAACATAAAATAATACCTAGCTTTCAGTCTGGCTTTAGAAAATCTCACAGTACAGCGTCGGCGCTTGCTGGTATTTTGGATGGGATTGGGAGGGATCTTGATGATGGGAAGATATCTTCTTTGGTGCAGCTGGATTTCTCGAAGGCATTTGACACCATAAATCATGAACTTCTCTGCGTTAAATTGTCATACTTTGGGTTTCACCCTTCAGCACTGAATTTCATAGCGTCATATTTGAGAGATCGATCCCAGAGGGTTGTGCTAGGGGACAGTACTTCATCGTTGAAGTCTGTTATATCGGGTGTGCCACAAGGCTCGATTTTGGGACCTCTTCTCTTCATTATTTATACCTCTGATGTTCTAACAGATATAGAGAACTGCTCAAAACAAACCTATGCGGATGACACACAGATTTCCTTCGGTTACTTGCCTAAGGAACATCATATTGGTGAGTTTATTATGAACAATGAATTGAAAAAAGTATACGAATGTGCAAAGGGTCACAATTTGACTCTAAATCCCAAGAAATCCATTGTGGTTCACTTTGGAAAAAGGAGAATTTGTGATATTAATCATTCTGTCCAGTTGCACATCGGGGGAGTACCTATTCCAGCGAGAAACGTCGCTAAGTCTCTGGGAATTCTGCTTGACGATCAGCTAAAATTTATAGATCAGGTCAATGCTCTCCTTAAAAAATCTTTTCATCATCTTAGGCTTCTCTATGCAAACAGACACGTTTTGTCTAGAAGGATGAGAATTGTTTTATCTGAATCTTTAGTATTGAGTCATTTTAACTACTGCAATTTTATTTATGGTCCCTATCTTAACCTTTTGGAAAAGAGAAAAATTCAGAGAGTGCAAAATTCTTGTTGTCGCTTTATTTTCTCTCTGCGTAAATATGACCATGTTTCAAGTTCAATTCGTGAACTGAAATGGCTTAATATGAATAATAGACGAGAGCTCCATTTTGCAGTTTTTTTACATAAAATTGTTCTTACGGGATTGCCTACTTTCCTTAGGGATAGGCTTATTTCTAGAAACGCTATACATAACAGAGACACACGATATAATGACCTTTTTAGCATTCCCAAACATTCTACAGCCATGTTTCGGCGATGTTTTAGTTATCAGGCTCCTCACACCTATAATAAACTTCCAAATGAACTTAAACTGTCAAGCCCATTCTCTTTTAAACGGAGGTATAAATCTCATTTACTTGCTGGCCAATAAATACTCACAACCCTAATTGTAAAGTTTGTGGTGTGGAAGAAGGAAAAGAAAAAATAAAAAATGGTTCTTTAATTATTGTATAGCTTTTTGTTTATTTATAGGATATCTCAATAATATTTATATATTTTAGTTAGAGGTTCTATGTAAGACTAGCCACTACGGCTAAATATCGCCTCGAAAAATATCTTTGTTAAGTTCTGATTTTGTGTAAACTTTTCTTTGAATAAAAGACGTTTATTATTATTATATTATTAATTCACTTTGTAGCAGTAAACAATCCCCAATACTTCCTATTGTAAAAAAGATTTTCATATCATCCGCGTAAAGCAAAATTTTACAAAAGTTAAAACATTTTTTCACATCGTTTAAATATATAATAAAAAGTAAAGGCCCCAAGTGGGAACCTTGGGGCACATCAGAAGTAACACTACAGTGTTAATTGCTGGTAATCATTATACTGGAAGAGGTTAAATAGGTAGTCGCGATTTTTCCAAATACACCCTAAAACTTCTGAAATTGAACAATTTTTTTGCTCTTTTTTTCTACGGGAACGTGAATATGGTAAAATATGATAAAAATCTTTTGTTATATAAGAATAAAAATATATAAGAGAAATCGCCGAAGAGAGAGAATAATATAAAATAAAAGTCACAAATGCGGGAGATAATAAGTCTTTCTACTCAGCTAAACTAAACACATAAGTATTGCAAAAGCTTAACATTCTTAACTAGTTTTGTTTTCTACTAAAGCTTCAAAACTTAGAAAACTAGGTTACGTCCGCCAAACAACAAACAGTTTTGTCGAACAGAATATAAACCTCTCTAAAAAGTAAAAGAATAGTCGACGTTTAGACTCACAAAAGCTAGGTAGCTTTTTAACGAGTTCCTGCAACTTAAATACATTTTCGCATCCTATCTCCGGGGGAAACTTTTATTTAATCCTTAATTATTTTATTATTTACCGACCTGGTTTTTTAATTAAGCAAATAATGTTTTAATAAGTTCTATATTTACTTCTTGAAAATTCCTTTTTCGTATTGGCCCGTACACTTCGCATCTTCCCGCTTCCCATCTTCTGGTTTAACCGAAACTAAGGGTAACCTACCTACACACGAAATATAGATGTTATCAATTTTGCGATTTGGATAACAAAATATTGCCAGATTATGGAAAACCCTACACGATCATTAGGAATCGCAATAGGGAACTTTCCAATTTTTTTTTTCAATAATATGATTTAGTTAGTAGTAGGCCTAAAAAAAATATTCCCCAATTATTACTCCTTAAAAATCAGTAATAACTTGGAAAAAATTCTTTAAAGTTTCGCGCGTGTCAAAAGCATTTCAAACGACCTTTTAAGCGCGCCAAGCCCGATGACGTCAGGAAGTATGACTTTTGCCGTCATCCGTCATCCTGACCGGTGGCCGAGCTACCGAGTTTGCATTTGGATTGCCGTGTGTTATTGTTATTGTATTGTTGTTTTAAGGTGGAATTCTCAACGTCGTTCAATTTATTGCCAACCTATAACCTATTTCGTGGATGTCACAAACGAATTATACTTCTTGACGTCACGACCCGTTTTTACCCGCTTGGGATAATTTGAATTTTTGGGCATTTTTAAATCTTGCTAGCGGCCTTTTGGGACGAAATATGTTGTTTTTTTTTGTTGCCATAAGTTTTATGACAATTATATACATATGATTTATAGAATTTTTTCCCCATTTAAAATTTTTGTCAAGTTCCCTATTCATTAGCCCCCCATACACCAGCGGATAATTTAACGAATTTGATATGGCACGAGCCAAATACGCCGATAAAACTTTACGTGTATGTGGCGAGCCGAGCTTCATCGGACCCTGTAATGTCTATCACGGATGAAATCAGCCGGTTTTAACCCGTCAGTAGATTCGTTGGTTAATTTGGGATGCATATCAAGTCGTCCAACTTGGTTTGAGGTTAAATTAAAATAATAATAATAATAACAAATAATGTCTGCCGATTCCCGTTACTTGTCAAAACAATTTATTTTCAATGTACTTCCATCATACTTAACAAATGTCTGAAAGTATCATTATCCATCCTTAAATTGTTACGGAAATCATTTGGCTCTTCTTGTTGAAGTTCTTTCAAGAGAAACATATGACTTAGTTCATTTCTACGAGAAATCCATTTTTTTACCCACTTGCTTCGTTTTTTTTGATTTTTCTTCATTGGCAATAAATACATACGCTATTGCACAAGCCATAGTGCGTCTTTTACGATTGGGATTAATTTTTAAAACTCACCGAGTACAAACAAATCCGAGTCGATCTAAAACGACTGGTTAAATCTTTCAGGAATTCCAAAAGATCGCGAGCCAAGCCAAAACTGTTATAAAACGTGGAGTTTTGTCCCATTAACGAGAAGATTTAATCAGGCGAATCTAATCGATTTATTAAGTCCGCGAGCCAAATTCGGCTGTCCAAAAATGTCGAGAGTTTGGTACGTGCCGAGCCTAGCTCGCAGACCAAATCCGAACGGATCAAATCGGTCCAAATCGTATGTCGGTGTATGGAGGTCTGTTAAAGTTGGTGTAACAAGAAGCAACATTACAAAAGATAAAATTGGTGACTACCTTGAATTTCAGAAATATTTGTACTGAAGATCGATGGCTCGAAGTGTCCCAAATAGAAAACAAAGTTAAAAATTGTTAACGTTTTATATGAACTTATTTTTTTGTCTGCCTAGGACCAGTGCGTCGCTTGAGCGGTTGTTCTTAAATGTAAATGAATATTGAAGTTCCGAAAAATTGCAAGAAGTCTATTCAACAGTCAAAAACTAGACTAGACGTTTTATTTTTATTAGTTTCAAAATGTTTTACAATATTCAAGAACAGTAACAATGATTAAGTGGTAATACATAGAAAATAGTTCTCGGAGGGTATCATAAAATTCATAAATATTCTCTGCGATGTTTTCTGCAAACCCATTTCCAGAAAAACAACAATCCTACCGTGCGAGCAAAAATTATTTGCATCAAAGAGAGCCTTGCATCTAAGGACGTAATGCTTAGCCGTAGAGCTTAATACCTGTTGGGTGTCAGTAACTACCTGAATTAACAATCAATCATTTATTCCGTCATCTTCGACAGTCGTTTATTTGATTCATCGCTAATTTTTCCAATTTCTTGAGCAATTCACACAATGGGCTTTACAGAATAGCACAAAACATTCATGGTTGAAGCGTATTTTTGAAACGGGGTTAGAGTAAATGGTGAGTGGAATACAATCCGGGTTTGTGCATGGACGATTTTCACGAACATTTTCCTAACGTTGCTTTTATTGCTGGGGATTTTTATCATTGCCTGAAAAGAACCGTGGCTGTGTTTAGGGAAACAGGTTCAATTCAACACAAAAAAGGAGCAGGAAAACCATCTGTAAGAACAGAAAAACTTGTTGCAAACGTTTGTGAAATAATGCAAAATACTCCAACAAATTGTATAAGATCCGATCCAAGAAGTGGGAAGATCTTATGGAACATGCAGGACTATTCTTAAGAAGCAGCTAAATTTATTTCCTTATATAAAGTGCAAGTATTATAATTTTGTAAACAACAAAAATCAATTTGTATTTGTCTACCTATTTTATTACTCATTAGTTTGGCATATCATGTCATAATATGAATTTGACAAAATTTAAACCTAGATTTGGTTAGATATATCGTCCCCATATCATTGTGATCTAGGGACCAAGCCCTACGTTTTTTAATCCAAGCCCTCTTTGATGCAAATAATTTTTGCTCGCACGGTATATATTTTTCGCAATATTCGGAGTAAAGGTACTGTAATTAATAAATGCAACTGCTTAAAGTAAAATAATAATGTATTCGATGCTATAAAGCACAAGAAAATAGTGTAGATTTAGAACTTTTACCCATCGAATTTGCACCAGTCTTCTTGACAAAACTGTAAGAAAGCGAAACCATCACTCCACAGTAGGTACTGCTCAAATTACATAGGTATATCTATAAATATCATCATAAGAGCTACCTAACGCTTTATTTGAAGTTATGGAAAGAGTAAATAACGATAGGGAATTCTTACGCAACGTTTGTTTTACCAACGAATGCACCTTCAAATTAAAAAATGAACTAAATGTTCGAAATTGTAGATATTGGAGTACAGAAATGAACACAGATTTGTTCAAGCATGGACTAAATACCCTCAAAATGTCTCTAGTTGGACTAAAAACTGGTAAGATTTGGAAAAAAAATCACTCGAATTATCAGCGGTGCTTCACCTACACACACGCCGTTTGGCTCGAAGATCGGCCTGCGCAGGTGTGTCCTTAAGCAAGTTGCGAAATGACTACACATATTCAGGTAAATCACAACTTTGTTCAGTTCAGTTTTGTCAGGTTGGAATTAATGGCGGTTATTAACAACGATTTATGCCTGATGGCTGTTATTAGCGTCCACAAACAAAAGTTGCTTCTGTATAAGTCAATAAACTCTTGAGTAATAGATGCACTGCACCCGAATTCGTCACTAGCTCCGCCCCCCCCTAGGTAGTATAAATAGGCTCGTAGCTTTGTAACTTGTTTAGTATTCACCTGAAGACGACTGGAGATACTTACCAGTTGAAACGTTGTGATATGAAAAACTAAAGGCAATGGAAGTCCAAAACACATCTATTACTCAAGATACATCATTGTCTACAACCTTCAAACAAACTCAATAAACTCTGTCAAATTATCTTTTTCAGTTTTTCTGATTGGGGTTATTGTTGTTTTTTGTTCCATTTTACATTTCTATCTATCGGAAAGAAAAAAAAACCTAAAGTCTTTCTCCACAAAATTAAATAGAATAAAAATTCTCTAGGGGTCTCTACATGTTTCGAACGTAGAAACGTTCATCATCAGGAGACAGAAAATTTATTTAGTGCTGATGGTTTTAGCAGAAGAGAAAATGGTGTAGAACCTTAATGGAGCTTTTATGGAATTAAAAAATTGATGTTTAGAAGAGACATAATATGAAGAAAATTGATGAAGGTTAAACCATACTGAGTATACAGAAAAAGAAAAGCACGAAGTCTTTCTCCACAATCTCTATTCATCGAAAAACTAGGCGAACCTAGTATCACATCGACATGTTTCGAATGTAGAAACACTCATCATCAGGAAACAAAGTGAAAAGTAAAATGCTGATGTTTTTAGCAAAAGAGAAAATAATGGTGAGATTGAGCCGTAATGGAGCTTTTAATGGTGTACAAGAGATGTAAAATTGAAAAATCAGAAGGTCGACAATCAAGACTCCAGCATACTGAAGAGTCGAGGGTTAAGTGTAGAAGCACAGTGTGCCGTGCAGAAAATTATAGGGTAGTAAAAATTAGGGAGTTTTGAAAAACATATCTGTAAAAAGCATTATTAAATTACTGAAACATCCTGAGTTTTATTAAGCCCAGTCAGAAACATGTGAAAATGTTGGGGTGAGATGTAAAGAAAAGAAAAAGAAAAAAGTTGTTTTTTGGGTCAAAGCATCTGTAAAAAATAGAAAGGGGAATGTAGTAAATGAAATTTAAGAAGTGTGGTAGATTAGCTTACCTTTTGGTTAAAAAGTAAAAACAGTTGGGGTACCAGGCTTTTTACGGCCCAGTTACCCCGCAGGAGTCAGAGCAGACACATTTGGTGCAAAAAAGTTTTTAAGAATTTTTTTTAAAAAATTTGTGTTCCCGTTATAGAGAGGTGCTACTGTAGCCAACACGTGTAGGATGGGAAATGAATCTGAACTTGACATTGTAAAAGGGGGGAACAAATGACAAGCGTTTTGGCGGTCAAAATGAAGAATCCTCAAGTATGCCAGGAGTTAGTTAGGAGAAAAGCTCAATTAAGGTTCAAAATTGCTTAAAATACTAAAAATCACTTAAAATACAAGATACAATCAATACAATCCCTATAAAATAAAAAGAAATTTAATTTTAGAAATATGTTGCTGAAAGGTTTGAAAATAGGCATCATAAGTATTTGTGTGACGACCTCTGTTGGTAGGTTTATAATATTGGTAAAAGTGTAACTCAGTATTTCGACAAAGTAAAAAGTTACTATCACAGTGTCATCTACGAGTAAGAGGTAATTAATATAAGACCTTTTGGTTTGTCGGTAAAGTAAATTAGATAACTTAGAGATGTTAAAATTGGTGCTGAAAATTAATTAGTCGCGGATAAAAGCAGACCAATTTACGATCACCCAAATTGTGCTGGCGAGTGGCCCTTACCGTAGCCGACGCCATAAAAAAGTAAAGAAGAGTTAGTCACAGATGGAAATCAATTAAAATAGAAATGGAAAAGATAAAGCAGAAAAAGGGGGGCAAAAGGATTCAGAGGAGGGTCAGTTGAGTCATGAAAAGTTGAGGGAATTAAAAAAGCTTGTGGAACTATGTTGAATTTGGTCATTTAGACAGATAATATTTAAATTTTTTTAAGTTTTATTGATTTCCAGAATCTCCAAGAGATCGAGTTTGTTACCCTTAGTGCAAAAGTGTAGATATTTATTGTGAGAGTCTGGTATAAAGTTGTGTTTATTCGAATGAATGTGTGTAGAAAAGTTGGATACTGAGTATGTTAAAAAGTTTTTAAAGGAGGTCTAAACCAACCAAATAAAATGGGGAAGAAGAAAAAACCTTCCTGAAAAGAAGGTGTCAAGAGTTATTTTAAAAAATTTTATAAAACTTTTTATAATAATGTCTTACAGACATACTTAAAAAGTTTTATATATTTTTTTTAAATAACCCTCGTTAAACAGACTTAAACGTAATAAAATAATATTATGTTCCACAATAGTTCAATACAAAAATAATTTTGCATAGTAATTATAAGAAAAAAATTGTTGTAAAGTAAGTAGGTATATCGTTTGTCTTCTGGCGCTTCAAGCCTGTTATTACCAAGTTTGTCTACTTTTAATTAACAAATTTATATTCACCATTAAAATTTTGTTTTTAAATGACCTATTTTAATCAGCTCCCACAACTTAAATAACATTTTCGCTTTCGACTTTGTCGGGTTTAAAAATGAAGCTTTTTCCAATTAACTGAGCATACCTTACTTGTTTAATTATTTGCTGCTAGGTTTTTTTTTTAAGTAAATTTAAAATTTTTAATTACTCTTTGACAACTATCCAATTTAATAGTGTCGTGTTATTATAATAATAGCTAGGAATATTTACTTTACGCGAATTGTTTCTTGAGCCATACACAGCAGTGGCGGCTCGTAGGCAGTTATGTGGGGAGGTCAGTAAAAAATTTAAAAAATATACATACTTAAAAATACAAATAAATATCTTACCTTTAAATGAAGCTTTAAATACTCTTGAACTTTAGGTCGATCCTTCGTTCTTTAGAATTGGAAAAGTGCTAAATGACACGTTCATCTAAATGGCATAGTTCCTTTATAAACGAATCTTGATAATTTAACAACGCGATAGTTGCCTTGTATTTAATAAATTTTGTCAAATTAAGTTTGTTAGTACTTTTTAGTGGTTTAATTTTCTGCAGTACCTACCGATATTTTAATTCACACATGAACCATAAAAATAGGAAATTATTAAATTATTTAAAAAAAATAGTAAATAAAATCAATTTTGATCAATGAGAATACCCGAAACTCAAATCAAATTAAATACCGTCGACCAACCTCTGCACTATTCCTACGCTGACTGCGGAGTGCTGCGAGTTAAGGGTTGATTATGTAACAGGTACTTTTTAAAAATACCATTATTTGTAATACTTAACAATAATAGTATTCTAACAGTATAAACTTAGAACTAACTATTTTAATCTAAAAACTACTAAGTATTTATATATAATATAGAAAACGAATAGTCTCGTTTTAAAACAGATGAGAGCAGAAATTTGTCATCGATCAGCTGATATTGGGAGTTAGTAATATCCCCAGATTAATACTGGACCGTAATTAGCTGTGAATTGCGTTTTTGTTCTTTTTGTTACATTTAATTACGTTTTCAAAATATTTGTCGTTATGGTGTCTTTTATTTCTACTTTCATTGAATTTTAATTACTATTGTGTGGCCAGAAAGTACCTACAATTATTATTCATTTGACCAAAAATTTAGGTTAAAATTTTTTAATTATTTTTCATTAGGGATCATAATTATTAATGTGCGTCTTGCTCGTTAGTTGATTTCATCGATAAGTAATACCTAAGTTTCATTTCATCTGAACGCCGTTTTGGTCGAAAAGTTAGTTTGTGAAATTTTTTATCTTAAAATGTTTGCTCGTAAAGGTTAGGTTTCTAATGTATAATTTTTGCATTTTGCATTATCTAGGTAGGTAACCTTTTCTGTTTCAAGAAAAATAAGTAGAAATTATTTCTCTGATTTAGGGGAAAGTTGGACAAAGTCGGGTAGGTTGATCAAACCGGTAGTTCTGCCAAATACCAAAACAGCTTTCAATATTATTAACCTATAAAAATCAGCTATTTGATTTCGAGGAAACTATTTTTATTATTGTTATTATTATTATTGTTTGACAATAGTAAGGTTTAAATAAACTATTTAACATTATGTTAGTTGTAAAAGGTAACCATATTAATATGTAATAGGTTAGCGAACAAATATATAATTCTATTTTCTGGGTCTACGTACCTTACATAAGTAAAATTATTATTAGATATTACTATTATTATTAATTTGAAGAAATAGTCCATGCTTAAAGTAGAGTTGAAAGTATAGGAACGAAAGAAAAAACTCAAAGTCTTCCTCTACAAAGTTTAATAATAAAATTATTTAGGAAAAGTCTCTACATGTTTCGAACGTAGTGACGTTCATCATCAGGAGACAGAAATAAAACTTAGTGCTAATGGTTTTAGCAGGAGAGAAAATGGTGTCGAACCTTAATGGAGCTTTTATGGAATTAAAAATTTGATATGCAAATCAAACATATTATTATGAAGAAATTGATGAAATTTAAAAACATACTGAGTATGTGAGAAGTCAGTAAATAAGGTCTAAACCAACCAAATAAACTGGGGGGGGAAGAAAATTTTTTTTTAAAAAGGTGTCGAAGAATATTTAAAAAAATTTCTTTAAAAATGCATAATTAGGTAGGTGAGGACAAAATTCACCAGAATTACATGTAGGTAATGAAAGTTATATTCAAAAAATGTTGGTTAGTTTGAAACCTCAGTACCCCACTAAACAAAATTTTTTGAATATAACTTTCATTACCTACATGTAATTCTGGTAAATTTTGTCCTCACAATGACAATTTCCTACCTAATTATGCTTTTTTAAAGAATTTTTTTTAAATATTCTTCGACACCTTTTTAAAAAAAATTTTTTCTTTCCCCCCCCCAGTTTATTTGGTTGGTTTAGACCTTAGTTACTAACTTCTCACATACTCAGTATGTTTTTAAATTTCATCAATTTCTTCATAATATTATGTTTGATTTGCATATCAAATTTTTAATTCCATAAAAGCTCCATTAAGGTTCGACACCATTTTCTCTCCTGCTAAAACCATCAGCACTAAGTTCAATTTCTGTCTCCTGATGATGAACGTCACTACGTTCGAAACATGTAGAGACTTTTCCTAAATAATTTTATTATTAAACTTTGTGGAGGAAGACTTTGAATTTTTTCTTTCGTTCCTATACTATTATTATTGTTTGTATGGCAATAAAATAAAGTTTTTAACATTAGGTTAGCCTACATACAAGTTTAGAAATGTAACTGTATCAATAAATTGCATTTTAACGAATAAATTCCATAAAAACCACTTTTGGGTCTACGTACCTTACGTAAGTCAAAAACTGTTAAAGTAGTGTTTTCACTGACAGAAAAATTCAATCCAATCCCTGGCTAAATTGAAGCTTTTAACTTTATGTTAGCCCACATACAAGTTTAGGAATGTAACTGTATCATAACCAACAAATTCTATAAAAACCTTATTTGGGTTTTCGTACCTTACATAAGTCAAAAACTGTTAAATTAGGGTTTCCATTGACAAAAAAATTAAATCCCTAGCTAAATTGAAGCTTATAACTTTATATTAGATAGCCCACATACAAGTCTAGAATTGTAACCGTATCATATAGCCAACAAATTCTATAAAAACCATGTTTGGGTCTACGTACCTTACGTAAGTCATTTATGGGGATTTCCTTGACAGTAAATGTAATATCTGACTGAATTCAATTAGTTTATGTTGAACTGGAGGTATTGTATTTTACCTATAGGTATAATCTGAACAAATAAAACAAAAAAAAAATTCTTTTGTAAATATGAGTGACAGAATCCTGCCTATTTAAAGTTGCGTTTCAGTTAATTCAGAATTTTCAAGGTTTAGATAATTATATAATATTATATAGTTTTTAAATCTTTTTTGACACTTTATCTTTTAACCATAAAAAACTCAAGTTAATTATTACCTACCTACCTTAAATTATAATATTTTTAAAACAAAACTTTCAAAAGAAATTATTATTTTATTTGGCATTATTTAAGCGGTAGAACCGATGAGACTATTGCATCAATTGTTTTAGAAGGTATCACATGTATAATTTTCAAGTCCAGTCCTGGAATTCATGCCAACTTATAAAAATTTAACAGACCAAAATTGACAGACTGTCACGTGACTATGCCTCCATATTGCGAGAGTATTCAAAATTTTTACTATAATATATCGCTGGGTTTGCAATAAAATTCTGATCTGTTAGCTCCCGTATGTAAAGTGGAAGGCAGTTGTAACATTTCGGACTGAAATAGTTGGTAGAGACGCTGGATCTCTCCAATCTATAATAAATCAATCCCGACCATAAATAAATGACAGGCTGGGAAACCGAACTCTGGTTTTAGCGCTTTAACCCCCCAAAATTGACCATCAAATTCCTATTGCAATTTGTACTTTAGGCGGGTGACACACTGGAAAAATAAGTTTCGTGAAATTCGTTGCAAGAAACAGGAAACTTGTTTCAGTACCACACAACCCATATATTTAAATGAGACGAAACACACTGATGTTTGTAAAACAGGCGACCCGAAATTGTTTCGCATACAAATTTTACGAAACAGAACGTGCTGTGTTTCGCAGAAATTTGTTGCCTTTAAATTCATATAGGTTCTTGGACTTGAGAGAGAATACATGTGATTTTTATAATTTATTTCCTGTGTGAAAATGCCGAAAGACAATGAATTCCTTAAACTCATTAGGTTGTTGCCGGAGTTCTTTACCAACAACACTAGCACTATATTTTGGGTTAACGATGTTAGCAGGATGTACGTAAAATCGTATTTTTCTATTCGCTATTCACTTCTTTCGGCAGTTTACCCACCACAACAAAATGACGTATTCATCCGACGACATGTTAAAGGATACTGTCATAGAAGCAAGTTTCTCGAGTGTGCACTGACATAAAAAAAAGTTTGACGAAACTTGCTTCAGCTACCTAGCTAAGGCGGGTAACACACTGGAAAAATAAGTTTCGTGAAATTTGTTGCAAGAAACAGGAAACTTGTTTCAGTACCACACAACCCATATATTTAAATGAGACAGAACACACTGAGGTGTTTGTGAAACAGTCATCTTCCGGAAATCCTAGCCAACTTTTTAACCGAATAATTTGTACATACAAGTCCCAAGAAGACCTAAAGAAATGCTTTCAGCCAGTGGCGGCTCGTGATTAGCGAGTCAGGGGGGGCGCTGGCTTTAAATAAAAAAAAATTTAAAATGTCTATTATTTTCGAAAGTACGTGTCTGTTTTTTTTTAACTTTCTCGTTGTGGATTTTAATTTCATCAGCATAAGCAGCACTACTTAAAGAAGTTAAAGTTTGTCCTAACATCTAAAAACTTACCACATTATGACGATGTTTTGCACTATTTTCATTTTTTTTTTTTTTTTCTCTGAAAGATTCCTGCACCTCATTTATAGTCCGCCAATTATCATGCCCGTCAAAAAGAAGACACACGATCACACGAAACAAAAAAAAAAGAATTTTTGTCCTCACAACCGCATATTCAGAATTTTTTATTATATTTGTCAAACTTACGCGTAAACTGTGCCTTACTTTTACATTTTGATTGTACTTGTACTATGTTCAATATTGGTAGTGGCCGCTCTGCATTTTTTAAATCAAGTTTTTCACTTAAGCTCAGAGAACTAAACACAAGCCTCTGTAAATCACTGACCTTCATATTAGACGAAATTTTCCAACTTTATAACGTAACTAATAAATCAAATCAAAACAAATCATTAGCCGCATCGTCAGAGAGTACATAATATATCGATTATTCTACCGTGGCATCGCGAACAGCTGTTGGGCGCGGAAAATTGGAGCTCATCCGTGGCAGCTCGTTGTGCGATGTGTAGGTGACGTCACGTCTTTGTAGTCATGGCAACTCGCGTTGAATCGGGACGAATAATCGGTCGCCCGCGCTTAGTACAACCTTGAGAGCGCGCAACTTGCTTGTCTATGAGTATAGCCTGCCCGTTGGAATAGGGCTACGTTTGGTTTGAATTATTTTAATTGATTGCTTACATATACATTGCGTTCTTGGTTTTTTAAGTAAAGTATTCTTGGATTCTGTTTGAAATAATTGCAGGGAGGCCGGCGCCCCAGAGCCTACTTGGGTTATTTGACAAAAAAAGTGCCCCATTAGAATCGATTCCGGAAAACACCGTTTTTGTTTTAGACGGGGGTTTTTTAATTTATAAAATTGTCTGGCAATTCCCATCAACATGTGACATTTATATTCAGTACGTTAATTATTATGTAAAGTATAATTATGGAAAAAATACCATTGTTGTCTTTAATGGATACGACACTGATTTTACCACAAAAGAACAGGAACAGTTAAGAAGGTATTCAAAAATGGACGGTGTTCTGCAACAATGGTTTAAGTCACTCACCTGTTGTTTCGAGATAATTAGCATATTGTCGTACGTCGCTTCAGAAAATACCCCATTTTACAAAAAGTTTTTATTTATTTATTTTCTATTAAATATGCATACAACTAATCGGAAAATATTTAAATATTAAAAAAATACACATATGTTTTGACAGAAAAAAATTAAAAAGCGGGTTAGATGATTGTTGCAAAATTAAAAGTTACAAGTACTTGTTTTGCAACAATCGACTATCCCTCCAAATAATGAAAACTTTTAACCAAAAGAAGAGAAAACTAGTGCTAAATAATGTAGTAAAGGTACGTATATAGTTTATGACGAATTCTATGCATTCGTGGTGTCATGCAATAGCTGCTCTTCATCAATATCAAAATCTAGTGTAGGTCCTAGCCTTTCCAAGTCGTCTTCAAAATTTTAAGTTTCAACTTTTCTTAAAAAACTGTAAAATAGCTTGGCATCTTTTGGAATTAAAGTTAGGATATCCTTAAGGTCTTTTATTTTTTCCTCGGAGATCTCCTTATCACAGAAGAGGTAGTTCTATTTGTCCTTATATAAGTTTTCTTCCCTTTCCAGCCTTTTCAATACTTATTTACTATTGAAGAAGTAGTATCTATAACATGATTCTTTATGTATAAAATTTTAGGTTCTTCTTTTTTTATTGTTATAACATGTGTTTTGAACCAACTTATACTATTTTTATTTACTGCATCATAATTGCGATTTGTTATCGACTTCTCCAACATCCTAACTGAAACTATATTATCAGACACGATACGGTTTACGATAAACTTGTTCTTTTTTTGACACTATTTTATAATTTCTATATAGTCACTGTCTGTATACAATCTTTGTTGAACTTTAAGGGCACATTCAACGTCTTCAAAATGCGAATCATTGGGCAAAAAACTATGTCCAGAAAGTAAAAAAATTAATGGTATTTCTTTAAGGGAGGAATGATTTTGCAAGACGTGAATAAGCATCAAGACAAGTTTAATACTTCTATTCTGACCCGGGCGGGGCGCGTACGTTTTCGACTATATATTTGCGTAAGCAAGAACCAACTTCTTGGGTTCCCCTTCCTGCTTCATATTCCAACTATACATTAAAAACACCTCTTCCGGTACTGCCAAGGTAAATACCAAAATTTAATAAAATTAATTGTCTCTTGTAATATATTATTCCAGTGGGCAGTTTCGGCATTGAGTGAGTTTTTTTTTGGAGATCAAATATCAACGTTTCCAGTGTTTCGTCATTTTAAGCAGCCTTTAGATCATCTTTCATTTGATTGCGCAACTCTTCTGCAATATGGAGAATAAGGTTGTGATTTGATTGTAAGGCAAACAATGTACTATGCCTATCAACAACAAAACTATCGACATCCATAAATTTTGTTATTAGTATATACCCAGAATTATTCAATAATGGTCTATTCCACATGGAGTGGATTAGATCATTGTTACAGATTCTTATATTATAATGGATTGAAAAATTGTGGTTTAGAACTTCGTTCACAGATGGCACCAAAATACAGAATGTGGCTTAAATCATTTTGGCTTATCGTAGTGTTGCTCCTGATAAATAATTCTATATGAAAATCTCGAATGTAAACAAAGTGTGGGTTAAACCATTGTTGCAGAACACTGTCCAAATATCCTGCTTAGACATTATTTTTTCGGAAAAAACCACAACAACAGTAAACCAGGCTCATTTTTTTTTTAATAAAAACAACAAGATATCTTTTATTTTACAACTAAGCCAATATTTGAAATCGGCGGGTATTCAGGTGGTTCAATCACAAGGCGACGCAGACAGAATTATGGTGGATAAGGCTCTTGAACTAAGAACACTGGAAACATCTGTTACATTGGTAGGTGAGGATACTGATTTGATGGTCCTATTAATATTTAAACCAAAATTGAACAATGTATATGCTTCGACCAGGTAACTCATCAAAACCACACAAACTAACCGACATAAAAGATCTTCAAGAAAAACTTGGTCCAATGAGATCTGCAATATTATTTTGTCACGCAATATCTGGATGTGACACCACCTCAGCCATTTATAAAAAGGGAAAATTATCTTCGTTTAGATTATTAGAAAAAAATAAAGACCTACAACAAAAAGTTAGAATATTTTAAAGCCAAATGCAGAACAGGATGCTGTTATAGAGACCGGTGAAGAATTTTTATTGTCCCTTTACGGCGCAAATAAATCAACAAAAGACTTAAATGAACTTCGTTTTTTTAATTTTAATATTAACACAGCACGTCAAAGTTTAAATAAAAATATTGAGTTAGCATGTCTGCCTCCAACATCAGATGCTGCACATTTTCATAGTTTACAAGTTTACCATCAGATTCAAGAATGGATGGGTAATTTAATATCTCCTACTACTTGGGGTTGGAAAAAACAGGGGGGAAGCTCTACAGCCTATATAGACCAATAGGTCTATTGCACCAGAATTTATCCTTAAACTGATTTTTTGCAACTGCAAGACCGACTGCAGAAAGTTTTGCAGCTGCAGAAGAGCAAACCTAAACTGCTCTAATTTATGTGGCTAGTGTCAAGGGAGTAATTGTTTTCAGGAGTACGAGGATGTTTTATTGGAAGACAATATCTCCAGCAATGTCTAAGTTTTTCCTCTGACTGGTAAATGTTCGTAGTTTTTAAGTAAATTTTTATGATAGATATATATATTTTTCTTTAGGCTACGCATTTTTAATATTAAATTTTTAATATTAATTTATACATTTTAAAGCATATTCTCAAAAATAATAGTACGCCAATGTATTAAACACCTATACTTAAGAAATATTTAAAATGTTACTTTAATATTAGGAATTGAAAAGAGGAATAATTTATGTCCAAAACGTAAAGTTTAATTTTTTTAATTAAAAAGTATTATTTCACTTTTGAAGCGGCCGTGGTACGCTACTGTTTTTGAATATAGTTATCTTATGTATAATTTTATAGGGTATCTTTTTTCCCTTCACACTTTTTCTCGTAAAATTAACCATAACGGAAATAATTACAAAAAACAAAAAAATTTACATTGGGGGGATTGCCCACCCCGGAGGGGTGGGGGACTTTTAGTATGATAAGTAGGACGGCGAAAACTAAACATCCCCGAAAAAAATAGCTTTATGTGATTTTGTTCCCAGCCAAGTACTAAGTGCACCGGGGTAAATCATTTGTATTGGGAAGTCAAAAGATACGCAAAAATTAAAAAAAAGTCCAGTTACGTATTTAAAAAAACCAATATGTTGCGGGTATCTAATCAAGAAAACCTGATAATAAAATAAAATAATTTTTTTAAAAAGCATTAAAAAATGCCTTAAGAAAGTGCTCTTGATTTTCCAAAATAATCAGTATTTTGTGTGTGAATAAATGTTTATTTTGTTTTTAAAATGGATCTTTTTTACTTTTCTGTTGGCAACGTTTTAAGGAACAAGGATCCCCGAGATCTTAGAAAGTCTCGGTAACAAATTCTTCTTCTGACCATATCGCTGTGCTAGAACAATACTAGGACAACTTAAAAAATATAGTTTTGAGTAAATGGACTTTTAAAGATTTAATTGTAGATATATTTGTTATTATTTTAATTATTAATGGTTTTTTACTTAATTAGTTGTTATGTGAACATAAGAAGCCCTTTGTAAATATTATTTTTGTTTTTAAGTATCCAGTTGTATTATAAATAATTATTTTGTAAGATGTCCTTGTATTGCTCAATAAAAAAAAATGTTTTTTAAGGTTGCCTTGGTTTTTGCTATAAGTTATCTTGGTATTGAATTGCCTAATGATAATTTTTTTTTAGTTATACCTATTTTTGGTAACATGTCCTTGTATTGTTCTATATTTTTTATTTAATTCGCAAATTTAACTCTTTTTTTTTTCAGTTTTTAGGATAGCCTAGTATTGCGTGATTTTTGGTGTAAATTTTATTTAGTGTCTTTTTTAAATTATTTTGAAAGTTGTCTTTTCAATGTCGGGCAAATAAAAGACTTAAAGTAAAAAATAATAATATTTATTATCAAAAGAGCAGTACCTAACACAAGTATTTATAAATAAAGGAAGTATAAGTGTGAGATAAACTAAATGAATATTATTTTTCAAAGCTAATAATAATCAAAGATTAAACCTTTTATGCTTTAGGGCATTAAATTTACTGAAATAAATTTGTAGAGTACGATCGATTGTAGAGAAATTGCACCTTTAGTTTTTAAGCCAAGCATAATAGTTTTTTTTTTAAATTGTGGAAAAAATATTGACATTTTGATTTTTCCCTTCAGTCAATGAATTTTTTACAATTTTAAAGATTTTTTTTATTTTTAACTTTAAAACTTCTCTGCAAATTTGTGTTTTAACAAGTTTGGACCGATATTTGGTTCAATACAAAGACATCTTTAACATGCGTTCAATTTTTATTGGATATTAAGTAATAACTTGGTGCAATTCAAAAATAACTTTAAAAAAAAGTTATTTTTAAATATTCCATCATATTTGTAGTAAAATACTAAGATATGTTTGATACTGTAATACTAGGATAAGTTAAAAAACAAAGATATCTTAACAAATAAATTTGTAAATATGGGAGAAAACTAGGACACCTTAAAATATCCTACTATTTCACCAGCAGAAAGTTAACATAATGAATTTTATTTCAGACTGAAACAAAAGAATTTTTAACATATCTTACTATTTACCCAAATATTAATTAAAATTTATATATTGCAATAGTAAGATATAACTTGTATTGTGCTAAGGTAAATTAATCTTGGATATCTTTCTATAGCTCTAGAAAGAGTATTTTTTGTACTTTGCAATTGTCCGGATATCTAAAAATCGACATTTTTAAGTTGTCCTAGTATTGTTCTAGCACAGCGATATACTATTTTTTTACAGTTAGGTACACAGTTATTGTACAATAATTAAATAAAAATAATTTCAATAGCAAATATTTACACATAATTTTATTCAGAGATACACATGAAAAAACAATATATTTACAGTAAAAATGAAAAACATTAATTTGGGTTTAAAGTAAATTTTATCCCACTCATCCATCAGGAAAAAACAACATATTAGTACTTACCGTAACAGATTTTAAAGGTTACAAATTTACAAATAAATTATTTTAGGTTTGCTTAGTTTACATGAGCGCATTTATTTTATATAAAAGTAGAAACATGTTTTATTTAGCAAAAAGCTAAAATTAAATATTTTTTAATAAAAAAGTTATACTTTTAAATTTTGAAACCCAACCTTCTGTAAACAAAAACAGATAAAAAAGTTAAATAATTTGCAAATTGTATCAAATATTACGTTTCATTTTGTTTTTTCAAATGTAATCTAAATTTTTTTTAAAGACATTGAAGATTTAATAGAATTTTTTAAATTTTTATATTCTTTCAAACCTTTATAAAAAATAGATTTATTGGTTAATGTTTTGGATACTACTTACAGAACTATTGTGATTATTTCTTGTGTTTTTGATTATGATGGTCATAATTAAAAAAAAAAAAAAAAAAAAAATCCAAAATTATCCGAATTGCCTTTTTGTGAAAAATTTGTAATTTACAAAATTATTATTTCCTCACTAACACAATATAAAATAAAAGAAGAATAAAAAAAATAAGACCATATAATGTTATTAAATACAGTATTTTTTAGAAAACAAAATTCAATGACAACTAATTCTTTTAAAATAACCTACTGTTCCTGCAATCTTAGATAATATGATACTTTCGAAATATAATAAAATAATTTTAATTCTGAAACAATAATTATTAAAACTATTTTCTAATCCCAATTTTTGATTATGTAGGTATCACCACATTTGTATTCTGACAATTTAAATTATTACCTACCCATAAACATACATTTTGTTTTTGAAATATTTAATTTTTCTTTTGGCCAATTTAATGATATATTTATCTCAAAACAAAGATATTATATTAACAATATTAATAAAAACATTAATATAAATCAAGGTCTAATCACAAAATATTTGTATGTAACACATTTAAAAACCTGGAAGCATATCGTTTATGTAATAAAATAAATAATATTGGACCTCGTATACTTCCTTGAGGAACTCCTATATTATTAACTTTTTATTTGGTTTCTAATACTTTTGTTTTTTGTAACCTGTTACGTGGATAATTTTGATTTAATAACTTTCCCACCAATATTATATTGATACAATTTACACAATAGCCCTGTAAATTGTTTCGAAAATCCGCTTAAAATCAACAATTTTGAGAATTTGGTTAATTGTTTAATGTGCAGTTGCACTCTCTTGCACCCACTTGTGCTTTAAAACAAAAATGGGTGATAATTCCCTATTGTTATTTACCCATTCCATAACTTCAAAACAAAAGTTTCCTCTTCGTATTATTTCATCACCTCAGTTCCTGATGTTTTTGAAATTTATACGAATGATTTTTTTCTTATGTAATTTGCCTAGTGCCCTAAAGTGATACTTTTCTACACTTTTGCCAAGAAGTTTTGTAAGTATTTATTCCATCATTTTATTTTTTTACATGGAGTAGAAATTCTAAATCTGCATTATTTTCTCGGGCTCTACCATCTAGTACATTATTATTTTGCTCTAAGCAGTCAGTTGCATTTATTACTTATAATACAACAGTTACAACAGTATTCAGGACTGTTGTACTGCATAGAATGGGTTTGTCAGGAAATATCACAAAAAAAAATTTCGGCTACTCTGCAAGTTTGTACAAACTTGTTTAAACTTGTATAAAACTTTACATGGTTTTACAAACTTGTACGAATATACAAACATGCACAGGGTGGCCAACTAAGAATGCGAGGTACTGTATCTGGGAAACTATCCATCGTAGAAGCTTGCGGCAAAAAAAATTATTACTAAAACAGCCAAGAGAAAAACCTGGAAAATATTTTCAAGTTTCTGAAATGGCCGCTAGGGGGCGTAACTGCAATCTTGAATCTAAAAAAGTGATGTTTTCGTAAATTCCGCTATATTAACCTAATAAAAAATCCTGATCTTTAAAGTCGAGGATAATTTGAACCTTTTTTGTTTGACACTTTTTGCAGTATCTCTAAAAATAAAGTGGTGGGGGGTATTCAAACGTTTCCGTAAATAACATCCTGTATCTTCGAAACGGCTAAGCCGATTTAACAAACTTGGGCTTTAAAAGGAGCTATTCTTGGGCTACAAATATCATTATATTTAAAGTTTTGTAAGTTTCACATATCGCCGCTAGAGGGCTTTTTTCGACATTTCAACAGAAATGGTTAATTTTCTCAACAAAATATAATGCATTGGTATGATTTTTTTCTCATGAAAAAGTAGCTAAATGATGCCTAAACTAACTCGCGAAAACCGCATCTCGATATCTTGTTCTAACCCAAAATATCGGCAATAGAAGATTTTATACGAAAATCCCTAAAATTTTCATTTTATTGTAACTATATTTTTCTGGAATTCTTTCTTTTATGTAAGTTGGGGCCCTAAAAAGGACCGATTTATTAAAGGAAGATTTTTAATGCTCCCGCAAATGCTCGAAATGCTGACCATCACGTTATATGCACAAAAAAGACAATAAAATTAATAGAAGCAGGCCATGGAAACAAAACAAATACCTAATCAAAACATAAATATTCAAAATTGTCAATAGTTGTCAAAGGTTTGAGTTACTTTGAGTAATTTTTGTGTTTACAAAATGCATTTTACGAATGATGAAGCTGTTGACATGCTTGCGGTTTATTTTGAATGTCTTCAGAATGCCGCAGTAGCTAAAAGAGTTTACGCCGCTCGATATCCAAATCGGCGTCCTTGCGATGTGAGAGTTTTTCCCAGATTAGTGGCGAGTTTACGAGCCAATGGTTGTTTTCGTCCTAAGTTTCAACGACAAAGAATTGGAAGAACACAAGAAAATATTAACTATGTACTGGGGTATATTGAGGGAAATCCTCATGTTGGCATGAGAGCATTATCCCTTAAGTTGGACATATCACGAACAACGGTTCGAAATATTTTGAAGGACCATAAGTAAGTTCTAATGGCCATCAAAGTTAGGTATTCGTTTAAACTTTTTTTAATTACTTTTAGAATGCATCCATATCATGTCGTTTTGCATCAGGCTTTGAAAGGGAAAGATTTTGATCGGAGGTTGGACTATTGCCATTGGATGTTAGGTATGATACTCCAAAATAGAGATTTTTTATTTAAAATTCTTTGGACCGATGAATCCACCTATAGTAGTGACGGGAGAGTCAATCGACATAATATGCACTATTGATCTACAGAAAATCCGCATTGGTTGTGTGAAGTTCAGCACCAAGGACGTTGGAGTTTAAATGTGTGGTGTGGCATACTGGAAGGCAGAATTATTGGGCCATCTTTTTTTGAGCAATCCCTAAATGGCAATGTATTTCTTGACATTCTGGCCAATCAATTACCGTTGTTTTTGGAAAATATGCCTTTGGAAACAAGGCAAAACTTGTTTTTGCAGTTGGATGGTTGCCCAGCACATTTTGCCGTGCGAGAGAATATTAATGCAGTATTTCAACAGCGGTGGATTGGAAGAGGAAGTCTGTTTCTATGGCCTCCGCGATCACCATACCTAACTTGCCTGGATTTCTATTTATGGGGGCGGTTATAAAGGACATCGTGTTTCAGACTCAACCTACGACCAGAGATGATTTGAAAAACCGGATTCGTAATGCAATGCAATACGTAACATACCAAGAGCCGAAATTGAAAGTGCAGTTTTGTCTACCCATGAGAGGCTTCAGCCGTGATGGTCAGCATTTCGAGCATTTGCGGGGGCATTAAAAATCTTCCTTTTATAAATCGGTCCTTTTTAGGGCCACAACTTACGTAATAGAAATAATTCCAGAAAAATTTAGTTGCAATAAAATGAAAATTTAAGGGATTTTCGTATAAAATTTTCTACTGCCAATTTTTTGGGTTAGGAACAAGATATCGAGATACGGTTTTCGCGAGCTAGTTTAGGCATCATTTAGCAACTTTTTCATGAAAAAAAAAATCATACCAATGCATTTAATTTTGTTGAGAAAATTAACCATTTCTGTTGGAATGTCGAAAAAAGCCCTCTAGCGGCGATATGTGAAACTTATAAAACTTCAAATATAATGATGTTTGTAGCCCAAGAATAGCTCCTTTTAACGAGCCCAAGTTTGTTCAAATCGGCTTAGCCGTTTCGATGATACAGGGTGTTATTTACGGAAACGTTTGAATACCCCCCACCACTTTATTTTTAGAGATACTGCAAAAAGTGTTAAACAAAAAGGTTCAGATTATCCTCGACTTTAAAGATCAGGATTTTTTTTTATTACGTTAATATAGCGGAATTTACAGAAACATCACTTTTTTAGATTCAAGATTTGCAGTTACGCCCCTAGCGGCCATTTCAGAAACTTGAAAATATTTTCCAGGTTTTTCTCTTGGCCGTTTTAGTAATAATTTTTTTTGCCGCAAGCTTTTACGATTAATAGTTTCCCAGATACAGTACCTCGCATTCTTAGTTGGCCACCCTGTACGAATTTGTATAATCATGTTATATTGCGGCCTTAATCCAGGTTCCCCTCGGGGTAATTACAGGTTCTTTGGGAAACTAACTCCTGTTAATCTCTCCTTATACAACTGCACTCTTAGAGGTGCTTTTAGAAACACTTTTTACATTTGAAATTATTTTATTTACCACAGGTTTATTTACCAGAAGTATGTATTACAAATCGATATAAATACAGTTTGTTAAGCAGGTAATAATAACGCATTATTAAGTGCCAATAAACAACTTCTAACAATATACCTGCAAACCCCGGAAACCCTCAATAAATACCTTGTGTATAACCAAAATGTAAATATAATTATTACAATCTTCAGATTGGAAAATCCCTGCAATAAGTACCAAACTGGACAAGAAACCTTTAACGTTTTAAATTTTTTATGAAAAATATGCATTTTATTATAAAATTGACAAAATATGCAATAATGCATATACCGGGTGTCCACGGAATGTGGTTCGCCCCTCTAACTTTTTGTTTTTCAAGATAATGGAAAAAAACTTGTGGGATTTGTATACGAGATAAAACTGCTTTTTTTGACAAGTGACTCAACATTATGGAACTTCCGGTTAAACCGGAAGTGACAAAAACTTTCGATTTATAAATGGGACGCCTGGTATATTTTTCTTTTTTTACTCCATATGACATTCTAAATATAAAAATGTGTCACTTGTCACTTTTTGTCACCAAGAAAATTTTTTTTTTCCAAATTTATTGTTTTATATATTATATAATATGCTGGTCACAGGCTACTTGATGCATTTAAATCTAAATTTATTCTCAAAAGATGCTTTATTTTAGGAAAGTTCCAAGTTAACTTTTTAAAGTTTTTTAATGGCAGCTTTTCTAAAACCTAATAGTGTGTGGTATCAAAATAATCGTAATAAAATCCTCTTTTTTCTTAGCCTGAAGAGCCACCATGTTGCCGTTTAAAAGAAATAAGTTATTAACCTTTAAGATTAAATTTTACACAGCACATAGCATTGGACCAAAAATAGTAAAATTGCATTTTTTCCAAGATTAAAGAACTGAAATAAGTGATTTAAAAGGTATTCATAGCCCTATACGTAATCTTGGTGACAAAAAGTGACAAGTGACGTATTTGTGAGTATATTTAGAATGTCATATGGAGTAAAAAAAGGAAAAATATACCAGGTGTCCCATTTAAAAATCGAAAGTTTATGTCACTTCCGGTTTAACCGCAAGTTCCATAATGTTGAGTCACCTGTCAAAAAAAGCAGTTTTATGTCGTATACAAATCCCACAAGTTTTTTTCCATTATCTTGAAAAACAAAAAAGTTAGAGGGGCGAACCACCTCCGTGGACACCCGGTATATGCATTTTGCATATACTCCGCCCTTAGTCATCAGTGTCATCACATAAACAAGCAACCATTTTGTTTAAACGTTCATTTATCTCTTCTTGTTTTTGGATACCTACGCAAAAGATTTTTCTACAAGAATTATATGTTAATAAATGCCATCGTATGTTGTCTTTCTTAGAATTCCTTTCCTATAGTTAGCTTGTGAAACTTTACCTCGTTAAATGTTTAAAAATATTTTCTCCTATCCCTTAAAATCCTTAGAAAACCTTTTGTGGAAGTTTATAATCCCGTGACATTGAAGTTTATGTCTACACCGTCGAAATATGGAGTATTTCTAATTAAGTTTAAAGTAATGTTTTAGAAAAGGCGCCAGCGAGTGTTATTTAATTAAAGTTTTTTTAAAAAAAGACTGAGTACAGTTTAGGCATCCTATTCATAATGTAGGAACTAACTAGCTGAAACTGCAGCAGATGTTAAGTACATGCATACAGTATACCTACAAGGTGGATGGTACGTAAGACGTATATTACTAACCAGTTAACCAATCGATCTGAAAATTTTATTATTTTCATAAATTGGACATGATCTATTTACCTCAAATATTTTTGACGATACAGTATTGCGACTTTTACCAAAAATTAGTATCACTTCGATATTTTTAATGGAACACCCTGTACTTTATTTTATTTTCGAACCTATTAATAGTTTCCTAACAACTTTCTTTAATGTTATACTATTCATATTTCTTACCTTTTTCTAAAATAATTATTAAATTCCAATTTTTTTTACAGAAAATTAAATTAGCCTCCAGACTACGTATTTGTTGGAAGCTTTGTACGACAAGCGGAATGTTTTATACCTGTCATTTTCCGACACTTACGTGACATGTTGCTATGACAACAAGAAAAAATTTTTAATGCAGAAATAATACTTTTCCCTTGTTTCTTCTTCTTCTTCGTATGCCTATCCGAGCCGGATGCTGGCCACCATCTGAACAATCATAACTTTGGTAACTGCTTCTCTGAACAGTCCCGTGGTTAACTTTTCGAATCAGACCCTTAGGTTTTTCAGCCATGAGATCCTCCTTCTTCCTGGTCCTCTACTCCCGTACACTTTATCTTGCAGGATGCACTGGATAAGATGGTATCGATCTTTATTACGCATTATGTGCCCAAGATATACTAACTACGGTGTAAAGGACCTCACGTTCCTTCCACATTCGGCGCAGAATTTCATCATTTCATCAGGGTCACCCTCTGCATCCAAGACACTTTCAGCATCCTTCGATATAGCCACATTTCGAAGGCTTCCAGCCTACTTTCAGTAGCAGCAGTCAGTGTCCAAACCTCCACTCCGTAATACAATACAGAAAAGCCATAGCACCCGTTTCTAGTAGTATAAAATTAAGAAACGTATAAAGAATAATATTTATTTTAGATTATTAATTAAACCTTGTTTTACTTTTTACTTGAGCACAGGAAAAGTAAAAATAATGCAATTTAAACTGCTTATAATTTACCAAAATATAGTGCCCATTATTGTTTTCTTACAACACAGGGTTGTATTATATTCCTTACATCGGTATGTTATCAATTTAATTCTTTTTTCAAATAGCTTTCGCGTAAAAATGTTCTTGCCGAATCTTCCGCGAGCTTGATTTAAAATTCCGGAAGTTTTATCTCAGTGGCAAATTTTTAAAGAAAATTTCACAAAATTCGCACCTTGAAAACATTTCCGGAAATAATTCAGAGCACACAATTTCCAACCAGTTCACAACCGGTTAAAAATTACGCTTTTGCAGAAAAAAAATTTGAAATGGGTGGTCAATGTCAATTTGCTTGCTGCGAACGAAGCTATTCATTAAATAATTTGAGATCGACGCCTACAGCATGAAAATTATTTGCCTTTGAAAGTGAATTTGGCTTATTAAATTCTTTAAAAAATGTCGAAATACCCTGTCCAAAATAAACAAAGTTGTCAATATTTGACCACCCTAAACTTTGCATGGGATATACTAGGCTGCAACACCCTATACAAGGTGTTCCTTAATGACGTGCTAATATTTTAGGGAGTGATTCCTCAAGTCATTTTATAAAGAAAAGTTCAGATAAACATATGTCCTAAACGGCTTAAATTTTTTGCTACAGGTTGTTGAATTTTTTCCTTTTTAATGCATTTTTTGTAATATCTCCGAAAGTACTTTAGATAATATTTTTAATTTTGGCATCTGCTAATAGGACATAAAACCGCATGTTTTAGTTATAAAAGTTATTTTTTTGTCCCACCAGTGGCGTCCCTGCAAACATGTCCTCTGATATTTTTTAGAAAAAAAGTGGTACACCACTGACATTTTTCCATGTGGATATTATTTCTGATTAGCCTGGTTAATTCTACATAAAAATGGTCTTCTGAGTTTTTCTCCTCAGGCACACCATTCTTAATTAAAATAATTAAATTAAATTAGCTCTACTATTTATTATTATTAACATTGATAATGCAAAATATTGTTTTATAAAAATTGTTGGAGATGACCACCTTCACTTAATATGCATGCTTTCGCCCGTCTTTGCATCGAATAGCGCACTCGTTCAAATATTCCAGGCGAATTTCGTATTGGTTAACAGAAGGCAATTATTATTCGCTCCCTTAAATTTTCTAAAGTGTTAATGGGAGTTCTATACACTAGAGTTTTAAGATGACCCACAAGAAAAAATCCAAACTATTGAGATCAGGGGATCTTGCGGGCCATTGTTGAGCTCCTCCGCGACCTATCCAACGATTCGGATAAACTGCATCTACATGGTCGCGAACGATTACACTGAAATAAGCAGGAGCTCCATCATGCATGTACCACATTTGATTCCTGAGCGCATTTGGCACATCTTCAAGTTACACAGATAGTTCTTCTTGGAGGAAATACAGATAAGACTGCCGTTAAGGCGTTAATTATGTTTTTAAGAACGTCACTGTTCCAGGATAACTAGGTTTATGTGATCAAAAATTATTCCTCAATACTGCAAAATGAAGCTAATTTAATTTAATTATTTTAATTAAGAACAGTATGCCTTAGGAGAAAAACGCAGGAGACCATTTTTATATAGAATTGATCAGGCTAATCAGAAATAATATCCACATGGAAAAATGTCAGTGGCGTACCACTTTTTTTCTAAAAAATATCAGAGGACATGTTTGCAGGGACGCCACTGGTGGGACAAAAAAATAACTTTTATAACTAAAACATGTGGTTTTATGTCCTATTAGCACATGCCAAAATTAAAAATACTATCCAAAGTACTTTCGAAGATATTACAAAAAACGCATTAAAAAAGAAAAAATTCAACACCCTGAAGCAAAAAAATTAGGCCGTTTAGGACATAAGTTTATATGAACTTTTCTTCATAAAATGACTTGAGGAATCACACCTTAAAATATTAGCACGTCATTAAGGAACACCCCGTATAGTATAATATGCTGTTGTTAAAGATCAAGACGAATCCGACTGTTATTTATTTCCATGACCAATTGTAAACAACAAAAAGTTTCCCTTAAGTAAACTGAACATCTGTCTGGGGAAATAAAACAAAACAGAATAAAAACTTACCTTGTGCCACGGCGTAGCGACCCAAAATGTTTGATATCAGGACGGTCAGAAGCAGAGGCCATTTTTCCAGTCCCATGGCGGTGGTTGCAGCTACCCCTTATTTAGCACTAGTCGAGGTAAAAAACCGTCACACTTTCCGCAGCTGTGCTGTTTCATGTCCAGTGGATGTTTTATAACGAATGTCCGTGGTTAGACTGGCAAAAAACTGTTGTCCACAGAATTTACGCACACGACGTCACCTGGAACAAAAGGATATTGTTTATTTAGTAATCCTCTTAGGTTAATAAAGAGTTCTACCGTGCGAGCAAAAATTATTTGCATCAAAGAGGGCATTGCATCTAAGGACGTAATGCTTAGTTGTAATACCTTTTGGGTGTCAGTAAATACCTGAATTAACAATCAATCAGTTATTCCGTCATCTTTGACAGTCGTTACAAGTAATTTGATTCATCGCTAATTTTTCCAATTTCTTGAACAATTCACACAATGGGCTTTACGGAACAGTACAAAACATTCATGGTTAAAGCGTATTTTCGAGACGGGGTTAGAGTAAATGGTGAGTGGCAATACAATCCGGGTTTGTGCATGGACGATTCGAACATTTTCCTAACGTTGCTTTTATTGCTGGGGATTTTTATCATTGCCTCCTAAAAAGAACCGCGGCTGTGTTTAGGGAAACAGGTTCTATACAAAACAAAAAAGGAGCAGGAAGACCATCGGTAAGAACAGAAACACTTGTTGCAAACATTTCGAAAATATGAAGAGACGTGCGAATTTATGCTTGGAGCCTGGAGGTGGCCAATTTCAGCTATTTATGTAATTATTTCTCTTTTTCTTTCTGTATATTCTTACTTTGTTAATTTTGTAAACAACAAAAATAAATTTGTATTTGTCTACTTACTCATTAGTTTGGCCTATCATGTCATAATATGAATTTGATAAAATTTTAACTTAGATTTGGTTAGATATATCGTGCCCATATCATTGTGATCTAAACCAAGCCCTACATTTTTAATCCAAGCCCTCTTTGATGCAAATAATTTTTGCTCGCACGGTAATTATTAGGAAATTTTTTCATGTTATTTATTGTTAAAGCACTTAAAACTAGCTGCAATACGGAACTTGCATGACAATTAAATTTGAAAAATAATACTCTTAAGTTTCCATAGTTCCATAGTTCACAAAAATGTTTTTTTAATATTGTATACATGCACAAAAAATTCAAAAGATTCAAAATTATTGTTTAAGATATGCTTATAGTATCAGGAACCATCATTCTGTCAGGCATAAGCTAGGTGGTTAAGTATGAATACAGTTTCATTCGGCTGTCCTTTTTCACAAAATAATATTGCTTAAAAGTCCGTCACATTTACACAAACAAATAATTTTCCGTACAGATATACGAAATTTTAACGTTAGATTTAAGGACACCATTACACCACCTATCCATAAAACTGCTCTGTTTGGACGTAATTTTTTTTTGTTCCATCTTTTTAAGGGATAAATACCTTTAAATTGCATAGTACCAGGATTCCGCGAAAATGTATTTAATGACTCAAAAAAAATTATTTTTGATTCTTTTAGACGTTTTTATCACAGGTTTTAGTTATTTGACTAAAGAGTAAACACTAAACACCAAGTCGTTGGCACCCCATCTAGTAAATTAATGGTATATCTAAATAAGGGACACGAATTGAAAATGGGATAATAATTCTAATGTGAATATTATATAACACAACTGAAAAATATGTCTCTTATTTTTTAATGTTCCAATAATAGTTGTAGATTTTATAAAAATCAAGAGAATTGTTTTGACAGTCTCGGTGTAAAAAAACCTCCATTTTTTATACGTTGATCAATAAATCATACATGATTCGAGTACCTACTTATAACGATGCGAATAAATGTCTTTAGTACAGAATGGATTGATATAAAGTTGGTAATAAGTAGGGGACCCCTAATCCATCTTGAAGGATGACATACATCAATTTGGTGTTTAGCATGTTACATGTATATATTATTATAGCTGTCACTCTATTATTAGATCCAAGTAAATGTTATAAAGTTGTACCGGGTGTACAATGAAAAAAAGGATGCAAGGTACGGCTTGCGAAAAAAAATATTTATCACAAAATTGGCTAGGAGAAATTGCTGGAAATTATTTTTTACGTTGGCCGCTAGGGGGCCTACTACCGTGACCAATCAAAAAACGGGATTTTCTCAAAAATCTTTATAGTAAAGGTGTTTTAAAGGCAGCATTTTTCATTCTAATGAAACTTCTGGATAACTATTGTTTTTAAGGGAAAAAGGAAAAAACCAAAAGTCTTCCTTTACAAAATTGAATAGATAAAAATTCTCTAGAAGTCTCTACATGTTTCGAACGTAGAAACCTTCATCATTAGGAGAAAATTTATTTAGTACGATGGTTTTAGCAGAAGAGAAAATGGAGTAGAACCTTAATGGAGCTTTAATGGAATTAAAAAATTGATGTGTAGAAGAGAAATAATATGAAGAAAATTAATGAAGGTTAAACCATACTGAGTATGTGAAAAAGTTCTGAAAGGAGGTCTAAGCCAACCAAACAAACTGGGGAAGAAGAAAAAGGAGGTGTCGAAGATTGATTAAATTTTTTTATAAAACTTTTCAAGTATATGTCCGTAAGACATTATAAGGATAAAATTGTCGTAATTATGAAGATATCACAATCTGTAAGTGTAAAAATTAGAAATTGAAATTAAAATCAAAGAGTGAAGGAGTAAAAAATTTTTTGAAATATTTTTTGAACAAAAAGTAAGTAGGTACTTACAAAATTACATTGCAAAAAGTGTTTTGTGGGGTACGGAGGATTAAAGCTCATTAACCCCGCAAGCGGTTCATTGAAAACCAATGAAATGAATTAGGTAATAAGTTGCACATACCGCCATAGTACCTGTCAGTATATCTGTCAATCAATTCATCTCTCATTCACTTTTGTCCCAACACGTGGACGTGGACAACCTT
Organism: Polydrusus pterygomalis; assembly: GCA_963969555.1. NCBI lineage: Eukaryota > Metazoa > Arthropoda > Insecta > Coleoptera > Curculionidae > Polydrusus > Polydrusus pterygomalis. Next base: position 125,603,325 of record OZ018375.1, read on the forward strand.
ATGACCTTTAATTTTTTTTTTAAAATATCAATTCCAGATTTGCTAGAACAGTGTTTTATTGGTAGTTATCAGTTCCATTAGCAGCACAGTTTTGTTGAATAATGAACTATTTTTAATACAGCAATTTTGTTAAATAATAAACTGTATCTTCTCAATGCGACGCATTTGGTTCCCAGTAAAGCGCTTTCTCTACAAATAAGAAAGCAGAACAGCGTCCCAAAAAACGAAATGTATCTGTTATAACCTATAATCCACCAAGACGTTGGTGGGGGTTCATAGCGATCGGCAACCGCCTCGCGCCATAATATTAGTTTTAACGTATTTGTTGGGCAGGTCGCATCGTTATTCGGAGTCTTTTAGCTGTCCTGTCTGAATTTGAATTCTATTGATTGTACCAATACCTGTTTCAATTAATTTATTTTTACTTTGTATATAAGTTTATTAAAACTTTGCATGTCAGATAAAGCAATAGTAGATTCTTGTTTCGCACAACCCATCATTAGTATTGGACTTTATAATTTATGGACGAATTTTACGACCTCGGCAAACCATGTTGAATAATATATACTAAGTGACATAGAAACCCGAACACCCAGTAAAAATGATTTAATTTTAATAATATTTTGTATACAAGTTTATCATCACAAAAGGAAGGTATGATTACATTTTTAGCCTTATCAGTTTCACATTCCACAAACCCGAACAAACCCGAACAAACCGAATAAACTTAGTCTGTCTCTAAAGATGGATTGAAATTTTAATAATTTCTTTACTATGACCTTCCGGATGTTTATGTAAAATATTATTGTTTAATTAAAAATTAAAAAAATTAAGTTAAATCATTTTTACTTGGTGTTCGGGTTTCTATGTCACTTTGTATATATTCATATGCAATGTTAAACGATAAGATCAATATCACACTAGAAGCTATTTAAATTTTTGAAAACTTAAGTGGTAAGTACGTGATTTATTAACCGTAGCAAGCCAATATTATTATGATTAATGTCAAGTTTCATTAAAACTGCCATGCAGTCGGAGCTAATATAGTATAAGTATAAAACAAGATTATACCCCCAATAGAACTTGATAATTACTGTGAGTTTTCATAGCAAAATGGCTATAAACCATTCTATGGTAGCATGAACTCATATTTTCTATTGGCTAAATTACAGTGATATTATCACTACACAACGCAAAGCGCGTTGCTGTCATATAGTATTAAATAGTTTTATAAAGAACATGTGAATTCTTACAAGAAATAGAAAGATTTTTCTCAGTGTATCACAATCAACCTTTAAGAACAGGCACTTTGGGAATATCTGAAAAATCAAGCGTTTCCAGTCAAAATCGTTTTCAGATTCGTAATCTATGCCTTAAAATTCAGTATTTCTGAAAAATCCTCAATATTGGCGTGGTTAGCATATAAAATAAATTTCTCCACGACCATTACTGAATGCAATAATTCCAAAACCATTTTTGATAATAGAATGTAATAATTCTCGCTCTTGAGTTGGAATATTTATTCTGAAACACTTGCTTCTTATGCGTTTTGCGTGTATTTTCATTCCATAACAAGATACGGAATGAATATTCTGTAATTGATATAAACGACATAGGTTGCCATGAATTTCGGAACTGTCAGTGTCAGATAAAAATGGCCGCGTTGTAATAATTATTTTCAGACAAATTTTAGTGCAAGTCAAAAAATAAGTGAAAAATCGGATGAATCAGATATGGAACTGGATGGTCGTGGAGAAAATATAGTCTGCTACTCGGTTAGAATGAAAATTCGATACTCATGGTTCCTCACGCGAATTTTCATTCCAACCTCGTTACAGAATCTACTATTAACAAAATTATTTTGTCAACGGGATTTTAAAACCCAGTGCGACATCTTGCGTCCCAGTACGGTACCTTAGAAAAGGTCAGTCGTAAAGGGTTATTCTGTAAAAACAGAAAACTTTGCAAGATGCCCTCAAAACCGGTATAAGTGCCGGACCACAGATATTAATTCGAAAAAGTTTTGTCTGTTTCCTTTCGCCAAACCCATCCCCAGACGCGTTTCGCCGTTATTACGGCTCATCAGTGAGGCTCAGTTTGGCAGAAGGAAACAGGTCTCAAAGACAAATCACTTGTCAGGATCGATTATCAACGGGATTTTAAAACCCAGTGCGACATCTTGCGTCCCAGTACGGTACCTTAGAAAAGGTCAGTCGTAAAGGGTTATTCTGTAAAAACAGAAAACTTTGCAAGATGCCCTCAAAACCGGTATAAGTGCCGGACCACAGATATTAATTCGAAAAAGTTTTGTCTGTTTCCTTCCGCCAAACCCATCCCCAGACGCGTTTCGCCGTTATTACGGCTCATCAGTGAGGCTCAGTTTGGCAGAAGGAAACAGGTCTCAAAGACAAATCACTTGTCAGGATCGATTATCAACGGGATTTTAAAACCCAGTGCGACATCTTGCGTCCCAGTACGGTACCTTAGAAAAGGTCAGTCGTAAAGGGTTATTCTGTAAAAACAGAAAACTTTGCAAGATGCCCTCAAAACCGGTATAAGTGCCGGACCACAGATATTAATTCGAAAAAGTTTTGTCTGTTTCCTTCCGCCAAACCCATCCCCAGACGCGTTTCGCCGTTATTACGGCTCATCAGTGAGGCTCAGTTTGGCAGAAGGAAACAGGTCTCAAAGACAAATCACTTGTCAGGATCGATTATCAACGGGATTTTAAAACCCAGTGCGACATCTTGCGTCCCAGTACGGTACCTTAGAAAAGGTCAGTCGTAAAGGGTTATTCTGTAAAAACAGAAAACTTTGCAAGATGCCCTCAAAACCGGTATAAGTGCCGGACCACAGATATTAATTCGAAAAAGTTTTGTCTGTTTCCTTCCGCCAAACCCATCCCCAGACGCGTTTCGCCGTTATTACGGCTCATCAGTGAGGCTCAGTTTGGCAGAAGGAAACAGGTCTCAAAGACAAATCACTTGTCAGGATCGATTATCAACGGGATTTTAAAACCCAGTGCGACATCTTGCGTCCCAGTACGGTACCTTAGAAAAGGTCAGTCGTAAAGGGTTATTCTGTAAAAACAGAAAACTTTGCAAGATGCCCTCAAAACCGGTATAAGTGCCGGACCACAGATATTAATTCGAAAAAGTTTTGTCTGTTTCCTTCCGCCAAACCCATCCCCAGACGCGTTTCGCCGTTATTACGGCTCATCAGTGAGGCTCAGTTTGGCAGAAGGAAACAGGTCTCAAAGACAAATCACTTGTCAGGATCGATTATCAACGGGATTTTAAAACCCAGTGCGACATCTTGCGTCCCAGTACGGTACCTTAGAAAAGGTCAGTCGTAAAGGGTTATTCTGTAAAAACAGAAAACTTTGCAAGATGCCCTCAAAACCGGTATAAGTGCCGGACCACAGATATTAATTCGAAAAAGTTTTGTCTGTTTCCTTCCGCCAAACCCATCCCCAGACGCGTTTCGCCGTTATTACGGCTCATCAGTGAGGCTCAGTTTGGCAGAAGGAAACAGGTCTCAAAGACAAATCACTTGTCAGGATCGATTATCAACGGGATTTTAAAACCCAGTGCGACATCTTGCGTCCCAGTACGGTACCTTAGAAAAGGTCAGTCGTAAAGGGTTATTCTGTAAAAACAGAAAACTTTGCAAGATGCCCTCAAAACCGGTATAAGTGCCGGACCACAGATATTAATTCGAAAAAGTTTTGTCTGTTTCCTTCCGCCAAACCCATCCCCAGACGCGTTTCGCCGTTATTACGGCTCATCAGTGAGGCTCAGTTTGGCAGAAGGAAACAGGTCTCAAAGACAAATCACTTGTCAGGATCGATTATCAACGGGATTTTAAAACCCAGTGCGACATCTTGCGTCCCAGTACGGTACCTTAGAAAAGGTCAGTCGTAAATTTGTCTTTGAGACCTGTTTCCTTCTGCCAAACTGAGCCTCACTGATGAGCCGTAATAACGGCGAAACGCGTCTGGGGATGGGTTTGGCGGAAGGAAACAGACAAAACTTTTTCGAATTAATATCTGTGGTCCGGCACTTATACCGGTTTTGAGGGCATCTTGCAAAGTTTTCTGTTTTTACAGAATAACCCTTTACGACTGACCTTTTCTAAGGTACCGTACTGGGACGCAAGATGTCGCACTGGGTTTTAAAATCCCGTTGATAATCGATCCTGACAAGTGATTTGTCTTTGAGACCTGTTTCCTTCTGCCAAACTGAGCCTCACTGATGAGCCGTAATAACGGCGAAACGCGTCTGGGGATGGGTTTGGCGGAAGGAAACAGACAAAACTTTTTCGAATTAATATCTGTGGTCCGGCACTTATACCGGTTTTGAGGGCATCTTGCAAAGTTTTCTGTTTTTACAGAATAACCCTTTACGACTGACCTTTTCTAAGGTACCGTACTGGGACGCAAGATGTCGCACTGGGTTTTAAAATCCCGTTGATAATCGATCCTGACAAGTGATTTGTCTTTGAGACCTGTTTCCTTCTGCCAAACTGAGCCTCACTGATGAGCCGTAATAACGGCGAAACGCGTCTGGGGATGGGTTTGGCGGAAGGAAACAGACAAAACTTTTTCGAATTAATATCTGTGGTCCGGCACTTATACCGGTTTTGAGGGCATCTTGCAAAGTTTTCTGTTTTTACAGAATAACCCTTTACGACTGACCTTTTCTAAGGTACCGTACTGGGACGCAAGATGTCGCACTGGGTTTTAAAATCCCGTTGATAATCGATCCTGACAAGTGATTTGTCTTTGAGACCTGTTTCCTTCTGCCAAACTGAGCCTCACTGATGAGCCGTAATAACGGCGAAACGCGTCTGGGGATGGGTTTGGCGGAAGGAAACAGACAAAACTTTTTCGAATTAATATCTGTGGTCCGGCACTTATACCGGTTTTGAGGGCATCTTGCAAAGTTTTCTGTTTTTACAGAATAACCCTTTACGACTGACCTTTTCTAAGGTACCGTACTGGGACGCAAGATGTCGCACTGGGTTTTAAAATCCCGTTGATAATCGATCCTGACAAGTGATTTGTCTTTGAGACCTGTTTCCTTCTGCCAAACTGAGCCTCACTGATGAGCCGTAATAACGGCGAAACGCGTCTGGGGATGGGTTTGGCGGAAGGAAACAGACAAAACTTTTTCGAATTAATATCTGTGGTCCGGCACTTATACCGGTTTTGAGGGCATCTTGCAAAGTTTTCTGTTTTTACAGAATAACCCTTTACGACTGACCTTTTCTAAGGTACCGTACTGGGACGCAAGATGTCGCACTGGGTTTTAAAATCCCGTTGATAATCGATCCTGACAAGTGATTTGTCTTTGAGACCTGTTTCCTTCTGCCAAACTGAGCCTCACTGATGAGCCGTAATAACGGCGAAACGCGTCTGGGGATGGGTTTGGCGGAAGGAAACAGACAAAACTTTTTCGAATTAATATCTGTGGTCCGGCACTTATACCGGTTTTGAGGGCATCTTGCAAAGTTTTCTGTTTTTACAGAATAACCCTTTACGACTGACCTTTTCTAAGGTACCGTACTGGGACGCAAGATGTCGCACTGGGTTTTAAAATCCCGTTGATAATCGATCCTGACAAGTGATTTGTCTTTGAGACCTGTTTCCTTCTGCCAAACTGAGCCTCACTGATGAGCCGTAATAACGGCGAAACGCGTCTGGGGATGGGTTTGGCGGAAGGAAACAGACAAAACTTTTTCGAATTAAAATTATTTTGATTCCTTGTGGTGTCCTTTCGTGTAACAATACGTATCCCTGTGCCATATCGCGACAACGCGCAGTACGTTTAGTTAACACAATAATAAAGCATTGATCATGTTTAAATTAAAATATACTTAGAAAAAGGAAAGCGCAAAGTCTTTCTCCACAATTTTTTATTCGAATAACTAGGCGAACCTAGAATGATTCATAATAAATTAAATCGACATGTTTCGAGTGTAGAAACACGCATCATCAGGAAAGCGAAGTAAATGGTACAATGCTGATTTTGTTAGCAATAGAGAAAATAACAAGCGAGACTAAGCCGTAATGGAGCTTTCAATGGTACATACGAGGAGCGAAAAATTTGAATAGTCAAAAGACAGAAAATATTTCAGCATACTGAAGAGTCAAGGACTAGTGCAAAGCCACTGTCTTGGGTGGGAAATGAAGAGAAAAAAGAAAAATTAAGGAATTTTAAAAAGACTTTGTAAAAATAATTTTTAAGTGTAAGTGATGAAAAATCTTTAGTTTAATTTAACTATGTCGGAGACATGTGAAAGTGGTAAAATAAGAGGGAAAGAAAAAAGAAAAAATTGTTTTCCGTAAAAGTCATGCAGATGCTTTCACTTAGCGTGAAATAAAATACTGTTGGGGTACCAGGCTTGTTACGACCCAGTTACCCCGGCAGGAGTCAAAACTTACACATTGTGTGCAAAAATAAGTTTTAAGAAATAAAAAAAAAATGTTTTGTTTTACTAGAACATCTTTAAAAGAAGTTCCACTGCAACCAGCACGTGTCGGACGGGAAATTAAATTATAATAGTTTTTTAAATAATCCCCTTCCACCCACCCCCCCCCCCCCTTTTTTTCTTAAAAACGTTCTACATCCGCCCCTGGCAATAAACACTACCTATAATAACTTCAGTTTATGAAAAGCAAACGTATTACTAGCACCACCGTCCGTAGATTTACACGATGACAACGGAACGTAGTATTTCTGCATTAGCGCAATTTTGTACGCTCTACTACTTATCTAGATAATTTATAGTGGAAAAACGTTTCGACAGTCGAAAACAGATAGCCCGTCTTTCTATTCATTCTGGAAATTATTACGGCAACGAGCAAAATTTATTGGCCATTGGAGAACTGCGTTTTTAATTTGGCCTATAAAACTTTTGTTGGAGGTTAAATACACAATGTAACCCAGTTAAGCAACTAGTTTGTAAAGAGTTATCTTTATAAGCTCTTTTAATAGAATTTCATAAAAAATTTACTGACATATAAATAATTAACAAAAAGTGTTTTAGTAGAAAGGGCCTCGTATATGCATTAAAGCTACAGTGAAACATTTACTTTTTATTTTTGAAGAAGTACTCCATACTCAATGTGGAGCTAAATGTATAGAAAAAAGAAAAGCATAAAGTCTGAATTTTTCTTTTTTTTCTTCATTTTCCACCCAAGACAGTGCTTTTGCACTAGTCCTTGACTCTTCAGTATGCTGAAATCTTTTCTGTCTTCGGACTATTCAAATTTTTTCATTCCTCGTAGGTATGTACTATTGAAAGCTCCATTACGGCTTGTTATTTTCTCTACTGCTAACAACATCAGCATTGTACTATTTACTTCGTTTTCCTGATGATGAGTGTTTCTACACTCGAAACATGTCGATTTGAACTATTATGAATTATCCTAGGTTCGCCTAGCTATTCTAATAAAAAATTGTGGAGATAGACCTTGTGCTTTTCTTGTTTCTATTTACTTTTTAGTAATTCCAAAGCATTCAACAAACAAAAATAAAAGTAGAAATTTAAGTAAACTCAAAAAACATTCAATAATAAAAGTAGGTATGTTTTAATCAAATAGTTTAGGCAGTTTGACAAGCGTCTAGCTAGAGTCTGGCTGTGAACTTTTCAACCGTTCATCAACGTTCGCAATAAAGCGCGGGAAACTTAAGAATTAACGTGTTAGAATGCGCACATAAATCATTGTATTATTTCCTATTAAATTGAGGCGAAAAAATTGATGAAATAATATTTAACGAGCGTATAATGTAGGCCCTTATATAAGAGATGTTAAAACACGAGCCGAAGGCTCGTGTTTTAATAATCCGAGTGTATTATAGCCATTATACGCGAGTCAAATACTATACTTTATCTACGACTATTTAGTATTCAAAAAATTAGAAAATGCATTCAGAGCAACAAATTTTATTACAATAGGATATTTTTACATAACAAGGTAATATTATTAATGGTATTTCTTAACTAGAAAATACAATTCAACAATGTTAACAATAATTAAACAAAATACCATTACTTTTTCTAATTTTTCATGAAATTGATTGTAACATTAGAGCAATTATGAAAATGAATGGGAGCAGGAATATTACCTACTACCTTCAGAAAAATAAAACTTGGTCTCTCCAACGTACTGACCAAGCGGAATATTTGGGCATAATTCTGGATAATCACCTCAAATGGGACTATCAAATCCAAATGCTAACAAAAAGGATAAGATCACTATTGCATATTTTTAAACAAATCAGAAAAATAATTGACTTACAAAACCTTCGTAAAATCTATTTCGCCCTTATTATACTTATTTACAAATTAAATATTCGCTTTCCTTCAAATTTATTATTTAAACACTGCAACTTTCTCAGTGTCAGAAATCTGTATTACAAAGAGGCTACAATGCAGTTCATGAAATATGAAGCACTGACAGATAACGACGTAATTACTTACCATACAAGATATAGAGAAAATCGGAACCTTATTTTACCTCGTCCAAAAAGAGCTATCGGGCAACGCAGCTTTCTGTATTTAGGACAAAAAATTTATAATTTACTGCCTCAACATCTGAAAAACATTATTCATAACAAAAAATTTAAGAAGATAATGTCTCAATGGCTGATCGAACTTTCACCTAAAATTTTATAAATTTGTGTTGAAGACATCATTGTAAGTTACATAATAAATATAATCTATAGTTATTTATAATAAAACTTAAAATATAAGAGAAAATTTACTTAAAGATTTCAGATGGATCCTCGGGTTTGGAAATCGGAAATTCTTCTGTCCTCTGTTGTCTGTTTCTTGTTCTCTTTTTGTTGTAATTTTTCTTTTTTCTCGACTTGTCGAACATACCAATTGTTTAATCTAAGTCTGTTATGATAATATCTTTCACTTATCTAGATTAAATTATTTACTCACAATAAGCACACTGTGGAATAACATACCGAGATATGCAGTCAAGCCTTTGACTTTGTAAATTTCGGTACATTCCAAACTACTTTTTTCTGTTTCTGGTACATTAAGTTATATTAGATTTAATTAAACCTATTAAGTAAAAATATTATACTAAATATATACTAAATATACTAAATATTAAAATAAAAAAAATAAAAAAATAAATTCATATCGTTTTTATTAGTAATGGAAAACGTTTCGGAGCTAACATTATTTTACAGTGGTAGATGTAGATGGGCATAAATTTGAATTTAGTTCTTTTAAAATTTTATTAAAGCAGCGTCTATTTTAGTTTTTTTTTAATCATTGTTGGGACAGTGGATTATGAAATCTCATAATCCACGGTTGTAGATTATGAGTAACTATGGTAATATGAACCACATTATATAGGTACTAACAAACACATTATGCTTCTATTACTAAATAGTCGTAGATTAAATAATAAACTAAACGAATTACCTTGATTTTCGCAGACGAAAAATTGTAAATTTGAAAATTTTGTGTAATGCGGAGGTTTTTTTTGAAGAAGATATAGTTTAGATTGGAAAAAATTGTATATTTTTGAGATCGGTTTAGACTAGTGATGTTACAACCTTCCCGAGTGTGACTATGTTTGACTAAACCTACTGCTTACCTACGTTAATAATGTACTTACTACTTTTACAGGTTTTGATTTTTTTTGTATTGAGAAATCTTATTGCAAAATACAAAATAATTAATAAAACAAAAAAAGGAACACATGACAATTTTCGGTTTCTTTTAAAATATTTTTATTAAACAATTATCGTTACGTAACAACATTGAAACTGTTTATCTTCTGGGGTTAAATTCAAATTATGACATATAATTGTTAAATGGTCAAGTATTGTATTTATTTTGTAATGTTGATATTTTTGTAGTATGTACACTATGTACAGGGTCTTCCAACGAGGACTGAACAGGGGCTCATTTTTGAGCTTCCTTGTATTTAAAGAAAAATCGAAAATAGCCAATCGATGTACTTTCTCCTGCAGAATTTAGGAATGAAACCTTATTTGAACCAGAAACAAAAGAGTTACGCTATGGATAAGGTGTTTTTTAAATGGAACATAGCTTTTTTTATACGATTTTTGAAACGACTGATTTTTTTTGTCCGTTCTGATTAAAATATTTAATATTGTGACAGCTATTTTTATTAATTTTTAATGTTTTATCCAATATAATTTAACTTTAACCTGTTTGAAACAGACACTAGGTAATAAAGGTATAATCACCTTTGAATCCTTCAAAGTCAAAAAATTTGACAAATTTACTATAATATTGCCGAAATGAAATATGCATTAGATGAGAGATTGCAGATTGTTATCTTGTTCTACAAATGCCAAGAAAATGCAAGAGAAGCAAGGAGAAGATTTATTGCAAATTTTCACAGAAATATATCCGTGAATACTATTCTAAGGATAAAGAACCTATTTGAGGAAAATAAAACATTACATGACAGAAAAAGAAATTCGATATTTATTTTCCTCAAATAGGTTCTTTATCCTTAAAGTTAAAGTTAAATTATACTGGATAAAACATTAAAATTTAATAAAAATAGCTGTCACAATATTAAATATTTTAATCAGAACGGACAAAAAAAAAATCACTCGTTCCAAAAATCGTATAAAAAAAGCTATGTTCCATTTAAAAAACACCTTATCCATAGCGCAACTCTTTTATTTCTGGTTCAAATAAATTTTTGGTTTCATTTTTGAATTCTGCAGGAAAAAGTACATCGATTGGCTATTTTGGATTTTTCTTTAAATACAAGGAAGCTCAAAAATGAGCCCCTGTTCAGTCCTCGTTGGAAGACCCTGTACATTATTTGTAAATCTGATTATTTCTAACATATTATGTAATATTATGTTGCTTCATTTCATGCCTTGAAAAACACTGTTTATTGTTGAATTGTTTATTATATTCACAACACTTGTAGTTTTTTTGTATGACCTTTTGAGAATTCTGAAAAGTGGAGGGTTTTTGGCATAGGTCACGTTTCAATGAAACCTATATAGGTACCGATATTAATAAATAGCATTTGTTTTCTTAATTACAACAACCGGCTTTACATCGCTTAACCTCAAAATTACTTTCTTTAAGACGGCGGCCTATGATTGGCCGGTTGATAAGTCCATAGTCACACTCTAGACAATTTTCTGTTCTCCTTTTTTTAGGATTGACGCATTCACCATTTTATTTATTTTTTATTAGATTTCTTTGCTTTTCTAAAGGAAATTAAATCTCTGTAGTGACAGTGAGGTTTTAAGCCAGTTATAGTATAGGTACCACTAAAGGAAAAATTAATATGGCCAGGCGATGGCCTTATTTTATATACCTATAATAAATAATATTAAATATTACTTTTTAATTTATAGTATTTTGCCCAAGACTATCACCAGTGATGTTTATTTTGAGAAAATAAAGTAAGGAAATCATAATTAAATGTCGAAGAAGTTCTTACCTAAAGAAATATATCAGTTGGGATAAGAAATAATAAAACACAAAAGTTAACGCCAATTTTTTTAAATATTATAACACATTTAATATTTACAACCAAATAAGATTAGATTTTATTGAGTATAAAGTATGGTAATAACAAGTTTATCGTTAAGGGGAAAAATATACACATATCACAGAACACAAAATTAAGTTTGTAGTCATGCACCTCGCACTTGCACTAAATGTACAGGGTTATCCAACCAAGACTAGACAAGGCGATTTTTTGACTTTTCCTGTACTTTTATAAAAAAACTGAAATAGCCATCTTAAGTCATTTTCTCCCGCGAATTCGAATATCTTCAGCAAAAAACAATTGAACATCAAACAAAAGTACTAGGGGTCACTTTGATATTTTTTTAAATGGGATGCCGTATTTTTAATGAGCTTATCCGATTTCTCATATAAATTTTGATCTAAAATGTTGGATTTTTAATTCAAAAACGCCTTTTTTCTTCAGTTTTAAATTCGGAAAATTTTCGTCTACCGTACGATTAATACCTGATAGATGGATACCCGTTTCACCTGTTCACCCTTTAACCTGCTTTAAAGCGTCCGTCAGTTAGACAAAATAATCAAGTGTCAAATTTCTATATATTTTTCACGAATTAATTACAAATTTATTTTGTTTGATTAAAGTTATTCACTTTAGTTTATAGTTTTTTCTAATATGTCATACTTTTTTTATACGTAAGCAATAATAGATTTGCAAAAACTACTAAATTTGTAATTAATTCGTGAAAAATATATAGAAATTTGACACTTGATTATTTTGTCTAATTGACGGACACTTTAAAGCAGGTTAAAGGGTGAACAGGTGAAACGGGTATCCATCTATCAGGTATTAATCGTACGGTAGACGAACATTTTCCGAATTTAAAACTGAAGAAAAATGGCGTTTTTGAATTAAAAATCCAACATTTTGGATCAAAATTTATATGAGAAATCGGATAAGCTCATTAAAAATACGGCATCCCATTTAAAAAAATATCAAAGTGACCCCTAGTACTTTTGTTTGATGTTCAATTGTTTTTTGCTAAAGATATTCGAATTCGCGGGAGAAAATGACTTAAGATGGCTATTTCAGTTTTTTTATAAAAGTACAGGATAAGTCAAAAAATCGCCTTGTCTAGTCTTGGTTGGATAACCCTGTACACCATGCCATCAGACATCAATCACCAATCAACAGCGGCAATCAAATGATATGTTTTGAATTACTTCCTTCAACTTAAACCACGCGGAGCAACGATAGATCATTGTTTTAAGTTAGTTCGCCCCTCTAAAACAGTCAATACAGACACTAAAAAATATTTATTTGTTAATAATGTTCTATTCATAATACTTTTTAAATTTAATAATGAATCCAGACGTTTGTCCGGCATTGTATTTCCTTATAATCAACAATGCCCAACAAGCCAAATACATTTTTAAAATCAAAATCTGGTAATGTATTTGCCGCATTAATATTGTAATTCTTAGTAACTAATTAGAATATCCTAGTTTCTCAAATAGTAAGTTTCTTGCTTTAGTTTGCTAAATTATTTAAATCAGAAACCGTTTTCGATTAACGTTCTGCAATTTCTCAGCAAGCCTTTTAATGTTTTTCATCGGTTAATAAAAAGGTTTACCGAACCGATAAATTTAAAAAGCTAGCGGATTTCAAATTGATGGGGTAAATTTCAATGTATTACCGAACGTTCAATGTACGTTAATTTTCGTTTAGATTCGTGAATATTCTGTTTGTAAAAATAAGGATTAAATGGCTCAGGCACACAGAGGTGAATGCCAATAGAAGTCTATATAAGAATCGATACCAGGCCCGGTCCAAGCGCCCGGGCAACCCGGGCAGACGCCGGGGGCGCAAAGTCCAAGGGGCGCAAAATATTGCCAAAGGTAAAACAAATAAGCATCTGTATAACCTTCGATGTATAATATACTAAATATTTAAAAGATAAGGGCGCCCAAGAATTTTTTACAAATTCTGAAACAAAGCGGGTGCCTTTAACCCATTTAATAAGGGCCAAAAAAACATCGAAAACGGAACATAGATGATCTTTAAACCTCGATATTTATAGTCCGCCCTTAGCGCGACGCGGTGAGCGCGGCGCGGCGACTAAAAAAGAAACAGCAGGCTCAGTTGGATAGACTCGTGTCGACTTGTTTTTTTCTAAAATTAAAACATTGAAGGGAGCAAATTATTTGCAAATTAGTCACTGCAGAGTGCACAGAGAGCCTCTCCTTCTTAAAATATCACGTCAAAAAAATTAAATATTTTTGGTGTTCATTTGAAAACTTCCCACCTCGATTTTCCTGCTTTAAAATGAAAATGTGGAAAATCGCTCGGACCCGTCGATTTTTATTTCGAGGGGGACATCTTTTGCGTATATTGTCAATCTTGTTACTTTAAGCCACTAGGAGGGGGGGGGGGGGGTAAGATCTAAATCTTAAATGGATACCCCTATTTTATATAATTTTTTTGGATTCTGCATAAAATTCTGAACATTTTTTAATAAAAGCATTATTAGTCTATGCTTAACAGTTTCCGAGATATTGACTCTTGAAAAATGACATTTTTGAACTTTGACAGCGTCTAGCTTTCTAACTGTACGTCTTAGAGCAAAACGGCTTACATGTCCCTATCTTCGATTTTTATTATCTTTCCAATAGTGTGAACTTTCGGTTAAACTGGATGTAAGAAATATAGTATTTCCGGTTTGACGCTGTCAAAGTTCAAAAATGTCATTTTTCAAGAGTCAATATCTCGAAAACTGTTAAGTATAGACTAATAATGCTTTTATTAAAAAATGTTCAGAATTTTATGCAGAATCCAAAAAAATTATATAATATAGGGGTATCCATTTAAGATTTAGATCTTACCCCCCCTCCCTCCCTCCTAGGGACTTGAAGTAACAAGATTGACAATATACGCAAAAGATGTCCCCCTCGAAATAAAAATCGACGGGTCCGAGCGATTTTCCACATTTTCATTTTAAAGCAGGAAAATCGAGGTGGGAAGTTTTTAAATGAACACCCTGTATATGTATATATTCAGGAAAAAAATATGAAATAAAAATTTCGAGGGCACTAAATAAGACCCTTGCCCGGGGGCGCCAGGAGGTCTAGAACCGGGCCTGTCGATACCGATAGAAACTCATATAATTTAATTTTAGTTATGTCTGCAACAACGGTATAAAACTTGTTTTTTTATAAGTAAAAAGTTTTACAGCACGAGTCGAAAGCGAATTTGCAATCTCATTAGTCAAAAATAAACTTTATACAATTATATAATATTTTATTTACAGCCATGTATAGTAATGTTTAGATTTTTTACTTTTTAAAAGTTAAAAAAGTCGCTTTTTTAACTTTTACGTCTGGTTCACCGAAGGAAAGTTAACTTTCTTCCCGTGAAAGGGAATAAAAAAATAAGAAACCATCTTCATTTTGGTAAATATACAGGGTGAGTTTTTTGAAGTGTTACAAGGCGATATCTCGAAAACGGAATGGGGGATGGGGGGGACATATTTAAACATATTTTTAATGTCTACCCCCTTTTCTTATTACGAATCTGCGTAGAAAACTATGTACGTATACAAAAAATGTTTTGATTGGCTTCCCTGGTTAAGAAATTATGATTTATTAGGTTATAAAATTGAAAAAATACTTTACTATTTAATTTTAACTTATTTATCGTCTGTCATGCTTCAGAAGATGTTCGAAATGTCTCCCTTCAAATTCCAAACACTTTGTCACTCTTTCTCTGAATAAATATCGTACCCGTTGTAACATTTCAGGTAGTACCTACTAACTAATAAGCATGCAACGCGGATTCGGTCTTTCATATCATCTAAAGTTGTAGGTGTAGCCGCCATTACTTTGTCTTTTATCCCATGGAAAAAAGTCAAGGGGGTCAAATCCGGGGACCTAGCAGGCCAGTTTACCGAACCAGCTCGACCAATCCACCTGTTTTCAAACAATTCATTTAACTCGTTACGGGCCTGTATCGCATAATGCGGTGGAGCTCCGTCCTGTTGAAACCAAATGTCAGCAGTTATGTTTTGGTTTAATAATTAGAATAGTGGGGATTTTCCGACGCCCAATATAGTGCATATTGTGTCTATTTACCTTTAAAAAAACAAACAACAAAAAAAAGAAACTGACAAGTGATAACTTAAAATCCTACCTGGCCACAATTATAGAAAGTAGCTTCGTCGAAAAAACAACATTCTTGAGGAACCGGTTATTTCCTTGCATTTGTCTCGTAACCCAATTGCAAAATATAACTGGATTTTCAAAGTCTTGCCCATATAGCTCATGGTGGAGTGTAACATAGTATGGATGTACAAGTGCAATATGGTCATACCTGATTTCTCACTTATTTCAGCATTTCTACCAAGCCACCTGGAACCTACATGCGGGTCAATAGCTACAATTCCTAAAACTCCAAATGCCCTATTTTCATTCGCTTTAGTTCGCTTTTAAACTCATGGTTTCGTCTTCAGGCTGCCGGTTGTCGGTTATTAGGAAACCTGTCCGCCCACACTAATGCAGCTCTGTAGTTTCTTCTGCACTCCCCCAAAATTAACAACATATCAACTTGCACACTAAAATTTGCTTCCATGTTTAATTGACCAAACTGAGAAATAAACGATAAATCGTAAAAAATCTCAACTGACTTTAGTTAAAACAACGCATTTCCATAGAAACGAGTAATATTTTTAAAATAAGTGAACTTGATTTATTGGTATTTTTTATCAAAATTTAATAAATAAGTTGGAGTTAAATGCTAAATTATTTTAAATAAATCATAATTTCGTAATCATGGAAGCAAATCAAAACATTTTTTTATACTTACGTAGTTTTTTACGTAAATTCGTATTTACCAAAAAATAGTACATTATCTTATTTAAAATTCCAAAGTTACCCCCCACCCCTCAAAATGGGGAAAGGGGGTAGACATCAAAAATACGGTTAAATATGTCCCCCTATTTCCCCATTCCCTCGCTTAAATTTCAAGAAAATATTTTAAACCGTTTTTGAGATATCGCCTTGTAACACTTCAAAAACCTCACCCTGAATATCATGATAGATTTAATTCCAATAAAATGCTGTTTAATTCACGACTTTTATAATAGATACCTTTTAAAAATAAAAACTACACACATACTGTACCAAGATTAAATTATATTAATGAAAAGTATTTATTGGCTGTGCGGTTTATTTTGTTTCCTATACTTGTATGGATAAATTATGGACATTGGATAAATTATACCTACATGAATATTGTTTGTCCCCTTTTCATTACGAGTTGCCACTAACAAAAAGTCGTACCTAGCTTTATTAATTATATTAATTATTATTATGTAAAAAGGATCCACAATCAGTAGGGGAGGCCGGGGTTGGTTGTCTCACGGGTTGGTTGTCACAGGGGCCATAACATAAAACTGAGTGAACGAATAAGTTCGTTGACCGGCATCGAAGACTCGTGGTAGCGATACCTCTCTTTGAACTTCACTTCAGTCCGTTCTGAAATGTCGTGACGGAGACACGTACGTTTGTTTTTTTCGCGTATTAAAAGTAATTTTTTGTGCATCTGTATTGAGTATCATAAGTATACCTAAATATTGGATATTAATATAATTTTTTGTATATCTATGATATTTAATGTGTACTTTATAATATGGTTATATGATTTTTTAAATAAATATTGATTTGCACTTATTTCGGGAGGATATTTTGAAAAACGTGGCTTGGGGCCAGTTGTCTCACGTTGCCGGGGGCCGGTAGTCACTATTTTTTATTATGACTATATTTTTTTATTTGTGTTGACCTATTTTTTTGATAGAAGTTTGTTTTGTTTTTTATTATGAATAGGTATTTTTTTTTTGTTAACCGATTCTCTAGTCTCTAGTTTGATAGACGTTATTAGAGTTAAGCATATTTTGTTTTTTATTATGAATAAAACATTTTTCGTTATTTTTTTGGGTACACTAGGTAATTAAGTACCTACAACCATACTTCTTCAATAAAAATTAGTTCAATTTGAATAAACGTATTTATTTTCACTTTAATTTACCATGTGACTACCTTCCCCGCACAATGTGATAACCATCCCTGACACGGGGTTACAAGTCTCACTTTTTCTTTCTCAAAAAAATTGTAATGTTTCCTCAATTGGTAGTGTTAGACATTAAGTATTGATGTCTTTTGAAACTAGAATAAATGCACTATCTATTGATATACAAATCTATTGCTAAACTAGGAAAATGGAGACAAAAAATACAAAAGAAAAAAAAATGTTACTTCCAACCCCGGTCTCCCCTATGGCCAATAGTTGGCGTTCATTTGGTAAAATGATCAAAATAAAAAAAAATTGTTAAACCTGGCAACCAAACGCGTTTAAACGCAAATTTTGCAGAATTTTTTTATGACATATTGCGAGAACGAGAAATTACGAGACTCTTGCGAGACAAGACGAGAAAACATCCTGAGGCGAGTACAGCTACGCAGCTATATATTTTGTGCTTATCTAATATTAAGGGCGTTATACTTACCCAACTATTATTAAATTTGTTTCTACAATTCTGTTATATTCTTTCCTGCTGGTTTTCATCAAGGACCATTTAACCATTTTGTATTTAGTAATTTTATAAACCACACACACACCAAAAATTGCATAAATTTACATCTACAAACTTATCCCATTTTCAATTATCCAAAATTAACGAAGCGTGTGAAGATCAATTTTGAAGG
Organism: Polydrusus pterygomalis; assembly: GCA_963969555.1. Lineage (NCBI taxonomy): Eukaryota > Metazoa > Arthropoda > Insecta > Coleoptera > Curculionidae > Polydrusus > Polydrusus pterygomalis. Next base: position 125,621,583 of record OZ018375.1, read on the forward strand.
CATATTTGCCGTTTTTCAGTGGATCAATGAACTGAAAAATTGGATGCAAAAAATAACGAGCTTGATATGAAATTTCGGATGAAAAGGCAGGACATCGACATCATACATTGTGATGATATATGACACCATTGACGTGTCCTTTTTTATTAGGGTAAAGATAAAAAGTCTTAGATTATACTGTGGGTACCAGAAGTTTTAGCGACATAAGGGAAATGCCAATAAATTTTATTATGGGGATGGAGTTCTTACATCTTTTATAAGTTTAAAAACTGTAACAAAGGAAGTAAGTCGAAAATTCGTGTTAAGGGTTAGTTTTCTAGAAAGATTTAAAAAGGCATAATATGTTCATATAAAAGGACCATGGGTTATGCATAGAAAATACTTTTTGTGACGCTTTTATAACTTTTTTATTTTTTTAATTCAACCATTTCTTCCTTGGACCCCCACATTAAAATGCATGTAAACTTGTTTAATTTTACTATAACGGTAATTTATGACTCAATAAAGGGTGATTTACGTTAATATTTTTGAAAATTTGCTAAATATGTTTATAAATTATTTTAAATTAGAATTTTAAAAAATTTGTTGATATTTTAGCAGCAAGAGCATAATTGCTGCTATTCATATTAATTTCCTATTTTCCTTTAAAATTAAAAACGCGATGGGCTGATATTATAAAATGACCATTGACGCCACGTCGCTTAATGCCATTCAAACTTGATTTTATATTTTGTATAAAAAAAAACAATTTTTTTTGTCTTGCCTCAGTCGACGTAGGTACAACACAAAAACGCATCGTTTGTGTGTTCGTGATGAATTGATGACGTGATAACTCACTGACGACTGTTTGCTCTTAACTTTAATGTTTAAGTTACTGCTGTCTTAAAAAATATGCATCAGTTTCGCCCATTGGTAAGGAGACGACATACCTGCATTACTTTTGGCATCGAAGGGATTTTTAAATATGGAATAAAAACCGAATAACTAAGTTGCTATACATGAGATAGTAGATTTGAAAATAGATCATTTACGCATAATTGCAGGGTGATCCAAGTATTTATTTATTTTCGAAAATTGGCTACGATTTGAAAATGGTTAAGCGGATAAGAATTAAATTTGGCGTAACTACCACACCGCAATGGTCTAGGGATATTTATTTCAATGAGTGTAAGCAAGTTTTTATCGCACTTAAATGTTTTGGGATGGTCAAATATGTTTAGGCTAATGATAAGAGATATGCATTTTAATGTTTTTTTTTTGTATAAGACATGTACTACATTATTGTACGTTTGCAAAAAGGGTCTTCTGCAAAAACTTGTTTTTAAATCAAAGTAAGTAGACACATCAGTTTTAAAATTTGAAAATATTGGTCAGTATATTGTGATCCAAAGTAGAGTATAGACTTCGTCTGTTACTTGTGTATCATGCAAAGACGCCATCTTAACCGGGATGAAATGTTGCGGGCTGTTGGAATGTTAGAAGATGGTACTGGGCAAGCTCGTGTAGCTGAAACTCTCCACACATCACAGAGCGTAATCTCGAGATTATGGATACGTTTTCAAGAAACAGGTGATGTTTCTGAAAGACATCCAGTTCCATCACTGATGACTCGGCCTGCTCAAGATCGTTGTATTGTGCAAATGGCTAGAAGAAATCCCACAGTAACTGTTCCAAAAATAATGAATCGGGTACGTGAAACGCATAATATCGCAATTTCAAATTCACAGATTGCATGAAGATGGATTACGTAATAGACGACCATTGAGATGCCATCCACTTTCTAGAGGGAATCGCGCTGCTCGTTTAGCTTGGGCAACAGAACACGAGAATTGGAATAATAATCAATGGGCCCCAGTTCTTTTTACAGATGAATCTCGGTTTGGGTTGCATCCAGATTCAAGAAGGCTGAGGATATGGAGAGAACCTGGACTACAACAAATTTTGGAAAATGTGCAAGAAGTCCACAGTTATAGAGGTGGCACAGTGATGGTGTGGGGTGGAATACGACTCGGCGGAAGAACCGATCTCGTTTTGGTTGAACATTTTTAAATGCTCATCGATATGTGGAAGAGATTCTTCAACCAATTGTCTTACCCCATGCAAGACTTGTTGGACCACACTTTATATTCATGCACGACAACGCTCGTCCTCATGTCGCTAGACATGCTGCACAATTTTTACAAGACAACCATATCGCCGTTTTGTCATGGCCTGCTCAATCGCCAGACCTAAATCCAATCGAGAACGCATGGGATATGCTACAAAGAAGGGTTTTGCGTGAAAACCATCAATTTCAGAACCAAGAACAACTGTTTGCTGCGTTAAATGCTGCTTGGTTAGCCATAGCTCAGGAAGATTTGGATAATTTAATTCTGAGTATGCCCAGAAGGTGTCGCGAAGTGATAAACTCTAGAGGAGGGCATACTCGTTATTAAAAAAAATACAGCATTACAAAAAAATTGGTTTGTGTTTAGAATATGACTATTAATTTTTGTTTGATGTTTACACTGTTAGGAATCCTGGACGTGAGAATCAAAAAAAATTATAATCAATTAAAGTAAATCAAATTTAACTTAAAATGTATAATATTTTAACTCTTTTGTGTTTAGTAAAAATCGGATTTTAAGAACTAACTTTTCTGGAAGTCGTTTTAACATAACAGCTAACTATAATTAACATGCAATTCTTTTACGGTTCAAATGAATCAAATACTAGTAACTTTAATAAAGTTTATAATCATTATCAATATCTTTTTTAGTTAAAATTTTAAAATAAGTTAATACTAACATAAAAAATGTGTCAAATTAACTAATTAAGTTGTAATTTTTACTGCACAATAAAATCAGATTAATGTCAAAATAGTAATAACATATTTTATGAGTTACTGATTGACTGAAGCGGTTTTAGTTAAATTGACAAAAAAACGGGAGTGGACTTTTTGGGACATAAAAAAAAAGTTAAATTTGATTCTTTTCTTTTAACAGTGTAGTTGAAATAAAAAATTGATTGTACGACACTGTAGCTTTTCTTTTCTGGTACCTACACTTAACTAAAATATTGCATTTTGTACAGAATATGATACATTTTTATAAATCATCTTTTTTTGGCCATATATTTTTAATAGCTTTGGTTTCTAACCCTAAAATAGAAATATCCTTAGACCATTGCGGTGTGTGTAGTTATGCTACTTGGACTCAAGTGAAAGTCAGCTATGAATGGTATCAAAAAATTAAGATCTGGCTGGATTTCTTTGAATTAACCTTGAATACTTCCAAAACTAATACTAATACTATTACTTCTTTAATCATCCTAATTTTAACACAGTTATTCTGTGAGACAATTCATAACAGTAGTTGGCAAAATAATTTAAAATTTATTTATTTCTTAGCTCAAAAAATGTATAATGCCCTACGATTAGAAATAAGAAATATTCCAAATAGCAAAAATTTAGGAAAAAAATGTAGGACTTTGATAAGTAGCAACTTGAATGTATTATTTTAAAATTAATTATTCTAGCCCATTTTGATAATAAGGCACCCAAGTGCACATAATATACTCTGATTCTTATATTACTACATATTCTATATAAAACATTTATATTTCAGATAGAATAGTACAAGGGCGTCCGAAGGAACTTTTCCAAGGGGGGGCAAATCATAATTGGAATTATTTTTGTTTCTAGCACTTCAACAAACCTTTAATAAAAGAATAGAGTAAAACACCTAATTATATTAAATAACAAAAAATAGCTAAACAAAATATTTAAAAATGTTCAAATATAACAAAAAAAAAATACAACAAAAAACTTATAAGTTATTCAGATTTATTGGAGAAAAGAAATGTTAATTTTCTTGAATCTTTTGCAAATTCATCAATATTTTTTTCAATTAAATGTATTTTTTTTTCTTTTACAAATTTGCGATGAACACTCATCATACATAAATCGTCCAATCGGTGCTCAGTCATAGTCGAGCGAATCCAGGTTTTTACTCTTCTGAGAGTACTGAATGATCTTTCGACTGTACATGTAGTTGGAGGTAAACAAATTGCTATCGCAATTGCCTGACCAATAGCTGGATAGAACTCGCAATGTTCCACTAATTCTAACATGGATGTATCTTCTGTGTAAATTAAAATAAAGCTTTATTTATTCTATTCTAATATTTTTCCTTCGCTATTTAGTGAAGATTTTTGAATTCCACATTTCATTTTATGCAACAAGAGTTCGTTTTACCAATTTTGTCAATTGAATTGTATCTCAATAAATATATATATCCCAGGTAAATAAAATATTCCCAAATCTACTTGGGCCAGGGGGGTGCGCTTGCGCCAGGGGGGCGCAAGCGCACCCCCTTGCCCCCCCCCCCCCTTCGGACCCCTTGGAGTTGTATATAGTAGCTTTAAATTAAACCTTTACATTACTTATTAAATAACAACAGATTACTGTACTATTAATTAGAATAGCTATTTACCTAACAAGTGCGGACAATGAATTTTTCCGCACGAGTCTGCCGTTCACCGAACGACGCGTAGCGGAGTTCGGTTAAGCAGCCGAGTGCAGGGAAAACATTTTCCGCACGTGTCAGGTACAATAGTTTTTCTACAGACGTGTGGAAATAAGTAACACATATTTCAAATTAACTATAACAATCACATACATATGTAACAGTAACAATTCTGAGAAAAAAAGTAATAACTACAAGTTATAATTGATAGATTATTGATTTTGACATAATTGTGCCGAAAAATTTTCCGCACTAGTGTGGAAAAACCAATTTTCCGCACGGATTTTTGACATAATCGTGCCGAAATATTTTTCCGCACTAGTGTGGAAAAATCAATTTTCCGCACTGATATCCGTGTGGAAAATTGGATTTTCCACACGTCTGTAGAAAAATAAATTTTTCACATACAGGGATTTAGTTCTCTAGCTGCTGAACTAAAAAATCCTATAAGAGTATAAAAACGTATATTATAAATTATGGGACACCCTGTATGACTTCAAAATATTAAATCATTCTTTACCGTTATTTCGTAAGCAGTAAACTATTTACTGTTTACCGATGCCGACGCCGACGACGAAAAATCGACCAATCACATTATGGAAACAATTTTATTATTGTATACATTTTTTAAAACTTCGTCAAAAGCATTTACAGCTACAGACAAAATTTGCAATTTGTTTTTACTGACGCGACGAAGCAATTTTTATGACTGTGTCCGAAGATAAACAAACCAACAATAATAGCTAGCTTTTATATAAGATCAATATCCACACAGCGTCTATTTCAAATCGAAAACATTTGGTAATAATTTCTGAGAGACGTTGACCCAAATCGCAATAGGATGCTGGAAAATATAGTAATTTTTAAAATGCAAAACCTGAATCCACCGTGTTCCATAACAGAATCGCTTTATCGTCGTCGCGACGTCCGAACATTTTCCAATTTTGTACGGAAAATAGACATTTGCACAAAATTTATTATTTTCCAATAAGAAAATAGGACCTAGTGGTTAAATTATAGGTTTTCTTAAAAACAGTAAGATTATGTTTATATTCGCATATTGATCCTTCGCTATCAAAAAATTAAAATACCTCCATAAAAACACCTCCATACACACTATTAGGGATGGTAGGCCACTGACAGTCGTTACAGTTTTGAAATGCGCGCCAATTAATCATATCCCTTTCTCAGCGACTATTATAATACCTATTCGGTCGGTTTTTTTTATAATATATAAAATACAACGTTTGTTTTTTACAAAGTGGGGTCTACCAAATACCGTGCGAGCAAAAATTATTTGCATCAAAGAGGGCTTGGATTAAAAAACGTAGGGCTTGGTTTAGATCACAATGATATGAAGACGATATAATAATATCTAACCAAATCTAGGTTAAAATTTTGCCAAATTCATATTATGACATGATATGCCGAACTAATGAGTAATAAAATAAGTAGACAAATACAAATTTATTTTTGTTGTTTACAAAATTAACAAAGTAAGAATATACAGAAAGAAAAAGAAAATAATAACATAAATTGCTCCAAGCTTAAATTCACACGTCTCTTCATATTTTCAAAAGTGTTGACCAGCATCTCTGGAGAAATGTTACCACATACTTGGATAATCCTTTCTTGTAATTGTTCTAAATTTACAACTGGTGTTTCATTAAAAATAGTGTTCTTTAAATGAGGAAAAACGAAGTAATCCATAACCGTTAAACAAGGTGATTTCGGTGAGAATTCAATGTCTGATCGAAAACTGATCAATTTGTCGTCGAAAAAATTTCGTAAGTAGTTAATAGTTTCGGCGGCTGTATGGGCGGTTGCACCGTCCTGTTGAAAATATCCAAAACGTAGTTCGTCGTCAAGTAATTGCTTCACAAATGGATTCAAAATATTGTCTCTCCACCGCTGTGCTGTAACTGCGGCTTGTATTTCTTGGAATACTTGCACTTTATAAGGAAATAAATTTAGCTGCTTCTAAAGAATAGGCCTACATGTTCCATACGATCTTCCCACTTCTTGGGACAGGCGTCTTATACAATTTTTTGGCGTATTTTGCATTATTTCAGGAACGTTTGCAGCAAGTTCTTCTGTTCTTACAGATGGTCTTCCTGCTCCTTTTTTGTGTTGTATAGAACCTGTTTCCCTAAACACAGCCACGGTTTTTTTCAGGCAATGTTAAAAATCCCCAGCAATAAAAGCAACGTTAGGAAAATGTTCGTGAAAATCGTCCATGCACAAGCCCGGATTGTATTGCCACTTACCATTTACTCTAACCCCGTTTCGAAAATACGCTTCAACCATGAATGTTTTGTGCTGTTCCGTAAAGCCCATTGTGTGAATTGTTCAAGAAATTGGAAAAATTAGCGATGAATCAAATTACTTGTAACGACTCTTAAAGATGACGGAATAACTGATTGATTGGTAATTCAGGTAGTTACTGACACCCAACAGGTATTAAGCTCGACGTCTAAGCATTATGTCTTTAGATGCAAGGCCCTCTTTGATGCAAATAATTTTTGCTCGCACGGTACAATGCGATAACTGCGATGCTATCTACATTGGATAAACAGGTAGCAACTTTGACACCAGGCTTAAAGAATACAAAACATCTATTATAAAAAACAAAATAAAACAGGGTTAGCCGATCACTGCATAAAAGACAATCACTCAATCTCTAAACTATTACTCTCTCTCTACTCTAAACAATAGCTATCAGAAAAGCCATAAAAAACAAAGGTAATGTTGTTAATAATGAAACCAATATACCTTCAGGCGCTTCCATAATTCTTAATAGCACACTAATTTAAGCATATATGCATATGTACTTTAAAAATACAAAAACCCACAGTTGACTATTCAATCATTCCAATCCTAATTTTAATTTTATGACATGCTTACAATTACCATAATTTGATATAAATACCTTTGTAATGCAACCCAGAATTTATACCTAGTTTAACAGAAAAAGCCTACAAAAAAATTATTAACTACTAACACCACACAAGAACCTACTACACAAAAACACTGCACCCATACACACAGCTACACTAACACCAGTAAGTTATTAACTCAAAAAAACCCACCTTACTAACAATAGCTTACTACTGCTTCAATTCAGCTCTGCAAGTACTCTCCCTGCCAGTGGGGTCCTCCTAGCTGAGAAGCGTGGGCACGCCCGTGAACCTCTTTTGAAGCGCAAACACACTACACCAAAACCGTACATATACACAAACACTCTCACAGTAAGCTATAGTATAGTAAAGTTGCAAGGAAGACAAAAATAGGTGAAGTACGAAGTAAAGCACGCGTTAGGCGTGCAGCGCGGAAATACTAATCGAGTGGTCTAAAAGTTTATACGCCTTAGGCGCGGAAACCGCAGGAACACGGGGAGTTTAGTCGGTAGGCGGGGTTGAATCCGACACTACTCTACTTCACAGGGTGCCAGTCTTTAGAAGATTCTCCTCGTTAAAAAAAATAATTCAGTATCTTCTTGTACTCCTTTAAAAATGTCTCTTGTATATTAATGACAAGTTTTTATAATTATTAATTGTAAATAATTTTATGACGAGTTTTTTTTTTAATTTGGTGTGCGAGTTCATCATACAATAAGGGTAGCAAAATTTACATTTGATTTCCCATTGCCAGTCTGGCGGTGCTTCACCCGGTATAATGTAGTGGTTACAATTATTTTATAGCTAAGGGATGTATAGATTGAACCCTGTGCTGCTTTGCTTTAAAAACAAACCTTGTCATTCAGATACAATTTCAAGCTTACAAGGTAATTGCAAAATGTCTACCTCGCCTATTCGCAATCCCAATTCCGGTATCAGATTTGCTCCTTGTAATTCCAGGTCGAGGCAATCTACAGGATCAGTTCAGTTACGGGGCTACACGATTAAGAAATATACGACGACACGGGGCTATGGAAATTAATTTATTTACCATCCACGTTTCCCTGTAAATAATTCTTAGTAGTAGTCTAGTAGGTATCAATACACAACTATAGAAAATTAGTACGGGGGCGTGGAGAATGGTCTACGTTAGGGCTGGGCGATATTGAAATTCCAATATCAAATATCGATATTTTAAAAATATGATAATATCGATATAGTCGATATATCAATAATATCGATATATCGACATTTTATTTTTTAAATATCGTTATTCGATATATCGATAATATTATCGATGAAACAAAAATATATTATAAATATGGTGTCACCAGTACAGTCCGCATCATATGGGATTTTTTTAATTAATAGCTTTATTTAAAATTTGACTTTGGCATCAAGATCTGCTTCGATCAAGATGAAAATTAAGCAAAAAAATAGTAGTCACGTGATTCGCATTATCTGTCAAATTTAAATTTTTTCCAAAAAATAATTCAAAAGTAGGGTTATTTCTGAAAAAATCGAAAAAAGTTATTAGAAAAAGTTTTTCTAAATGCAGTTTCTAGCCCACACGCAAAATTTCAGCTGCATAAGATAATTTTGATTTTTTACCCACCACTAAAATTTATTTTCCACTTAATGACACTGTGTTCTTTTTTGTCTTAATATTAAGGTGTATTACTTTCAGACACAAGCTACGTTTTCAAAAGTACTTATTTTATGAAGCTACGTCCTTATACAGGGTCAAAAACAAATATATATAGCCCAATTTTGCTTTTATAGAAAAACACACATTTAATATGGCGCTACGTTAAAGAAAATATATCTGAAATAAAGCATTGTCAAAACTAAAAAGTTTTATGTAGGTTGCGTTGAGTCTTATTTTGCAAAAATGGGTAAAAAATCAAAATTATCTTATGCAGCTAAAATTTTGCATGTGACCTAGAAACTGCATTTAAAAAACCTTCTTCTAATAACTTTTTTCGATACTTTCAGAAATAACCCCACTTTTGAATAATTTTTTGGAAAAAATTAAAATTTGACAGATAATGCGAATCACGTAACTACTATTTTTTTGCTAAATTTTCATCTCGATCGAAGCAGAACTTGATGCCAAAGTCAAATTTCAAATAAAGTTATTAATAAAAAAAAAATCTCATATGATGCGGACTTTACTGGTCACACTGTATTATTTTTACACGTCACAAATGCATCCAATATAATTAATAAAACCTTCGTTTTTAAACACACGATGTAAATTTCTTGTAAATTGCACCACTTTTGCAAAATAAGACTCGACGCAACCTTCATAAAACTTCTCAGTTTTGGCAAGGCTTTATTTCTGATACATTTTCTTTAAAGTAGCGCCATATTAAATGTGTGTTTTTCTACAAAAACGTTATTATGGCATAGCTTAATAATAAATTATAATATAGGGGTTTTAAATTAAATCGTTGAAAATAGATAAACTTTACGTTGTTAAACTAAAATTTATTTTCCACTTAAAAAACACTTTACTGAAGACACTGTTATTTTTGTCTTAATATTAAGGTGTATTACTTTCAGACAAACTACGTTTTCAAAATTATATATTTTATGAAGTAACCTTATACAGGGTCAAAAACATATAAACTTTGCATCACATGCGACCAAATTTTAATAGCCCAATTTTGATTCTTTAGAAAAACACACATTTAATATGGCGCTACTTTAAAGAAAATGTATCTGAAATAAAGTATTGTCAAAACTAAGAAGTTTTATGTAGGTTGCGTTGAGTCTTATTTTGCAAAAGTGGTGCAATTTACAAAATATAGGTAAGAAATCAAAATTATCTTATGCAGCTGAAATTTTGCATGTGGGCTATAAACTGCACTTAAAAAAAACTTTTTTTAATAACTTTTTTCGATATTTTCAAAAATTACCCTACTTTTGAATTATTTTTTGAAAAAAATTAAAATTTGACAGATAATGCGAATCACGTAACCAGTTTTTTTTTTGCTTAATTTTCATCTCTATGGAAGCAGAACTTGATGCCAAAGTCAAATTTTGAATAAAGCTATTAATAAAAAAAAATCCCATATGATGCGGACTTTATTGGTGACACTGTATATCTATTTTTTCTTATGTGCCCTGTAAAACTCCGTACCTTCATTTCATGGGGAGACTCTAATTATAAAAACATGAAGAAAAAATATTGAATTAAATATTGGTCCTTAAATGTGTTATAAGGACGATATTGAAATTCCAATCGAATATCGATATATCAATAATATCAATAATATCGATAATATCGATAAATCGATATTTTATTTTTTAAATTATAAATCGATATTTTATTTTTTAAATATCGTTTATCGATATATCGATAAAAATATCGATATATCGAATTTTTGCCCAGCCCTAGTCTATGTCCTTATAAGGCGGTTCTTCTACACTAAAATAAATCTACCAAACTATCTTACTTTTATATTAATGTAATGCTCAATGTTTCTTTGGGCTTATCGATGAGGTTCGAGATTAGGTGAGTCAACTTTTTCTAGAAACAAAGCGTTTCAGAGACTAAATGTTGGTTATTTTAAGTTGCACGGTGGGTAGAATAAACTATCTTAAGTTAATTAATTCTCCTAATTCCGCTAACAAAGATTTCATTTATCATCATTTGCTATTATACATTTAATATTATTATTTTATTCATTTTAATTACGGCACAATAGGTGGCCAAACCTATATATCCTCACAGAGGACTAAACCAGCTGTTTTTATTTCAAAACGCATTGCATTGTTGCGGCTTTGTACAACTCCGCGAACGTAAATTATAATATGGCAACGCAGCATTGAACGCGAAACATGAGCAGGCGCACCGTTTTCCGCTTGATTGGCTCCTCGCCAAACTATTTGGGCGGCGAAAGTCTTGTATATTGTCAGGATTGTTAATAGCGTTTTCCATTGTTAAGTTTAGTGCTTGTCAAATGTATTACTATGTTATACCAATAAATATCTTATAATCTATAGCACGTTGAGTTCGATGTCCGATGTTTTAATTGTAAATCACGTAATTCGCATTATCTGTCAAATTTTAATTTTTTCCAAAAAATAATTCAAAAATGGGGTTATTTCTGAAAGTATCCGAAAAAGTTATAAGAAATAGTTTTTTTTTAATCCAGTTTTTAGTCCACATGCAAAATTTCAGCTGCATAAGATAATTTTGATTTTTTACCCACCACTAAAATTTATTTACCACTTAATGAACACTTTACTTATGACACTGTGTTCTTTTTTGTCTTATTATTAAGGTGTATTACTTTCAGACACAAACTACGTTTTCAAAAATACTTATTTTATGAAGTTACCTTATACAGGATCAAAAACAGATAAACTTTGCATCACATGCGACCAAATTTTAATAGCCCAATTTTAATTTTGTAGAAAAACACATATTTAATATGGCGCTACTTTAAAGAAAATGTATCTGAAATAAAGCATTGTCAAAACTAAGAAGTTTTATCTAGGTTGCGTTGAGTCTTATTTTGAAAAGTGGTGCAATTTACAAAAATTTGGTTAAAAAATCAAAATTATCATATGCAGCTAAAATTTTGCATGTGGGCTAGAAGCTGCATTTAAAAAAACGTTTTCTATAACTTTTTTTGATACTTTTAGAAATAACCCCACTATTGAATTGTTTTTTGGAAAAAAATAAAATTTGACAGATAATGCAAATCACGTGACTACAATTTTTTTGCTTAACTTTTATCTCGATCGAAGAAGAACTTGATGCCAAAGTCAAATTTCGAATAAAGTTATTAATAAAAAAAATCCCATATGATGCGGACTTTACTGGTCACACTGTATATGCATTTTATTTTTGTGAGACAGATACTATCTAGGTAGTCTTATACAAGGCACATAATAGGTCCTACATATTTTTTTTAACCAATTGCCAATCAATAGTCTCGTTATTTATTTTTATTATCGGATTTTCAATTGTTTTATCTTTTTGCTTAATGAAATTTTGACTCATATTAAACTTAAAATATTGACGTATATGACGAAATTTTAGATTTTTTGCCAAAATTTCGACATAAAATCAAAATTTCATTTAGATACTTAAATGTTTGTTAAACTTTGTTTTACATGAACCTTCTACGCTTTCGTACACAGGAAAAATTCTAGTGTTAATTTGAACACGCAAAAGGGGTACATATAGGTCCACACTCGTGCAAGTTAAATTAACCACTAACAAAATGTGGTAAAATTTGGTAAATTTGATTTAAAAACAGATTCATTTTACCCGACCTTGCGTGTATCTTAAAATGCCCAAACAGTGTTAAAATAATTTTATCTTTTGTAAAAATGAATATTTTTCGTGTTGAAAGTATTTAAAAAAAGAGGGATTTAGTGTCAATTTAATAACCCAGATTAGTGTGAATTAAGGTTGTAGGCAGATGTCAATAGTATTTATTTCGTGTTAAATATATTTTAGAGGACGTAAAAAGTACACTTGACTAATATAAGTGTTAAATTAGGTTTTGATAAAAGGTAAATTTTATTAATCTAGTGTTAAAAGTATTTACTTAACTGTAAATATTACCCTTTTTGTAGTGTTAATTATACAAAGTAGGCCAAAAAGCTTGCAAAAATACACCGATTTTTATTATCGAAATATCTTTGTTTTTTTTTTGGTAATTTCTGGAACTTATCCACTTTGCTAATTGCAATGTGACTTCAAGTGAAGCATCAACATTAGAAAATAGTTTTGGGAGATGCAGCTACAACAAAATAAAATAAAGATATTTTAATAATAAAAATGATTCTTTTTCTTCGAGATTCTTGACCGAAAATGTATGCGAAAGTATTTTTTAAAGATAAATGCGGAATAAGTGTAAAGCAAACAATATGTAAGTATTTTCTAAATATCGGTTATTATAGGCAAGTAAAAACAAAAATAAATAAAAATTCCTTTTTTAAAGAACACAAATAAATTATTTTTATACAGGGTTAGGAAAAATTACCAGAACGGTCGATTATTTCAAAATATACAGGGGTTATCAAAAAACGTCTTTCATAAAAAATGTAGGGCTGTTAAAAATCTACATATCGGTGATAAATTGAAATATACAGGATCGCCCACAAAGTTGTGGAGAATGATAGTTATATTTTGTTAAATGGAACACCCTGTATATTTTTACATTTTTAAATTTCACATAAAATTATAATTATTTTTTATTGAATGCACTATTAGTCTATACTTCATAGTTTCCGAGATATTGACTCTCGAAAAGTGACCTTTTTGGAACTTTGACAGCTTATAACTTTTTAACAGTACGTCTTAGAGCAAAACGGTTTACATGTCCCTATCTTCAATTTTTATTATCTTCCCAAAAAAATCAACTTCCGGTTAAACCGGTTGTAACTCGAAAGCAGGAAATGTAGTTGTTCCGGTTTAACTGGAAGTTGATTTTTTGGGAAGATAATAAAAATTGAAGATTGGGACATGTAAGCCGTTTTGCTCTAAGACGTACTGTTAGAAAGTTATAAGCTGTCAAAGTTCAAAAATGTCATTTTTCGAGAGTCAATATCTCGGAAACTATGAAGTATAACCTAATAGTGCATTTAATAAAAAATAATTATAATTTTATGTGAAATTTAAAAATGTAAAAATATACAGGGTATTCCATTTAAAAAAATATAACTATTATTCTCCACAACTTTGTGGGCGACCCTGTATATTTCAATTTATCACTGATATGTAGATTTTTAACCCATTTCGTCCCAGTGGTGTATAAACGCACCAGGGTACAAATTTTTGTTTTTTGGTAGTTTAAAATTTTTTTTTACCGTCAGTTATGCATAAAATAAGTATTTGACTTGCCACTGTAAAATAAAAAAAATATAAAACAACTTTATGGCTTTTATAAACTGGTTTAATATATATTCAAAATATTATAAAAAATTGTTGGAAATTCTTAATTTTTTTGAACGCTAAAAAAAAATATTTAAATTAATAAAAAGTAAACTATTTTACATTTATCATACTTTATTTGAGTGTAGATTTTGATAAACGCAATTGTAATCACTAATCGAAAATAAATCGGAGTTTTCTATGTTGAGAAAAACCATTGGTGCGAAAACGCACCATTGGTATTATATGGAAGTAAAATGCCCAAACATCTGCAAGCCTTAAAGTGTTTTATTATACTTTGATAGTCTTCTTTCGCTATTTATGCTAGTTGGATGTACGTTTTAAGTTTGATTTTTAAGAATGTTGTCTAAAAAGTTTTTAACTCAACAGCAGTTAGAAGCTGAGCTGGAAAAAGTTGTGGATGAACTTGAAAATGACGAAAACGGTAAGTAAAAATTATACAGTATGTTCATTAGAATATATATTAGGTTATATAATATAATATATTATAATATATTTATGTTTATTTTAAAATTTCAGAGGTAATAGATGCGGTGTATACCCCCTAATGTCGACACATTAACGGATGAGGAAGATATAGATGAGGAAACTAGTTTTCCAGAGATGTCCAATCCGATGGATATTGTGGGAAGTTTTGAGATGCAGATACATACATCGCCAGATAGAAATAAAAATGAAAGAGAGTATCACTGGGACTCATCAGATGAAGAAACCCTAGCTGCTAAAAAATGCCGATTGATAACCCCGTCATCATCTTGTGATGTTTTACCCACACCCAAATGGATTGAAGGACAGATCGAATATACACATTTCGCTGTTTCAAATGAGTTACAGGACAAGAAAAAATTAAAAAATGAGCTTTTTGGTAATACGCCGCGGATAACAACCGACACGATTTTCAATTATCAAAAGAAGATCTCTTAAATTTTATTGGCATACTTTTATTTTCTGGTTATCACACGTTACCAAACATTCCATCTTATTGGTCAACTGATGAAGACAAAATTGTATAAAAAAGTGCATGAGTAGAAATCGATTTCAATCTATAAAAAAAATACACATTTATCGGACAATGACAAATTGGATAAATGTTACAAATTATTAGAAATGTTCCAATGACTTTGGAAGAAATAAGGCTTGGTCATCAGCCACACACCATTATTCTCCATGAAGCTAGGACACGAAGGAGATGTAGGGTATGCCACAGTCATACTATTTTTATGTGTGTACGATGTAATGTGCATTTACATGTCTCGTGTTTTGCAATGTACCACCAGCAGTAAAAATATTTATAGTGGTTCTTACCAGTGGTTCGTTTGCGCACCAAAAAAAAATTGGTTATATTTGAAATCTTTGAATGTAATAATATTTGTATAGGCTTATTCTTTAGTATGTACCATATAACTCTTTTTTTTTTTGTAGTTTTTTTCGAGTTTCCTTGAAATATGTATGTTAAAAAAATATTTTGTTATATCTTTCATACCAGTGGTTCGTTAGCGCACCACCAATTTTTTTTGTAATGTAACGACTTTAATTTTTAAATTTAGCAAAAATGTATTTGTTGGGTCTAAAAATAAATACTATTGACAAAAAAATATTATTTTTTTCATTATATCTACGCTTGGGATTAAATGGGTTAACAGCCCTACATTTTTTATTTAAGTCGTTTTTTGATAACCCCTGTATATTTTGAAATAATCGACCGTTCTGATAATTTTTCCTAACCCTGTATATATTTCAATGAACGTTTGTAACCTGTTCAATACTTCTTTAATTTTTGTTGTCATATTATTAAAATCTGATTTTATGTCGTAAAAAAATATTACAATAAATCTGAAAAAATATCAAGTCCACTATCGTACCTTACCTTAAAAATAAAGTAACATTCAAAAAGAAAATTAAATGACTCAATAATGTTGTTGCAATGAGTGTCCACTATTTTTGAGAATATAACTACCTTGTACTCTGAGATAGCAGCCTTGTTAGCTCCAACTCCAATTAGATAGGGCTGGAATCCTTTTCTTTCGTCCACGATCCTTTGTAGAGGTTCTCTAACCTTAAAAAATACCTATATTTGTCAATTTGATGATTGGCATGATCATTTTTTTTTATTTTAAAAATTCATTTATTACTATTTATTGGAGCAAATAAGTTGGATCAAACACTTACAGTGCAGAAAATTAATAATATATTTTATTAAACGGACATACAAACACGTATTTTATTTTAATCCTTTTACTTAAGAATGGAGGCGAATTTGCCTAGCTACTAAAAAATAAGTAGACTTACCTAGATCCACGACATCTTCTTAAGAAAAATTGTCCTTTAACTTGCAGAACTCTTCTTTATTTTTATATAATAATTTAAACAAAATAGACATTATTTTTTCACCTAATTTCTGGATTTTCGGCACTCGATCTTTTTGGTATGGCGTCCACAAACAGAATAAAATAAAATAAGATAAACGAGGAACGTGGACCATAGAACGCTTAGACCACCCGCAAGTGGTAACTAGTGAGTGATATTTTAACCAATTAATGGGTTATTTTAACACGAACGCAATTCTTTTCACCCGTGTAAAAGAAAATAGCATTTTTGTAGTGTGAAATATATTTGGACTGTGTTAAAACAACACAAAAATAATTAAAAATATGTTTGAACGAAATTTACCATCCGGATGGTTGCCTTTAAGTGTTAAAGTGTATATTTTTTAGTGTTATTTTTAACCCTTCTATAATTTACCTTGTAATATATACTTTTTACCACCTCATTATTTTTTACTGTGTAGAAACCTAATTTAAGTTCCACAAACAAATTTCACAAATTCACGGTCTCACACTGTTTGTGTGAAACATGGCCAGCATTATAAATTTCGAAAATTAATTATTAGTTTTTAAAAGTAATAATTTGTATGCATCTGTTCTAACTTCGGATTACTATAATATAAACGGCAAATCGAATTATATCACTGTATGTTTACCCATCTTGCTTTATCATATAACATCGCAATCTGATTCTAGATATTATCCGACCTCAAATTACAAGGAGCAAATCTGATGCTGTAATTAGGACGGCAAATGGCAAAGTTAGAGAACGCAATTACGTCATAAACCTGACACAATATCCACAGAAGGATTGAGATTATAAACTGCAGTAAGCTGATAATGTGGAAAGAAGATAAGACTTTTATACCTAATATAATATAAAAAAAAAATTATGTGTCCTATTTTCGTCGTTAATTAATTTCATGCCGATATTTCGGGGGGTGATAGTACTCGATAAAATAAGAAAAAACGCAAATATATGCAGGGTCTAAAACGCGTTATTCTCGTTATACAGTTTGGCAAAGTTTCAATTTTTGTTCTCGTATTTTGCGTTTTCTCTCTTATATTCTGCAATAATTGTTTCAAATTTGGAACATCAACCCTTTTTTAAAATCTCTACAATACAGTATTAAAATTGTCGGTCGCAGTAGACAGGGTGTTACATTTTCTTGAATTGGCTACAATTTTATCTTTCAGAACTTTTTCTTGGCTCCCTGTATTAATTCCGGTATGAAATTTAAACTCTCTGTTCCTTTGTTTAGCGTTCTGGTCTCTTGCACTCTCGTATTTGTGACCGTTTTCGATTTATTTGCAAAAATAGTCATCGGTGGAAATTAAGTGTATAAGTGTGCACTTCAGCATAGAGGTGAGAAACTTTCTCAATCAAATTTTTAACAATTGTTGGATAGGTCGAAGGGGACCTCAGCCATGGTCCCCTAGATCCCCAGACCTGAATAGCCTGGATTTCTTTTTCTGGGGACACCTGAAAGCATTAGTGTATCAGACCCTAGAAGAGGATTTAAGAAACAGAATAATAGATTCATGCGACATCATTCGCAATACTCCTGGAATATTTGGCAGAGTCAGTCAGTCCATGAGGCGAAGACTTGATTCGTGCATTTTAGCAAGAGGCGGACATTTTCAACAGTTTTTATAATTTTGTTTTATTTTTATTTGATTAACTAATAAATTGTTTTGTTACACAGCTTTTTACGATGCGTTATTTCGCCTACACTTAATTTCCATCGATGGCTATTTTTGCAAATAAATCGAAACCGGTCACAGATACGAGAATAGTGCAAGAGACCAGAACGCTAAACAAAGGAACAGAGAGTTCAAATTTCATACCGGAATTAATACAGGGAGCCAAAAAAAAAAGTTCTGAAAGATAAAATTTTAGCAAATTCAAGAAAATGTAACACCCTGTATACTGCGACCGACAATTTTGATACTTTATTGTAGACATTTTAATAAAGGGTTGATGTTTTAAATTTGAAACAAATATCGCAGAATATTAGAGAGAAAACGCAAAATACGAGAAAAAAAATGAAACTTTGCCACCCTGTACCTATAACGAGAATAGCGCGTTTTAGACCATGCATATATTTGCATTTTTTTCTTATTTTGGCAAGTACTATAACCCCCTGAAATATCTGCATGACATTATTTAACACCCTGTATATAATAAATAAAATCGTAATAACCTAAATTTTAGGGCACAAATATGCCTTTACTAGTTTTGTAATAGCTATTTATGAAAAATGCATTTTTCAACCTATAGTACCTAATATAGAAAAATGCATAGCCGTTCCACTGAGAATTTCGTTTTTAATGTTCTTACCTTAAGCGCAATTGTATAAAATATCACAACACACATATAATAAAATATAAAATACAAAACTCGTTTATAGATTTTTTACACTGGCTCGACGCTTATCTAGGCAAAAATACCAAATACTAGTGAACTATTTTGATAACCTTTCTTTTCCAATTTATTTGATTTATTATCCTATTTTAGGACACAATATGATCATTGGACCTCGGACTCTCGCGTATTCCTGCTGAATATACAGTGTCGGCTTAGTAATCTGCAGTAAGCGTTAGCATTTCCTAAGCAGCAATATTTCAACGGGCCGACGTTGGTCTATGCTACCCGACGAATAAAGACGATAGAAGTCCTACAAGGTAATTTTTTTGATAGTTCAGAGAGGTCATTGACTTTTTATTAGGTCTATGCCTAGTTTTAAATAAAAAGAATAACTTTTTTTCTATTTGCCTACGCTTATCATTCTATCTATGTACAGTGACTATATGTCGTTTCCAATTTTTTAGCTCCTTGCATCCTTTTAACAATAGCTAAGTATAGGTAAGTACAAAATACTTCAAAAACAACGAATCTTAACAATAACGCTCAATTCCTAAGAAGTCATATAACCCCAATAATTGTAGAAGGAGGCGATAACTAGAGGAACTAGTGATGCCGCCGAGACGAGAAATTCTCGTGTCTCGTCTCGTCTCGACGAGACGAGAGTGAAATTTTTTCTCGAGACAAGTCACGAGACGAGACGAGAGAAGACCGTTTCTCGTCGAGAAATTTCTCGTTTTTTCTCGAATTTTCTCGAATTTTCTCGTTTGTTAGAACACTGAATTTTAGGTATTAGACCAGTGCTGAAGCCTTTGAAAATGGTAAAAAGTGAAACAAAATAATAGTAGGATGAAACCCATTGGAAAAGGAAGAGAATAGAACAAAAATGAAAGGAAAAATAAATTACAGGCGATCCGAGGTCGGGAAGGGGGGGAGGGGGGGGGAGGGGGGAGGGGGGGAGGGGGGTTTTAAGGGTAGAAAACGATTTATCTCGATTTCCGGTAAAACTGCAAGTCCTATGGAAAAACGTTGAATTGCAAAGTTGTAGGTAATAAAAAGATATACAACTTTTGTTTTTACACTTTTTTCATATAACCTCAAAATGTATGTGAAAAATTCAAATAACCAAGTTTTTTGTTTTTTATTTTTATCTTTTACAAACATTTTTTTTTATCCACGAAATTTGGTGAAAACTTACCTTTTTATGTCCTAAACACACTGTAATTTTTTTGATTTAAAATATTTATTTTTTAACCTTATTTTGACTTAATATCGAAAAAACACCCTAATTTTCAATCGAAAATTCTCACGTCAAAATATCTGCTTTTTTAAAAAACTCGGTAGGCTTTTTGTTCGTTGAAATCTCTACTTTCTGATGGTGTTAAAAAAAATATACATTACTATGGTAAATGTTCTCAAAAAAATGCAAAGAAACGAAAAAAACTCGAATCCGCATTTTTTTTTTTAGATCAATATGTACAATTTTGAGCTATTTATTAAAATTTACACTTTAATTACTCGAAAAACGTAAGATTCTATGTTACATTGATAAAAAAGTATAAATTTTAATAAATAGCTCAAAATTGTACATATTGATCAAAAAAAAAATTTCTGATTCGAGTTTTCTTCATTTCTTTGCATTTTTTTGAGAACATTTACCATAGTAATGTATATTTTTTTAACACCATCAGAAAGTAGAGATTTCAACGAACAAAAATCTTACCGACTTTTTTAAAAAAGCAGATATTTTGACGTGAGAATTTTCGATTGAAAATTAGGGTGTTTTTTCGATATTAAGTCAAAATAAGATTAAAAAATGAATATTTTAAATCAAAAAAATTACAGTGTGTTTAGGACTTGAAAAAGTAAGTTTTCACCAAATTTCGTGGATAAACAAATTTTTTTGTAAAAGATAAAAATAAAAAACCAAAAACTTGGTTATCAAAATCAAAAAAATTTTAGTGTGTTTGGGACATAAAAAGGAAAGTTTTCACCAAATTTCGTGTATAAAAAAAAATTTTTGTAAAAGATAAAAATAATAAACCAAAAACTTGGTTATTTGAATTTTTCACATAAATTTTGAGGTTATGTGAAAAAAGTGTACATACAAAAGTTGTAGATCTTTTTATTACCTACAACTTTGCGATTTAACGTTTTTCCACAGGTCTTGTAGTTTTACCGGAAATCGAGATAAATCGTTTTCTACCTTTAAACCCCCCCCCCCCCCCCCCCTTCCCGACCTCGGATCGCCCGTAATTTATTTTTCCTTTAATTTTTGTTATATTCTCTTCCTTTTCCAATGGGTTTCATCCTACTATTATTTTTTTTGGTTTTAAAAATTATCGACCCTGGTCTATTAGAAGTATTAACAATAAATGCTTACATTTAGAGACAAAAACTAAAATACTAGAAAAATATCTCCTAATATATAGACAGAAAAATAATGTGTTTAACGTTCTCACTCTATCGTATTGTGAAGGCATTTACCTTAAAACAGATATTCAAGAGAACAGAATCAAATTGTCTAGCCTCTTTCTTCTGTCTACGGTTAGTAGTTGACATTTTTAAATAATTAACCAAATCTGAAAGAAAGCATTTTCGATTGAAAACACAATATCGAAAAGGACCCCAGTCAAATTTCATTCACAAGGCGAAAGGCGATAGATTTTGACTAAATTTAACAATTTTCTATCAAAAATTCGAAATTCGCCAAAAACTTCTCACACAAAAATCATTAATAAAAGTGTGAATTTCATTTCATATCTCTCTTACCAGTTTTAATATTTGACAATACTTTCATAACACCCTGTGTATGAACCGAAACTTTATTAGCAAATCACAGATAAAGACAACGGAGGGCCATGAAACTAGTGTTATTGAAACAATAGCATTAAGTTAATAGTCTCAATTATGACATTAGTAAATAAATTAAAAATAAAAAGTCTAATATAATAGGTAAAGTGACATTCATTACGAATGATTCAAGTGTATGCCTTATTTTGCCTCATTTTATTACACAGGTCTCAGACATAAATTTGGCTATTGAAAATAATTATTAAGTGCGGTAAATGATACTTTTCCGCACGAGGTGGCAGTTGCACGAACGGCTCGAAGCAAGTCCGGGCATGCCACTAAGTGAGTGTGGAAACGGAACTTTTCGCACATGTTACTTACAATATTTTTCCTAACTGCGTAAAATTAAGCTTGTTCGTAATAAATTTTTGTATTTTTTGGGTAAAAGGAGCAAAAAATAAAGTGAATTTTTAAATTTTGATATGTCAAATAGAGCATTTTCGGAAATACTTCTTTAAGTTCTTTCTCTTGCACTTTCTATTAATGTAATAAAAAAATTAAGGTTTTTCCCCGGA
This sequence comes from Polydrusus pterygomalis, assembly GCA_963969555.1. Taxonomy (NCBI): domain Eukaryota; kingdom Metazoa; phylum Arthropoda; class Insecta; order Coleoptera; family Curculionidae; genus Polydrusus; species Polydrusus pterygomalis. The sequence goes on from OZ018375.1 coordinate 125,643,961, forward strand.
TGACATTATGGGCTGATCCCTTTATTTAGTCGAATATTTTCCAAACTATTGCAGTTAATTATGCCCCGAATTATGCCAAAAAATAAATAATAAAAGAAGGGTAGTTCCATTATGAATCAATTATTATTATTATAAATCGTTCTCTATTCTGTATCTTTTACCACCCCGTATATTTTGGACTGAAAATACCTCGGTGCCAAGCCTATTACATTACGTGAATTATGTCTTATGGCGGCTTGCAATATTTTGTTGATCTAAGAAAAATAGTTTCTAAGTCACATGACTAACAAACCGACTTATATTAAACCCTTCTGCGAGACGACCAGATACTTTTAAATGTTTACCCCCTTTAAGATTCGTATAAAAAAATATTTTTTATGATTCCCTACTCACGAGAAAAAACGAGACGAGACGAGACGAGACGAGACGAGACGAGACGAGACGAGACGAGACGAGACGAGACGAGACGAGACGAGACAATGGCACTCTCGAGCGAGAAAAACGCGTTTCTCGAGACGAGATAAAAAAAAATTCTCGCCTCACGAGACGAGACGAGAATGGGCCAATTCTCGTCTCGTCTCGTCTCGCGGCATCACTAAGAGGAACCAATTCCGTCCAAAAGGTATATTGGCAACCGGTTTGTTCGTTGTTACCCAGAGCATTTTTTTTAAATTTAATTTATTTTATTTTTTTTAAAATAATATTAGTTGAAAAAATTGAATAAAAAAAATGCTCTGGATAACAACGAACAAACCGGTTGCCAATATACCTTTTAGACCAGTGATTCCCAAAGTGGTCCAGGTGGACCCCCAGGGGTCCACGGGAGACTCGACGGGGGTCTACGTTGGCATGACAAAAAAATGGGGGTTCACAATTCGTAAGCGGGGGTCCACGAAAATTTATCTGGTTCAACATTTAATTGGCCTGCATGATGACTTAAAAATCAGATTTGAAGATGTTGTGACGATGGAAATACCATCATGGATCATAAATTTATTTGAGGAAACGGAAGTGGAGAATGTGATATTACAGGAGGAGCTACTCGAGCTTAGCAGTAATGAGGTGCTGAAGGTAATATTTTGGCTGCATGCAGAAATACCCGAAAAATATCCTCTGGACTGTTGGGAATTGCGAGAAAGCTTTTGATAGCGTTTCCCTAGTCATATCTTGTCGATAAAAGTTTTAGTGCCGTTATAAACCTTTTAACAAAAAAAAAAAAGATCAGATTGACTATTACAGAACGTGTAGATTTGCGGTTATTCCTAACAAAACTAAAGCCAAATATTGATAATTTGCTGTCAATCCATCAAATACATCCCTCCCATAAATATTATGACTATTTGGTGATTGTCATTATATAAGTTACGTTACGTTATTAATGTTTAATTTTAATTATATTACGACTGTTATCATATTACAATGTAGTGTAAACTTTACAATGTAGTATGATAACAATAATAATTAATAGTGTAATAATAATTACATATTTGAATATACAACACAACAAAATATACAATTTTCCTTTTTATTTTTACCACTCCGGGAGTTTTCTAAATAAAATAAGTAAGAATTGATTGGTTTCTTGTGCTGTGAGTAGATGCCAAAAAAGTAAAGTTGGATGTAATTACTTTTTTGATTGGCCCACTTTACTTTTTTTACATTCACTCACAGCACAATCAATTAATTAATTAAGCAATTAATTCTTACTTTTTTTTTCGAAAACTGTTAATTCGTGGTTGGAACTCAGCCGCAACGCAAATTTCCATAGTTAGATCTAATCTTCACATTTTTTGTCGAGTTTTGGGAATATGGTAGAAATGTAGCGGCAGGGGGTCCACCGGAACCAGCAAATTTTTTAAAGTGGTCTATAAGAAAAAAAAGTTTGGGAACCTCTGCGGAATTTGTTCCTCTAGTTATCGCCTTCCATTGTAGATAGATAGAGATGGATTTAGGTATCGATAGCTTGTGAATTATAAAAGTCGTATATTCTATTTGTTTTGAATAAAGCACATTTACTTGTTATACTACTAAATCCTTTTTCTTTGTGGCTCAAGTCAGTTGATATTAGTGGGTTGCCTAACCTATTTTCTCTTTTATATATATTTTTATCATAACATAGTTCCCAGAATAACGAAGAAAAGAGTTTTTTTTAAGTTTACAGTAATGCCCCATTGTACTTTACCCCACCCAGCACCCAAATTCGCTCCAAGGGTCCCGTAAGTTTATTATTTTTTAAATAGGTTTTTTGCCAAATTCGTCAGCAATCAGTTTTTTTTTCAACACACGAATTGAAAAAAAAATATTTCAACACGCATGTGATACAAAGCACTTTCTAGCCAAGTTGACCGTCCTTTTTTTCCCATTTTCATATGTGGTCGTAGGAAAACTTTTTTCCACAATTGTATCAAATTACAAATATTAAAAATTCAACCGTGATTGTATCATACCAGCTTTTTTATTACCAATAATTAAATATGAAATGTATTTTCAATATTTAAGTTTTTAAATATATTTTCTCGCTTAAAACATCAAAAAAATAAATCAAATTATCCAAACGATAATCTTAACTAAGTAACGGGAGTTTGTTATTAAACTTTAGAATAAAGCTAATTTAAACATCGATTTAAACATTATCCTACTACCCAATCATTCCACAGGGTGTTTAAAATTTGGTGCTAAAACGTAACTTTTGTTGTTCCTTGTATAATAGCAAAGTGAAGGTTGTTTTACGATAACTGGAAAACAAACAAGAAATCTTAATAAATATGCCTTTAATTTGCGAGAATGTTCATCAAAATCGATTCAAGATCTAAATAGTTATTATACTGAGGAAAATGATCTATTACAACAGATTTGCTAAGACATAGTTTGTATTGATAGCTTATTTTGTATTAACTCATATTAAATAAATTGGTAGTGTATCAAACCCGCTTTAGTGTTGTACAGGGTTGGGCAAATGTTCCGGAACGGATTAATTACAGACGAACGAAAAGTGATATCGGATCCGGGTTTTGGGCAATCTATAGGACTAAAATTTTACTATTTGACTATTATATCATATGTCAGTAATGTCACCAACTGTCAAGTATTGACGTTATTTTTTTTTTAAATCGAACACCCTGTATATTTTTACATTTTTAAATTCCACATAAAATTATAATTATTTTTAATTAAATGCACTATTAGTCTATACTCCATAGTTTCCGAGATATTGACTCTCGAAAAGTGACATTTTTTAATTTTGACAGCTTATAACTTTCTAACAGTACGTCTTAGAGCAAAACGACTTACATGTCCCTATCTTCAATTTTTATTATCTTCCCAAAAAAATCAACTTCCAGTTAAACCGGAACAACTATATTTCCTGCTTTCGAGTTACATCCGGTTTAACCGGAAGTTGATTTTTTGGGAAGATAATAAAAATTGAAGATAGGGACATGTAAGCCGTTTTGCTCTAAGACGTACTGTTAGAAAGTTATAAGCTGTCAAAGTTCAAAAATGTCACTTTTCGAGAGTCAATATCTCGGAAACTATGAAGTATAGACTAATAGTGCATTTAATAAAAAATAATTACAATTTTATGTGGAATTTAAAAATGTGAAAATATACAGGGTGTTCCATTTAAAAAAAAATAACGTCAACACTTGACAGTTGGTGACATTACTGACATATGGTATAATAGTTAAATAGTAAAATTTTAGTCCTATAGATTGCCCAAAACCCGGATCCGATATCACTTTTCGTTCGCCTGTAATTAAGCCGTCCCGGAACATTTGCCCAACCCTGTATAAATTCCCGATTTGCTAAAACAGTGTATTTATTGGTAGTAATCAGTTTTATTAGCAGCACAGTTTTGTTGAAAAATGAACTAATTTTAATACAGAAATAAATTGTATCTTCTTAAAGCGTTGCATTTTGTTTCCAGTAAAGCGCTTGTCTCTGCAATTAAGAGAGCAGAACAGCGTCCCCAAAAACGAATTGTATCCGTTTTAACCTATAATCCACAAGACGTTGGTGGGGGTTCGTCACGATCGGCAATCGCCGCGCGCCATATTATTAGTTTTAACGTTTTTGTTGCGCAGGTTACATCGTTGTTCGTAGTTTTCTAGCTGTCCTGTTTGAATTTGAATTTTATTGATCGTACCAATACCTGTTTCAACTATTTATTTTTGCTTTGTATTTAAGTTTTTTTAAACTTTGACTGTCAGATAACGGTTATTATTTTGCACAACCTATCCTTAGTATTGGGCTTTATAATCTATGGACGAATTTTACCACCTTAGTCAACCATGCTGAATAATGGATAATCATATGCAATGTTACTCGACAAGAACAACAATATCACACTTGAAGCTATTTAAATTTTTAGGAACTACAGTACTATCCTTTTGTGGTAAGTATATGCTTTATTAACCGCAGCAAGCAAATATTATTGTGATTATTGTCAAGTTTCATTACAACCGCCAGTCGGAACGTATCAATAAATAAAACCAAATTACACATCCAGTAGAACTTGATAATAATAACTGTGAGTATACAGAGCAATAATGAGCATAAACCATTTTATGGTAGCAATAACTCCTATTTCCTATTGGCTAAATTACCGTGATATTATCACTACACAACGGTCTAGCAATTTTCGTCAAAACAGTTGTATTAAGAGTATATGAATTCTTATAAGGAATAGCAGGCCTTTTCTCAGTGTGCATATTAAAATGTATTCATATTTTTCATTAATTTTTTTTTTATCATGGGGTGTATTTTTGACTAGTTAATAGTTGCTCTGAAGCTTGCAAGTAGTATAAAAAAACGTATTTTGTTTGATCGGATTTAAGTTTTTAAACCCAGTAAAACACTTTTTATACATTATGACCACAATGCTTTCGTAGTCCTTATTATTGCCAGAATCAACAACTTAATATTTAAAGCTACTAAAGTAGGACAAATTAAAATTCTGTTGAATATGCATCGAGGCATTAGCAAATGTTAATCTCTAATTTTGTATAAAAAGCACTTAAAAGTTTTGGAAGGAGCTAATAAAAGTGGCTGGTATTTATGACCAACCTTTGTCAAAATTTTTTAGTTTTATTAAGTTAGAATAACAAAATGCGGAATAGTTTAAAGTTGTTTGGACCATAACAATTAAACAATTATTTCTACAAACGTTTTACCGTGCGAGCAAAAATTATTTGCATGAAAGAGGGCCTTGCATCTAAGGACGTAATGCTTAGCCGTAGAGCTTAATACCTGTTGGGTGTCAGTAACTACCTGAATTAACAATTAATCAGTTATTCCGTCATCTTTGACAGTCGTTACAAGTAATTTGATTCATCGCTAATTTTTCCAATTTCTTGAACAATTCACACAATGAGCTTTACGGAACAGCATAAAACATTCATGGTTGAAGCGTATTTTCGAAACTGGGGTAGAGTAAATGGTGAGTGGCAATACAATCCGGGTTTGCACACGGACGATTTTCACGAACATTTTCCTAACGTTGCTTTTATTGCTGGGGATTTTTATCATTGCCTGAAAAGAACCGTGGCTGTGTTTAGGGAAACAGGTTCTATACAATACAAAAAAGGAGCAGGAAGACCATCTGTAAGAACAGAAGAACTTGTTGCAAACATTCGTGGAATTGTATAAGACGCCTGTCCCAAGAAGTGGGAAGATCTTATGGAACATGCAGGACTATTCTTAAGAAGCAGCTAAATTTATTTCCTTATATAAAGTGCTAGTATTCCAAGAAATATAAGCCGCAGATTTTGAAAGACTCAGGAATTACTTTCAATGGCTTACCCAAAATTTATTGGAAAAAAATGATTTATGAGACCTGACATTTTTTCGGATGAAGCCTGGTTCCACCTCTCCGGTTTTGTGAATTCTCAGAATACACGCATGTGGAGTATTGAAAATCCCCATTTTTTTGTAGAGTCCACATTGCACCCTCAAAAAATTGGTGTCGGGTTAGCTGTTTTCCTAAGAAGAATTGTTGGTCCTATTTTTTTCCATGACACAGTTACAGCACAGCGGTATAGAGACAATATTTTGAATCCATTTGTGGAGCAACTACTTGACGACGAACTACGTTTTGGATATTGTCAACAGGACTGTCCAACCGCCCATATAGCCGCCGAAACTATTAACTACTTACGCAATTTTTTCGACGACAGATTGATCAGTTTTCTATCAAACATTGAATTCCCACCTAGATCACCTTGTTTAACGGTTATGGATTACTTCGTTTTTCCTCGTTTAAAGAACACTATTTTTAAAACACCAGTTGCAAATTTAGAACAATTACAAGAAAGGATTATCCAAGAATGTGGTAACATTTCTCCAGAGATTCTGGTCAACACTCTCGAAAATATGAAGAGACGTGTGAATTTATGCGCTTGGAGCATGGCGGTGGCCAATTTCAGCAATTTATGTAATTATTTTTCTTTTTCTTTCTGTATATTCTTACTTTGTTAATTTTGTAAACAACAAAAATAAATTTGTATTTGTCTACTTATTTTACGTATTACTCATTAGTTTGGCAAAGCATGTCATAATATGAATTTGACAAAATTTTAATCTAGATTTGGTTTGATAATATATCGTCCCCATATCATTGTGATCTAAACCAAGCCCTACGTTTTTTTAATCCAAGCCCTCTATGATGCAAATAATTTCTGCTCGCACGGTAAATATAGAACGATTTGTTGTTATCAAAAATGACATTTTTAGACTTCAATTTTAAATGTCACGCATTTTTAACACAAGTCACCCATTTTGTGTCAATATAAAAAACAATACTCATGGATTTCGACCAACTAAAAAAACAAAATAAGATAAATCACGCAATTTTTGATCTTATTAACTTCAATTTTGAGTAAAATAATAAAATCTTATTTTTTTATCCATAGCGCAACTAATCTATTTTTCATAGGTTCTGATTATTTATTGCTATAAGTTAGAGCTTAGTAATAATTCGTTAATAGAGAAAATATCATTTCGATGACATTTTAACAATATTTTCATATTTTTAGAAATTTTACTAAAACCTGAAACTCTATGCAGGTAATCCATATTTGTCATCCATATGCTAAAAACATGCACCTTAAATTTAATGTTTAAACAAACTTCTTTCAGTGCTTTAAAAAGCTTTTATGAAACACTTGCCAATTGATTGCCCTATTATAGACCCTAAAATAAGCGCCGCTTCGCTTTCCTTAAAGAGGTGCTCTATCTCTGTCAGTCAGCCCTAATTTTACCCTCTACTTACACGTACTTATTAAATATTTCACACATGAGGGATGAACTTTATGGCATTAGCAGTAAAGTAATATGTATTTTATTTTACCTCGGTGAGAAATATAAAAACATGGAGCTTGAGAAGATTTAATACATAATAAACAAAGCTTGTTATAACATTGGATTAGGGTCTACAAAGGCACATAAGAATCTTTATAACCCTTGAATAGGTAAGTAAAGAAAGAACACAAAAATATAGTAATATTTTTTGTCAGTCAAGAAAGAAATTCTTCATATCATATCACGGTACATATGATAGTATATTCGAGTCAAAGAATCCTGCGGCTCCAAAAAGTTACGTTATAAGATCGGTAGGTGATTGGTTGAGACGCGTTGTCGATATTCCAAAGAAAAACATAGATAGAATAATGGGCCGTATTCATAAAAAAAAGGTTATGCTTATACTTAAAGAATATGAAGAAAATCCTTCAGCTCGCATTCGTAATATTCCTACCTAATATATTTATAGAGTATGAGCATACCCTTTACAAAAAAGTATAAGGTTATTCATAAACGTTAATAAAAAGGATATCCTTCAATAATTTTGAGTGTGGTTAGTAGCAGACTCAGTCGTGTAGTGATCAGTTGTAGCGATGGCAGATGTTGTGGAACTGAGAGAGATTAAACACTACAACCAGCGTTTATCAACACTTGTTCGTGATTACAAAGAATTATACCGGTTTAAAGAGGAAAATGTGCAATGGCTTGCCAACACATTTTTGGGAATAAATGCTGAAACTCGAGGAGGTGCGTTATCATCCGTCCTAAAAATGAAGATATATTTACGCTATCTCAGTGACCCTGGGTATCAGAAAGACATTGGTCAAGAACTGGGTGTAAGACAACCTACAGTATCTCGTACAGTGACTGCCGTAATTGACAGCATACTTGCGCAATCAGATTACTGCATAAAGTTTCCGTCTACTAACAATGAACTTCTGGATGCGAAACAGTTATGGCAAAGCAAGTATAGGTTTCCGACAGCAATTGATTGAAATACTGAAACCAAATAGCCATGGTGATAAGTATGTCAACCGAAAAGATCATCCTACACTGTATGTGCATGCCACTTGTGATGCAAGAGAAAAGTTCACTAGTATGAACGTTAGTTGGCCTGGATCGGTCCATGATTCAAGAATATGGAGAAAGTCCCAAATAAGTGTTCATTTACAAAATAAAAACAACGTCGTGCTACTTGCTGATGATGGATATGGTATTGTGCCGTGGCTCATGACTCCAATCAGAAATTCCGCTCGAGGTCCTAAACTAAATTATAATAAATTTTTGAAAAAAGAGAGTGATAATGGAACGTTGTTTTGGTCAACTGAAACGTCGATTCCCTATTTTACAATATGTTTGCCGAGTGAAATTGGAGAATGTGCCAAAAATAATTGTTGCCTGTATTGTGCTTCATAACGTGGCAAAAACTTTGAAAGACATCGATTTTGAAGCACCTGAAGAAGAAGTGCCAGAAGAAATAATAATGACGAATTTGATCTACCTCTTCGCCAGCAAGGACAAGAAGTCAGAAGAAATTTTGGCATTGTAATAAACAACTTTGATAATTAATGTAGGTATAAAACTGTATAAAATAAAAGTTCAAATTTAATTTAGTTTTATTATTTACGCCGTAATAATATCATATAATTTTGGTTTTTAAAAAACAAAATTCGAATAATAGTTATAATACGTTTATTCGCATACCCTTTACTTATTCTTGAAAAGGATATCCTTGCAAGTATAAGGTAATCATTATGAATACGAAAAAAAGGAAATGCTTATACTCCTACCTTTTTCTTCAACTCAAAACCTTATACTTATACCTTATACTTACAAGGATATCCTTCAGTTTTATGAATACGGCTCATTATTTCGAGGCCGTAATTTCTGCCCACTTTAATCGTTTGTTATTATAAACAAATCTGGTAAGGGACGACCCAATTCTTTCACCTGAATTTGTCATCCAAGGAAAACGCGGAAAGTCGCTTAATTTTTTTCATTTTAAAACGCGATAAAGGAATAAAACATACTGATCAACAACCCCGGATAACACATGGACCTAACCTGATATCCAACCTACAATAATAACTAAATTATAATAGAAATATGGTTTAAAGTTAATATTTCGACAAAGGAAATCGTATTTAAAACAGCTGTCATCTGGTATAGTGTTTCTTAGGTCAATTTAATGACATTAAACTGTGGGAATTTCCTAACCATAGGCGTTCCACACAAATAATTAATATGCGTATACCATAGACAATTTACCTTTAGATAAACAAACAATAATCACGAATGTGGCAGTTTTATGGCCTCGCGCATGTAAACAAAACTGGGAACTATTAGACATGCGCACTGCAACATTATCGTTTGACGAATGGGAAAATAGACAGGTCCGGGCTTTAAAATTTAAATTCTTGCTCATATGCCACCATAGAGGGTTTATTTTACCCCTATTTGGGCATAATACAATTATACAACGGCTGCAACTAGTACTAGTCATTGTTTATATTACAATCCGAGTCACTAAAAGCACAAACACAATTCACTAACTAAACTACACAAAAACTAGAAATCCATAAATATTAAACATCAGTCCCACAATCCACGATAGCCGATCCGATAGCTGAAAACTTTAGAAAACTACAAGGAATCCGCAGAGAAAAGAAACCTTAAAACACAACAACAAAAATGGCGGCCGAGCCGGTTCTGGAGAGTATTCTTGAGCGCGTCGATTATTGTCGATAAAGTAGGACGGCCGATAACACGAGGTTTGTGCGCATGCACGAAGGTTCCCCGAATGAAGACAGCCGATCGACGAGTCATGCGCTCGGACGTATTTTTTCACCCATAAAACGTAACTTTTGTTTGCGCAGGAGATAAGCTGTAGGTATCTAAAGGTAAATTGTCTATGGCGTATACACACTTATAAGTTTGTTTTACATTAGGTGTTTGTACATACTACACTTTATAAACCCATCTATATATATAATAATATTATATTAAAATAATAAATATAAGGTAACTCAATTCTATATACAAAACTAAAATCAGAAAAATAAACCTGACACGGCACGACACTGCTCAGAAAATGCTTTAATTTTTTTACCAGAACTTCATTCTCGTCAACCAGACTCCGGCCCATCATCAAGGCATAACCACGTATATTTTATCTCCGTCTCTTCCACGCCATCGGCGGTCACTGGTCTATCTCTGTTTGGCAGAATCGATCGTTAGACGGGCCGGGTACCGGTTCAGCTTATATCCTGGCGCTTCCAACCGCAACAAATTACATGCTGTTGCCAATTCTTCAAATTTTTCGGATTTGTAAGCACAATGTAAGTAAATACAAGAAAGGGTTTGTTAATTAGTTGTTTTTAAACACTGAAAACACTTTTTGTCTTGATTTCAGTTATATTGTTTCTTAAGGACTAAAGAATGTATTATTATAACAATGAATGGCTTGTTATTTTTTTCTGTCACACTCAAAACTCCTCGGTTTAAAGTATATTTGCAAACTAGCTTTCAAAGAAAGTTACTGACTAACAATTGAATACTGATATAAATGAAATATCTTTAACAAAAAAAAACTTTAAGAATTGAAGAAGAAAGATCTGACATGTGAATGAATGTCCCCAAACTGAGATTGGATAAATAATATCTGGTAGCGGTCTGGCGTCTGGAGACAAAACATGAATTATTATGAATATAAATAAATAGTTTGATGTATAGGTAGGTAGGTACAGTCAAGCAGCCATAAGGCAATTTGCTCCAGGAGTACAAAGTTAAAATTAGTAAGGCGCTGTCGCAACAATCTCTGCACACTTGGTGCTCAACATTGAATCACCTTGTGTTGGGTTGCTGGACACAGTAAACGGCACGAATTCTCTCGTTTTAAAACAGATGACAGCAGAAATTTGTCATCGATCAGCTGATATTGGGATATAATAATATCTCCAGATAAATAGTGGACCGTAATTAAATAAGCTCAAACACCGAGTTATGAATTGCGTTTTTATGCATATTGTTACATGTAATTACGTTTTCAAAATATTTTGTGGTTATGGTGCCTTTTATTTTTACTTTCATTGAATTCTAATTACTTTTGTGTGGCCGGTAAGTACCTACAATTATTATTCATTTGACCAAAAATTTACAGGTTAAAATTTTTTATTTCTTTTTCATTAGGGATCATAATTATTATTGTGTGCCATGCACGTTAGTTGATTTCATCGATAAGTAATAAGTTTCATTTCATCTGAACGCCGTTTTTGTCGAAAAGTTTTGTTCTTAAAATGCTTGTTCGTAAAGGTTAGGTTTCTAATGTATAATTTTTACATTTTGCATTATCTAGGTATAGGTATTATTTTCTGTTTCAAGAAAAATTAGTGGAAATTATTTCTCTGACTTAGGTAGGTAGGTAGGTAGGTAGTTAGGTAAAAGGTAAAATTGAACAAAGCCGGGTAGGTTAATAAAACCGGGTACCGTCTAGTTCTGTCAATGCCAAAACAGCTTTCCATATTATTAACCTTTAAAAATCAGCTATTTGATTTCAAAGCAATTATTTTTATTATTGTTATTATCATTAATATTGTTTGGCAATAGTAAGGTTGAAATCAACTATTAAACATTATGTTAGCCTACATACAAGTTTAGAAATGTAACCTTATCAATAAATTGCATTTTAACGAACAAATTTCGTAAAAACCATTTTTGAGTCTAGGTACCTTAGATAAGCCAAAAACTGTTAAAGTAGGGTTTCCACTGACAGAAAAATTAAATCACTGGCTATATTAAAGCTTTTAACTTTATGTTAGCCCACATACATCACTAGTATCAAAAGGCCGCCAAAATGCCATTATAATTGTCTAATTAAAACTCGATACTAAAATACACTACAACACACACACACAAAATTATCACTAATCACTAATGCAAATTTAAGAAAACATCAACAACAATTTTCCCCATTCGACACAGCACTGTATTAAAAATCATACGACACACATTCCATCAAAATGATCTAAATATCGAACTAAAGTATTTCTAACCAACCAAATTCGCAACTGACAAATCAAATTTGCGGAATATAACTCCGCCCACAATTTTTAATGACAGACTCGTCAAGTCCACGTTGACTATCTTCGAGCATCTGTACAGGGAGCGATCAATACAAATTTGGTTATATTTGTATTGTAGTTTCAATGTGTGATGCAGTAAATTGATCGTACCCCCAATATTTATGTTGTCTCAACTGACTTCGTATAGACTTTACCTAGTTCAGTTCTCATGAAAAAAACTAAAAATTTTTGATATTTTGGTTTTTGCCATTGTGTTGGTAAAATACGTATGAACATATAAAAGTTAAGAAATAATTTGCTTGATTTTTGGGATTTCTTTTAGTTTAAATTTTATTTTTACTATTTTTTGTTTGTTCTTAATGTCTTTGTTTGTTCTTAATATGGTATTTTAAGCAAGTTAGCGTTACACAAGGAATATCAAAAAACAAATATATCTTCATCTGTTCGAAAGTTATTTTGAAACTACAAGCCTGCTACAATCTTTCTTTTAAACATCTCATTTCCACCAACGAGTATAATAGGTACACAGAGATAACGTTGGGTGTTTCCTGCGGAAAATAATATTATGGAATGAAGACGAATTAAATGCCCTTAAGCTTCTTTCATTATTTTAATTTTAATAGTTTTGACATGAGACAGAACGTTTTGGCGCATTGCTTTAACGATAATCAAAAAAGGTTATTAGAAAGATACACAATGGAATATATTATTTTAAATTTCAAAAGACCATTTGGTATATTTTTGGGTTACAAAAAGTTTTAAATATTTTTATAATAAAAGGTTACTACTCCTAATATTACGTTACATACGTCTACGTAGTATGTAAAACGAATTTAAATAATATATCATCCTTTACCTAGAATTCAACTTGAGAGAAAAATATATTAACAAAAATGTATTCAGGATTTATTTTCGTTTTACAACTCCACAGTTTGCCATTGTACTTCTTCGTGGTTTTACGAAGTGCTCGAGTCTGTTTTCAGTCAGTGTCGAATAGGACAAAAATAAATAAAATAAAATGTGATCATTTATATTTAAAATGACAGGACACAGATGTTTAAAATAAAAGATATGTATTTTATATTAGAATATATTATTATAATATGAATGAAATGAATTTGTCCTTTGATAGATAGGTACCGGAATGTTTATATATCGTTAAGACGCGCATTTGAAATTAGCAATCTAGGTTGCCGTAATTAAATTAAATAGATAGCAGTCGTTTGGCTGTTTGGAACGAGACGAAATCGACGATATAATGATACAAAATTCCGCGGATACGGTTATTGGCTGCAATCAGGGTTTATTTCAGTTGAAACTTGATAAAAATGTTCCTTATAATGTTGCGACCGCTCTAATCTACTTTTTATTACATTCTATGGCAAAAAGTTTCAATTTGTTACTTTTTTTGGTTTATTGGTTACGTGAGTATTTTGGAACAGTATTTTGGAACATTTTGTAATAAATATTAGCTTAGGGCCCTAACAGACTTACACTCCGTCAATACTTGTTTTCAAACAGAACATACGCGCGCGAACCTCTGCAAAAATTATTTTACCGTATGCCCGTCTTATACCTTATTATTCCTTACAGAAATAAAAAAGGTTAAGAGTTTAGTGTCAATTTTGTATTACTAATGCCAAGCGCTTCTGGTTTCGGCCTGTTAGTAAGCCAGCATCAGTGCTAAAGTGAATTTTTTTTTATCAAATTTCGCCTATAGAAGATAAAAATAGTAAACACAACTATTAAGGGCGTATTCAGTATTCAGTTGACAACGAAGGGAGGGAGCATCTTTGTGTATTCAACATGTTTTATTTCGGACGGTATCTCTGCTTTTACCTCTACCGTTATTACAATTTCCCACTTTTAGGTCCGTTCTATTGCTACCGTGATATTAGCTAATGGGTGTCCATTCTTCTAATGAGTCTTTTCATTTTTTATTTTGATATACCATACGTTAACAGTCTGTCACTAAATCTTCAGTCTGGTGCACTTTGGAGCCATCGGACTTTCACAATTTTTGAAATTGCAATGGAAATACCTGTTTTTATAGAACACATTAAAAGCAAAAATTATAGATAATACTGTTTCTCTCTCAAAAAAAGGGAAAAGTAGTTCGTCTTTAACAGCTATTTTTATGCGAAAACTTCTCGTTATGTTAGTTATTCCTAACAATGTTGCCACACTTAGTATAAATAGAAATTGATAGGAAACTCATCAAATATTTTACCTTTTTTTGGGTTAATTTAGTTAAAAGAAGTTGATTATGATCCAGTAGAGGACAAGGAAAGAATGAGGGTATACTATAAGCGCCTAAGGAAACTAAACTTATTTTCAGAAAAAAATTGCAAATTATTATTTTGTGTTACGCAACAGTAGTAGAAAAAATAAGGTGTACACGCTTTGCAATCGCTCGCACTATCGCTGTTCAAATCATATTATAGTCTACTTTCATGATGTCATATAGTCAGATAAGACTTATGGGAGAATGCATGAGAATCCCTTGGGCCCTTGTGCATAAAGATTTAATTAAAATTAAAATTGATGGTATTTCTGCGAGCATTTTATACAAAACGGATTTGTCAAATTAAAACAAAACAAAGTGTTATTTAATATGGTTGCTGCTAGATGATCTGTTATTTTATTTACAAAGGTTGGTGTTGCAAAGGAGAAAAGCAAGCTTTTTCCCGAAGCTGTTTGTTCAGGTTAATTAAATAAACCCGGACATAAAAGGCACTTTCTTTTTAAATTATATTCGTAGTAAATGTTTTTGTTTTGAAAGACGGAAAAATATTCGGATGTGTATGCTAAAATTTTAAAAACATAGGATTTTTTTAAGTGGAATGCTGGCAAACATAATTAAACTGTTGCACGTCTAGTTAAATTTACTTGATTTGAAACAAGAATAAAATGAAACAATATACACTTAAAAAAAAATTGTGTGTGCTTAAGACCACACGACAGAAGTGAAAACTTCAACAAGGTGAAATTAACAATATCAAATACAATTTTTCAATTTTGTTTCTTTTAGGTTAGGTTCGTAAGCAATCGTAAAAATAACATAAACTTGGAATACGGGATAATTTTACTGCATACGAAAAAGATATTTCCTAAAATTGAACACTCCTTGAATTTTTACATCTTCAACAGAAGTCAGAAATCATAATAAATTAGGTCCACGGAATAAGCAATTACGGTAAACCTTACTTCACCCTACGTAAATATATAATTTAAAAAATGCCAGAACATACCTGAGACGCAGACGAGTGTCTATACAACGCACACTGTTTGCGGCATGCTCTTGCATATAACGTTCATTCGGGTCAGGGTCAGTTCGGATTGAATATAGCAGTTGAATTCGAGCGTTACACAGCCGAGTGTGACGCGTGACGGCTCAGTTTAATTCAGTGCCCACAAAAAGTGCTAAACGCGCCTAAAGAAGTTTTCACTTTAAAAATAACATAAACTTGAAATACGGGATAATTTTACTGCATACGAAAAAAGATATTTCCTAAAATTGAACCACCCTTGAATTTTTACATCTTCAACAGAAGTCAGAAATCATAATAAATTAGGTCCACGGAATAAGCAATTACGGTAAAACTAATTACCCTTCTTCACCCTACGTAAATATATAATTTAAAAAATGCCAGAACATACCTGAGACGCAACAAGTGTCGCACACTGTTTCCACGTCGACTGATGCGGCTTTCATATAACGTTTACGAATAAACAGACCGGAAGGTCAGGGTCAGTTCGGATTGAATATAGGAGTCGAATTCGAGCGTAACACAGCCAAACCTGACGCCTGACGCTGACGCGTGACGGCTCAGTTTAATTCAGTGCCCACAAAAAGTGCTAAACGCGCCTAAAGAATTTTTCACTTCAAAAAATGATTAAGTTTAAAATCAAATGAACTTTACAATTACAAAAACTTCTTTACAAAGAACATCCCACTTCAATTAAAGACAAATACTGCTCAATAAGATACACAGGGAACACAAGCCAAAAAATCTCCAAAAAACTTAAAAACTTTAATATCATTCCTATGCAAGTCGATAAAATAACTTACACAAACACATATCCAATGCTAAAATAGAAAATAAAAACAAAATTTTACAAAGTGGGGTCTACCAAATAGAATGCGACAACTGCGATACTATCTACATTGGACAAACAGGTAGAAATTTTAACACCAGCCTTAAAGAACACAAAACATCTATTTAAAAAAAAAAACAAAATAAAACAGGGTTAGCTGATCAGTGCATAAAAGACAATTACTCAATCTCTAACAACATAAAACCCATATTATTATACAGACACAATAAAAGCAGAAAACTAAATCTACTATCTGATGATGTCTTATGTATAATAGGGGCACTTATAAAAATTTGGACTAAACCGTGTCTCTACGGTTTTTAAATAACTAAACAAATAATGATTAAATTATAATACATCGAAGTCAATTGTAATCACTGACTCTTTAATGTAGTCAGTTGGCAAAGTTAATTATTTCATAATTAATTTGTGTTGGGCTACATGCTTGGTGAAACTGTTGTTCCATTGCACAGGAAGAAAAAATGCTAACTACTTCTTATATTTCACAAATTTAATCAGTTTCCTGACACGTGTTTCGGCCCTTACGGGTCATTGTCAAAGGAGTAGGTACAAGATATACAGTGAGCTCTAAAAGGTTGGAATAATTGCACAGGAAGAAAAAATAATAACTTTGTTATGTTTCACAAATTTAATCAGTTTCCTGACACTATTAGTCACCATAATATGATATAAATACCTTTGAAATGTCACGTAGAATTTAGTATCTTTTTGTACTCCTTTGAAAATGACCCAAAAGGGCCGAAACACGTGTCAGAAAACTGATTAAATTAGTGAAACATAACAAGTAGTTATTATTTTTTCTTCCTGTCCAATGAAACAACAGTTTCACCAAGCATGTAGCCCAACACAAATTAATTGTAAAATAATTTTGCCAACTGATTACATCAGTGATTCAAATTGGCTTCGATGTGTTATAACTTAATCACTATTTATTTAGTTATTTAAAAAACCGTAGAGGCACGATTTAGTTCAAATTTTTATAATTGCCCCTATTACATAAGATATCACACGATAGACCACTTAGTAAGTCTAAAAGTTTTTCCATTATACTTAATTAAGATAGTATTAATTCCGGTCAGGATTTTACGAGTTACCCCGTTATCCCAAAGTTTATATGGCCAAATCATACTATAGTCAACTTACATGATGTCACATAATCCAATTTCGTCGCAATACCTGATGGCAAACCCTAGAGCCTTTATACATAATTGTCTCAATTTAAATTTAAATGAATAGCATCAAACTGTGACTGTTTATGACAACAACAACAACAGATTGAATAAATCACAAAAACATAAAGTTTGTTTCAATGAGCCTAATGAACAAAAATGTAGCGATTGCTTTTTGTTATAAAATTGAAGTAATTTCTTGAAAGCCAAATGAAAAAAAGTAATTGCTTTTGCGTCCAGCAATTGCTTAAAAGTGCAGGAATTGCTTCTGGTCAATGCTTTTTCTTAAAAAATAGAAGCAATTGCTATCGTTTGCTTAAAATGAGATGAATAAATTAAGGAATCGCTTTTTCTAGTGTAGCGATCGCTTTCAACTGTTTAAGGTAGGTCGACCCCTGCATCATTTGCTTGGTAGCAGTCACCTTTAGTTCTCCGCGGCATACACGTGCGTCGCTCTTAATTTGTATCTTCAATTATGGCTGAATATATGAACGTCCGTAAAAGAAAAATCTACAGTGTACGTAAAAATTGCAGATATGATAATTTCAGAAGTTATATCGATTTGACTGCGAAAATGTTGAGTGGTTGGCAAATTATTTTTTGACTGATACTGGTAAAAGGCGAGGGGGTGCACTGTCGCCTTTAAATAAGATTAAAGTCTTTATGCGGAAATTGTCGGATCCGGGCTTTTAAAATTCTGTAGGTGAAGAACTCGGTGTTCACCAAACTACTGTCTGTAAGACATACACTTCTGTAATGGATGCAGTTTTGGAGAAGGCCAATATTTTTATTAAATTTCCTACAAGTGCTGAAGCTGTTGTGAAAGCAAAACGGTTGTGGTCAGATAGATTTACTTATGTTCCTTCAATTTGTGAACGAATATCACCTCATTTTCACTGAAATCCATATCACAAATATAAGTTTCCTATTTTCCACAAAAACGTAACAGATTACTATTGTACTAAATAAATAGACCAACGTTGTTGTATTTACGTCAACTCTTTTGCAAATTAGGCACCAAACTGAATATGAAATCTATAATCTGAACAAGTGGATAAGCCACGTCTGAACTTGTGTTAAATAAGCATTTGCTACAGAGGTGTAAGAAAAACAGCAATTGCTTATAAATTTTATTCATATCCAGATCTAGCAAATTGCTTTTACTTATAGCATTTGCTAGTCAAGCAATTGCTTTTACTAAAAAGTAATCGCTTCAAGTAATTGCTTAATTTTTATTTATTAGGCTCAATGTACTTCTTTCATAGATAAGGTATTTTTTCTCTCTCTCTCTCTCTCTCTTTCTCTCTCTCTCTTTAGTGTGCACATTGACATAAAAAGTGCAGTATGCATAATTGTCATTGGCGCCCCAACTTTTTTCTAATTTGTTTTGAATTTTGTCTAGTCCTGTACTTTGTGTTTCGGAAGTAGAATAATGTAGAGTTCGTATCACGTAAGTTACTTAAATCAAAACCGGCTCCTAGGCACATTGGCTAAATTAATGAGTGATGGATATACCGGGTGTCCGCAGAAGGTGGTTCGCCCCTATAACTTTTTGTTGTTCAATACTTAGCTCTTTTAGCTATCATAATGTGATAATGGTAAATTTTAATTCGACAGCTCCGTGGAGGCTACGGCCCGATAGATTAGTCGCAATAAACCTGGCATGTTTATTACAATTAACGAGTTGGCTAGCTGTTTTTATTTAGATCAGTATCGTACACCGTAAAAAATTCAATTGAGTAATAAAAAGAAATGTCTGATTTAATTTATTTTATTATATTTTTTGATTTAAATTTTAATCAATTTGTAAATCAGTGGTAAGATTTATACTGTGATTTACACAAAATAATCATATTTATCAACTTTAAATCAATACTGTTCAATTCAGTAAAGTAACCAATGAAATAAAATTTGGAGAATTTGTATAAGACATGAAACTGCATCTTTTGACAGGTAACTCAACATTATGGAATTTCTTTTCTTTTTTTAAAATCCATCTAACATTCTAAATACAAACTTTTGTCAGTTTTTGACACAACTTTTTTCTAAATTTATTTATTTATCTATGAATAAGCTATTATAACTATTTACATATTATTATGTATTTCTCATTGGGGCTCCAGATGTTCAAAGAGTCGTCCATCTTTATGCTCCGTTGTATTGTAGCTCTTACAACTTTTTTTAACTGTCGTGGTGTAGATGGCTGTCCTTACTGTGTCCTCTAACTCATTTCGTGTAGCAAGAGGTAGATCATAACTAGGCCTGGGCAAAAATTCGATATATCGATATTATCGATATTCGATTTGAATTTCAATATCGGCCTTATAACACATTTAAGGACTAATATTTAAAAACAATCTTTTTTCTTCATGTTTTCATAATTAGAGTCTCCCCATGAAATGAAGGTACGGAGTTTTACAGGGCACATAAGACAATATTGATATACAGTCTCACCAATAAAGTCCGCATAATATGGGATTTTTTTTATTAATAGCTTTATTTACAAAATCAAAATTGGGCTATTAAAATTTGGTCGCATGTGATGCAAAGTTTATTTGTTTTTAACCCTGTATAAGGTAACTTCATAAAATAAGTATTTTTGAAAACGTAGTTTGTGTCTAAAAGTAATACACCTTAATATTAAGACAAAAGAGAACACAGTGTCTTCAGTAAAAGTGTTTTTTAAGTGGAAAATAAATTTTAGTTTAACAACGTAAAGTTTCTATTTTCCACGATTTAATTTAAAACCCCTATATTATAATTTATTATTAAGCTATGCCATAATATCGTTTTTGTAGAAAAACACACATTTAATATGGCGCT
This sequence comes from Polydrusus pterygomalis, assembly GCA_963969555.1. NCBI lineage: Eukaryota > Metazoa > Arthropoda > Insecta > Coleoptera > Curculionidae > Polydrusus > Polydrusus pterygomalis. The sequence goes on from OZ018375.1 coordinate 125,664,449, forward strand.
ACTTTAAAGAAAATGTATCTGAAATAATGCATTGTCAAAACTAAGAAGTTTTATGTAGGTTGCGTTGAGTCTTATTTTGCAAAAGTGGTACAATTTACAAAATATAGGTAAAAAATCAAAATTTTCTTATGCAGCTGAAATTTTGCATGTGAGCTAGAAGCATTTAGAAAAACTTTTTCTAATAAGTTTTTTCGATTTTTTCACATTTGAATTATTTTTTGGAAAAAATTAAAATTTGACAGATAATGCGTGATTCGCTTTGACTACTATTTTTTTGCTTAATTTTCATCTCGATCGAAGCAGAACTTGATGCCAAAGTCAAATTTTGAATAAAGCTATTAATAAAAACAAATCCCATATGATGCGGACTTTACTGGTGACACTGTTTTTGTAATATAATATTTTTATGTTTTATCGATATATCGAATAACAATATTTAAAAAATAAAATATCGATATATCAATATATCGAATAACGATATTTAAAAAATAAAATATCGATATATCGAGATCGATATTTATCGATATTATTGATATATCTACTATATCGATATTTTTTTTAATATCGATATTCCAATGAAATTTTCGTCGTATAATTCATTCAAATACTCCGCAACTGCACTTACGCTGTGTGGATCTTGTTGATAAAATAGTGCCACTCGATTAAGTAACTGTATCTCTCATCCAAGAACTGCTCAATTTCTTTATTGAGGAAACCTAGATAGATATCTCGCCTCCGTTAGCGTACCGTCAAAAATTATAGGGCCTAAAATTTTGTCCCCTAAAATACCACCCCAACAATTAAAACCAAAGCGTTCCTGAAAATTTTCTTCCTGCATTAAGTGTAAATCTCTCATTAATGGAACGATTGTCTGTGTCAACGAGGTGCTTTCTGAATTAGGGGCTCTTTAATTAAAGGTTGTCAAATATGTTTAGCATTTAACAACGGCTGCCATTACATTCTTATCTGATAAACATTATATTATTGAACAGGCTCCAAAAAGGTTTAACCAGGGGTTTAACATTATAAATAATTAATATATTTGTATTTAATTAAGCAAATAACTTATTTTATATTTAAGCAAATAGATTTTTTCAGTTGATTGTGATATACAGGGTTGGGCAAATGTTCCGGAACGGCTTAATTACAGGCGAATGAAAAGTGATATCGGATCCGGGTTTTGGGCAATCTATAGGACTAAAATTTTACTATTTGACTATTATACCATATGTTAGTAATGTCACCAACTGTCAAGTGTGGACGTTATTTTTTTTTTTAAATGGAACACCCTGTATTTTTTTACATTTTTAAATTCCACATAAAATTATAATTATTTTTTTTAATGCACTATTAGTTTATACTTCATAGTTTCCGAGATATTGACTCTCGAAAAGTGACATTTTTGAAATTTGACAGCTTATAACTTTTTAACAGTACGTCTTAGAGCAAAACGGCTTACATGTCCATATCTTCAATTTTTATTATCTTCCCAAAAAAATCAACTTCCGGTTAAACCGGATGTAACTCGAAAGCAGGAAATATAGTTGTTAAGGTTTAACTGGAAGTTGATTTTTTGGGAAGATAATAAAAATTGAAGATAAGGACATGTAAGCCGTTTTGCTCTAAGACGTACTGTTAGAAAGTTATAAGCTGTCAAAGTTTAAAAATGTCACTTTTCCAGAGTCAATATCTCGGAAACTATGAAGTATAGACTAATAATGCATTTAATGAAAAATAATTATAATATTATGTGGAATTTAAAAATGTAAAAATATACAGGATATCACTTTTCGTTCGCCTGTAATTAAGCCGTTCCGGAACATTTGCCCAACCCTGTACATACAGTGTCACCAGTAAAGTCCGCATCATATGGGATTTTTTTTTAATTAATAGCTTTATTCAAAATTTGACTTTGGCATCAAGTTCTGCTTCGATCGAAAACTAAGCAAAAAAATCGTAGTCACGTGATTCGCATTATCTGTCAAATTTTAATTTTTTCCAAAAAATAGTTGAAAAGCGGGGTTATTTCTGAAAATATCGAAAAAAAGTTATTAGAAAAAGTTTTTTTAATGCAGTTTCTAGCCCACATGCAAAATTTCAGCTGCATAAGATTATTTTGATATTTTTTACCCATATTTTGTAAATTTCACCACTTTTGCAAAATAAGACTCATCGCAACCTACATAAAACTTCTTAGTTTTGACGATGCTTTATTTCAGATACATTTTATTTAAAGTAGAGCCATATTAAATGTGTGTTTTTCTACAAAATCAAAATTGAGCTATTAAAATTTGGTCGCATGTGATGCAAAGTTTATTTGTTTTTGACCCTGTATAACTTCATAAAATAAGTATTTTTGAAAACGTAATTTGTGTCTGAAAGTAATACAACTTAATATTAAGACAAAAAAGAACAGTGTCATCAGTAAAGTGTTCATTAAGTGGAAAATAAATTTTAGTTTAACTTAACGTAAAGTTTATCTATTTTCAACGATTTGATTTAAAACCCCTTTACTTTATTTTTTCTTTTTTTACTCTCAGGCACAAACTACATTTTCAAAAATACTTATTTTATGAAGTTACCTTATACAGTGTCAAAAACAAATAAATTTTGCATCACATGCGACCAAATTTTAATAGCCCAATTTTGATTTTGTAGAAAAACACACATTTAATATGGCGCTACTTTAAAGAAAATTTATCTGAAATGTACGTATCGTCAAAATTAAGAAGTTTTATGTAGGTTGCGCTAAGTCTTATTTTGCAAAAGTGGTGAAATTTACAAATTATAGGTAAAAAATCAAAATTATCTTATGAAGCTAAAATTTTGCATGTGGGCTAGAAACTGCATTTTAAAAAACTTTTTCTTATAATATTTTTCGATATTTTCAGAAATAACCCCACTTTTGAATTATTTTTTGGAAAAAATTAAAATTTGACAGATAATGCGAATCACGTGACTACTATTTTTTGTTTAATTTTCATCTCGATCGAAGCAGAACTTGATGCCAAAGTCAAATTTTGATTAAAGCTATTATTAAAAAAAAATCCCTTATGATGCCGACTTTACTGGTGACACTGTATATGTGGCAAACTGACGACCAAGCATAACGCAAAAGGCCGAAAAAAAAGGCTGTTTTTCGTACAACTTAAATAAAATAGATCGTCAAACTTCCAAAGCCCGACGTCAACTTTAAATCTTTATATGTGCGCATCTGGAATCCAGGATCCAGGATCCGTGCTAACGGCCATATTTAAATTCCACCCTTGATACGATCTTTACCGGTCAGTTTCCTCTGTACGCTCCTGAAAATATGCTTTTCCAGGATGCGAGACGTGCAAAGAATGCCCGATTAACACCTTGCTCACTATAAATAATGTCTTTGTCTAGAACTTAATTCTGGTAAAATTAAATGTCAAAATTTAAATTGAAGGTATCTACTTACATATTATATCAAATACGTTCATAATATGATATAAAATGGAGAAGATCCGAGTGTCCTACATTGTATACCCATGTCCAGGTAGATAACAAGAGTACTAATGGGCTTTTTTTCACTATAAGCATTGAAATCCTCAATTAGAACCTGTTAAAAATATACCCCAATAATAAAAATCTTCCTAGAGTGTCACAAACCTTTCCTACCATGCGGGCAAAAATTATTTGCATTAAAGAGGGCCTTGCATCTAAGGACGTAGTGCTTAGCCGTAGAGCTTAATACTTGTTGGGTGTCAGTAACTACCTGAATTAACAATCAATCAGTTATTCCGTCATCTTTGACAGTCGTTACAAGTAATTTGATTCATCGCTAATTTTTCCAATTTCTTAAACAATTCACACAATGGACTTTACGGAACAGGACAAAACATTCATGGTTGAAGCGTATTTTCGAAACGGGGTTCGAGTAAATGGTGATTGGCGGTGGTGATCTGGGTTTGTGCATGGACGATTTTCACGAACATTTTCCTAACGTTGCTTTTATTGCTGGAAATTTTTATCATTGCCTGAAAAGAACCGTGGCTGTGTTAAGGGAAACAGGTTCTCTACAACACAAAAAAGAAGCAGGAAGACCATCTGTAAGAACAGAAGAACTTGTTGCAAACGTTCGTAAAATAATGCACAATACGCAAACAAATTGTATAAGACGCCTGTCCCAAGAAGTGGGAAAATCTTATGGAACATGCAGGACTATTCTTAAGAAGCTGCTAAATTTATTTCCTTATAAAGTGCAAGTATTCCAAGAAATACAAGCCGCAGATTTTGAAAGACGCAGGAATAATTACTCTCAATGGTTTGCCCAAAATGTTTTGGAAATAAATGATTTATTAGACCAGACATTTTTTTCGGATGAAGCCTTGTTCCACCTCTCCGGTTATGTGAATTCTCAGAATACACGCATGTGGATTTATGAAAATCCCCATTTTTTTGTAGAGTCCACATTGCACCTGCAAAAAATTGGTGTCTGGTTTCCTGTTTCCCGAAGAAGAATTGTTGGTCCTATTTTTTTCCATGAAACAGTTACAGCACAGCGGTATAGAGACAATATTTTGAATCCATTTGTGGAGCAATTACTTGACGACGAACTACGTTTTGGATATTTTCAACAGGACGGTGCAACCGCCCATACAGTCGCCGAAACTATTAACTACTTACGCAATTTTTTCGACGACGCAGATTGATCAGTTTTCGATCACACATTGAATTCCCACCTAGATCGCCTTGTTTAACGGTTATGGATTACTTCGTTTTTCCTCATTTAAAGAACAATATTTTTAAAACACTAGTTGCAAATTTAGAACAATTACAAGAAAGTGGTAGCATTTCTCCAGAGATGCTGGTCAACACTTTCGAAAATATAAAGAGACGTGTGAATTTATGATTGGAGCATGGCGGTGGCCAATTTCAGCAATTTATGTAATTATTTTTCTTTTTCTTTCTGTATATTCTTACTTTGTTAATTTTGTAAACAACAAAAATAAATTTGTATTTGTCTACTTATTTTATTACTCATTAGTTTGGCATATCATGTCATAATATGAATTTGACAAAATTTTAACCTAGATTTGGTTAGATATATCGTCCCCATACCATTGTTATCTAAACCAAGCCCTACGTTTTTTAATCCAAGCCCTCTTTGATGCAAATAATTTTTGCTCACACGGTATATGAATATCCAAATATATAGTTTATACGATTTTCTCTAAAAATTTTTACTTATTTCTATAAGCTTGTTAGGTTTATGCATTAAAAATTATTTCACATCGACACTAGACGGAGCTTCGAGCTACATCCTATAGACGTGTACTGGTTCAATTTGAACTTTGCGTTTCCTTTTTTGTCGGATCCTAGGCTTACTGATAAGTTATGATATGGCGAAAAACGTCTGAGGATGGATCTAATGAAATGAGGTTTTATGATGTCAAAGAATATCTATTTAGATTCACCAAAAATATCATATTATTCGAAATTATTATATTCGTTTGTATAGAATATCTAGATATAAATATGTGGTGAACCCGAACGATTTCATAATCATGACATTTTAAAACAACAAAAACAAAAATATTAGCTAAAATTGATTATATTCTACAAAAAACATGTTAAGTCAAACTCTAGGAATATAAAACTTTCCTCAACAAATTGGCATGATAGGTATTTATTTTCTTGTCTCTTTTCAGAAAGTATTTTATATTTCATTCAAGGCTATCGAACATTTAGATTTCTCAAGTTTTTCTTTATCCATTGACAATATTAATCAGTTTGATAGCCTTTCCTGTCCCATATAGAAGCCCAAAATAATTTTTAATAATAATTTAGAAAAGCTACTTTCAGCAATTGCAGTTGTAACCGAAAAAGTTAAAAATAGTAGGCATGTTGTTATTACTTTGAATTTTATTCACATGCGAAACCTTCAAAAGCAACTGGTGGACAAGCCAAAAAATCCGGATATGTTGATGAAGTAAGTAAAGACAAGATCAGCTAACTTGAAAGGGTTATGAAATTCCATCATAACTATAAAAATTTGTTTTCGTTAAAAATTACTGTAGACGAAAGTAAAAGAGATTGAATATCTAATATCTTTAACGATTGATACCGGTGGTTAGATAAAATATTTTGTAAAAAATACCAGCGATTTACATAATTTTACATGAAAGAATGAGGGATGCAAAAGAAAGTGATAAACTGCTTAAGATAATACTTTGCGTCATTACATTATGTAAAAATAAAAAGGCAATGATATAGAAACAATAATTAACTAATGTGTAAAACATTGAATGTAAACTTTATTTTGTTCTCCCGCGTTCTGATACTGACAGAAATTCCATGTCCCGATCCCACCGTAATCCCTGTTTGTTTCCTCATAATGCAACAACGGTCCTTTCCTAATAACTTTAAGCCTTATAAACAGTTTCACCGATGACAACACCCAACACACTCTGGCTTATTAATTTACATTTAGGTATCAGCTGCTTATTTGCATCACCGTGGACCAGAAGGGTTTGGTATAAATTATACAATTTGCGATTAGTTTATACTACACAATAAAACGTAACCTTTAATGATAAGGTAATGCTTGATGGAATATACAACTAATAATAAAAAAAGAACTTAGAGTTATGCTATAATAAAATTACGTACGGGTTTGTTCGGGTTTGTTTGTTGTATTGAATAAAAACGTCCTGGTTTACGTCAGAAAAATATACTTATTTACAGATGCGCTAGTTACAAGGCCCAAAGCACCCCGGTGAAACTGTAAATGGGCGATCTTGCATCACAAGGTCATATTTATCACAAGTTGCGGCCAGCTGGCCATCAGAGTCAAATTGGCGCTGTTGTCGCTTTATGATTCTCCAGCTGGCCGGGTAACCGGGTTCTGTCATATATTTTTGACGTATAGAAGAGAAGGACAGTTATATTCGTACCTACTATAACGCCTCCCAAACTGCGCCAGGTGCTAATTGGAACAAACCAGCCAGCCCGCCATGTCAAAACTGTCAATTTTTCTTGTCCACGTTTTTTCTCAGGTAATTATACAGGGTGTCTGGAAATGACGATGAAAAATTTTAAGGTATGATTCTACATAAAAAGATATGAAAAAAAGTTTATATTAACATAGGTCCGGAAATGCTTCCAGAGGGAGCTACAGGCCCTTGAAGATGGTGTCATAAAAGTGGTTTTTATTTAATTTATTAGGATCTACTTACAGTACTTACAGGAATTAACTTCTACGTATAAGTTAGAGTGATTGGAGGTCACTCTTTGAAAATATCAGGTGACCCATAATTGCAACCAGTGGCGTGGAAACAAAGGGGTGGTTAGTTATTTAGGGTTATATTTTTTTCGCCGAGTGTATTTTCTCTATCTTTTAAATAAATTATGATTCTTTGAACGTTTTTACGTAAAAAAAGTTCCCTTGGTATAAAGTCGTATAGTCGACCGTTTTCGAGATAAACGGATTTTAATGATCAGATTTTTTTTTGAATAATAATTTTATTAATAAACATACCAACAAATCAATAACAAAATAATAAACAACGCTGTCCCTAAATTTTTAAATCCTTTTCAATGTTTTTATAAATTTTATAATAAGTGTTGAAAATTATTTCCGTTCATTTCAATGAATTTGAATTAAGCCAACTATGATTTGTTGCGAAGCGCTTGGTATCCTATCCTATGCGTTACATTTTTAAATGAAGTTTTTGGTGGAATCCACAGGTGAATTTAAAAAAGTACCTACCCAATGTAGTAGGTACCAGTAAATTCGTTTTTCTTTTTGGCAATGGGTGTAAAATAATAACTACATTTTAAAATAGTATTCAAGCATCTTCTTATTTTTATTACATAGCCTGTTTACTGTATTTACGCACTGCAGTCGTCCTTTTAAGTCCGTTTATCTTGAAAACGGTCGACTATACGATTTTATACCAAGGGAACGTTTTTTACGTAAAAATGTTCAAAGAATCATAATTTATTTAAAAGTCGGCGAAAAAATATAACCCTAAATAACTAACCACCCCTTTGTTCCCACGCCACTGGTTGCAATTATGGGTCACCTAATATTTTCAAAGAGTGACCTCCAATCACTCTAACTTATACGTAGAAGTTAATTCCTGTATTGTAAGTAGATCCTAATAAATTAAATAAAAACCACTTTTATGACACCACCTTCAAGGGCCTGTAGCTCCCTCTGAAAGCATTTCCAGACCTATGTTAATATGAACTTTTTTTCATATCTTTTTATGTAGAATCATACCTTAAAATGTTTCATCGTCATTTCCGGACACCCTGTATTCATTTTTTATTATCATTTTAATATTTAATACAATTCCATCCTACCATGCCGGTAACTATTTTTTATTGTTTATTAAATTGATTTTACACTTATACCAATTTTTTATATTGGACATCCAAGTTTACATTAAATAAATTAACATGAAATGTTTCACATACGTAATAGGTATTGGTTTACAAGCCAATCTTTACAAAATATCACTTGGCACAGGGCAGCCTGCAGATAACTGCAACACATTTTGTGCCCGAGGTAATACCTAATAATCCATCAGTTACGAACAGATAGTTTAGTCTCTTAAAATGATAATTTTTACATTTTTGTTTTACTGAGTAGATTAAAAGTATAACATGATGGCACAAAGATAATGGTTTGAGCCAACTCGATAAGTAGCTACTTGGCCACTGGCCATATTTTGCAGAGAATTTTAATGTCTATCAGATACTGTTTCTTTTGTTTCAGAGAATGCTGTTAGAATCACCTGATAGTTTATGGATGTTTTAGTACGTGTCTCGTTGCATCCTAGTGCTTGTATTTAATACAGTATTTGTGATATTTATATGAATTGAGACAATTCCTGATGAGTGAGACCTGTGAGACGTAACCTAAGTACATTCGTTTATTCCAAAAAGTTATTTTTTGTTATGGTTGTCAATGCAGTTTTTATTTATAAATAAACGTAGAAAATATTATTTACGATACAGTGCTTCCATCTTTATTTTCCAAATCTTGGTTAATATAAAAACGTGCCTTTATTCCATAAAATAAATACTTTTGTGAGTCTTTTTATTGATTTAATTTGTGATTTAATAATATTTATATTGAATTACAAATTAAATCAATAAAAACTCGTTCAAAAGTTAGTACTTAATAAAATTGAAAAGCTGTTCAAATTTCCCTCCATTGCGCCTCTGATGGCCAGCAGGCACACTAAAACCGCTCTCTCTCTCTCTCTCTATCACTCTCTCTTCTTGGAACGTCCTTTTATTATTAAGGTTTGTTGAAATTAAATAACGGCAATCGTTTTTGCTTCAAATGTCTAGGAGAAAGTTGAATTTTTTGCTATATTTTCTAATGAAAGTTTTTTTATAATGTAAGTTGATTTTGTGGATATTGATATTAGACTATTCGTTTATACAATACTCTATATTTTATTTAGTTTTCTTGCTTATTTTTTATTGCTATACTTTTTACTTTTATTTACTTTTTTTTTTCATAAATATAAAATTAGAGGCAGAAGAATTTGACACGGGCGGTGCAAAGTTATCATAATTTAACAATTTTATCCGATAGACCTCATATATTCCATTTTTTAAGTAACAAATACATCTGAAAATTTAAAAAGACTTATAAAAAATTTACAGAGAAATGATTAATTTACAATTTAAATGCAATTTTTCCTTATCACGATTTCTTTATTTTACCCAATAAATAAAAGACAATTTCTAATTTAATACGCAGGCTAGGTAAAAAAAAATAATGGTCAATACTTACTTGCTGCGAAAGGATTATTGAAATTATTTTGAACAGATCCAAATTGTCTGAACTTCTTAACATACCTAGTATAAAACAAAGTCGCTGTCGCCCGTCTGTCCCCTTTCATATGTGCTTAAATCTTTAAAACTACGCAACGGATTTTGAAGCGTTTTTTTTTAATAGATAGAGTGATTTAAGAGGAAGGTTTTTATGTATAATACATGCATAATATTGTAGAGAAACACTGATAAATTTAGAGGTTTGTTCGGGTTTGTATTTATAAATCATGACGTGATGGTGAACTCGCCTTATTATATCAGAGAAAGCGCTGCAACGCAGGCCGGGTACACGCTAGTTGTCAATATTCTTGAAACGGTGCTATTGCAAAAAATGTCTTTTTGGATGCCTCTTATTAAAAGTGTCTGATAATTGCCGGTGAGACACTCCAACAATTAAGACATTTTCAATCCTTCAATGTAGAAAATAAGCAGATTTTCTCCGCTTATAGGGTGATTTGACTAATATTCGTTCGGTGAAGGTCACTGAAAACGGGCCAGTCGATATCAAAAGGTCCGACAGGTATTTTCGCATTTCATTGGTAGGAGTACTCTGACCTAACCATAAAAAAAAATTATTTTTAATTTGGTGTATTTGCCACTGATAAGAATTCCCCGCTTTCATTGTGGATTTTTGGTTTAGGTCCACACTCCAACCAAAATAACTACAAAAATACCGAAAAGGTGGGGTTAAGAAATATACGACGTGTGAGGTTTGTAAAAAATATTCGGACGGAATTTGACGCCGAAAAAAAGACCAAATACAATTTTTCAAAAAGTTTTCGGTATTTTTAAAGTAAAATACTATTTCGAATATCATTTCGAATAGACAGTCGAACTAATTAAAAATTTGATTTTTGCCTGCGGCGCATGCCCTGTGATGTTTTTTCATCTTTCTGAGTTTAGTTTAATATGACGCACTGTATTTTTACAATAGAAGTTGATTTTACTTGTTAGTAACTAAGGTTTATTACTAAAATTTCAGGAACATTAAAAACATTAATTCGTTTTCAACCATAACATCTGAAATTACATGTCTGCATTGTTTCAAATGAAACTTAAAAAAACATTTTTCCGATGAGTTATTCAGTTAAATTTTTGATGTGTCTCTTTTAGCCCCGGTGTTCGATATGTAAAGCAAATTGGTTAGTATCAATAAAAATTATAAGTTAGCAACAAAATGTATTTTCATTTTGTGACTTTTGCCAATAGATATAAAGCACTTTATTTTTGACAGAAAAAATACCACCTATTATTTTCATTAAGTTAATAGGAACTAACAAAATTATCGCGATAATCTCCCGTTGCTATAAGCAACGTAAACAAAAAGGAGCCTTCTAATTGGTTGAAAATAAATTTATGTAATTTTCACTGTTAAACGTTATACCAAAAAAACTTTTGTGTGGTTTTTTTTTCAATGGAATTTTTATTTCGTCTTAAGTTAACGATCATTTAAACATTATTAAAAGACCATTTATTTTAATAATATATTTATTAAAATATCCATTGTTTTAATTCCTGGATTTTCTTGCCAGAACATCTGGACTATATTATCCAATATGCCGCACCATACATACAATGATATTCGTCCCTGAATTTAATTTCAGTAATGCCTCGGGGATGCGGAGTTCTAATCTTTTCTTTGCAGCATTCCCCGACAATATGCCATTCGCCATCCTTATATTTTTATACATTTCGTGAAATTCTTGAACTGGCATAACTTTAGAGATAGAAATAAGATTTTATTAGGAGTGAAATTACATCACTTTGAATTTTTTCTTTAGGAATGATTTCCGAAATTAGCTATAACTGGATCTATTCTTAAGAGCAAACACTAGTGACATCTTCGCCATTTCGTTTTTTGATCAATATTGCGTTACTTCTTCGTTTAATTCGGAAATCCGTCAAATAGCACTTTTAGGAGTACTTACAATTACCTACCCTTTTACGTTAAAAAAGGTTGGATTTAAAAAAAAATAGGGTCAATTTGTTTAAATTTTCTTTCCTGCTTTTACTTATTTACTACTTTATTTATTTTTAACTAAAAACTATAGGTACCTAATTGCAATCCAAATATGGGTATTCGGCCGGTTTTTGAATAAAACGAAAAATAAACGAATTATTGATCAAAAAATTAAATGGCGAATGTGTCACTGCTGCTTGCTCTTAAGGCCGACTGCACACATTTATCTCAAATCGGAATTTCGTGAACGTGTTGCAGACATTCGATTTTTTAACGAGTCAAAATTCCAAACGCAAACGGAGGCATTCGGAACGAACGTTACTAAACTATTCCGTTCGGAATGAAAACGAACGTGTATGTGGCATAGACTATGTTTTTTGTGCATTTGAATTAACCGATTCGGGAAACGAATGCAAAAATCGAATACGGAAAACGAATCTGTGTGGCCTGCCTAAACCCATTTCTCGATCGCAATCGCCAGCCGCGGCCATCAAAAACGTCAGCAAAAGAGCACCTTAATACTTAGCGCAAAAAAAGTAAAATGTTCGGTTGTCCTTTTGGTTGATATTGCTTCAGATCTTAAAAACAGTTTTTTTGGTTTGGTGGTTTCACTTTGATTTCGCAGCATTTCCTAGATACATACCTACTAAACAGTCTTAAAATGATATTAACTAAAAGCCTTCATTATAGCACTAGAGCGATAATAATAAAATTTGTACTGTGTAAAATGCAAAATAATTTATTCTATTTTGTTTATTTTAAGTTTTGTCAGGCCTCGGGCGAGGCCTAGACTGGCCGTAGGCCAGATCAGGCAAATGCAAACTTCTATGGCCGATTTATCGTATGCTAGTCGGTAAAGTCTATGCAACATTGATCAGTATATAGGACAAGTTTAAATATAAGTATTAAGATTACTGTGAATCGAACTGTAATGTTACCAAAATTATTATAAAAACGATGAATTGACCAACAATTAATCTTTAAAATCTAAATATGCCGAGCTTTTTCAGAATCAACCTATAAATTTCAACCATGCTTTCCGAATTTCAATTTAAAAATCTGGCAGTACTAGTTTAGACAGAATAGAATAAGAATATAATATAAGAATACACCATCGCAGCAGATTTAGACTGACCCGTTACCTAGCAGTCCTGGAACTAGTAGGCCTTCGCACCAAACACCCTTTGACTCACTTTATTTCGGTTTGAGCTTAAACAGCGAAACATTAGGAAAAATAGTTTAAATTAACTTTCCCATTTTTATGTGGTCTTGATTTGTATAATACCTGTATCATTAATTAAAAGTATTTTTGATGAAAGATTACATATTATTTAACGTAGTGAGGATCTTTCATTTAAATTTTTTTTGCCTATATTGGGTATTTTAGAAGTACGGTACGCAACTTAAGGGGGTGATTCCTTATGATTTTCTAAGAGAAAATGTTGCTTCATCAGAGAAATTATACGATCTAAATCAATTTGTCAGTTGTCCAATGCGGCCATCATAACTTCGCAAAATGCTATCCTTCTATCTAAGTCATCGTCAAATAACTTTTGTACTGACTGCATGTTGGGTGGTTTTATGCCAGTAGATTTTGTGATCTTTAACACCGTTTTTTAAATATCGTTGTCACGCGATAATTGCCGTGCTGGTGAAATTAGGTTTTCTTGATATGTCAATAGGATAATCAATTTAGTTTCATTTGATACTTTAGGGAGTCTTCGTCGAAGAATATGTCCTACACGACCCGATTCTCCAAAATACTTTTCAACTTTGATGACTTTACTTCGCGACAGAGGTGGAAAATCGGATAGACTTTCATGAAACAACGCAGTAACTTTTTTTGACTTCGTTTGCTTTCTTTAAACCCGACCATCATCAATATTTTAATTTTTACCGTTTCAGTTAAATACATTTTTAAATCAAATCGTTAAAAATTTTAAACTACTTCAAACGTAACAAAACTGGCTGTATTACCAAGGAAACAAAATATCCACCCTGTAGGTAGAAATCCAATTAGTGCCCAATTTTAATTTTATGGTAACAGTACTGCATTAAATTAAAAAACGTGTAGTAAGTCAACAAGAAATTCGAGAAGATTAAATACCTATCCTGAAAACCAGGAAGATTGCGGCATCTTAGGAAATTTTTAAGTGACATTGCCTTTTATGAGACACACTCGCCAACAAGACTAAGTAAAAACATAACTTATCAATTTTAAAATTGTATAGAAATGAAACTGGGTAGATATAATCGTCCAAAGAATATTTAAAATGTGGAGAGTATATGAAAGTTGCCATATATTTCTAAATCTCTGGATACAGTAGTTAAAATATTGTTCAAGATAAAGATACTTTCAACCCATTAAGAATATACTTCCAACTTGAACTGTTTTATATATTATGACATAAACTTACCGAAAATCTTTACAACATAACCGCAATTCTTCGTACGTATGCGAGTGGTCTTGGCACAAAAACCGAAGAGTTATTACCCTGGCGGGAAAATGTGGAGTATCCATAAAATGAATCATACTGCTTTTTTTATTTTCCACTCGACCTCTGACTGTAATAAAATCAAAATTTATTATAGAAACTTTAACCCGAAAGTAAACTGAAAAGTTACTTTATAAATAAAAATAAAAACAAGCCATTTGTTTTTGCTTCTTTTTTTAAGTTAATTATCATCATCAAATCATCAATCAATCATATGATTGGTGATGATTTTGATTCAGTGACAATTCATGAGTCGGCAATACCTCATGCTTAATAATTATTGTGAGTGATGTAAATATGAATATTACGTCAAAAAACAGTTCCAGCGGTTTAAAGAACAACCATGAAGTGGAAAGACAAGTAAAGTTTATAGGCTGAAATTTTTAACTGGAATAAATTCATTATTAGGAAGCCTTTTTATTTGCTAAAAAAAATACATAATTACGGCTGCGTTTATGTTTAGTTTGGCATACCTTCTTCTTGTCTTCATGAAATTTACTCCTCTTTTGAGGATATGAACCACCCCCATTTTTTTTTTAATGTAAAGGTCTATATTTTGATAAATCGTTGGAAACGACATAAGAAAGGGAATACGACCCATTATTTACTTTTGCATTTTGATAATCTAGAAAGCCAGTTTTGGATAACAATAACAACTTGGGTACCTAATTATTAAATAATATAGGAATATTGCGCTGAGAAGCTGTTTTTGTTTCACTATATAGGAGTAGTTTTATTTGATCGATCAAAAGTAATATTCTATTGTACAAATTATTATCTTTTGCGTTTAAATTACAGGACTGACTATCATCTTGTGAAGTCTCAAAATCTAGTAAGCTTGAGAAATCTACGCTTGTCTTAAGAAAGTCACTTACTATCTGGGTAACTTCGTTACTTTCACAATGCATGAATTGGTACCGAGACAATGAGTTTGCAAGCTAAGACGACCTGCTTAGTTTCATTTCAAAGGGTAAAATCCATTTTAAATCATTGTAAGCCAATTCATTACCTTTTAAAAAAACGTTTACCTTCATACCAATGTCCACTGAAACCTAATAAGCAATATTTATACAGTCATTGGTCAAATCTAAACTATAAAAATATATTTTTGAGTAACTTTAACTTAACAATTACTTCCCAAAATTCAGAAGTATTAATTTTTTGTGAATAATTACTGAGATCGTCAAACCTTTTTATAAAATCTGATTGCTCGAAAGCTTGATTAAGTTGGGAGGTACGCTCTTGTTGTTCCTCGTCTCTTTTCGCTGGACTTTTTCTAGGAATGCCGAATGAGAACGGTTTTTGACAAGTAAGCAGGCAAATTGAGATAAATGCACGGAACAGCTATTAAATTTAGTCTCACTTTAGTTGAATTTTTTTTGTGATGCCATCAGGCAAAAGATAAATATCCAAACGAATAATGTCACTGAGGACAAAATGCTTAGCATAAACTACAGAATACTGTGTGGGCGACCAATTAGCTCTTGGAATAGCTTTTAGCCATAGAATTTTTTAGATTGTCATCTTTTGGGAAGTGAAAAACTAATACACTCTCTTCACCTGCTTTTAAAGAACTTAAATAGTTAAAGTTACACCCAGGAATACAGCAGGGGCTTGGCATGTTTATAAATAAACAAACTAAAAAAAAAAATAGTACTTACCTAAGTACCTAGATTTCTGGAGGTATCCTACCTACTTACGAACTATCTCTACTAGTAATATTTTTAAACTAATTCACATTATACCTTCAAGTTAAATAAACACTTCAATATTTAATAAGTTAACTGTAGCCACAAAACAATAAAGTTTATCCCATAGAGCTAACTAGAATACAAAAACACAACTTTTAAATTAAAACAAATAAAATTCGGTCACCATTATAAGACCCGTAACCGTAAACAAACCGCCAGGCCTGTTGAATTTTCCACTTTATTGATGCTATTAAAGCAAATCCGCACCAAAAATGTTCACTAATATTTTGTAGAGGTTCTTGGCAATCATGTCAGTTAAATTTTCTTATAGATATCAATCGTAAACCGGATAAAAATACAAATTAATACGAAAAACCGCAAAATTAACAACTACTTCGAGCGTAAATTACATACTAAAGCATGGATAACCCTAAAAAAGTCACGTGACACATGGATCTTCAAGCAGTGTTGTCGATGTTTCTGTTTCACGGCTTCTTTCAAGGTAGTTGTGGCTATTATCAAGTATATCATTATTTTGCTCGAAGCAGTTGCATTTATTAATTACAGTATCTGTACTCTCAAAATTGCGAACAGTATTCAAAACTGTTGTTTTGCATAGAATGCAAAACTTTTTTTTCAGTTTTTAATTTATTGCTCCTAAACTACCACAGCAAAGTCAATAATATAAATTGCGCTAATATAAACCTAAAAATATTTGAAAATATAGAATGCAGAAAAGAAAAAATTCTAAAATATATAGATTTCTTCAAAAAATGGTGAAAAGGGAATGACGAAAACCGTCGAGAATCGATGGAACGTGAAAGAGCGGCGAGGCGTAGTGAGCGAAACCCGGTAATAGGTAATAAATAGAGCCGAACGTAACGATGTTTGTCCCGAAAACAAAACCTATTTTCGTAAGAGAAACGAAGTTCACATTTTCTACATACCTACCATGCTAGCAATATGTGGGAGAAATCTAGAATTCTAAATATTTTAATCATGAGACAAGTTATCGAATTAATAAATATGTAAATATTCTTTGGCAGGAAATGGCAGGGAAAATGGTACAACGGACAATATGGGCGAAGGACGCACCAACTGATACCAGATATTCAGAGATGGGTGGAACGACCCAAGGGAGAAATTTACTATTTCCTGAAACAAGCGCTGTCAGGCCTTGGCTGCTTTAGAAAGTACCTATATGAGAGAAGAAGGTCAGACTCTAGTGAATGTATTTACTGTCAACAGGAAGATGATGTAGAACACACCTTGTTTAAATGTCCCAGGTGGGAGGAAGCAAGGAGAGCATATGCATTGCAAACCGGGAGGCCCTTCAGCATGGCCAATATAAGGATAGGTTTGGTAGAGTTGGCAGAATCACGGAACGACATCTACAGAACAGTAGGAAATATAATTGAGCTCAAAGAGAAAAAAAGCAGGAATGCACAGGCCCTCGTATTAAAGTAATGCGAAAGCTGTTTCTGGTACGAACGGCCCGAGAGAGCGGATGGGTTCTAGTCCAACGAGGCTGACAGTGCTGATAGTACCCGGAGTCAAGACAAAGGAGAAACAGACCCCGGGTGTCTAGATAGAGATTTCCTAATCCTCTAAACAAAAAAAAAAATGTAAATATTCCTTGACAATGTGGTGAACGTAGTTGACAAGCTTCGCGTCAATTGGACACGAAAGCGCGACGCGTTGAAGCTGACGGGAACCTGCTAGCAGCCCTAAAAATAATAAAACAGAATAATAAGCGATGCTGATATGATAAGACAAGAGTGAACGCTTAGTACAGCTATAAGGCGTACATAAGCAACCGCAATTTAGTATCGGTTTAGCCAAGATTCGGAAAATAGCTCTACAAAACTAGATTTGTAAAAATGTTCTAACTCTGCCAAATATCAATAAAATGAAATTGCCGTAACTACCAATTTAAGAAAGCCGTGATGTATACAAGTCTGTAAATATCTGGTGGCCAACAGAGCTTTACTATCGTAAATAGCCAATAAAATTCGGCAGATCTATTCAAAAATTGTTAGATTGCAAGAAGAAGAAACCATTACTCTTGGTGTACTTATTTCTATTTATATTACGACAGGCTAGGATAAAAGTGTTAGTACTACTTATTTTCACGTTTTAAATTTACCGTCGTGACTAATGAATTTTTTGTAAGGCTTCGCGACTAGTGTGTGTACTATACACACTCGTTAATTAACCACGTAATATAGCTATAGCTACCGTGCGAGCCAAAATTATTTGCATCAAAGAGGGCCTTGCATCTAAGGACGAAATGCTTAGCCGTAGAGCTTAATACCTGTTGGGTGTCAGTAACTACCTGAATTAATAATCAATCAGTTATTCCGTCATCTTTGACAGTGGTTACAAGTAATTTGATTCATTGCTAATTTTTACAATTTCTTGAACAATTCACACAATGGGCTTTACAGAATAGCACAAAACATTCATGGTTGAAGCGTATTTTCGGAACGGGGTTAGAGTAAATGGTAAGTGGTAATACAATCCGGGTTTGTGCATGGACGATTTTCACGAACATTTTCCTAACTTTGCTTTTATTGCTGGGGATTTTTATCATTGCCCGAAAAGAACTATACAACACAAAAAATGAGCAGGAAGACCATCTGTAAGAACAGAAGAACATGTTGCAAACGTTCGTAAAATAATGCAAAATACGCCAACAAATTGTATAAGATGCCTGTCCCAAGAAGTGGGAAGATCTTATGGAACATGCAGGACTATTCTTAAGAAGCAGCTAAATTTATTTCCTTATAAAGTGCCAGTATTCCAAGAAATACAAGCCGCAGATTTTGAAAGACGAAGGAATCACTCTCAATGGTTTACCCAAAATGTATTGGAAAAAAATGATTTATTAGACCTGACGTTTTTTTCGGATGAAGCCTGGTTCCACCTCTCCGGTTATGTGAATTTTCAGAATACACGCATGTGGAGTAGTGAAAATCCCCATTTTTTTGTAGAGTCCACATAGCACCTTTAAAAAATCGGTGTCTGGTTAGCTGTTTCCCGATGAAAAATTGTTAGTCCTATTTTTTTCCATGACACAGTTACAGCACAGCGGTATAGAGACAATATTTTGAATCCATTTGTGAAGCAATTACTTGACGACGAACTACGTTTTGGATATTTTCAACAGGACGGTGCAACCGCCCATACAGCCGCCGAAACTATTTACTACTTACGCAATTTTTTCGACCACAGATTGATTAGTTTTCGATCAGACATTGAATTCCCACCTAGATCACCTTATTTAACGGTTATGGATTACTTTGTTTTTCCTCATTTAAAGAACACTATTTTTTAAACACCAGTTGCAAATTTAGAACAATTACAAGAAAGGATTATCCAAGAATGTGGTAACATTTCTCCAGAGATGCTGGTCAACACTTTCGAAAATATGAAGAGACGCGTGAATTTAAGCTTGGAGCATGGTGGCCAATTTCAGCAATTTATGTAATTATTTTTCTTTTTGTATACCTATTCTTACTTTGTTAATTTTATAAACAACAAAAATAAATTTGTATTTTTCTACTTATTTTATTACTCATTAGTTTGGCATAGGTATCATGTCATAATATGAATTTGTCAAAATTTTAACCTAGATTTGGTTAGGTATATCGTCCCCATATCATTGTGATCTACGTTTTTTAATCCAAGCCCTCTTTGATGCAAATAATTTTTGCTCGCACGGTATACATTCTGCGACTTAACGAATTTTATTACTTTCATAACTAGAGTGCAGTATTTGACATTGGCGCTAGGTTAGCACTTGTTTTTTTTTAATGAAAATAGTGGACTGCAGTTAACAATGCAGAATACTTGTATCATTTCTGCAAATATCATTAATGTCACAATCAAAGTTATCTGATTTAATACACTAGCATTTTATTTAATATGGGTAAATACAAAATAAGCTATCAAGTTAAACTACATTTTAGCAAACCTGTTGTATTAGATCATTTTCCTCAGGGTGTGAGAAATATAGCTAATTAAATGTTCTGGTATCGAAAACAACATTTTCTATGCCGTTTCAACTAGGTACACTCTTAAATATTGAACTTAAGATTAGAAAATCTGAACGAGTCGCTGTTTGTCAAAACACAAGTGCACTATGAAAATCTACCAGCTGCTTAAATATTTAAAATTTTTCAACGCTGCACAGCTCGGCTCAATAATTCCACTGAGAAAAAGACGATAATCCGCAAAGACAACGGGGAGTAATTTTTAAACCAGAAGCAAACGAAACTTTTGTAAAGAATAAAATAACTCTTTGTCAATATATTATTAATATCGACGAAATTCTCCTAAGAAAGGAAGTTTTTACTGGTTTCACAAAGTTTATTTATTGAAAGGTACACACTTAAAAAATTATTAAATTTTAAATCAAGATGACATCAGTACTGATTAAATCCAGGTCCCCACTGATGTAATGTAAGAATCATTACTGTTTATATTTTAATCAATTTATATTAAATATTTTAATTGGCTTTGATGTGTTATAATTTAATATTTTTTTTTAAATCTTAAATCATTTTTAAATAAATTTAAGAATCCCATGGACAATATTCAGAGATATTTTAAGACGCCCCCAAAGGGTTTCTTAACCTCAACTTTTGTATATTATGCTGAACTAGCATAAACTAGTTTTGAAGGCGCTGTATGCCGAATTTGAAGTAACTAATCTGCATTGCGCACAAAATGTCAGATTAGGGTGTCAGTTTTGATGAAAGCTGGGAAGAGAACACCATCATATGAAACAAAAACGTTCTTATTTTTTTGTAAGATAAAATTATGTTGCTGTTGGGTTGTAAAAAGTGCTGTTAAAAACTCTGGAAGGCTAATGCACATAAATATACAAATTTAAAATGAAGATCAGGAAGGTTTTCTGCAGTAGCAGTACTGTAAAACTAGCTTTTATTGTTTTTACAACCACCCACTTGCGTATGTCACACACAACGACAAAATGAACCGGCACCGTACGAACGATAAGCAACCTTCAAAGCTAACGACTGACTGTCACCTGTGTTGTCCCAGTTGATGCGCCACAGGAAAACTATGGGGTGGTACTCCCGACTGATTAAAATATTGCGTGTTACGCATGCGTCAAATCCCTGAAATCAAACATGATTCACAAGGTTGGCATATTTTATACAATTGATCAGAATCCATTTAAAGTTGCTAAATATGATTATTTTGTGTAAATAACGGTATAAATCATACAACTCATTTAGAAATTGATTAAAATTTAAATCAAAAAATATAATCAAGTAAATTACATTAGACATCTCTTCCTGTTAATCAATTGATTTTTTTACTGTATATAGGCGAATATGGGAGACTGGTACACAATGGAACACATTTTTGAAAATGTTTTTTTTTAATCCTATTAAGGCGAGACAAATTATAAGAACATTTTTCCCTAAACTGTTTATTAACCCACAGATAGTATAATTTAATTTTCAAAAATTTAAATACTGAAACGAGGTAGGTAATCCATAAAATAATGGTCGCTGAATTTGTTTCATTGTGTACCGTGGGTGGTACACGTTGACACTTCAGGTAGTACACAATAAAACGTTTATATTTTATTTTTAAATGTATTGCTGAAAACAGTAAAAACAGAAATGAAAATAATCAGACAACCAGACAAAATGTTTTAACAAAATTCGTATTGAATAATGAAAGAGTTTTGGACTTCCATTGTCTTTATTTGTTTTAAATCACAACGTTTCAACTGGTAAGTATCTCCAGT
The DNA here is from genome assembly GCA_963969555.1 of Polydrusus pterygomalis. NCBI lineage: Eukaryota > Metazoa > Arthropoda > Insecta > Coleoptera > Curculionidae > Polydrusus > Polydrusus pterygomalis. Next base: position 125,686,205 of record OZ018375.1, read on the forward strand.
CGTCTTCAGGTGAATTCGTATTACTTAACAAAAATAATTAAGACACTATACACTAACACTACAAAGAGACATTTATGTTATTCTTAACAATAATGTTTTGAAATTATACCCCAAACTTGTAATAGGATGAAAGTCTATTATTAAGTGATGGTAGCAACATAAACAAATCTGATTTGTAGGCCGTGTGAATGTCGGGGAAGTTTGGAAAATGAAAATTTTGGCAGCATAGGAAATCTACACGTATCAATGTGTTCTACCAGTGGATGTTTCATTGTGATGTACTACCAGACATGTAGTCACCACAAGTCAGAAAATGATTAGTTGCCGTTAATTTATTCAAACAGAATTTGGAGGTTGGAAGGACAATATAATTACAAAATAAAAAAAAAATGTTTGAAACGCTGACGTTAAAATGTGTAAATAAGTGTAAAGTTTTCACAATAAAAAATAAAAAATAAGAGCACAAAATTTTCAAAAAATCCGTCTAGTTCGGTCTATAAGCAGATCTAACAAACGACTAACCGTAACCGTTGACAAGAGGAGCGGTTGCACACCGCAATGAAATCCGCGACGTTGCCGTTCCTATTCTTCTTAGGTGGCGGGAAATTTGAATGCTACTTTTAAATTTTTATACAATCTTTAAGCCGGTTTTGCTTTATAAGTTGCAACTTGCAAGCAAAAAGCTATTATTTGCCAATTCTAGTTTTGTCTTGGACAATTGTCGGTAAAAACAAACTCTTTAATATCTAACTAATCTAAAAATTTTAAGACTGATGCTACTTCCTCATACCCTCACCTCGCTGAGCTGGGACTTTTTTTTTATGATTGAGCACAAGCACTATAGGAAAATCCTTTAAGGCGCTCTGGGAGCGGTGCGTGTGCGAAGAAAGCGATTCACGTTTTTCTTGAATCGTTGGAGGTTATATTCGGTTGGAAACACGGTCTCAGAAAGGCCGTTCCACAAAGATGACGTCCTCCAAATGAAAGAGTTCTGAAACAATGATGTTCGGGGTGTACTAAGTTGAACCACATAGGGATGGGCGGCAGTGGTTCGTCGTGTGTTTCTGCTATGCATTACTCTAGGTGGAATCGAGCGGGCAATATCTGTCGAACACTTGCCATGAAAATATCTGTAGAAGAGAGTCAAATCACCAACCTGTCTTCGATGTTCTAAGCTGTCGAGGTTCTTAGTCAGCTCGTGGTCGCCGATTAGACGAACGGCTCTCCTTTGGATGGAATCCAACAACCGAAGGGTATGCTTCGGTGCAGAACTCCAGATATGAGAGCAGTATTCCAGTGATGGTCGAATCTGGGCTTTATAAAGTGTCAAAAGTTGTTGAGGTGTATACAACTTTTTGGTACGGAAAAGTATACCGAGCTTCTGAGAAGCTGCCCTGGCGATTGCCACTACGTGATTATGCCAAGACATATTTCCTCCCAGGTTGACACCCAGCAAATTAATAGACGAAGTCAGTGGAATTGCGTGTCCTGCCATAACGATATCGGGTTCTGCAATGTTGACCTTCTTAGAGAAAACTGCAGCCTGGGTTTTTTGAGCGTTAAATTCGACTTGGTTACTGTCACCCCAAGACAAAATTTCTTCCAGGTCTTTATTGAGGCGTGATACCTCATGTTGTCTGCGAAGATGTGCGTCAGTAGCCGATGTTTGAGGTTTCAAAGTAAAAGATGAGATAAGTGTGCTGTCGTCAGCAAAGCAATATAATGGATTTTCTGTTTTCGCTAGAAGGTCGTTAATGTACAGTAAGAAGAGAGTGGGAGATAATATGGACCCTTGAGGAACACCAGCATTGATGGTGAAGGTGTCTGAGAGAAACCCGTCAATCGCCACTTGCAGAGAGCGGTCCTTGAGGAAGCTAGACTTCCATGATGTGGCTAAGACTAGGTACTCTGTCCACAATTCTTCATAATTTTTAAAACATGTATATATTTCGAATAAATACTTGTTTTGTCATAAATACCAAATGGGTAATACATTATAAATGCAATAATAAAAGACAACTTTAGGTTTCATATATTTTTATTGGATTTTAAATTGAGACAATTTAAAAAAACTACTTAGGTATTTTTTACATAGGTAATAATATAATGTAGGTATAGGCACTTACATACACGAACTATGTAATAATAATAATAATAATAATAATATTAATAATAATATTAAATTTAAATATAATAAAAGATACAAAATCCTAATTCTAAAAGCTTATAATTTGTAGTAATTGATTTAATGCTATTGTTATCAATTTTATTAATAACTGATACCTATACATAAAAAAAATAATGCCTGTTTTTATGCGCAATAGTCTTAAAGACGGATTATCAAACAAATTACACAAAAACTTTTGATCCACACCTCTCGGAGGATAACACACTCCAACCAAAAGGTCAATCTTATTGGCATATTGTGGACCCCAAACAGTACACGCAATATGTTTTGCAGTAAGTATGCAGTAAGTAAAATGATCTTTAACTTGGCAACGTCGCGGATTTCATTGCGGTGTGCAACCGCTCCTTTGACAAGAGTATCACAGCAACGCATTCGAGGTTTTACATTCGGCGGTCGGGCGGCAAATTTAAATAAGTTAGGGACGATGTTTTATTGTGTACTATATATCATTGTGTACCAGTCTCCCCTACCCCAAAAAAACAGAGTGCTGCTTCCTTCATGAATGTAATTAAAAAGTTTTTTGTTCTTAGTTTTAGTTATTGTGCGTATAAAATTGTAATTTAGTTACTACACCAAATAAGGTCAAATTAAGTAACCCACAGGCTCGTCGAGCCGCTCGACGAACAAAATGTCGAACGCGAGACTACCGATATGCTCACCAGTTTAACGGAAAACTACGTAATTATAAAGACAACATATTTATGTGCACTGACGGCGACATTAGCTATAAAAGCAAAAAGAAAAGGACAAAGTTGGGGACGGAGTGGCTTTTGAAGAGAAACCAGTTTTCCTATACTTTTTAAACGAGCTGAAACTGGACCCGGGAAATTGGTTTAGATATTTGCGAATGGAATATGAAACATATTACCAAAAATAAATAAATGTTTGGGCCAAACAAATGATTTAAAAACAAGTAAGTAACTATTTATTTTATAGAAAAAAATTATTGTTGAGAGTAAATAAGTTAATGATTGCTTGGACTAAATAAATATTAGTCTCAACTAAACATGTTATTCGAGCCGTAAAATGTTTAAATATATCCAAAAATTATATATTTGTGTCAAACAAAAAACTGAGCCATAAAAGCAAATAAATTATTTAACATTTTTGAACAAACATTTGTTTGGCGCTTACGGAATAAATATTTCGTTGTGTGGACTCCAGGCAAATAAGCGCTTTTATTAGTGCAGTACAAATAATAATTATTCCAGAAAATTACCCAAATACAACAGGACAATAATTGGCGTAAATCTAATACATAAGTATAAAAATAATTGACTGATTCGAGGTGATATATCTCTAGTCAACAAATTATTCTATATAATAATATAACCTTATATTCCTTAAAAGACTTTACATACTCTTAATACAACTGTTTAATGATAGATTGTACAGCGTCCTGCCAGCAGTACTAAAAAGACGCGATGTAGGACGATCTTCAATACGAATTTAGAGCACTATGCGTCCTTCTGGCAGGACCTATTTTTACATGACGTTGTAGAGCGAATTTCAAATTTTCCGCGCATTTTTTGACTGACGTTGTACCATTGTAAATAAGAAAGATGTAACCGTTGCAAGTTTGAGGTTTTCAGTCGCCAAAATCATGCAGGTGGGAGCGCGCGTGGCCGTTCCGGCCAACTATTTTGATCGGAAAGGAGACAATGCATGGGGTTTTTCCCATTTTGGTGAAAACTGGTCGAGTGCTAAATGTTCTGGTACTATTTTAAGTGTTAGCATCCAAAAATATAGCAAAAGTGAAATGGGATGTTGATGGAGAGACCACTAATGCACAACTATCTATTTTAGACGAGGGGTAAACCGCAGTCCCAAATCTTGTACACTAATTCCAAGTAATACCACTAATTCCACTAATTCAAGGACTAATTCCCTAATTCCATGACTAATTCCTCTAATTCCACGACTAATTCCACTAATTCCACTAGTAATACAACTAATTCCAATACTAATACCACTAATTCCAATACTAATATCACTAATTCCACCAATTTCTTTAATAATTCCACTATTTCCACTGGTAAAATTAGACATTATAAAAGAAATATGTAATAGTCAAGCCTTGGTTTAGATACAGACATAAAAACACCTTATTTATAGGAAATAAAAACTAAAGCGCTGCTGTAACATTTTTATTAAGTTAAACATGTAAGTAAGGAAATAAGAATTTTAAAAGCAATGTGACGAAACCTATATCGAGGCTTTTTTAATAAACATTATATTAAATTATGCTTTTTAGTCCCTTTATACTTTTTAACTATATTAAGATAGTCATGTCGTTTTAATTCGAAAGGTCCAGCCCCTACTAAATCTATAGGACCGAAAAAAATGTACTTTCTGTTAACAACATCAGTGTCGTCTGACCGTGGCCATACAAATTTGTCCAATTCCGATTTCAAAAATTTAATATTATAGTTCTCCGAGTCAACACATTCGGTTATTCTTCCAATATACCATTGCTTTTCATAACTCACTGCGTAATATTTCTCTAATAGAATATCAGGTTCGGACATTTCGGTTTTAGGCGCAAACTCAATATTAATGTCATTTGCATCGTTGTCACCTCCCGACTCTACGTCGATATCGATATCTGAGGCCAAGTCTGAGACGGAAATGTTTGATTCCGATGTACTAGTGTCAATGAGTATATATATATAATACTTGAAGAAATTTGTAATCTCTAACATGCTAAATGTAAAAATCAGGCATCAATTCACGCTTTGTTTGCAAAAAGAGGAACGATGGAATATTATTATGTGGTTTTTCGATGTAAATGAAAAAATCATCGTTCGTGTAATATTTAAAATGTATATTGAAAATAAAAACTGGTTTCGCATACTAATTACACTGGACAACAAATTTTAGGTTATTGGTTGTATCGTGTATCAAAATGCATTTTTTTGTTAACTTTCGGATGCTGAATACAAAAATGATAATGAAATTAAAAACTTAGTTGCCGCTTTAAAAAAAAAGTGGTTATATTTTATTTTTAATAAAATAATTAAAACTACATAATTTTACACTTTAAAGTCACTAAATGCGCTGTCGCTTTGCTACTCTTTTGTGAACTGTTTCTGGAGCATCTCTAACAAGAGTCCAACAGTAGTCGGCAAGCATGGAAGCATTCCAGTGTCCCTGGTATCTGTTTTCCATGGTTGATATGTCCTGATGGAAGCGTTCGCCGTGCTCATCACTTACAGCTCCGCAGTTGTCAGGAAAAAAGTCCAGGTGAGAGTGTAGGAAATGGATCTTTAGAGACATATTGCAGCCCATTTTTTGATACGACGACAGCATATTTTCAACCAGAGTAACGTAATTGTCAGCTTTTTTATTTCCCAAGAAATTAGTTACCACGAGGCGAAAGTCTTTCCAGGCGTTTTTTTCAATATCTGTTAGAGTGCTGTCAAAGTGTTCGTCTTTCAGAATATTTCGAATTTGTGGCCCAATAAAAATACCTTCTTTAATTTTTGCCTCACTTAGCCTCGGGAATTTCTGACGTAGGTACTGAAATGCTGGCCCATCTCGATTCAGTGCCTTAACAAAGTTTTTCATTAGGCCCAATTTGATATGCAGTGGTGATAACAAAACCTTTTTGGAGTCTACCAATGGCATGTGTTGTACATTTTTTTGCCCTGGCTCTAATGATTGTCGAACGGGCCAGTGTCGTCTATTGTAATGAAGTGACCTTGCCCGACTGTCCCATTCACACAAAAAACAGCAAAACTTGGTGTAGCCTAGCTGCAACCCAAGTAAAAGTGCAATAACCTTTAAGTCACCACAGATCTGCCATTGGTGCTCATCATATTTTATGGTTGTCAATAGGAACTTCATATTGTCGTATGATTCTTTCATGTGAACTGCATATCCGACAGGAATGGACGGAAGAATATTGCCAATATGTAATAGTACTGCCTTTAAACTTAATTTTGAACTGTCTATAAACAATCTCCATTCCACTGGTTTGTAGTTTATATTTAAAGCCTCCAATAAACCGCCAATATTATTGCAGAAAACTAAGTTATTTTCCATGTCAAAAAATGGCGCTAGACCTTTATGGCGTTTACGAAAAACACTTACAGAGACATCTTCTTCTAACAAGTTCCACTGCTGCAATCTTGATCCTAGTAACTCAGCCTTACTTTTTGGAAGTTCTAGATCTCTCACAAGATCGTTTAATTCTGACTGGGTTATTTTGTGCGGTTGGCGGTATGATGTGCTGGGTGCGAAATCGGGATCTCTTGAAGTTGATGGCATATCTTCTTCTTGGCACAACGCTGTATCGCTGTCTGATTCGTAAGTGACTGTTTCTGGGGGTTCTGGAATAGGAAGGTCGTCACTATGTGGTACAGGTCTGATGGCAGATGGTATATTTGGATAGTTAATAACAGACTTTTTCTTCTTGGATATACCGGTGCCTTGCCCAACAGGAGGTACCATGCAGAAATAGCAATCATTAACATGATTTGTAGGCTCTCTCCAGACCATTGGAACAGCAAACCGCATAGATCGTTTTTTACGATTTAACCAGCTTGTCAAACTTGAAGCGCATGCATTACAGCATATATGTGGCGCCCACTGTTTGTCTTGATCTCCTATTCTGCAACCGAAATAAAGATGATATGCTTTTTTCATCAAGGGAGTCATAGATCGCTTCTGAGACGCAAAAGTCACTTCACCACAAACATAACAGAAGTGATCTGGATTGTTTACACACTTTCGAGGCATTTTACAATCTTAACTATTCGACTTGAATTACTAAATTCGACTGACTGATTCAGGGGCGTTTCGGGCGTCCTGTTTCGTGCGTAAACCCAAAAAGTTCCTGTTTCGTGCTGGCACCCCAGGTAGAGAATATTCTAATAAAATATAACCCTACAAAATTCCTGTTTCGGGCGTTACTTATTCTGCTCGTTTTCACAATTAAATAAAGACACAAAATGTTATTTAAAAATGGTATATTGACAACTACAGTCATTACATTAAACAAAATTTACTATATAAACTAATTTTCTAAGGGTTTGTTAAAGACACAAAATGTTATTTAAAAATGGTATATTGACAACTACAGTCATTACATTAAACAAAATTTACTATATAAACTAATTTTCTAAGGGTTTGTGAAATAGTGGCTCTTCCTGCTGTGAGGTCTGCAATAATCGTTTCTAACCTATGGTCTCGTTCACTGTACTTCTTGGCTCGTTTAGGAACCTGCATATGTACGTTATTTCTTTCATATATGGTGTCGTAGAACAACATTTCCTCTTGTGGGCCTTTCAACAGTTCGTATATATTCGGGTGCGATTTTCCAATTTTTTTGTTAAAGCGGTTGTGCCAGCCTTCTACGGAATTGGTAGTGCGATGCCGTTCTCCACTGCAAACCCATATTTCTTCCTTGTCCATCCAACTGTCAACAAAGTAGTCATAAAATTCGGTTAGTGCTTCGTCTTGTGGTGTAGATTCCATAATAGAGAGCCATCCCTCCGAAACATATTCGATTGGCACATGTGCCAATGCAGCAACCATCTTCACATGGTCTCTGATTTCTTTATTGTCTCTGTAAGCCTGTGTCATTCCTAACTGTTGCACTTTTCTCCATAAGGCTTGGTTGAAATGAAAATTACAACCCTTTACATCAGCCGTAACAAATTCTTCTTTGACGGCACTTATCGCAGCGGCTTCAAAATCGATGTGTATCTTATATGGATGAAAACTTTTAAGTTGCTTTTTTAGACAGGAAAACAATCTTTTGTAAGTGGATTTCTTTCTGTTGGGTAACAAAGCATATATGGCGGGAACTATACATGTCCTCTCTTCGGTGCTTCCGATATCTACATGCAGTGTGTATAGTTGGTCGAAAAGCGGACAACAACTTTTAAACGTGCCATCCAGGAAAAATGTGGTATTGCCGGCGAGAAGACTGTCCAGTTTGTATCCGAACGCTAGAATCCTTTCTTCGTTGCCATCGTCCACTATAAGGTTCTCCTTTATTGATTCTGGAATAATAACTTGTTCTCGGCTTTTGGGTAAGAATTTGACTCCCAGTGAGTTATGCCTTTCTCTGTAGAGCGATGTTTTAATTGATGTAAGTTCTGGAATCTGCGTGACGAAATCCAGTCCCATATTCCTCGCAGTTACCAACTCCTGGCGATATATCTGTGGTACTGGCGTGAGTTCCTCTCGGGCCCTCTTCTTTGCTTTTTGGATGCAGAGTTCTACTTCATTCTTAGCAACATCAGGAACACAGGTGTGCTGCTTGCTTTGAATAACACTTGCTGGCGCGTTATCTGTGATGATGGCTCCGGGGCAGGTTCGGTTGGCACATATCCATCTAATGGTGTTGTTTTTATTCGTTGATTTTAAATTAAATCTATAGCCGGAATAAAGAATAACTTGCTTTCCTCGCTTTGACGTCACAACTTGAAGGTCCATATTGCATAAGTCGCAGTACGTTAAAGAATATTTTTTTGAATATGCTCAGAACAATTTATAGTAAATTTTACCTACCTACCTTTGCATTATAATCCGTAATCCACAAAAATATTTATATTGTTATATTTGTATTGTAATACCAACCATAAATTAATTAAGATTTACAGCACTGGTGATGATCCTAGGTAATAAAATGCCATTAATACATTAGCGCACGAAACAGGAAAAGGTTAGCAATTGTCGTAGCTCAACGCCCGAAACAGGCCATTTTCAGGTATAATTTTTGGAGCGCACGAAACGGGACGCCCGAAAGAGGAAAATACCGACTGACTAACCTCTCCGCTTACCTACCTGTTTATATCCCCAAATATGGATTATAGATTTTTAAATACATTTCATTATAATTATACTTATAAGTAGTCTATATACAATTTTAAGAAACCAACATAATGAGTTTTTTATTTGTTATTACCTAAATAGGGATAAAGGACACAATGCGACTGAGCAGGTACTAATGGATTTATTGGCCTACATTATAGTACTGTGCTCAGGTAAACCATAGAAATGAGGATCCTTTTATCCGTTTAGTCGTTTATTTATTTAAAATCGGGTAGTAAAGCATTATTTATTTGCCGCTTAATTAAATATTTCAATATTATCCCTGTTTTAGGGTGGTCCCGGCTAAGTCGCCATTGTGTTAATATCCCTATTTAGGTAAATTTATGTAAAACTCATTTCCTTCGCTCTCTTATTTTTGTAAACAGATTTTTATTATATAGGGACTGTTCAGTACAAGGCCGACATGAAAGTGGATTTACATGGGTTTCAATGGCTATCGCTCTTATTTTAAGCAATAGGGGGTTAGGATTTCGAATATAGGGGATCGTCCCTAAGAATCCACCATTCCTTAACTTGGTGAAAATGTAGATTTGGCAATATAAAATCCATATATTGTTATTACAATACAAATATACTACGTGCGTTCTCGCGGTTACAGTGTTAATATATTAGGGGAACATGACGTCACGTATCTCTTAAACGTGAACTAATATTTAAAAAAAACGTTTATTTTCGATTTAAGCACACCTAAAATAGTAAGATTTAGTTGATTTTATTTCTGCAACATTTTAGCTGTTGTCCAGTGTTATTTTAAAAACCATGATATGTCTCTATCGATACATTGAAAATCGACACATTACCAGTCAGTAGTTTCGATATGTTTTATGGTAATATTATTTAAAACTTTAAAACTAACCAAATAAAAACGATAAATTTAAAATTTACCTAAATATTGAAACTTACTAAATCTCAAAGCTTTAATATGTAGACAGCTGAATGTGTAGAATCTGCTTAAATAGTAACAATTTTACTGGACATCTGACCTGACATACACAATATTTTAGATACCTCCGAGGATTCTTCTTTCACTGGCTATGGTTAAATAAATAAATTAATTTCATGTAAAGTCAATTTAGGTAACTAGACTTTTATTATGTTTCAGGAAAACTTTTTTTATTATAGCGGCAAGCTTTAAGGTGAATTTTCATGCATCTGATACGTTGATCCGTCGGCGCTGATTGGTCATTATATTTTGGCGCCAATTTTTATCCGAAAGTTTACCATTTCATCTGTCATCGGACAGAATTAAAATAAATTTTTCCGAAAATCGATCGGAAATATTAACATTTTTGTACTGTACGGGAATGTTATTTCTGTACTTTGCTTTATTTCCATACAAAACCAATATTTCCTTTATTTAAGGATAAAATGATTATACTAATGCTTATTTTAAAATTATAACAGTTGATTGTAATAACTTCCGATCGATTTTCGGAAAAATAGTATGTATACCTCGTAGGAAAAGCCACATTCCCAACATTTGTGACCAGGGATAAGACCAATCACAAACGATTCGTATCATCGAATAATGGATGCATAAAAATGCAAAAAAATTTAAATTCCATAAATTTTTTGACCAATTAAAAGCCGTAAATTCAGCCAATGGGATTACCTTCATATCAACGTATCGACGGATATCGGATGCATGAATATTGACCTATATTCGTAAGTAGCAACTTATAAATTTTTAATTTTAGTGTAGCATAAATTTTACTAGAATATTGTCATATTTTCTCAGTGTATTATCCCGGCCAAGTGTCTAATATTTATAGCACAAGGTCATAAATATTACCCACGCAACATCAATGGCGCCGACACGTTTTGTCACCCCTGGTTTCTGCTTGTAAAGTAGCAACGCCGCACCCCTGCAAGATGACCATGCCTGTTAAGAACGTCGATGATATGGATGCCAGACTACATAAAAAAATCGTCTTTGATATCCGTAATTGCCCGACTAATTCCACTAATTTTAGTACTAATTCCACTAATTCCATCAGTAATACCACTAATTCCAGCAGTAATACCACTAATTCCAGCAGTAATACCACTAATTCCCCTAGTAATTCCACTAATTCCACCACTAATTCCAGAGGGTTGTACACCAAAATTCCACTGCAGTTTACCCCTCGATTTTAGAAAACCTTTCCGAGAATAACTGTAAGTACATTATATTTTTTGGGTATTAGTGATATTTTGCAGTTAAGTTGTAAAGCAGTTATTCAAGGTGGTTCTATAAAATATTTTGTTGAAAAATTTAGAGAAAGAAGGGTCAGAATCCTAAAAATAATAAAAAAAATATATAAAAACTACTATAAAGGAGGAAACAGATTACATTATAGTATTGTTTATCTTTTTAGAGCCACGCAGCAGTGAGGTTAGTACAAATATCCTTTCATCCAAGAATAAAGAGGCCAAATAAATGCAAGTCATATATTTTTGATTCTTTATCAGATAGTGAGTCTTCAGACACTTCCTCCGATCCCGAAACGGATGAAAATCTAGCTAGCCTTAAAAATAACGGACACGTGGATGAAACAATTATTGATGGCACAAGCCAAATAGCTGAAGTAATTGAAAATGAGGTAACCGTACATGAAACAGTGTGGAAATTTGGAGATCAAGTTACTATCAACGCCTATAAAGATACGTGTTTTAAACCAAAGCTACTATATTTCTACAAAAGTTCCTACAAGGTTGTGCTTAGGATATATTTGTTTCCTTTCTGAATGTTTAAGTTTGATTTGTAAAATCTTTTTTTATTAAATATGGATTTGCCTTGTCTATTATTACTTTAATTATTTTTATCATTACGTCAGTCTTATTTTTTGATCGACAGTCGGACAGCTACATAGTAGGTCTGACATTTTTGGGTCTGCAAATTTGTCTTCTTTGGAATATCTCATCAAAACAATGTACGCTGTCGTGCAGCTACCGGCAGTCCCAAAATACGTCCTACTAAAGAGACTGCCCTATTTGCGGGCGAACGTCCTGCCCGCAGTACAAAGCCTCTGTACAAATGTACTTCTGGAAGAGCTTCCAGCAGGACTATGGTCTGTGCAATCTATCATTAAACTATATGTGACAACAACGCACTTTTCTACTGTAAGACAACGACCATTGCTAGACTGTTGTGTAGTGATAATATCACGGTAATTTAGCCTATAGGAAATAGGAGTTAATGCTACAATAGAATGGTTTATAGCTATTATTGCTCCGAATACTCACAGTAATTATAAAGTTCTATTGGGGGTGTCATCTGGTTTTATATACTGCATTAATTCCGACTGGCAGTTGTAATGAAACTTGACATTATTTATAATAATATTTGCTGCTACGGTTAATAAAGCATATACTTACCACTAAAAATCGGTACTGTAGTTCTCAAAAATTTAAATAGCTTTTAGTACGATATTGTTCTTGTCGTTCAACATTGCATAATATGATTAGGTATCTATTATGCAACATGGTTTACTGATATGGTAAAACTCGTCCATAGAATATAAAGTCCAATACTAATGATGGGTTGTGCGAAATAAGAATCTTCTATTGCTTTATCTGACATACAAAGTTTCAAAAAACTTAAATACAAAGTAAAAATAAATTAATTGAAACAGGTACTGTTACGATCAATAAAATTTGAATTCAGACAGGACAGCTAGAATACTCCGAACAACGATGTGACCTACGCAACAAATCCGTTAAAACTAATAATATGGCGCGCGGCGATTGCCGATCGCTACGAACCCCCCACCAACGTCTTGTGGATTATAGGTTTTAACGAATACAATTCGTTTTTGGATACGCTGTTCTGAGAGACAGCGCTTTACTGGGAACAAAATGCATCGCATTGATAAGATACAATTTATTTCTTAACAAAATTGCTGTACTTATTAAAAGTAGTTCATTATTCAACAAGACTGTGCTGCTAATGGAACTGATTACTACCAATAAAAACACTGTGCTAGCAAATCTGAAATTCATATAACGCTATTTGCGGGTTTGATACACTAGAATTTATGAATAGTATGTATTCAAATAAATGAAGATATTCAAATTTTTAAAGTTAATAAAATAAAATATTTAGGAATTATTTTTGACAGTAAATTAAATTGGAATTTTCACATAGAATACTTAATTAAAAAATTAAGAAATTTACTACCGATTTTTAAAAACATTAAAAATTTTTTAATGTAAAACATATGGAAATATTATATTACGCGTTAGTTAAAACTCATTTAAATTACGGAATTTTAGGTTGGGAGGAATAAATAGAAATTTAGTTAAAAAATTAGAAATATTACAAAAAAGGTTTCTAAAAATTATATTCAATAAAGATTATCTTTATCCTTCAAAAGAATTATATTCAGAAACAAAAAAATTGAACATAAGACAATTTTACATTTATAACATCTTAATATACAGGGTGTCCCGAATTAGCTGACAATATTTTAAGGAGATTAAGTACATCCAAAAATAAGACTAATACCTTCTATTAATATACCGTCAAAAACGCTTCGTTATGAGGCTAGAGCCCCCCGAATTGGAGCTATGATAAGCAGGTTTTTCACAATATCTCAAAAACCGATTAGGGTATCGAAACAAAATTTGATACATGTTTTACCCATGACAAGACGCAATAAACGATTTAATTAGCTTAACTTTATTTCTTTCAGTGGCGTCCCACTGGGTAGGTAGTTGGGAGAATATTGACCTAAGTTTTTTATTTGTAGGATTTTTTAACTTTAGGTAAAATTTTTAGAAGCCTTGAAGTCTTTTGTTAAAAAAAGGTACTCTTGTTTCATTGCGATAGGATTCACCATTTTCCAATAAAATCGATTTTAAAATTTTCGGTTTTTGGAAATCCGGTCAAGGTTTTTTTTGCATATCTCAGAAAACACTTAATATTAGAACATGAAATTTATTAGAAGTTCTACTAGCGACAAATAATAATAATACATAATCAACTTGGGGATTTATTAGATAATGTGCCACTGAATTTACGTTTTGGGCACTTCTTTCAACATGATGGGGCACCAGCTCACTACGGACGTCAAGTAAGGAATTGGCTTGGAGAAAATTACCAGGTGGATTGGTAGCCATAGCCTGGCCACCAAGGTCACTTGATTTAAATCCCCTTGATTATTATTTTTGGGGACACATGACTGGTACTTGCTTAAGAATTAGTTTCCCGTGTGGTTCACCATCAAATTTGATTTGCAATTTGTTATTCTTTTGTTTTATTTTAAAACTCTCTTAAAATCTCCATGAAAATTAATATTTAAAAAACAAAGGAATCTAAAAATATGTTTAATTTAAAAACGTTACATTCTGTCAAATTACAACAATATAAGGTTTTATTAACAAAAAATTTAAAATAAAAAAAAAATACATTAAAACTATCAAATTAAAAAAAAATAATAGTAATATTTACTTAAGGCTCCACCGAGGGCTCCACCATGTGCGACGTCACTGGAAAAATATTTTAAAGTAACATCCTTTAATACATAATAATATGCCTTGTCGCTGGTAGAACTTCTAATAAATTTCATGTTTTAATATTAAGTGTTTGCTGAGATATGCAAAAAAAACCTTAACCTTTTCACCGGATTTCAAAAAACCGAAATTTAAAATCGATTTTACTGGAAAATGGTGAATCCTACCTCAATGAAACAAAAGTACCTTTTTTTAACAAAATACTTCAAGGCTTCTAAAAATTGCACCTGAAGTTAAAAAATCCTAAAAATAAAAAACTTAGGGCAATATTCTCCCAACTACCTACCCAGTGGGACGCCACTGGAAGAAATAAAGTTAGGCTAATTAAATCGTTTATTGCGTCTTGTCATGGGTAAAACATGTATCAAATTTTGTTTCGATACCCTAATCGGTTTTTGAGATATTGTGAAAAACCTGCTTATCATAGCTCCAATTCGGGAGGCTCTAGCCCCATAACGAAGCGTTTTTGAAGGTATATTAATAGAGGGTATTAGTCTTATTTTTGGATGTAGTTAATCTCCTTAAAATATTGTCAGCTAATTTCGGGACACCCTGTATATGTTTAAAAATAAAAACCTTATACAATTTGAAAACCATAATCATAATACACGTCATAAAAATAAAATAACCATAAAACCTAAAATAAATAAGTCCATAGGACAAAAAAATTTCAAATATTTATGTTTTTATTTTTTTATTTACCAACAAAAATTTAAAAAAGTGATTTCATTAAAAAAATTTAAAGTCGAAATAAAAACATGGATATCAAAAACAGACAATTTGAAAATATATTTAGAAATGCTTTAATTAATTAATATTGTTCTGAATAATTTACCTATATAGTAGTAGTAGTAAAGGGGAGGCTTAGCGCCAAGCAAGTAGGCCAGTGCGACCCTTTTTGCCAACCCCATTTTACGTCTGGGTAATGTCAGCCAGACGGGACCTACAGTTTTACGTGGGTTCCGAACCACAATTTTTACCGGCAGATGTTATTCTCGGCACAGTTTTTACGGTCCTGTTGTAACCCCTCTTGTCCACCACATACCTCGACGGGGGAAGCCTAATACGTCTCCGTGGTGCGACTTGAAGGATGTTGCCGCAGAGCCCCCTAATCCATCGGGATCCAGTATCACTCCACGGGACACACCGTACACCGTCCGTATTACCAAATCCTCTGATTCGGGGCGTCCCCCAATCCGTCTGGATCGGCAACAGACATGCGTCCCTTTTTGTGGGTCACTAGATCCGTTACTTGGTTCAGGAGTAGCTCACTTGTCGACAACATGCCGAAGGAACACCCGAATGATACCGGAGGCAGCCCGAGAGCTCCACCGCTATATCGTATCGAGGTCGCCTTTTACTACAGTGTTTATTTTGCCATTGTGAATGCCAGTGTGTGTTGTACAATGCAACACTGCGAAGTACGGTGGCCTGGTCAAGCAAACTAAATAAGTCCGCGAAACCTGCCTGGCATCGAACCAGGTACCTTCGGCATGCGATGCGAGAACGCTATCGCTGCGCTAGGCTGCCACCCTGGGGTTTGATACACTAGAATTTATGAATAGTATGTATTCAAATAAATGAAGATATTCAAATTTTTAAAGTTAATAAAATAAAATATTTAGGGATTATTTTTGACAGTAAATTAAATTGGAATTTTCACATAGAATACTTAATTAAAAAATTAAGAAATTTACTACCGATTTTTAAAAACATTAAAAAAATTTTAAATATAAAACATATGGAAATATTATATTACGCGTTAGTTAAAACTCATTTAAATTACGGAATTTTAGGTTGGGAGGAATAAATAGAAATTTAGTTAAAAAATTAGAAATATTACAAAAATAGGTTTCTAAAAATTATATTCAATAAAGATTATCTTTATCCTTCAAAAGAAATATATTCAGAAACAAAAAAATTGAACATAAGACAATTTTACATTTATAACATCTTAATATATATATTTAAAAATAAAAACCTTATACAATTTAAAAACCATAATCATAATACACGTCATAAAAATAAAATAACCATAAAACCTAAAATAAATAAGTCATATGACAAAAAAATTTCAAATATTTATGTTTTTATTTTATTATTAACCAACAAAAATTAAAAAATTGATTTCATTAAAAAAACTTAAAGTCGAAATAAAAACATGGATATCAAAAACAGACAATTTGAAAATATTTTTAGAAATGCTTTAATTAATTAATATTGTTCTGAATAATTTACCTATATAGGTATGTAATATTTTTTACTTAAAAATTATAAATTTATAATTTTATTATAGGTAATATATTTCTACAAAAAAGTTGCGTTTATACTATAAATTAATATTTTTACTTTAAAACTTGATTTTTAATGCATATTTATGATTTATGATTTTACATACTAAAACAAAAAATAAGATTTGCCCCTAACAAGCTCAGCTTCAGGGGATTGAAGAATAAGTTTATCGAAAACAACATAAACATATTTTATTATATTATTAAATTTTAAATAAGCTTATTATTATTATTATTATTATTATTATTATTATTATTATTATTATTATTATTATTATTATTATTATTATTATTGATATTATTATTTAATATGGGTTAATAAAAAATAAGCTATCAATACAAATTATGTCTTAGCAAATCTGTTGTTTTAGATCATTTTCCTCAGTGTACTATATCAGTGCACCATCAGTACCTAAAACTAGGAAAATGTTGGTACCATTGGGGTAATAACCGGATAACCCCCTCGTAAATCCGCCCTTTATTACATAACCCCAAAAATATCTAAAACTTTTAAAATAATCCCTTTTACTGACAATAAATTACGCCAAATTATAGCGGTAATCCTTTAAAAATTTGAAAAACGTGCTACCCATATATTCGAATAATTCTTTATCCGAAAGTATGATGCTTTCAAGGGCAAAAACTTGGCCTTTATAATATCCTGCGAAAGCACCAAAGCACAGCGAGTGACATGAATGTAGAATTACGGAGACCATTTATCACTGTTAACTCTTGCCATTCAGGAACTCCAAAATACATGTCCGCAATGACTGCAGTAATACTGCTTGTTTCACGAAAGTTTCTTTTCACATAATTCCTAATTTCAACCCTACTTTTCTTACTTTGATACGTGACGGACTAAGCATTACAGAAATGAAATTAGATTTATTTTCATATCATAGACGGTATATGCAGAAGCAGTGGCGTAACAGCACCCCTGAAATATTAAACGGCTGATTTGACTTTAACATCCGTATTCATTAAAGAGTTTTATATTATTTAGTCCATCAAATTATTTAGGTCTTATAGTCTCCCAGGTGTTTTCACAGTGGCATAATACGTCATATTTGTGACGTTTCGCTATAATTTGATAAATAAGTAGGTATAAATTCTTTTACCTGGATGTTGGTACCAAAATAGGTTTAGATTTAACAAAGTAAACAGTAGGACCTACTCAAAAAAAAAATTCTTTAAGAATTTAAAGAAAGGCCAAAAAATGGTTTTCTACAAAAGTTATACAAATGCAATTTTTAACACTCCTTAGAAGCCTTTAAAATGTTATTTTACGGCAATAATGCTAAAATTGAAACGTCAAATTTTGAAAGCCGACGTCAAAAATACATTTTTATTTTATTGATGGCCCATTGCACCAAACTTTTCTTAAGGAATGATTAGTTGAGGAACAGATATTTTTTAAGGAATGGTTCACTTGCACCAAAAGATTTTGACAACCACTCAACAAAGGAGGACTTAAAGTAGTGGCGACCTCTATAAATAAAATTTAGGAGATGGCAACGTTGGTTTTTTATACAGTTTCTCATTATTCTGTTGGCGACACTGATTTTGTTGACAGATGACATCTCAGTTTGTTTTTATTTTGTTATTTACATTTTACATTTATAATTTTTTTGAATTTTTGGCTGGGCCGATAAAATCCTTATTCCAGGTATTTGATCTGTGTTCGTGAGAATATTTCTATTTATAATGAGTGATAAAAATAGAAGGGGTAAACATTTTACGGATAAGGAGGCAATAGCGCTCATGTCCCTAATTAGCCAATTAAAGGGAATCCTAGAAAACAAAAAAACGGATGGAGTCACAAATTTGCAGAAGGCTGAAGCCTGGCAAAAGGTGGCAAATGCCTTTAATGCTAGTTGTCCGGAGAACACACCAAGAAGTGTGGACTAGCAGATAATTGGTTGTTAACTTTACCTATTATGGGTATACTTCAGATCATGTTCAATTTGGGTTAATATGTAATAAAAAGTCTCCTTATAAAGTCGAAAACGCCGAAAAAAAGTTAATTCATCCATAGTTTGGAAATAATTCGTTCTTTGATAGATTTTTTTTGGAAAACCATATTCAATTAAATCTATGAGCTCAGCATCATCGTCTATATAATCGAAATCCGCAAAATCTTCTAGATATTCCATTTTTAGGCAAAATATATCAAATTAAGCTGCACTGAACAAAAATACGACAGCAGAAATAACCAACAAATTGAAAGATAACCTTAAAAAAAATCGTAAGGGAGCACTTAAGTGCTCCATTTTCGGCACTCAAGAAAAGGACACTTAAGGAGACGTTTAAGGCGTCCTTAAGGTTGGTGCAAGTCGTAAAAGCAATTTAAGGATTCCTTAGCGTTAAGTCTTCCTCAAATTATGTTGGTGCAAACGGCTATGAATATCATTATCTAATATTAATGGTACCGTGCGAGCAAAAATTATTTATTATATTATTTTTGTTCTTTACAAAATTAACAAAGTAAGAATATACAGAAAGAAAAAGAAAAATAATTACATAAATTGCTGAAATTGGCCATCGCCATGCTCCAAGCATAAATTCACACGTCTCTTCATATTTTCAAAGGTATTGAACAGCATCTCTGGAGAAATTTTACCACATTCTTGGATAATCCTTTCTTGTAATTGTTCTAAATTTGCAACTGGTGTTTTAAAAATAGTGTTCTTTAAATGAGGAAAAATGAAGTAATCCATAACCGTTAAACAAGGTGATCTAGGTGGAAATTCAATGTCTGATCGAAAACTGGTCAATCTGTCGTCGAAGAAATTGCGTAAGTAGTTAATAGTTTCGACGGCTGTATGGGCGGTTGCACCGTCCTGTTGAAAATATCTAAAACGTTGTTCGTCGTCAAGTAATTGCTCCAAAAATGGATTCAAAATATTGTCTCTATACCGCTGTGCTGTAACTGTGTCATGGAAAAAAATAGAACCAACAATTCTTCTTCGGGAAACAGCTAACCAGACACCAATTTTGCAATGTGGACACTACAAAAAAATGGGGATTTTCACTACTCCAAATGCGTGTATTCTGAGAATTCACATAACCGGAGAGGTGGAACCAGGCTTGATCCGAAAAAATGTCAGGTCTAATAAACCATTGAGAGTAATTTCTGAGTTTTTCAAAATCTGCGGCTTGTATTTCTTGGAATACTTGCACTTTATAAGGAAATAAATTTAGCTGCTTCTTAAGAATAGTCCTGCATGTTCCATAAGATCTTCCCACTTCTTGGGACAGGCGTCTTATACAATCGAAGCGTTTTTTCCAAAAACAGCCCATGTCATAAATTCAGGTTTTATTTAAAAATACCTTCACGGGATGGCGCCACCGGTAGTGCATTTATTCCTATTAAGATATTCCACAAAAACGGCCTATGTATCAAATAAACGAAGGTTAAAGATTTGCCGATTCCGCAAAAAGAGCCCATGTCTGTCGCCTTTCCGTCAAGAACATCCCATGTCAATGACAAAGGTTGTTTTTGCTAGAAATTGCAGAGGTGCCGCATATGAATTCTTTAATTGTTGTTTATATCTCGCCAAAGGCAGATGCGTGTAGTTTTTTTTCGTAAAAAAAAATGATACCCAAAACTACCAATTTTTTTTTCAAACGTTACCATTGCTTATGATTTAGAAAATTTCAAGCTATCTTTTAATATTTAGTTTTTCTCGTTTTCCTCAAAATTTTTTTTTTTACATGGGCTGTTTTTGGAAAAAACGCTTCAATTTGTTGGCGTATTTTGCATTATTTCACGAACCTTTGCAACAAGTTCTTCTGTTATTACAGATGGTCTTCTTGCTCCTTTTTTGTGTTATATAGAACCTGCTTCCCTAAACACAGCCACTGTTCTTTTCAGGCAATGATAAAAATCCCCAGCAATAAAAGGAACGTTAGGAAAATGTTCGTGAAAATCGTCCATGCATAAACCCGGATTGCATTGCCACTCACCATTAACTTACGCATTACTCTAACGCCGTTTCGAAAATACGCTTCAACCATGCATGTTTTGTGCATGCTGTTCCGTAAAGCCCATTATGTGAATTGTTCAAGAAATTGGAAAAATTAGCGATGAATTAAATAACTTGTAACGACTGTCAAAGATGACGGAATAACTGATTGATTGTTAATTCACAAACCCAACAGGTATTAAGCTGTACGGCTAAGCATTACGTCCTTAGATGCAAGGCCCTCTTTGATGCAAATAATTTTTGCTCGACCGATACAATTTGAACAACTTGAAAAATAAATTCCTTTCCCAGTTCTACCACATAATATTAGTGAACTAGTAATGTAAGTGTGAGGAGAAGAATATTTAAAATTGGAATAATGGAGTACTCCATATTCTTCTCTTCGTACTTACGTTACTAGTTCACTAATATGTGACCTTTCATCTACTCCTCATTTTAAATATTCTTCTCTTCACACTTACGTTACTAGTTCACTAATAAGTGACTTTTCAGCTACTCCTCATTTAATTATAAATAAACTTTTTACAAAATCTACCATTCGAATTTTAAATATTCTTCTCTCCTCACACTTATTGTGTTGTCTCATTAATAATATGACACTTACTGCTATGCTACCTTTATAACTTATTTTCTGCCAACATTTCACGAATGGCCTCTCGTTAGGTTTACCATTACGTTGAAAGTTTTTCCAAATACTTTGCTTGTTTCTTTCATCATCTAGTAGCTCGGTTAGGACTGTTTGCACCTATTGTATTCCTACATTTCTTATTCTATTCTCCTGATGATGAATGCATATGCATTCGAAACATGTAGAGAATTTACTCTTTAATAAACCTTGAAACTTATTTTAATATACCAGTGGAGGAAGACTTAAAGTGTCTTATTATTGTCCCTTTAAACATA
Source organism: Polydrusus pterygomalis (assembly GCA_963969555.1). NCBI lineage: Eukaryota > Metazoa > Arthropoda > Insecta > Coleoptera > Curculionidae > Polydrusus > Polydrusus pterygomalis. The sequence goes on from OZ018375.1 coordinate 125,707,909, forward strand.
CACTTCACTTAAAGTATGGACTATTTCTTCAAGTTAATGAAGTACCCAATAGTGCCCATATCTTGCACATTATCAAGAGTCAAATTAAAAATCTCCACCCTAAGGCAGGCACCAAATATTCCCACATTCATCAGAGTATACCTACTTATCATCAGGTACCTACCTACTTCAAAAACTGTTCAATTTGGTCTCTTGTCAAGATATTTGATTTTTTTTTGGGTTATTCGATTGGAATAATTCGACCACAGAGATGATGATTTCCAAACCTTCGAGTTTCTCCTGAAAATATGCCATTACTGTACTTTCAGTATATTTCTCCGAACGCCTTTCACTTTAAACTATTTCACAAACTTATTGTAAGGAATCTCATATTGTCTTCGGGAATTTCTGAGCAGCAACTTCTACTTGATTGTCCGCTTCATCTATATATCCTTAAATGGATCGATGCAACCATCGCTTTCTTTATATTTTCTTCCATTTCAAGCAAAAACAACAACAGCGTTTCAAACAACTGTTTTAAATTTCCCGTAAACAACTGAGCCAACAATGGTTATTAGGTTTTATTGACATACCTATTATGTCAACTTCAATAATTTTATATACGATGCTATTTAAACGTGGTTGCTTCCAATTTAAAAACAATCTAAAAATGTAATTTGTAACTGTTCTGTAGTGTTCCAGGGCCATGCTTTTAGAGATATATTATAATGTATTAGGTACCTCTGCAACTCTGCACACCTTACAATGTCGTATATTATTTTATTTAAAATTTACTTTGCTTTTAACCGGTTTCTAAAATAAATCTCTCATTGTTTATATTCACACAGTTTTAAGAAAATTGTATAAAAAACTTCAAAACTTCATAACTACAAGGCGACACTAAATTCGCAGGTTTTTCTGACATGGGTTTACTAAAGAGTCGATTCCTATTTTTATTATTTACTAGCTATATCCTGCGCGCGTTGCTACGCTACTTACTAAGATAAATTTGAAGGAAATACATTACACAAATATCCAGCATCCCGGCATCCGTTGCGCCACTTTTTTTTATGCCGAAACCTTCCTCCACCTGCACACAACAACTCACCAAATCCCGGCATGCGTTGCGCCACTTTTTTTTTATGCCGAACCCTTCCTCGGCCTGCACACAACAACACACCAAATTTTCATCGTTATCGGATAAATGGTATAGGAACGCATACGGGACATACAGACAGACAGACATTAATTTTTATATAGATTAAAGATTTGTGTTACATTCAGGTCCTGATGTCATCATGTTTTTTAAAATGATATAATGACCAAAAGTTAACGTTGAAATGTCGACTCTTTGGTGACGTCCATAGTACATTATAATTACGTCATATTTACGTACTTACATAGTTATAATTAGTCGGATGACGTCCAATGACCAAATATCTAACGTCATTTTTACAGCAGCTTGCTACCTGGACATATTATGGCGTCTAAAGTCACTTCGCTTCTCAGCCTTTATTCGTGGCTTTACGCCTCGTTTTCGCCCCATTGTTAGGTGGGATGTCTAGGTTTAATAGTTTACTTAGTTTATGTGCAGCCTTAGGTCTTTTTCAGATAGCGATACGATTTACCGCTTGAAGTGGCATTTCTCAGCGATATCGTAAACAGTTTAAATAGTTTTAGGAGAGTTTTGCACACGATAAAAATGCGACAAAAAAATGTAATGCTCCATAATATATTTTGACCATTCGCGATATATATCACTGAGAAATACCGCAATCGGTAAATCGCATCGCTATCACACCGTCTGAAAACGGTCTTATAGGCTCAATTCGGTTTCACAAAACCAAAGCAATTCTTTAATACACAAGTCAAGGAGTAAAATTTTACCACCACTTTAAATAACATATCATAAGGTCAACGTTTTTAGAGGGAAGAGGAAAAGCATTACGTTTTCGCGTTTATTTTAGTGCCATCGATTAAATAGAAGGAAAAGCTGGTGGAATAACATTTAAATATGAATTAAAAATTAGAATGATCATAATTAAGAGTTAAAAAGTTGCACGGTAAGTAAGATGTAACAAGAGATTATTTACTTATTATTTCTGTTATTAATCAAGGCCCAATAGGCCATATTATAGGTTTTATGAGGTGATAATAAAAATAGTTCGAAATTCGTTTAAAATAATTAAAACAGCTGATTTATAATTTGTCATGATTTCAATATTAGTTTGCCTTTTTTAATGGTGCTAAAACTTGCAGATGGCTTTAATATTTCCCATCGCGACACTGGATAGAGGTCAGCTTTAGAAACGGTTTGTGGTTTATGTTGTGTATTAAGCACGCACGTGTCCAACCGTTTAGTTTGATAAATAGCTGACTGGTGGCAGTGTTAGCAGAAATTTGCTACCATAATGACGGCATCGTTAAATTTTCGGAGACGTTAAAGAGGTTTCATCGTTTATTAATTAATAACGAACTATAGATTCATCGCTTTCGGTCTCAAAATGAAAAGTAATTTTTTTTATTATCTATTTTTAAGAAAGTATGTAAATAGTATCGAAATATTTTAAATCTATTAATTTTGCACACAATGTGTATGATTTGACTCCTGCCGGGGTAACTGGGCCGTAACAAGCCTGGTACCCCAACAGCATTTTACTTCAAGCTAAATGGTAAGCCAATCTACCTTATTTTATTAAATTTCATTTGCTACATTCCCCTTTTTTTATCGTTTACAGATGCTTTGACTTTTACGAAAAACAATTTTTTCTTGTTTCTTTCCCTCCCATTTCACCACTTTTACATGTCTCTGACAAAGTTTAATGAAACTTAAGATTTTTCATTACTTTTACCTAAATGATTTTCACAAAGTCTGTTAAAACTCCCTAATTTTTCTTTTACTCTCTTCATTTTTCTGCCCAAGACAGGGCCTTTGCACTAGCCCTTGACTTTCCAGTATGCTGAAGTCTTGTCGGTCCTCTGACTATTCATTTTTTACACCTCGTGTAAAACATTGAAAGCTCCATTACGGCTCAATCACACTTATTATTTTCTCTATTGCTTAACAACATGAGCATTGTACTATTTACTTTGTTTTCCTGATGATGAGGGTTTCTACACTCGAAACATGTTGAATTATTATGAATTACTCTGGTTTCGCCTAGTTTTTTAATAAACTTGTGCAGAAATACTTTGTGCTTTTCTTTTTTCTATAAATTAAGGCGTTTTCAAAGCGAATGGTATTCGCATTTTGCACACTATATAAATGTTCGTTTTCCATTTGTGCAGTGTGCTTTATATAGGTACCTACCTTGATACTATTAATAGTAGGTATCATTGGTATAGCTACCACCGAGATGTAATATAAGAAGAGAAAACATTCCATGCATCAAAAAGCATTTATTTGTTCACAATAATTTTATACTTTCCACCATTGTTTTTAAGCTAAAAAACACAACCTGGAATAACCTCACTTACCGCCGAAATATTAATCCAGAATTGAAGTAGTCGGGTCTCTTACACACCACGCACTGGGGAATCATTATTGTAAATAATAATAAATAGCACTAGATGGATCTGTTTCAAAAAAATACTAAATATTAATCGAAAAACGCAATTGATCACAAACACAGCGGCCCAACACTGTATCGTTAGATAAAAAATTAATATCAAAAATTCTGCGTCACTCGTAGTAAAACGTTCGTTCAGCATTGCTATTGTGATTACCCTAAAACATTATAATTTGATATCTTAAAGAAACTATAAATAATTTGATTAGTTGAAAATTAAAAAAAAAACATATATTTAGTAAGTACCTATACAGTGTGACCAGTAAAAGTCCGCATCATACGGGATTTTTTTTTATTAATAGCTTTATTCAAAGTTTGACTTTGGCATCAAGTCTGTTCGATCAAGATGAAAATTAAGCAAAAAAATAGTAGTCACATGATTCGCATTATCTGTCAAATTTTAATTTTTTCCAAAAAATAATTCAAAAGTGGGGTTATTTCTGAAAATATCGAAAAAGTTATTAGAAAAAGTTTTTTTTAATCCAGTTTCTAGCCCAAATGCATAATTACAGCTGCATAAGATAATTTTTATTTTTTACCCACCACTAAAATTTATTTTCCACTTAATGAACACTTTACTGATGATACTGTGTTCTTTTTGTCTTAATATTAAGGTGTATTACTTTCAGACACAAACTACGTTTTCAAAAATACTTATTTTATGAAGTTACCTTATACAGGGTCAAAAACAAATATTTGCATCACATGCGATCAAATTTTAGGTAATTGCCCAATTTTGATTTTGTAGAAAAACACACATTTAATATAGTGCTACTTTAAAGAAAATGTATCTGAAATAAAGCATTGTCAAAACTAAGAAGTTTTATGTAGGTTGCGTCGTTGAGTCTAATATTTTGCAAAAGTGGTGCAATTTACAAAATATGGGTAAAAAAACAAAATTATCTTATGCATGTGGGATAGAAACTGCATTTAGAAAAACGTTTTCTAATAACTTTTTTTGATACTTTCAGAAATAACCCCACTTTTGAATTATTTTTTGGAAAAAATTAAAATTAGACAGATAATGCGAATCACGTGACTACTATTTTTTTGGTTAATTTTCATCTCGATCGAAGCAGAACTTGATGCCAAAGTCAAATTTCGAATAAAGTTATTAATAAAAAAAAATCCCATATGATGCGGACTTTACTGGTCACACTGATTATTTTTACACGTCACAAATGCATCCAATATAATTAATAAAACCTTCGTTTTTAAACACACGAGGTAGATTTAGGGCAATCAGCAGAATTGATTTCTGTTAAAAATGCTCTCTGATCGGGACAAAATGTTAACACTTTGGTCTCCTGGTATAATACATGTTAGCGCAGACTGTCAAAAAAATAGAGAACATTATACATTATATTGATAGGATCCTTTGTGATGTCGCATGTGCTTGATCACGCAGTCCAATGGCCACTTTATTTTCGGTTTAAAAGAAGTTAATACTTATCACTTGTAGTATTTTGTGCTGTTTAAACCGTTACTTTATAGTAAGAACTATTTTTGCTTTACTAAAATGGGTTATATTGAATCACACAAAATCGAAATTTTCATGATGATTGTCTTTGGCGACAGATCGCGTACTCAAGCAGAAGTAGTAGCTTTATTTTATAAATCACACCCCGATCTACCACCAATTTTCCAAGGCATCATCAGCAAAATTGATAGACGTTATAGTGAAGTAGAGGCCACGTCAGGGAGATACCAAGAATAGGGCAACCTGAAGTAATGGATGAAGACACGCAATTAAACGTTTTGCTTGGTCTTCAAGAAGATCCTATTACTTCACTTCAGCAACTTGCAAGAGAAAATAACATAAGCCATAGGTACGCCTGCATTCAAGTTAGTGAAATCATGTCAAAGGGGTACTTATAAAATGTTAATGGTATACAAGAGTTACTGAAACATAATCCGGACCGCCGCCGCCGTCTTATTTTTGTAAAATGATGATAATGCACTTGATCAGCATTTAGTAAATTAAAATGGATCCTTTTTACCTCAGACCAAGCACACCAAGCTTTTTACAGATGAGTATACTTATGTACTAAATGGTGAAGTTAATAAAAATAAATGTCGGTATTGGTCCGCAAAAATGCCTCACTAAATGCGGGAAGCACACACCCAGCTTCCGCATAAACTTAATGTTTGGGCAGGTGTGATTGGCGACCGCGTCATTGGGCAAATATTCCTTAAAGGTGACTTGAATAACCATACGTATCTTGGTTTTTGCAAGGAGAAATTATTCCAGCTTGAACTGTTTTATTTCCTCACCATGCAGAAGCAGATCTTTATGATGATCGAGTATGGTTACAGCTGCATATGGTGCTTTGCCTCAATACGCCATAAATGTTCAACAATATTTACGTGAAGATTTTAAAATTTGCTGGATAGAAAGAAGGGGTACTATCATGGGCGCCGGAAGGATCCAATATAGGGGGGGGCAAGCAGTGGCATAGCCAGAATATTAGTTTTGAGGTGAAGCGCCGCAGGCCAATCGGCGAAGGCGAAAATTTTTTTGGGTGCCACGCCCAAAAACCTTTATTTGGAGAATCAAAAAAAATTTCAAAATAAAAAAATACCTATGCATATTTAAAGAAACTTGTAGTGAGTTATACAAATACACTAATATAGGTAATATAAAACAGATATTATACTTGTTAAACAAAAACTTCTTCATGAAATAAGCATAATTAAGCAAAAAAAATATTAAAAATAAGGTATATTTTTTATTTACTTAAAAACAAAAATTAACCATAAACTAAAAGCACAACATATTTTTTGCCTAAAACTAAACCATAATTCATCCCCTGTTTTGACAAAATATATTGATTATTTCATATATCAATGTGGATTTTTTGATGAATACCTATTAAAGCTAAACTTGCACCTACTCTCTTCGCCTGAATGGTTTCTCAGATATGTTTTTAATCTTTTTAAAGTGGAAAAAACTTCTTTCTGCTGAAGCTGTAGTTACTGGGTGGATGACTTGTTATTTTATTTGGCGCGATACTGATAGTGTTGCCGTCAAAGAATTTTTATGTTGCCCAATTATATTTTATATATTTATAAGTTCTTTTTTTTATTTCGGTAAGGGGCCCCGGGTCCCCTGCACCCCCCCCCCCCCCCCCCCCGCCTGGCTACGCCATTGGGGGCAAGTAAAGATAAATTGAAACTTTTATATTTTTATTGTCAAAAATACATACATACGGTTAACTTAACCTAAAGTAACATTAAAAATATACACCCTATTATAATTAACACTTTTTTATGTATCTAATGGGAGAAAAGTAATAGGAGATTTCTCCTGTTTTGGGAAAGTCGATTTATTGCTTTTTCAATAATAACGTTTTTATTTTTATTTACAAATTCTCGATGAACGCTAAGCATACAGAGAGCAGAAAGTCTTTCCTCAGACATGGTTGATCTCAACCAGGTTTTTACACGACGGAGGGTACTAAAAGATCTTTCAATTGTTGTACGAACATGTAGCGATGCAGTGTTGCCCAGATTTACATAAACTCACCGTAGTAAAGATTTTAGCTATTGGGTGTTATTAAAATAGTATAGTATTTTGCTTTGATAAAGTCAAAAAATCGGATATTTAATTTTCTAGGGGGGGGCAAGTGCCCTGCTTTGCCCCCCCCTTCCGGCGCCCATGGGTACTATTGAATGGTCGCCACGATCGCCGGACCTTAATCCTCTAGATTATTCCCTTTGGAGTTAAAATTCAAAGTTTACGTAACAAAACCAGAAAAACTAGAGGAACTTAGGCGACGGATATGATGCATAATATCTAGAATCAATTTTATTTTAGATTAGGGGTTTGTCAAGAAAAAAAAAATGGGCAACATTTTTAATCATTTTTACAATAAAACAAATTGCGTCTACATTACCGAAATGCAATTTAAATAGTGGATCGTATTCCATTTTTTATGTCATTTTCAACGAGCTATCACAATCAAACTTTTACATTAAAAAAAAAAAGTTGCGGGCGGTTTCTACCCCCAAAAGAGGGCTAAATTTCATGAAGACACGACACGAAAAAAGTGTGCCAAACTAAAAATAAACGCAGCCGTAGTTCTGTATTTTTTCAACAATTTAAAAGGCTGTCTGTCTAATACTGAATTTATTTCAGTTAAAGATTCCACCCTGTATAATAGTATAGACGACTACATGAGATAATTTGTGTTGCTCGGATTTATAAGAAAATCTACTAAATTTACAAATGTATATTTTTAAGTATCTACTATTGCCAGACATAATAAATGATTGTAAGATCTTAGAACGAAACTTACTTATTATAATTAATGACTTCTTACATTTATAACTGATTTACATTTATTTGTTCTTCGGATAGAATTGTTTGGGCGCCGGAATCGTTTACCATGACTGCATCTTAAAACGTTTACATTTTTTGCACTCAGATATAAGTTTGTGTTTTTTTGTTAAACGATGCTGTTAAGGATGCATTAAAACTGCTTTTTAGAATATGACAATTTCCCCTCGCTTCATCCCATTATTACCTTTTTGTATAAAGTTGTGTCAGTTATCCAAAATGTTTGCCAAAAGTAACAAAGGCAATTAACACCAAAGGGACTTTTAATTACTATCATAAATGATCAAATCCATTAGCATGAGAATGCGGATTAACTCATTAACCTTTTCATCCCTCTATTTGTTGAATATTATTCTACCCTTGTTGTTCCTTCTTTTCTACCTTCGCTTTATATTGCACTTACTTACTAGGCTTAAATATCCGACCCATCATCTGTTTAAGTTATAAAAGCAGGTATCAGCTAGTTTTAACTTAATAGTTTTTGGGTTTCCGTAAAAGGGAAAATTTATTCGGACAGATTGTTATGTTTCCTCGCAGATTTTGTAGATCCCTTTGGAACTTATTTAGCCAACAAATTTATATTTAGATAAATTTAGGACAGCATTTGTGTTTTCGTGCCTTAACCGGGTGCGAAGTACAGAAGTACGTATTTATTTTTATTTAAAAAAATATCGTGTCCAAAACTTACAGGCAAATTTATAAGATAAAATTTTCGGTTTATGGTGGACAATTGGAACTGATGCATGTGAATAAGTTTAGGAAATATATATGTGTTTCTCTTTTTTATAAATATACCATTATGGGAAACTTTGATAAATGGCCATTCTGCCTTATGCTTATACTTTTAAGGTGAATTATTGTATTATACAGGGTGTTATTTAAGTACGGGGCCAAACTCCAAGGGGTGCTTCTTTAAGTGATTTTAAGAAGAAAAGTTCATATACACATGGGTACGAAAATGCATAGTTTTTACGATACAGGGTGTCAAACTTTTAAGAAAAAATTGGATGTTCGTAAATATCTCAATACTCTTTCATTCGATTTGGTTGAAATTTGGCAATTCTGTTTGTAATAACAAGAGGATAATGTAGCCTCAATTATATTAAAATTATTAAGTCCAGTGGCGTCACGGAAGACAGTCTAACTAATATTTTTGACAAAAAAAATGCGCGCCACTGACTTTTTTAAAATTATGTATTTTTCTAGAATTAAGCAAGTACAAATACAACTCTTTTATCTCTTGAGTTTTTTCATATCTGGCTTTGTTTTCGAGAAAAAACATAAAAACCACTTGATTGCTTGTCCCCGGGAAAATAAGCGTAAAAAATTTAAACTACTTACCAAACTATTAAGCAATTAAAATTACACGAGTCCTCTTTTGAAATTTTTTTTGCACAGAATAAAACTGGGTTCGATAAAAGAAATAAACATAAACAACTGCCTAACGGTATTTATTATTGCGATGTTTACTTATGTATTTCACAGAAAATAAGACGAAACCTATAATAGTTGCTGAAAATGCCCTCCTTCAACTTTAATGCAAGCATAGGCTCGTCTTAACATTGATTTCCGAACTCGTCGAAATATTCGCGGCGTATGTGTCTTATCTGATCGCATGAATCCCGTATCCTTTGGGTTAGTTCTTCTTCAGTGTTGACTGGAGTTTTGTAAACGAGAGACTTTAAATGCCCCCAAAGGAAAAAATCTAAAGGATTTAAATCCGGTGATCTGGGTGGCCATGCCTGTGGACCTGCGCGACCTATCCAGTTTTCTCCATAAGTTGCATCAAGAAATTGTCTTGCTACTATGCTAAAGTGGGGTGGAGCCCCATCGTGCATAAACCACATTGCTCTTCTTACTACCAGTCGTGGGACATATTGTAAAAGTCCAGGTAAAATAAATTCCAAAAAATTACGATACTCTTGACCATTTAATCTCGGGGGTAAAAAATGAGGTCCAATGAGAAAATCACCTACAATACCAACCCAAACATTCACGGAAACTGGTGTTGATAATTAGTTTCTGTAACCGCATGGGGATTTTCTTCTGCCCAGACATGATTATTATGAAAGTTCATAATGGAATTTCGGGAAAAACACAAATACACGATAGAAATCTCGGAGATGCTACACGTTGTTGCAAAAGCCAAGTACAATAAACAACTCGTTGGGTTTGTTCGGGTTTGTTCGGGTTTGTTCGGCAAATAACGCTTGAACACGTTGTATGTGATAAGGATACAGTTGATTTTCCCTTAAAATCTGCCATACAGTAAAGTGGGAAATGTTTAATTGTTCTGCAATTTTGCGTGTACTTGTATCAGGGCTACGTTCAACTTCATGTAGAACTGCTTCCTCCATCTCCACTGTTCTTATTGTGGCAGGTCTCCCAATTACAGCAGTCGACCTTTGAAAGGTGCCTGATTTGCAGAGCCTTTCATGTATTCTCACAAATGTTGTTCTATTTGGTACAATACGATGTGGATATCTTTCTTGATAAATGCGCACAGCCTCTGTGGAATTGCCTTGGGCCATTCCATAAACAAAATGCATATCGGCCATTTCTGAATTGGTAAATTGGACTATTTTACAATAATTAATAATTTTATAATCTTAAAACACTTCAAATAATTACTTGTCACTCTTTTAAGTTATGACATTTATGTAAAAATCAAATTAGCTTAATTTCCCGGGGACAAGCAATCAAGTGGTTTTTATTTTTTTTCTCGAAAACAAAGCCAGATATGAAAAAAACTCAAGAGATAAAAGAGTTGTATTTGAAGTTGCTTAATTCTAGAAAAATAGATTATTTTAAAAAAAGTCAGTGGCGCGCATTTTTTTTGTCAAAAATATTAGTTAGACTGTCTTCCGTGACGCCACTGGACTTAATAATTTTAATATAATTGAGGCTACATTATCCTCTTGTTATTACAAACAGAATTGCCAAATTTCAACAAAATCGAATAAAAGAGTATTGAGATATTTACAAACATCCAATTTTTTCTTAAAAGTTTGACACCCTGTATCGTAAAAACTATGCATTTTCGTACCCATGTTTATATGAACTTTTCTTCTTAAAATCACCTAAAGAAGCACCCCTTGGAGTTTGGCCCCGTACTTAAATAACACCCTGTATAGTATCTTAGTACTCCACTTTGTAGTCTACATTTTACATTTTTTACATTTTGTGCAGTGTGTATCAGCCAAATGGAATAAATTCATTCAATAATAAATACATGGGGGCATGTCCGAAAAAACGCTCGGACACGTCGATTGGTATTTCTAAATTGTAGACATATATTTCCTGTACGTACCTATAATATCCTATACCTATCTTAACTGTCTCGGAGATATTAAGCGTTCTCAGATTTATTGCAAAAATTAACAACATACTCAAAAACTAATAAGTAACTGAAGCGTGGAAATTCAAAAGCGTCTAAGTGCCGGATGGCCCAAATTTGGGATATCATTAATTTTGCAATCTATGTGCCAAAGGTAATAACATACAAAAGAGTCTAAGTGCCTTACTCACTATATTGATATTAAATACCCAGTTAAAAGATGGCGCGGCGTCTAAGTTGGGTAGGCAATTATAGGGAAGAACCGTCTAAGTGCCAATGCATTACACATGCTCCAATGGTATTTTTGAGGATATTATTTTATTATTAGTCGAAATGAGCGAACACGTGGAAGATGTGCCTCAAAAGATCATGGTAAAAAGAAGAAAAAAGGGTACTGAAAGTGTTAAGAAAGAAAAAAAACCTCTCCTAGAATGCAAAAATCGAATCTCCGCTGAAAAAATTAAAAACTTTGAGGATATGCTAGAATATATACCTTTAAAATATTTAAGTTATTGGGAAAATTTGATTGATGACGCCAAAAACCAAAATAAGTAGTAACTTAATCTAAGTTCGTGTTTAATTTTATCTTTCTGGATGTATATTTAGTTGGGACATAGACGTTTTTAAACATATGTTAATTTGGTACTTAGACTGTTTCTTCGTTTTATCAGTTTGGTATTTTTTTGCAACAAAACTATTCTCCTATTTAAAGTTTTTTGACATGTTTTGTACTTTAAACACTTATTACTAATTAATAAAATAGTTTTCACTTTCATATATACTTGTTTTTTTATTCATTACAAGAAAAACCTAAATAACTCAACAATAACTTTTTGGCACTTAGACGCTCTTGAATTTCCACGCTTCAACTATGTTTATTTCTTGATAATGTAAAAAACAAAAAAAAATGTAGGAGATGTTGAAAATGCTTGCCGCAAACGTCTTGGCAACATCCTAATCTTAAATAGAAATTTCTTCTAATGTTACTGAACATCTCAGGCGTGACCGATCTAATCGCAAGCATTATTCGTCTTCTAACAATATTTTTGACATAGCCCCATAAGAAAAAGTCTAATGGCGTCAGATCAGGTGACCGTGCTGGCCATTCCATCGATCCACGCCTCCCTATATCCACCGATTTGAGACTACTCTGTTGAAGTAGGTACTGCAGGACATTGCAGGTAATGGGCGGTGCTCCATCTTGCTGAAACCATATCATACTCGCTGATGGGTTTGCTGGATCAGGATATAAGTTTGTCAAAGTTGACAAAACATTATTTTGGAGCAGTGCTAAATAATTACCGCCATTTAAATTGCCATTAATTAAAAAGGGACCTATGATATGATCTCCAACTATTCCTGCCCAAACATGAACCTTTTCAGGATATTGTATAATATGTACTTCTCGGTTTCAGTGAGGATTTTTCCTAGACCAATAGCAGCAATTCTGACGATTAGCCATGACCGTGAAGTGTAAAGGTGCACTCATATCAGAAAACAAAACATCTTCTAATTGGATCACATTTTTATCTAACATTGCCATAATTTGTTACGTTCTCCGATCAAAATCGTCTTCCATGAGCTCATGAGTTATATCATTTTATAGGGATACATTTTATTTTTTTGTTATGTTCGAATAATCGATGAATGGCTAACATCGAACATTAGGGCTATTTTTCGACTAGAAATATGTGGGTTTTCCTCTAACTCAAGCATAATATCTAATTTGGTATCATCATCACTTATTGCATTGGCAGCTATTTTTTTTATCTGCTTTACATGTCCAAGCTGGCGAAACTGCTTTTCTATTATACTAACATTCCTTTCAGTTATAAGCGGCAAATTTGGAAATTTTTCATGAAATAAGCGAGCAACTTCCATTTGTGTCCGTGTTTTATCTCCATAACCAATTATCTGTAGAATTGGTATTTTGTGCGTTTTTGCTAAATAAACCTTTTCTGATATGCAGTTAACGATATTCAAACGACTATAACACTGACAACTACTGTCATGCAGACAGACAACAATTTGCTAAGGTCAGGAGTTTTAAACAAAAGTGAACCAAACTATATAAGTACCTATTTATACCTTTTTTTATTTCATATCAGTAAAAAGAAACGCTGAAATGCAATAAATCTAAAAACACTTAATATTTCCGTTGTTGTACATGAAATGTCTAAAATTTTGTGAAGAATCCCAAAATTTAATAATATATATGCATTGAAAATAAAGTTGGTATTGCATGGCCACTGTTACATGACACACCCTGTATAAAAAGTTTTTATTGAAAAAAATGCGCAACTAGAAATAGATATACCAATCGACGTGTCCGAGCGTTTTTTCGGACACACGCCCCTATGCATTTATTATCGAATTTATTCCATTTATCTGATACCCACTGTATATCTTTAACATTAAAAAATTTAAGGGCGGGGGTCAAAATATAGCCAATGACCCTGTATATTTATGTACGATGGTTTATTCCTTCCAATGTGTGCCATTTTTAACTATATCTATGGATTTGTCAATTTAAAAATATATATTCAGTAGTTTTTGAACCATTTGCAATATTCCAGACTTTTTTGACGCCCTGTATAGCTACGCATAATAATACATTATATTCTGTAGAGTCACTTAATTGCAGTCGATCAGCTAGTTAACTATATTAGGTATTTGTTCATTCTGTCATAATATTAATAAATTTTTATAAACTTGGCAAATCTCTCGTTCCGAATTTTAACAAAAGAATAAAAATGCAAGTAAATCTGGTTGCCTACACACCAGTTCGATATTTTACTCTACTGGGAAAGTTCCCTCTTATATTGAATTCCAGTCGACCCTCTGTGTAGTGAAAGTGAACGCAAGTATACGCACTGACGAAGGTTTAATTTGGAATCGCCAGATTCAAACCGAGGGGGAAAACGACCAGAGCCGCACTGCCAAAATTTATGAGTTTTATGCATGAATTCAAAAAGATGTTTATCGATATGATTTATTCGATATAGTAACCAATTCTATAAGCCCTATACAGAATGTATACCCGATTTAAATTGAACGATATTCTTTAATGATAGAAAGTGTCACATACCTTATAAAAAAATATTAAAAAGTCGCATTTAAAAGTTTACTTTACTTACGTTGTCGTGATGTAAGTTACTTGTTTTCAACTTACAGCGATGCTTAAAGATATTATAGAAGAGTGACATAAATCCCCGTTTAGTCCGCCGCGCGGTGCAAGGAGATAAAATGTCTAAAAATTAGTTTTCTTTACAATGTTTTAACTATAAAGAAACATCATAGTAATAAGAGACATGCTGATTAATGATTTGGATAGAAGTAGGTATGTACCTAATCAAATATGAAAGCAGTCAATTTAAATGTCAAATCCGTCTTCTGGAAAAGTGCGTTGTATTATAAATTTGTGACGACGAAATTATCTGCCTAACGCCTGTACAACCTAATCTTGTATTCGTCAAAAATAGGTTTTTGTTTAAAGGAAATCATTAAAGATAAAGGTAGAAGGCGAAATTATACTATACATATATATGAAATAGTTCCAAATTCATGCTTACTTTAAAAAATAATGCCTATATTGATTATGAGCAAATTACCTATTTGTATAATAAAAATGTATTAGCCACGCCATGGAATTATATGCTTGCGTGTGCAATTCCCGCTGCTTGACAAAAATTTTTTAATACTTTTTAATTAATATTATGCTGTAGATTATGATTATTATTTTCATAAACAATATCCAATAAACTAACCAAAATGCTGTGTTATTTAGGGATATCAAAGCTGAATTTTTTGGAACTCTGTCTCTTTTATAAGATAAAAAGATGGTCTTCTTTATCTTGTCTCAGCCAGCATATTATACAGTATGCCCTAGCCATCGTACATAAATATTGTTTATATATGTATAGATGGGATCACATGAAAGTAGGTATACTATAATAGTGTATAGTAATACACTATTATAATAAACAGAAGATACAAGTAGTGCTAGAGTTAGTACTAGTAAGTAGCTATACAACCGCAAAGTATTACATCGATGTAAAGTGATTCTTTACATCCCACTACAAGATTATTTTGTGTCTGTGAAGACAAAATATACATTTCTTTAAGCATCGACGGAATAATGTGACGTACCTGTCGCGTTTTCAAATTTACTACTCTAAGAACACCGTTTAGGGTTTTTTTCGCTGTTGCGTAATCAGTTGCCGCTGTTGACAATTGCGTTCGGGCTAGCTATAAATTATTGCCATAGGGACGGCGACTTCTGTGTCTCCTAGGCGCTCCTCAACAAACTAGTACAATAGTTCGAACACGATCGCCAACTGCGGCAACTGATCGCACTAGCGAAATAAATGACATATTTTGATTACAGGGATATAAACATTAGTCTATACAAATTAATTGGCTAAGTATACTCACTGTGTTATTGAAGAATGACGGAAAAATAGTATAAATTAACTGAATTTTAAGATATCTGGTATTTTGTATTGTTGTTCGGATTTATAAGAAACGCCTTAAGTGTTTAAATCTTGCTTCAGCTTTCCATTTGTAATATGTAGTTATATCCTCTTGCTCAGTGGCGGATTCAGAAAAAATTGACAGGGGGGGCACTTACTTGTTATCTTGGGGTGCACGAAAAGCCCGCTGCGGACGAAACGCGCCGCAGGCGAAAATTTTTAAAGACCACGCCCAAATTTGGTCAATAATTTTTAGTAAATATTTTAAAAATGTATGATTACCTACTTATTTTATTGAAAATGAAATAAGATAAAAAAAATTAAAAAAAGGCCAATTTATTTTTCATTAGCGGGTACATTGTTTAAAAGTAAAGTTCAATCTTCTGGTTTTATTTCCAGCAAACTTATCAATAACAATAAAGTCCCTAGATCTACACTTTGTGATCTGTGTCAAGTTAATTTCGGGTTTAGGTCTTCCCTCAATTTTAATTTAAATTTTTTGCTCAATACTTAATGAGCTAAAATTGTTTCTCAAATATTCCACATTCATAGCCGTTTTGGCATGTTTATTTTTATTAAAATAAGTCCTTACTACCCCAAAATAATACACTTTCTTTGTAAACAAAACCACAGATTACAGTTTTCTGTAACAAAACACAAATTCTAAAATCCTAAAATGTATGCTTTTTATCTAACGTGCTTTTACGCCATCTTTTCGCTAATTATCAAACCACGTTGAAAACCTGATTTTCAATATCCATTTCTAAATGCTGTAAAGTTTTGGCATCAAAAAAATATTTGGTTGTTACAGTACAATGCTTTGTCACTGTGTTTGAAATTTTGGGTGTTGCGCTTAGGTTGGTTCGTGCGAAATTATTATGACAGGGGGGGCACGTGCCCCTGTGCTCCCCCTCTAAATCCGCCACTGCAGTCTTGCTTAAATAACAACAATACAACAGCCGTATTAACTAAATGGGTCTAAATTTAAAACAGTCTTAAATTGACTGTTCTAGGTTTCAATTGACAAGTGTAATAAGTCAACAAAGGAGATATTTTTTTGGCTTGTCTTGAAATTCTTAAAGAAAATAGATTTTTATAGGTACTGTTTCCTTTAGTAGAACTAAAACTATTTTGATTTTGGTAACAACATCCCGGTAAAAGTATTTATTGGCAAAACGTTCCAATTGCAAAAATCAAATAAAAACGCGAAAACGTTATATTGACGTATTGAAAAAATAATAGCTATTTATGATATAAGTGTGAAAATATCTCGTTTAAGGCACTAATATGAATTGCAAAACTTGCATCGCTCGTTCCGCAAATTTTCATATGTGCCTTAAACGAGTTTTTTCTACGAGCGTGTGAAAAGTTAACTTTTCACCCGGCGTGTGAAAAGTAATTTACTTTTCACACTAGTGCGTTAAAGTAAAACTTTTTACACGCTCGTAGAAAAACACATTTTGGAGACTATATTATTATGGTCTAAATATGTTAATGGATTAAATTTAAAACTCCTTAGTGAGTGAATACGGGTGTTAAATTCTAAAAACAACAACAATCCCACTGTTGAGACTGTCAGAAGTTAATACATATCCTAATAAATCACTATTTCTCATTATGTAACGAATATTTTTATTAACTTCTTTGTAGCACTGAAACCGTTACAACTTAAAGCGCACTGAGAATATGGAGCGTCTCAATGCGTCCCTGGCTTAAATGCCATCAACGTCGTAGCGTAGACCTTGCGTTTCGTTTCGTTCTCGTCTCAACGTCGGGCGACAGCAACTATACCTACCCGAGCCTGACCCGACGACGCGTATTAGTCCGCCTTGTCAATTCTTCACATTGCCTAAAATTTTATTAAAGTCTTGAAATAAACCAAATTTGTGCTAGTTTTTACGCGTTAAAACGCCAAAATGGCGTTTACGGGGGACTCTAAGGCCCCCCTGAGGACTGTGAAGAGAGTACAGTTTGGTATTCTCAGTCCAGATGAAATTGTGAGTGAAATTGTGTTTTGTTGTGAAATGTGTTCAAAGCATACGTTGTGTTTCTATATTTCCTGTTATACCTTTTCCCTGAAAACGTTTTAGATCCGTTATTTATTTATTTTCTCTCATAGTTAATTCAGTTTATGTAAAAACTATATCTAATAAGTACTAAATAAACGACCCTAACCATTCTATAACTTGTTTTGGCAAAAATAAAATCTAACCTCGAACAGTCGAACGAAACTCAACCAAACATCGGTATAGGTTATCTCTGTCATATATTTACCGTGTGGCATATGTTTCGCTCTGTTTTTCGATGTCATCTGTCAGCGATTGCTAATGGCGGCCATGATATAGAGATAAACCGCTAATTTGTTACGTATTTCTCATAATACTTATAGGAATGAAATGGAGCGACTGTGGTAAAAATAAACGAATCTAATGTTTTTTAAAATTTTATTCTATTTGTTAATAGCTTTTATATGGACAATACAATAAAATTAGCACGTTATTGTAAAAATAACTGCATAGGTAATATGCCATTAAATTTGTCTAACTTCTATTATATTATAATGTTATACCTACCTATAAACCTATTATTAATCATCTGCTAATAAAAATATATTTTTTGCATTATTTGATTTGACCTTTCTAATTAATATCTACCCCATTGTTATTGTTGATTGAAATACCTAAAACTAATTGACTTAAATGTTTTTTAAATTTCAATCATAGGTGTTGTATTGAATGTTGAATGTTATTTTTTTAAGCTGTCCTAATATAAATAGAAAGCTACTTTAAAAAAAAAACAGTTTTATTTTAATTTAGATTGTTATCAATCATACCTTATTAATAAATTAATCATTTGCTTAAGTATTTCTGTATAATAATTTAAAAATGAAGTTTAAATAAGTAAAATTTGACAGCTTTTAATAATTTATTATTTGAGATAGGTAGTGAAGACATCAATATATAAAAACAAGTCTGTACATGCGTCCAGTTTAAATAGATAATTTCAAAAACAATACAACCTACCTACTAAAACAACTAGATTTGGCTACCAAATTCTCTCAATTAACTTTTTTAAAACGATATAGGCAGGCAGAGGTACATAAAAATCGCTTTTAAATTGCTAGAAATACAGGGGCGGCGGTCGGTTTCCAATCATTTTTTATAGCCCCCCTACCCATTATTTCGCTTATTGAAATACTATGGTAGTACCTGCCATCCTAATCTAAATGAAGTTGGTCACAATTTGGCGAAGGCAAATAAAATACGACATTCGTAAAGTCTTGTGTTCAGTCGCTGATTCAAATTAAATTCTAAAATTATTATTTATTGCAAACACTAGTGAAGCATTGGTCATTTTATTATCTGATCAATAAGTATACCGTTTATTTGTCATTTTTTCCAAAAAGCAGCCAAATAACCGTGTTTAGCCGTTACCCACAGTTTCAAGTTTAAAAAAAATTAATTGAAAAATTAATAAAAGCATAAAACGAAATTTTGATAAATTTTCGTTTAAGTATTTCTTTTTCATTAATTTATAAATACAACTTTTTTAACCCACCACTGTAGCTGATTGTACCTCCAAAGAGTAGGTATTTGGCCGATTTTTGGATAGAATGAAGAAGTAATGAAATATTGATTAAAAAACGAAATGGCGAAGGCGTCACATACCGGTAACATAGGTTATTTTTTGTTAGGTAGGTATACGTTAGGCTTATTTGTTTTGGTTCACATCAAGGCTAATTTTCAGTCTATTTTTTGCCATAAAATGATAAAAAACCGAGAAAAATGTAAACTTACACACAGAAAAAAGCTGCAATAATATCTATAAATAGGTACCTACCTAATACATCTGATTAAAATAAGTTTGAATGTTAAAACATCAGAATCGACGTAAAATTTGACAGAAAAATATAACTTGATTTCTTTTAATTTGAATCTAAAGACAACTGCAATTAAAGGTACCTACCTAGCGCTTTACATGATCAGTCTTGGCCAATTTGGTTTTTTAATTTTTGACTAAAATTTCGTTTCTTTACCAATTTATTTGTAACAATAACAATGTTTTTTAACAAAATTATTAAGCTTAAAAAAAAACGCATGTAACCATCATTTACAGTTTTCGAGGTCCCCATGTACCCACAGGAGTTTGTAGTACCCTGATATTAAAAGTTTACCATAAAAAATTATTTTAGTTTGTAAGGATATTACTTAATTAAGTACAAGACTTTAAAAATTTTATAACTTTTTTTAGAGACGTATGTCAGTCACAGAAGGTGGTATCCGCTACCCCGAGACAATGGAAGCGGGCCGTCCAAAAATTGGCGGACTTATGGATCCCAGACAAGGCGTCATCGATCGACAATCAAGATGTCAAACGTGTGCTGGAAATATGACCGATTGTCCTGGACATTTCGGACATATCGAATTGTCGAAACCCGTTTTCCACATTGCATTTATTACGAAAACGATAAAGATATTGAGATGCGTTTGTTTTTATTGCAGTAAAATGTTGGTCAATCCTGTAAGTATAAAACATTATTACGAGAGTTTCTAGGTAGGTATAGGGTGTCCCAAAAGTGCGATGAAATATGTTGGGCCTTAAAGGTCATAAGTAGGGGTGTGCAACAAAATCGATTATTCGATTGGAGATCATTTTTTTATCGATTAATCGAAAAATCGATTATTAATAGAAAACAAACTGTTTTTTGATTAATCAAAAAAAAAATATTTTTCAATTAATCGATTCTCCGAAAAAAAATTATTTTACGATTGATTGATTAATTAGGTACCTATTCAAAAAAAAGAAAAATTTACGATGTTTTGATTTATCGATTAAGTAATCAAAAAGAAAACGATTTTTCGATTAATCAAAAATTGAAAAAAAAAAATGATTTTTCGATTTTTAATCGATTAACCAAAAAAAAAATTTTTCGATTGATCGATTAATTAGGTATATTCGAAAAAAAGAAAAATTTACGATGTTTTGATTAATCAATTATTAATCGAAAAAAAAAACGACTTTGATTAATGAATTGAAAAAAAATATATTTTTTGATTATTCGAAAATATAGGTATCTTTTTGGATGCTTAAAGTTGCTTTACTTATTATTGCTGTAATCGGTTAAAAAAATATTATAGCATATTATTGCAAGACAATCAACGAAATAATTTGAACAAAGTTTCAATCTGTGCGCCTTTCATAAAATTAATATTCTTAACGATCTAATATTTGAATCGACTTTTTGATTTATTTTGATTAAATCAATCGATTATTTTCGATAAATCTATTATTTTCGATTAATCGATTATTTTTTATTTTCGGTTAATCGATTATTTTTGATAAATCGATTATTTTCGATTAATCGATTAATAGGAAATAATCGATTATTTCAAATAATCGAAAATCGATTATCTTTTTCGGTAATCGCACAGTCCTAGTTATAAGTATATAGAATTTTTAGGAAATAACATAGGAAGAGCAGGACTCGCTGTAAATATTTAAGAGGCTTTTTAAATTCAAAGACAAAACTTCGTAGGTACCTAATTAAGTAAATATGCCCTATTTTTAAAACTTGTCGTTTTTGAGTTATTAACAATTAAAAAATGTTTAAGCGAGGCTACATCCTTAATCTTTATAACGCGACTTGAAGAAAATTACTTCTTCCATTCTTACT
The DNA here is from genome assembly GCA_963969555.1 of Polydrusus pterygomalis. Taxonomy (NCBI): domain Eukaryota; kingdom Metazoa; phylum Arthropoda; class Insecta; order Coleoptera; family Curculionidae; genus Polydrusus; species Polydrusus pterygomalis. Next base: position 125,729,279 of record OZ018375.1, read on the forward strand.
TTTTTATTTTCTGCGCGAAAATACCAGCTTCCGGCGGTAAATTGTAAAACAGATTTGGCAGGTTTAACAATTAATCCAAAAGTTGAGCTTTTTTAGTAGATAATGAAAAACTAATAGATATTCTTAGTAATATCATAGCCGAGGTCATAGCCAGTGTTCGCCAAGTGAACCGTAAAGAGTTTGTAGTTGTTATTGTGCATCGAAAATGTCATATTTCAGTTGGTTTTTGTACTAAATTTTGATTTTTACCTGCCGTGAAGACTAACATAAGAATAAATAAAACTTTCTACGGTTTCAATTTTTTAAATTTTTAGAGACGCTCTTTAATAAAAACTCGCGAATCCAGCGATCTACGTCATAACAAATAGACCAGTCGCAGCGACTCGGACAGAAGGTCGACCCACCAGCATCTACCTGAATAATATATCGCGTCTAGTCCTGTTCTTGTCTATTTAAGTCATCAAAACAAAGATAACGATATACTCGACCGCTAGAGTGGCAAATAAAAGAATTGTGCGGTTAATGAGATGACGTACTAGGAACCTACATTACAATAATTTGCTCTAGTGTAAAAAACTTTCTGCTTTCGCGGCGTATTTTTATTAATTGTTTTTAGGAAAGGTTTCTCTAGGAAGATATTATTGGAATACCTATATTGTAAATAGGTCCTTATTTAGGATGTCAATGTTGCATATTATATTAAATTGGATTCTCATTGTCAATATCTTAAAGACGGCAAGTCTTAGGAGACTGATTGAAAGCGACTAGACTTACCTAACTTGGCCATTAATCGTTATTTTTGGTTATGATACACGTAACAATAGAATACTTTATATTTTACTATATAACCATAAATTAGTTATTTTACAATACATGATTCGAATACCCTCTTGTGTATATTTTTTTCTTTGTCAAAAATGTTTATCAACAACAGGTAGCTTTTTAACCTTTGTTTAATTTTAATAATTTATTTAATTTTGGAGCTGGCCATTTGGTTTCTACCTCGGTTTCTACCAATGTCAAAACCGCAATACACACACATATACCCTAATTTTTAGAAAAAAAGCTTAGATTATTTTGAATATAAGTATTCGAAATAATTTTAAACTTGACCAAAGCGTTCTTATGAAATAAAAATTTTGAAAAAATCACTTTGTATGAAATTGAATTTATTTAAAACATTTTTTGTAATAGGTAGGTAGGATAGTTATTCATAGTTTTTCTTTTTTAACTTTAATATCATTTTAAGACTTTTCTGTTAGCTAATCTGAATTAGTTATATTATAATATAGAATATATTTTGGCGTACAAATACAAATTAGTACCTCACAGTCAGTTTTTGACAATACAAATAAATATAAAAAATTTCACCAATTCCCGTTAAAATTATTTTTCTCCGTGAAATCAATAGGCTCAAATTGCTCGTTTAAGAAATTATTTAGGAGGTCGTGTGAATGTGAGTCATATGTCAGAAAAAGCAGATTTTATTTAGGTAAAAGGTAAGAGAAAATTAAATTTTACACTTTCCAGATATTTTATATTTTTAAAGCTATTTTCGGAATTTGGGATGTCTGCTTTTATTTTCTCTTAGAAGGGATATTTTTTTACACAAAAGTTTTTGGTTAAAGCAACTTATAAGTAAGTATAATAAAAAAGTATATAATATGGATCAAGGTAACTTTGCGATGTCGAAAGAAAAAGTTACAAGAGAGTCTTATCTTTTTATAAACCCTACGGCAACTCTAAAGTTCGGTAGGCATAACCCCAAATTATCCGTTACCGACAATAAAAAAAAAATCATATAAAAAGTTTTCTCAGGTCCCTTTTAAAATTTATCTTTGTCTATAAGTACCTACATAGTATGTTAAAAGGCAATATTTGTCCGGAAATGTTATTCCGCTTCTAGAACAAACCTGCTAGTAACGATGAGCGAGATGATGCGATGCGATGGCGTGAAGGAAACATAATTTATGTACCTATTTCTTTTTGCCTTGCGATTCTTAATATTTTGGAATATTCAGGATAATACCTACGCTACGCGTACGTAGCAATATATTATTCTGTGCAACTGTTTTTTTTTTGGAATATCGGGAAATACACTTTATTTTATATGTAGTGATTTAAGACAATGTCCTAATGATGCTGCATTTAATTATTCCGTTATTAGTTTTTTCTAGTTTTTTTTATGGATTCTTTTTTGGTTTGATATTTTGGCCCTACCTAAAATTATCACCAGCCTCCATTGGTATAGTGTGTAAATACGCCACCTACGTCTATGGTTATAGAAGTGCATAAACAGAAAGATATTGTTATTAAGTTAACTTTATTCTTAAGTAAAAGGATCATCCGATATGTCGGTGTTGCCAAAATATTCGAATTTTTTCTAACAATGTTATTTTTAGTAATTTTGAGGTTGTACATTTTAAATTTATAATAGTGTTTAGTATCATATTATAGCAAAAAGTAAGTACTTTTCTATAAATAAAAAAATCCAATATGGTGGTCATAAGAAAAACATAATTATTGATGATGGTTCCAGGAAACCAAAAGGTTGTAACTAAAATATTACCAAGTAGGCATGTTCTTTGTAAAAAGTTGCTATCAAAATATGTTTACAGATCTAAAAAATATTGGGAAATAACATAGTTACAACCGATCTAAGGAAATGCAACATTTTAGTTTATTCAAAATATCTCAAAAACCAATAAAACCAGAATCGATCCGCAAGCACCTATAAACTGCTAACATAATTGCCTAAAACTTTTTCCCTTCAACAGTCCTTCTATCTCTTATAGTTCCTGGGATCGCAATACTGTCAGCACCAATTTCGGGCACCCTGCATAGTCTATATAAGATGAAACTAGTCGCGACCGTCCGAAGATTCGGTTTCGGCTAGTTTCGGCCAAAAAATCTAGTTTCGGTGACAGTTTCGATTTCGCCCAAAAATCGGCGAAAACTTCGGTTGCGCCGAAACTCAATGTTCGTGAATTGTCGCGCACCGTTCAGCTATTTTTGGGTTTGTTCGGGTTTGGAGGCAGTGTGGTCTATAGATATCTTTTGTTACATATTTCAATTATTGTTTTTTATTTCATTTAACACGAGTTCACTGTCCGTATATGTGTAAAAGATACATTAGATTTCGGTATACAATAGAATTTTTAACATGTATAAATAGTTTCGGTTTCGGCCGAAACTAAGACGAAGGCCGAAGATTCGGTTTCGGCTGATAATCTTGTTTCGTTCGGACACTCATTGGCAGTAATAAAAAAAAATCTAAGGAAAACAAGAGAAAACATAATATATTAAGAAACTTTATGTACTTATAATTGAAATAAAAATGGCATCCTTTCGAGTCTGCCGTGCAAATACTGATAGTGCTCGGCTCATGATTTCCCTGCTCTCAAAACAAAATTAACTTTCGGAAAACAGTTCGGCAAAGTTTTCCTATAAAATAAACGAGAAGTTTCCCAGTGAAAAATTATTCGGCTACGTTAAACTAAACTAATTAAAAGCAATGTTACACTCTAAGCGTGCTTATTAATTAAATCAAGGAAGTAAATAAAAAAAAATTTAAAGCAATTTAAAAAAAACTTATTAAAAAAACTGTGATATCTATACAACGAAACGTCGCGTTTGGAAACTAGTAACGCCATCTTCTAAAATAGAATAAATATAGTTTAAAAAACTAAAAAACACGCTTTAATAATTAATCAAACTAAAATGCGGAAAATAAATAGAGTTTAAAATAAATTAATATAGGCAGAAAATAATAATGAACGATAAACATTAGTATTATTGTGAAAAAAACGTGGGGTGCTCGATATATATACAAAAAATATAGCACAAAGCGCACCACGCTTTTTTCACAATAATACTAATGTTTATAGTTCGTTATTATTTTCTGCCTATATTAAGAATTTCAAGAATATTTTAAACTATATTTATTTTCCGCTTTTTAGTTTGATTAATTTTATTATTAAAGCGTGTTTTTTTAGTTTTTTTTTTAAATATATTTATTTTTCGTTTTTTAGTTTGAGTTATTGTTAAATTTTTTTTTTTTTTGAGTAGAGATAGGCATAGAGAGTTCCGGAGTAGAAATATAATACTGTCACTAGTTTAACAATGACTTTTTGAAATGGCTAGATTCAAAGCAGTGGATCCATTTTTTTTTTAAATGGCTAGATTCAAAGTATTGGATCTACAAACCCGAACAAACCCGCTGCTACCAACACTATTAAGCTGAGTGCTCGAGCCGGAAAGTAGGTAGATAGTACGCATGCGCAGACGGTGATCGAATTATTATATTGTCAGCGGTTCTTGATAAGTCTACAAAATTTAAATTAAATCTGACCGTTTAAAGTGGGTCAAAATCGGGTTCAAAGAAGTCGGTTACAAACATCCAAACAAACATGCAGGTGAAGCTAATAAAAGCATGTTAAAAAGCGGCCATGAAAAGGTGTTTTTTTGTTTTTCCCAGGTCTAAAATTAAAGCGCAAAAAATTAAAAACCAAAACTCAAAAGTTTGGTTTTTTTCCCAATGTAGGTTAGTCCGCTAACCAATGAATTTTTCCCTTTTTCTGATAATTACCTAACAAGGTACAAAAGTTACCTGCATAACATATTTTATTGTACAAGTTATACCTAACTTGAATTATTTTTGATAATAATGTGGTATAATTTAGGGGTTTCACTACAACCAGTTAATAATAGGCCCACAATACTTATGATAGTAGTACCTCTAGTTTTCCAGCTTCATTATAACATAAGATTAATTTCGTTGTAACTAAAAATCAGCTACGGCGAAATATCTGACCAAAATATCTCGCGGACTCCCGGACTAATGTCATTGCGTTGGCATTACCGTTAGTATGGAAACGAGAAACAACATTAAGATCTATTCTTAAATAAAGCTGATATTAAAAATGTCAAAATAAATCACAAATTTTGTCTTTTCTTAGTCAGAATTTAGAGATTTTGGGGTTTAGTTCGCATCATATGGGATTTTTTTTTATTAATAGCTTTGTTCGAAATTTCACTTTGGCAATAAGTTCTGCTTCGATTGAGATGAAAATTAAGCAAAAAAATAGTAGTCACGTGATTCGCACCACCTGCCAAATTTTAATTTTTTTCAAAAAATAATTCCAAAGGGGAGTTATTTCTGAAAATATCGAAAAAAGTTATTAGAAAAAGTTTTTTAAAATGCAGTTTCTAGCCCACGTGCAAAATTTTAGCTGCATAAAATAATTTTGATTTTTTATCCACCACTAAAATTTATTTTCTACTTAATGAACACTTTACTGATGACACTGTTTTATTTTTTTGTCTTAATATTTAGGTGTATTACTTTCAGACACAAAGTACGTTTTCAAAAATACTTATTTTATGAAGTTGCCTTATACATGGTGAAAAACAAATAAACTTTGCATCACATGCGACCCAATTTGAATAACCCAATTTTGATTTTGTAGAAAAACACACATTTAATATGGCGCTACTTTAAAGAAAATGTATCTGAAATAAAATATTGTCAAAACTAAGAAGGTTGCGTTGAGTCTTATTTTGCAAAAGTGGTGCAATTTACAAAATATGGGTAAAAAATCAAAATTATCTTATGCAGCTGAAATTTTGCATGTGCGCTAGAAACTGCATTTAAAAAATCTTTTTCTAATAACTTTTTTCGATACTTTCGGAAATAACCCCACTTTTGAATTATTTTTTGGAAAAAATTAAAAATTGACAGATAATGCGAATCACGTGACTACTATTTTTTTGCTTAATTTTCATCTCGATCGAAGCAGAACTTAATGCCAAAGTAAAATTTCGAATAAAGCTATTAATAAAAAAAATCCCATAACATGCGGACTTTTTTTACTGGTCACACTGTATCTCGCACTGTATAATCGATAAAATAATTTAATACGCTTTGGCCAGCCGCAGCGTTAAGAAAAACTAAACCCTACCTGAGTAGACAATGCTTCTGCTGTTTTAAATTTTGTATCTTAGTCCTGGAACTAAATTAGGTTACTTACCTATTATGGGTAAGTTTATTCCCTTGTTATGCTACCCCTGTTCTTTTGCTTACCTGAAAAAAATCACTATAGTTACTATTTAAATCAGTTATAAATGAATAAGTATGCAAACTGTTTTTGCAATATACTTATCGACATATCATGTAAGAAACATTTTTTACTAAAAAGTTTATTTTTAAAACCTACTTTTATTATATTATAACCTCTTTCTGTCGCATCTTAAGTATATCAACCAGAATCTTTTCTTCAAACTTCTTTTAGAAAAACTATTCTGTACAGTACGGGAAAAGCAATTATTAGTTTTGAACGTTAAGCAGCGGAAGATGGAATAATTATGAGGGGAATTCCCGCAAGCGATCTGTTCCCGTTTATAAAAACAAGATTAAGAACAACATGGCAGAATATTTATCACAATTATACACTAAACAATAAAAATAACTATACATCCATAAACCCTAATCTCCCAACTAAACCCATAATAAAAAGGTTACAACTATCAAGACACTGCTTTACCTCATATTTTAGATATGTTACTGGCCATGGCAACATTAATAAACACCTACACAAACTAAAATTAAGTGAAACTCCCGTATGCAACTGCGACAATCAATCTTTAGATGATCTAGACCACAAAATGTTTGGTTGCGGCCTTAACAGAAATGCAACCAAATTTCTTTACTCAGAACTGGCCCAACATAGTTTACTGCCCCCAAATTGTACCTCATTCATGGTCAACGCCAATATAAATCCAACGATAGAGTCAATATTTATAAAATATCTGAAACTGACCGACTTTAAAATATAATAAATCTAAAACTCCTTATCCTCCATAATTATCCTAATTTAACCATATGTATTTTCCCATTTTTAGTGACCTTCACTGTCCTATGTATAGATTCAAGTCGCCCTGATAGGCCCCAGTGGCGTGAAACGAGTGTCCCTGTGCAGATCCCTATGTTACATGCCTATATCCCTATCATTAAATTGTAAAAAACTATTTAATCTATAATTTATTTAATTAATATACTCTGCGGTGGCTAAATGAGCTACGCTCAAGGCAAAAAAAAAAAAGTTTTGAACGTTACTAGTTTTATTTATTGGATCTGATCTCGGAGCTACAGTTTTAATGTATTTTAGATTAAACCATTTTAAAAATATTAAAATTTAAAATTTCTCTGCTCAATGTTAATCAACAAACTTTTACCTGAAAAAAATTCTGTCCAATTCAGCATTTTCAGGGATTACCCGTTAACTTTAATACCTATAACTCTTATTATATTTGAAATAAGAAATATGATAAGTCTATCATAGAAATTGTATTTCCTCACTTACCTACCCTACTTTACCAGAAACATTTAGTTTTTAAATTTTAAATGCATTATACAGGGTGTTCCTTAATAGCGTGCTAATATTTTAGGGTGTGATTCCTCAAGTCATTTTATGAAGAAAAGTTTATATAAACATATGTCCTAAACGGCTTAAATTTTTTGCTAAAGGGTGTTAAATTTTTTCTTTTTTAATGCATTTTTTGTAATATCTCCGAAAGTACTGTAGATAATATTTTTAATTTTGTCATGTGCTAATAGGACATAAAACCACATGTTTTAGTTATAAAAGTTAATTGTTTGTTCCACCAGTGGCGACCCTGCAAACATGTCCTCTGATATTTTTTAGAAAAAAAGTGGTACGCCACTGACATTTTTCCATGTGGATATTATTTCTGATTAGCCTGGTCAATTCTACATAAAAATGGTCTTTTGAGTTTTTCGCCTCGGGCACACCATTCTTAATTAAAATAATTCAATGCAAAGACAGGCGGAAGCATACCTATTAAGTAAAGGTGGTAATTTCCAACAATTTTTATAAAACAAAATTTTGCATCATCAATGTTAATAATTATAAATAGTAGAGTTAATTTAATAAAATTTAATTATTTTAATTAAGAATGGTGTGCCTGAGGAGAAAAACGCAAGAGACCATTTTTATGTAGAATTGACTAGGCTAATCAGAAATAATATCCACATGGAAAAATGTCAGTGGCGTACCACTTTTTTTCTAAAAAATATCAGAGGACATATTTGCAGGGACGCCACTGGTGGGACAAAAAATTACTTTTATAATTAAAATATGTGGTTTTATGTCCTTTTAGCATATGCCAAAATTGAAAATATTATCTATAGTACTTTCGGAGATATTACAAAAAACTCATTAAAAAAGAAAAAATTCAACACCCTGTAGCAAAAAATTTAAGCCGTTTACGACATATGTTTATATGAACTTTTCTTCATAAAATGACTTGAGGAATCACACCCTAAAATATTAGCACGTCATTAAGGAACACCCTCTATATTATCAGTCTACAAAATTATAAAATTTATTCTGTGTAATACTGCGGCTTTCTAGAGATCAAACATTGATCTTAAGTTTCTGTGTTAATTTTATACTATTCAAGAGAAAAGAGTAAAAAGTGCTCAATAATGGCCAAAGCGCTACTCTATAGAGAGTTGAATCATTACACTGGAGCTAAGACAAAAATATAAATGTAAATCCACCTTTTTATTAAATGTGCAACCAAGTTAAACTCTAGGTATTTCATATTTTAGGTTAATATCTGTGTACATTTTAATAAAATAGTGTTTTGTTGCTTCAAACTTTAAATTTCTATGCTGCCGCTTGAAATTAAAAGAGGGTCAGGAGAAAGCTCAATAATTCGAGTTGAAGCTTCCCTCGAGAATTGTACCATTATACAAGAATTTAAGCGACAGCGATTAATCTAGATCGACCTTTTTTGTTCAAATAAAATTTTCTAAATAAAATCTAATTTAACCTTTCTATTTCATTATACTGTCATTGGCAAAAAGTTCGCAACATACTCACCTCTTTTGGGTTTTATTTCAGTTTAAATTTACTCAAATTGTAACTATTGAGAATTTACCAGTTCTATGGCGGCACATATTGCCGGAGATTTAATCAAAAATTTAACTTTATGGGACAATTGGTGTATATTATTCGGAATATTTCACACTGGTGTAGAGTCCTAAAGATGTAACAACGTCTGCCTTTTAGCGGTAGCAAGTGAAAATTACAAATTTTAAATATAAAAGTTTTTGAATTTTGACTTAAGAATTATAAAACAAATTTGAGGTTATTGTGAAAGTATTAATGAAATTTAAACGTTTTTACGAGCTATTAAATACTTATTCACGACTATCGATGAAGATTGATTCTAAAATAGAAACATAGTCATTTTTTACATACTTTAGCACAAAAATGTTTAAAAAAATTTGATATACTTTGGATTAGATTATTAGATACAAGCCATTCGTCGTTTTCTCATCTACCGACACGACACGACAGCGGTAGTAGCGCTTTCCGGAATGCCGGTCGGCTGCCGGCTCAAGTAGACTACTTTCGAGTTAATTTTTATGATCGTCATTGTTTTGTCATAAAACCTGGGTTTTGCGTACACGAGTTCGATTAAACTAAGCAACTATTTAAATTAATTAACGTTGGTGTTTTGACGCGTAAACCCAAACACCACACAAATTATGAAAAAGCGGCCACGGAACGAATGGAGCGAATGCTCCTTGACGGCAAGTATGCGCCTACAATGACACGACACAATACCGCTGAGTCGGTAAGTGTGAAAGCAAACTGATAAAAAAAAATAATATCTTGAAATTTTGTATATTATGGGCCTACACAACTTTTTTTAATACGTTTTTTGGATATCTCGTCCCTTAACCTCGTATTTTGTAGATTCACATTTTTTTCTATACCAGTAATTACATGACGAATGTCAAAATCAATTTTTAGGTTATCAGACATGCAGAACGGATACCCCGGAATAGTAATTTACGTCACAAGACCGGAAAGTAGTGTTTTTCAGGGCGAGCCGTAGGCGAGTCCTGGAAGCTTGGAAATACCTGCAAAACACTAATTTTCGGTTGCGTGACGTACATTAGTTTTTTTAAGCCGACACTCGATATACCTACATTTAATTCCTTATTTTATTTTATTTTATATTATTTTTAAATGCGTCTTTATACTTCTCGTAACAGGCTTTTGATTTTACTGGCAATATATCGTAAGTCGCTTTCCTTGCTGCTTCCAAAATTTCTTCTGAAATCTTATTTTCCGTGTCGGATAACTCAAAATCTGAATTCATATTTTTAAATTTGCGCACTCGCGAAACAAGTCTGACATAAACAACAAATTAAAAATCAACGAACTGTCACTCGACAACACATCGAAATGTTGTTATCATAGTTACGAAATCAAGGTAGATTGTATTATCAAAGAGCGATTGGAAAAACAAAAAACAGGGACCGGAAAAATCTTTTCCGGTCTCTAACGTCAATTTTTCGGTCTTGATCGGCAAAACGTTATTTTCTGGACGAAAAATTGTCCAGAAAGTGTATATTTTCTGGTCGGTTTTAAGAAAAGATTTTTCCGGTCCCTGTTTTTTGTTTTTCCAATCGCTCTTTGATAATACAAGCTACCTTGATTTCGTTACTATGACAACAACATTTCGATGTATTGTCGAGTGACAGTTCGTTGATTTTTAATTTGTTGTTTATGTTAAACTTGTTTCGCGAAAGTGTCGGTCTTAAAAAAAATATTGTGCGTCACGCAACCGAAAATTAGTGTTGTGCAGCTCTCCAAGCTTCCAGGACTCGCCTACGGCTCGCCCTGGAAATGATTGTCTCGACCTGAAAAACACTACTTTCCGGCGTTGTAACGTACATTACTATTGCCGGTCCCTCAGGTCCATTTTCCGGTCTTGATATACAAAACGTTATTTTCTGAAGAAAGTGTATATTTTCTGATCGGTCTTAAAAACAAGATTATTCGGTACTCTGCTAATAAAAATGTTTCCTATATGTTGCGAACTTTATACCGACCTCTGTATAACTAAAATGTTTTTTTTTTATCATTTAACTAGAAAATCTACCGTATAAACACGCTTTTTACTATTTGTTATTGTTATAGAAACTGAGTTTCTATACTCGCCCGACTTTATTTGAAATATTTACGAAAGTTTTAAATTAGCTCGTCAAATCTCCCGCCTCTGATAAAAGTTACGATGCATTTTAGATTATATCAGTCCTGAACTATTTTTAAAGTTAAAAATTACTACCTAGATTTTGCGCTTTTGGGAAATTATTGTGTACGGGCTCTACAAAAATCAGACATCAATAATTAAGAAATTTTTTTCTAAATGAATGATTCTTTTGATATAATATGCCAAATGAATGGTACATTTGCTTTAAAGGCAATATTTCTTTAGTTAAAGTTTAAAATAATTCATTGATTTAAAGAAATCTTAGTTTACGAGAACCACCTTCATTAGCCATAGCTTTGAGGGGAGGGAGTGTGACAAGATATGAGGTTTTGTAATCAAACGAATACTATTGGTCATTCAATTGTTACAAATACCGTTTTCCAATTCAAGTTAATCGTGATCTTGACCGAAAAGAATTAGTCGGTTGTTATAAGTTACTTCACTTATTTTAAAATCACTTAGTTTAAAAGGACTAACAAGCCTATAAAAGGTTTTAAACAGTAATACAAGAATTATAAATTAAGAACTTTACACTTCCGCTCAAACACCTTTTGAATTCCTGTACCACAGATCACTGCCGGACAGACAAAAAAAAACACAATGCCTAATGAGATATAACTAAAACTGGACTACTGAATCTTCATAAAAAATCTTCGCTATTTATTGGAAAGATATTTCTGAGCAATCCAGCCCGTTTTCAGAAATCACACTTTAAGTGTCTATCAATTTAATAACTATACCTATAGGTAATAGGGAACTTACTATTTTGTAAATAAGATTTATTATAGAAATTATATTTCCCCACTTTTCCTACGTTATCTGAAATATTTCCAAAAGTTTTAAATTAGATCGTCAAATCCATCGCCTCTGATAAAACTTACGATGCATTTTAGATTATATCAGTCTTGAGATATTCTTAAAGTTCAAAATTACCACCTAGAATCTTCCTAAACTTTGCGCTTTACCGGAAAATTATTCTGTGCAGTACGGCGGCTCTCCAGAGATCAGACATTGATCTTAAGTTCCTGAATTAATTTTATCCTATTCAAGAGAAAAGAGGGCAAAACAGCTCAATAATTGGAAATAGAGCTTCTCTAGAGAGTTAAATCGTTAAACTAGAGTCAAGGGGAACAACTAATCTAAATCGACCTTTTTTATTAAATTGAAAATCGACTCGAAATCACTGGTAAAGCTTATACTTTAGTTAAATGTTTGTCTGTTTAAATATACGGATATGAAAGGATCAAAAGCCCAATTATTTATAATGGATTTTCTCTTGAAAATTAAGGTGGGAGTATCAACATGCTTGCTAACCTATAACCTATTTCGCGTAGATTTATTTATTTTTTCTAACTTTTATACAAAATTTAAATAAAATCAATACCTATCGTCTTCATATTCTATAGGTAATAATTAACATGTTAAATCAATATCAAGAAATTTTAGTTATTTGAGGAGAAATCATGATTTAATGATCCTATTTGTTTTTAATTCAGAACAATGAACAATATAACATATTAAAAAATATTTTCAAAAATCAACAGTAAAAGTATTTATAGAACTCGCGCTTTTAAGAAATAAAAAATTAGTAGGTGTACCTATTTAATACATAATATAAACTTTAGAAGCGCGTTCTGACAATATTTTGGGCATGTAGAATTTAGATCTACTATATTGTTAGACAGACATTAAAATAATTTGTATTAATTTAGAAAGAGAGAAAAATGTTAAATTTTTAATAAAATCAATAAAAATCAAAAAAATCAATGATTTTTTATTTTATATATTATATATATAGACAGTCTACTTGTCAGGTAGTAGTAACAAATATTAGGAGAGAAAATATTTTTCTAACCACCTGAAAAATCCTTATACTATAAGGTTGCATTTCATCTAACACTGTTAGATATTAATATCTATATTAATATCTAACAGTGTTAGATGAAATGCAACCTTATAGTATAAGGATTTTTCAGGTGGTTAGAAAAATATTTTCTCTCCTAATATTTTTTATTTTTTTAATAAAAATCACATTTTGCCCAACCTTGAATAAAATAGTTATAATAACTTTTATTTCTTTCTTGTTTAGCGATATATTTAATATTTAATAATCTTTTTGTATAAATTGATATTTTACTTGTATTACAACCACCTTTTTTCTATAAACATAAAGTCTAATATCTGCAAATGCATTCGGAAAAGTTTTAGAAGCTTTAAAAAATCTTTAAAACTGTACCTAACAAATTTGAAAAGTTTAAAACTAGTTATCGGCGTCAGATGTTTCGTCTTTTTGATTAAAAGTTTATATTTGTTGGGTTGCAAGTTTTTGATCATCAATATACATTTTCCTAATAATTTTAAATATTTTCTTTTAAATTATTTCAATTACAATTTTCAGGCCGACACGGCGCTACTAATTTTTAAAGTTTTGTTGCTTGATTTTATTATCAAAAAGTTCTATTGCGAAATAATCTTACAGAATTCAGCTAGCTATACCAACTATAAATTTAAAAATTATTTCTGTGACGTATAACATACCTCACTCATAGTTTGACAGTGCGGCACTGAATTTGACACACCTGTGTTTGCCCTGTTTATATTACCACTGTCTAATTAAAGGGAAGTTGTATTACTTAACATAATATTGTTGAATTTATAGTATAGTAGAGAAATATGTTTGTTATGTGTAATTTTCACTTATATCCCTAGTGCTTAAACTCTGTTTCTCGAGTCCACAAATATTTTAAAAATTGATTTTCTTTAAATTTTTTTTTTAATTTACTTTAAATATTCCTGACTAAGAATAGATTTCCAGAACACGCGTGGTATTAAAATTTCACACACAAGTACCTACCTAGTCAATTAAAAATTAATTTTGACATTTTAATTTACAATAAATAGAATCAAGGTGTTACCTATACTATTATTTGTATTAAAATATCAAGTACCTTCCAACTTTGGTTAAACCTAATAACAAAAATTAGTTTACTAGTAGCCTAATCCATAATTTTTTAATAGACTTATTTTACTATAGGTGGTACAAATCTAAAATGAAAGGTAAATTTAAGTTTAAAAATATTACAATTAGCACATCGTGTTTTAACGCAGATGGCCATGAAATCTGTACAATACTTTACATGCATGCTTCTCCTGTATTTTATTTTGTAACTAGACGGCCATAGTTAATATGTTGTTATAATTGATGAGAGTTGTAAATTGTAGGGATCTTATACCTACTAAAAAATTAATCTTGGTAAGAGAATTACTTTCAAGATAATAAATAAAAATGATAAAATATTAGATTTTAATCAATAATCATAAACTCATGTATTTAAACGTCAAAAAATGTCCAGTATAATTTTACCTAGGGTAGGTACCCTACCAAGCTAAATTTCCGGATTTTTTTTGTTGTCACACTTTAGGATAACAAGATTTGATTGGCTCTAAATTGTAGGTGTAAAATTTTTCTCTATAATATCCCTAAAACGTTGATAAATTTCGGTATAATTTTATGTCAATAGAATGCACGCTTCCTCGATGTTTACCAAAGTCATTATGATGTCAATGTCTGAGGGATATTTGGTCGGAAATTTTTTTAATTAAAAAAAAAATAACTAGTAAAGGTACAAAATATGACATTTGAAATTTATTCGAAATATGAAGCTGTCAAAGTCTTGTTGTCATAATGATTAAAGTCTTGGTATCATAATGATTGAAAACTACCCGGACTGTTGTTGTCAGTTAAATGTTGATATGATTGGGTGATTTGTGTGACATGACAAAAAATAACAAAATTTAATTGGCTGTTGGAACTGTCCAATCTTCATAATTCTTTTCAGTTCCTTGTTTTACAATATGGCTTGTTCAAATTTTAAAAATTCATAGAATCGGCCAATAACAAAATTATATGTATATAAGCTTTTACCTCCCAATCAAGAAAAATATACTAAACCTATATTAAATGTTTATTTCAGTGCAATCCCAAAATAAGAGAAATCATTATGAAATCGAAAGGGCAGCCACGTCGCCGTTTAGCTTTTGTTTATGACCTGTGCAAAGGTAAAAACATCTGTGAGGGCGGTGATGAAATGGACATAAAAAAAGACGAACAGCCTGATCCAAATAAAAAACAAAGCCACGGTGGCTGCGGCAGATATCAGCCAAGCATTAGACGAAGTGGCTTAGATTTGACAGCTGAGTGGAAACATGTCAATGAGGATTCACAGGAGAAAAAAATTGCATTGACAGCTGAGAGGGTTTGGGAGATTTTCAAGCACATTACTGGTAGGCATTTTATTCTCAAATAATAATAGGACTTTTTGGATAAGTGTACGTTTGTAACTTGGAATAAATTTAGTCAATCCAGTGCAGTTTTTTTTTTGGAAAACTGCTCTGATACGGGTATTACTTCTGTTGTGGTATTTAAAAAAAAATATTGATAGGTACAGTGTGTCCCAAATTAGAGATATGGGGATATCGACAATAATTTTGAATGGCAACCCTAGTTTTTTGTTGACTATTTTTAAAATGCATATAGAGTTATACATAAGTACCAAATTTCAAATTTTTAAACTTGTACGAAACCGGCAAATGCTGAGGAGTTGAAAGCACGAATATGACATGAGTGTAGGTTAATTTCTGTCGAAGTAACTAGAAATGTTTACAACGAGTTTTACTTACGTTGAGGATATTGCCAAATAGTAGATAGACAACATTTTCAGCATTTATAGTTGAAAAATTATTAAAGATGGATAGTTTTTTTTATATTTTTCAGATAAATTCATTTTTGTGTGTTTAATATCTTATAAACGACGAGGAATAAAAATTTGAAATTTGATACTTATCTATAACTTAGTATGCACTAATAGTCTCCAAAAAACAAAAGTTGCCATTTAAAAAAATTATCATTAACGTCATATCTCTAACAAATAAATTACCTTGTCGGACTTCCATTGTCTTTATTTTGTTACTTAACACAACGTTTCGCTTATTTAGTATCTCTAACCGTTTTCAAGTGTAAACTAAATTATAATTCTAAGGCTACTTTCTTAAATACTATCCATGTGCAATGAAGCTTGATGGCTCCGGCTACGTGCTTATTGAAGTGTGAAGTTTAAGCTGTTGAAATTTCAAATATCAAAAAAGATTTAAAACAGAATGGTTACCCTGAAACTTTTGTAACAAATACCATCTCCGAACTTAAAAATCGTGAAGTAAAAACTAATACAGAAACGAAAGAGGAGCAAGCATTTCTTACAATACCTTATGTTAAAGGGATTTCTGAAAAGATTAGAAGGATAACCAAAAACTATAATATCAAAACAGCCTTCAAATCCGGAAACACGCTTAGAAGCTTTCTTACAAAAGTAAAACCCCCCCGTAATGAAAACACAAAAAATTGTATCTATCAAATCCCTTGCGAGTGTAGCAAATCGTACATTGGAGAAACAAAAAGACCTCTTCTCGTACGAGTTAAGGAACATCTGAAACATACTCAAAGAGGTGAAACTTCGAGATAAGGTATAGCGGAACATGTCGTGGACAATATAATATACAGTGGTAAGAAGCCAAGGTTTTGGACACGGAACAGCACTGGAGAAAACGAAAATTCAAAGAAGCAGCTTTCATGAATCAAAATACCCATATATTTAGTAAACCAATATCTGGAAACCTCTTCTTGTCCAAAACCAACAACTCAAAATTCACACTCCAATAAGCACGTAGGCGGAGTGATCAAACTTCATTGCACATGGATAGTATTTAAGACAGTAGCTTTAAAATTATAATTTAGTTTACACTTGAAAACGGTTAGAGATACTAACTAACCGAAACGTTGTATTAAGTAACAAAATAAAGACAATGGAAGTCCTACAAGGTAATTTTTTTGATAGAACTTCATTGTCTACCACGTTCAAACAAGTCATATCTCTTAAGTTGGGACACACTATTCATATTTTTTTTATAAAAAGGCTCTTACTTAAGACTTAAAATGTTAATACCTTAATACCAGTGCATAAGCATTTTTCAAAAAAAAAAAAACACTGAATTTATCCAAGTTACTGACACTGTATTATTACTGGCATTTGTGGAATTTGGCCGTTTACTATAAACTTATTCGTTAGAGCATAATTTGGATTAGTTAACTTTAACTTTAAGTTAGAGAGTTAAAAGTATTAGTATTAAATGCAGGGGCGTCGCTCTAGGACTTACGATTGGGGCGGCGACTGTCTAAAATCCAACTACTGATATTGGGTACTATAGAGGCAAAAAGCCCGCCGGCCCAAATTTTTGCTAAATTTGGTAAATATTTTATAGGAAATATTATGTCAGTCGTTCGTTCAACAGAATGTCCTCATATTATGATAAATTTTTATCTGTCACTGCCAGATTGCTTTTAGAATAAATCGTTCGCCAAAAGTCGTGAGATATCGGAAAAGCGGGAATTTAAAGGATATTTCAATTAAAAGGACTTGACGGTTTTAATATAAAAATATACGAAAAATTTGGGATTCTAAAAAAAACGTCGCCATCACACTACTTTTGGTACTAACCGAAATACATATACAGTGTCCGCAAGAAAGTCCGCATCAAATGGGATTTTTTATTATTAAGTATAGGTAAAAATTGAAAAAGCAGTTAGTTTTTGCTTACCTAAAAACCAAAAATGACGTATACTGAAGCAGCTGCACGACTTGCGTTACCTGTCAAATTTGACATTTTTAATAAAATAGGTTCAAAAATGCCCTTATTTATCAAAATATCGAAAAACTTTATTCGAGAAAGTTGTTTATTTAGGCATTTTTAGCCTCTGAACGAAATTTTGACTGTCTAATACAATTTTTATTTCTTGAAAATTTTGATCAACCCTCGTAGATTAACTTTTATACATCGATGTAAAACCATTTGCCTTTACTTAATTTGTAATCTTAAGGCAATTTTGTGTAAAATTTTTGTTTTCAATTATTTATTTTGCTTCAATAAATGAAATTGTTATTGATCAGTATGTAATGTTTGATGCAAAGTTTATCTAATTAAAGAACTTTCTTGCGGACACTGTATATGCAAAACAAAATGCAACAGATTACACATTAATTATACAATGTAAGCAAAAGTTAAAAAATCGTGAGGTCGCATACCCATATCGTTAGATCGTAAGATTTGATACGAAATCGGCAGATCTTATGATAAATCGTGAGATCTGGCACCCCTGCCGGAATCACCACACAACTAAACTAACTTAACCCTTAACCAAGGATTGCCAGTCAAGTCACCGCGGTATATCTTTCCAACAATATTTAAATGTGAATGCGAGGAGACCGTGATTAGACCGTGGCTGGAAATTAAATGCCATTTAAATTAAAATTGGGGATGTTTTCCCCGGCGTAACTAAAATATAAATAGAGTAGGTAAACTTATTTTAAAATTACCTGATTCTCTGAAAATGCATTTATTTCAAAAGCGAGTGTTTTTAATTTTAGGAACTAACAAAAATAATATGAAATTTCAATTTTTTTTAATTTAAATATATCCAACTCGTTATATTGTAATGTGTAAAGTCACCTTGACAATTAAAACGATTATTGAAGGGACGCTTCCCCCCTGCGCCCTTAGAGACGCCCTTGATTGGATGTGCATAGATTACTTACCAGAGTTTACAGCGAATGGTTCAGTCGCGATTATTTTCTAGATTTTTTAAAACAAACTCTAAAATCCTATTATATTTATATTGGTATTTTCAAACTTATTTCGAAATAACTCTACATAAATAAGTCTAACCCTCGCATACTCTGAATATCTTATTCGTAATACGAGAAAGCAAATAAGTAAGACGGGGGAACGTCTACAAAACTTCAATTTAAAGTTATTTTTCGTTATGTGACAGCTCTTCATAGAAAACTTTCTTTTCAATATTTGTATTGATTCCTTTGAGAGTCGCATATGGAATTGGAAGTTAAGGGTCTTAAGCTCTTAAGGTAGGTTAATAATTTTAAGGAAGCGAAAATTTTCTATTGGAATTACAGAAAAAACATGAAAAATGCATATTAGACCAGGGTCGATAATTTTTGAAACAAAAAAAAAATAATAGTAGGATGAAACCCATTGGAAAAGGAAGATAATACTTATAACAAAAATAAAAGGAAAAATAATTTACGGGCGATGAGAGGTCGGAAAGTGGAAGGGGATGAGTAAAAAATTCAAATAACCAAGTTTTTGGGTTTTTATTTTTATCTTTTACAAAAAAAATGTTTTTTTACGAAATTTGATGAAAACTTACCTTTTTATGTCCCAAACACACTGTATTTTTTTTTGATTTAAAATATTTATTTTTTCACCTTATTTGACTTAATATCGAAAAAACGAATTTTCAATCGAAAATTCTCACGTCAAAATATCTGCTTTTTTAAAAAAGTCGGTGGGCTTTTTGTTCGTTGAAATCTCTACTTTCTGATGGTGTTAAAAAAATATACATTACTATGGTAAATGTTCTCAAAAAATGCAAAGAAACGAAAAAAACTCGAATCCGAAATTTTTTTTTTAATCATTATGTACAATTTTGAGCTATTTATTAAAATTTATACTTTAATACTATCAATGTAACATGGAATCTTACGTTTTTCGAGTAATTAAAGTATCAATTTTAATAAATAGCTCAAAATTGTGCATAATGATTAAAAAAAAAATTTCGAATTCGAGTTTTTTCCTTTCTTTGCATTTTTTGAGAACATTTACCATAGTAATGTATATTTTTTTTACACCATCAAAGTAGAGATTTCAACGAACAAAAAGCCTACCTACTTTTTTCGATTGAAAATTAGGGTGCTTTTTCGATATTAAGTCAAAATAAGGTGAAAAAATAAATATGTTAAATTAAAAAAATTACATTGTGTTTGGGACATAAAAAAGTAAGTTTTCACCAAATTTCGTGGAAAAAATTTTTTTTTTGTAAAAGATAAAAATAAAAAACCAAAAACTTGGTTATTTGAATTTTTCACATAAATTTTGAGGTTATGTGAAAAAAGTGTACATACAACAGTTGTAGATCTTTTTATTACTTACAACTTTGCCATTTAACGTTTTTCGATAGGACTTATAGTTTTGCCGGAAATCGAGATAAATCGTTTTCTACCCTTAAAAACTCACCCCTTTCCACTTCCCGACCTCGGATCGCCTGTAAACTATTTTTCCTTTCATTTTTGTTATATTCTCTTCCTTTTCCAATGGGTTTCATCCTACTATTATTTTTTTTCACATTTTACCATTTTCAAAGGCTTCTTCAGCCCTGGTCTATATAATAATGTTCAATTTAACCACAATATAGTAGGTAATTACAATTACTATTTAATTTAATTTTACTGTGATTTCAATATTATTTTTAATTTCTCTTCAGAAAAAATATTGTTATAGCGATTTTTTTTTATGTTATTACTATTAGATATCGACGTTTTACGACGTAGGTGACGAAAAACATATTTTCCATCGGTCTATCTGTCTGTCTGTTGGCTCGAAAGCTTCAAAACATTTGACGGGGAATAACGAAATATTGTATATTATGTTTACTATGTATTTTGAATACATCTATCTCATCGGAACTAGACAAATTGTTGTCAACTTCAAAAAATATTAAGGGCGATGCCACACACACCAGATTGTGCCGAAGTGGGGCGCGTGGCGCGGTTTTGAAACCGCTTCGGTGCAGCATCTAATGCATCCGCCGCTAGCTGTTTTCTTGCTTGAAGTGGTTCTAGAATACCTGAAATTATATTATACTTCAGACGCGGCAGTTTTCAAAGCGTGTTTGAACCCAACATTATGTTTCGATTTTCTTCTTGGTTTTGGGTACTTGATAATATTTAATGTTAAATACTTAACTAGCGTTTTTGTTAAAATTTATTTTCATTTTCCCGTTGTAATTATTAATTA
Source organism: Polydrusus pterygomalis (assembly GCA_963969555.1). Lineage (NCBI taxonomy): Eukaryota > Metazoa > Arthropoda > Insecta > Coleoptera > Curculionidae > Polydrusus > Polydrusus pterygomalis. Next base: position 125,750,294 of record OZ018375.1, read on the forward strand.
AACACCGATATAATACAAAATAATCGATTATTTTCAAATTAATTAAGTATTATTTTGGTACTCCTACATAAAAGAATTTTATCTGATAAAATTAACCATAAGCAGCAAACATACCTATCGGGCTATCACTTTTTATTTCTGTAAAGAACTTTCTTGAGTTTTGTTAAACATCCCCCAAATATTGGAAAGAAGTCGGAAATCAAATATACGATAGCTAAACTGTAAGAGTTTATATGTTCCGGTGGGGGTAAACGAGAATAAATTTGATTCCTTCTAGCGCTTCACATATAAAGAACGTTATTTACTTCGTTTTATACTATCCGTCGATTTTACGAACTTTTTCTCGAATAAAAGGTTATATAAAATATAATATAGATAGACACCAGATGGTTTTACATTCCAGGATATTCTTTGTAAATCATGCGATATTACTTTTAACCTAGTGCTAGAGAATGTAAACCCCACTTTTATAAAGTGGGAATTTTCTTGGTGTTAACTTGTAATTTACCAAGAATTATAATTACAACTGGAATTTTTATAACGCAAAACTAATTCGAGGATAATTTTAGGATTGTGCTAGATTTCTCTTTTTTTTGAAGCATGAGACCAACGGAAGAACAAAAAAAGTTACCCTAAAAATTCTTCCTACCTTAAAGGTGTTTTTGTTTTAAATTTAAAAGTGTCTTGATCATTGCATATTAACATGGTCACGAGAAACACCAATAAAAAAATAATATTTTTTAAGTTTATTTAGTGGCTAAATACCCAATTGAACAAAAATGGAATCCTTACAGGTAATCGTCAACAGGTCTGTATGTTAAACTTTTATTTATAAAATTGAACGGATTTCTTAATTTAATAAAGAGAAGAAGACATATAATTCTCATACACCCTCAAAACCCTTATCTAACTATGGTTGCTACAGAAAAAAAAAGAATCTAGAAAAATAACGTAGTTTTAATAATGTTTGCTAATGTATTTTTTGTGCTAGTTATCTTAACATCTGCCCGGTTCCATCTATCTTAAAGTCAAATGTTCAGCAAGTATAAAGGTCGTTTATGGTAAGCTTGATATCAAATTGTTACTGCTGCTGCATTCGTAATGCAAGTTTTATATTTCTCGACACTAAAAGCTTCTTTGTTTCAAAACAAAGAATGTTTTGGCCCACTGAGAACTTACTATAACTTAAAGTATTTTAAAGTACATCCCTAACGGCCTTAATACATTCTCCATGTTTTTATTTCCAGATGAGGAATGTTTCGTTCTTGGAATGGACCCAAAATACGCCCGACCCGATTGGATGATTGCCACTGTGTTACCAGTCCCGCCACTTTCAGTTCGGCCGGCTGTTATTATGAATGGCTCGGCTCGAAATCAGGACGATTTGACCCATAAACTAGCCGACATTATTAAAATTAATGCTGAATTGGAAAAAAATGAAACATCGGGGGCCGCAACACATATATTGGTAGAAAATGTTAAAATGTTACAATTTCACGTTGCAACATTAGTCGATAACGATATGCCCGGTTTACCAAGGTATACAGAAATTATAATGTTGTCTAAATTTTTTTAAAGATATTTGTCGTTGATCAACCAGTAATTTCCTAGCATGTGTTTTATTGAACAGAACACAATCTTTAAGAAATCATTTAGGTTAATTACGCCTTGTTCAGTTTATATACAATGAGGTTATAAACGAATAATGTCTTTCTTATTTTGTGGTAATAACTTTCCATTTTTAGGGCTATGCAAAAATCAGGAAAACCTCTAAAATCTATAAAGAATCGCCTAAAAGGAAAGGAAGGCAGGATTCGTGGTAATCTGATGGGTAAACGTGTAGATTTCTCGGCACGTACTGTCATTACACCGGATCCAAATCTACGAATTGATCAAGTAGGCGTTCCAAGAAGTATTGCCCAGAACTTGACCTTTCCCGAAATTGTCACTCCATTTAATTTTGAAAAGTACTTTACCTTAAAGTTATGTTAACATTTTTGCTAATTTTAAAATTTTTAGAATGTTGGAGCTTGTCCAAAGGGGTCACTCACAATACCCGGGTGCTAAATATATTATAAGAGATAATGGTGAGAGAATTGACTTGAGGTACCATCCTAAATCCTCAGATTTGCACTTACAGTGCGGATACAAGTAAGTTTGTTGTTAATTTTTTGATTTGTAAACTTATACTTAAACTATTTGAATTTTAGGGTGGAAAGACACATTCGGGATGGAGATTTGGTTATTTTCAACCGTCAACCTACTCTCCATAAGATGAGTATGATGGGTCACAGAGTTAAAGTCCTTCCTTGGTCTACTTTCCGTATGAATCTTTCGTGTACGTCACCATATAACGCCGATTTTGACGGAGATGAAATGAATCTCCACGTTGCACAAAGTATGGAAACCAGAGCCGAGTTGGAAAATTTACATATGACACCTCGTCAAATTATTACACCCCAGTGTAATAAACCCGTCATGGGTATCGTACAGGACACACTATGTGCTGTAAGAAAAATGACAAAACGAGATGTTTTTATAGAAAAAGAACAAATGATGAATATTCTTATGTTTTTGCCCATATGGGATGGAAGAATGCCTCGTCCAGCTATATTAAAACCCAAGCCCCTCTGGACAGGAAAGCAAATTTTCTCCCTGATTATTCCTGGAAACGTTAATGTGATTAGAACTCACTCTACTCACCCTGATGACGAGGATGATGGACCCTATAAATGGATCTCACCTGGCGATACAAAAGTTATGGTCGAAAACGGTGAACTTATAATGGGTATTCTTTGCAAGAATTCCCTCGGAGCTTCAGCTGGATCACTGCTGCATATCTGTTTCTTAGAGTTAGGGCACGAAGTTTGTGGACGTTTTTATGGTAACATTCAAACGGTAATCAATAACTGGCTTTTACTGGAAGGCCACAGTATCGGTATTGGTGACACTATTGCCGATCCACAGACTTATTTGGAAATTCAGAAAGCAATTAAAAAAGCTAAAGAGGATGTAATAGAAGTTATTCAAAAAGCCCACAACATGGAGCTAGAACCCACTCCTGGTAATACTCTGCGTCAGACTTTCGAAAATCAAGTAAACAGGATTCTTAACGACGCTCGTGACAAGACTGGTGGTTCTGCCAAGAAATCGCTTACTGAATACAATAATTTAAAGGCTATGGTCGTTTCAGGTTCGAAAGGTTCTAACATTAATATTTCTCAGGTTATTGCCTGCGTGGGACAACAAAACGTAGAGGGAAAGCGTATTCCATTTGGCTTTAGAAAAAGAAGTTTACCTCATTTCATAAAGGATGATTATGGTCCTGAGTCTAAAGGGTTCGTAGAAAATTCATACCTTGCTGGTTTAACACCCTCAGAATTTTATTTCCACGCTATGGGAGGTCGTGAAGGTCTTATTGATACTGCTGTAAAGACAGCTGAAACCGGATATATCCAACGTCGTCTTATAAAGGCTATGGAGTCTGTAATGGTAAATTATGATGGTACTGTACGAAACTCAGTAGGACAACTGATCCAGTTGCGTTATGGTGAGGACGGTCTTTGTGGTGAGATGGTAGAATTCCAGTACTTACCAACTATAAAACTAAGCACGAAATCATTTGAGAAGAAATACAGATTTGACCCTAGTAATGAGAGGTATTTAAGAAAAGTATTTAACGAAGATATCATTAAGGAAATAATGAGCTCTGGGGACGTAATTGCCGAACTCGAAAAAGAATGGGAACAACTACAAAAAGACAGAGAGGCATTGCGTCAAATTTTCCCCAGTGGTGACTCCAGAGTTGTATTACCATGCAATTTACAGAGAATGATCTGGAACGTTCAAAAAATTTTCCATATCAACAAAAAATCTACAACTGATTTATCACCACTAAGAGTTATTCAGGGCGTAAGAGAGCTATTAAGGAAATGCGTTATTGTGGTAGGAGATGACAGGATATCAATTCAAGCCAATGAAAATGCTACTTTGCTTTTCCAATGTTTAGTTAGATCAACTTTATGTTCAAAACTTGTATCTGAGCTATATAGACTTTCCACCGAGGCGTTTGAGTGGTTGCTCGGAGAAGTTGAGACTCGATTTCAACAGGCCCAAGCTAATCCTGGTGAAATGGTTGGTGCCCTAGCTGCTCAATCACTTGGTGAACCTGCCACTCAGATGACACTTAACACTTTCCATTTTGCTGGTGTATCATCTAAGAACGTAACACTCGGTGTACCTCGTCTAAAGGAAATTATAAACGTTTCTAAGAAACCCAAGGCGCCTTCTCTAACGGTCTTTTTAACAGGTGCAGCTGCAAGAGATGCTGAAAAAGCAAAGAATGTTTTATGTAGATTAGAACACACTACACTACGTAAAGTCACTGCTAATACAGCTATTTATTATGATCCGGATCCACAAAATACAGTTATTGCAGAAGATCAAGATTTTGTTAATGTTTATTATGAAATGCCTGACTTTGATCCTACAAGAATTTCTCCTTGGTTGCTGCGTATTGAACTTGACAGAAAGCGTATGGTAGACAAAAAATTAACTATGGAACAGATTGCTGAAAAAATCAACGCTGGATTTGGTGATGATTTAAATTGCATATTTAACGATGATAACGCCGACAAATTGGTTTTGCGTATTCGAATAATGAATGGAGATGATGGTAAATTTGGGGAAGGTGAAGAAGATGTCGATAAAATGGATGACGATATGTTCCTAAGATGTATTGAAGCCAATATGCTAAGTGATATGACCTTACAAGGAATTGAAGCTATTTCCAAAGTGTACATGCATTTGCCACAGACTGACCTAAAAAAAAGAATTATTATTACCGATACGGGTGAATTTAAAGCTATTGCTGAATGGTTACTTGAAACTGATGGGACAAGTATGATGAAAGTACTATCGGAACGAGATGTAGATGCAGTTAGAACATCGTCTAACGATATTTGTGAAATCTTCTCGGTAAGTCTTTATTTAATAACCATTTGAAACACAAATAGAGTCCAACTGTCGTGTGCCATGGAACGAACGGGTTTTTAAATAAAAAAAAGTTAATTTAAACTTGTTTCCTATTATCTATTTTTTGTTTGTTTTAGGTTTTGGGTATTGAAGCTGTACGTAAATCAGTAGAAAAAGAAATGAATGCTGTGTTACAATTTTATGGTCTGTACGTAAACTACCGTCACTTGGCCTTGCTTTGTGACGTAATGACTGCCAAAGGTCACTTGATGGCTATTACTCGGCACGGTATCAACAGACAAGATACTGGTGCTCTGATGAGATGTTCCTTTGAAGAGACTGTTGATGTCTTGATGGATGCCGCCGCACACGCTGAAGTAGACCCGATGAGAGGTGTATCAGAAAACATTATTCTTGGGCAGTTGCCCAGGATGGGAACTGGATGTTTTGATTTGCTACTTGACGCTGAGAAGTGTAAAATGGGAATGCCAATTCCGCAAGCTCAAGGTGGTGAAGCTACAACTGGTATGTTCTTTGGATCAGCTGCCACACCAAGTATGAGCCCAGGAGGAGGAATGACCCCATGGAATCAAGGGGCTACTCCATTTATTGGAAATGCCAGTGCTTGGTCACCACATAGTAAGTGTCTTTCTAAATTGAATTTAAAAAAAATTATTTAGTTCAAATTAAATTTCTAAAATTAAATCCCTATTATTTTGTTTATTTATCAAAAGATTATTTGAACTTTTTTTTACTTTCAGATTTGATGGGTAGTGGAATGACTCCTGGAGGCCCTTCATTTTCTCCTTCGGCCGCTTCAGATGCCTCTGGAATGTCACCTGGTTATGGTGCTTGGTCTCCTACTCCTCACTCTCCTGCAATGTCTACCTTCGGCCAATCTCCTGGATACTGCCCGTCTAGCCCTGCATTTAATCCTGCTTCACCTTCTATGACTCCAACTTCACCAGTATATTCACCTACCTCTCCTGGCTACGCTCCCACAAGTCCAGGTTATGGTCCTAGTAGTCCTGGCTATTCACCAACTAGTCCACATTACTCACCAACTTCACCATCCTATTCTCCAGCTAGTCCAAGGTATTCACCAACAAGTCCAAGTTATTCGCCTACAAGTCCTAGTTATTCACCAACATCGCCGTCTTACAGCCCTACCTCTCCGAGTTATTCTCCGACTTCTCCATCTTATAGTCCAACTTCTCCAAGTTACTCTCCTACAAGCCCGAGTTACTCTCCTACAAGTCCAAGTTATTCTCCCACTAGTCCGAGCTATTCCCCTACGAGTCCTAGTTATTCACCAACATCTCCATCTTACAGCCCGACGTCACCAAGCTATTCTCCAACATCGCCTTCATACAGTCCCACATCTCCTAGTTATTCACCCACTTCTCCTTCTTACAGTCCAACGTCACCAAGCTATTCACCAACTTCTCCAAGTTATTCTCCAACGTCTCCAAGTTATGCTCCGTCTTCTCCTAGATATACTCCTGCTTCTCCCAGTTATTCTCCAACATCTCCGAGATATTCTCCATCATCACCACAATATTCACCAACTTCTCCAAGTTATTCACCAACCAGTCCAAGTTATTCTCCTGCTTCGCCGAAGTATTCACCAGCTTCTCCTAGTTACTCACCATCATCCCCACAATATTCTCCAGCCTCTCCCACTTATTCACCAACAAGCCCAAGTTATTCACCAAGCAGTCCTCAACATACTCCTGGAAGTTCAAAGTATTCCCCATCATCACCAAACTATTCTCCAACGTCTCCACAATATTCACCACAAAGTACCAAGTATTCACCCACCTCTCCAACATATACACCTACGAGTCCAAGTTATTCTCCTGGATCCCCTACGAGTTAAATTTTGACAGGTTTAATTTGTGTTTATGTATTGTAATAATCAAACAATTTATTAAAGTAATATGTAAGAAAGTAATTATTATCCAGAATATCATATTGTATAAATAAAAAAGAGAAAATAAAACATACTTATTTTGTAAAAAATTGAACAAAAAGGCAGTTTACCATTTTTAGCATTTTACACCACCTGTGGTAATATTTTTATTATCAATTTATTATGGTTTCTACTTTTTATATAATTTAAAATTGTACAATTTTATATCTTGACTACTTACTTATTATTATGTTATTTATATGAAACAAGATAATTAGTGGTAATATTTATGTACAATGGTAGAAAAATTGTAGAACTATTGTTATTTAAATTAGGGCTTATAAAATAAATATATTGTAGGTGTAAAATCGTGTTTTATTTTATAAGAGAACCATTCACGGTAATTAGGAATTAAACTAAAAGTTTAAAACATTTAGTTCTTACCATTTTATAAAATCTATAGGTATACGGGGTGTCCCACTAAGAAGCGCTCTCGGTCGTATCTCGGAAAGTGTCTGTTGTATGGCTTGCAAAAAATTTTTTTAGTAAAAGGCCGTGAGAAATTGCTGGAAATTATTTTTAATGCAATGATACATCTTCTTAACTTAAGCAAAAAGAAGAATAAATAATAAAAATATCTGTGAAAACCGCAAGCCAATATCTTTTTTTAAATCGGAAAAATAAAAATAGCAAGAAGTTACAAATGCCATACCATTGTCTCTTCTACAAAGCTATGATAAACAATACCTATTTCAATTAATGTTTGCAATGAAATTACGCCAAAAAGATTTGATTTAAAATATGAAATAGTACGACGTGTCAAACAGAACTGGTTAAATTTTGATGAAATTCCTTAAGATTGTAAGCACGTGAAACGCCTCTTCGTTTGAAGTCGGCATTTTGACGCAGCACAAATTTTAAGGAAAAAAATTAAAATTTAATTTATCAAAACTTTGACACGTACCTACTATTTTATATTTTAAATCAAAGCCTTCTTCTCTTTATTTCACATCAAATTTACTGCGATTTGTTCTATTAATGCAACCATCCTCTATTATTTGTAAATAAATGTAATTTACAATAAAATACAAATTTAAAGAAGTGTTATTGTGTTGATTGACTTTGTAGAAGACAATGGTATGGTAAACTACTCAAAACTGAATAGGGAACTAACATTTTTCTTCATCTTTTTGAGAATAGATATCTTATAGCAGAAATCAGTGAGGGGGATCGCTCAACCAGGGTTGGATAGGGAATTTTATCGACTTTGACATGAGCCGAAGTTATTATTAAAAAGGGCTATGTTTCTGTGTTATACAGTGTGTTTTAAAAAGTATTGCAAATTTAAAAATTTTTGATGTGCTACAAAATTTGATTACATAAGTATATGATTTCTGACTTATTCTAGGGTATTTTTTGGATAGCTTACTAGATTCTGCCGAAACGTTTTTGCAATCATCAATTTATTCTATAAAGTCAGAAACTTATTAATTTTTAAATTAAACCATACATTTCCAAAGCTGTTTTGCCTTTAATCGTAAAAAAATAAAACTAATATCTATAGTGGGGTGACCTCGACTTTGAATAACTTCATGGCACCTCCGAGGCATACTTCTAATGATGTTGTCGATGTGTTCTTGAGACACTAGTTGCCCCAAGATAGGAAAGTAGCTGCCGCAACTGACCAATGTTTTCTGGCTGAGGCAAATATGTTGATCCAGCTGGTACTGAAGCCTGTCCCACACATGTTCAATCGGGTTGAAGTCTGGAGAATATGGTGGTGATGGTAAATGATTTAACTGTAAGTTGTTAATTTCTTCCATTACCACTCGAGCTCTATGTGGGCGAGCATTATCGTCAGGAAACACAAAATTGTGACCAATTTGACCTCTATATAGCCCCTGTCACATAGGGTGTAATAATTTCATCCATTATCAAGACACTGCAGCTCAGTTCGAAACTCCAGAGCAACACCAGCCCAAACCATAACACCACCTCCAAATTTATGAATTGGCTGCATATGTGGTGGCAAGTTTTGTGTATTTACAGTTCGGTACACTCTTTTACGACGAGAATCATTGTGTAAGCAGAATCTTGACTCGTCAGTAAATAATACATGGTCCCAATTAAAATTTTCTTCAATTCGTTCATTGGCCCAAGCAAGCCTAAGTCGTCGATGATTCGCTGTATTAGCTATTCGCCTTAGCGGCCTATAAGACTTAATTCCCGCTTCTTTGAGTCGGTTTCTTAATGTCTGGTAAGAAACTCTTCATCCTGTCGCATTTTGTAGCCCTTGTTGAAGTCATCGAGCTGTACTAAAGGGAGTTCTACTTACGTCTAAGTATTCTAATGTGTCATCTTTCCTATATCATTAGTAACCCTTACAGATCCGCTACCACCGGGTCTTCTGCTGGCACTTCCAGTCTCCCGATAATGACTAATGATTCTTGAAATCACCCAAAATATCTGAAATTTCACTTTGGTGCAACGTGACAACAAAGTTACGTTGCACGTTAGAATAAGTCAGAAATCATGTAATCAAATTTTGTAGCACATCAAAAATTTTTAAATTTGCAATACTTTTTAAAACACACTGTATAACACAGAAACATAGCCCTTTTTAATAATAACTTCGGCTCATGTCAAAGTCGATAAAATTCCCTATCCAACCCTGGTTCGAGCGACCCCCCCCCTCACTTATTTATGCTATAAAATATCTATCCTCAAAAAGATGCAAAAAAATGTTAGTTTCCTATTCAGTTTTAAGTAGTTTATTTGTTACTTGTTGCCTACAAATGCCTTGCCTAAAAAAAACGTATTAAAACGTTAGTTTTACGGAGTTCATTTTTATATTATATTTTTCATATCTCTAGTTGAAAAAAAATATATTGGCTTGCGGTTTTCACAGATACTCTTCTTATTTATTCTTCTTTTTGCTTAATTAACTAACTATATCCTTTCAAATTAAAGTTTTGAGAAAAATGAATAAATTGTTGATTCTGCTAAATAGCGCCTTCTAGCTGTCCGAACGGAATTCAGAACGACTTATTCGCGTTTTATACAATTAATAAAACAAAAGAATTTCTATTTAACTAGTTCAAATTTGTCAATTTCCGATAAACCAACCCAAAGTTGTGAGTCTTTTTGCCTAGCAAATTCCCCGCCTACCCCCTTAAACAAAAAAGGTAGAGCAAAAGTTCAAAAAGAAAATTTGTCGAGAATTTTCGTTGGATTATTGAAAGGATTTTTGGCAAAATTCAGTTTTTGTTTTATTTTTCGAGGAAAAGATCATTCGTTATAAAAAAGTTGTTCGTGAAAAATGGATTGTCGATGAAAAAAATGTATGTGTTATAGTAAATTTATATTTAAAATTATTTATCTACGACTAGTATATAATGTAAGTATTATACTTGTGATTTTTGGAGTATAATGTCATATATTATTCTCCTGGGGAATCATGACGAGGGATATAATAAAACGTATGCAACCTTCAAAGAAACGCGACTTCGAAATACGGAAACTCATTTTCAAATAATATTCTACTAGCGTTTTGCTAAATTAAGTGCAATATACAATAACCCATCTTCATTATAGTCATTCTAACCAGAATTAAATATTTATATGTTGAGAATAAACCATACGTTGATCTGGAAAAATATGGCAAACTACGAGCGTCTTTAAAAAGAAAATCTGAAGGCTTTCAATTTCAAACAAAGAAGTCTTCCACTCTTACCCCGAAACAAATTAGGAAATTTTATTTTTATTTTACGGAAGTAGTCCATTATTTCAAAGTGGAGCTGTAGAGATATAGGGAAAAAACCCACAGTCGTCTCCACAAATATATTATATATATTTTTTTACATGCTTCGGTACTAGAGAGTACCATCATCAGCACCGAAGGGCTAAAATAAATTTAGGACGAATAGAAATAAGAGGAAGGACAAGTTAGATTGACCCAAGTGCCACTTATACTATCGAATGTAAACAATTTTTAAAAACTAAAAACCAGGAACTATTCACAAACTCGTATTCTTATTTGCTTCAGGTTTTATTAATTATGGGCGCATGTCGCTCAAACGAGCTTTGTCAAATGAATATAGTGAGTGGTTTAAAAACAGAGTTATTAATAACAAAATACCTAAAACTAAAATCAAAATTGTAGGTACGAAAATTCACCATAAACAGTACGTTTTACAATATTGTAAAAAAATACATCGATCTCCGTCCATCACATGTAAAAATCAATGCATTCTTTCTAAATTATCAAAAATCTAAATGTTACAATACAACGTATAGGAAAAAACAAATTTACAGATATTGGTAGATAAATTGCCAATTTCTTAAACCAAATTGTGAAAGCAGTACCGGTCACTATTATCGCAGATCATCTGCCATTCTGTAAATTTATGGAGGAGGCAATATAACTGGTTTAAAGCGTCATGGGGGCTGGAGATCTACACAGGTAGCTGAAGAATTCATCGATCAGTATATGAGAAACAAGACAACTACAGCCAAAACTATTGCTAAACAGGTGAAGCATCTTTTTCCTTTACAGAAATCGAAATTCCGAATATTTCTATTGAAAATTTTTCCAAAATTAATGATAGTTCACGACCAATTCAGTTTATTAATTATTGTACAACTAATTTTGGTGTTATTGATAATTAAAGTTGTTCATTAAAAATCGTAAATTAATAAATTAGTCGTAGATAAAGTAGAGTATACTACTCGCAATAATGGCAATTATTTCCTCAGAATGTTACTCCTTTGCGCTAACTCGGCTTGGTTCGTAAATATCCCACTAAGCAAGAAACATACTTAGTACGTTTTGTAACGTTTTTAAAAAGAAACCTAGAAAACGTTTTCTATTAAACGTTCTAGTGTCATACTCGTTACTACTTTTTCAAACGTTATTCAAGACTACTGTTTTTGAAACGTGATTTTATTTTTGTACCAATAACGTTATGAAAGTCACGTTGCGGTGCCGGCAATTTCATGTATCTGGGTTGTTACGTTAATAGATTTACGTTTCGAAAACATTATTCGGTGTACGGTTTTGATACGTTCTATGATAAACGCTGCAGATTTAAAACTAAGCCGTTCAATCAAATAACGTTTAACTCGTCTCCTAAATGTAACGACTCAGAACAACAGACATATTACATTTCATAAATGACTTGCATGCTACTCCAAAAAACGTAAATGCGAGTGCGTATCTGGTTCGATTTCTAAAAGTACGTTGGCCAAATCCGTTAGGTATCCTTTTTACCATATGGCAAGTCTCTGACCATTATTGTCATTCACCAGTCGTTCGTCGTGTCAAATATACCGTCTTTGCTTTTTGTTCTCGGAGTTTTTGAAAGGAAATTTTCATTTTCAAGTGTGATTAATAATTCCAGTGCAGTGTTGGAGGTTGGAGTATTGGAGGTTCCAGCCCTGCTACCGGTTCCCGCAGTAAAAATAACTAGTAATCATGGATCACAAAGTAAGAAGTACTAAATTTACTTATTCGATCATTGTTGTATAAAACGTGTTTCCTATTTTTCATTTCTTGCTTATCAGTGATTTAATAAAATGAACACTGGCCCAATTAACCGAGTTAACTACATTTTGTTCGTCACGTCGAAAACGTTGCATATTATCTACCTACCTATATTTTTAAAATTCTAATTGTTTTAACTGTGTGCTGTGTGCACAAAACACTAAAGTCACATTCATTTTTGCAATTGCTAGTTATGCTTCCTAAATGACGTGTTAACCATAAAGATATAGATTATTTTCTACTAAGTATCAAAAGCATGGGCGTTAACAATAATTATTCAGGGACCACCGTATATTCATCCGATACCCTCTCAACCTGAAGCAGATGCTTGTGTCATAATTGTTGATAAAATTTTAACTTATTGAATAAGTAAGTCAGCTCTGTTAATCCATTAAATTTGTTTAATAAATGTATGACCTGAATAATAAAAATCTAATTGAATTTGTCAAAAATAAACATTGATATCTGGGCGTAGTGACCAAAAAGATTATCGTATTGTTTAAGTTTTAACATACTGCAATTATTTATTTAAAGTAACCCCCACTCATGAAACATTACCACATTTAATAAAAGCCTGCTACTGCTTGGACAAACATTATTATGAGATATTTTTTTTAGGTGCAAGCCGACAAAACAACCCAATAAGAATCCCTATAGTTTAATATCTATATATGTATAATAAATAACTATATAGGAGTGAATTAGTTTTTTCTTTGACTTAATGATATGTGAACAAACTTACAATACCCGTTACATTTTGTACACTTTGACAAGCTATTTCTGGTACATCTTGGAGAAAAATCGCTGGCATATTCCTGAAACCAGTTTAACGTTTGCACCGAAGTTAGCATTTTTGAATAAAGATTAAAACACTTATTTATGGTTACTGTTAAAGTGGTTTCTTCAAATTGTGCTATTAAAGGATAGCCAGTTAAATTGTGGAAAATGCCACAAACAGCTACGTTTCATGGATTTATACCTAGAATTTAAAAATGCTATAAAATTCATGGTGGCATATTGAAAAAAAGTTATGTAGTTTTCGTACCACATGAAATAACATAAATGTAACAGCACTGTATTTACTAAATAAAAACATCTATTTAATGCTCCGTAACATCCTCTTTTTTACGTTGACTACATAACGAAAATAGTACGTTCGTAAAAACCATCTATCTAATGCTCCATAATATCCTCTTTTTTACGTTGACTACATAACGAAAATAGTACGTTCGTAATAATGCAAACTAAACTAATGCAAAATACGTAAGAGCGCTGTTTAAGTTTCATGACCAAAACGTTATTTTTTTAACGTAACAAAGATTTTGTTGTGTTGAAGGACATATAACGGGTATAGGATGTAGCAGGCGCTGTTATTGACACAAAATAAAAAACGTAACAATGAAACGAGAAAACATAAATGTTCCATACTTAAGATGTTTTTTTGCTTAGTGGGATTCCTTGGGAATAATAGATCATTATTGACTCGTAGAATAATCTACTATTACTCTAAAGTTTTTGGCAAAATGCTATTTAAGATAATTGTTTTAAATCATCACATCTTCTAAGATATTGGTTTGGAAAGCAATAATATTTTTATAGGGAAAAAAACCCACAGTCGTTTCCACAAATACTTATATTAAAAGAGTCAGATTAATGTGGTGTACATGTTTCGGTACTAGGGAGTACCATCATCAGCACCGAAGGGCCCAAGTAGGAGAAGGCGGGGTAGAACGGGGTACCTAACGTTTAGAGACAATTTAAAAATTTTAAATGGTTAATAGTTAAACATTTTCTGGCGCCTACTGAATATTTGGAGTACAAGTTCTTAGTTTTAATATTTTTTAATTGCGAATTTTAAAACATTCCTGGCATTATAAAAATTAAAAAAAAAAATGCATTTTTCCCCGTTCTGCCCCGCAGATGGGGCAGAATGGGGTACTTAAAATTTAAATTAATACCCCACTTTATAGATAATAATCGGTAACATTAATCAAAAATTATCATTAAACCTTAAAGTTGCATACAAGGTACCTATGTGATAAAAAATAAAACATTTACTGACAAAATTCACATGCGTGGAGGTGGGGCAGAACGGGGTACCTAGCATAGGTACCCCATTCCGCCCCACCCCATTCCGCCCCACGTGGTTATTTCAGGTAAAAAGTGTTAAATTTTTGTGAAAAAAACAATTGAAGTAAAATACGGCGTATAGAAAGGAAGCCACTGAGATAATATTTTTCGATAGGTAATTCAAATTTAGCATAAATAAACAAAAACCTCACTCACCGTGATAACTCTACGGATTAAAAATTACAATTTCACGCCAATATTCACACAACTAAACACACAACCTACACAGTGGACGTTTTGCAGCCATCTGTCGGAACAGTAAGTAAGAAAGCATGAAATCACTCTATCGGCAGAATTTGAAACATTTCTGGTAGAGCGTTTGGTTTTTATAAGGGGTACCCCGTTCTGCCCCAGTACCCCGTTCCGCCCTACTGTCCCCTACCACTAATAGGGGAGAGTGGGGCATAGTGAAATACCTAATACTAAAATGGCATTAACACAGATTATTAAACTCCGGCGAATGCGATTGTTACAATATATGTGTATGTATGTATATCTCGTTTTTTTCGCATTTGCTCGAATTTATCTTTTAAGGAAAAAAAAATTAGAAAAAAATATCTCCGTTGACAAAATTCCACTTTGCCCCAGTGCATGGGGCAAAGTAAAATAAAATTAAAAATTGTATTTAGGGTTTATTAATAAACATGAAACTCAAAAATTGGTGAAATATTTTGTAAAAAACAAATTATTAAATCTAAATAAATTGAATTTTTCCATGACAAAGAAATGTAAATTTATTTAATAGGCCCCTGATCTCCGATTTAAAAATCCTGCTTCTATCTTCAATTTCTGGAAACTTTATTGCTTCGCATACATTTGGCACTATAAGAGTATTTTTGGTTTTCGGGGTAAATTTCAGTGATTTGGGCTATATATTCTTTACCAGACTTTATTTTTTCCTCTTTTAACCCAACTAGCACAAAATTACCGACTTTTTGTTGTTTTTGTTTGTGAGCCAAGATATAATGGGGCAAAGTGGAATAGTATTTTAAATTGCCCCATAAGCAAAATTCCACTTTGCCCCATCAGACACGAATTTCTTTATTTTCAAATAAAACTTTTAAAATTCAACCTATTCAATTTTTAATATTTCGGAAAAGATAACCAATATCCGTTATGTTTTAACACAAAAAAATTAACAAGATATCATTAAACTATATAAATAAAACTTCCTTATACATCACCTTAATAGTTTACACTTAAAAGAGCGAAAATCTTAAAATCACTTGTAGGACCACGTGCGTCTCGGTAGCAAACCCAAACTATACCGGCATTATAATAACTCCCCCACTCTGCATTTCAACATGTTGGCGCCCGTTTGTCGAAAGGGGTGCGTTCACAATTTACATATTTCACTTTGCCCCGCTATTTCACTTTGCCCCACTATCCCCTACTAGGAATGTAAAAGATTTTTAAAAATTAAAAACTAAAAACCATGAATAAGACGAGGACATTTTGTATGCTTAGACGAAAACAGATTAAAAAGTGGTAGTAAAATAAAATTTGAAAGGAATTAATTTTCTTTCTCTACCCTACATTGTAAACAAATAACAAACTTTTTGTTATTTATTTGTTGCATTCAAAATGTCCTCGTCGTATTCATGGTTTTTAGTTTTAAATTTAGTGGCACTTGGGCCCTTCGGTGCTGATGATGGTACTCCCTAGTACCGAAACATGTACACCACATTAATCTGACTCTTTTAGTATGAGTATTTATGGAGACGACTGTGGGTTTTTTTCCATTTATCTCTACAGCTCCACTTTAAGATAATGGACTACTTCTGTAAAAAAAATAATATTTTGGCTTGAAATTTGAATATATTTTTTATATATTTTTTACCGACAATTGTATTTTTTCAACAATCAATTTTTTACCACATCGCCGGAAATACTGTATAAATCTAGGTACTTATCCATTAAAATGAAAATGTTTTTTGTTTTGCAACGAATAGGTTTTTTTCTGTTGTCGTGGTATACGCTAAATATAATGGTAGAAAAATATAATAGCACCTTAAATATGTAAGTCAGAAAAAGGAAACGGCTCTAACTATGTTGTAGTTGATATTATCCCATGGATTGCACAATGGAGAGAGGTTTTGTATTTGCCGTTATTCTCAATCACAGAAATTAATCATATAGGTTTGTTTGTCCAAATTACCAATTGTTTTACTTCATTTGATTCATTTTTGATATTACTTCATTGTCTACCACCTTCAAACAAATTGTTTTACTTCATCGCGAATTGCTGCAACTAAGAACAAGTGTATTAATTATATTTTTCCCTCCATATATTCGACTAGGAAGAGCACTTTTAAATATCATTCTGAAACACCCTGTATACAGAAAAACTCGTAAAGCAGCAAATTTTAATCAAAATATGCAAATGGCCAAGAAGTACACGATTTATATTCAGGCCTCAACTTTTCCTAATATTTTTTGTATGCTAAGAAACTCGCAAAAGGAATATGTAAAAAAATAAATTAAGTACAGGGATAAATAAAATGCCATCTTTCATTGCTTAATATGATTTAAAGTTAACCCAATTTTAAGATGTTGTTAAATTTTGGTTTGCTTTTACTTTCTGTATAAAATAATGGACAATATTTGTAACGAAGGTTAAGAAAGTAACACCTAAAGAGTTGGTTTTTGCTTATCTCATTTCGATTTACTAATTATTAGGATGAGCAAAATAATAAAATTGATTATTCGATTATAAACAATTCAAAAATACATTGTCCCGATCGAAATGATCGATTATTTTTTATAATCAAAAATTCAAAAAGGCATTAAATCCGAATACTTGCAAACTCTTGCATTATCGTGGGATTTTTTGTTATCTTGTCGCATCTAGAATCGGCTCGACTCAATTTTTGTTGTTGTGTTTTACGTTCTCTCTGTGGATTTCTTAATATGTGTGAAGTTATGCAGCTACGATTTTTTTTGAGGTAGGTAAGTACGTGTTAATTCTTTGTAAACGAATTTTATTTTTTTTAGTGACAAGATTAAAATTCAATCATTTGCATTATCGTGTTTTAGTCCAAGAGCAAGTAACACCCGTTTCATGAAGTGTTTGATGCACTTCAAAATTTTGTGTCATAGTATCTACTGGATAGATGAGCAGGTAAGCAAGTGTTGGCTAGCTCTACCTGGGGACACCAGGTACTGCGCATAGGAGAAAGATGTCCAAAAATTTTGCCCAAAAAAAGTGTTTGTTTCAGAGGCCAACAAACAGAAATCAAAATTTAAAATGACACAAAACACAAAAATTAATAAGGCAGACACTTTTGAGGGGGTTAACATTTAGTAAAAACACCCCCAAGTTGTTTTTTTAAAAATACAAAATGAAGTGTTTGATTCACGCTGACATTTTAACAGTGTCTTAATTACATATAATAAAAAATAATTACAAAAAGGCAGACACTTTTTTTGGGGAGATACAGGGTGTTAACATTGTAATTAAAAAAATATGTTTTTATTGCCATTTTCAAACCACTCTAGATATTTTTATGAAATTTGGTACACTTCTTTTGAGCATCGAAAGGCATTTTTTGGTGTAAAATAATTTTTTTAAATTTTAACAGTGGCGTCCGTGCAGGGCTTGCATTTAATATTTTTGAAAAAAAAAATGGTGCGCCACTGCTTTTTCTTTAAATAAAAATTATTTTTAAATTTCCCGTCTAATTTACAGCAAATTCGGTCTCTTGACTTATTTTTTTACGGTGCACCGTTTCCGAGTAAAAAATAAAAATCATTTTAATGCACATTCCTGGAAACACATAACCCATTTAATTAACAAAAGTAAGTAGGTTTAACAACAGTTTAGAACATTTAGGTTTTAATAATTCTCGGAAACATTCGATGATCAGGCTTCTCTCGCATTTCCATTTGCAAGACCATGTATAAAATGCATCTCAGCCATTTCGAAATTCGTATAAATTGCCATGGTAAAACAATACTGTAACGAATATCTAAAACACTTTTGAACGTTACAAACTCTAATTTGTACACAACTTACGATTTAAGAATTAAAATGGCACGTCTCAGAAATAATAAAAACATAAATTATCCAAACAGCGCCATAGCCTATTAGGCAATTTTCAAAGAAATAAGTTTCGTTTAGGTAATTAAATAAATCGTTTTTAAGGTGGGAGAATCAACATGCTTGCCAACCTATAACCTATTTCGCGTATATTTATTTAATTTTTCTAGCTTTTACACAAAATTTTAATAAAATCATTATCGTCTTCATATTTTATAGGTAATAATTGACATATATTCAACAAATATGAAGGAATTTCATTAAATATTTTAGGAGAATTGTATAGCGAAAAATATCGGGTAAGATTTTTTTTAACATTATGTTATTCTTCTTTCACTATACAATTCTCCCAAAATTAGCAATAAAATAAATTGATATTTTTGTAATATGTCAGATATTACCTAAATATTGTACCGAAGATATTGATTTTATTTAAATGTTAGCTAATCCAATAATAAACGCAAGGCGAAATAGGTTCGTTATAGGTTGACAATAGATGGAATGACGTTGAGAATTCCACCTATTAATGGTAATTAAAGGGGTTATGTGTTTCTAGGAATGTGCATTAAAATGATTTTTATTTTTTACTCGAAAACGGTGCACCGTAAGAAAATAAGTCAGGAGACCGAATTTGCTCTAAATTAGACGAGAATTTCAAAAATAATTTTTATTTAAAGAAAAAGCAGTGGCGCACCATTTTTTTTCTTCAAAAATATTAAATGCAAGCCCCGCACGGACGCCACTGCTAAAATTTTAAAAAATTATTTTACACCAAAAAATGCCTTTCGATGCTCAAAAGACGTGTACCAAATTTCATAAAAATATCTAGAGTGGTTTGAAAATGGCAATGAAAAAATATTTTTTTAATTAAAATGTTAACACCCTGTATCTTCCCAAAAAATGTGTCTGCCTTTTTGTAATTATTTTTTATTATATGTAATTAAGACACTGTTAAAATGTCAGCGTGAATCAAACACTTCATTTTGTATTTTAAAAAAACAACTTGGGGCTGTTTTTATTAAATGTTAACCCCCTCAAAAGTGTCTGCCTTATTAATTTTTGTGTTTTGTGTCATTTTAAATTTTGATTTCTGTTTGTTGGCCTCTGAAACAAACACTTTTTTTGGGCAAAATTTTTGGACACCTTTCTCCTATGCGCAGTACCTGGTGTCCCCAGGTAGAGCTAGCCAACACTTGCTTACCTGCTCATCTATTCAGTAGATACTATGACACAAAATTTTGAAGTGCATCAAACACTTCATGAAACGGGTGTTACTAGCTCTCCGACTATTTAGTGAACTATTCCAAATTGATAAATTACCTGCTATATACGAATTTCCAAAAAATCGTAGAAAAAAAGTTACAGGATAAAAACGTCGAAAAGTAGCGTTTGTAAACGAATTTTAATTTTTTTAGTGGCGAACATTGAAATTCTACCCCTATGGGATAGTTGACTAAAGACGATGAATCTAACCGGCATCGGTGGCTCCGTGGTTAACGCGGTAGTCGCTGAGAACTCTAGGACGAGAGTTTGTGGGTTCGTATCCCACTGCCGGCAAACTGGTTCGAGCCCAGTGGATTTTAGTGGTATAAGTCTTGACGTGGGTCCAGCGTCGAGCAAAAATTAGGGAAGAGTGAAAAATGTATCATCCCCCAAAACCACCCCATTCACGCCGGTAACCAGGCCGGATGAGATCGGATATCTCGTGGGGTGGAGGGGGAAGGAACACACTCCCCAATCGGTAGGTCATAGAAAGCACGAAACCAAGGGTTGATAGCCCTTGGGGGGTGCTTCTAATGACTGAGGATCGTGGTTCGGAGCCCACGTTAAACCGTAGGTCCCCTCGGGAATGGCCCTGGCAGCGAACGAAGAGGTAAAAATTGGAAAAAAGCAAGCAAGCAAGCAACGATAAATCTATTTTATTTATTATTATTAAAATTCGCTACACGAATACGAACAAACGCTAAAGAAATTCGTTGCTGCATAAACGGTGCTGATGAACGTTGCTAACTTCACACATATGATTTCTTGTTGTTTTCTTTGCTATTGTGGATTGTGGATGTTTAGTATTTATGGATTTATAGTTCTTGTGTGGTTAATTGAATTGTGTTTGTACTCTGTCATAATGACTAGTAAAGACCATTGTATGATTTTATTATGCCCTAATAGGGGTAAAATACTGGGTATTTCGTATTTTCAGTAAGTATAAAGGAATGATAGTTATTTTATGATCAATTTAAGCACATCTTACTAGGCCTAGGCCATACAAACAAGATGTTAAAGCCCGGACCTGTCTATTATCCCATTCGTTAAACGATAAATTTGCAGTGCGCAGGCCTATTCCTGTGTGTTTTGCTTACATGCGCGAGGCCATAACTTTGCCACTTTCGTAATTATTGTTTGCTTATCTAAAGGTGAATGTTTATGATCTGAATAGATGCATTGTTTTATTAAGATATTATAAATAATATGTATCATAAAAAAATTGTGTATGATGTCCAGATATTATTAGCTAATTTTATTTTTGTAAGTTCAACAAACTCAAATAACATAACATATAGTTTTAAAGGTTGTTGGGGGCGAAAAGTCGTTTCTACCTTCTTACATATACCAGGTGTCAACGAGATTATTGTACATAGCACCACAGTGTTATGTTAAGAGATATTTTAATCAAATTTGGGTTACTGTAATGTTTGAAAGGGATCTTTATTTTTACCTAGAAACCAACTGAATTTCACTTCCGGTTTAACCGGAACTACGCCATTTATGTTTTTTTTTAAATGACAACCTGTATATTATATTGCACTGTCAAATTCTCCTCAAAAATCTCTTTTCAACGACATACAACAAGTTGACATTTACTTTCAAAATGGCGGCGTAGGACTCATTTTACCAAAAACAAAATGGTGTCTATAAAACAACGTATGCAATTGATACGGGAAAAATAGTGATAAAATCTTTTAAATTGGTCCCTTTTGTAATTCTTTAAGCACTGACATTTAGATTTTCTTCTTTTGTTTTTAAAGGAAGGTATTTTTTTATTGTTTAAAAAAATCTTAACTTTAACCCTATTTTACGGAGTTTTTTTAAATGTTATCATATACTTTTTATTAATTAGTATGAAAGTCTAAAGTATCCTTAAGCACCTAGGGATATTTTCGAAATCAGAATGCGTTTTGCTTCAATAATAAAAATTTAATTGTTAAATAATTAACATGTTAATTAATTAATTTGTTCTTCTCTTGTAAACTTAACCATTTTATTCTTATTTAATGAAATATGAATCAGACCCACGACCAAAAGCACAATACACTACAAAATTTTCATTACAAACTAATAGTCTGATAATGGCGTTGACAAATACCAATTTTGTTATCCAAAGCCAACTTAGGTGGAACTAAGTTATTCAGTTTTTATTGAAAAATGCACGGTTTTTTTTTCTTGTTTAAAACTGAAGCAAAACGCATTCTGATTTCGAAAATATCCCTAGGTGCTTAAGGATACTTTAGACTTTCATACTAAATAATAAAAAGTATATGATAACATTTAAAAAAACTCTGTAAAATAGGGTTAAAGTTAAGATTTTTTTAAACAATAAAAAAATACCTTCCTTTGAAAACAAAAGTAGAAAATGTAAATGTCAGTATTTAAAGAATTACAAAAGGGACCAATTTAAAAGATTGTATCGCTATTTTTCCCGTATATTGCATACGTTGTTTTATAGACACCATTTTGTTTTTGGTAAAATGAGTCCTACGCCGCCATTTTGAAAGTAAATGTCAACTTGTTGTATGTCGTTGACAAGAGAATTTTGAGGAGAATTTGACTGTACAATATAATATACAGGTTGTCATTTAAAAAAAACAAATGGCGTAGTTCCGGTTAAACCGGAAGTGAAATTCAGTTGGTTTCTAGGTAAAAATAAAGATCCCTTTCAAACATTACAATAACCCAAATTTGATTAAAATATCTCTTAACATAACACTGTGGTGCTATGTACAATAATCTCGTTTACACCCGGTATAATATTATAATTGTCTACGCGTTTCGGCTTACATAGGCCATCATCAGGGCGTAGAGGTATGAAAAATCACATTCAGGGCCACACAGTGAGACGCACCCAGTCAACACACAAACAAAAACAATATAATAGTTAGTGTAGTCATGATTCGGGTCTAAATTAGTGATGGGATCACTCGAGGGAAAAATCTTAACATAGTATAAAACAAAGTCGCTCTCCTGTTGATGTCCTCTTATGTGCGTAAATCTTTAAAAGTACGCAACGGATTTTGAAGCGGTTTTTTTTAATAGATGGAGTGATTCAAGGGGATGGTTTTTATGTATAATACATGCATAATATTATAGAGAAACACTGATAAATTAGAGTAGGGAGATCGAACGACCCAACCTAACCGGTCCCCGGCCCGTTCAACGATCGATCCGAAGCCGGAATAGACGAAGACAGACTATGTTTTATGCATGAAAATTGTGGACGGGCCGGCAATCGGTTGAGTTTGAGGTTCGCCTTATTATCTCACGTCGTATAATGACGGGCTGCAACGCAGGCCGGGTACACGCTAGTAAACTATAATTCGGTTTTTTCAATCACTTGAATTATTCGATTTTCTTCGGAAATAATTCGAGTGACGAAATGAGTGACGAACATATGGTTTTTATTTTCCAATGCGTCTCCAAAGTTGCTGCCTGCCTGTCAGTCACTCACTGCGGCCAGAGCCATCTCCTAGCGAGCGGCTACACCGAGTGGTTTCGGTTATTATTGGCGATATAATTCAAATTAAATACTGCATTACGGGTTACCTGTGTAAAGATAATATGATTTATTATTTAGATTTAAATACTGCATTACGGGTTGCCTGCGTAGGATAATAGGATTTATTATTTGATTTAGATTTAAATCGTCGGCGTCTACTGAAAACTTAATGTTTAGTGGTGAGTATTCAGTATTCATAAATATCATGAGTTATGCAATATCGTGACATCTCAAGGTCAAGTAGTCAAGTTGTTAAATTAAATTGTATGATCTGGGAACTAGGAACCATGCCAAAAAATCCACAAATATTTCCGCCACATTTAATAATCCGCAAAAAATCAATCGATTAACAACACCGAATCAGTTATTTCCAATACAAATGCTGTATATCAACATGAACGATGAACCGGTATATTAATAATTAATATTAGCATTTAAGTGAAAAAAAATCGATTATCATTCGGTTTTTTAAATCACTCGAATACTCGGTAGTCGATTACTAAAAATAAGTCGATTTTTCCCAACACTAGTCTAAATGCCGTCGTCGGTTGGAATTGCTTCCTAACGTTTCGCTAGCACGAGTGGCGAGCTTCTCATAGGCGTAGTTAGGGGGGGTACTTGAGGTACTAAGCACCCCCGAAATCTAAATTAGCACCCCCACAAAAAATCTACAATATAAGCATAGGCTAATTTTAGAACTAGCCTATTTTTATAATATACATTTAATGAATTTTTCATATTAATATTTCAAGCATTCGAATTATGGTACAAATTCAAGTATATATATATTATTTGCGGATTCTGATGAAAGTTTCACACCTGTACTTTTTAACCAATAAGATACCTTCATTATGACTAGTTACCATGGCAACTAAAAGAATTTCCGGAAATTTTTTCGAGGCGCCACGATATTTAAGTGGAAATTTTTTGACAGTTGAAAAGGTAAACATATGATCTACAACCATTAAATAATGTACATATACCTGTGAATAATGCAAAATATCTGAATTATGTAACATTTCACATCGCTTTGACCACACTTTCCTTATAATCTTCAAAATTTTGCTTTTTCATATTAAATGCGTAGTCCTCCAGTATAGTAGCCACCTGTACTACACTTTAAAACTCATGAATATTATACAACTTTTCGTCACAAAATTCAACAAACTGTTTCCATACACTTGATTTTGATTTTCGGGTGTTATCTGGTGTTATATTTTGAATTTCTTGTCTAATTACTTGTTGATTTTCTTTACCAAATCGCGACATTTCGCTATACACTTATTAAACTCAACACTCAACGTACAGACGTTTTAAACTATATAACTACCTAGTAATTATTATTAAGCTTTGTGACAGAACCGGTTAAACAAAAATGACAATTCAGCATAATATTATGTCAAAATACCCTGGCCAACTTGACAAGCAGTGAAATTAGTTTAAAATGTCAAGTTTGATTAATAATTTTTTTTCCAAATTATGGTGTGAAGTGGTGTGAAATTTTCTTACCGAATCCCACGCGAGCTTAAATTATTTCTGGAAATAATTTAATTTCTTGTGATATTATAAGTGAAAATTTCTCTGTGTACCGTGTAGTTTACGCCCAGTTTACTTGTCAGAGCGGGTCTATGATCATAAAAATCTCGTGAAATACGAAAGCGGCATAATAGCTTGTGTATGTCATGTTCTGCAATTCTGCATTAATTTGATAATTTAAATTTAACCAGTCGTAGTCGGTCAAATTCGCGGAAATTTTTAGCCGGTATTTTGACTATTTTTTTTGTTTATTAAGGTTTAATATGGTTTTATTGAATTCATTTAAAGTTTAAAGTTAAATAAACACGAAAAAACAATGAGTGCGTCGTCGCGGATATAAAATACACCGTGGAATGTTTAAAAAAATCTTTTAGCAAGTTACCGTTGGAGGAGAAGGTGATTGTCAAGAACATTGAAAGAGCTAAACCTGCTATTAACATCACATTAAAATATTTACTAAAAATTATTGACCCAATTTGGGCGTGGTCTTGAAATTTTTTTCGCCTGTTCGCCTGCGGCGGGTTTTTTGTGCATCCCCACGTTAACATGTCACGAGCCGCCACTGGACTTCAGCACCCCCAGTGTTGACAGTCTAACTACGCCTATGGAGCTTCTTCAGAGGTCATTCCTCTGGTGCTGGAAGTAGTACTATAGTTCTCTCGTGCTAGCGAAACGTTAGGAAGCAATTCCAACCGACGACGGCATTTAGACCCGAATCATGAATCAATTTGTAAATATAATAGTTACATCACAATCATGATTTTTAAAATTAAACTAACGTGTTTAGAGCAACAAAAAGGTACTCAGCACTTTTATATTGTTTTTTGATGTTATTTGTTTGCGTGCTGACTGGGTGCATCTCAGTGTGTGTGTGTGGCCCTGTATATGATTTTTCATACCTCTGCGCCCTGATGATGGCTTTATGTAAGCCGAAACGCGTAAGCAATTATAATATTATATATGTAAGAAGGTAGAAAGGCGTTTTCTTCCCCAACAACCTTTAAAACTATCTTAACAATGACCCTTCTATACAGGGTGTTTTTTTAATGTCGACGAGCGGCCATATCTCGGAAACTACTGGGCATAGAAACTTAGGAAAAGAAAAATGATAAATAAAGTGGCCATGAGAAAATTCTGGAAATAATTTTTAAGTTCCGCATTTTGCCACAAGAGGGCGTAATTGAAAAGTAAATTTTAAAATTTTACATAACTCCGAAAATTCTACATGAAGGTATATGTTTGATAACACCATTTTAAAGCTTCGACAATTATGCACCATTTTGGTCTTATGCTCATTGGCGTACCGACTTTAATAAGAGTGGGGAAAGCTGTTGAAAGTGTAATCATTTAAATCGCTGTAACTTCTAAACGACTTATCCGATTTTAGCAAACTAAAGACTGTTTGGAAGAGAAATGTATGCACTTTCACCAGTCATACTTAGTTGTCCATAATAGTTCTCAAAAAAAATGTTAGAGGGCGCAATTTGCAATAACAATACATTTTTTGATTTTACTCCGAAAAAATAAATCATACGGTATAATTATGATACCATAATCGAAAAGAAGATGAAATTTGCTAGAAAGAATATTAAAACCGCAGTTCGATATCTTTATTCGTTTCAGAGTTATTGCCAAAACAATAATTTCTAATACAAATTGCGCCCTCTAGCAATTTTATTAGAAACTATCGTGTACTATTAGGTACGACAATTGAAGGTTCTTCCAAACAAGCTTAAATATAGTAAAATCGGATAAGTCGTTTAGAAGTTACAGCGATTTTAATGTTTACATTTTCAATAGCTTCTCCCACTCTTATCAAGTAAAAGTGTAAACATTAAAATCACTGTAACTTCTAAACGACTTAACCGATTTTACTAAATTTAAGCTTATTTGGAACAGAAAGGTAAGTACCTTCAATTGTTGTATCCAATGGTACAAGATAGTTTCTAATAAAATTGCTAGAGGGCGCAATTTGTATTAAAAATTATTGTTTTGGCAATAACTCTGAAACGAACAAAGATATCGAACTGCAATTTTAATATTTTTTCTAGCAAATTTCATCTACTTTTCGATTATGGTATCATAATTATACCGTATGATTTATTTTTTCGTAGTAAAATTAAAAAATGTATTGTTATTGCAAATTGCGCCCTCTAGCATTTTTTTTGAGAACTATTATGGACAACTAAGTACGATTAGTGAAAGTGCATACATTTCTCTTCCAAACAGTCTTTAGTTTGCTAAAATCGGATAAGTCGTTTATTAGTTGAAGCGTTTTAAATGATTACACTTTCAACAGCTTCCTCCACTCTTATTAAAGTCGGCACGCCAATGAGCATAAGACCAAAATGATGCATAATTGTCGAAGCTTTAAAATGGTGTTATCAAACATTTACCTTAATGTAGAATTTTCGGAGTTATGTAAAATTTTAAAATTTACTTTTCAATTACGCCCTCTTGCGGCAAAATGCGGAACTTAAAAATTATTTCCAGAATTTTCTCATGGCCACTTTAAATATCATTTTTACAAATTACATTTAACCCTGTATTTTCATAGTGGGCTCGCGTCGATCGCTACGACGTTATAGTCAGTTGGAATGATGTTGCCAACTTAAATTACTGTATGGCAAGCTATAAAATATAAAAACCAAAACCTCATTAGTACAGAGATCGTCAGGTCATCGTCAGGTCTCCTGTTTCTTTTCAAATTGTACTACCAAAAGGCTAAATCCCGCCAATCGATTTTTTCGACGATTTTTTTTTAAATTCGAAACTATTCGATTCCACAATATGTACCATTTGGTCGTATATCCAGCGGTTTGAAAATTCGATTACCCAGCGGGACTATGCTGGTTAACAAAAACTGTCCAATGTTAGAAATATATACCTTATATTTGTCGGAAGTCAGTTCCCTACATCATCATACTCTAGTTTCATCGTTAGATATGTGATATACTTGTGAGAATTTCGCGACATAGCTCGCCTTACAATCTCATTAGTTAACAAAGGCAAGGTAGGTACGTAGCTTTTTTGATCTCTCTTTAAAAGCTTACGGAAGTTTAATTACGAAAACGTGTTGAATTTAATTTCTTTTAAAGAAAGTTAAACGTTGCTTTATCCTTTCCACTTTTTCTTCCTAAAATAATCAGCTTTATTATACCATTTTATAACCATACTTTTATTATTCTAGTTAATCTTGTATATTAGGTACAACATTCAATATCCAAAACCTGTAATTGAAAAACAATTATAATCGTTAATATCATCCAGATTTTCGTATTTCTCCTGCTAAACCTTTTTCCTCAATATCTATAAACTAACAAGGTCGTCTCATAGAGCAGCATTCGGGTTTCATTTTTCTGCCCAAGACAGGGCCTTTGCACTAGCCCTTGAATTTCCAGTATGCTGAAGTCTTGTCGGTCTTCTGACTATTCATTTTTTACACGTCGTGTACACCATGGAACGCTCCATTACGGCTCAATCCAACTTATTATTTACTTAATTGCTAACAACATGAGCATTGTAATATTTACTTTGTTTTCCTGATGATGAGTGTTGATACACTCGAAACTTGTCGAATTATTATGAATTATTCTAGGTTCGCCTAGTCATTCTAATAAACTTGTGAAGAAAAACGTTTTGTTTTTCTTTTTTTTCTATACATTTAACTCCACTTTGAGTATGGACAACTTCTTCAAAAAAAAATGCCTATATATTTATTGTGAAAATTGTTTACAAAAATGCATGTGTGTTGCATCGAATAACGCCCAAAATTAATAGCGTTTTCGATTTACTGCTCTCGCGCACTCTGAGAGTGCTCTCCCCGAGATTTGCGTGTTCGGTTATCAAAATCCACCGCTCTCACTCGGAGTAGCATGTTCGATTTACAAATTTGGTTACTCTGAATCCGTTTGAGAGTGCTCCTTTACGATCTGAAAATTTTTACAGAGTAGAGAGGCAGCGCTTGCGCAGAACCGCAGTCCACCACCATTTTCTATTCTTTTGTTGATGTGTGATCTCGTTTGTTGTGTTTTCTGTGTTTGTTTTTCGTCTAGTTCGATGAATATTGTATATAATATGTCATAAACGCGCTCAAGTGATTTAAATTTGAAAATTAATTGTTTATTTTTGTATGTTGACATCTGTCAAATTTTCAAGCGCAATCACGTTTAATTTACACTCCGTCCGAGGGCAACCGCCTTCGGAGTGACAGCAAATCTCGGGCCGATCGATGACGTCACAGAGCGCTCTCGGAGCACTCTCGGAGTTGTAAACCGAAAACGCTATAAGTAATTGTTTATATAAATATATACAATTCTACGGTAGTAATGATTTAAGCCTTGCTTAGGAGATACCTGTTTTCAAGCAGTTACTAGAACGTACCTATTAATTAACAATTTGTTTAAAAAAATAAATAAATAATTTGCATAGTTCTCAGAAATTTTTCACTATCTAGAATTCTGTACACTTCTGGTATGAGCAGTGGTATGATAAGGTAAATGATAGAGAAATAAATTCTACACAATTCAGAATGTTTATATACAGGATGTCTCATTTAAAAAAGCTGATATATTAATCTCCAAATATTGATAACTTTGGACCAGCGCTCTAAATACCCTGTATGCTGTTTCAAGCTTCATGTAGAGTAAAAAAGGACATAAATTTAATTATAAATTAGCGAATGCGTTATTAATATTAGGAAACAAATCGTTTTGAAGATAACCACACGTAATTTTTCAAAAGGCTGATTTTGACGTGACAACGTTAGTAGTCTATAGATTTTGATTTCCCTACCACACTAAATCACGATCGAGCCCGGCCGATACCGAAAGCATACAGTGTCCGCAAGAAAGTCCGCATCAAATGGGATTTTTTTTATTATTAGGTATAGGTAAAAATTGAAAAAGCAGTTAGTTTTTGCTTATCTAAAAACCAAAAATGACGTATACTGAAGCAGCTGCACGACTTGCGTTACCTGTCAAAATTGACATTTTTAATAAAATAGGTTCAAAAATGCCCTTATTTATAAAAATATCGAAAAACTTTATTCGAGAAAGTTGTTTATTTAGGCATTTTTAGCCTCTGTATGAAACTTTGACAGTCTAATACAATTTTTATTTTTTGCCAGATTCTTGAAAATTTTGATCAACCCTCGTAGATTAACTTTTATACATCGATGTAAAACCATTTGCCTTTACTTCATTTGTAATATTAATGCAATTTTGTGTAAAATGTTTGTTTCCAATTATTTATTTTGCTTCAAAAACTGAAATTGTTATTGATCAGTATGTAATGTTTCATGCAAAGTTTATCTAATTACATCAGTTTTGTCAAAACCGAAGTTCCTAATTTTTTTTAAGTTAGTAAACAGATGTACAAAAAGAAAATATTAGGAAGCTTTCATTGAAATTTTACTAAATTAATATTGGATCAAAAAGATTAAATATTAATCGCTCGAAACATTTTATTCAACAAAAATATAGTTTATTAATATAATTAATTTAATTTAATAATAATAATTAAGTAAAATTTCAACGAAAGCATCCTAATATTTTCTTTTTGTACATCTGTTTACTAACTTAAGAAAAATGAGAAACGTCGGTTATGACAAAACTGATGTAATTAGATAAACTTTGCCTCAAACATTACATACTGATCAATAACAATTTCAGTTTTTGAAGCAAAATAAATAATTGGAAAACAAAAATTTTACACAAAATTGCATTAAGATTACAAATGAAGTAAAGGCAAATGGTTTTACATCGATGTATAAAAGTTAATCTACGAGGGTTGATCAAAATTTTCAAGAATCTGGCAAAAAATAAAAATTGTATTAAACTGTCAAAATTTCGGAGAGAGGCTAAAAATGCCTAAATAAATAACTTTCTCGAGTAAAGTTTTTCGATATTTTTATAAATAAGGGCATTTTTGAACCTATTTTATTAAAAATATCAATTTTGACAGGTAACGCAAGTCGTGCAGCTGCTTCAGTATACGTCATTCATAGGTAAGCAAAAACTAACTGCTTTTTCAATTTTTACCTATACCTAATAATAAAAAAAAATCCCATTTGATGCGGACTTTCTTGCGGACACTGTATAATTATAATAATAATAATAATAAAATACTTTATTGTAAACATAAGTTACAAAAGGGGAAGTTGAGGCAGAACCTCCTAGCAAATGAATGTAAAAATATAAATTTGTCTGTCAAGAAGTGATATTACTGATATTTCAGGAAGTTTATTCCCATTGGCCATAGCTTGCCTTCTGGGAAGGCAATTACCGTTCTTGGCAAAGTGGTGATATAGTATTTTACATTACAAGGCCGGTAGGTGACTTATTACAGTACGAGTTGGTTTACGGACGAGGCGACGTAGGAGCCGAGTCTGGAATATAAACGAGTGCTGTAATAACACCTAACGGACATGTGTATCGTATGATATTTTATTTCATTTTGTCATTATAATCCTTTTTAAAAAGATTTAATAAAAATGTTTATTACAAATTTTAAAATATTATTGGCAATATTAATTGGTATCACTGGATATAGTTTAAATAAAATAAAAATTACTAACTTTAGTTAAGCAAAATATTTAAAAAATTGTAAAAGAGAGTCTATTCTGTAGTTGCGTAATATTTTTCATTTACTAAAGTTGGTAGAAAAAATAATTTTACAAGTTAAAGCATCTAAACAGAGTTACTTGGGATCGATAAATATATAGTCAAAATAAAATAAAAATTACTAACTTTAGTTAAGCAAAATATTTAAAAAATTGTAAAAGCGAGAGTCTATTCTGAAGTTGCGTAATAATTTTCATTTACTAAAGTTGGTAGAAAAAATACTTTTACTAGTTTAAGCATCTACACAGAGTTATTTGGTATCGATATTAAAAACAAAATAAAGATTACTAACTTTAGTTAAGCAAACTATTTAAAAAATTGTAAAAGAGAGCCTATTCTGTAGTTGCGTAACATTTTTCATTTACTAAAGTTGGTAGAAAAAAGTATATTATTTATAGGAAGACATGCTGTCAAAATAGCGATTTTCCAATAAATACTAGTCTGGGCGTGGAACGCATTTTTATAGTCAGCCATGATTGCCTTTATTTTGTTTTGAATTATGACAGTTACTGTTATTATAAGTTTTAAAAACTTATATAGGTGTTATTATATTCCAAGTTTAATTTAGTTTAATGTATATATGATGAATTAAATAATTAATGCTCAATATGTGTACTTGAACAATTTGTTTCCTATAATTTTAAGTGACAACTTGTCAAAAATCCAAAGTAAAAAGTCATTATTTCTAAAAACAAAAGATTGTTGCTAGGCAATACTTTACAGTACCTCCTACCTATTCCACTTACCGGCCGCAAATGAGTACATGGTACCTAAGTTGATTACCGGACAAAATGAAATAAAAAAATTGAGGCATCATACGAAAATCGATTTCGAATGTCTGCCATTACTGGGGACGCAGCAGGAAAGATCCTGTCTGTTTGAAGGTTGGAGACAATGATGTTTCTTAAATGATGAAAGAGTCTTGGGCTTCCATTGTCTTTATTTGTTTTAAATCACAACGTTTCAACTGGTAAGTATCTCCAGTCGTCTTCAGGTGAATACTAAATAAGTAAAGTAACTACAGGACTATTTATACTAGCTAGGTGCACTGAAGCATAACTGAGGTAGGTGCAGTCATGCGTTCTAACTCCGCGCATATGGAGTCGTCCACTGAGAATTCACATAACGGGAGCGGTGGAACCAGGCTTCATCCGAAAAAAATGTCAGGTCTAATAAATCATTTCTTTCCAATACATTTTGGGTACACCATTTAGAGTAATTTTTGCGTCTTTCAAAATCTGCGGCTTGTATTTCTTGGAATACTTGCACTTTATAAGAAAATAAATTTAGCTGCTTCTTAAGAATAGTCCTGCATGTTCCATAAGATCTTCCCACTTCTTGGGACAGGCGTCTTATGCAATTTGTTGGCGTATTTTGCATTATTTCGCGAACGTTTACAACAAGTTCTTACAGATGATCTTCCTGCTCCTTTTTTGTGTTGTATAGAACCTGTTTCCCTAAACACAGTCACGGTTCTTCTCAGGAAATGATAAAAATCCCCACCAATAAAAGCAACGTTAGGAAAATGTTCGTGAAAATTGTCCATGCACAATCCCGGATTGTATTGCCACTCACCATTTACTCTAACCCCGTTTCGAAAATACGCTTCAACCATGAATGTTTTGTGCTGTTCCGTAAAGCCCATCATTGTGTGAATTGTTCAAGAAATTGGAAAAATTAGCGATGAATAAAATTACTTGTAACGACTGTCAATGATGACGGAATAACTGATTGATTGTTAATTTAGGTAGTTACTGACACCCAACAGGTATTAAGCTCCACGGCTAAGCATTACGTTCTTAGATGCAAGGCCCTCTTTGATGCAAATAACTCGCACGGTAGAAGTCACCTACCTATTTTGGAACTTTCAAGTTGCTTATAAAGCATTAGCTCAGCACATTCTAGGTCGTAAAAAATGTAAAATTTTTATGTTATAAACTAAACACGTGGATAACCCAATTTTCTTAACAGAAGCACCATTCTTCTTAGAGGTCTTTGCCGATTCCTTTTAGAGAAATCCCTTAAATATTAAAAAAGTCCTCTTATTTTATTCATATGCTATAAATGTTGCAGTTGCTTTTCCAAAAGCCGATATAGGAAAAAGAAAATCATTGTAAAAATACATTTGCCTTTTTAAAAACGTAAAAATGGATTGCCCTACGGCAAAAATTATACTCAAGAGTAGAACTGAAGTATGAAAACAAACTTTTAACGAAAATTAATAAACATTTCATAACCTTATTTCCATGAATCCGCTTGATTTCTGACAGATGACATCAGTTATTTGTCATCGGTCAGCTGATATTATAATGATAATATGTAATAAGCCCACCTGTCGAGTATTTTTCGGTTACAGTTTCTTACGTTTTACTAGGGTTTATTTCTTTTGGTGCCTTTTATTTTGACTATGATTAACTTTAAATGTACTTACCCAGTATTTATGCAACAAGTGATAAAAGTAGGTATTTATTCACGAATGGGAGTTTTTACGCAAATCTCATGAGTGTCAGTTACGCACAAATTGCATACACTATTTTTCCTATTACCTACCGGAAAATATATAATAAAA
This sequence comes from Polydrusus pterygomalis, assembly GCA_963969555.1. NCBI lineage: Eukaryota > Metazoa > Arthropoda > Insecta > Coleoptera > Curculionidae > Polydrusus > Polydrusus pterygomalis. Next base: position 125,784,390 of record OZ018375.1, read on the forward strand.
ACCAATATACAAACACTTCACTTTACGCTCTAGTGCGTAAAGTAAATTACTTTACGCTTCATTTGTCCATGGCCAACCAGACCAATATAATTTAAAAATGCATGTCAAAGTAATTATTTAATGTACTTTACGCACGGTAGTAGAAAAAGTACCTACAATTATAATTCATTAGGCTAAAAATTTACAGGCTAAAATAATATTATTATTATTATTACTATTACTATTACTATTACTATTACTATTATTATTATTATTATTATTATTATTATTATTATTATTATTATTATTATTATTATTATTATTATTATTATTATTATTATTATTATTATTATTATTATTATTATTATTATTATTATTATTATTATTATTATTATTATTATTATTATTATTATTATTATTATTATTATTATTATTATTATTATTATTATTATTATTATTATTATTATTATTATTATTATTATTATTATTATTATTATTATTATTATTATTATTATTATTATTATTATTATTATTATTATTATTATTATTATTATTATTATTATTATTATTATACGGAGATTGTGAGTAAAAGAAACATGTCTCTTTATGAAAGGCGGTAATCCAGGGCAGGCGCTAACAGTTTCTTCGCCCTGGGCAAAAACGTAAAATGCCGCCCTTTTATAACAAAAATTAAAAGAGATAACCTAAACCCTTTCCACGCTTAGTAGTAAAATAGAACGTGAACAAAAAAAATGGTGTTAAAAATGTTGAAGTTTTGATAACTTTATACCTTATATTTCATGCTTGTGAGGGGTTTCCTTCAAATATTTTGATATTTTTTCTATATTGCTCTGTATTTTTGGTTCGCTTTTGGATTTAGTCTTTAATACATGAAAACTCTACTCATCTTTCAAAAAGTGTTTTTATTTAAAAACTACATACCTCAACCTTCTTATATCGTTCTCATGCTTAAGGATTTTTGAAGTGAGTAGGTACCTACACTTAAAAGTTCGTAAAACATATTAAAAGCAAATTTTATTAAAATTCAACCAATTTTTCATAAGTATTCAAATGAATCATGGTTTAATCATTTTCTTCATAAACTAGTTAATTTTACAGCCCATTTGCTCTTAGTTCAACATTCTCAACATATTTGGATTCCTCTTATAGTTACCTACACACATGTAAAATTTTATTGAAATCGGTTCAATAATATAGGGGAAACAAAATTAAAACAAAAAAAAAACGTTTTGCATTACTGGTTTTAAAAATAATAAAAAATAAAAATAAAGAATTTTAATCCCTCTATATTTTTATGTCATTCAATGCAGAATAAAATAATCACCCATTTTTTCTTATTACAACCCTATAGCAATTTCCAACGCCCCAAAACTTATTTGCAAAAAATCATTTTATCAACTTTTCCAACGTTCATTATTATCAATAAATATCGAATGGGGCTTAGAAAACAATTTATTGGTATTGAAGTTTATTAACGTGGCAAAAGCCTAATTGATTTTAGTAATCTAAAAGTTTAAACTATTGTTCGATTGTTTTTAATTTTATTTAAGCTGTTACACCTACTTTATATTATTTTCTGTATATTTTATATTCATATTAGGCGCAGGGCAAAAAGATTTCTTTTTGGCAAGCCGAGTTTATGCACAGCGTTATCTAGAACGATGACATCCAGAAAAAATTAGGCTGTAAACAGTGGCGGCTTGTAATAAAGGGCTCTGGGGCGCCGCCCTCCCTGCAATTATTTTAAACAGAAACCAAAAATAATTTACTTATAAAACCAATACCGCAATGTATGTAAGCAATTAATTAAAATAATTCAAACCAAACATAGTCATATTCCAACGGGCAAGTTATACCAAATAAGCATTGTCTATTCGCACAGGCAAGCGTGGGCGGCCGATTATCCGTCCCGCTTCAACGCACGGGGATGAATGTGGGATTGGGCAACCCGCAACATTTGCCACCGGATATGTCAGCCACCTGGGCCATATTTGATCGTATGTGCAATAGCAATTAAGACGTACGTGCAATTAAAATTTGACGTTTCGTTTTCCCAACCTTTCTTTTTTTAGACCGCCTCGTGAAAATGTTTTATTTTTTTGTGATTTTGTGAAGTTAATTTGTTAGTTTCTATTATTTAGTTTATTAAATTTTGACATAGATATGATATTAAAAGTTTCGCCCTTGCAAGTTTACTTTCGGTTTTTCCCAGACGAAGCATTTAGTGACATTCCTACTTTCTAAATTAAGTAAAAATGTATTTTGTTAAGAGTCGTTTGAGGACACCTTGAAGGTATCCTGGGTCTATGCTTTTGTATATTATACCAAAGAAGGCACCGTAAGACAACTCTGCATTATAGTTTGATAAATATTCCTGAAAGCGTTCTATGGATGCTACACAAAATTGATGCTTTTTTGGGCATACGGAACTTTTTCTATTATACTACATGTATATATCCTGATGTATGGATCTAATGCATTAACCACTTTGTCAATGGTTATAGGTAATATTCAATTGTCTTAGGTCAAGTTTGACTACCAAAGGAAGTACCAAGACCAAATCATAGCTATTAAATTATGACCTGATTGGTAACACGATAACTACCATGTTTTTACAGTTTGTTTTGACGACTCGTCACATCTTACTTAATTGCTACGTTACATCCTTTTAAGCCATAACTTTAAAATTTTGGTTATTTATACAACTTTTTCTTAATTTCAACAAAATTCCTCGGTCTATAGAAAAGCATAGGCAAGGAAGCCGATGAGCGACACCACTGTCACTCTAAACTTGTACAGGGTCATCCAACCAGGACTGAACAGGGGCCTATTTTTTGAGTTTCCCTGTATTTTTATTTAAACCAATATAGCCATTTAGTTTATGCTTTGCCGTAGAATCTAAAATTACCATTTAAAAAGCGATCTGACTTAAAACAAAGGAACTGTGGCGTAAAGTTGTTGTTTTTTTAATGGAACACCCTGTATATTATTTATTTTTATGAAACGCCCTTCTTTCCTGATTCTATAAATATATAGTTTGTCCCTATTAGCTCAAACCCTTTTTAAGATATGAGCAATCAAACATTTAAAAAGCTGTATTCATTTGAGCTTAATACGTCTAGAATGCTTTGGAAAAGAAAATCCCCGTAATAGCGATGCATTAAAATACAGCTTTTTAAATGTTTGATTGCTCATATCTTAAAAACGGTTTGAGCTAATATGGACAAACTATATATTTATGGAATCAGGAAAGAAGGGCGTTTCATAAAAATAAATAATATACGGGGTGTTCCGCTGAAAAAACAACAACTTTACGCCACCGTTCCTTTGTTTTAAGTCAGATCGCTTTTTAAATGGTAATTTTAGATTCTACGGCAAAGCATAAACTAAATGGCTATATTGGTTTAAATAAAAATACAGGGAAACTAAAAAAATAGGGCCCTGTTCAGTCCTGGTTGGATGACCCTGTACCTACTAAGGGTGATATAAGAATCACTGGTGGACACCTTATTAGATGCTTCCTTGGCTTATATTTTTGTACAGGCCCAGGAAGCCGCCCTTAGGCGACTATGAATACCACATTTAATCCCTTAGAAAACTTTTTTTTATCTTTGATAGTACAGTGTTCCGTAACTAGTTCGTACCAGAAGTTCATATAGTTATAAGAAATTGTCTTGTGTTAGACTCATTGGAAGTTATGCCTTCTGCGTTCAGATCGTTTTTGATCTAAAATTGAAATAAATTATAAACAAAATATGGTCGTTTTTTTTTCTAGAAGTCTATTGTTTTTTGTAGTAAATTATTTTTTTTAATGTTGTTTGCTTTGCTGTTTTTAATCGTGTAGAATAAACATAATTTTTCTCAAAAAATTAAAAAGCAAAGTAAACAAACAATAAAAAATGAATTTACTAACCTGCAATTAAAATTCAGCGTTCCCCTGCCTTCCTCACCCCCTGCCACCTAAGATGGCGATCGGTTAAACGTCATTCCTTCGCTCAATTAACATGCAAATAACGTTTCTCTTAATTGGTGTTTTGTGCTTCAACGTGTCTATTCAGTTGGTTGCCATGACTACGGAGGCGTGACGTTACCTACACATCGCACAACGAGCTGGACAGATGGGGCTCTCAATATTCCGTCCAACAATAGCTGTTCGCGTTTCGACGCGACCTGTCGATGCCGCTGATGTGTTGTTTTGACTTGAATGCAGGTATAGTCTGCAGATTATCAAAATCCCAACTTAATTAATAACAGAGTTATAGAAAACGGGAGGTAAGGAGCACTGTACAGGACCCAGGACCCTTTGAGTGTATATGTATAGATTACTTTTTGGCATAAAGTACTTTAAAGTCTGATTCTTTGAAATAAAAAAAATCATAAGGTTTTAACAATAATCGTATCCAGTCCGTTTTTCGCGAATATCAGCAAATATTTTCTATATTATATTTTGTAAAATATGTTCACATCCCTGAAGCTGTCTCTTAAATGCAGGGGTCTTCTCCTCTATAAATACATTTTCCTTTCCTTTAATATTTTATTTGTGCAAGGCAAAGGTTATATCGTTTTGTAGCTAGTTGAATAAAATTTGTTCATAAGTTTGATTTCGCCTTTGATTCAGCTTTAAGAAATCAAGTTTTTAATGGAATATTACATAAATTTATTTTCAACCAATTAGAAGGTTCTTTTTTGTTTACGTTGCCTATAGCAACGGGAGATTATCGCGATAACTTTGTTAGTTCCTAGGTATTAACTTAATGAAATTAATAAGTGATAATTATTTTTCTGTCAAAAATGAGGTGCTTTATATCTATTGGCAAAAGTCACTCAGAATAAAATCAAAATACATTTTGTTGCTAACTTATAATTTTTATTGATAGTAACCAATTTGCTTTACATATCGAATACCGGGGCTAAAAGAGACACATCAAAAAATTTAACTAAACTCATTGGAAATATGTTTTTTTAAGTTTCATTTGAAACTATGTAGACATGTAATTTCAGATGTTGTGGTTAAAAACGAATTAATGTTTTTAATGTTCCTGAAATTTTAGTAATAAACCTTAGTTACTAACAAGTAAAATCAACTTCTATTGAAAAAATATAGTGCGTCATATTTAACTAAACTCATCGGAAATATGTTTTTTTAAGTTTCATTTGAAACTATGTAGACATGTAACATCAGATGTTATGGTTGAAAAAAAATTAATGTTTTTTATGTTCCTGAAATTTTAGTAATAAACCTTAGATACTAACAAGTAAAATCAACTTCTATTGAAAAAATATAGTTCGTCATATTTAACTAAACTCATCGGAAATATGTTTTTTTAAGTTTCATTTGAAACTATGTAGACATGTAACATCAGATGTTATGGTTAAAAAAGAATTAATGTTTTTAATGTTCCTGAAATTTTGGTAATAAACCTTAGATACTAACAAGTAAAATCAACTTCTATTGAAAAAATATAGTGCGTCATATTAAACTAAACTCATCGGAAATATGTTTTTTGAGTTTCATTTGAAACTATGTAGACATGTAACATCAGATGTTATGGTTGAAAAATAATTAATGTTTTTAATGTTCCTGAAATTTTAGTAATAAACCTTAGATACTAACAAGTAAAATCAACTTCTATTGAAAAAATTTAGTGCGTCATATTTAACTAAACTCATAGGAAATATGTTTTTTTAAGTTTCATTTGAAATATGTAGACATGTAACATCAGATGTTATGGTTGAAAAAGAATTAATGTTTTTAATGTTCCTGAAATTTTAGTAATAAACCTTAGATGCTAACAAGTTAAATCAACTTCTATTGAAAAAATATAGTGCGTCATATTTAACTAAACTCATCGGAAATATGTTTTTTTAAGTTTCATTTGAAACTATGTAGACATGCATGTAACATCAGATGCTATGGTTGAAAAAGAATTAATGCTTTTAATGTTCTTGAAATTTTAGTAATAAACCTTAGATACTAACAAGTAAAATCAACTTCTATTGAAAAAATATAGTGCGTCATATTTAAATAAACTCATCGGAAATATGTTTTTTAAAGTTTTATTTGAAACTATGTAGACATGTAACATCAGATGTTATGGTTGAAAAAGAATTAATGTTCCTGAAATTTTAGTAATAAACCTTAGATACTAACAAGTAAAATGAAGTTCTATTGAAAAAATATAGTGCGTCATATTTAATTTATAAAAAACATTTCACCGTTTTACCATTATAGCAGAGGTAAGACACTACATTCTCTCGACGCTCCGCCTACCGAATTGCTCATATTTCTGCCGCGGCATCGTAAATTGTTTTGCTCCGACAGAGAGCATATTAGCGCTTTTTAGCAAAACTATTTAATTTTGACTTAATTTTATTTTACCAGTAAGTCTAAATCAATAAGTAAATTATTTAATATTTTAAAAGCGGAAACTGTAGAAAATTTTATATTTTTGTGATCATGATCGTTTACTTGGAGCTATATGTTTTTGATGCTCTAAAAAATATTGTAAACAGTGGCGTAGCCAGAGCCAGGTGGGGGCCAGGAAATTGAAAATAATTTGGTATTATATTATATGTATTTTGAAAAACAAACACCATTTTTTTTTGAAACGCCTCAAATATAATTTTTAATTAAAAGTAAAAGAACTATTATTTTTTATATATATTTATATAATTTTACCAGTAAAAAAAGATTTATTGTAATTTTTGACAGTGACTTTTTAAACAATATTATTTCAAAAATGTCACGGTATTGTTTGTTAACCATCGTAAATATATTAGCTAATTGTTATATTTCTTTATCAATATAGGCAAGTTTATGGCGTAGTAAATTTTTATAGAAAATCAATCCATAAGTTTCCTTATTACACTGCAATCAATCTTTATCGTTCAGTTTTCAAAATCGACACATTTGGCAAGCTACTGTGCTCTAGTTCAGTTTATCTTAAACTTCTGGTTAAATGTTGCCATAAATCAAGTGTAAATAAAAAGGAGGACGTTGTTAAATAAGATAAATCTTACACTGGAAGACGGTTCAGTTTAAAAACCTCTCTTTCCTCCACTGTGCAGTGGCTGCAGAGTGCGGCCTTATTTTAAAACCGTTTACCGAAAGATTTCTAAGTTATTAGATAAAATTCCAAACAAGTTTTATACGAGTTTTATATAAGTTATGTAATATGAGGGCTAGAAGTGATGAGTCTGGTAAAATTCTAATACCTAAAGGGTATTATAATCGCAAATCCCAAATAACATTTATTAAAGTGAAAGAAATAACACTTTAAGTCTTCCTCCACTGGTATAATAAGAAAAATATTAGGTTTTAATTAAGGGTAAATTCTCTACATGTTTCGAATGTATATACGTTCATCATCAGGAGAAGAGAATAAGGAAAATGAAAAATAACAGGTGCAAACAGTCCAAACGGAGCTAAAAGATGATGAAAAGGACAAATAAAGTAATTGGAAAAACGTCCACCGTAAAGGTATACCTAGGAAGGGGTCATTCGTGGAGAATTGGCAAAACCCAAGATATTAAGCTAACATAGCAGTAAGCTAAGTGTCAAATTAGTGACATCGCACCATAAGTGTGAGGAGAGAAGAAAATTTAAAATTGGAATGGAGATTTTGTAAAAAGTTTATTTATAATTAAATGAGGAGTAGCTGAAAAGTCACATAATATTAGTGAACTAGTAATGTAAGTGTGAGGAGAAGAATATTTAAAATTGGAATAGTTGAAGTCGTAAAAATTCTTTAATTAAAGATTGGGGAGTAGCTGAATAGTCACATAATAGTGGGATAGCAACTTAAGTTTGAGAAGGGAAGAGTATTTAAGTGTAGAAAATTAAAAAAGTTTTTTTCTGTTCTTTATATCTGAACAGTAAAAAAAAAATTTTTAAGGTTAGAATTTTATCAGAAAAGATAAATTTATGTAACTTACGTCATGGAGACATCCTTGTTTATGAGTAATAATAATGTAATTCAAAATCTTTGTTCTGAACAATGTTAAGTAGAATTTTTTAAGAAAATTTAATAGGTGTGAAATGGAGCTGACAGTCCAAAGAAAGACGAGGTAAAATGGTGGAGAATTCTCCTCACATAGTAAACTTAGGTGTGTAGTAAAAACCTACACAGAGAAGCTAGTTCTACACCTTTGGTGGAATCACAGAGAAAAGGAGGGATGCATCAGGGAAAGAAGAAGGTTGTGTAAATATGAGCAAATTATTGTAACCAGAGGGGTGGGTAGTCCAAGAGATTAAAACCGTCCATCATCACGTTCATCCAATAGCTCAGGCAGAACTGATTAAGGGGTAAATCAACAACAAAGTAGCAGATGGTGAACATCGTAATTAACCTAAACAAGAGTCGAATACAATAAACATAAAATTAATAAGATTAAGAGCTTAAATAAAAGTAAACTAATTCAATTTAATAAAGTATTGTTTATCTTAGTAGGCCACGTTAAATATTTCAGACAAATCTATACAGTGGTTACATAACGTGTTCAAAGTTTTGTCGGGCCCCTGCACATACATATCAAAATATAAATAGGTTCTGACAAGTACATCATGATTTAACCTATTATTAAAACATTGTACTGATGTATTTTGGCTAAAAGAAAGCATCCAGTATTGAGGCGGGGAGAGAGGTATTATGGTAAACGACTCTGGACATTTTTTTAAATTTAAGTGCGCCTTCCTTGTATCAAGTTAATACATTGTAGTGGCCGCGCGACTTTGGTCGCTTAGTGCTCACCTACTGTAAGAGAATTGATTGCAAAATCTATATTATTTTAACGCTGGAATACTCTTATCAAAAGAATCTGTCAAATATTTAGATAAGGTGAAATAACTCTAAACTTTATTAAACATTATATGTTTAACAAATACTTACATATTTAAATTTCTAAACTAATCCAAACTTATAAATTAAAAAATATTAATATTAATTACTATTGGTGCCCCAGCTTGTAGATAATATATCGTACAATACACTTACGGTTATAGGTGTCTTTACCCCATTTGCTTGATTTACCAAATTCGCCTTCGGCTCATTTTGTTAAACATCACGCACATGCGGTAAAGACGTACCCATACCGTACTTATATTGTAATATACGATTATATTATAGGAGATACCTCGAGGACTTAAATTGTAAAGCAGAAAAAAGGTAATGAAGTTTAAAAAATCGTTCAAACATAAAGAATGGAAAATTTTTAAAAATTTTATAGTTTTTCCTGGAAATTGTAATTTTATGGGATTTTCATCGAATAATAATTACAACAAACTTTCAGTAACTCCCGAATATTTCAGACGAGCAGCCTATACGAGCTATTATTCCTCTTGTCATTTTTGGCAATATTTTACACATTTCTAGTTATTTTGTTAATAGTTGTAGTGGTATTGTCAAAATTAAAAGTTTTTAGAATGTTCAAAAATTTCCACCAGTTCCCTTCTTTATTTTAAAACAAAATATTTTATGTATGGCAGGACTTAATAATAATATAATGTAATTTAAATTTTACTCAATTAGAAAACATGTAAATTGGTGAATATATAACTGTACTCGGGAGGTATACGACACTATGTCCAATTTTTCCAAAAATAAGGTAACTATGTAGTTTTATTCAGAAAATTTAACTGTTTTGTGGGGCATACAACACCAAGTCCAATTAGTTAAGGTAGCTGAGAAACAGGGTAGACTTTTAACACTATATGCATTTATATTCAGAGGCCTAAGACACCAAGGTAATAATATCTGTATGCAGGGGCGGTTCTAGACCCAAAATATTGGGGGGGCACCACATTGGCGCAGCCACAATTTTTGGTAGCCTTCGCAAGCAAATAACGCCGCAGCCCAAAATTTTTTAGGATCACGTCCAAATTGTATCAAATTATGTAAATAATGAAGCACCCGGAATTTTTTTTTTATCATTGGCATGAAATCATAAGTAGTTAACAATTCAATCAGCGATAAATTTATTTATTGAGTATTAGGTTTCACGAAAAAATATTTGTATTATTTCAGTTTTCCTCAGCCGCATTGTAGGGACATAGGTTTTGGATATGATTACCTAATATGTTTCGAGAAGATTTTTGCTTCAATGCGAGGGTGCCTGAAACCTGGACTAGGGGCAAAATTAAAAAAAAAATTGTTTTTCTAATTGCTTTATTATTATTCTGTGTATACAGGGTGAGTTTTTTAAAGTGTTACAAGGCGATATCTCGAAAACGGTTTAAAATATTTTCTTAAAATTCTAGTGAGAGAATAGGGAGATGGGGGGGGGGGGCATATTTAAACATATTTTTGACGTCCACACCCCTTCCTCATTTTGAGGGGTGGGGGGTAACTTTGGAATTTTAAATGAGACAATGTACTTTTTTTGGTAAATACGAACCTACGTAAAAAACTACGTACGTAAACAAAAATGTTTTTCTTTTAAAAACCAATTACCCCAATTATTAAATCAAAACATAAGTTCTGACATGTGGTTTCAATAGGACGAAGCTCTACCGCATTATGTGATACAGCTAGGCCCGTAATGAGTTAAACGAATTGTTTGAAAACAGGTGGATAAGTCGAGCTGGTTCGGTAAACGGCCTGCTAGGTCCCCTGATTTGACCCCCCTTGACTTTTTCCTTTTTTTATTTTTTATTTTATAAAAGATAAAGTGATGGCGGCTACACCTACAACTTTAGATGATATGAAATATAGAATCCGCATTGCATGCTTATTAGTGAGAATTAAAATGTTACAACGGGTGCGATATTTATTCGTTATTTATTATATAGTGTTTGGAAGTTGAAGCGAGACATTTTGAACATCTTCTGAAGCGTGACAGACGATAAATAAGTTGAAATTAAATAGTAAAGTATTTTTTGTGTTTTATAACCTAATAAATCATAATTTCGTAACCAGGGGAGCAAATCAAAAGATTTTTTGTATACGTACGTAGTTTTTTACGTAGGTTCGTATTTACCAAAAAAAAGTACATTGTCTCATTTAAAATTCCAAAGTTTCCCCCCACCCCTCAAAATGGGGAAAGGGGGTAGACATCAAAAATATGTTTAAATCTCCCTCTCCCTTACTAAAATTTCAAGAAAATATTTTGAACCGTTTTCGAGATATTGCCTTGTAACACTTAAAAACACTCACCCTGTATGTATGTATGTTGCCAAATTGATTGTATTTCTCTATTGCAATGCGAGGTTGTCATTGTTGCCAAATTGATTGTCTTTCTCTCAAGATATTTTAAAGTTTTTTTCAGAAATGTTGGGGGGTTCTGGGCCCCTCCAGGCCCCCCGTAGAACCGCCCCTGTCTGTATGCCTCGGATCTTTAGTAATATCTTTAGCAACACATTTAGCGGCATAGAACACTATAAATACACTTGGTGTTATATGCCTCTAACTAGATCTATATAATAGTACATAGGTGGGGATTACACATAATGTTAAACGCCAGCTGACTATCGGCATTTAGGCGGCAATAAGTTTTTATAGTGTCTATTATTACTTTTCCTTTTACCAAAATGCATACCATTTCCATTTAATATACCCATTTTGTGTAAAAATTGGACATAGTGTCGTATGCCTCCCGAGTACAGATTATGGCTTATAATTTTTACAGGTATAGAACACTACGTCCATCAAAATACAAATTATGATAGTTAAAATTTTTTAAAAAATTTATTTACAAAGAAACACTAAATAATTAATACTTTGTGTAGTGAAAGTAAGATAATACATTCAGAAATCAACACTAACCTCAAAATTATGTTAAACTTAATTGTTTTTAGTAAATATCCACAAATCGAGCTGATGGCACATAGTGTCGTATGCCTCCCGAGTACAGATATAAACATTTTAATGACAAATTTTACTTTTGCAAAATTTTCATCAAGAACTACGTCAAGATTGGAAACGCTAAGTTCCCGTTATCATTCCAGAATCGTTCTTGTGGAAGCTTCACCCTTGTATGACGCGAGATTTAAAATGTTATGCGATGTTGAAAGCACAATGATGACAATATAACATGTTTTTTTAAATATAAAGTGAACAAACGATAAATATACCTGCATTGTCACATAATATGGAAAAAACTTGAAGAAATAGTCCATACTTTAAGTAATAAGGAAAAAATTAACATTAGTAGAATCAAAGTTCACTAATGTGCTTTTTGCTTAAATGCGAATAATAGAAGTTAAACTTCACGTGATGCTTTAGGAAATTGCTGGGTTGTGGTAGAAAATAGCCAAAATAACCGAAATATGTTAATTTCCATTAAAATAATGAATGCAAACGCGTAACTGTAAAATTTTACTAAAATAATCTTTATTATACCATCTGCTCTACAGCTTACTGCTGTTAAAACACCCTTGAGTCTTTATTATACAAGCTAGTGCCTACGTTAATTACCTAATAAACGTTATCTTTGTAGAACTACTCAGTTTATGTTATAATTTTCGAATTATATATCTTAAAACTGCCAAAGATGTATGATGCTAAATTTTTGCAAATAAATTAGCTGCTGTCATTTGCTGTGAATTTCATCAAAATAAACAAATTCTTTTTTTTTCTATCGAAACATTACAGTGTCACCAGTAAAGTCCGCATCATATGGGATTTTTTTTTATTAATAGCTTTATTCAAAATTTGACTTTGGCATCAAGTTCTGCTTCGATCGAAATGAAAATTAAGCAAAAAAATAGTAGTCACGTGATTAGCATTTTCTGTCAAATTTTAATTTTTTTCTAAAAATAATTCAAAAGTGTGGTTATTTATGAAAATATCGAAAAAAGTTATTAGAAAAAGTTGTTTGAAATGTAGTTTCTAACACACGTACAAAATTTCAGCTGCATAAGATAATTTTGATTTTTTACCCATATTTTGTAAATTGCACTTTAATTTGCAAAATACGACTCAACGCAACCTACATAAAACTTCTGAGTTTTGACAATGCTTTATTTCAGATACATTTTCTTTAAAGTAGCGCCATATTAAATGTGTGTTTTTCTACAAAATCAAAATTGGGCTATTAAAATTTGGTCGCATGTGATGCAAAGTTTATTTGTTTTTGACCCTGTATAAGGTAACTTTATAAAATAAGTATTTTTGAAAACGTAGTTTGTGTCTGAAAGTAATACACCTTAATATTAAGACAAAAAAGAACACAGTGTCATCAATAAAGTGTTCATTAAGTGGAAAATTAATTTTAGTTTAACTTAACGTAAAGTTTATCTATTTTCAACAATTTAATTTAAAACCCCTTTATTTTATTTTAATTTTTTTTACTTTCAGACACAAACTACGTTTTTAAAAATACTTATTTTATTAAGTTACCTTATACAGGGTCAAAAACAAATAAACTTTGCATCACATGCGACCAAATTTTAATTGCCCAATTTTGATTTTGTAGAAAAACACACATTTAATATGGCGCTACTTTAAAGAAAATGTATCTGACATAAAACATTGTCAAAACTGAGAAGTTTTATGTAGGTTGTGTTGAGTCTTATTTTGCAAAAGTGGTGCAATTTGCAAAATATAGGTAAAAAATCAAAATTATCTTATACAGACGAAATTTTGCATGTGAGCTAGAAACTGCATTTAAAACAACTTTTTCCAATAACTTTTTTCGATATTTTCATAAATAACCCCACTTTTGAATTATTTTTTGGAAAAAATTAAAATTTGACAGATAATGCGAATCACGTGACTACTATTTTATTGCTAAATTTTCATCTCGAGCGAAGCAGAACTTGATGCCAAAGTAAAATTTTGAATAAAGCTATTAATAACAAAAAATCCCATTTGATGCGAACTTTACTGGTGACACTGTATATGATAAGTTTTTAACAAAAATTATAGTTACTACTTTAAGTACACAATATAGGTAATAGTAACATGTGCGGTAGATCCTTCTTAATAATAAAATATTTAAGCACTTGCGTCTGCCCATGCACTGTAAAGACCGAATTCCGTTAAAAAATATACAGTGAGGACCAGAAGTTCTGCATAAATTCAAAAAAAAATTAGGGATGAATTTTTTGGAAAAATCCTTGCACACGTAAATTTTTATTTTCATTTACGCATCTTTTGACGGGAAAGTTTAGTATACAGGGTGATACATGTTAAAGATGTAACATAATGCGGTATTTTTTCTTATAGAACACCCCGTATATTTTTCGATTTTTTAATTCTAATAAGCATTCTAAACATATCTGATATATAGCATATTATATTCTACGCCTAAAGTAAAAGATTATCGAGACATTTTCGATTGAATATTTGTCTTTTTAAAGTCACCTTGGGTTTTATTATTTACAGGTATAAAGCAGTCCTTCAAATTTGTTGACATTAGTTGTCAGTTTATAGCTGACAGCTATCAAGTTAGATTTAATCTTGTCTCATGCAGCATTTCGTACTACTTAACTAAATAAAATTGAAAATTAACAAAAGAAAATGGTTAAATTGACTGAAACTCAAAGAATAGATGTCTTAATTATGTTAGGATGCGGTGATCGTATTAGAACTCAAAGGGAAGTTTGTTCAGTCCAACATAAGCAGAATCGAGAAGAGATTTGGAGAAACGGGACAGGTACGAGATTTTCCTAGGTCCGGTCGGCCTTCAATTTCAGAAGATAAAAAATTAAACATCTATCCGTTGAAGAAAATCCACATAAACCCACTCAAGAGCTAGCATTGGATAGTGAAATTGGAAAATCATCTGTAAAAAGAATTTTAAAAATAGAGAAATATCATCCATATAAAATAAAATGAACCCACAAGCTTAACGAAGATGATCCAGATCGTCGCTTACAGCGAAAATCAATAATTATTTGCAATAATGATAATTTTTTTTTCACTTAGGATTATATTATCTGACGAGTCGACTTTCTCTCTGAATGGGGCAATGAACAGACAAAACTGTCGCTACTGGTCTTCAACTAATCCACACTGGGCTGTTGAAGCTCACACCCAGTATAAACAGTCTGTTAATGTTTGGGCGGGTATTGTGGGCGACAGAGTCATAGGACCGTATTTCTTCGATGGTACGCTAACAGGTCAACGTTACTTGGTGTTTTTAAGAAATTAATTGATCCCCGCCTTATGCCGTTTATTTCCAAATGCGAACAACCCCAATATTCCTGGAGATTTTGTTTGGTTTCAACACACTTTAGTAGGGCAGTGCGCGAATATTTAAATGACGTATTTTCGGGTCGTTGGATAGGGCGAAGAGGGCAAATAGAGTGGCCTGTTAGGTCGCCGGACCTAACTCCAATGGACTTTTCTATATGGAGCTATCTTAAACATAAAGTGTATACGAACAAACCCAACAGTATTAAAGAATTAAAAAATAATATCAGGTATAAAGTTCAATTAATAACCCGTGAAATGATACATAACATTCTTGAAGAGTTTGCATAGCAGCTTGCTTGCTGGCAAGAAGTCAATGAAGCACAGTTCGAACATTTCCTAAATTATTGATTAGAGTAGTTTTTAATATTTTTATCTTTGATACCCCCTTTATAATAAATATTTTTATAACTTAGTCTTTTTTTATTCAATCGAAAATGTCTCGATAATCTTTCACTTTAGGCATAGAATATGCTATATTAGATATGTTTAGAATGTTTATTAGAATTAAAAAATCGAAAAATATACGGTGTTCCTTAAGAAAAAATACCAAATTATGTCATATCTTTAACATGTCATTGTGTCACCCTGTATACTAAACTTTCACGTCAAAAGATTCGTAAATGAAAATAAAGATTTACATGTTCAAGCATTTTTCCGAAAAATGCATCCCTAATTTTTTATCGAAATTATGCAGGACTTCTGGTCCTCACTGTATATTATGCATTTAAAATACGTACGTATAAATATTTTCATTTAATTGAATATCGTCCAAGAATTAACTTTTAACTTTTTCTTTTAAATCCCTAAATCATATAAAGAACCCAGACAAAGCCAAAATGGTATATTTTATATTCTATGGTAGCAAGAACTCCTATTTTCTATTGGCTAAATAACCGTGATATTATCACTACACAACGGCCTAGTAATTTTCGTTGTCTTACAGTAGGAACAAACCAAAAAAAATAATAGTAGGATGAAACCCATTGGAAAAGGAAGAAAATAGAACAAAAATGAAAGTACATTACCGGCGATCCGAGGTCGGGAAGGGGAGGAGGGGGGGGTTTTAAGGGTAGAAAACGATTTATCTCGATTTCCGGTAAAACTACAAGTCCTATGGAAAAACGTTAAATCGCAAAGTTGTAGGTAATAAAAAGATCTACAACTTTTTTATTTACACTTTTTTCACATAACCTTAAAATGTATGTGAAAAATTCAAATAACCAAGTTTTTGGTTTTTTATTTTTATCTTTTACAAAAAATTTTTTTATCCACGAAATTTGGTGAAAACTTACCTTATTATGTCCTAAACACACTGTAATTTTTTTGATTTAAAATATTTATTTTTTAACCTTATTTTGACTTAATATCGAAAAAACACCCTAATTTTCAATCGAAAATTCTCACGTCAAAATATCTGCTTTTTTAAAAAAGTCGGTGGGATTTTTGTTCGTTGAAATCTCTACTTTCTGATGGTGTTAAAAAAAATATACATTACTATGGTAAATGTTCTCAAAAAAATGCAAAGAAATGAAAAAAACTCGAATCCGAAATTTTTTTTTAGATCAATATGTACAATTTTGAGCTATTTATTAAAATGTATACTTTTTTTTATCAATGTAACATGGAATCTTACGTTTTTCGAGTAATTAAAGTATAAATTTTAATAAATAACTCAAAATTGTACATATTGATCTAAAAAAAAAATTTCGGATTCGAGTTTTTTTCGTTTCTTTGCATTTTTTTGACAACATTTGCCATAGTAATATATATATATTTTTTAACACCAGAAAGTAGAAATTTCAACGAACAGAAAGTCCACCGACTTTTTTAAAAAAGCAGATATTTTGACGTGAGAATTTTCGACTAAAAATTAGGGTGTTTTTTCGATATTAAGTCAAAATAAGGTTAAAAAATAAATATTTTAAATCAAAAAAATTACAGTGTGTTTAGGACATAAAAAGGTAAGTTTTCACCAAATTTCGTGGATAAAAAAAATTTTTTGTAAAAGATAAAAATAAAAAACCAAAAACTTGGTTATTTGAATTTTTCACATACATTTTGAGGTTATATGAAAAAAGTGTAAATACAAAAGTTGTAAATCTTTTTATTACCTACAACTTTACGATTTACCGTTTTTCCATAGGACTTGTAGTTTTACCGGAAATCGAAATAAATCGTTTTCTACCCTTAAACCCCCCATGTGCGTCTCACATTTTACATACAAAATTAAAATAAAATACCATACCAAAATGTTACGTTTTCGAGATAAAATGAAGTCCAAGTTACACTTAATAGGACTTACCGTTGATAATGCAAATTTTTGGTAATGGAGATAGGTCGTCAGTTGTTTATTTTCAAGCCCAACTTTAATGAGGAAAAGTGAGTGCACATAAACATAAAGTTAATCGACTCGGGACCTGAAGATTTTCCCGACAGGGGTAAAATATCTAAAAAAAAATCGTTGCTTTTAAAGTAACAAAAAAGCGTGTAACAAAAAAATATTTTATATTTTTTGTGTCATGACGTCAATGAAAAACTGTTATAAAAAAGGGATGCTTGCTCTATTGGACATACTGAACCAGTCTTTCTCAAACTGGGCGATAACGCCTCTTGTGGGCGCTGGGGGCTGTAGAAGGCTCAGTTTAAATTATGGGGAGTAAGGCGGTCTAGAGGAGTGAGAGCAGATTGAAAAATAGCGAAAAATTATGTTCCACTGATACATACTTTACCAGTTTCTGTGACTCAGAAATAGAATATGGGGCATATCCTCTATCTATCATATCCATGTTCGTTTAAAAATTATGTTTGCAATAGCTCTTTTTGAGCTGCCCAATAGATGGTAAGGTAAACATTTTTTGAGACGGCACTAGAATTTTTTTTATTCTCAAAGTAGGGCTTGGGTGAAATAAGTTTGAGAACAAGCGTTCTAAACGATCCAGAGTATTATTGCTTTTAATAATAATCATAAAGTACCTAATACCAATTTGTTCTAAGAGTAATGTAATTTTTTTGTTAGTATTGGCAGTAATATTACCTTACTTAGTGAGAATACCTATATAATCTCCAAAACGGGAAATTGTAATCGAAATTCTCTAAATTCAATTCTCTATTGATTGGGCTTAACAGAAATGCCGTAAATAGTACATAAAATTATATTAATTCCATTTAGTTTGCCGTTTGTGTCAAAAACATATTATACAGTTTATGAAAAAAATGCAGCATGATTCAAATTTCCCTATATTATTAGTAGGGAGCAGTTATTGGGTAGTGAAAGGACCTATAAACCAGAGTAGGAATGAGGAATAATTGGAAAATATTTTATTATTATTAGAGACTAAAATTTTACAGACAATTCAATTACATACTTAACACAAAGTGGATGCATACATTAACGGCCGCCCTTTCCCTAGGGGGGAGCCGCTCCTAGTCCAATGCCAATATTAAAAAGCGATATCTCAAGAATTGTAACTCAGGAAGCTAAAATTTTTGAGATACTAAAGTTGGTTTTAACAATAATTACCTAATCAAGTAACTTTGACTCTGACAGTAATTATATTGACCAACATAATTTACTCACAATCAAAGTGGCTCGGTTAGCTATTGTACAAGTCTTGTATAAGTTTGTACAAATTTGCACAAGTTGCAGAATTTTGTATAAAATTGCACAGCCTTGTATAAGTGCGTACAAACTTGTCATTGCTGGATCTAGGTGGAGCCTGCCTCGGCAGGCCAGTTAGTACGAGCTCTTGGTGAAATATTTTGGCTGCTGTCTTGTATCTCTATCTATTATGTTTTAGCATGAAGTTTGCGTCTGATTGTTAACGCTTAACTAAGGAGGTAGGGTCCATAGACAATTTACCTTATTGTCTATGGTGGGGTCCAGCTGACTCCTACGATTTGATTTAAACGATGTCATACCGCAACCAACGATGTTTCGATCCTTTTCCTACTTTCTTAATAACGGGCATAGATGGCATAGTTAGTTTGTTTCGATAAGTATGGAACGTAGGTGATCTAACAGCTGTTATGGGGTCAATTTCGCCTAACCTTCGTGCTGTTTTTTTGTTGTCATTTTCTTACTTTTAAATACCAGTAAAATTCTATTATAATTACATGTTTTATGTTTATTTTTCAAATACATTTATTTATTTATTTATTTTCAAATACCTTTTCTTAGATTTAGTACTCTACATTTGTCTGAAAATTGTCACAACTTAAATTTTTTTTATGTTGCATTTTAAAGCACTTTAGTTAAATTAAACATTTTATTTTTATTTTTGGTTCCAAATGTCTTTTGAAATCATCTATGTTTTATTTACGTAACAAAAAAATTACATAGACTCCACATCCCTGCAAAGGTAAAAAAAATATCACCTCCCCAGTTAAGGGGTGTATAATCTATTGTTTCCAAGAGCTGGTTGCAGTTTTGGCATTTATTGTTAAGTACCTACTTTGATTATATTTTTCTTGTAGTTTTTTGTCGCTGTTACCTGGTATTTTCTATCTATTTTTTATTGTATTTTTTGGTTAATTAGTGTATTTTTTATAATGTTTACCGTGTAGGGTTTTCTCTTACCACCGGTTTACTTTTTTGGTTATCTGTGTAAGTGTGTATGGTTTTTATTTCCAATTTGGTTTTGACTTATATTTAGTGTGGTGTATTTCTTGTCTGAGGTTAGTAGTCCTGGTGAGTTTTGTTTACTGTAATAGTATTATTTGATGTTGTTTATCTCTTCTTCACGCGTAATAATTGTTAGGTCAATAAGCCTTAGAAATCGTGGCAGCATTATTATTTTAGCGCATGTTTCTATGTTGTATTGGGTATTTTGTCATCATAGTACGGTTTAACCTATTTATTTATTTCGCTAGAGACCAGGAAACTGCTTCACAACCCATCAGTGCCGCCCTGGATCGACTATCATAGTGGATCCGAGATAATGGTTTGTGGATAGCAGATGTCCAGAAAAATATCCAAATTTAATAAATCTCCCATGGAATCCCTCGGTTAAATATCTTAGAGTAATATTGGATTCTAAGTCGTCGTTTGGTCTATTGATAAAGAATATAAATAATAGTGTAGAGAAGGATATTAACTTACTCAGAGCCCTGTGTGGCATTAGACGGGGTCTGTTCTATACTTTTAAGACTGTACAAAGCACTCATTTGGATGATAGTTCAGCATTTTTGGGCAGCACATCTAAAGTAAATATAAAGAAGCTAGATCGGCTCCAGTATAGAGCTTTAAGGATTGCCTGAAGAGCAATGAGCACCCACGACCCATGACTTGTTGTCGAAAGGGGCATAATAACCTCTGTCTTTAGGAAGATCCTGGCTAGCTACCTAGTACGCTCTTAGGGTTTTCTCCATCGAAAACCATCCTGTTGCAACATTAATTTTAAATATGTATTAAAGTTTTAATTATATGCAGTTTTCGAATCGGAAAGGACCATTGTCCATGATTGAAGGATTTGATCTGGTGTCACAATATTTCAACAATATGCAAAAGTTTGATTGGCCTTTTCAAACTAGAAACATTGCCTTTAAAAGAAGCAATCTGACAAATAAAAAATAAGTGAACCTCCTATGATTTACCTGACTATATCATTTTCTATAAGGACGGATTAGGAGACGAAGAAGAAAGAGTGCAAGTGGCAGTCCATTCAAAATTTTTAACATCTCAGACAGTTCGACACTAAACGTACTGGAGGCCTAAAGCCAACAAGGACTTTTTACATTAAAAATGAGGGATAAACTGGTAATCCTGCTGGGATCGGGCAAGGAAGTTATATTGATTTGGATCAACAGCGCCATACCCAAGTTGATAAAAATGAAGTCGCCAACAATGGCAGGTTTCACAACTCTAATATACTCCCACTTTGAGACCTGCTTCCTTTAATAAAGAGAAATATTGGGGATGGGGACTTTGGAGTGAACAATTCAGAGAAATATCTACCACCAAAGGCACTATGTATGGCACATCAGTTGAGGCACCCTTGACGAAATCACGGCTCCAGAATAAACCTCTTAATAGAAGAAAAATTACCACTTTTACAAGAATGAGATCGGGCCATTGTTGGATACCAGCTTACAAACAGAATTAGTTTAAGGGATTATGCGAACTGTACCTGTGGGAAAGTGGGTGACATCACGCGTATTTTCTCTGATTGCGTTGTTAATTACTATAACATTAACCTTCTGCATCGTAATCTGACACCTTCTATTTCTATACAGGACCTTCCTTTTCAAAATTCCTCTGTTGGGCTTTTTAATAAATATTACTCAGCTTCCTTATTGTCTCTGGCATTGAGCTTTAGACTTTGCTCCTTGGAGTCTTTGGATTTGCTTTGCTTGGGTTACTAATTGCTGTAGTTTGGACTGAATCATTGTGTGCGTGTGCTGCATTGTTGCTTTTCTGATATAAGTCTGTATACCTGTGTTAGATTTTTTAAGTGGTATGATATAAAAATTACTATTTTACACAGTACGTGGGTACGTTAAATTTTCCAACCTGACGGCAAGAGATTTGCTAATTATGCCTAGGGGTAATATTTAATTGCATAACGTCATAAAAAAAATTAACAATTTAGGACGCAACCTAAAACTAATATCAGGTCAGAAACTGTGACGCAAGTGCGAAAGATCACAATTACCTTTATATATATATACAGTGTCCGGCAAAGAGTTCGCAACATATGGGAAACATTTTTATTAGCGGAATATTGAAAAATCGATTTTGGAGGATTGGATGTGCATGTCCCATAACCTTAAAATCGATTTTGACATACGTCACGTGACCAATGGTATGGCGGGAAAGTTGAAAAAACCAATATGAAATCATCATAAATCAGATAAGTTGATGAGATATCGAAAAAATTCCAAGAATAAAAAGTGTTTAGAATTCCATTAGAACCTTAAATGCAATATTTGGGATATCTATACTTAAAAAAATATAAAATCGAATATTTTTGTAAATATTTTCTTACCGAATTAAAAATTTCCATATTTTTCCTTTCTTAAAGCTTCATTAAAGTAAAACTGACATCTGGTGACCACAACTAGAAATATTCTTTTGTTTTTCTGACAATTTGAAGCAATAATTCAAAAAATTCGTTTACACTTGGATACCAGCTGCTGCAATAGTCTATTTCTAATAACCTTATCGATATTTTTTATATCGAAATATTCTATTATGTTAAGAAATCCTTAAATTTATTAATCAAAAGCAAATTTTATTTATAACCGTAAAAAACAATTTAAATTTTTATTAATTTTTAGATTTTTTAAAGATTTCTGCGAAATTCAAAATTAATTTTTACGGTTATAAATAAAATTATCTTTGGATTAATGAATTTAAGGATTTCTTAACATAATAGAATATTTCGATATAAAAAATAACGATAAGGTTTTTAGAAATAGACTATTGCAACAGCTGGTATCCAAGTGTAAACGAATTTTTTGAATTATTGCTCCAAATTGTCAGAAAAACAAAAGAATATTTCTAGTTGTGGTCACCAGATGTCAGTTTTACTTTAATGAAGCTTTAAGAAAGGAAAAATATGGAAATTTTTAATTCGGTAAAAAAATATTTACAAAAATATTGGATTTTATGTTTTTTTAAGTAGATATCCCAAACATTGTATTTAAGGTTCTAATGGAATTCTAAACACTTTTTATTCTTGGAATTTTTTCGATATCTCATCAACTTATCTGATTTATGATGATTTCATATTGGTTTTTTCAACTTTCCCGCCATACCATTGGTCACGTGACATATGTCAAAATCGATTTTAAGGTTATGGGACATGCACATCCAATCCCCCAAAAAAGATTTTTCAATATTCCGCTAATAAAAATTTTTCCCATATGTTGCCAACTCTTTGCCGGTCACTGTATATATAGTTTAAACTACCTGTAAAGTATAAGGACAATCGTATTAAACGCCTGAAAATTATTTAGAATTTTTTATTATTGTATTTACCCATTTTTAATTAATTTTAGTCTCATTTCGCTTATAGGGCTATTAAAACTTGGTTGATTGGCCTGATATTAGCTTTAGTTAATTATCATTTTTTTTCAGACTAAAGTAATTTTAAACCGGTTAGTCTGTTCTTGCCATGCTTTAATTACTTTCTTCCTCCCTCTTTGTATTTATATACCTACACAACATCTTCTAAAATGGCGCAGTGAGTGAATTCTTGATAAGGGTCGAGAATAAGGTAATTAAGGTAAAGGGTGTTGACGCTAGAAATTTATACTTTGGGTATTTAGAGAGGGACAAAAACCAGGTATCTTTTAACCCTTAATTATGTTATAACTGTTTGACGGAGTTTAACTGCATAAGTTTAAACCCCAAAATGTCGTTATAACCTTGTATATTACTCAAGTTTGTTCTGAAATGGAAGCGACGCATTTTACGTACTTTAATTCATAAAAAGTGTTGTCAATATGCTTGTTGATAGAGCGGTTATACTAACCGACCGAGAAAAAAGACCAAAAAACTTAAATAAAGAAAGGAACGTGCATCACAAAAACAATTATACTAAATATATATATAAATATATATAAAATATTTAATATGTAAAAAAAAATCTACGAATCAAGAAATAAAAACGAAATAAATAACATTTACAACACAAATAGAACAAAGCCGAAAGAAAATATGCCTCGCTTCTAAAAAACGAAAACCTTATTTACTAAACTTAAACGACAAATCGAAAAAATAAATTCAAGCCTAATTTATAAAATAGACTGTTTAGATTGTCCAAAAACATACATATATTGGACAAACTAGACAATATCTTAAAAACAGAATAAAGGAACACAAAAACCATCAAAAATACCAATCAAACCAATACCGCTTTATCAAAATATGCAGTAGGGCTACTAGGTTATAGGTTAGATTAGGTTAGAGTTGCAGACTCCTGGTACTGTCCATACAGTCTCATGTAGTCCTATGAGGACCATTGTGATAACACACATGTGTTCCGCGGAACCTATCCGCTTTATATAGTTTCCTGATGGTAAACGCGACGTAGAAAATAAAAGAATCTTGGCAGCTCATTAAAACCAGCAACTTCTGTTAATAAAGTTGTACGGCGCCTCATTGAAATTTTATTTGTTTTCTAGACCGAATAGAATATTTTTCTTTGTCTTTCTTTTCAGTAGTAGCTTTCTTGCACGCTTTAGTATAACAATTATTTTAATTCAAAGAAAAGTTATTTCAAATAAAGCCGCTGGCATTGATCTAGTCGGACTGTCTGATGTAGTACCTATCCCTGACAAGAGAATTGCTTTGCCCATGTATTTTTATTTAAAATTTGTTATTAATTTTATCCTTTTCTGGCTGTTACTTCGTCGTCCTTATCTTAAAATCTTGTGATAAATTTTCAATATTGCCTTTTTTATACAATATAGACCTTTTCAAAGCGAAGAAACGTATTTATCTCCACTTTATATTCCATCTTTTTTAAGGTTAACTTTATTTAAAAGCATTTGAGAATTTCTCTTTACATCTTATTTCTAGGCATGCTTTCCTCTGCTATTGTGTTTGCATACACAGGAAAAAAGGCATGACCTATAGAAAGGACAAATAAACATTAATGGAAATAAAATATAACTAGATATTAAAAATATTGTAACCAAATAAAAGTTAGTGGAATATAATTGTAAAAAATATAAACATAAATAATGATGTAATTGTAAATGTAAGTCAGGATTTAAGTGCATAGCAAGGTATAATATGTAAAATGGAAAACAAAGATTTTATACATAATATTATAAACACATGAACCCTTTTTATCTACAACCAATATACGCACATAATACTTGTAATAGTTAGGCCGAAGCCACACAGGCGTATACGAATCTGTGTCCACTTATTTAGAACCAAATATTTGCATTTATTTTTCGGGTGCTCAAAACGGTAACCATTCGTGTTCGGCTAAATCTACTAAAGATCTATTAACGAACACAAATCATTTATCCAAATATGTGGTAAGATGCCCGCACATTAAACGAATTACGCAAGCGTCGCGCCTGGGTAAGAGCATTCTCATATGAATAATACAATTAGGAATTAGTAATGCAACGCTTATGACTCGTATGAATTCGTAATAATTAGAAAGCCACAACTATATTTTAATATCTTAAATCGCCATAGCTGATTGGAACTACATATTTATCACAAACTTCCGGACTAAAATAATGTTATTACGTTGGCATTGCCGTAACTATAGAACAGGAATGGGTAGACTATAATCCACTGATAGGCCCAATGAGCAAGATGAGACTAAAAACCAAGCTGATGATGATAAAAGCGGTAGCTGACCTACGGGTCAACAGCTTGGGGCTATGCAGCTAAATCACATACGAAACGGCTAGAAGCCACTGAAAGCAGCTATCTAAGATCTAAGGAAAGCTGTATCAGCAGAATGGTTTGTAAGGAATGAGCAAATACATAGAGACCTAGAATGGGAATCTATTACGACCTTTATGAAAAGAAAAGCGGTCAAAGTATTTGAGAAAGCTAGAAAACATTCCAAAAGAAGAACTAAGAGGATTATTGGATTATAATCCTATAGAAGATGCAGAAAGAATGAGGGTATATTATAAGCGTCCGAAAAAACAGCTATTATAATAGCTGAGGTAAAAGAAAGAAGAAAGAAGCAAGAAGAAAGAAAAAGGTAGTAAGTGTAGTTCGCGTAGTATTCAAGTGACTACGTAGTTAGTAAACAAAAAATAAAAAATGCCTACCAAAAAATTTTTCCTACCACACAAGAACTTACTACACACAACACTGCACCAATACACACACCTACACCAACATAAGTAAGTTCTTAGCTAGTAACAAATCACACCACAAAAGCTTACTACTGCTCAGATCAGCGCTGTTGGTTTTTCCTTCTGCAATAACGGGGCCCCATTGCGGAAATGCGTGGGCACAAATATCTCATCTGAGCACAAACATCACAAACACAAATACCAACACAGCAAGCAATAGCTTGCTACTGCTCAGAAATCTGAGCACAAACATCACCAACACAAACACTGATACAATAAGCTTACTATTTAGTTAGAGTAGTTAGAAGACAAAGCCAGCTTAAGTACACCGAGTACCCAAAGCGTTGGCGAGTATGACGCAAAGCACGCAAGGCGTGCGGTGCTGAAATACTAAACCGAGTGGTCTGAAGGTTTATACGCCTCGGACGCGGAAACCGCAGGAACACGGTGAGTTTAGTCAGTAGGCGGCTCCTCTTCAGGGGGTTGAATCCGACACTCCTCTGTTAGTATCCCGCAAGGGGTTAGTCTTTAGAAGATGTAGGCCGACCGTGGTTTGAGGTAGTTCAGAATCTACTAAAACGACCTAACTTGAAATTATTAAAAGTTGTGCCGGAAAACGGAAAAATAAGGCCAGAATGGTGTATTTCCACTTTGGCACACAGTTTCTAAAGTTACATAAACCTTGCGAACAAAACTTTTGAACGAAATGTGTTATTTGGGATCTCTACATTTTAGTTTGACCAAAATGTACATAATTTTTTTTCAATTTTAAAGATAGTCTGCAATTTCCTACCGAGCATTGATTTCAGGAAAATTACGTTTTTTTGACATGAAATAAGGCGTCCGCTGATACTGAAAATATAAAATGTCTAAACAAAGCAATAATTCGTCTTGCATTAGATATTTTGTGTGATTTTTGTAAGTGCTCTTTAAGTAGATCTTTCCATATAAAACATAATATTTGATTAGCGTATAATGACCCATAATACACTCGAATAATTATACACTAGCCGCAAGTGTCCTCGCTTAACATTACGGCCTATATTATAGGCTCGTTAAATTGTATACTATTTTGTGATATTGGTATTAAAATTTCTTTATTATTACTTACTTAACAATGTTAATTTGGTTTATTATACTTTGGCCAAATGAAAACTGTCTGGCCTGAATATAGGCAATTCTTATGCAATTTTAAATTTTGATTGTAGGTACCTTAGTCCTGAAACTAAAAACTAAATAAATAAAATTGCAGAAATGTAACAAAAAAGCTGGAAAAGTTATTCCACATTTCAGGAAAAACTATATACTTTTATAAAAACGTTTGTAATTGAATTAAAAAAATAATGTTTTTGAAAGAAAGCTTAAAAACTTCATATAAAATATAGGCCTATTGTGTGGGTCTGGAGGATCAGACCAAATTCCAGGACCATATGGAGGTGTGGTCATTTATGCCGGTGCCTCTCGACCTTGGTTTCAGAAGGTGAAAGCTTAAACTAGTTAGATTTGTGATTTGTTTTGTAATTCTAAATCTATTTAAAAGAAATTTTTGATGCATCGAAAACATGAATGTTTTCCGCAATATATTTTCTGTGTACATCCCTAAACGGAAATGAAAGGAACAACGTCATCATGGCCTCAGACCAATGTTGTGGCGCTCATATCTTTACCGGCGTTTTATAAGGTTTTAGCCAAATATTTAAATTTTCCACATCATGGTATTATTTTTAACAGCGTAAGTTATAGTATATTATATAATAGCATAAGTGTTTGGCATTTTGTAACATTTTAAATCATAAATTCACAATTACTGTCACAATGTGATGTATTACCAAAAACCTGTGTTTGAGCCACGAACAGGGCATACTTTGATTAGTAGAAAATTTTGTTACAAGTGGAACGCAGGAACACAATTATTTTGCAGCTTGCTGTGACTGAGTTTTACGTGTTTTTAAAAATGTCAGTCCTAAAAATGCCAAAATTTTACAAAATAGGCATTTTTTTCGGTGTACTAAGTATAACAGTTCATTTTTTTTACATTTTCCTGTTATCTACCGTAAAAATGGAATTTTCCAAACAACCCTCGGGTAGGAATATTTTATACAATAAAGGATTATGAATTCGTAATGGTCCATTTTTGGAAAAAAGATCATATTTCCATGAATAGGATAATCTGTTTACCTTGTAAACAAAACTGTCTGGGATCGTGATGGATGCTCATAATCATATGAACATTACGTACATACAAATATACAAAATATGTTAAAGAATATATTATATACCAAAAAAAATATACACGATAGGAATAAACACAGTGTCGTCAAAACGATGTCGTTATTTCTTTCTGAATTAATTTTTTTTCCCAAAATATCAATAAATTGTGTCGTTTCCACGATCCATACCCTGGATGCCACATGAGGATGTACAATGTACAGTAATATACATGGCTGCAATAGAAACGTATTTGCCTTTTATTAGAACACCACCCGTCATATTTATTATTTTAAAATAATTTTTTTTTTAAATAAAATATTGTACAGGGTTGATCATAAAAATTCTACATGGATTGTTTTTAGTATATTTTAATGAAACACGTATATTTTTACATTTTACAATTAATTCTAGGCATTTTTAAAAGTCATCATCATGAATTGTAGAATATAAAAATTACAATAAGTTTCATTAAAAAAATTAAAGTTGATATAATATCCTTTCTGAAAAATGCATTTTAAAAAAATGTGAGAGCGACTCTTGTAATTGTGATTTTAGTTTTTACAAATAATTTTCTTTTTACATTTGACTTTATTTTATTGAGTTTTGTTTAAAGGTATATTCTCAGCTGTTCGCCGCCTTTACTTCTTTTAGGTAGTACACACTTTCCTTAATTTCGTTTGCTCCTAGCCTTACTGATGAGCCATGATATAGCAAAACATGTCTAAGGATGGATCTGACAAAATTAAAGGAAACATTTTCTTTTGCATTCTACAGGGTGAGTCGGGAGGAATGGGCAAAACTCTAAGGATATACTTAATCTATGCATCAAAATAATAAGAAAAAACTCAAATGTTGTTATCATTTATTTGTTTTCAAATTTTAGCATTAAATAAAATAATAATATTGTTAAACCAAAATATGCAACATTAACATTGTTTTAATTAAATCATTGGTTTAGTAAATTTTCAAATATACCACCATTGACTTTCAAACATTTCCTGCTTCGTTTACGAAGGGCACGCGTGGCTCTTCAAATTGAAGCGTGCCTTTCTTTAATATTAAGTGCAGCATTTCTAATGCGTCCAATTAATGCATCCCTAGTATCTACTTTTACTTTATATACCTCATTTTTTAACCAACCCCATAAATTATAGTCCAACGGTGTGAGGTCTGGCGATCTAGGAGGCCAACTAATAGGACCACCGCGACCAATCCAAACCTCTGGAAACTTTTGGTCCAAATATTGCTTGACCCGACGATCGAAATGGGCAGGCGCTCTGTCGTGTTGATAATACATTTGAATTCTGATATTTAAGGGAATCTCCTACAGTAGTCCTTGCTATTCATTTTTTAAAAAACTTAAGTAGTGGTCCCCTGTAAGGCAATTTTCCAAAAGAAAAGGGCCAATTAAATTATTGTCGATCATGCCGCACCACACGTTTACCGAAAACCTGTGTTGAAAATAATTTTCAACTATTGCGTGAGGATTTTCGTCCGACCATATGGGCGTTTCGATTATTGTTGATGCCGTCGCGGGTGAATGTAGCTTCGTCAGTAAAAAGTATGTGCGATACAAGATGACGATTATTAATTATCCACTCACAAAATTGCATACGCTTGGCGTAGTCTCCAGGTTGAAGATTCTGTTCACGCTGTACATGGTACGGGTATAAGCCTTTCTCGTGAAGCGTATCGATCAGTCTTTTTTGGGAAATCCATAACTGAGTTCCAATTCTTCACGAGCTGGTCGTTGCATCTCCTTCTATTAAAGCTAGAACATTTTCTATTTCTTCTAAATCCTATCGAATGGCTCGTTCGGATGTTTTAGCACTTGGAAGCGTTCCGGTCTCGCACAGTTTGTTGAAAACTCGGATAACGTTGACGATATTCTTCAGCAGCCGCTGTAGCATTTCCATTACACAAACTATAAATAAAAACCATATTGGCGTACTCGAGATGTAAATAGTATGGCATTTTCATTTCATAAAATTTAAATAATACAAATCCGAAAGTTAACGGTGAATCAATGTAAAATTTTATACTGACACTATTTAAACTGACACTAACAGGATAGTGACAGCACAACAATCAAAAGCGGACATTATTACCATTTAATACAGCTAATAATAGCTAAATTAATGCAAGATTTTGTTTTTGCATTATAATTTAAAAACAAATAAATATTGGATAACAACATTTGAGTTTTTTCTTATTATTTTGGTTTCGAGAGGTTTGGAT
The DNA here is from genome assembly GCA_963969555.1 of Polydrusus pterygomalis. Lineage (NCBI taxonomy): Eukaryota > Metazoa > Arthropoda > Insecta > Coleoptera > Curculionidae > Polydrusus > Polydrusus pterygomalis. Next base: position 125,814,752 of record OZ018375.1, read on the forward strand.
TGGTCGTGATGGTCCTATTAGTTGGCCTTCTAGATCGCCAGACCTCGCGCCGTTGGACTATAATTTATGGGGTTGGTTTAAAAAGGAGGTATACAAAGTAAACGTAGATACTAGGGATGCATTAATTAGACGCATTAGAAATGCTGCATTCAATATTAAAGAAAGACACGAATCAATTAGAAGAGCCACGCGCGCCCTTCGTAAACGAAGCAGGAAATGTTTGGAAGTCAATGGCGGTATATTTGAAAATTTACTAAACCAATTATTTATTTAAAACAATGTTAATGTTGCAAATTTTGGTTTAACAATATTATTATTTTATTTAACGCTAAAATTTGAAAACAAATGAATATTGGATAACAACATTTCAGTTTTTTCTTATTATTTTGATGCATAGATTACACCCTAAGAGTTTTGCCCATTCCTCCCGACTCATCCTGTATATAAAAGGCTGTTCGGTCGTTTCCATTTGTCGCTTTGTGCACGACACACTATTCAAAACGTCGAGTCATTACTTTCAACAAATTGCTACGAGTAAGAAAATTACATACGACTTACAATTGAAAATTGAAATATAAATCGGACATATACCTACTATCCAGTTTTTTTTGGTCAAAATAGACACAGATCTCAAAAATAATCGTTACGTTTACATTCTTTTAAGTTCAATTTTGACAAATTTTGACAGCGCATTTAATTTCATTCATGACGAAAATTAAACATAAAACTATATTTTTTAATGGTTGGCGACATGGTGTTTTGTTTTTTAATTCTATCCCTGGCTTCCCAAATGCCTGAGAAAAAATGTCCGATAAGCTACTCCCCCTTCGATATTGCCAATTATAAAAATCAAAAATTATTCAAACATTCACAGAAACTCTGACATTCTCTCACCAACTTCGTTCGGCCATATAACTTATTCCATTTTTAAAGTTAGTAGTAAGTATACAGTTTAGGAATCTCCTGCCATTTCAAATCCCAGCGGAGGCATAAAACTTTTTCTATTTAAAAAAATTTGTCCTCACACCGGTAAACATTTTTCAGTTGGACATTTAAAACAGGCACTAAAAAACCTTCATTTGTAAATCAGTTTCGGCTAGATATAATAGTTCAGAGGTCTAATATAGATCCCTGGCATGGATGAAAGATAAAAATATATTTTAATGATCAGTGGTCGTGATTGAGTTCCTTTCCCTTAATAACCTCCTCCCACAGTTTGAAATAGCCGGAGATTTCAAACTGTATACGACCAACTTAAAAATTGACTAAGTTATCTGGCCGAAGTTAATGAGAGAGTTTCAGAGTCTTCGTGGCGCAATTGGTAGAGCGCCGGACTCGTGATCAAGAGATTCTGGGTTCAAATCCCAGCAAAGACATAAACGTAAAATCCTTCACTTCTTGCAATATCAGTACTTCTGATAACAATTTTTCCAAGGTGAACTGCTTTTAAAAATCCATTAGAGGGTCCATTAAAGGGAGGTTGTTCGAAATTTTCCGCAGAGCTAGGTTATAGAATTCTCTTAGCAATTTTGGTTTTACTTGGCACAGACTCTTTAATGTACCCTTTGGCAACTGCATCAGACTTCCAACCCCCATATCTTTTTAGCATAGTAATATCCCCCCTACTATCAACAATCATTGTTGCGGAATTTGTCTTAATATTTTTTCCAGTTTGGAATATTTTGCTACAGTACCAATTTTATGGATACCCATATCAGCTTTATAACATTTCCCATTTTGATATTAAAAAAAAAACCTCGTTCCTTAAAATTGGCAGGACGCAAATTAACATAGTTTCTATATTTGTATAAATATTCATCCCCCAGGACGTTGAAAGTTCTAGTCTTATTAGTTTTAGCGTTGGAAATTTTTATTAGCAGCAAAGAACTCATAATAAATATCTTCAAGATCATCCATTATTGTCATATTCACTAATTCGTCGCAACGACATGCCCCAGATATTCCAAATATCAAAACTACCTAAAAAATTAAGGGTTGGTTAGCACAATGTGAAACAAACAAAATGTAATTTTGTTACTTTCATCGCCAAATACTTTTCATTTGGGGAATCAGACAAAAATTTGCTGAACTGTTCCCTTGACGAGACTCTCGATTTCTTTGGCTTATAACCTTCTCCTTGCTTTTTTAAAAAAGTACGCAAATTGTTGTATTTTTCAATGTTCACATTATGCTTCAAATTTAACACGGACCTTATCATTGAATAATGAGCCCACAAACTAGAACTCTTAATTTTCAGTGTCATTTCGGTAAAATATGCCAACAAAACGGTCTCAGAGTATTGCATTACTTTTTTTCAGTGCACCATTTGTTAAACTTGACAAAGACAGCTTCATATACTGCACCTGATTTCGTCGGCAGCAAGTTTTGAATAGCTATTCTAGCTGCCTCCACTACCTTGGGAGGACCATCAGGCACTTCTTAACTCATTTTCTGTAGATTTATTCGGTCTCAACAGTACGTATCCATGATAACGATACCAAAAAGGGGAATATACAATGAAATAAGTTAAAAATTCAATTTTGTTATCTTCATTAAAAAATTCGTTTATTTTTATTGTTTTATCTAGAATAATATGATGCACGTTTGAAAAAAAAAATAGTATTTGATATTCGGAGAATAAGATACTTTATGCGCTGAGCATGGAACGTTTCCATACTCAGCGCATAAAGTATTTCTTATTCTCCTAATATCATAATGTACTATTATTTCTAAATCTTAAAATTTGAATGAAGTTTAGTTATTCTGGTTTCCTGTAAAAGTTTAATTTTGTCATATTTAAGGTATTAGACACCCGGCGACGGGTATGCAGAAAATAAATATAAAATTTTAATACTAAATACAACTATACTAATAACAGAAAATAGCTATAGTTGGATATTTTGCGATTTAGCTTAACACGACAGAAGTGTCGACCGGATTTCGTGCTAAAATAGCTGACATTTAAATTTAAATTTTGGCAGCTTTTATAGTTCTAAAAGTAGTTAATTTCACTAAAATCTATAAGCGGTGCTGATTTAGCTGTATTGGTAATATTAGCAAATGATATAGTAAAGCCATAATTTATTGCTTTGGTTTGTCGATAAAATTTCCCCTTAGAGCATTTTGTTTACAGGGAAAACTTTGAAGGGCTTTTTATTTTTCCTGATTGAATTCCGAAAGCGTAAGCTTAGGATGTTTACTTTTGGAATTTAAAAAAGTCTGCATTCTTTTTTTTTTTCGTCGGGTAAACGAAAGTTATAGAAATAAAACGAACTCAACTTTATTATTTATTTTATATAAAAAACTGTTTAAAAAGTTTGGTTTAGGTAAAACTGCTAGGACAGCACAAAAAATGTTTTGTCGTTTACTACTATAAAAAATTTTGTTTAAAGTATGATTTAGTGTATTCTTTAAATTTTATATCTGCAGTATCCGCGGAAAAGTCTGCACCATAATGAAATAGTATATTACATAACAAGTGTTAAAAGTGATACTTGATTCTGAGTGATTCTCCGAGTGTGAGAAAATCACTTTCACACGAGTAATGTACGACAATACAAAATAATCAAAAAGACTTTGATTTATTTTTAATAGTTTGTAGGTATCAACATTGTATTAATCAAATTTTTTTCAACACTAGGGTTGAAAAATGTATCTCAACTCTAGAGTTGAAAAAAATAAAAACAATGCCCACTTACACATTTTAACTTACCTAGATTTAAATAAAAAGAATAACTTTTTCTCCTATTAGCTTACGCACATCATACCTCCTATCTATGTACCGGGTGTCCCACTAAGAATGGACATCGGCCATAACTCGCTAACCGTTAATCTTATAATTTGGGAGGGAAAAAATTTATTAGCTAAATGCACTAAGTGAAATCGCTGGAAAATATTTTGAAGTTTCTAAATCCACCGCTAGAGGGCGTAAATCCAAAATTTTCCATTTTTTGAAGGGTACACCCTGTATATTTTTAAATTTTCAAATTTCACATAATATTATAATATTTTTTTATTAAATGCATTATAAGTCTATACTTGATAGTTGCCGAGATATTGACTCTTGAAAAGTGACATTTTTGAACTTTGATAGCTTCTAAGTTTCTAACAGTGCGTTTTAGAGCAAAACGGCTTACATATCCCTATCTTCAATTTTTATTATCTTTCCAAAAAAATCAGCATCTGGTTAAACCGGATGTAACTCGAAAGCAGGAAATATAGTTGAAAAATATACCCTTACATATACCCTTCAAAAAATGGAAAATTTTGGATTTACGCCCTCTAGCGGTGGATTTAGAAACTTCAAAATATTTTCCAGCGATTTTTCTTAGTGCATTTAGCTAATAATTTTTTTCCCCCCCAAGTTATATGAATATCGGTTAGCGAGTTATGACGGGTGTCCATTCTTAGTGGGACACCCGGTACAGTGAATAAATTTTGTTTCTGATTTTTTAGCTGCTTGCATTTTTTCAATAAAATAATAATATACCTAAATATACATACAAAAACAACAAAACACAAAACTAAAACACAACCTCAACATTATAGAAAGATAGAGATGGAGTTAAATATCGATAGCTTGTTAATTATATAAAAGTTCTATCTATATTCGATTTGTTTTGAATATTGCTAAAATAAATTTACATACATTCACTTGTCCCATATCCTTTAACATTGCGTGGATATTTTTATCCGAGATAATTGTAAAATTATAAATCGGTATTTCCTATATAGGGTATTCTATTTCTGCGCTATAGCTGCCCCTTTTTTTTCTGTGGTTCTACTCAGTTGACATGTTTGGTAGGTTGCCTGACATATTTTCCCTTTTTGATATATTATTTTTTTTATCATAAATACTCTTAGGTTCCCAAAACTAACGAAAAAAAAGGACTTTTTTTATTTACAGTAATGCCCTAGTGTACTTTACCCTTTACCCCTCCAAGCATCCCAATTCGCTCCACGGGTGTCGTAAGTTTGTTATTTTTTTAAATACTTTTGCTGTCAAATTCGTCGACCATCAGCTGTTTTATATTTCAACACGCGTGTGATATAAAGGACTTTCTAGCCAAGTTAGGCGTGCTTTATTTCTCATTTTCATAGGTGGTCGTAGGAAAACTTTTTACGCGTTTTTTTTTGGCAAATCTGTTGTTGGCATTAGGTTCTGCATGACCCGAAACAAAAAAAAAGCCTAAAATTTTTGACTGTGAAGTGCGCTACATTTGTCAAATGGCATTTAAAAGTTTTAAAGTGGCGAAAGCGTCCTTTTCTTTAGAGATACAAAAAAAGTTATAAAGAAATATCGCTTGTTATCATATTTTGAGTATTTACCCAAATTTTTGTTTAAAAATTTCCGTGTACATTTTTTTTTTTTTTTTTTCATTTTTTTGGAAATTCGTCACTCTCATTATTTCTCATAAGATTATACGCAGTTCTTCGCAAAGCTAAGAAAATACTTTTTACTTTGCTTTGCTGTTTAAAAGAAGCAAAAGGAAAGTACCGATTACCTTGCTTTCATGTATCATATTCATGAGTGTTCCTCGTCAAAGTAGATTGGCGAGGTAATATTTTCTATTTTGTTCTAAAATATGAAGTAAAATTTTATTTTAGGTTTTAGTTAAATCTGTTGCTGAAGTGCAGGAAATTTGTAAGGGGAGGAGGGGTTTGTCAGGCCGCCTGAAAAAAAATTACGGGAAGATTAAATTTAAACTATTATTTATTTTGCATGTACCTTGTAGAAAAACCACAAAGTTCAGTATCTAATTATACAAGCTTTACCGTGTTGAGCAAAACCAAATTTTAAAATGAACTTTGACTTTTATATTTTGAAATTTACATATTGAATATATTTTATATTGCTCACAGTCGTAAAGAAAAATTTAATGTCTAGAACGATAAAAAACGCATAACATATTCAGGATTGGCAATCTGAAAATTCGGAACGTGAGTATAATTCCATAAAATGCTATTTGAATGTAATGGCCCAAGGGATATTTCCAGTGATGTCGGAAAGAGGCTCGAAGCTGTAAAAATGTCTCCTAATTTGTTAAGAGATATGGGTTAACACATATTTTCGTAATGGTTGTGGATTGAAAAAGAGCTTTTAAAGCATCACACAATCAAGACATTTTTTTTCAAAAATCATTTCTTTACCAATTTTGATTTTTTGACAAATTATTGAAATGGTAGATTTGAAACTAAATTAATTTAGTAATTTTTATTAAAACTGTACTGGGTTTGCTGAATTTATTCCAAGTTACACACTCCCGCTGTATTATACGTTGCCGTTGGCTAAGGTTTCTGACGATATTTATTTATATAAAATTTACAAATATTTCAAAAATTTTAAATTTAATAAACTCAGACCTCAAATTTTATAAAATTAGGATGTAAACAAATCTAAATGTTTTAAAGTAGCATCCACTATAATATTACGTATTATAATACAGTATAAGTGATTTTTCTTCACAATTACAAATTAAAAAACAAATAAAATCAAGAAGTGCGTCAAAGCCATAGCTATTGTACATAATCTTTTATATTTCTTAAAACTCGAAATAGTAGCATGGAATATGTAAAATAAACCTATGTCTGAAGTAAAGGTTTCCTGGGGTCAAACTAATGGTGTTTTTAACCCTAGGTTAGTTCTCGTATAAGGGATAAATTAAATAAAGCAGAACTTCTCCCTTTTCTCAGTTCTCTAGAAGCTAGGTAAGTACATCAAAGTTTATTTGAGATATTGTAATATAAGTTCAGGAATTTTCAGAATGGAATTCATTATTATTTATAAAGAAAATTCATATCAGTAACTTCCGATGGATAAAAAAATTAGTTTATAGTTCTTTCTGAAAATTTCCACTTTCACTGTACAGTGGACTTTAAAAAATATATTTTGTACATAATGGTTTTGTACATATTGACACACATTACAGAGCACTCTTCTCGTCACTAGCAAACACAATTGACTTCTTGCAAACCAACCATCCTAATGCCGAAGTCGCTATCTTTGGTGACTTTAACGTCCACAATATCAACTGGCTCAAATACTCAAATACCAACGATGAACAGGGTCGTGAGGCGGAATCTTTTGCGATCAGTTCTGGTCTAACTCAACTCGTGGTAGAACCAACGCGAATTCCAGACCGAGATGGAGATTTTTCTAGTCTTTTAGATCTCTTTTTGACATCCAACCCTGACCTATACACAGTCACCGTTCATCCTCCATTAGGATCTTCCGATCACAAACTTATTTCAACTCTAAGCGAGCTGCCAATTTGTTCTGAACAACCTCCTAAACCTCGTAAAATTTGGCACTACACATCAGCTAGTTGGGAAGACCTAAGGGACCATTTTCGCACTTTTCCTTGGCTGGAAGTATGCTTCTCTTCAGATGATCCATCCGCTTGTGCTCAAGAGGTCTCCGATGTCATTCTTACTGGCATGGAAGCCTTTATTCCTTTCTCCAAGAAGCGCCCTTCGAATGGCAAACCCTGGTTTAGCAAGAACTGCGAGCGTGCTGTCAGAGCTAAAAATCTAGCTTACCGACAATGGCGTAAAAATCCTACCGATGTGAATCGCACCATCTTTGTTACCGCTCGAAACCAGTGCAAGCAAACGATAGATCAAAACAAAGAGGCTTACAACATGAGGATCAAAAATAAACTTCTCGCCAGTCCTAACGGATCTAGGTCCTTTTGGTCAGTCGCTAAGGCCGTCAGTCAAAATTTTACCAAATCAAATATTCCACCGCTAACACGTTCTGACGGCACAATAGCAACCACGGCTGAAGATAAAGCGAACTTACTCGCAGAACTCTTTGCTTCACACTCCACGGTAGACTTTCAGGGAAAAACACCCCCGAACATTCCAGCAGTTCGATCGGAAATGACTGATATCGTATTCCGTCAGCGTCCTGTCAAACGAATTCTGAAGGGGCTCGATGCCAAAAAAGCTTCTGGTCCAGATGAAATTCCTATTATAGTGCTCAAGAAATGCGCCGATGAACTCACACCAGTATTTTGTAGACTTTTTAACTTATCCTACAAAAAAGGAATATTTCCATCTTGCTGGAAAAAGGCGCGAGTCCAGCCTATACCAAAGAAAGGCAAGAAAACCCTGCCAAACAACTATCGACCAGTCGCATTGCTTTCAGTTATATCAAAGGTGATGGAGAAAGCTATTAACCAACAACTTATAAAATACCTGGAAGGCCTTAAAATTATCAGCGACCATCAGTATGGTTTTCGTAAGTCCAGATCAACAGGAGACCTGCTAGCCTATGTCACTCATCTTTGGAGCAACGCAATCGAACATCATGGGGAGTCCCGGGCTATTGCACTGGACATCTCTAAAGCCTTTGACCGTGTCTGGCACGAGGGGCTCCTAAGCAAACTGCGTTCTTATGGTATGCCCGGTCGATTTTGTTCATGGTTGTCTAGCTTCCTCAAGGACCGCTCTCTGCAAGTGGCGATTGACGGGTTTCTCTCAGACACCTTCACCATCAATGCTGGTGTTCCTCAAGGGTCCATATTATCTCCCACTCTCTTCTTACTGTACATTAACGACCTTCTAGCGAAAACAGAAAATCCATTATATTGCTTTGCTGACGACAGCACACTTATCTCATCTTTTACTTTGAAACCTCAAACATCGGCTACTGACGCACATCTTCGCAGACAACATGAGGTATCACGCCTCAATAAAGACCTGGAAGAAATTTTGTCTTGGGGTGACAGTAACCAAGTCGAATTTAACGCTCAAAAAACCCAGGCTGCAGTTTTCTCTAAGAAGGTCAACATTGCAGAACCCGATATCGTTATGGCAGGACACGCAATTCCACTGACTTCGTCTATTAATTTGCTGGGTGTCAACCTGGGAGGAAATATGTCTTGGCATAATCACGTAGTGGCAATCGCCAGGGCAGCTTCTCAGAAGCTCGGTATACTTTTCCGTACCAAAAAGTTGTATACGCCTCAACAACTTTTGACACTCTATAAAGCCCAGATTCGACCATCACTGGAATACTGCTCTCATATCTGGAGTTCTGCGCCGAAGCATACCCTTCGGTTGTTGGATTCCATCCAAAGGAGAGCCGTTCGTCTAATCGGCGACCACGAGCTGACTAAGAACCTCGACAGCTTAGAACATCGAAGACAGGTTGGTGATTTGGCTCTCTTCTACAGATATTTTCATGGCAAGTGTTCGACAGATATTGCCCGCTCGATTCCACCTAGAGTAATGCATAGCAGAAACACACGACGAACCACTGCCGCCCATCCCTATGTGGTTCAACTTAGTACACCCCGAACATCATTGTTTCAGAACTCTTTCATTTGGAGGACGTCATCTTTGTGGAACGGCCTTTCTGAGACCGTGTTTCCAACCGAATATAACCTCCAACGATTCAAGAAAAACGTGAATCGCTTTCTTCGCACACGCACCGCTCCCAGAGCGCCTTAAAGGATTTTCCTATAGTGCTTGTGCTCAATCATAAAAAAAAAAAAAAAAAAAAAAAAATATACCGTGCGAGCAAAAATTATTTGCATCAAAGAGGGCTTGGATTAAAAAACGTAGGGCTTAGTTTAGATTACAATGATATGGGGACGATATATCTAACCAAATCTAGGTTAAAATTTTGTCAAATCCATATTATGACATGATATGCCAAACTCATAAGTAATAAAATAAGTAGACAAATACAAATTTATTTTTGTTGTTTACAAAATTAACACAGTAAGAATATACAAAAAGAAAAAGGAAAATTCATCCGAAAAAATGTCTAATAAATCATTTCTTTCCAATAAATTTTGGGTAAACCATTGAGAGTAATTCCTGCGTCTTTGAAAATCTGCGGCTTGTATTTTTTGGAATACTTGAACTTTATAAGTTAATTTATATAGCTGCTACTTAAGAATAGTCCTGCATGTTCCATGAGATCTTCCCACTTCTAGGGACAGGTGTCTTATACAATTTGTTGGCGTATTTTGCATTATTTCACGAACGTTTGCAACAAGTTCTTCCGTTCCTACAGATAATCTTCCTGCTCCTTTTTTGTGTTGTATAGAACCTGTTTCCCTAAACACAGCCACGGTTCTTTTCAGGCAATGATAAAAATCCCCAGCAATAAAAGCAACTTTAGGAAAATGTTCGTGAAAATCGTTCATACACAAACCCGGATTGTATTGCCACTCACCATTTACTCTAATTCGATTCGAAAATACGCTTCAACCATGAATGTTTTATGCTGTTCCGTAAAGCCCATTGTGTGAATTGTTCAAGAAATTGAAAAAATTAGCGATGAATCTTGTAACGACTGTCAAAGATGACGGAATTACTAATTGATTGTTAATTCAGGTAGTTACTGACACCCAACAGGTATTAAGCTCTACGGCTAAGCATTACGTTCTTAGATGCAAGGCCCTCTTTGATGCAAATCTGTTTTCTTTCATTTCTAGATGTAAAATTGTAAAATATGTAAATATGTGACGTCACAGCATAGGAGAGGAGGGAACTCATGAAATTCGTGTGATGTAATTTATGCATGGCTCCTTAGTGATACAAGGTGAAATCAAAAATTATATGTTTTTAATTCATATACCATAGAACATCATCCAATCTAATCTTGTTACCTTTTATTTAAATTGTCACTTACCATTTTTAAAAAGTGTATTTAATCTGTTAATTTCTTTTGCAGACAAAGTAATTCAGGTATTCTAATTAAGGGCTTACCTGAAACAAAATGAAAATAATTATAAAACAATTTCTCTATTTAAAGGAAAATATGGTTTATAGTTTATATCATTAAACAGCAATTGTCCATTACAATTTCGTTTTTATAATAATATGTTTTGGTATTATACCATTTTTTAACCGACTTCATATGATTTTTTTTTATGTTTGTTAGCCAGTGGCGGATTTACAAATTTGCCGCTAGTAGGCTGTTTAATTTTTGCCGCCCCTATACCACTGACGGCTCGTGAGTTGTGAAACAGGTGAAATGTTTGGGAAAGAAAAAGCCCGCTGCAGGCGAAATGCGCCGCAGGCGAAAAATTTTTAAGACCACGCCCAAATTTGGTCAATAATTTTTAGTAAATATTTTAAAAATTTATGATTACCTACTTATTTTATTGAAAATGAAATTTCTTTCTGCAAAGCCAGTAAAGTTCCAACTACCTTTTTTTATCCCCATTAACAGACACGGCCAACAATAAAGTTTATTTAAAAAAATATTACCCGTCGACCATGAATAAAGATTGTACCATTTATTTCTGTAAAGGAATGGCTAAAGGATTCGGAGCGATTAGTCAGCACCAGCGGCGTAGGGCGTAGCAAGGACTTTTAATACAATAAATAAGTAATAACATAAAAGTTTTTATTAAATCTATATTATACTTATATTATAATACTAATATTATATTTTTACTTAAGTAAAGATTAAAAGAAACCTTTAAAAATAGCCTACGCCGTGAACGTATAATAGTGTTATTATTATTGAATAAAATTAATTAAATTTTAGGCGAGAGATAATGTTGGTGTGTGTGTGTGTGTGTGTGTTTTATGGCGCTAGTTAAAACCAAATGGCCAGCTTCCCTCTTTGTTTTACAATTTTTAGAAATTTAGTCTTTTATAAAAATAACTCTATTGCTAATTTAATTTATACAATATCTGAATTTACTTAATGCTAATAATTTAATTTTTATTTATTTTTTCCCTTTGAAAGTAATTCGATTTTTTTTTTAGTTTTTCTTTTTTTTACATACCTTCTTTTTTTTAATTTTTTTTTTAACTTTTTTTTATTGTAGTTTTTTCTTTCTTTTTTTTTCTTTTCTTTTTTCTTTTTTTTTCAATCTATTTATTATAAACAGTTAATAAATAAAGCAGTGATTCCTTTATAGATTTAATTGTATTTCAATTATAAATTGATATAATATTCTATATACTTTAATATTGTTTAGCGCCAGCATACAGTTAGGATTTACTGGAAGACCCAAGGGTGATATACTTCTGAAAAACTTATTTCTTTCATTTATAAATCTTGTGCATTTCAGAATCAAATGTTCCAAATCTCCCGTTTCACCACATTCACAATTGTCGCGAGAGATAATAAGAACCATTTTATTATTTCCTATTTAATCATTTAGAATCACGTAAAGGATATTTGTACATACTTTGGTATACGCATTGCAGTAATAGGTAAAGTTACTTTAATTATTGAAAGAGAAATATTTTTGTTGACATCCCAGGATATAAATAGAAGTATCATTCTTTTACTTCCTGCATTTATAAGGGAGTTGAATGTTTCAAATTCCATAGAAAATTAGTGAAATTTATGCAAACGGTCAAAGTTACTAAATGTTCTGCTTGAAACCACATAGCTATAGGTACCTAAATACCATAAGAATAATAGCTGTTCCAATAATGTTATCCTTAGAAGTTATCTCACAAATAAAAATGTTAACAAGAATTATTTTTATTTACTCTTCCTGATTACTACAACACCACTGAATGGGCAAATAATACAGATTATAACCTTACCTGTGAAAAGATAATTTTGGATTAAAAAATTTTCTACAAATAACACACTGACGCACCATTTCGTTAAGTAGGTACTTCTAATAAGAAAATAAAAAAAATCTTAAAAAAAAAACACAAAACACGAACAAATACGAGGATTCCGACGACTTACCACGACATCCCAAAAACAAATAATACGATTTCTCACAGAAAAAAAGAAGGGCTTGTTCGATTACTACAGCTGCTTCTATTGCTATTCGTAAATGACCGACGCGTGACAAAGGAAAGCGAGGTTGCCGCTATCATTCTAGATTTTATCACCATGGATCTAAATTATACTTGTAAAACCTGTATTTCGTTAAGTTTATGAATCTTATATGTGACTTAACAGTTAGTTTTATAACATCGCTTCTTTTGATGCCAGTGTATGTAGTGGACAATATTATACAGCTAAGCAGACAAATTGTGAACGCTTGAATCTTTGATTTCTTTAAAACGTAAACAATGTAATCTATTCTATATACGTCTATGCATAACATTTACTTTATCATACAGCATATTATTATTATGTTAGTTACAAATTGTTAAAGTGATATTTTTGTTAACAAAATACACATTAAGGAACGTAATATGTTTCGAGAGACCATAACTACGCTTCACCATTATGGACATTAAATTTAAGCTTAGTATTTTAAACCGGCACTAATGTAGAAGAATTTAATAAGAATATTTTGTGACTCTTAGATTTTAGCTTAATGTAACAATAATTTTTTTACGACTGTTCGACTTTTCTTTTAACTTTAGGTGTTAGTATCAATATGCTAGCCAACCTATAACCTATTTCGCCTAGATTAACTTTTTTCTAGCTTTTATGCAAAATTTAAATAAAATCAAAATCGACTGCATAATCGTAGGTAATAAATTAAATAAATAAATAATAAATATCAAAGAATTTCATAAATTGTTTTAGGAAAATTGTAGAGCGAAAAATATTGACTGAAATTTATTTTAACATTATTATGTCATTGTTCTTTTACTATAGAATTCTTCAAAATTAACAATGAAATAAATTGATATTTTAATAATATGTTGGATATCACCTAAAATTTGCAGGCGATATTAATATTATTTAAATGTTAGTCACTAAAGAAATAAATAACGGGAAATAAGTTGTCGGTTGGAAATAGATTAAATTAATGATGTTAAGAATTCCACTGTAAGAAAATCTTTTTTTACTAGAATCTTACCCAAAGAAATTAAAAATACCTTGTCCTAGGTACACAAAATGATTTGGTTTTATTACAAATTTTCAGTTCTGTACACAGCGAAATAAACAATTTTGGTAATGCTTGTTTAATTGGTAAAAAAGGAAAAATAATAAGATCAAGTAAAAAATATGTTTTTACAAGAAAAATATAAAGAAGCTACAGCAACCCTAAGGGAATCTTTTCATATTTTCTTCTAATCAATAATATAATAAGCAAAAGATATACAAAACGTTAATAAAATAAACCTAACGTTTGTATTTATTTCAAATTCCTAATAAAAGAGTTATTATAATGTGCCAGTAATATCAGTGTTGTGAAATCTTATTATGAATAAGCCTTAGACAAAATATTTAGCAAAATAAGTTTAATTGCTTTATTTTTAAATAGTTTGGAATTCAAAACTAATTTAAAGAACATAATGTTTAACAAAATATGAAAATATGTATATAAATCACATTTTCACAAAATTGATATTATTTAAACATTTTTGTAACAGTTAAGGAATAATAAATGAATCAAGGGAAGTGACGTAAAATGCCCCCAACTTTAAACTTTTTAAACTTCTAACGAAGTTAATATATTTTTCTGGTTTTTTTATTATTTTTACCGAATTATTATGTTTTTCTAAAACATGCATTCTTGTGCGTAAATAATCCATGTAATTTATAGAGTTTTCCGTCGTGAAACACCGGGAAAATAGTTTCCATTATTTTCCGGCACGCCCGTTAGGACTGCTTGCGCCGCAAGGTAGAAACGCATACATGGAGCCCGGATGCCGCAGCGCAAGACGAAGACTCGTACGGTACCGCGGGACCTGCGACCATCACGTGGTTTCGCGAGTTTATTTAAAGTCGGGAGCTCCGTATTTTCATCAAAATGGCGCTTGTACTCACTATTAAACTTAAGGAATAAACACCAAGAAAATATGTCTCTGAAATATATAAAATCCAAAATTAAATTGTTTAAAACACACACTACACAAAAAACAGCCACAGAAACACCTAAAAAATACCAGAATCGGAAGAAAATAATATGAAGCAACCTGACCCGTGACCTTGCAACGGCTTAGTGCTGATATGGGAACTTGAACGACGATACCAGATCAGCTGTTAAAGTCAAATGAAGACCACAGGGGAAAAACGTGTCAAGTCGTTTTTTTTTACAGGAAACGAATTTTAAGGTTAAAAACGCTACGATAATTACGCAAGTTGCAAAATGGTTATTTATTTGCCATCTTATTGAAGCTTTGACTTTCTCTACGTCCCTAATGACCCTTGTAACAAAATATCTATCTGGTACTTCACCACAATGTGACGAAGTTTCATAAAACTCAGAATACAGGGGAAAAAGGTGTTAATGTCACTGACTTAGCACGTTCTTTCATTGTATATTATACTTATACAATGAAAGAACGTGCTAAGTCAGTGGCGATTAATTTATATTAAAATTTAATAAATAATTATTTATACTTTGTTATTTATTTACCAAACATAATATATAATGTATTATTTTATTTGTATGTATTTATATAAGAATGGTGGTTATAATAGAGAAAAATAAAACTTCTGTTCTGGGTTCGGGTTTGTTCGGGTTTGTTAATGTTATTAATGTTATAACAAACCAAACCTTTTTTTTACGCGGGTACCGTTAACCTTACTTGCCGAAGACATAAACAACGACTGCCAAACGATTAATTTATGTACGCGCATTAGGGCGACAAAAGTGACTTAACACGTTTTTTCATTGTACCGCGTGGACTTAACACGTTCTTCCCCAGTACACCAATATTTATTTTGGTTGAAAAAATTGTTAAAGCGGGTGACTTGTCACGTTTTTTCCCTGTATGACCGTGTATATAGATAATATACCCTATAATCTATAATTTTTTCTGATTAGTTCGATTTCACAAATTTCTTGACTTAACACGTTTTTCCCCTGTGGTCTTCAAATGTCATTATCTTCTGTCGAAACGCTTTGTTTAAAGAAAAAGTTAACTCTAGTTCTGTCTTGTTCTGTCAAATCGTGAACCGTAATGAATTTTTATTTTCTTGTTACCTACGAAACCGGACTACTTTTTAGGACCAAAAACACCGAGTAGTCCTGTCTTCCTCTAGTTTAACAACACGCGCTACTGGCTCTCACTCACACACACATGTGCATCTTAAATTCGCCGTTTCTGTCACATACCTGTACCGTAGCGCATCTTTCTCTATCTTACAAGCTTGTTTTTAGAAGTCTGATGCCGGTAACTGACCTATTTTTGCACTTGCGTGCATTCTGTTCCCACCGTGCAGGCAACCAGCTTTGTGCTTTGAATACTCAAAAAGGGTCTACCTTACTCCTAATATTTTAAAATTATATTTTTGTATACATATGCAATCCTAAAAACATGATTAAAATTTAAAAGGCAACGGCGCGAAACGCGAAGGGCACCGTAGTCGTTCGTTTTCGTTTAAATTCGGTTCCAGTGACGCATGCGTATTTGTTAGGTAAAAAGGATGCAATTATAATACTGGCATGGTAATGGTAATAATAAAAACCCGTATGTAATAGTACCTTTTGCAGATTTTTTTTATGGCGTCATATTCGCGGACGAGAAATTACGAGCCTCTCGCGAGACGAGACAAGAAAACATCTTGCGAGATGTCAGTGAGGCGAGTTTTGGAAAAATGTCACGTTTTGATTTGCGAAGCGAGACAAGAGTTTCTTAAAAAGTGCGAGATTTCTCCTTTCGTGAAACAATATCTGAATGTATTTTGCAATTCCTCGTATCTTCTTCCGTTTTTTAGGTGTACGCGACGAACTTGCAGCGTACAGTAGATGATTTACTTACAACTAAAATATAATATTTTTATAGTTGGGTAACTGCTTGTTTTGATTAGTTCAAAAAAATATAAAATAAAAACCTTCATCACAAATTTGTTTTTAAGTAGCCCCTTAATCCTAGTTTCGAACATAAATTTCTAAAGAAATTGGCTTTATTGGAACGGGACATATTATAGAAATCGTCTGTTTATGGACCGCCCTAAAAAATAATAGGCCATAATCTTTATTACAGCATTAAAAACTTTTAAAATAAATTCCTAACTGCCGAGAATAAAATTGATTTAGAGTTTAAGTTATTATTTTTTGTTATATTTCCAACCTGACAGCGTTTTCTTTAAATATACAGCGACATGATAAAAGTTTCTAAAGTCTTTGACATTAATAAGTTCTTTTACGAAGCATTTAGTTACACATGTACCTATTATTAAAAAATTTAAAAAAAAGGCAATTAAAGGTAATTTTATCATGATTAAGTAAAATATAATTTAGAAGATGATATAATGTCCGCGAAAATAATTAAAGAAAGAAAATATTGTGGAATTGCTTGGGTTATGGCTGCCCGTCGAGTCCTAACAAGGACGAAACGGCCGTCGTGGTCTATCCGCCCCAGGGTATCCATTGAACTTGGATCCCCGTGTATTCCAATATAAAAAATAGTTACACACTTGTCCGATATGCCACAATATTTTCTTTCCTTAAGTAAAATATAATGTTATAATTCTTATACTAAACAATTTTGCAAGGGACGGCTTTATCATGGACTCTTTAATACAATTTATAGGCACTGTTAATTTTTAAATCAATCTGGTGTGGGCCAAATATATATTTCTTTAGATAAGCAAACAATAATCATGAAAATGGCCAATTTATGGCCTCGCGCATGTAAACAAAGCCACACACGATTAGACATGCGCCCTGCAACATTATTATTAACAAATGGGAAAATAGTCAGGTCCGGGATTTAGAATTTAAGTTCTTGCTGAAGAAATTGTAAAAGATGCCCTTCAATTTATTTTTACGTGTAAACAGCTGAAATTTGTCCCCAAATTCTTGCCAAAAAATTGGATTTTCTTCTCAAATTTCAATTTTCGATCAAGTTGGAAAATAAAGTAGTGATTTCTGGCATTTTTAGTAGTTGCAAACCTATCAGGTTTTGAGAATAGAAAATTGTTTTTAAAATTTTTTTAAAAATGATTCGTCATCGTGTTTTTAGTTCAAAAAGAAAGAGAACAAGTCAATTAAACTATTAAGCTTTAAAATCGAATATAAAAAACAAACAAAACCAGCAAAATAACCAATTTCCGACATTATCGCGTACCTAATCTCAAGTCAAATATTAGTTGGTTTATAACTTGTATTGATTTCTACAATTTGGCAAACACCTGGGTAGGTGTAAAACATTTTCAAGCACAACATCTTGTTTAAGAATTTGAAAAAGTTTTTGCCCGAGAACTTGACCCGTAAAATATTTTCACGCTTGGATTAATACACACATACTGAAAAAAAAGTCTGTTTCATCCCAAATAAATGATGTATTTGCTTTATTTTTGTTAGTCACAAATAATCTTTATTTAGCTCAAACAAATATTGTTTGCAACAAATAAATTGAATTATTTGACTTTTATTTCATATTCGTTTGGTTTTTGTTTATTTATGTGAAATAAAACTTATTCGCGCCAAACAAAAAATTGTTTGCTACTCCTCTGCCTTTAAACGTCTACATTTCAAACAAAATATTATTTGCTGCAAATAACTTTTTATTTCGCCACTGCTTTTTGAGATCTAGGCAGGTACCAGGTAGAGACTGGATAGTTTAGTCGTTTAGTGAGCGTCTTTCGATAAGGTGATATATAATTTTGTGTGGCAATGGACGTTCGCGATTGGCTAGTTGGCCATAACATGGGACATCTGTGGTCCTCCTTCGAAGGTAAGATTTTAATTTTAATGTTTATTACTTAAAAAACACAAATAAAACATATTATACAAAATAATAATTACTAAATCATGCATGCCATGGAGAAATGCCCATTTAAAAACGTTTCAATTATTTTTGTATATAATAGAAAAAGTTAACAAATTTGTCTTTGCCATATTATTATATTACTTATAAACATGCATATCGTTATTGTTTTGATTTCTGTTTTCAATATAATTATTAATATCCATATATCAAGATGGCCGCAAAAGCGTATCTTGCAGCCCCTTTGTGTAAAATTATTCATTTGCCTTAAATATTTATTTGCGTGAAATAAATAAAACTTTAAGCAAATAAATATTCATTTGCTTTAAATAAATAAATATTTCGGGGAAACAATTATTTATTTATAACTATTTTTGATTGTTTGTGATAAATTTAATTTATTTCCCTCAAACAAGATGTTATTTTACAGAAACATTTAGTTATTGCAGTAAATATGGATGTTAAAGGAGAATAACGCTCTCGTAGGCGCAGACCGAGTTTAATAACTGTCATGTTAATTACAGTTTTGTTTTCTTTTCTTATATAGTTATGTTATTTTTGGTAACAATAAACAGAACATATATAAAAACTGTGGTATGATTTATTTCTTTTTGCAGCTCCTCTTCTAAATAGTTTGGGAGATTATACCCTATTTTAATTATTTAATTTAAATACCTTATTGTTTATTACAAATATAGTTTTTACCAAAAAATATTTAATAAAATTATATTATATATTATTATGTTCAATAGTTAATAATTATTTATTTATAGGAAACAATAAGTTATATAAATTAAATGCCAAAAGCACACATCCTAATTTCGAAATTATTTGAACAGAATAAATATTTATTTAATAGAAATAAATATAAAGTATAATAAACAATTCGTGATTTGGATTAAATAAATGTGTTGCCGATTTAAATAAATGATTATTTGAACAGAATAAATATTTATTTAATAGAAATAAATACATATTTGTTGGTTACCTATATTGCTTCGTGCTAAATAACGGAATTATTTTAATTAAATAATATTTATTTGAATATCATATATTTCCCTCTCAAAAGTAAAATAATTTTGGACAAAATTTCAAATAATTATTTGTTCAGGCCATAGGGAACAAATATTTGTTTCGGCGAACTCCATTTTTGTTTAGATCAAATAAATTCTTTTTTCAGTGTAGGTATTTACTTTTTTCTTTTATGTAATATAAGTATAGAGAAAAGGTGTATTTTAAACTTTTTAAAGCAATATATAACCCGAAAATAGGAGTACCTACTTAATTAGATTGCAGGCCTGCAAATGAAAGATAACAAAACGTGCATTGGGATAATCTGTCCTTGGGTGTTTCCAGGGCCCGCTCTAGCAATAACGCCGCCCTAGGCAAAACAAAAAATTGTGGCCTTTTTCCAGTGGTGGTTCGTGAATTGTTAACTTGGGGGTGCACTAAAAGCCCGCTGCAGGCGAAATGCGCCCCCACGCCCAAATTTGGTCAATAATTTTTAGTAAATATTTTTAAAAGAACCCCGCACTTCACTTATGGAAAATGGCCCTCGGTTAAATTTTCTAAATTTTTAGTATGTTCTAGAGAATGCTATTCTGATCAAAAGTGTTCATGGCCACAACAATATCTGCCGACCAGTTTTTGAGATACAGGGTGTCCAAGTTGCAAAGTATGAATTCTCAATACATTATATTTTCCTAGTTTATAATATTAATTCGTTTTGTTTTTCTAGATTTTTGTTGGCCCTGTCGTAGATAGGATAGAATACTATAAAAATAGTTTAAAAAAATTTATTATATACCGGGTGAGTGACGAATATTATTTCATATTTTTTGTTAAATCATTGTATTTTCGGAATTAAATTGAACGTTTACAAAGTAATACAGTAGATGACATTAGCTTGGAGCAAGCTATCAGAATAATTTATATTATTTATATTTATACAGGGTAACTCAAAAAAGTTAATATTTTTTTAATTAGTTTTGAAAGAAATTTTGTAGATATTTCTTTATGTACTACTTGTCGCTTATCGTATGCTTCCAAATATATATAATTATCAAGGTTATACAGGGTGTTTCTGAAATAAGCGATAGAAAAATAACATAAAAATGCATGTATTTATAAATCACCCGGTATATTAAAAATGAATCGGTTAAATTTCGTTATTTTTTAATATTTTTTGCTTGAAGTGTCTAACTTACATGTTTGCTATTGATTTCCCTTTTCCTATGACCAGTTCTGGAGATATACAGCGTCGAACATACTCAAAACTCAAAAAATTAGCAAATAAAATAACAATTTTTGTTTAATTTCAATAAAATTTGTTATTTAAAATAATTTTATGGTTAAAAATAAATATATTTAATGCTATACAGGGTGTTTCGAATAATTAGGGTATTCTAACACTATATTGCAAATAAGAAAAATATTTAAAAACTATGAACAATTTATTATATCCAAATTATTTTATCCAAAAATAATAAGTAGGCCCTAATTATTTGAAATACCCTGCATAGCGTTGAATATATTTATTTTTAGCCATAAAATGAACTTAGATAACAAATTTTATTGAGATTAAACAAAAATTGTTATTTTATTTGCTTAATTTTTGAGTTTTGAGTACGTTCGACGCTGTATATCTCCAGAACTGGTCATAGGAAAAGGGAAATCAATAGCAAACATGTAAGTTAGACACTTTAAGCAAAAAATATTAAAAAATAACGAAATTTAACCGATTCATTTTTAATATACCGGGTGATTTATAAATACATGCATTTTTATGTTATTTTTCTATAGCTGATCATCGGAAACACCCTGAATAACCTTGATAATTATATATATATGTTTGGAAGCATACGATAAGCGACAAGTAGTACATAAAGAAATATCTTCAAAATTTCTTTCAAAACTAATAAAAAAAATATTAACTTTTTTGAGTTACCCTGTATAAGTATAAATAATATAAATTTTGATAGCTTGCTCCAAGCTAATGTTATCTACTGTATTACTTTGTAAACATTTAATTTAATGCCGAAAATACAATGATTTAACAAAAAATATTAAATAATTTTCGTCACTCACCCGGTACATAATAAAAAAAATTAAACTATTTTTATAGTATTCTATCCTATCTACGATAGGGCCATCAAAACTTTAGAAAAACAAAACGAATTCATATTATAAACTAGGAAAATATAATGTATTGAGAATTCATATTTTGCAACTTGGACACCCTGTATCTCAAAAACTGGTCCGCAGATATTGTTGTGACCATGAATACTTTTGATCAGAATAGCATTCTCTACAACATACTAAAAATTTAGAAAATTTAACCGAGGGCCATTTTCCATAAGAGAAGTTCGGGGTTCTTTATGATTAGGTACCTACCTACTTATTTTATTGAAAATGAAATAAGATAAAAAAATAAAAAAGGCCCATTTATTTTTCATTAGGCAGTGGGTACATTGTTTAAAAGTAAAGTCCAATCGTCTGTTTTTATTTGCAGAAAACTTATCAATAACAATAAAGTTCCTGAATCTACACTGACTGTGTCAAGTTAATTTCGGGTTTAGGTCTTCCCTCAATTTTAATTTCAATTTTTTGCTCAATACAATGAGCTAAAATTTTGTTTTTCAAATATTCCACATTCATAGTCGTTTTGGCATTAAAACTGGTCATTTTTATTAAAATAAGCCTTTACTGCCCCAAAAAAATAACAAAAATATCAAGGAAAACTCCAAATAATAAATTCCTACAGCAATTAACAAGCAATGAACTCAACGGCGCACATTTAAATTGTGCGAGTTTTCCTATTACGCGATTTCCCTCATCACACCTACCAGCTACTAGTACAAAATGCATAGAGAGACAGCAGAAACCAGGCGCGGATCTAGGATTTTGCCCGGGGGGGGGGGGGGGGGCGGAAAGAAAGTAGCGCCGCAGGCGAAACTTTTTTTGGATGCCAAGCCCTTTTTTGATCATGGTGCTTGGTTTTCAAGTGGGAAAAATAAAAAATACAAAACAAAATTACAAAAACAACCCGGTGCATTTAGGAGGGGGTTAAACTTCCTATTCGCATCATGTGCTTCTTTTGCAGGCGCGCTTTCGGGCGCCTTCGGGGTTTTGATTTGCGCTTTGAGTTTTATACCTACATCTAGCAACTCTATTACAATTTTATGAAATCATATTTTTTATAACTCTTTAGTAGGACATACCTACTAAAATGTTAGTATTTTAGTTTTAGAAATCATGTATATAAGAACATCAATACTCTCAATACATAGTCGATTTTAAAAATTTTGCTCTAAATTATTGACCAAATTCGTTAAAATTTGGACGTATAGTTAAAAAAAAATGTTCGGGCTTTTCGCCTACCCACACAAGGGTGCCCCGAAAAGTTTCTATTATTAATTATGTGAAGTTGAAATTAAGTTTTTTCTTATATTTATTTCACTGGAATTCGCGAATGACGTATTTGACTTTAGGTGTGGTTAAGGCTCAGGGGGGGGGGGGGGGGCGAAACCCCAGTCATCCCTGGCAGAAACCCCGCCTACTTTAACGCACGTGCGACTTGAATTCCTACGCGCTACAATCGTTGACAAAATATTAAAAAGAAAAGGGATCTGTTGAAATTGTCACTGTTTAGAAAAGAAGACGGTAAAACAAAGGAAATTAATTTTGTTAACTGGGAATTGGAATGGTTCAAACTTCAAATATACATAGGAACGTACTTAGGCAAAACGGGGATTTATGGCCCCTGTGGTTTTTAGATTTTTCATGCCGCTCTTCCAACTTTCCGCCCTGGGCAGGGGCCCAGGTTCCCCCCCCCCCCTCCTAGAGCGGACCCTGGGTGTTTTTCTCTATATTCATACCTTGTTTGTGTAGCCTAGACCTAGTTTTATGTGTTTAAATTGATCATAATAACATAAAGTTATACTTATATCAAGGTACATCACTACTCCATACTTACTGAAAATACAAAATACCTGGTATTTTACCCCTATTTGGGCCAAATAAAATCATTAAACGGTTTTTACTAGTCATTGTTTACATTCTAATCCGAGTATCCGAGTCACTAAAAGCACAAACACAATTAACCAAACTACACAAAAACTAGAAATCCGTAAATATTAATTACCCACAATAACCAACAAGGAATTCACAGAGAAAACTTAAAACAGCTGTCGCTAAAGATGGACAGGCTGATAACAAGTGGTTTATGCGCATGCCCAATTCTGCTGGGAGGGAAGGCATCTGACCGGCGGGCTATGCGCTCAGACGTATTTTTTCATCCATAAAACTTAATTATTGTTTGCGCACGAGATAAGCTGTACGTATCTAAAGATAAATGTCTGTGGTGTGAACCCAGATTTAGTCAGTATTTGGCGAGAGTAGACTCAACATTTTTCAAAAAAATTGAATTAAATATAGCCTTTTAACTGATTTAAAGCGCTGTCGCCTCCGAATTTTTTACACTACGGTCTTTATAAGAAAATATACGTTTCCTTTTATGTTAATACAAGGCCTCTTTTTGGCATTAGCTTTACTTAATATGACTTTTTGATTACTAACTTCTCGTCCTGATCTCTATCTTCTTATTATTGTTAAACAGTTTATAATTTTTCCCCTCAGAATATGACACAATATATTTCGGCACTTTCGGGTCATTTTTAACTTCAGAAACCAGTATATTAAAATATTAATTAGGTTAGGTTAGGTTAGGTTAAAAGTGAGTGGGTTACAGCCAACCCTCCACCGCGACCATGGGGTCTATTGTGGCTCACACCTTATTTATATTTCCCCCAATAAGTCCAGCCTTTTAATTAAGGTAATGAGGGTATTAGGGGAGACATTTTTCATGTCATCCGGCAGCAGAGTCATCTCGCCAAATAGGGCGAATCTGATTCTTCCTGCTGAGGGGCAGGCGCACATTACGTGTTCTGCTGTTTCTGCATCTTCCATGCAAAGCCGGCATTCATCAGTTGGGGCCATTCCAATTTTATACATGTGGTGTCGCAGTCTGCAGTGGCCGGTGTACAATCCTACTAGTGCTTTAGGGCATGACCTGTTGAGCTCTAGTAGTTGGTTAGTTAACTGTTAGGCTATGTGGTTGTTTATAAATGCTTTTGAGTGTGTTAGACCTGGTAAATTTAACCAGTGTCTTTCCCATTTGCTTTTTGCTTCAGCTAGTATTGCCGCCTCCAAATATTAATTAAGATTAGATAATGTCAAGTTGCAGAAAGGTTTTTAACAATAATTAACTATCGAGACAATTTTGACTATGACATTAATGTCATTAGCAAACATAATTTACTCACAGTCAAAATTGCCTGATTATTAAATCAAGAATTAAGCTAACCGAGCCACTTTGATTGTGGGAAATAGTTGCTGTCAATGTAATTTATATCACAGTCAAACTTGATGGTTATTTATTTATTCTTTAAAATCTTTATGCCATCCAACTCTGTGGTTCATTGAAAATAACCCGAATGGGCAAAGAACAAGTGTCAGAAAACGGGATTAAAATTAAAGACTTGAAATAAAAACCGGGCTAATTCTAAAATTCAAAAATTGTGTTAGAACTTGAAAACAGTGCTAAATGCCATCGCCAACAACCTATAAAACGTGCTATGTGCCAGGATTATCATAAATATTTTTTCTATTCGTTGAAAGATGGCGCGCTGTGTAAGTCCAGCACGCCGAATTAAATAGAAAATATCGATTATCTCAAAACTACAATTTTGGCACTTGGCCCGGTTTTTATTTCAAGTCTTCAATTGTGAAATTTAATAAGCAGATATTTTTATTTCTCGCATAAGGAAATTTCGTTTTACCAAGAATACTCAACTCTAGTTAATTATATACAATGTAATTCTTCTTTTTTCTGTCTAAAATTCTTTACACTACCTAATTTAAAATCTTAAAAAGCTTTACTAGCTTTTCCCATTAAGTATATTACTAAAGAAAAATAAATGGTTCTTTTTTCTTGGCGGAATCAGAAACACTCTTTTGCCAAAAAGGCTTTTAGGTTTTGGAGAGCATTTTTAACTTCGTTTACAAATTTATTTTTAGGCCTAATTTAGTATCGTAATTTTAATGCAATTATATTTTTAAAATTGTAAATTATTTTGCAATAAATGAATCGAATATTATTTTGCTTACATGAAGGGAAAATAAGATCTATAATAAACAGTAATTAGTTTTCTTACTACAATAACTCTGCAACAAATAGGTACAGCTAAATTTAATGTTTCTATTCTCACCAATCAATAAAATATTGTCCAGAAGTTATTTCTATTAAGGTTGAGCTGCGACGACGCTTGTTGTTCCTAGAGGACGATCAGTTACTTTGCCAACCGCATTCCAAGCGACACCCTTTTAATTAATCTGGTAAGGGGTTCAACTGAAGTTAAAATAACTTTACGAAAGTATGAATACATGGTTTAATAATAATAATAGTACATTTGTCAATTCCAAGTACAAATATTCCACTCAGGAAAAGCGGCCAAGTTGATACCTACTCCGGGGTTGTTTTTGCCCTTGCTTGCGATAACTAAGGGGGCCTCTTCCAAGCAGTATACTTAGAAGACCATAAATCGTCGACTTCACGGAAAAAAAATACTGCGGAAACAACATTTTTAAAGGTGAAAAACATACTATGATGTTTCTAGTGGTCACAACTAGGGCTGGGCAAAAATTGGATATATCGATATTTTTATCGATATATCGATAAATCGAATAACGATATAAAAAAATAAAATATCGATATTTATCGATATTACCGATATTTATCAATATTACCGATATTTATCGATATTTATGGATATTATCGATAATATCGATATTATCTACATTTATCAATATTATCGATTTTATTGATATTATCGATATTATTGATATTATTCATATTATCGATATATCGACTATATCGATTGGAATTTGAATATCGTCCAGCCCTACATTTATAGCACATTTAAGGACCAATATTTAATTCAATCTTTTTTCTTCATGTTCATAATTAGAGTCTCCCCTTGAAATGAAGGTACGGAGTTTTACAGGGCACATAAGAAAATATCGAATATAATATTTTTATGTTTTATCGATAATATATATTATCGATATATTGAATAACGATATTAAAAAAAAAAAAATTATCGATATATCGACTATATCCATATTTTTTTTAATATCGATATTCGATATTGGAATTTTAATATCGCCCAGCCCTAGTCACAACCAATGTTGTTTTCGCTGTTAGAATTGATATCGGATGCATTCACTCATGCGTTCATTCTGTGCATTCATTCTGTCTTTCATACCCTTTTTACAACACATTTACTCTATTTGCCAATATTTCTTGAAGGTCACTTAAATAGCCATACATATCTGGATTTTTTGCAAGGATAACTTATTCCAGCTTTGACTACTTTATTTCCTCACCATGCTGAAGCAGATATTTATGATGATCGAATATGGTTATAGCAGGATGGTGCTCCGCCTCATTACGCCATAAATGATCGACAATATTTAAGTGAAGTTTTTACGCGCCATTGGATAAGAAGAAGGGGTACCAGTGAATGGTCGCCATGATCGCCGGACCTTAATCCTCTAGATTATTAGCTTTTTGGGGTCACCTATAAACCAAAGTTTAAGTAACAAAACCAGTTAATTTAGAGGAACTTAAAAAATGACTTATGCACGAAATTCGCCAAATAACACCGGATATGGTACATAATGTCAAGAATGAATTTTACTTTAGATTAGGGGGTTTGTAAAGAAAGAAATGGGCGACATTTTTAACAATTTTTACAGTAAAGTAAATTGCGTATTACGCTGTACGTTAACGAAGTGCAAAAGTAAATAGTGGGTCGTATTCTACCCCTAACAGAGGGGTAAATTTCATAAAGACTCAAACAAGCTAGGCCAAACTAAAAATAAACGCAGTTCTGTATTTTTTCAGCAAATGTGAAGAAGCCTTTATTACTAAATTTATTCCAGTTAAAAGTCCACCCTGTTTAGAAAACTAACAAAATCTATGTGAATAAATGAACTGCACAAACAGTAAACATTGTAAAAAATGGGCACAAAAATGTAGGATCTACAGTCCTTGCACATTAGTCTAAAAAATGTTTCTCAGGACATATTTTATTATTTTTTCGATAGTAGATACCATGTCTTTTTCGTTTCTGTTCTGTCATTTAGACAAGCGGTAAAGGTCTCTGGTAACTCTTGGTAAAGACTTAGAGTTAAGTAAGGTACCTCTTGCTGCCGTACTAAAACAATTTTCTCTCAAATAACCTGATGGTCTTTTAATATGGGCATTAAACCAGCACTGTTCAACATAGTAAATAATGTGCACCATATTATTTGCAGAGAATAGGTAGTATTATCATAATTGGATGGGCCATTTTGCCCTGGCAAATTTTTATTACATTATTTTTTTTTTGTCCATATAGCCATGTTAGTGGTAAGCTTTCTCTTCATTCATTTGCCCTCTAGGTAGGTAGACTAGACTCAGATGTAAATCATCATATTTTCTCGTTCATTTATTCTCTATGTCAAGGCCACTTTCTGGATTAAAGTCACTATATCTATGGACTAATCGTCATATCGATGCTTGAAAGGCAAAAGGTCTTAAGCGACACATTTCGTGAAATTTATATTTAAACGTCACTATAGTTTTTTTTGTTTTTTCGCGTTGAATAAGCGAAGTTTTAGCTTCCTACGATGATATTTTTGTCGTTTGAGTCAACCGAAAAATAATAAATTGTAAGCCACTTTTTCCTACCAAACGCCAAAATAAAGGATAATTTGAAACAACTGTCGTTTAGATTATTTGGGAAAACAATTAATTCTTATTTGAACCAATTTGCTATTCAATTTATTTTGAATATTGGTCGTTATCCTGTTTTGCTACAAAAGAAAACAAGCAAGTATTGTCGCTTGAGCTCTTTTACGAGAATGTTCCCTATTATAAACCTATTAGCCTATATTTACTAATCAGGTGGTTAAAACGTTTTAACTAATCATTTGTATTTAAAAGTAAGGTGATTAAAACGTATTCCAAATTATTTGTATTTAAAAGTTAGTTGGTTAAAACGTTTTACTAAATCATTTATAAATAAATCTTACGAGGTTAAAACGTTTTACCAAAATGCTAACATTTAATGTATGGTTTGTTAAGACCTTTTACCCAAATGTAATTTGGTCACTAAATTAATTAAGCGACAGCAATTTTGTTATATACAGGGTGTTCCGATGATCATGTTACAAAATTCTAGGGTAGATAAAACACACGAAAATAAGAAAAAAAGTTCATGTGAACATGGGTCCGGAAACGCTTCTTCAGGGAGCTAGGGCCCTTCGAAGATGACCTTCAAAAACTACTTTTCGTTTTATAGCTTCGGTACTACTGCAGCTATCGCAACCAATTTTGGGACATGAAATCTAGTTCGTAGGTTCATCAATTTGAGCCTTCCGGATTTTGTCACCTTTAACCAGGGGCGTACAAACCAAGGGGGTATTTGAGTAAATTTGACCCTACTCCTCTTAGGCTTTAATTTCTTACCATTTTTATATCTGATTATGATTCTCCAATGCCTTTTACATAAAAAAGGTACTCTTAGTAAAAATCGCTATCTGTCACAGTTTCCTCCGAAAATGGCTAAATCCAATCAATAATAAATTATTGGTCTTAAACCAATTATTACGTTGAAATATGAAAATGAGGTTCAGTACAGATAGTTGTCAAAAATCTGTCAATAAAATATTGTGTCGCCAGTGAATCATGGATTATACTTTCGCCGAATATGCCGATATGCTATTAATTTATGGCGAAGTTCATTGCAATGGAAGAGCCGCTTCAAGATTGTATCAGGAGCGGTTTCCTGAGAGGCGTGTACCTGCTCACACGCTATTCGAGAGGGTAAATCAGCGCATAAGGGAAACTGGCTCCGTGAAAATAACGAGGCCAGATAATGGCGCTCAAAGAACTGTACGAACTCCAGAATTTGAGGAAGAGGTACTCCGACAATTCGAGGAAAATCCTAGTGTTAGTACCCGAGCTGTTGCAGAATCCATGAATGTAAGTCATGTACGTGTATGGGAGATTGTTAACGAACAACTTCTTCATCCTTACCATCGCCAAAAAGTACAGGAATTGAGACCAAATGATTATGCACCCCGCGTAGAGTTTTGCGAGTGGTTTCTTCAACAGTGTACACAAGAACCCCAATTTCCGAAATTTGTGCTTTTCTCTGATGAGGCTGTTTTTACGAGAGAAGGTATTTTTAATTCACGGAATAGCCATGTGTGGGCGGAGGAAAACCCTCATGCTCTTCAAATAAGAGGGTACCAACATCGATTCTCGGTGAACATGTGGGCTGGAATTGTTAGAGAACGTCTAATTGGACCAATCATGTTGCCTCCTCGACTAACTGGGACGGTGTACCTCAATTTTTTAAGATACACCTTACCTGAGTTATTGGATGAGCTGTCCCTCGACATACGTCGGAATCTATGGTTCCAGCATGATGGAGCACCCGCTCATTTTGCACATGTCGTACGTGAGCACCTCGATGATCGTTTTAGAGGACGTTGGATTGGACGTGGAAGCGATGTCAACTGGCCAGCCCGGTCCCCAGATTTAACTCCTATGGATTTCTTTCTTTGGGGACATATGAAAAGCCTTGTATATGAAACTCCAGTTCAGTCGGAGGAAGATTTGGTGGCTAGGATTTCTGTTGCGGCTGAAATGATCCAAACCATGCCTGATGTTTTTACTGACGTCAATTTAAATATGCTACGTAGGTGTAATACATGTATTGAACGTGGTGGCAGGCATTTTCAACAATTGTTATTTTGAATTTATTTTGGTACGTACAGGGTCAGTCAACGACAGCGTTAGTAAATTCATCATCAAGACAAAAATTTACTCTGCCTTATCCTTGACTCACTCGTTAAACCTGTTTAATTGTTGTTTTTTTGAAATATTTTGTATACGTTCCCTTTTACTTTTTATACCCCCAATTTCGAAAAGGCAATAAATCTCTCTAATCTAATTTATTTTCATTAAAGAAAAATATTTGACTAACTTATAATGCTCACTATCTGTACTGAACCTCATTTTCATATTTCAACGTAATAATTGGTTTAAGACCAATAATTTATTATTGATTGGATTTAGCCATTTTCGGAGGAAACTGTGACAGATAGCGATTTTTACTAAGAGTACCTTTTTTATGTAAAAGGCATTGGAGAATCATAATCAGATATAAAAATGGTAAGAAATTAAAGCCTAAGAGGAGTAGGGTCAAATTTACTCAAATACCCCCTTGGTTTGTACGCCCCTGGTTAAAGGTGACAAAATCCGGAAGGCTCAAATTGATGAACCTACGAACTAGATTTCATGTCCCAAAATTGGTTGCGATAGCTGCAGTAGTACCGAAGCTATAAAACGAAAAGTAGTTTTTGAAGGTCATCTTCGAAGGGCCCTAGCTCCCTGAAGAAGCGTTTCCGGACCCATGTTCACATGAACTTTTTTTCTTATTTTCGTGTGTTTTATCTACCCTAGAATTTTGTAACATGATCATCGGAACACCCTGTATAAGGCTATGTTGTTGTGTATTTATAGTCATTACAACAAAAACGTCTTAGATTTAATTGTAGCAATTTTGAAATAAAAAAAATGCGCCTGAAAGTAAAAATATAAATAATATAAAGTTAAAAAAAACTTTAAATCGTTCTACTGCGAAGGTATTAAACTGTCG
Source organism: Polydrusus pterygomalis (assembly GCA_963969555.1). Lineage (NCBI taxonomy): Eukaryota > Metazoa > Arthropoda > Insecta > Coleoptera > Curculionidae > Polydrusus > Polydrusus pterygomalis. The sequence continues at coordinate 125,846,089 of OZ018375.1, forward strand.
TTTATGACCTTTTGCCTTTCAACCATCGAATTATTTATTAAACTATTCACAACATCATTGATAACTGATTTCATAAGAAGGGTCGCCATAAACAACTTTATTAGAAGAACCCGTCATGTTAAATAAATAATGGTATAGCCTATGAGCCTTGGGCGCAAAACGGACCTCACAAATACTTTACTGTCGGTGGCCGGCGGTATTATAATGATGACTGCTATACAAGTAACTAATATTTAGTAATTTTACTAGTACCGCAATTCGAAGGTAGATGGCCCGACACGGCTTAATCTCGTTAAATATTTTGATTATGTAGATGTACAAATTCTTGTGGGACCGTTAACCAGACCTAGTTTAGATTTCAAAGTAACTTTAACATCTTGTTATCAAGATTTAAATTTCGTTATTTCTTTTTACTCAATTAAGCAAGGGAAAGCAACTTTATCTTCTAAAAGCATGATTTTTATGCCTGTCATTATGTCGGGTAAATTTTCTCTCGTTTGTATTACCGCTAATCTCCTTAAAAGTTTTAAAATTGTTTTTGGGGCTACTACGACATAAATACGTTTTAAATTAATTTTAATTGAGAAAGATAAATGACAATTTTGGCATTAATAAAAGAAATGTTATATAAATAACAATGTAAATTAAGCTTATTTCGATTTTTTTAAAATCTTAATTGGATATTAGTTAATTGGATTTTGTTTCTCAAGTGGAAATTAAAAATTGTTATGTATAAGTTGCTAACAAAAATTTGTTTTTTTCATGTTAAAGTTTGGATCCTTTACTTAAAAACTGGTTAAAACACACACCACGGTTAATGACAATATGATTTCGTATACCTATATCCATAAAGTTTTTAAAGTTCACATAAATGCTTTTTGGGATTAAAAAACGTTCCAAATTTTAATTGACTTAAACCCCTTTAACGCGGAATTTTGACGCCCAAAATTAAATAAAAAATAGTGGAGCTCTTTATCTGACACCGCTTGATTGGATATGATTAACAAGAGATATAACCACAGACATGTTTATATTTAGCATTTATACATAGTATATAGCTTGCATCATTGCAAAGTTTTTCTTAGTGTCCTGAAACAATACATTCTATACTTTATAATTATTTTTATTTATGTCCAAACAAGCTGCTCAATGCAAATAAATTAATAATAATAATAATAATATACATTTATTGTTATAATCCATTCTTTAACATTATTACATTGTTACAATTATGTAGGAAATATTGCAAATTGAGGGGACAACAATAGGCCATCTAGATTAAATCCAGATACTGTTTAGGCCCTAATTTATATTAAATAATTGAATATCTAACTAAAACTAGTAAAAGAATTTAAATTTGAGAAGCGATAATAGTTTAAATAATATTATAAGTGAAATATTGCTTGTTCATAGGGAAAAGGCATGGGAAGGGGAAGAGAAGGGGTATAAACTGATAATATGATATCAATGCAGAAGATAAAGCCACTCACTACTGTCATCATGGTCGGCGTTTTTTTGCTTTGTTTTTAAATGATAATGTAGACTTATCTGTATTAAAACAATTAATTAAATGGAGAATTCCACACCAGTACTTTTTAACCAATCAAGATGTGTTTTTTTGACTGATCACCATAACAACACATATTTTATCGGAAAGTTTTTCCCTGTGGGTAACCAACAGCAAAATATAGTGGAAATTTCACTCATATCTAAAAGTGGCCATAAGAGGTGTGGAATTATCGAAAAATTAATAAGTGATAATTCAACTGCGATGACGTAATTCGGTAATTTTGACGTTTTGCATTGTAAATATGTCACCTATCAGCAAGAGTATCTGTTTGATCGCAATTGCCATGGAAGTAAACAACAAAGTACGGTGATGGGTTTCAACGTCGGATATTTTTTTGCACAAAATGCAAATTTTCTATTTTTCAAAACGATTCATTTTAGAATATTAAATTAAATACTTTGACGAACAACTATTAGCAATATGCAGATCTCACGAACGACTTTTAATTGTTGACATTTTATATATCCTCAAAATTAGCATGGCCTTCTAGATAAAACAATAATAAGTAGGCGATGTTTTGTCATGCTTCAAAATCGCTCGGTTTGTTTTGGCAAATATAGCAAGGACAGATTTATTTTTAATATATAGTTTTCTACCAACTTTAGTAAACTAAACCTAATATTAGATAAGAATATAAGATATATTAAACCTGGTGTTGTTTTTGTGTTACTTAAACTGGTAGAAAAAAAGTTTAACCAGGATTATTTTCTTGTTACGTAAAACAATGCATAAATTTATGGTAGATTTATTTCTAAAAAATAATATTCTACCAACTTGAGTAAACTAAACCCAATATTACGAAACAATATGAGTTATATGAAACCTAGAATTGGTGTTTTCATGTTACTAAAATTGGTAAATAAAAATGCAATCTAATTAATAACAAATATCTATTATAAACTCATTTTGTTGTAAAATTGTCTTACTAAATACCATTCGAAATCAAATTATACCTTAAAATTTTTCTCGCACACGAATATTTTAAAAAATTTCTGTGCTCAAAAATATTTCTGGATATAATTTGACTTCTAGTAGTATTACAAGTGAGAATTCCACACCAGTACTTTTTAACCAATCAAGATGGGTTTTTTTTGACTGATCACCATAACAACACATATTTTATCGGAAAGTTTTTCCCTGTGGGTAACCAAGAGCGAATTATAGTGAAAATTTCACTCAAATCTAAAAGCACCCATAAGAGGTGTGTAATTACCGAAAAATTAATAAGTGATAATTCAACTGCGGTGACGTAATCCGGTAATTTTAACGTTTTGCATTGTAAATATGTCACCTATCAGCAAGGGTATCTATATGATCACAATTACCATGGAAGATGATGGAAGTAAATAAAACGAGAATCTCCTTGGCAACGCGTTCTGGGGTAAACAGATACCATACATTTTATATAATTTTTCAAAAGGGTACAAACATTTTGGAAATGAATCGATTTGGGGCTTTTTCTGAAGTCGCATTCGATGCGCATATCGAAAAAACTATTCAATTAACAATTAATTACGATAAATATATTCTACTAAATTTATTTTTTGTATTAGTGAACGTACCAACCGAATACCATTCGTTCTGTTACCATAGAAACCTAAAGAATAACCGGACATTTTAGACGTTTGTGGTAAAATTAATAAATGAAAATTTTCCTGAAATGTCATTTCAAAGACATTTCAAGAATGTCAAAATCATAACGCAGGAATTAGAATGGTGTCAAATTTGTTTGGCAATACAAAAAGTATAAGTAAACATATATGTATGTTTGGTAATATGTCTTTATTTCTTAAAGATTAAATTACGGGTATGTTATAATAAACAAGATGAAACATTAGGAAACCAAATATAAGTGGAACTGTTAGTCTAACAAAAAATCTTCCCGTTATAATGGAGAATAATCAGGATTAGAAACAGCACTTTGTAAATGTGAATGTTTGATAAAATACCTATATAAACTATTAACAAAAAATCATGTTCCACCAAGTTTACTTGCATGAAGTTAATAAAAAATTAAAATATAAAATGTTTTTAAGTTACTCATCAATGATTCATATAACTAAAGCTGGAAAATTATATTTTATTTCCCCAACAAATTTCACGTTTTTTAACTTTTACGTAGGTTTTTTAATAAATTAGTGTAAAATTTTCTTACCGAATATAACTGTGTGAAGTGCTTCAATTAATAACCGGTAATTTTTTCTCGATCATGAATATTTTTAAATATATATCAAATATTTATGACCTCAGAAAAATTTTCGGGGGTAAGTGCACAAGTGCATCAAAATTACCGATAATTTTTGAATGAAATGTGTTTTTTATAATTGCAAGAGTTGACTCCGCAGGAGGAGGGAATTTTCGTAAAATATGAAAACAAACGATTGCAATTTGTAAAAAAAACACATTGAATAAAAAAATTATCTGGTTATTTTTATGCACGAGTATAATTTATTTGAATATTTCCCAAATTAATTAAGAACTCGAATCAAGTAAATTTAAATATTTTATTTAACAGAAAATACTAACAATAAAATTAAAATGCTTAAAAATTACAAGAATTGCAATGAAAAGTACAATTATTGTAATCAATAATATTTTGCTTTGAATTCGTATACATGGTGGTTGATGCAGTCAACGAGCGAGAGCTTATTTCGGCGGGGGACTCTCTTGAGCTTGACGGTTGGTCATTGTCCCGCATTTTTTCAATGAAAAGCATATGGTGGTTCTTATCCATCTGAATGTAAGGCGTCAGTGACTTGGTATTTGAGTGTCCACTTAGTTTAATTAACTGTTGTTCTCCAACACCTTTTTTGGCAAGTTTTGATACGGCGGTTGCTCGTAAGCTATGATTCGTCAGTTTGATATTTTTATTGGTGAGGCCTGACTTTTCCGCTTGTGTAGAGGTCCATTTATTCATCAAATTTCGTCCAACCGGTATGCTTTTGTACCATTTTTCTGATTGCCAGAAAGGATTCACGGTGAGAAAAAGTCGTTTGCATTTTATTGCATGCCTTTTCTGCATGAATTTCTTATATAGTCGGATAGGGCAGATGTTCGGGTTTACTTTATTCCTGACCAACGATTTCGAGGATGCGCAGGGCTTATCTCCTCCTTGAGTAGTCTTGGTAAAAAGCGGATTGTACTTTATTCGTCCCGTCTTCTGACTCGCGTGATCCAGTTCTTCTTTAAGATAGTTTGTTAAACACCTTGGGCCTTCTCCTACGTCTACGGAAAAGTTCAATAGCGTTGTTTACAAAAAAACAAAAAAAAATGTACGTTGCCACGGGTTATCCCAATGCAAAGAGATAGTTATTCACAATCCTTGACAAAATGAAAGGAAAGCATTCGTTGACATTGACTTTTTTGTCTGCTGTCACTCAATAAGATGACGTTAATTGTCAGAATATTACATTTTTTGACGTTTGTTAACAATAAAATCCCGCTTTGACGTTTCGTCAACAATATAAACTTGCGATGCAATTTTCGATTTCTGGCAGTGCTGTTTTCGCTGTAATTTTGCAAAAATTGCATTTCTCTTATGGGAACTTTAACATATGAGGGAAATATTCGGTAATAATTTAATCACTAGGGATATTATAAGTGAAAATTATTATTAATATTACCCCAGGAAATTTTTTGAATTTGGTTTGACTTAAAGTTAGCTTCAATAAAAAACTTGTTTTCACTTCGCAAAAACGCAGTTGAATAAAATTAAGTCTTAAAACTAAACTTTTTATATATTTCCCTTACAAAATTAAAATGTATTTAATATTCTTCTGCCACCTCCTTTATTCTTAAAGGCGAAAAAGCTAGACTTGAAATGGAACATATCCTTTTATTAATTAAATATCTATATAATATAATAAAATATATACAGTATTAGACAGCATTTTATTTAACATTTTTCCATTTAATAGTTTCAATTTCGAATAATTTAGAAGCAAATATTACTGAACAATTCGAAACAAATTTTCTTCGTTCAAATGGCAACCGCAATCTTCTCTATTAGTTTTGCCAAATATAACATAGTACGATAATTGATCATAACGTCGGACAATTGTTTGCATAAATTGCATACAGCATGAATTAATACTGATTTAATAAAATTACATGATAGCAATGTTACATTACATTGTATTAACAATAAATTTTAGTAAATTCAAAAATATACTATGTTTAGTATTTAAATTATATTTCAATGTAATTACATTTAGTAGAAATCAATATAATGTTATTGCTACCGAAAGCTAATCAAAGCTGCGATTCTGTACATGCTATATGAAATACCAATTAAATTTAAAATTTCTACCAATTGTAGTAAAACAAATCTTACATAATAGGAAATAATGAGCTATATTAAAGATTGAAATCATATTTTTGCGTACTACAATCGATATTAAAAAAAATGGCTATCAATTTTAACTTATTATTATAGCATCACAACGAATTTAATAGAACTTTAGAAAAATTGAAACAAACAACTTCCTACCAAAAGTTGTAAACCAAAATTACGTCAAATGAAAAAAATATACTCTGCTATAGAATTGTATTTATGTGTAACTCTAAATTATGAAATAAATATATTATTAAATTGGCTAAAAGTAAATAAATTAAAATTAAATATTTCAAAAACTAAATGTGTGGTTATTATGGGTAATAATTTAACTTGTCAAAATATAAATGTTGAAATTGATGGTGAAAAATTGGAATTAGTAAACAGTTTTAAATAATTAGGGATAATCATTGATTCAAAATTTAATTTTCTTAAATTATTTTGAAAGTATTATATCGAAGATTGCCGGAAAAGTAGGTTATTTTAAAAGAATCAGTTCTAATTTAAGTTTGTTAAAGTTTGTTAAGTTTTCTAAAAAAAACTGTAGTTAATACTATAATATTACCACATTTTCTTTATTGTTCTTTCATTTTATATTGTGCTAGTGAGGAACTATTTGATAAATTACAAATTTTACAAAATAAGGCAATGCGGATTATTTTAAATTGTGACAAATATACAAAAATTAATTTTATGTTAAAAAATCTAGATTGGTTGAATGTCAGAAATTTAATTTTTTATTTAGTATGTTTTTTAATTTATTCAATACATAAAATTAAAAATAATTTATTGCCTGATTGTTTAAATTTTTTTTATTCTTTTAATTATGACCATCATAATTATTATAAAACAAGAACTAATCAACATTTTTTTATGTGGATAGAGTGCCTAAAACATTAGCTTATAAATATATTTTTTATAAAGGTTTGAGAGAATATAACTACTTGGAAAATTCTATTAAATCTCAAAAATCATTAAAACTGTTTAAAAAAACTTTAAAATTACATTTAATTAAAAAACAAAATGATACGTAATATTTGATACAATTTGCAAAATGTTTAACTTTTCTGTCTGTTTTTGATAAAAGAAGGTTGCGTTTTAAAATTTAAAAATAAATGTATAAAAATGTATTAAAAAATATTTAATTGTAGCTTTTTGCTAAATAAAACATGTTACTACTACTACTACTACTATACTAACTACAATTAGTAGAAATCGTATACAAATTTTAAAATTATTTTATTTTAAACCCAATTTGGTGTGGAATTTTCTTACCGAATACCGCGCGAGGTTAAATTAAATCCGTAAATTGTTTAACCTCTTGTTGTATTACTAGTGAAAATTTCAAAAAGAGATAATATATCTTGATAATCCTTGTATGCATATATTAGATATAAACAAAAAGCAATTCGCAAAAATCTTGTCGACTAGTAGCGAATGTTCCTTTGTTCCATCTCCTTCCTGCAACAATGTTAACCACACAAACATGAATGATGGTCTTCCTACTATTTTTGGTAGTTTCTTCAAAGGTAGTTTCTTCAAATTACTTTACTGTAATTAAGTTATTTCTGTCATCTTAGAGCTCCGTTAGGACTGTGTATATGAACCTTTTGGATTTATAATTATTTTTATTCACCCGAGGATGAATGTTTATACATTCGAAATATGTAGAAAATTTATTATCTTTTAAACTTCTTAATTAAATATACTAATGGAGGAAGACTTAATGTGCCTCATTTCTTTCTTTTCTTAAAGCTTTATTTTCGTATGATTTCAAATAAGTATTTTTTAACAAAAATGTTAAATCTTATTTTTCGTTGTTTTAAAAAAATTTCGAGAAAGAAGTATTTTTTGGTCGACAAGGTAAAGCCTGCTTTTCTATTTTTAGAAGATATGTAAAAATAATGTGAAATTGATTTAAGTTATAAACGAAAAAACCATGTATGGGAATTTGTATTCTAATGAAATTTTTTCGCTAATGATTTACTGGGAAATATATTTGCCTAAATGCCAGAGAAGTGAGACTATAGAACTATTAATTAACTTTACAAATTTAATTTAAAAACGAAAATACCAAGTACCTACATTAAATTTGTTTGTCTTTTTTATACGCTTGCCGTAATTCCAAATTAAATTGATTACGAAATAAGATAACGCGAGGTCATTTTATTTGCCCCAACACACACTAATTTTTTTAAAACCTCATGCATTTGTCCAAAGTTACAATACAATAAAAAGGGACCAATACTGCGACAGTGAGAAACATGTGTACTGCTGAAAAAAGAGCTTGCGGTCGAGATGGCGAAAAACTAAAAGCGATCTTTGCGATTTTGCCCGATTAAGAAGACTTAAAGGTAAGTTTTACTAATACAATTCTATACAAAATTATGCGTAGTTTATGAAAATGGTTTTTTTTTTAAGACATTCCACATTTCTTGCATAAAGTCGCCCCTCTCAATAATTTAATTTGCTCCTAATATGGGGTACCAATCAATTCCTAATTTGGGGTACCCCATATATTAGGATTATAATTTTAATTAAAATTTTTGTTTTTTATTTTTGTGTAATACCAAAATATTTTCTTTTAGATGCCTCAAAAACGAAAAGTTTGGAGTTAGGAAGAAATGATTTCCGCAATTTTAGCTGTTCGGCAAGGAGAAATGGGCTTAATGAAGAGTGCGCGAATTCACAATGTGCCCCAAACGACTTTAGAGAGATATGTAAAAATGATTTAGTTTTTATATTCTCATTTTAAAAATAAATAGTTTTTATACAAACCTAAAAGAGTTTTAGATACTTATTTTAAAATTTTACATATTAAATTTGTAATCCCCATATTAGGATACCGTATGCCCCTAATATGGGGTAGGTAAAGTTTTTTTTCTATAGACGTGTGGAAAAACCAATTTTCCGCACGGATATTAGTGCGGAAAATTGATTTTTCCACGCTAGTGCGGAAACAGTTTTCGGCACGATTATGTCAAAAATCCGTGAGGAAAAATTTTTCGGCACGATTATGTCAAAATCAATATCTAATATATCAATTATTATAACTTGTATTACTTTTTTTTCAGAATTAGTTACTGTTACATATGTATGTGATTGTTATAGTTAATTAAAAATTATTAAATTTCTTTGAAATATGTGTTACTTATTTCTACACGTCTGTAGAAAAACTATTGTACCTGACACGTGCGGAAAATGTTTTCCCTGCACTCGACTGCTTAACCGAACTCCGCTACGCGTCGTTCGGTGAACGGCAGACTCGTGCGGAAAAATTCATTTTCCGCACTTGTTAGGTAAATAGCTATTTCAATGCTGCATATTTTCTTCAACATTTTTTTTTAAACCTGTTTCTTCTTATTAAATGCTTAAAAAGCGTCCAAGGAAACGTAAAAGTTAGAAAGAGTTTCTAAAATTCAATTCGTTTTTTTGTTATAGTGTTTTAAAAAAAACTACCCCATATTAGGAGACTTTCCTCTACCACTGAAAAAACTTTTAACAAAGGACAAAATTATTATAACCTTAAACGTCGAAACCGAACGTCAAAAAAATAATGGTGGTTTTCTGGCAAGTCGTGCTTTAGTACGAAATACACACAATAGATGTCGGAACTAGTACTGGCTCAAAAGTGAACTACCCCATATTAGGCGCTACCCCCATATTAGGAGACTTTCCTCTACAGGTGGATTACTTAAAAAATTTAATTAAAAATTGACAATTGCGACGTTGCCAGATTTTTAGTTTTTTCTGTAAGTTAATGAATGTTTTTTTTTTCAAATGTAACACTAAATACTCTTTTTTTATTGAATTCGATTCCTCCCATCAACATTAGCTTTTCCTAATAGTATCTATTTTTTATATCAAATAGTTCTATGGGAAAAAAGTTAATTAGTTACAACTCGAACTCTAAAAAAAATTCAATCTATTTCCTTTTAAAAGCGTTTCAAATAATGTGAAAAGGAAGGTATATAATACATATACATAATGTACCTAATAGTATCGATAATGATAATAACAACTAACAAACAACTACTAACAATAACATAGCTAGTAAAACTTACTTTTATATTATAGGTTTCATAATTAAATTAATGTACTACTAGTTTAATTTGATTATGAAACCTATTCATGAATTTTTCTATACTCAAAATTGTATTATGTACTTACTTTTGACCTATACTTGAATTAAGAAGTTAGTTCATACTTGTATGTAAACTCACTAAATAGTAAGTTATAATTATTATTACTCATTAACTACTCAATAATAAACATTTGTCGGAACAATTACAAATATTTTTAATACACCGCGTGTGCCACGTGTGTGTTAACGCAAAATCAAAAGGCCTTATTTTGTTTGCAAAATATCGAGATTGCCATGTCTCCAGATTTGTTTGACAGAATTTTAATTTTTACTAGCTATATTATTGTTAGTAGTTGTTTGTTAGGCGAGTGACACACTGGAGAAATAGGTTTCATGAAACTTGTGGCTGAAGCAAGTTAGGTCAAACTTTTTTTTATGTCAATGCACACTCGAGAAACTTGCTTCTATAACAGTATTCTTTAACATGTCCTCGGATGAAGACGTCATTTTGTTGTGGTGGGTAAACCGCCGAAAGAAGTTATGAGCGAAAGGAAAAAGACGATTTTGGGTACATCCTGCTAACATGATTAACCTCAAATATAGTGCTAGTGTTGTTGATAAAGAACTCTGGCAACATCCTAATCAGTTTAAGGTGTCAGTATGTCACCCGCCTAGTTGTTATTATCGTTATCGATTTTAGGTACATTATGTCTACCAACCTTCCTTTTCACATTATTTAAAACGTTTTTAAATGGAAATAGATTAGATTTTTTTAGAGTTAGAGTTGCAACTAATTAACTTTTTTTCCCATAGAAGAGAGATAGAAATTTGATACTATCAGGAAAATGTAATGTTGATGGGAGGAATCGAATTCAATAAAAAAAAATAGTATTGTTACATTTGGGAAAAAAACATTCTTCGAGTAACAGAAAAAACTAAAAATCTGGCAACGTCGCAATTGTCAATTTTTAATTCAACTTTTTAAGTTTTCCACCTGTACCAAAATTGATTGATTTTGTTTTGGTAGTTTTGAAGAAAATTAGCCGCTTCGGTTATTTAAACTAACCCTGTATATCATAAATAACCATTTTCTGTCACTAAAAATAAACTTCTAAAAGCCTACTAGTAACAGGATTTGTTGAAAAATATATTTTTGTTAGTGGAAGCACTTTTTAAATTTTATGATGATTAAATTTCAAATTTAAATTAAAATATCTTGACCTGCAGTACAGGCTGGCTTTTATGACCGCCATTATTCTTAGTTAATTTATCCTATTCAAACTTTTTAATTTGATTAAGCTTTTCGGTACTTTTCTTCGGTTTAAATTTATATTCAAAGTTACCATGGAAAAATATGTCCTAGGTTGAAGTTTAATTAGCAACAGCCTACCTCTCTAATTAGTGACAGAAAAATTATTTCATTTTGTATTTAGTTATTTCTTGTGGTCTTCACTATTTGGAATTTATTGATCCGGTTATAAAAAATAGGAGATAGGGTTACGACCAAAAATTACTAGATATTTGAACGGGTAATTTATACCCAATTAAGGATATCGAACGCCCCAAATCAAATAAAAAAAAGGTATAAAAATACTTGCTTAAGAAACTATTAGATTTATCCAAAATTGTATTGGCCCTCTCTTGATTATTTTTTAACCTAAAATTCACTTCAGCAATCTAAAGTGCAGTGCTTCCTATTTAAGCACTACTTCAAGTACCTATATATAAGTACGTAATACTAAATACTACAAAAACAATAAACACTCATCTCCTAAGAAGTCCTAACCTCAATAATTATAGATAAATAGTGATGGAGCTAAATATCGATAGCTAATTAATTATGAAAGTCCTATAATTGATTTGTTTTGAATACTGCTCAAATTATTATTAAAATAAAAAAACACATTTACTTGTCCCGTATCCTTAAACCTTATTTATCCTAGACAAAATAATTCTTAAATTAAAAATTGGTATTCCATTTCTGTTTTAGCTAAACATTTTTTTTCTGTGACTCAACTAAGTTGAAAAATTTAGTGGGTGAGTGTGCGAGAGTGCGCATCCCCCTTGTTTATGCGTAGTGGGTTGCCTGACCTATTATCCCTTTTTATATTTTTATCATAAAAACGCCTTATGGTTCCCAGAATTAACGAAAAAAAGAATTTTTAGTATTTGCAGTAATGTCTGTAGGTAGTGTACTTTACCTCACCCAGCATCCCAATTGGCTTCAAGAGTCCCGTTAAATTGTTATTTTTTAAATAGTTTTGATGTCAAATTCGTCAGTTATCAGCTGTTTCCTCATTTTCATAGGTGGTCGTAGGAAAAAAATATTAATTAATAAGGTGTTCAAATAGACCATCCTGTTGGGCTTCGTAATATCCCAACATGTCGTAGTATTCCATGGGAACATTTAAAGTATTTCTAAAGAGTTAAAAATGGTAAAACTTTTTTCTCGCAACTCTTCTAAAATGTCTATAGCTTAAAGGTGGCAGTAAATTTGTGAGATTAAATGATCCCATAAAAAAGTCGTTGATCTAGTTGGCCATGGCATGGTTCCTCTGATACTAATAAGGCGCTCAGAAAAACTGATAATGAAGTTATTATTTTTATACTTATTATAAAAGTTCCTGCACTACTATCGCATTATGTGCGAGACTATCACAGGAACTATCATCTTATTGAAACCAAATTCCTTCAAAGTTGACGTTCAAATTCCGTAAAGCTGGTACAATTTCTTGCTTCAACATTTCTAAATAACGTTCGCCAGTTAAGTTACCATTAATAAAAAGTGGACCTATAATGTGATCACCTAAAAGTCCTGCCCAAACATTTAATTTTTGGGGATATTGTGTTCTGGCTGGCTAACTTAAATGTTTATTTTCGCGTTACCAATATATGACGACTGAAGAGTTATGATGACCATAGAGGAAAAATAACGATTCATTCGTAAAAATATTTTTTTTTACAAGTTGTTCGTCGTGATTTATCGTTTCCCTCATAGCCTCGCAGAACTCCATTCGTCTGATATGAACTTCCGCAAATATTTCTTGTGTTATGTGCATTTTATAGGATTTATATCCATGCAGTTTCAAAATGTGCCTCACTGTACGATCTGGAATGCCAACTTCATCGGAAATATTTCAGCTAGAGCAGGGTTCATCCCTTTTGCCTTCAGTTCCCGTGTTCTTACATCTATCAAAAATATTTATGATAGTTTTGAGTGTTGTTCGGGATACAAGAATGCAAAATACCGAACTACATCTTTTATACTCTCAGCCTGTGCATACCATCAATTTTTTGTTTTTGCGGATAAAGTATTTCAAAATATCAGCAAAATTTCACCGTACGCTTACATGACAAATTCAGTCAAGATAGAAGACATTAAACATCGCTATCGGAACGTATTTGCTGCTGTGGAGGGGGAATGCAGCGAAAGTGGAATGAGACTGTGAACCGCGCTCGAACAGAAGTTGGCAACATTAAGTCTTGATCGCTCTTTTTAACTCGCGACAAGTTCATTTTCAAGGGCGTCCGAAGAAGGGGGGGGGCAAGGGGGTGCGCTTGCCCCCCCCCCCCTTGCCAAAGTAGATTTGAGAATATTTTATTTAACTGGGATATACATATTTATTGAGATACAATTCAATTGACAAAATTAGTAAAACGAACTCTTGTTGCATAAAATGAAATGTGGAATTCAAAAATCTTCACTAAATAGCGAAGGAAAAATATTAGAATAGAATAAATAAAGCTTTATTTTAATTTACACAGAAGATACATCCATGTTAGAATTATTGGAACATCGCAAGTTCTATCCAGCTATTGGTCAGGCAATTGCGATAGCAATTTGTTTACCTCCAACTACATGTACAGTCGAAAGATCATTCAGTACTCTCAGAAGAGTAAAAACCTGGATTCGCTCGACTATGACTGAGCACCGATTGGACGGTTTATGTATGATGAGTGTTCATCGCAAATTTGTAAAAGAAAATGAAATACATTTAATTGAAAAAATGATTGATGAATTTGCAAAAGATTCAAGAAAATTAACATTTCTTTTCTCCAATAAATCTGAATAACTTATAAGTTTTTTGTTGTATTTTTTTTTTTGTTATATTTGAACATTTTTAAATACTTTGTTTAGCTATTTTTTGTTATTTAAGTATTAGGTGTTTTGCTCTATTCTTTTATTGAAGGTTTGTTGAAGTGCTAGAAACAAAAATAATTCCAATTATGATTTGCCCCCCTTGGAAACGTTCCTTCGGACGCCCTTGTTCATTTTGTATTCGTTTCTTTATATTGAAGGTCGACCTGTAACTTTAGGCTTCCCAGTACTGTACAGGGTGGCGCACCGAAAACATTCCACCCAGGTTTATTTTCTTGCTAATAAATAAATCAAAATTCGCTCGAACACGGGAAACTTAGTTCTCAGGGGGACATATTTTTTTGCTATTTTCAGCCCCCCCCCATGCTAGAAACCCTACGACGGGGTGGCTTCCACCCTTGAAATCTTAAATGGAAAGGGGGGGTCGAGTGATACCTTATTTTAAAGGAAATTGAATTGCCTTCCAAACGCGACCTTGCTCGTTTAAATCGAGTGAATAGTTCCTGAGAAATAGGGCTAAAAAGAAATTTAAAAGTAATAAAATGTATTAAGTGGCCCGGAGACGATCAATATTATTGTCAATTAAATTGATGATTGCAATTGCAATTGCGATTGACGGAGCTTCAATGAACACGTCAATGACTTCATCAATTGCTCAGTGAATTTCTCGCGAGTCGAGTTGTTTTGTGATTGTTTGTGCACTAGTATGGTGTCAAATACAGATTTGGGCTATTTGGCATTAACGTTGGCTGCCTGCAGCCAAAAAAAGCCAAGACGAAAGATAAAAGGAGGAGACGCTGGTCCAAAGAGTGGTATAAACTGAGAAGCCGTTTTACCCATGAACATTTACTACAAGTTCTGCGACATAGTGAACCAGATGATTACAAGAATTTTCTCCGAATGAATGAGAACAGTTTTGATACATTATTAGCATTAATTCGGTCAGACATCGAAAAACAAGACACTGTAATGCGTCAAGCAATTCCTGCTAGATTTGAAGTTTACCTGTGCCATTGCTCCACGAACGTTGGAGATAATTATAATGGAAACATGCGAGGCTATAATCAAGAAATCCGCGATGTTTTCGGGTTCCACAGAGCTCGGTGCTGTATCCGTCATCGTGGCCGTCTGGTAAGCAACTGCCCGAACGATTGTCAATTTCCCGATTACACGATCAATTGGGATGCGTCAATGGTCCCCGTCAATGTACTTCAATCAAATTACCTATCAATTGCCGTCAATCGATTGACAATGGCATCAATCGCTTCCTACACGATCAATTAGATGCATCAATGAGTCCCATTGACAATATTATTGACAATTTTATTGATCGTCTCCGGGGCCCTTAAACCGCTTGTTTTAATCAAGTAAATGTTGAAAATATCCACCTCCAACCTCCATGCAATTGTAAAGGCACTGTTCAAAATATTTGCGAACATTATGGAGCATGGAGGCTTTCACCCTTAAAATCTTAAATGAAAAGGAAGGTCGATTTGGTTGAGTACTTTTCGAGAAATTAAATGGTAAACAAATTTGCGCTTAAGTGTAAACAAATTAAATGGTATAAAATACGCAAAAAAGGATACAATCTTAACAAAATGGATTTAGAATTCGACTTGTTCAGTCGAAAAAACTCAGTTTGTTTTTGGCATCGATCAAACTCATAGTAAGAATAAAAATTCCTTTTGCTTTACATTTCAGTGTGTTCAATAACTAATTAAAATTACATAATATACTCTTTAAGAAAGGATTGAAATTATTTCACTTTTCTTTAGAAGTAACGATTGTACTTGTACTCGAGCTGCCGCCCTGCCTTATAATGCATTGCATCTAAATGCGCATTTGTCTCATATTTACGTGCTAGTGGCAAAATTTCGTGAAACAGGATCAGTACTAAACAAAAAGAGGATTGTTGAGAATCCTGTAAGAAATGAAGCTGTAGAAGTTGCAGTTTTGGGTCATATTGACATCGACCCCACACTTAGCACGAGAAAAGTGTCAGATTGTATCGGGTGTGCAAGATCTCCTGATTTGACGCCACTGAACTTTTTTTGTGGGGACATTTTATGCAACCCAACATAATTCTTTGGAAGACTTGCGACAACGAATAGTGTATGTGTGCCGACAAATAACTCCCGCAATGCTCCATAATGTTCGCGAAGATTCTGAACAGTGCCTTTACAATTGCATATAGGTTGGAGGTGGACATTTTCAACATTTACTTGATTGATACAAACGTTAATAAATTTTATTACTTTTAAATTTTCTTTTCTTTTTAGCCCTATTTCTCGCAATTGCAATTGCAATCATCAATTTAATTGACAATAATATTGATCGTCTCCGGGCCACTTAATACATTTTATTACTTTTAAATTTCTTTTTAGCCCTATTTCTCAGGAACTATTCACTCGATTTAAACGAGCAAGGTCGCGTTTGGAAGGCTATTCAATTCCCTTTAAAATAAGGTAACACTCGACCCTCCTTTCCATTTAAGCAAAAAAATATGTCCCCCTGAGAACTAAGGTTCGAGCGAATTTTGATTTATTTATTAACAAGAAAATAAACCTGGGCGGAAAGTTTTCGGTGCGCCACCCTGCTGAGTAAATATTAGATCTCGCAAAAATCTAATGACAATATAAGAAGGCTTGACAATGATAAATCCAGTCCTTGCTTATACTTAAATATTCAACAGTGTTTTTATATTCCTTATCTTGCGAATTATTTATTGTACCGCCCAGAAAATTACATATAAAAAAAATATCTAAAGAAAATGACGGGCACGCACAAAATTAAAAGCTTCCGGTCAGTGCTCACGAAAACGTGGGCGATAAAAAGTGTCTGTAAATAAACACTTCTCATTAAGTGGGGGTAATAAAATTTATTTCCAGAAAGAAAGTAGATGGATATCATTTATTAGTCTATTTTTTTAGGATACAAAAAAGGGTAGATAAAATACTTCCACCGCTTTATCGCATGCCAGAAAAAAGCTTGTTTCCGGAAAATTCAATAGGAAAAGAGTTTCAGCTGGTTTTTTTGATGAAACGGCTCGTTTTAGTTTTTACTTGGATAATTCAATCCTGTAGGTAAAATTTTTATACAGGATAGTACAAATTCGCGTTATATTAACCCATTAGCGCCAAGATTAATTTTTTTTTAATTTTTTAATTTTTTTTTTGATTTTTGGGATAACATTAGGGTACTAATATATAAAATATCAAGTTTAAAAAAAAATTAAGGAACTAAACAAATATAGACTGATACCATATGGTATCCATGGGCGCTTATGCAGTAGGCTTAAACTAAAATATGACTCGGTTATTATGAAACATATTTATTAATTGTAAGTATTTATTAATTGTCTTTAAAACATTTCTACCTCGTATGATAAATTGCAAAACATGTTATGCACAGCCCAACATTACATTTCTGGCACATGGTTCTTCCAAATGATTTGCATCCTTGGCCAGCACACCGCCTTCTCTGACATGAAGCCACAAAATGGTCCATGCGATCAAATCGCACGTCTTCAAGTACATTGTGTGTATTGTCTGACACACGGTTCTGCAACCACCTAAGGAATGCAGAAAAAAGTTTGCGGTGTTGTCGGCTTAATTACCAATAAATCCAAATAAACATTGTAACTCGCACACTTATAAAGAAAATCATATTTATGGTAAAATATCTACCTACTAATTCGTAAGACTAAACAATATGTATTTATCTATATTAGATATAAGAAAATATTATTATATATACTGTCCGGAATGCAAGCAAATTTTAACACTTTTAATTTGGGCGAAATGAGTAAAATTCTTAAGGTCATATCTGGCAACAGGTACAAAATCTCGCGCGATTGAAAAAAATAATAGTCGACCAGACAAATTTGCATCGCAAAACAATCGACAGGCTTGCAGGTCATTTAATGTGATCAACTAACTGCGATGCATGCATGCATGCCAGTGGTGGATATATGGGATTGTTTAACTATTTAAAGATTATTTTTATATATTTTCTTATTGTCTGCGTTTTTTGTTAAAATTAATCTTCAAGGAAAACCCCTTCATAGCCAAACAAGGGAGGTAGTGGCAAACGTATATAGAGTATGTGATGAAGTGGGGCCATGATTTGAAAATTAAATTTAAAAAAAAACAAGACGTTATTTAATTTATATTTTTTGTTTAGTTGTTATCTTGGTTGAGAATTAATATTTATGTTATGTATTGTTTATTTATAATATTTTAGATAAAAACATCAACAATTAAAAATAATAAACTGCACAGCAAAAATAAAGTAGGCACGCATATGACTTCTTATTTTAAACTAATTTTTTTGTATTTCCCCACCCTTTCGTCTCGGTTAAGTTACCGTGTGGACGACAATAAGTGTTATTCTACCGGGACATTTTGGAGCTACTCCATAACGAGCGATATATACTTTAACTATTTCCCTTCGGAATGTTAGAAGAAGAATACCAAGAAAACATTTGATCTCGGATGGCGTAATTTTGGGATCAGGTTGATTTATATATTGGGCATAGTTTTGAGTTTCTTTTGCCAAATATTGAATTAGTTCTTCATCAACAAAAGATTCAAAAATATCCACACACGACATATTTTTAAAACGATCATAATCGGCAAGACAAAAATGGCCGTTCTACAGGATCCAAATCTCCTTTTATCCACACAGGTTTAATCTTGTTTTGAAGCCGATTCGAAATCCAAGTATCACTTTGTGATGTAGATGGTATGCTTGTTGCTCAAGTGAACACGTGGGCGTGGGTTGGTTGGCAAAAGTTGCAGCAATAGTAGGCGATATTTCTTTATAATTAATCCCAAGACGCTCAGTATTTATCAATTTTATTTCTGCACTAGCACGAAGTTGCCGTCCAGTAAAATTATGGACCATCCCACCCTCATCTTCACCAGCCGAGTCTTCATCTGTGTCAGGCTCAATAAATATTTCATCTACCTGATCACACACCTCTTGATCCCCATAGACAATATCTAGGGCTACCGAAAGTGTAAATCCTCTCCTATAAAAAAAAATTATCAACATGTATACCAAAACAATACATATGACACAGAAAACACGATAGCGGTCACGCCCACGGATACCGTATGGTATATCAGTGGAACGTGGAACGCCCTATATTAGCGAATGCGTAAAAAATTTCATAACAAAAATACTTGTAAATAATTACACTAAAGCTAGCAACTAAATTTTACAGCATATTTCAAAAAAATATATAATGGTTATTACAAAAAACTACTTACTCGAACTGAATGTCCATTTTTTCTCACGTGTAAAATATCAAGTCAAAATAGGGCGCGACTGCAGCTCTTCGTTGTTGCAGAGACACAAACTGTAAGTACTACGGCAGTCGGTGATGCATCATGGTCCCAAAACTGACCGCGTTTTATTTTCCCACCAATACACCCAAGATGGCGGCGATCTGAACAAGGACACTAAACTTGATACCATATGGTATCTGTGGGCGCTAATGGGTTAAAAAAAAATGCCAAAATGTTAGTTGTTCGTGATAAATTTTTTACTCATTATATATTTTGGAACTAAAAAAAAGAAAATAGCATAATATTCCTATTATAGTTATAATATTTAAAAAAATAGTGGTACTAATAAAAACAATATGAATAATCTACTTTGTTATAAAATTACTTTATTTTAAAAAAGTAAACCCTGTCACAAGAAATTAAATCATCACTCTGTTTGAACTCTGTATTAATGATAACTATCTTCAGTGTGACCAATAATTTTATTGACGATGCGGATTTACAGCTAATTTTAAATCACCTTAACAATTTACATAACAAAATTAAATTCACAATGGAAAAAGAAATAGATGGCAAAATCAATTTTCTAGATATTACAATTTTAAACCAAGATAATAAATAAAACTTTGATATCTATAGATAATCCACATTCTTAGACACAACAATTCCTAATTACTTCGCTCATCCCAATTCCCACAAACTTGCAGCATGAAAATTCATGACACATAGAGCCTTTATTACAGTCCCTTATTAAATAACGAGAACCGCAAAAAAGAACTAAACACGGTAATTAAAATAGCAGATAATAACGGATTTAATTCGAATATTATTAATTCTTTAATAAATAAAAAACAAAAACAAATTACACTAAACAAAATATATCCACACATAAAAAATTGTGAAAAAGATAGATATACAAAAATAAAATATTTTCGTCCAATTCCTGATAAAATAAAACACATAATTTTAAAACACAACATAAAAGTAGCTTTCACACCAGCACAAAAAATTTCTCAATTATTCTTCAATGCCAAACAAAAAACAGGATTTTATAGGTTAAGTTGTACCGAATGCAATTAGGCAATCCAACGACCTATCAAATATGACAGTGGTTGGCACACATGTATGTAAACAACCGTTTGAGCTTGCGTAAAAAGTAGTATTTATATTCATATTTTACAGTTTATTTTGGTGTTTGTTATCTGTTGAATATTTTTATACTGTTTTTGAAGAGCTTTATTATTATTTTGTATTGTTGTTAACTGCGGAAGTCGGCGCGATCGTGACAATGTGTCGTTTTATAGAATTCCCACCATACTGAATTTATCTAATAAGCCCCATAAAAATGAGATGTCGAGAGAACGTAGGGCTTTGTGGATAGCGGCTATAAAGCGCGATGATTTAACTGAATCAAAGCTAAAATATCAGAGAGTCGGCAGTAAACATTTTATAACTGGTAAGTTCTAAAACTCCATAGAATAAAACCTTCTTCAGAGTTTTGAGAATGGAAATTTCAGTTGTTTTAGTTTCTGTTTCTAATGCATTTATGATTAATAGGTGAGCCTGCCATATTGGAAAACAAAGAATATCCAGATTGGGTTCCTTCTCAAAATATGGGGCATATTGCACAAAGTGTTGAAAGGAGGCCTGAAGCTTTAGAAAGAAATTAACGTCTAGAGAAAAGACGAAAGATGCTACAATTTGAAGTAAGAGGTTTCTTGATATTTTATTAGATTATTACTGAACTTAGATGTTTTACTTTCTAAATGCATAAGTTTTTTTTGTGATATTGATTTTTGTGTGTTTAAACTTAGCTCATTACCATGAGGATATGCAAGTTTCCTATATCAACCTTAAGCTAAAATAGTGATTTTTTTATGATTCGTTTAAAGATAATATTTGGTAAATAAATTATAACATTTGCAGGTTGAGAATATGGATTTAAATCAAGGTGATATCACTGAACTAAATGTTGACTAGGAAGGGGAAGATGGAGGAACTGCAATTCAGACCGATACAACAACTTGCAGTAAAATTTGAGCAACTAAGCAAAGTGGATAATTCACCATTCGGATTGATGGATAATACTTCTAACGACGAAAAATGGAGATACATTTGAAGGATACATACATCCCAACTACAACTACTACAGCTCTCAGTGCCTTCAGTCAATTAGTATTAATTTTGAAGAAGTAGTCCATACTCAAAGTGGAGTTAAATGATACAGAAAAAGAAAAGCACGAAGTCTTTCTCCACAATCTTTATTAAACGAAAAACTAGGCGAACCTAGTATTACATCGACATGTTTCGAGTGTAGAAACACTCATCATCAGGAAACAAAGTGAAAATTAAAATGCTGATGTTTTTAGCAAGAGAAAATAATGGTGAGATTGAGCCGTAATGGAGCTTTTAATGGTGTACAAGAGATGTAAAATTGAAAAATCAGAAGATCAAAAATCAAGACTCCAGCATACTGAAGAGTCGAGGGTTAACGTAGAAGCACACTGTCGTGCGAAGAAAAAAGATAGGGTAGTAAAAATTAGGGAGTTTTGAAAAACATATCTGTTAAAATAAGTATTAATAAATTACTGAAACATCCTGAGTTTTATTGAGCCCAGTCAGAAACGTTTGAAAATGTTGGGGTGAGATGTAAAGAAAGAAGAGAAAAAGAAAAATTTGTTTTTTTTTTTTGGTCAGATCATCTTTTAATGTAAAAGTAAAAACAGTTGGGGTACCAGGCTTTTTACGGCCCAGTTACCCCGCCAGAGTCAAAGCAGACACATTGTGTGGAAAATTTTTTAAAATTTTAAAAAAATTTTTTGTGTTCCCGTTATAGAGGTGCTACTGTAGCCAACACGTGTAGGATGGGAAAATTTTCCCATGCTGCTTATTAATTTTAATTTCAGTTGATACCTAAAAAGAAAACAATGGTTACAAAGGTAAACAAGAAAATTGATTGCATTTAAACCTACCTTTGACCAACATCTGGATTCTCTACTAATAATTTTCGTAGATTTTCACTCTCCCTTACAGAAGAATTTAGTTTATTTAAAAGAAAAAAGATACCAAAATACTTAAAAATACGATCCAAACAGTTCAATACAGAAAAATAAATGCTTTGGTTATGGATGACTGTCAGTCATGTGTGCCAACCAACGTCAGTTTTTTACCACGTGGTTTGGATTGCCTAATAGCTCGTATATAGGTCAAACAAAAAGAAATTTTAATATTAGATTTAATGAACATAAGGCATCTCATTTGCTAAACAAAGAAAACTCTAATTTCGCAAAACATTGTTTGGAGACAGATCATTGTTTCCCAGATATTAATTATTTAAAAATTTTGTATAATGTTCCAAAAAGTAAGAAACTTAATATCTTGGAATCAATTAAAATTTACAAACATAATAAAAATCCTACCATAAACCTACTAAATGATCAAACAGACCTGTTATTCACAATACTTAAGGAAAAATAACTAAATTAAGGCATACCTAATAATTATCTATATTACATTGCTATAAACATCGTTTGTCAAATCTATTTATAAGGGTACACCGTAGTTTTAAGGTATTCTGTTTGATAATGTAGTAGTACTTCGAAACTGCAATCATGGTATGAAACTGCATATTTTAAATAAAACGATATAATAATAACAAAGTAAATTATTCATATTGTTTTTGTTAATATGCAATATCACAAAGTAACGGACTATCCAATCCAACACAGTGGTATTCTAATACCACATAGACGCTTATTTTACTAATAAGCTGTAGCATTAAGTTACATTTTTATGTTTATAATTTTATTAGTGATGATGCATGCACATGTTTTTATTGTCTTCACAATTTTTTGTACTATGACGCACCTTTCACTTTACATACAATTTATATTATTTGAAAAATAATTAACAAGTGCTGTTACGTTATGTTTTTTTTTATTATTACAATATTACATATTCTATTAAGTGTATTTATTGGATTGGTCTTTTATCGTCACTATTATAATAACGTCACCACTACTAGTTGAGGTAAGATTATGTGCCATATTAAGTCTCTGCGCGATATATTCTTCCCACAATGTTTTCATCTGAAGGTGACAGGACCATATAGTTAGACCGTGACTTGACCTATAGTATGAATCGGCCTTTAATCAGCAGTTAACTCAAATTAACACATTTGCTTAGAATTTCAATACTTTTCCAACATGCCTTTTTTAATATCTATAAACATGTTTACTTTCTTGATATATTAAAGAAAAAGTTTTCAGTGCAAAATACTGTGCTCTCTGCGTAAACAACTCCAACAGCTAGTTGCTTAACTAGTCATTCAGTGTCTATTGATTTATACCGTGCGAGCAAAAATTATTTTGCATCAAAGAGGGCCTTGCATCTAAGGACGTAATGCTTAGCCGTAGAGCTTAATACCTGTTGGGTGTCAGTAACTATCTGAATTAACAATCAATTAGTTATTCCGTCATCTTTGACAGTCGTTAGAAGTAATTTGATTCATCGCTAATTTTTCCAATTTCTTGAACAATTCCCACAATGGGCTTTACGGAACAGCACAAAACATTAATGGTTGAAGAGTATTTTCGAAACGGGGTTAGAGTAAATGGTGAGTGGCAATACAATCCGGGTTTGTGCATGGACGATTTTCACGAACATTTTCCTAACGTTGCTTTTATGGCTGGGGATTTTTATCATTGCCTGAAAAGAACCGTGGCTGTGTTTAGGGAGCAGGTTCTATACAATACAAAAAAGGAGCAGGAATACCGTCTGTAAGAACAGAAAAACTTGTTGCAAACGTTCGTGAAATAATGCAAAATACGCCAACAAATTGTATAAGATGCCTGTCCCAAGAAGTGGGAAGATCTTATACAGGACTATTCTTAAGAAGCAGCTAAATTTATTTCCTTATAAAGTGCAAGTATTCCAAGAAATACAAGCCGCAGATTTTGAAAGACGCAGGAATAACTCTCAATGGTTTACCCAAAATTTATTGGAATGAAATGATTTATTAACCTGACATTTTTTTCGGATAAAGCCTGTTTCCACCTCTCCGGATATGTGAATTCTCAGAATACACGCATGTGAAGTGGTGAAAAACCCCATTTTTTTGTAGAGTCCACATTGCACCCTCAAAAAATTGGTGTCTGGTTAGCTGTTTCCCGAAGAAGAATTGTTGGTCCCATTTTTTTCCATGACACAGTTACAGCACAGCGGTATAGAGACAATATTTTGATTCCATTTGTGGAGCAATTACTTGACGACGAACTACGTTTTGGATATTTTCAACAGGATGGTGCAACTACCCATACAGCCGCGGAAACTATTAACTACTTACGCAATTTTTTCGACTACAGATTGATCAGTTTTCGATGAGATATTGAATTCCCACCTAGATCACCTTGGTTACCGGTTATGGATTACTTCGTTTTTCCTTATTTAAAGAACACTATTTTTAAAACACCAGTTGCAAATTTAAACCAATTACACGAAAGGATTATCCAAGAATGTGGTAACAGAGATGCTGGTCAACACTTTAGAAAATAATATGATGAGACGTGTGAATTTATGCTTGGAGTATGGCGGTGGACAATTTCAGCAATTTATGTAATTATTTTTCTTTTTATTTCTGTATATTTTTACTTTGTTAATTTTGTAAACAACAAAATTAAATTTGTATTTGTTCACTTATTTTATTACTCATTAGTTTGGCATATCATGTCATAATATGAATTTGACAAAATTTTAACCTAGATTTGGTTAGATATATCGTCCCCATATCATTGTGATCTAAACCAAGCTCTACGTTTTTTACTCCAAGCCCTCGTTGATGCAACTCGCAGTCCAGGGGCGGATCGTGGTTTCTTGGGTCCCTAGGCTGATTCAATTTCTGGGGCCCCCAACCCCCCGAAATGCTTTTTTTTTATTTCCAGGATGTAGTTATTTTTTGTTATAAAACAAATAAAACGACTAATGTAAAAAATAAAAATCTTATTTTATTTAAACTAAAAAAAAATACGAGAACATTATTAAAATTAAAGCTAATTAGTAATTACATAGCAATAACAAATTTAAAAAAACTGTTGTCTTCTGCACTTACTGTGACGTATTCGCGGATTGCTTCTTCATATGAAATAGATCTCGTGATGTCATACTCAATTGACAAAATTGAAAGGCAATTTAGCCTCTCGTCCGTCATTGTTGACCTATATTTATTTTTTATAAATGCCATTTTCGAAAAGGACCTTTTGGCTTCACAGCTTGTTATTGGTATTGTTAAGTAAATTTTAAGAATTGTATACAGATTTGGAAATATATCAATAAGTTTTTTTTTCAAAAATTAGTGTTAACACTTCGGAAGCCGTAATACACTCATTTTGTTTAAACCATACCATGTTTAAATAATGTTGGAACTGAGTGCATTCACTTAAGAGTTCTTCCCCGATATAATTTTTATACATTGATATTACGGACTCAATTGATTTAGGTTCAATATTCGAGTTTTTTTTGCCCAAGTTTATTAAAAAATTAAATTTGTCTGCAAGTTCTTTCTATACACTACTTCTTTTTTCAAGTTTTTCTAAAAGAAATCTAGTTTTTTTAAAAATATGGTTTTTATTAATGATTTTTTTTTATTATTTATTCCTAATAATCTTATTTTTAAGCACATAATGCATGCGGTCATGAGATCGGTATTTAGTACCGTTTTTCATTGAGGTCCCTGCGGGGCCCCTTTTTGCCGGGGGCCCTAGGCTTCAGCCTACCCAGCCTAATGGGAGATCCGCTACTGACTCGCACGGTATTAGCTGTAATATTATCTGTAGGTTTGTTATTTCAACTAAAAGTGTAAAGAAATTATTTTCTGTCATTTAAGTTCGGTAGACAATTTCGGTAATGATAAAATTAGAATAAAAATTTCCATATTTCTTTATGGCCAAATTTTTCAAAGCATAGTCTTGTAATTTAATGGATAAACCTAACCGTCAGCTCTAACATTAAATTCCCAGCATTTCTCAATAATCTTGCATCCATCTATTATTATCGGTTTCCTGCTTACGATGCTTCTTCCTTCCATACTTGTTCTTACGGTATTTTAGGTACGAATCGATTTAATTGTCTTAAAATAACTGCCTGGTTTACAAAATAGTATTGGAACTATTATTAGAAATTAATATATTGAGCTAGAACTGTTTTAAGATTATACAGCAGCTAATAATTTCTATTGTTAATGTTATCCCCTGATTTTTTTCAGATTTTGCTGGCTATTATGTTGCGGGATAAAAGCTTTCTATCATCGTGCTTCGAGCGACGCGACCAAAGTTTTCTTTTTACACAAAAAAGAAACATACATTTCGATAATCTGTTGTAACACTGGTCAAAATTTATAAATAAACGAATTTCCACGATTTTTCAGATCAATAACGACATATACAGTGTGGTTGTTTAAGTGTGCAACATATGGGAATTTTTTTTATGACAGCTGTCAATGTCAAATTTGTAACGGCCATTTTTTCTCCCAGGTTAGTACCTAAATTAATCCGAAATCAAAAATTTGTTATCTCTTCAAATAAGAAAGTTACACGTGATTTTATGTGACAGCTGTCAAGTTTTGACAGATTGACATATACTTTTTTTAAACTTTTTTTCATGTTAAAAACAAAAGAAAATATATGTGTTTTTTTTTCTCTAAAATTAATTCCAGACCCAGCTATACAGTGTGGTTGTTTAAGTGTGCAACATATGGGAATTTTTTTTATTAACGATTTCTCAGAAACTTTTATTCTTGATAAAAGTTGGTGCATGTTCGATAATCATATTAGGTGCACGTAAAATGGTTGCAGGTCAAACGGCGTACAGGGTAGGCCAAAAAATATAAAACTGGTACAAGAATAAAAAATTTTAATAAACATTTAAAATAAAAATTTTGCACTTTAAATGATAGTGTTTTAATTAGCATATTATCATTACTAATGTTTCAACTTGTTAAAAATAATTTTTAGGATATTTTAAAGTTGTGTTTAATATCGTTGCAACAAACATGAAGTTTGTGATTTCTTAATAAATTAAAAATTCAAGTGAATTTTACAAATATGCTTGAATTTGAACAAAGATGTGAAATTGATTTGATTTTGATTAATAAATGAAGGTCTTTATGGTAAATATATAAAAAAATTTTTTTGGAAATTATTAATGTTTTTAAAAAAAATGTATTAGGAGGTCACGTTTTTGAATCTATGCATAACTTTTAATTCTAAACAACTTGTCTTAATAACATTTTGCTGAATTTTCTGAAAACGGGGTAGGTACTTTATTCTTGCACAAATTTTATATTCTTTGGCCTACTCTGTACGCCGTTTAACTTGCAACCATTCCAAGTGCACCTAATATGATTATCAAACATGCACCAACTTTTATCAAGAATAAAAGTTTCTGAGAAATCGGTAATAAAAAAAATTCCCATATGTTGCACACTTAAACAACCACACTGTATAGCTAATTTTTTATTAGGTCGATAATAACGATAAGTCGATAATTTTCACAGGTGCACTACGCACGTGCCACTGATTGATAATAAACCGTTTAGGTGTTTATGATCTATTCAAAGGTGGAAAAAGTCCAAAATCACCTGCCGGTTAAATACCCCATGAAGTAGAAGAAAAGCGAATTTTATACCTAATCAGGTAGAAAGAGTTGAATCAAGTAAGCGTCTGTTTTCGAAAGCATAGTTCAGTAAAACAATCGAATGACTTTATAGCTTGTGCTCAATAGCCTAGCATACACCAGCATTCATTCCCGACGTTTTTTCCTTCCACGTTCTTTCCTTTTAATATTATCGATCGTTAGTGGAGTAAGAGATGACGGCCTTACGCTCCATTTAGGTATAGAAAAAGTTTTGTTTCATTTCAATTTCTTAAAAGGAAAGAATGTGGAAGGAAGGAATGACGGGAAAGAATGCTGGTGTATGGGCAGCTATTAGCCTAGCATACACCAGCATTCATTCCCGACGTTTTTTCCTTCCACGTTCTTTCCTTTTAATATTATCGATCGTTAGTGGAGTAAGAGATAACGGCCTTACGCTCCATTTAGGTATAGAAAAAGTTTTGTTTCATTTCAATTTCTTAAAAGGAAAGAATGTGGAAGAAAAGAATGACGGGAAAGAATGCTGGTGTATGGGCAGCTATTAGCCTAGCATACACCAGCATTCATTCCCGACGTTTTTTCCTTCCACGTTCTTTCCTTTTAATATTATCGATCGTTAGTGGAGTAAGAGATGACGGCCTTACGCTTCATTTAGGTATAGAAAAAGTTTTGTTTCATTTCAATTTCCTGAAAGGAAAGAATGTGGAAGGAAAGAATGACGGGAAAGAATGCTGGTGTATGGGCAGCTAATGGCGTGGGTAAAATAAAGGGGATTATTAATAAATATTTAAAATGGTATTAGCGAGACGTAAATTGAATAGAGAGTTTATAAATCGATACTATAGATAGAGTTAATAAATCCATGTGATGATATTGTATTTTTGATGATGTGTGGTTTCCCTAGGTGACAGGTGACAAGTATTCAAGAGCCCCTAAAGGTGCTTTTTGTGCGAGGGTTATTAGGGTATTTGGATATTTGGCAATGAATTTGATTGGTTTATTTTTATCACGTGATTGCAAACAAATATCGCTTTCCCCAAATAACCAAATCCCTTAAAAGTTGGTTGAAGTTCAACTTTCACCCGAATCGAGGTGAAGAATAGCGGATTTTTACTTAACAAGTGAGATATCAAAATTTGAATTTCTTAGGTTATGTCGGTTATGTTTAAAACGTTTAAAAAAATGGATAATAGTAAATGTATAATTTCAACAAAAACCCATGTTGTCTGTACAGACGAAACTAATCGGCATGGCATGTTATTACAGGGGATCAAGTAATGCTGTTTAATAAACCAGGTTTGTTACATTAAATGTAGGTACTGTTTTTCTATGGATAAAGATTTTTCTGTCATTTTGTAACAAACTGTGTAATATATGGTAAACTTAGCCAAGAAATAAAAGTTATGTTCTATATTATTCGTTTAATATTTCTTTTTCTTCTCAACAGTATTACTCCTAATAAAAACGAATTGTCCATTTAATTTTAAAATTTAATGACGGTTGTATTTTGTAGGTTATATGTTCATTATTTTCGCTCCCTTTTACTTGCCAAATAACCTAATCACATAAGCATAAAAACAATATTTAGGAATATCTGGCCACGCCCAGAATCTCCCATAACAGAAATACCCGAAAACCCCTCGCACAAAAAAAGCACCCTAAATGGCAGCCATCATAAGTTTTAGTATTACCACGGGATTCAAATTTTAGAATATTAAAAGTAATTTAAATCCTTTTTGACTATCTAAGGCACAAAACGAAACGCTGGTGGCCGGCAACGGAATGTACGCAAGTGCAAAAATAGGTCAGTTACCGGCGCCAGACTTCTAAAAATACGTGTCTGTTTTGTTTATCTGTAATTTTTTTGGTTAAAACATGTTTGTAATATGTTTTAAATATAGTGTTAATTATTGTTTAATTTTGTTTTAACTCGATAATTAATAAACCGGGACGTTTCCTTGTTTTGTTTTTTCGATAAACCAATGTGGAAATTTAAGTTTTTGTTGCTCGTTGTATTATTCATTTTGTATAGGTATGTGTGTGTAATAACCTAACAGCAAAAAAGAATGTCGGTGTTATAATACTGTAGATTGTGATAATGGTAATATTACTGTTTGTATGTAAATAGTGAAAATGAAGCTAAATTATTTTGATTGATAGCCAACGGTATTATTTTAAAATAATCATGACGAAAACAAAACTAGCAGTGTTCCAGGGTACAAGTCAAATTAGCATAGCGCCTTTAAACAAGGTAAGAAACTTTATTTACCATTAAATTTTCGGCCAGTTATATTAAAAAAAAAGGTTATAGGCGATTCCCAGAGATAACTGGACACCTTCAAAATAGTATGTAGTTTACTCCCTACATTTTGCTGAAACTGATATAATATTATACTTAATTCGTAACGATGACAAAAACTAGACGTTATGAAAAAAGGTTATTTTTTCTATTGTTTTTCAGCAACGTGTACCAATTTTTTCCTGGTTAACTTGCAATATCGGTAATAAAGATAGCTTTTTTTTCGAGTGATACTAGTATCTAGAATTCTATTTAAAGGTTATCGCAAATCCTAATAAAAATTTTAAGACTTT
Source organism: Polydrusus pterygomalis (assembly GCA_963969555.1). Classification (NCBI taxonomy): domain Eukaryota; kingdom Metazoa; phylum Arthropoda; class Insecta; order Coleoptera; family Curculionidae; genus Polydrusus; species Polydrusus pterygomalis. The sequence continues at coordinate 125,876,704 of OZ018375.1, forward strand.
GCCAGATTTCTCGTTCTCGCATATTTTTGTCTCGTCTCACGTGATTCTCGTCTCGTCTCGCAACAACGATAAAAAGCGAGACAAGAGTGAAACACTAGTTGTATCAGAACAAAGTCGGGACGGGCCGATGGTAAGTACATACCATATAGCCTATATATAACATACAATACTTTCCTTCATATGTTAGGAAAATCATAATCTGATGTCAAAACGGCAAGAAATTGAATTGTTAGAGGAACTTAGTTAAACTTAACATTATCCAATAGGCTCAAATAGATAAACTTAGTCATTTATGTACCAAAATTGGTTACGGTAGTTGAAGTAGTTCCGGAGCTACAAAACGAAGACTAGCTTATGAAGGCCATTTTCAAAAGGCTCTAGCTTCCTAAGAAAGCGTTTCCAAACACCTGTTCAGATGAACTTTTTTTTTTCATGTGTTCTATCCTAGAAGTTTGTAACATGATCATATTAACACCCTGAATATTGACTTCACATCATTGAGGGCCAACGTCTTTAACTTGTTTTGGAAATTTTTTGTCTTTATTGACCTTAACCTAGCCAGGCGAACTCATTTTACTAACTGTTTTATGAACTTAGTTGCGCGTTTTACGAATGTACACCATTTTTTCCTTAACAGGTTGTGTCTTTCATAAACTATTATCGTTTTACTAGATTTCTATTATGCCAGAACTTCTGAATACAACTTTTGTACCCTACTTCTATACGGTTATATATAAATAATAAAATCTGTATTCTATTTGGTAATTCGTTCTCTTGCAAACAATTTAAAGAAATCCTTTTGGCTGTTTCTTCGGGGTTATTGGCCTCCTACTGTTTTATTTAACTAAAATGCCTAACTATAGAAACATATTGGAATTTTTGGGCCGGCCAAAAGGACTAGGTTAGGTTAGGTTAGAGTGGCAGACCTCTGGCATTGACCAAACAGTCACACGTAGTCCTGTAAGGACCGTTGTGGTACCACACGTGTTCCGCAGAACCTATCCGTATCAGCTTCCTGATGGTTAACGCGACGTGGATCGTAGAAGAACCTTGACAGTTTATTCAAACCAGCCACTGATGTTAATAAACTTAGTGAGTCGACCCAGTTGCAGGCTGCTCACTTCCTCCAGATCATTAAAAATGGTTCGCCCGCAGGGCATTGAACCTTCTTCTAGCGAGGTTGGGGCATTCACACAAGAAATGCTGAATACTTTCTTCCTCTTTTACATCTCTGCAACTTCTACAGAAGTCGTTAGTTGATACTTGCATACGTTTAGCGTGTCTATCGAACAGGCAATGTCCGGTGACTACGGCAGTGATGTTTCTTAGGTCCTTCCGACTGTGTTGTAATAGCACTGCGGTTTTCCTGCCGTCAAGTAGGGGGCCACAATTGCCTGGAGATGCTACAGGTTGCCAGCCCTGTCCATCTGCTTTGTGCAAGTTATTTAGTTATCCGATCTATATCCTCTTTGACTAATCCCAGTGGTCTAGCCAGATTATTCTCTGCTAATTCGGCAGACATGCTTGCGCCCTCCCTGGCAAGCGCATCAGCAGTCTCGTTGCCATATATTTTGCTGTGTCCAGGAACCCAACACAAGGTGATTTACCAAAAGAACTAAAGCTATTATTAGACGCCTGGTCTACGGTTATAGCTCAGCAGCGCCAATAAAGCACACAAATACCCATGAAACCCGGTATTTGGCACACTAATTATTAAATTAGTTGTAAGGAATAAAATTGATAGCTATACTAGATGAAATCCTTTGAATTTAGTCAATATTGAAAACTGCATGAGTGTTACTATCTCTAAAAAAGCCCCATTTTATGATCTTTACTCCATCTCATCCAATTTATTGGTTAAAATTGGCACGTTTTACCTCAATAACCCTTATAGTAACACACTCAATTTTCTTAATAAACATTTTTTGTCGTTAAATTTTTTCCCTTATTAGCCCCATTTATTTGTAATGGCTGAATATCAATGCGGCATTATAATAAAATTAAATATTCAATGGTGAAAGAATTATTAAAATCGGTTTAGCCGTTTCGGAGTAATTGGTCTAGATATACAGTGCGAGCAAAAATTATTTGCATCAAAGAGGGCTTGGATTAAAAAACGTAGGGCTTGGTTTAGATCACAATGATATGGGGACGATATATCTAACCAAATCTATGTTAAAATTTTGTCAAATTCATAATACCTATGACATGATATGCCAAACTAATGAGTAATAAAATAAATAGACCAATACAAATTTATTTTTGTTGTTTACAAAATTATAATACTTGCACTTTATAAGGAAATAAATTTAGCTGCTTCTTAAGAATAGTCCTGCATGTTCCATAAGATCTTCCCACTTCTTGGGACAGGCGTCTTATACAATTTGTTGGCGTATTTTGCATTATTTCACGAACGCTTGCAACAAGTTCTTCTGTTCTTACAGATGGTCTTTCTGCTCCTTTTTTGTGTTGTATAGAACCTGTTTCCCTAACACAGCCACGGTTCTTTTCAGGCAATGATAAAAATCCCCAGCAATAAAAGCAACGTTAGGAAAATGTTCGTGAAAATCGTCCATGCACAAACCCGGATTGTATTGTCACTTACCATTTACTCTAACCCCGTTTCGAAAATACGCTTCAACCATGAATATTTTGTGCTGTTCCGTAAAGCCCATTTTGTGAATTGTTCAAGAAATTGGAAAAATTAGCGATTAATCAAATAACTTGTAACGACTGTCAACGATGACGGAATAACTGATTGATTGTTAATTCAGGTTGTTACTGACACCCAAAAGGTATTAAACTCTACGGCTAAGCATAACGTCCTTAGATGCAAGGAACTCTTTGATGCAAATAATTTTTGCTCGCACGGTATAAATAAATAAAAATTCATGTAACGGTCGAAGTGAGAACCTCATCCCTTCCATTTTTGTCGGTTAAAAATAAACTAATTAATTAATTTGTTTCAAGTATTGATATACATAAATGGGATAAAAAATTGCTGGAATATGTCAAATATAAATAAACATACAATCCAGTGTGTCCCCGAAACCTTAATAAATTGTCTGAATCCCTATTTTCAATGGAATAAACGACGGGTTTCCCTAAATGTATCCCTTCAAGAACCGAAGTGGCAATTAATTCTCGGTTATTGGACCAACGAAATGGATTTAAGCCGAGAATTTTACTCGTATGATTTTATTTCTATTTACTTTTCCAAGCTTGGAGCGATAAATCCAATGGCATTTACCTAAAAGCCACTTTTTCTCCTTGTGATTAGGATTGTGGGCGATTGTTTTGGAAAGCTTTAATTTTTTTCCCTTTCCTTTTCTGATTTTTTTTATTAAATATAGGGCCTATTTTATTTATAATTTATATAACTGACCTAAATGTATTGGGAATCAATTCCTCCATAACTAACTACGTTGATGACACAAATTTGTTGCTAGCTGCAACGGATTTTCCGGAATTAGATCATAGAGCAGAAGAAGCATTTTTGTAGAAATAAATAATTGATTTAGTGGAAACAAACTAATTCTGAGTGAAAAAAAACTAATATTGTTATTTTTAGAACAAAACAAAATAAAATAAATATGCCGGATAGTCTGAACATAAATGGCATTGAGCTAAAGAGAGAAACAGATACCAGTTTTTGGGTCTAACGATCAATGAGTTTTTGTCATGGGAGACTCATATAAATTCTTTAGGCTTAAAGCTGGGAAGTATTGGGTATGGTATAAAAGTTGTGTCATCATACATGGATAACCAGACAATTAAAGTCTTGTATCATGCCAACTTCGAATCTGTTTTGAGATATGGCATTATTTTCTGGGGAAGTAACTTTGAAACCCAACAAGTGTTCGTAGTGCAGAAAAGAATAGTGCGACTGTTACGTTAATTAAAATATTTTTTTAGGGAAATAGGTATTATGACCATTTATGCACTATATTATATCTACGAGTGCTTAATGTTTGTTTTTAAAAACAGGGAAATATTTCAGGAACTGAATGACCATAGTCATAATACAACAAGAACTCTTAATCTTTTGTATCCATCTCACCGTTTGACCCTTACAGAAAAGAGTCCGTATTATATGTGCATTAAATTTTATAATAAGCTACCTAATACAATTAAGAACATTAGCATTATAAGAGTGTGGAAAAAAACTATAAAAAGGTTGTTAATTGAAATTGAACCATATGCAATACAGGAGTTTCCTAATTATAATATGATATAGATAAATCTCTTTTATGACGTCATTTCATTTTATACATTGCCTTCCCTATGTGATTGTAGTTTGTAATTTGAAATAAAGAAATATTATTATTATTATTCCCCTAGAATAAATTAATTTTTCACGAGACGAGAAATCTCGCACTTTTAAAAAAACTCGTGTCTCGTCTCGCCAATCAAGACGTGATATTTTTCCACATTCGACCTCGCTAACATTTCGCAAGATGTTTTCTCGTCTCGCGAGAGTGTCGTAATTTCTCGTTCTCGCAATATGACGTCAAAAAAAAATTCTGCAAAATTTGGGTATAAACCATAGACAATTTACCTTTAGATACGTACAGCTTATCTCCTGCGCAAACAAAAGTTACGTTTTATGGGTGAAAAAATACGTCCGAGCGCATGACTCGCCTGTTAGCTGCCTTCCTTCTGGACACCTTCGTGCATGCGCACAAACCTCGTGTTATCGGCCTGACCAACTTTATCGACATGCTCACGATACTTTATTTCTCTGTGAAGATACTCTCTAGAACCGGCTCGGCCGCCATATTTGTTGTGTCTTAAGGTTTCTCTGTGGATTCCTTGTAGTTTTCTTATAGCTATCGTGGATTGTGTGTGGGTGTTTACAATTTACGGATTTCTAGTTTTTGTGTATTTGTGCTTTTAGTGACTCGGATAGGAATATAAACAATGGTTAGTACTAGTAGCAGCCGTTGTATAGCTTTATTATGCCCAAATAGGGGTAAAATGCCTGATGGTATTTCGTATTTTCGGTAAGTTTGAGAAGAGTAAAATTGAGAAGAAATAAGAAATTCCAACTTTTTGGCAAGAATTTAAATTTTAAAGCCCGGACCAGTCTGTTTTCCCATTCGTCAAACGATAATGTTGCAGTGCGCATGACTAATAGTGTCTAGCTTTGTTTACATGCGCGAGGCCATGAAACTGCCACTTTCGTGATTATTATTTGCTTATCTAAAGGTAAATTGTCTATGGTATAAACGCGTTTGGTTATATTGGTTACAGGCTTGCCAGATTTAACAATTTTTTGCTATTTTGATGATTTTACCCAATGAACAATAACTATTAGCAATGTGGATCGGATTACATAATATTAATTATTATTATTATTATTATTATTATTAATAAAGCTTGGCACGGGTTTTAGTGCTACCGTAAACATTTCAGTAGTATGAAACACTGGTCAAAATTTAAAAATAAACAAATTTCCACGATTTTTCAGATCAATAACGACATACAGTGTGACCAGTAAAGTCTGCATCATATAGGATTTTTTTTAATAATAGCTTTATTCAAAATTTGACATTGGCATCAAGTTCTGCTTCGATCGAGATAAAAATTAAGCAAAAAATTGTAGTCACGTGATTCGCATTATCTGTCAAATTTTAATTTTTTCCAAAAAATAATTCAAAAGTGGGGTTATTTCTGAAAATATCGAAAAAAGTTATAAGAAAAAGTTTTTTTTAAATGCAGTTTTTAGCCCACATGCAAAATTTCAGCTGCATAAGATAATTTTGATTTTTTACTCACCACTAAAATTTATTTTCCATTTAATGAACACTTTACTGATGACACTGTGTTCTTTTTTGTCTTATTATTAAGGTGTATTACTTTTAGACACAAACTACGTTTTCAAAAACACTTATTTTATAAAGTTACCTTATACAGGGTCAAAAACAAGTAGTAAACTTTGCATCACATGCGACCAAATTTTAAAAGCCCAATTTTGATTTTGTAGAAAAACACACATTTAATATGGCGCTACTTTAAAGAAAATGTATCTAAAATAAAGCATTGTCAAAACTAAAAAGTTTTATGTGGGTATTTTGCAAAAGTGGTGCAATTTACAAAATATGGGTAAAAAATCAAAATTATCTTATGCAGCTAAACTTTTGCATTGGCGCTAGAAACTACATTACAAAAAAAATTGTTTAATAACTTTTTTCAATACTTTCATAAATAACCCCACTTTTGAATTATTTTTTGGAAATAATTAAAATTTGACAGATAATGCGAATCACCTGACTACTATTTTTTTGCTTAATTTTCATCTCGATCGAAGCAGAACTTGATGCCAAAGTCAAATTTCGAATAAAGTTATAACAAAAAAAAATCCCAGTGGACTTTACTGGTCAGGGTGTCTAGAAAAAAGCGAATTTTAGACCCAATTGGTTAGAAACAGAAAAATCTAGTAAGCGTCTGTTTTCGAAACCACAGTTCAGTAAAACAATCGAATGGATTTATAGCTTGGGCTCATTGGCGTTGGTAAAAAAGCGCGGAATTATTAATATAGGAATATTTAGAACGGTATTTATTATATATTATATTATTAGCGAGACGTTAATTGGATAGAGAGTTTATTAATCGATGGTATTATAGAGATAATAAATTTATATGATGATATTGTATTTTTGGGGATGTCTAGTTTCCCTAGGGAGCAAGTGTTCATAAGCCTTTAAATGGCAGCCGCTGCACGTTTTAGTATTACCACGTGGTTCAAATTTTAGAATAAGTATGTTGCAATTCGATACTTTTATTAGATCTCGCAACACTGCTAATAACAAACAAATGCATATACATCTTGGGTGCACATAATGGTTAGGTTAGGTTAGGTTAGAGTGGCAGACCTCTGGCATTGACCAAACAGTCACACGTAGTCCTATAGGACCGTTGTGGTACCACACGTGTTCAGCGGAACCTATCCGCATCAGCTTCCTGATGGTTAACGCGACGTGATGTAGCATAGAAGAATCTTGACAGCTCATTCAAACCAGCCACTGCTGTTAATAAACTTCGTGAGTCGACCCAGTTGCAGGCTGCTCACTTCCTCCAGATTAATAAAGAATGGTTCGCCCAGGGCATTGAACCTAGGCCGGGGCATTCACACAAGAAATGCTGAATTCTTTCCTCTTCTTCTTCATCTCTGCAACTTCTACAGAAGTCGTTAGTTGGTATTTGCATACGTTCAGCGTGTCTACCGAACAGGCAATATCCGGTGACTACGGCAGTGATGTTTCTTAGGTCCTTCCGACTGTGTTGTAATAGCACTGCGGTTTTCCTGCAGTCAAGTAGGGACCACAATTGCCTGGAGATGCTACAAGTTGCCAGCCCTGTTCATCTGCTTTGTGCAAGTTGTTTAGCTATTTGATCTATATCCTCTTTGACTGTGCACATATGCGTCGTAAAGGTGTTGACTGTCACAGAAAACCGGTAGGAAACAAGTGCAGCGGACCTGCGGCTTCTCCAATTAGAAATTCGGAGATCGCCTACCAGGGTACGAAGAACGAAGGTACTAGCTTGTCATTTTTAACAACGGATGATGCGTCCATAAATTCTGTTGTAAAAATAAAAAACAAAAATTAGAATTCAGATTTCAAATTTTGTATTTAGGCTTTATTTTGGATTATAAACCACTTTGTTTCATAGACATTTTGTCTAAAATAATAAATAATGGTACTTCTCTCTTAAAGCGTTTTCATGTTTTCTTAATTTTTCAACACATCTAATCTAAAATTTTTATATGGTAAATTCATTTTCTCGACAAGCAGAATTTTTTATAAAGAATAACTTTTCGTCCTAAAACCAACAATAAAGATATTTTTCCTCGTGTCAACTCCATCCGTGGATACACTGTATATGATGTTGAAATATCTAGAGGATTTATTGGTTGGAGGTTAGAAGAGACATTTAAATTTGGGGATGCACGGGCACATGAGTACCCTTTGAGAAACCGCCAATGCCAGTAAAGCTTTATTGGCATTCAAACGTTTAGTAATTTGATGTTTCTTTTACTGATTTTTCGATCTCTGTATTAAGTAGACTTAACAAAACTTGTTTTGTTTTTAACCAAAATATAGTCATCAATGTGTTTTCATAATATACGACATCGCGACAGTTAAAAAAAAATTATGGACAGACAGTCAGGTGATAAATTCATTTTTATTACCCACAATAGATTTGATTTAGGCTGTAATAATTTTCTAAAAAACAATTGTTTATGGCACTAAAGCTTTGTTGCAGTGGCGGTGGGTGATAATTGAAACAGGTAGGGCCAAAATATCAAATTATGAAAAAATCTTGTAAAGAAAGTTATATACCGAATAATTAACTGTAGCATAAAACGAAAATGTTGTTAAATAACAACACATAAAATAAAGTGTATTTTTCGATATTCCAAAGAAAAACATAAATAAAACAAACAAAAAAAAACCTAATTTTCCAGATCCCCTGCGAGTGCGGCCAATCTTATATAGGCGAGACATTAAGACCACTCGAAACAAGGATTAAAGAACACAAAAAACAATACGTTAAATGGAGAGACCAAAAAGTCAGGTGCAGCTGATCATGCTTGGAAACATGGTCACCATATCATGTGGTCAGAAGCTGAAATCCTACATAAAGAACCACATTGGAGGAAAAGCAAGTTTAAGGAAGCTGCTGCTATTCACCAGAACCCAGGCTGCTTTAGTAAACCATCATTAGACATAAGAAATAGCTGGAAACCTTTGTTAGATAGATGTAATCTTAGGAAAAGATCGCGTGCCAATTTTGAAACGTTGTGATTTAAATCAAATAAAGACAATGGAAGTCCAAAACTCTTTCATCATTCAAGAAACATCATTGTCTCCAACCTTCAAACAGTCAAAATAAACATTCCTATTAAATTTTTGACCACTGAGTGTTTGTTATAAACAAATCGGACCACAAACGATCTTTCAACTTTATTTTTTCTTTCAAGAAAAGCGTGGAAAGTCGCGTACCTGATTTTATTCTTTTTGAAACGCCATAAAGGATCACAACAAACTGATCAGTGATCAACCTAACACCGGAAGACCTTACAACCTAACCTACAACAATAATTAAATTATGATATAAATATATTTTGAAGTTAATATTTTGACGGGGAAAATATTTTTTAAAACCGCTGTCATTTGGTATCTGGCAGCGCTAGCAAAGACGAAGGGCTAACCCGATTGTTTCTAGCCGGCTAGACTAAATAAAGCAAGTGGAAATTTGCCAATCGCTGTCTGATTTGAGGATCTGGCCAAGCTACAAAATTCCTCATGCGCCAGTAAGAGAGGGAGATATATTTATTTCGGTTTATTATATATATATATCTCTCTCTATATTACGCGATTAATAACGTAGCCAGGCATAGCCACCAGGCGATATGGAATTTTTCCGGCACGTCGAAGCGTCAGGGAATTTTTGCAGCGTAAAGGTCGGGACACACCTATCATGCACCCTTCCGATCCGACTACGATCATACAGTCGAACGAGTGCCTGAGAGGGAAATGATACTAGAGTTTGAACAGTGTAGTTCACACCTTTCCGACACGTGTCCGATCCCACTCCTACACGACTCAGATTATGCATCCGATCGTGCAGTCTATTCGTTGTCGGTTGGAATTTGTAATAATATTTTTGAGTTTTTGCAGTGTTTTTTTTTTTACTAAAAGTGTAAAAGTGTAGAATACTCTCCTTCTACGGATCTTCTTTTCCAAGCAGAATGTACCCAAAATCTTCGTTTTCCTCTGTTCTCCATGAAATCTCTCCGGTTTTCTTCATCTTCCTCTTCTAAACAAAGTGCCACCATGGCTAAATCGCAGTTGCTAAAAATTTTGAACATTTTGCGCACAGAACCTTTCGCGATTTTAATTGAATCGAGACTTGCGAGAGTAGCGAATGTATCGAGCCGGAGCTGGAAATCGGAAAGGACTCGGAAGCGTGTAGGACATGTGTGCTCACCACTTCCGATCCCGCACCGATCCGTTCTTTGGAGCAAAATCGGACCGGGGTCGGATCGGAGTGGTGCATGACAAGTGTGTCCCGGCCTTTAGCCGTTAGGCACCAACGTCTTCTCATTTTAAATTATTAATAAAAAGAATTAAACGTATGGAGACAAAATAATATTCATAAAAAGAGGGCGGAATACCGAGTGTCCACGGAAGGTGGCTCGCCCCACTAACTTTTTTGTTTTTCAAGATAATGGAATAAAATTCGGGGGATTTGTATACGACATAAAACTGCATTTTTTGACAGGTGACTCAACATTATGGAACTTCCGGTTTAACCGGAAGTGACATAAACTTTCGATTTTAAAATGGAACACCTGGTATATTTTTCCTTTTTTTGACTCTATATGACATTCTAAATACAAAGATGTGTCACTTGTCACTTTTTGTCACCAAGAAAATATCTTTATTCCAAATTTATTGTTTTATCTAGAGGGCTATAAATACCAAAAAAAATCACTTATTTTAGTTCTTTAATCTTGGGAAAAATACAATTTTACTATTTTTGGTCTAGTGCTATGTGCTATGTAAAATTTAATCTTTAAAGTTGAATAACTAATTTTTTTAAACAGCAACATGGTGGCTCGCTGGGTTAAGAAAAAAGAGTATTTTATTACGATTATTTTGATACCATACACTATTATTAGGTTTTAAAAAAGCTGCCATTAAAAAACTTTAAAAAGTTAACTTGGAACTTTCTTAAAATGAAGCATCTTTTGAGAATAAATTTAGATTTAAATATATAAAGTAGCTTGTGACCAGCAAAACTGATAAAACAAAATCATGCCTTTAAGAAAATTGACATGCCAACAGCTTCTGTCAAAGTAAATTAGTTTGCTGTTTAAAAAACATGGAAAATAATAGTTTTACAAGGAGTGAAAAAGTTGATATGTTATTAGTGTTTGGAGAATGTAGAAAGAATTCAACCGATGCTTCACGACTTTACGGACAAAGATATTGTAATCGGCGTTATCCAACCCGGCACTATTAGGTACCCAAAACTGGTTAAAAAGCGAAATGAGCCTAACAATAATAACATATTATCTTTTTCACTCCTTGTAAAACTATTATTTTTCATGTTTTTTAAACAACAAACTAATTTACTTTGGCAGAAGCTGTTGGCATGTCAATTTTCTTAAAGGCATGATTTTGTTTTATCAGTTTTGCTGGTCACAGGCTACTTGATGCATTTAAATCTAAATTTATTCTCAAAAGATGCTTCATTTTAAAAAAGTTCCAAGTTAACTTTTTAAGTTTTTTAATGGGAGCTTTTCTAAAACCTAATAGTGTATGGTATCAAAATAATCGTAATAAAATCCTAATCCTCTTTTTTCTTAACCCGACGAGCCACCATGTTGCCATTTAAAAAAAATGAGTTATACAACTTTAAAGATTACATTTTACATAGCACATAGCATTGGACCAAAAATAGTAAAATTGTATTTTTCTCAAGATTAAAGAACTGAAATAAGTGATTTTTTGGTATTCATAGCCCTCTAGATAAAACAATAAATTTGGAAAAAAAAAATTTTCTTGGTGACAAAAAGTGACAATTGACACATCGTTGTATTTAGAATGTCATATGAAGTCAAAAAAAGTAAAAATATACCATGGTGTTCCATTTAAAAATCGAAAGTTTATGTCACTTCCAGTTAAACCGGAAGTTTCATAATATTGAGCCACCTGTCAAAAAATGCAGTTTTATGTCGTATACAAATCCCCCAAATTTTATTCCATTATCTTGAAAAACAAAAAAGTTAGAGGGGCGAACCACCTTCCGTGGACACCCGGTAGATGCAAAATGCATAATAATATGCATTTTTTGCATATTTTGTCAATTTATTAATAAAATGCATATTTTTCATAAATTATTATTTTAAGGGCATATTTTTATGTTTTCGACTATAACAAAACATTTAAAACGTTAAAGATTTAATGTCCAGTTCGGTACTTATTTCAGGAATTCTCCAATCTGAAGATTATAATAATTATATTTACATTTTGGTTATACACAGCGTATTTATTGGGGGTTCCCGGGGTTGGCATGCAGGAAATTTTTTTTTTATGATCGAGCACAAGCAGTATAGGAAAAATCCTTTAAGGAGCTCTGAGAGCGGTGCGTGTGCGAAGAAAGCGATTCACGTTTTTCTTGAATCGTTGGAGGTTATATTCGGTTGGAAACACGGTCTGAGAAAGGCCGTTCCACAAAGATGACGTCCTCCTAATGAAAGAGTTCTGAAACAATGATGTTCGGGGTGTACTAAGTTGAACTACATCGGGATGGGGGGCAGTGGTTCGTCGTGTGTTTCTGCTATGCATTACTCTAGGTGGAATCGAGCGGGCAATATCTGTCAAACACTTGCCATGGAAATATCTGTAGAAGAGAGTCAAATCACCAACCTGTCTTCGATGTTCTAAGCTGTTGAGGTTCTTAGTCAGCTCGTGGTCGCCAATTAGACGAACGGCTCTCCTATAGATGGAATCCAACAACCGAAGTGTATGCTTCGGTGCAGAACTTCAGATATGAGAGCAGTATTCCAGTGATGGTCGAATCTGGGCTTTATAGAGTGTCAAAAGTTGTTGAGGTGTATACAACTTTTTGGTACGGAAAAGTATACCGAGCTTCTGAGAAGCTGCCCTTGCGATTGCCACAACGTGATTATGCCAAGACATATTTCCTCCCAGGTTGACACCCAGCAAATTAATAGACGAAGTCAGTGGAATTGCGTGTCCTGCCATAACGATATCGGGTTCTGCAATGTTAACCTTCTTAGAGAAAACTGCTGCCTGTGTTTTTCGAGTGTTAAATTCGACTTGGTTACTGTCACCCTAAGACAAAATTTCTTCCAGGTCTTTATTGAGGCGTGATACCTCATGTTGTCTGCGAAGATGTGCGTCAGCAGCCGATGTTTGAGATTTCACAGTAAAAGATGAGATAAGTGTGCTGTCGTTAGCAAAGCTATATATTGGATTTTCTGTTTTCGCTAGAAGGTCGTTAATGTACAGTAAGAAGAGAGTGGGGGATAATATGGACCTTTGAGGAACACCAGCATTGATGGTAAAGGTGTCTGAGAGAAACCCGTCAATCGCCACTTGCAGAGAACGGTCCTTGAGGAAGCTAGACAACCATGAACAAAATCGACCGGGCATACCATAAGAACGCAGTTTACTTAGGAGCCTCTCGTGCTAGACACGGTCAAAGGCTTTAGAGATGTCCAGTGCAATAGCCCGGGACTCCCCATGATGTTCGATTGCGTTGCTCCAAAGATGAGTGACATAGGCTAGAAGGTCTCCGGTTGATCTGGACTTACGAAAACCATACTGATGGTCGCTGATAATTTTAAGGCCTTCTAGGTATTTTAGAAGTTGTTGGTTAATAGCTTTCTCCATCACCTTTGATATAACTGAAAACAATGCGATAGTTGTTTGGCAGGGTTTTCTTGCCTTTCTTTGGTATAGGCTGGACTCGCGCCTTTTTCCAGCAAGATGGAAATATTCCTTTTTTATAGGATAGGTTAAAAAGTCTACAAAGTACTGGTGTGAGTTCATCGGCGCATTTCTTAAGCACTATAATAGGAATTTTATCTGGACCAGAAGCTTTTTTGGCATCGAGCCCCTTCAGAATTCGTTTGACAGGACGCTGACGGAATACGATATCAGTCATTTCCGATCGAACTGCTGGAATGTTCGGGGGTGTTTTTCCCTGAAAGTCCACCGTGGAGTTTGAAGCAAAAGTTAAATGTTAGGGGTTGGGGTTGTTCATTGTCAGTTAATAATGCGTTATGACTAAATGCTTAACAAATTGTATTTATATCGATTTGTAATGCATACTTCTGTTTTAGTTTGTCAAAATTATTCAGTATTTTTAGTGTGAAACTAGTAATTTCAAATTTGTGTTCAGAAATTTTTATTTGCTTTTATTTTGCATTTTTTTAAAAATAAACATTTTTTAGAACCAAATGTCTTTCTTTACCTCATTTTACTAAAATAAATTTTTAAATATTGCACACCTACCAGTATATATTTTTGGTAAAATAATGAAAATAACTGCATATTTTAAAGGCAAAGATGGCAAGTATATGCGCATATTTTGGCTGAATTTAAATGCATGTAATCCGCCCTTTAATCATGAGTATCGAATAGAATGGAAATATATTACATACTGTGTATTTTTTGTACTAAAAAGTACCTAATCTAATACCAAGTTAACATTTTCTATATGGTTTTACATTTGCACCTAGAGAACTAAATCCCTGTATGCGCAAAATAAAAAAAATATATAATATTTTGAAGTATTAGTTACATTTTGATTTTTTAGGAACTAGTTTATTATGTAAATACACTTAACCTAAAATAATTGCACTATTAGTGTGCATAAACAAGAAAAATATTTATAAACTGATATATGTCAGAGAAAAGAAATTTAAGAATTTAGAATAAGTCAGTGAATTTGTGATTGTCTGTAAATGTAAATGTTCTGCAACACTTCCTGATTTTTTTAATATTGTTGATATTTTTAATTTCTACGGGTAATATGTTATATAGTTTGGGAGCTAGGTAGGTAAAGAAGCGCAGATTTTTTTGCTTCGGGTTTTTTGTAAGTGAATATTGAGACTGCTAATATGTATAGGGATCGTACATTTCATAAATAGTTTAGTGTACAGAGACGTAGGTAGAGCCATGACACTGTGGCCCTATCGTATGAGCAGCCGCTGCTTTATTGACCCCCCCCCCCAAACGTTTACTAACTCCCAATATCTGTATTAAGTAAGGTTAGTTCATCTTGGTTTTCCCAAACTATAATTTTTAATCGTATACAAATAAAAGTACAAAATACAGAAATCTAATTTATTGAATGATAGTCACGTGATTATTTGGTAAATTAAATTTATTATTATTAACCGTAATAGTTAATAGCTCTGTAAGTTGCTATTTACAACTTTTAGAAACTTTTGTGAACATCCAGCTATAAAATTTTAACGATGGTAATTAGATAAAAGGTTTCTTAGCTGAGGCGCAACAATTAAAATAATGACTAGTTGGTAGCGTTGTATACAGTTTAAATGTATTTTGCTAGATAGAAAGTTTAAATGGCTTTTTCAGTAAACCTAGCAAAGCTTCAGTTTTATATCACTTTTTAAGTACGTTAAAGTCCAATCTACGTAAAGTTTGTAAATGTGTCTCAGGAGCATGTTGACTTAAATTTGAGCGAAAAGCTGCAGACATAATAAAATGTATGTAAATAATTTATATATTACCACAGACACTGCATAATGCCATATTACTTACAATATGGCAGCTTGCATCAGTATCCACCAAAAATCATAAAAAATAGCAAGATATTTGAATGAATAATAAAATCATGTTAGTTGGTTGGTTGGTTAAAGCCGGGGTCAAGTTTCTTGGACTGCAGCCTTCTCACTTATTGTGCGCCCCAGCAAAGAAAATTTATATGGTTAGAAATGATAAGTTCTTGTTAACAAATAGCAACAAAATGGAGAGAGAAAAAAGAGAGAGCGAGTGAGAGGGGTCTTAGTATGCCTGCTGGTCTCCAGTGGCGCAATGGCGAGAAATTTGAACGCCAGAATTTTTCAATTTTATTATTAACTTTTAAACGAGTTTTTATTGAGTAAATGTATGACTCCATATAAATATTATTGAATCACAAATTAAATTAATAAAAAGACGCACAAAAGTTTTTATTTTATGGAATAAAAGCACGTTTTTATATTAACCAAGACTTGGAAAATAAATGAGAAAACACTTTATCGTAAATACTTTTTTCTATGTTTATTTATAAATAAAAACTCTATTGACAACCATAACAAAAAAAAGTTTAGAAAAAAACTAATGTCCACTCATTACGTATTGTCTCAATTCATATAATATTTTACAAACACAGTATAAAACACAAGCACTAGGCTGCAACGAGACACATCCCAAACATCAATAAGCTATCGGGTGATTCTTAAGCATTCTCTGAAACAAAAGAAACAGAAACAGTATCAGGTTGACATTAAATTTTCCCGTCTGTAAAATATGGCCAGTGGCCAAGTAGCTGCTCATCGAGTTAGCTCAATCCATTATCTTGTGCCATTATGTTGCTCGATGTACAATATTCCTTAAAACAAACAAATTACTCTTAAGTAGTATAAAATATACATCTAATCTACTCAGTAAAATAAAAATGTTAAAATTATCATTTCAAAAGCTTAAACTATCAGTTCGTAACTAATAGATTGTTAGGTATTACCTCGGGTACAAATCTGTTTCAGTTGTCTAACGATAATTTGTTAAGGTTGGATTGTAAACTAATAATGAATATGTGAGACATTTCATGTTAATTTATTATTTGTAATACTTTTCCAATATAAAAAATAGGTATACGCGTAACATCATTTATAAAACAACAAAAAATAATTACCTGCATGGTATATAGGCTGGAATAATAATTGAAAAATTACACATATCGGCGAAGTTTTCTAGATTAGAAACTATTAGAATTGTATTAAATATTAAAACCTAAATATAAACACCTTTTATTTTATATCATCACCACAGTAATCATCATCAATCACTATGTAAAATTGAAATGACTTAAAAGAAGTAATGCCAATTTCTCTCCTGACTGGTACATGACATGTTTTAACATTTTAAAGATCAAACTTAATAAATTAAAGTCCCCAATACAGTGAACTGATAAAGGAGCCCTCATTATTGTCTTTTCTTATTGAAAGAAAAAAATAATATTATCTGTAAAGAAATCGACAAATTTTTAAGAGTCCTGCTGTATCCAATTAGGTGAATTTTAATAAACATTGAAGAGGGGATTGACATTGCCCAACGAAGCAATATTTTTTCAAACATTATTGTGTTATTTGATAATTTGAAACGTAAAGGCCGTGACACAATTAAAATTTAAGCATTAGGCGATATAAGCAATAAGCAACAGAAATAAGATTTGATACAAAGAAACAAATCAATCGCGACACAATTATATTCTAAGTAACAAGCAACAAGAAAGAAAATTTCTCCACAAGCATTACTGAATGCAACAATTCCAAAATCATTTTTGATAATAGAATGTAAAAATGCTCGCTCTTGAGTTGGAATATTTATTCTGAAACGCTTGCTTCTTATCCGTTTTGCGTGTATTTTCATTCCATAACAAGATACGGAATGAATATTCTGTAATTGATATAAACGACATAGGTTGCCATGAATTTCGAAACTGTCAGTGTCAGATAAAAATGGCCGCCTTGTAATAATTATTTTCAGACAAATTTTAGTACAAGTCCAAAAATGAGTGAAAAATCGGATGAATCAGATATGGAACTGGATGGTCGTGGAGAAAATATAGTCTGCTACTCGGTTAGATTGAAAATTCGATACTCGTGGTTCCTCACGCTCGCTACGCTCGCGTTCGGAATCTTCCACTCGGGTCGGATTTTCATTCCAACCTCGTTACAGAATCTACTATTAAGATATCGAAATGGATTTAAAGCGACATTGTTTATTTGTTTTTAACAGTTTGTTTATGTGTTTGCGATAGAACCGGTGAGCTTATCAAATGTAATACCACAAGATGTTTCGGGATTACCGAATAATACTTTTACCTAACACGAAACGCGTCACCCGGCAACGTTGGTATCTCGTTGTGTGTCAGGTAAACGTATTAGGTAATCCCGAAACATCGGGTTGTATTCAAAAGATTATACAACGAAATAAAGTTGGTACATAATATAATATCCTTCCTATCTTAAACATTATAATTATTGTAAATAACAAAATTACAATTTATAGTGAAAACCTGAACCATTGGATGAATTATTATCATAGGTTGGAGGTGTTTGGATTTGGGCTTTAGCATTAGAACTAGATGACGGTGTATTTTCGGCTCTCATTTGCGACAAAATCTTCATATGATGCTGCTCGCTGAGCTGGAGATAGGGAGTAACAGAATTTATAGAATTATGGCCCGTTATTTTGATGACTATCTGGCAATTAGCGCCTGCACTGCTAAGAGTACTTACTGTTGAAGCTCTATTAGAGTGATTCGTGATTTTTTAAATTTTTAGTATGCCGATGTTGATTGCTCCCATTTTTGTCCAGTTTCTTATAATGTTAATACCAATACCTGCTGGACAGTTCTTAAACCATGGGGAATTATGATTCTGTTCCCATTTCTGATTGACCGTCAAAAATAATCGATTAGTTTTTTAATGTTTTCGCCTCTTTTGGACATTAGCTTAAAATATAATCGTATTGGACATAAATGCGGATTCACAAGATTTTTTACAAGCCACTTATTTTCGCATGTTCGACTTCCTCCTCCTTGCGCCGTTTTAGCAAATATTGGGTTGTACTTCAGACGACCGGTACTAGACCCGTTATTATATTTTTCCTCTTTAAAATATTTTAATAGCAAAAAAACCGCTTCATTTCCCCTCCATGCTAGTTTGGATGCAGCTATGTGAAAAAATTTCAGTTGAAGCCCATCTGGGGTATTTTCATCTAAACTAAAGGCTATTTTTTCTATTTCCTGTCTCGTCAAAGCAGTGCAACCCTCCTTTCGTGCACGAGGTACAGCCTGCAACTCTTTTCGTTTTGCATTTCGGGCAAAACGGGCACTTTGAAAAACCATGTCATTGAATGGATCTATGCCGCGATTATATTTTTCAAAATATAGTTCCTGAAGCATTTTGGCCATTTTGTTCCATAAAAGCTTGACCACACCTTCTTTATAATCGCTTCCATCGGATTTTCGCATATTATATGCCCAGTCTTTTAAAATATTGCATAAATCCTCGTCTGTTGTTGTTTTTTCAATTTTGAAACTTCGTGCAAGGCAAAACTCAGTAAACTGCTTCCATATATTTGTCTGAACGCCCGGTGGGTTCTGGTGTCATATAAGGTCGGTCGAATTTCTTCCGGTTTTTGGGTTTATTAGAAAGTTAACATTAAATAAAACAATTTGATGCAAAAAAAAATGCGGATAAAACCATTTTTTTCAAATTAAAGCCATTTTTAATATTTAATTAGTTTAGCGTTTCGGTCGACTGTCTGGATACAAAAACAAGCTGTGCCCGCTAGTAGTGTTGCCATTGTCATTAAGAGGGTTAGACGAAGATAGCAATATGACGATATTACCCGTGTTTATTTAATCGAATATATTCTTATAATTTGAGCGGACAAGTGCGGATTCCGCCGATATCTGTTGCTATTTTATTTTCTTTACCGATGTTGCCAAGTTATTTGTTGATATTTTCAAGTAAAGTAGAGTAATATATAAAAATCAAAATAAACTTTATGCCATTACCGCATAAAGGTGTAACTTAGGCCGCGTAGCCGGCGTTCTATGGCGTAGCCCAAGGATGTTTATAATATTTGCGGGGCGGGCGAAGCCCGCAACGCTAATATATGATTACATTAGCTCGTAAAGGTGTTACTATTAACAGGACCTATTTTTTCAATAGGCCCTATAGGCCCCAAGATTGACCTAGCCGAAATATATAAAAATAAAAGAAAAATAAAAAATTCTATTTAAAAATTATTTCAAAAATTCAACTACCATTTATTGTTATTACGATCCGAAGTTCAAATTCAACGCAATAACTGTCCAATAGGCGGCATTTCGGCATCACAAAAGGATCTTTTAATGCTCGACGCGTCAAAGGTTTGAACGGTACCAACAACATTCTTCGCCCCTGAATAGCGGAAGTCGTCGCATGCTTTTGTCTTTCTTTTTATTCGTTATTAGTTCATGCAGTTAATGTTATGTAAACATTGTAAGCATTGGGCAAACCTAATTGAATTGCAAATATTTAGTATTTTTCAAAAGTGCTTTAACTGTTAATTTGACAAAATTATTATAAAAATATCTATTTTTGTGGGTAGGTAAGTAAATTAATTTTTCTTAAAAAAATATTTTCATAGCCCTTTTTCTAATTAAACTTGTATGCAATATTATAGTAAATTTAAGAATTGAATTTTTTTTAGTGTTCTACATCTTAAGTCGGCAGATAAAAAGTACCATGATTCTTAGACAACATTTAAGCGGCAGCAATAAACGCAAGAAGAAAAGAATGATAGAAAATGAACGAGAAAAGCAAAAAGATGCAATGTTGTCTTAAAAGGGTTAAATCATATCTGAGAAACTCTTTGAACGAAGATAATTTATTATCTTTGGCCCTTCTTAACGTAGAAAATGAAGTACTAGAAAATATAGATTCGAATAAAATTATTAACCAATTTGCAGAAATGAAAATGCGCAAACGAAAAATTTTAATGACCATTTTGTGGTTATTTGTGTTCTGTGTTTGTTCTATTATTTTTTATTTTGTGTTATGTTTATTTTATGACAAAATAATATAAATGTTAGTTTTTGACAGTTCTACTTGTTTTTATTGTTTCCTTGAATAAAAAAGGGCGTGGCCTCCAAAAATTTTTTTGAGGGGCCCCCAAAGGGTTTGTGGGTCTAGGGCCCACTTGAACCAAAAATAGGCCCTGACTATGAAAGGTGTAACTTAGGCCGCTGTAGCGGCCGTCGCGTATCCGGCGTTCTATTGCGTAGCCCAAGGATGCTTATAAATAAAATGGAATACCTAATAAATATCCTTATTTTTTTTTTAAATATATTTTATTTTAAATAAACTCAATTAGGTATAAGACTTTTTGAAATACCCAACCAGCGTTAATGACTTCAAATCATGAAAATTGGTCCGACGTGACAACACCGTAAGTATTATGTCAAATAATGAGACTTCTCGCATTGACATTTTCAGTAAAAATGTCAATTTATGAATAGTTTATTATTAATTTTTCGCGTCAAAAGTGTATAATCCGCAATTTTTTTGGTTTTAACCTGTTCTATACAGCTTAGGCTATATGTTAAAATTTTAAAACTATCAAAATTCGACCGACCTTATATGACACCAGACCCCGCTCGGTGTTCTTTGGCGTCAGATTTTTAATAGCATCGTCGACTTGAGGCAACAAAATTTTACCAAATTTTTCTTTTGCCATTTTGTAACAAGAACTGACAGAAATGATTTCTGAAATAATTTGTCAAAAAATTACAATTACAATATGGCCACCAAGCGATAATCACTTAAATGATTATCACTTATTAATCACAGCCTTCTATATAGGAAAAATATACATGGAGTTGTATAATCAAAATAATCATATTTTTTTAAAAATAATAAAAACAACAAAACACCAAAATAACCTCTGTTCGAAAAGTTAAAAGATGATTTATTGACAGTTGGCCATTTAACCATTATGCTAGAATATTGTATTGTGCCATCATAATTATTTATATATTTTTAATTCTTATTACCTATTTCTTATAGGATTTTGCTTATTTTTTAATTTTGTCTTGGCCCTAAGATAACTTAATTATAAAGTATTCTTAATCCACTCGAACAGATTCTATACTTCGCGCGTCAAGTCCCTAACTGGAACCAATTACACAAAATCGGTCGATAAATCTTATTAAATGTTGTTTAAGCCAAACACAATTTATTTGTAAGTGGGAAACCGAAAAAGCAAAGAAAGCAATTTACACGAAACAATTAAACAGCAGAATCTTTTCGAGATTAACTTCATGCGTACAACTGTATTAATTCGATGGAAGTTTTGAAACTTTCGGTCGGGTGTTTGTAACCATATAATTTATTGTGTTAAAGTATTCATGGCAGAATGGTCTTTGGAATATAACATAATTACATAATCACAATTACATTATTGTTTAGGCGTTTTAATTATCAAATTTTACAACTTGAATCAAAAGCAAGTAATAAATAACAGAACGGGACTGATTTAAAAAGGTTTTCTATGATATTTTGCTATATTAAAATTGTATACAGGGTGTCCCAAAAGTAATGGGACACAGAGCAACAGCAGACTCCTTAAGGCGAAATACTGGGATTTATTTTAAACTTGCCTTATCCCAAAATTGATAACAACCAAGATACAGCGTGTCAAAGTTTTAATTTTGTTTTGGTTTCTATGCGATTATTTCTTAAAGAAACGACATAGCAGCACAAAAATAAGGATTTTGGGGTTTTTTGAGGTGAGGAATTCAAAATTATTTATAGTTTTTGTGTAACCAGTAGAGGGCGCTGCCTACGACATGGCCCACTCCTTTTAGCTGGCATAACTTTGTTTGGGCTTCTTATATCAATCCGACTAATAAAAAAATAAGTTAGTTTAATTCTTTTACATCAAAAACGTATAACTTATTGAAGTCGCTTGTCGCTTTCGAGATAATTGCATTCGATATTTTTAATGCAAGAATGCTAAAATATTTAAAATAATTGTGTATTCGTATTAGTATTATTTATCACAGCTGGCCTTGATTGAAAAAAACGACAGTTTTAATGCAACAACATGTTACTTACATAAAGTATCATCTGTCAAAATTATTAATTTTCTACGTACTACGTACAATACGTAGATAGTATAAATTTTTTAGAATGCCTCGACATAATTTATTTTCCAATGAGGAAATGTGCGAAATTATCTACATAAACAGTTCCCTGAACGTTGGATAGGCTGTGGTGGCCCCTTACCTTGGCCGGCGCGAAGTCCGGATTTTAATCCAATGAACTTTTGCATTTAGGGTTATTTGAAAACCAATGTTTATAACGAGTTATAATGAGTTAAATCAAAAAATTTTAAATTCTCTTAATCTGCTCAGAAATAATGAAGATATCTTGTTTAAAATCTAACAGTCTTTTGTAAAACGTATAGCGAAATGTATTGAGGTCAATGGTGGCCATTTTGAACAATTGCTATAACGACGTTACCATTTTTAGTTCTAACTATTTTGTTACTTTTAACTGTTATTACACTAAGTATTAAATACAAAAAACCCCAAAATCCTTAATTTTGTGCTGCTATGTCGTTTCGTTAAGAAATAATCACAAAAAAACGAAAACAAAATTAAAACTTTGACACCCTGTATCTTGATTTTATCAATTTTGGGATAAGACCAGTTTAAGTAAATCGCATGGCATCATTTCGCCTTAAGAAGTCTGCTGTTGCTCTGTGTCCCATTACTTTTGGGACACCCTGTATAAAACAAAATTGTTTATAATCCAAAATAACTTAGGGTAGGTTGCTACAAGAGTTAGCACTTAAATTTTAATTAAATTTATAAAGTGGAAAACCAACTTAAGCGCACTGAAAAAATGTTCTCTCATAGTTTTAATTATTAATTGCATTTTATATAACCAAACATAAGTAAACTTAAAATAATACGAAAAAGGCAATGAAAATGTACTATTAAGTCAATTACGCACACTTACCAATATAAATATGTAAGAGTACGCAGTTGGTATCTGTAAGAGTGCGCATACATTTTTATTATAATTTTGTTACTTATTGTAAGTAAAACACTTTTGTACTTAAAATTCCACTTTTATATACCGGGTGTCCTGCTAATGTCCGACAGCGGCTGAATCTTGGAAAGTAGTGTGAGAGAAAATTTTCGGGAAAATTTTTTTATACGTAAAATGGCAAAAAGAAAATACTGGGAATTATATTTAAAGTTGTATGATTGCCGATGGAGGGCGTCACTGATGCGGTAGTTTAGTCTTAACAATTTTTTTCGTATCTCCAATAATAAGTGTAATGGAAGCTGGTAAATAGGTTATTATTATATTATAGGTTGGTTGTATATTTAATAATTTCATCATAGTGTTAATAAACGCAGTCGATTAATATTAACTGCTATTTTGATTGATTCAAATACCTATATAAGTTCATAAGTTAAAATTTTGATATGAAGTGCGCGGCAATTTATTTGTTCCAGATTACTTTTAAGTTTGATTTTTTCAGTTCTTTGTTTTAAAGAAACTTGCGCTTTCGCCAAATTAAAGCATTACTTGCAACCACTGTGCTTTTCTTTCCTTTGGCCCAACCCAAAAAATCATCTCATTACATTGTGTTATTTTATTCAAACAGTTTTTTTTAATTTATTTTGTTGAAAGGTCATAAAAACTAATCTTTTAAAGTAAGTAAATAATAAAAATGTACTTACTTTGAGTCCAAATTTTGCCATTTCAATATTAGAATATATCCAACTAACATGGAAAAGGTCCAATAGAGGGATTCTTTACATACCTACCGCCTCCATATATTTCGTCCCTAAAAAGGCAACACCGTGTCCTTGTTGATATTTTTGTCCCTATTTACTTCGTACCTCACAATTTCTTTTAAAGATACATTAGGCTGTCCCCTTTTAAATATATGATTCGTTTATATGCGGGCCAAGAAAAATATAAATTAACCTATTTCACTGAGACCCGAAGGGATTTATGAAACCAAATACCTTTATAAATTTTTAAAATGTTTACTTGTGCCCAGAAAAAAATTACTGATTTTTTACAAGAAATTATTATCAGAGTAAAAAGGACAGTGTGGGTGAAGGACTGGCTTTTAAAGAGAAACCAGTTTTCTCATCTTTACCCCGTTAAACGAGCTAAAATTGGACCTGGAAGATTTCATTTTCCATTCTAATCTAATAAATACTTTGTACTCACTCATCTGGCGATCATCAGTCATGTTTAAACAATTTGTTGGGAAATACAAACTAGACTAAACTTGTTTCCCAACTCTGTCTCCAATAGAATGCTCGTCGAACGGTACGACTAGCCTAA
Source organism: Polydrusus pterygomalis (assembly GCA_963969555.1). Classification (NCBI taxonomy): domain Eukaryota; kingdom Metazoa; phylum Arthropoda; class Insecta; order Coleoptera; family Curculionidae; genus Polydrusus; species Polydrusus pterygomalis. Next base: position 125,901,413 of record OZ018375.1, read on the forward strand.
GTACCACGAGTGTGTGGGTTCTTTAAATGTACCCTATTTTGCTAAAGAAGATAACCTTCAGTCTACAGTCTTTAAAATTAAACGACATTCAAGCGAAAAGTGACGTTAGCGGTACGACCATGCTAGTACGTTATAATCACGAACCTTGTACCGTGCGAGCAAAAATTATTTGCATCAAAGAGGGCCTTGCATCTAAGGACGTAATGCTTAGCCGTAGAGCTTAATACCTGTTGGTAGTCAGTAACTACCTAAATTAACAATCAATCAGTTATTCCGTCATCTTTGACAGTCGTTACAAGTAATTTTTGATTCATCGCTAATTTTTCCAATTTCTTGAACAATTCACACAATGGGCTTTACGGAACAGCACAAAACATTCATGGTTGAAGCGCATTTTCGAAACGGGGTTAGAGTAAATGGTAAGTGGCAATACAATCCGGGTTTGTGTATGAACGATTTTCACGAACATTTTCCTAACGTTGCTTTTATTGCTGGGGATTTTTAACATTGCCTGAAAAGCACCCAGGCTGTGTTTAGGAAAACAGGTTCTATACAACACAAAAAAGAGCAGGAAGACCATCTGTAAGAACAGAAGAACTTGTTGCAAACGTTCGTGAAATAATGCAAAATACGCCAATAAATTGTATAAACGCCTGTACCAAGAAGTAGGGATCTTATGGACCATGCAGGACTATTCTTAAGAAGAAGCTAAGTTTATTCCCTTATAAAGTGCAAGTATTCCAAGAAATACAAGCCGCAGATTTTGAAAGGCGCAGGAATTATTACTCTCAATGGTTTACCCAAAATTTATTGGAAAGAAATGATTTATTAGACCTGACATTTTTTTCGGATGGACCCTGGTTCTACCTCTCCGGTTATGTGAATTCTCAGAATACACGCATGTGGAGTAGTGAAAATCCCCATTTTTTTGCAGGGTCCACATTGCACCCTCAAAAAATTGGTGTCTGGTTAGCTGTTTCCCGAAGAAGAATTGTTGGTCCTATTTTTTTCCATGACACAGTTAGGTACAGCACAGCGGTATAGAGACAATATTTTGAATCCATTTGTGGAGCAATTAGGTACTTGACGACGAACTACGTTTTGGATATTTTCAACAGGACGGTGCAACCGCCCATACAGCCGCCGAAACTATTAACTACTTACGCAATTTTTTCGATGACAGATTGATCAGTTTTCGACCAAACATTGAATTCCCACCTAGATCACCTTGTTTAACGGTTATGGATTACTTCGTTTTTCCTCATTTAAAGAACACTATTTTTAAAACACCAGTTGCAAATTTAGAACAATCACAAGAAAGGATTATCCAAGAATGTGGTAACATTTCTCCAGAGATGCTGGTCAACACTTTTGAAAATATGAAGAGACGTGTGAATTTATGCTTGGAGCATGGCGGTGGCCAATTTCAGCAATTTATGTAATTATTTTTCTTTTTCTTTCTGTATATTTTTACTTTGTTAATTTTGTAAACAACAAAAATAAATTTGTATTTGTCTACTTATTTTATTACTTATTAGTTTGGCATATTATGTCATAATATAAATTTGATAAAATTTTAACCTAGATTTGGTTAGATATATCGTTTTCATATCATTGTGATCTAAACCAAGCCTTACGTTTGTTAATCCAAGCCCTCTTCGATGCAAATAATTTTTACTCTCACGGTATGAAGTCCTCTAATACAGGGTGGCATTTTTAACTCGAATAAATGCAGTATTAGGAAGCCTCTTTATTTGCTGAAAAATTACAGAACTACGGCTGCTTTTACTTTTAGTTTGACATACTTTTTAGTGTCTTCATGAAAATTTCCCCTATTTTAGAAACTACCCCCAACTTTTTTTTTCAAATGTAAAGGTATAATAATATGTTGTGATACCTCATTGGAAAGGGCATAAAAAAAGTTAAACGACCCAGTATTTACTTTTGCATTTCGGTAATGTAGACGCAATTTATTTTATTGTAAAAATTGTTGAAAATATTGACCATTTTTCCTTGACAAACCCCTTATCTAAAGTAAAATTCATTATTGATATTATGTACCATATCCGGGGTTATTTGGCGAATTTCGTGTATAAGTCGTTGCCTAAGTTCCTTTAATTTTTTTGATTTTGATACGTAAACTTTAGTTTCCAGGTAAACCAAAAGGAAATAATCTATAGAATTAAGGTACGGTGATCGTGGCGGCCATGCTTTTGCAAGTTGCCGAACTAGAGTAATAGAATGTTCTTGAAGAGCAAGGAGCAAGTCAAAAGTTTACTTGCGTGTCTTCATTAATTACTCCAGGCTGCCTTATTCCTGGTATGTCCCCGACGTGACCCACTTCACGATAATGTCTTTTAATTTTACTGATGGTGCCTTGGGAAACTGGTGGTAGATCGGGTTGTGTTTCGTAAAATAAAGCTGCTACTTCTGCTTGAGTACGCGATCTATTTTCAAAGCTGATTGGCTTTATTGGCATAATTAAAATTTCGATTTTGTGTGATTCAATTAAATAACCCATTTTAGTATACCAAAAATACTACAACAGAAGTATTTACTTCTTCCAAACCGAAAGTAAAGTGACCATTGAAATGCAGCATCAAGTAAACAAACAACCTTATCAATAACATGTCTTTTTTTAACCGTCTGCGCTGGCAAAACCCAAATTGTAGTATCAACTGGTGCTAAATTGGCCATGTTTTTTTGTATTTCTTGATTACCGAAATGCAAAAGTAAATAGTGGGTCGTAAAAAAGCTAATTATTATCAGTATTTTAATAAATCAAAGTCGCCTAGGCACGCTTCTATATTTCTAATTTTTGTTGTCAATATCGTTGGTTAGTAACACGTTAGAGAGGTACGGTTTTGACTGACGTTTAGATATTTTAAAGCTCTATTTTCTTTTAAAAATAATAGTATCATTCTATTTTATTTTAAAAAAAGTAATTTATTTGTTCATATTTCAGAAAACTTCCTCTAGCGTGAAAAGTAAGCTTTACATAATAATCAACCGAAGCTCAATGGATAGAGGAAGAAAAAAAAGTTAAAATCCGTTCAGCCCAAACGAAGCAACCAATTTTTCTAGAAAGGAAAAGTTCGATATTCGCCCAGCATTTTATTTTAGAAGATTAAAATACGCATATTTTTGGTACGTCCTAATTCGACAAAACTATGAGAAAAAACCTAATTTTCTATTCGACCATGTCTGTTACGCCAACTAGTGGACATCTCACGAACTTGAAAATAATTTCCAGCGATTTCTCAGCAGTACTTACTACCTTGAAAGAAGCCGTGAAACAGAAACATCGACAACACTGCTTGAAGATCCATGTGTCACGTGACTTTTTTGAGGTTAGCCATGGTTTAGTATGTAATTTACGTGCGAACTAGGTGTAGGTGTCGTATTAATTTGCATTTTTATCCGGTTTTCGATTGATATCTAATAGAAAATTTAAGTGACATGATTGCTAAGAACCTCTACAAAATACCGATGAAAATTTTTGATGCGGGTTTGCTCTAATAGCATTAATATAGTGAAAAATCCAACAGCCTGGCGGTTTGTTTACGGGTCTTATAAATGGCGGCAGAATTTTATTTGTTTTAATTTAAAAGTTGTGTGTTTTGTATTCTAGTTAGATCTTTGGGATAAACTTTATTGTTTTGTGGCTACCGTTAATTTATTAAATGTTTATTTAACTTGAAGATACATGTAAATTAGTTTTAAAATATCACACGTAGAGATAGTTCATAAGTAGGTAGGTTACTTCTAGATACCTAGGTAGGTACTTAGGTAAGTACTGTTTTTTCTTTTAGATTGTTTATTTATCAATATGCCAAGCCCCTGCTGTATTCCAAGGTGAAACTCTAAGTACAAAAGTGTTTTAAAAGCAGGCGAAGAGAGTGTAATATATTTTTATAGTTTAGATTTGACCAATGACTGTATAAATATTGTTAATCAGGTTTCAGTGGACATTGATATGAAGGTAAAGGTTTTTTTTAAAGTAATGAATTGGCTTACAATGATTTGAAATGGATTTTACCCTTTAAAATAAAACTAAGCAGGTGGTCTCAGCTTTAAAACTTATTGCCTCGGTAAAAATTCATACATTGTGAAAGTAATGAAGTTACCCAGATAGTATGTGACTTTCTTAAGACAAGCGTAGATTTCTTAAACAAAGCTTTAAGCTTACTAAATTTTGAGACTTCAGAAGTCGATAGTCAATCCGGTAATTTAAACGCAGAAGATAATAATTTGTATGATAGAATTTTACTTTTAATCGATCAAATAAATCTACTCGTAGTGAAACAAAAACAGCTTCTCAACGCAATATAGTCGGATCTGGTCTTATCGTGCGGGTCATACGATTCAAGAAAGACATACCCTCAGTTTTTGTTTTCTTTACTTGCGTTTAATTTTACCCTCTAAATAAAATACGTAAGATAAATGAGACAGACTTATTCCATTTTGACATGAAAAAAAAGGATAGGTATTAACTTCCCAGCGATTCTAAAAAAGCTTATAATAGCACCAGCTACGGTTTATTTTAAATATGCCAGTTTTGTGACTTTGACAGTTTGTGACAAAATGAAACAATTTTCTGGGTTTTTGCATCCCCAATCAAAAAAAATGGTACTTAATCTGATAAACTATTTCGAAAATGAAAGAAAAAGTGGAAATTCGCCAACCAATATTCAGGAAACAGTAGCCAAAGCACTGGGAATTAGTTTAAGGACTGTGCAGAAAATTGTCCATGAAACAAAACATAACATAATACACAAGAATACTAAAAAGTGTAAACGAAGAAAGCCAAAGACTGAGGATTTAAGCGAAAATATTAAAATGGGAGTTCGAAATGTGATTTACGATTTGTACAAATCAAAAACCAATGTAACTCTTCCATTTTTACAAAAAACATTAAAAATTTGGGGTGTTTTGGAAATTGGACTTGAAGCGTTATTAAAATTAATAAAAAATTTAGGTTTTCGCTATAAAAAATACTGTAACCGAAGATTTTTATGTGAGCAGCCACAGATAGTGAGTCAGCGTGTTCAGTTTTTAAAAAAATATACGGACAATTACAAATCGAAATTTAGAAAAGTGGTATTTTTAGACGAAACGTGGATATTTTCGAATGGAAGTGGTTCAAAATCTTGGCAAGATGAGTCTGTAAAAAGTGTTAAAAGGAAAAAGGGTGCGGTACGGAAAAGCGTTTTATTATTTTGCATGCCGGTTCTGCAACAGGATGTGTTGCAGGTGCGAGTTTAATTTTTTCTTCAACATCAAAAAGTGCTGACTATCATGATAATATGAATTGCGAAATGTTTGAAAAATGGTTAAAAGTTCAATTGAAACCAAATTTGGATGCTCCTTCTTTAATTGTATTAGATAATGCATCATATCATTCAAGAATTTTAAATAAACAGCCTACTTCATCTTGGAGGAAAAGTGATATTTATGAGTGGCTGGAAAAACACAACCAAAATCCTTTACCAAATATGCTTAAATCGGAACTCCTATCAATAGCAAAGTCTCTTAAAAAACCCAAAATATACGCGGTAGATGAAATACTGCGTGAATATGGTCATGAGGTTCTACGACTGCCGCCATATCATTGCCAGTTTAACGCAATAAAATTAATATGGGCTGGTGCAAAGTCTTATTATGAAAAACATGTAGGTGTGGTCTTAAATCCGACCAAGTACAAATAGTTTGGCAAGATTCGTTAGATCATATTACACAAGAGTACTGGAAGAAATCGGTGGAACATACAGAAATATTAATAAGGGATTGGTGGGATCGAGAACAAGTACTAGATGTCGAAGTAGCGCCAATGATAATTGCTCCATTCGAAGCCGACTCAGACGACGAGGACTTTTCAGATTTTATAAGTGACGATGAGAGTTTTTAGGCTATAATTATAAACGGTGTTTTTCGTTTACATTTTTTAGTATTCTTGGGTATTATATTATGCTTTTTTTTCATGCACATTATTCTGCATAGTCCTTAAACTAATTCCCAGTGTTTTCATTACGGTTTCCTGCATATTGGTTTGCGAATTTCCACTTTTTCTTTCATTATCGAAACAGTTTATCAGACTAAATGCCATTGTATTTTTAGGTTTTAGTAGTAAAATTTTTAAAATAAATTGCACTGTTTATTATTGTCGTTTTTAATTAAAGGGTACAGTAGGTATATAATTAACGATTATATAATTTTTTTGTAACTTCTTCAACTCCCCTGTACATAATTTTTACAAAACTAATAATATTAGATATATGTGGCTATCTTCGCGATAGCTAAAATAATAAAACTATTTTTCCTTCCTTCGGTATATTTGTAAATAATCTCACAACATTTTGATAGCCTCTGTGTTGTCTGATTTGACGCATATGATCGGTGACCTTTGGACCCGCACGTTAAGACCAGATCTGACTATATTACTATTATTTAATAATTAGGTAAGTTGTTCCTGTTATCCAAAACTATTTATTACTTTTTTGTACATTTTTCAATATCAATATAGTGGCAACAGAGCCAAAAAAACACAAAAAATATCAGAAAGAATTAAAAACTCGCCCGTTGCCGCGCGTCATAATAATAGATTGTGGATCCGCAACTCCCAGCTGATGCGGCGTTGCCCGATTTCAGTTCATGGCTTCTTTTCAAGGTGTTGTGTTACTTACAATATTCGTTTCCTAAAGCTGTAAGGTTAACGGCCTCTGTGATACGGACGAGGACCGTTCTTATTTGACCAGCCGGTATAAATATAAAAAATAAAAGAGACATTTTTAAAACAGAAAATATTATAATTATTTTTGAATTGATGGCTTTATGTTTCTGTTTAAGTTAAGAAGCCGTAGCAATTTTGGACATTAATGTGCAAGCGGTTTTTCTTCAAGTTGTTCTATAAAAAATGCTGTAGCCTGATGACCAGTTAAAAACCAAAGCTGAAAAATCACATACATTTGTAACACTATATAATCAATTCCCTTATATATCCCTCCCTCCCCTCCCCTCCCACTCCTCAAACAGAGCAAATGCTATTAAGAATGATCTTTAAGCAATATTTTTCTCTGTTTTATTAAGTTTCATGCTTCAAATAATGCGATGAAATTAATTTGTTAGCTAAAAAGGCCCTCAGGAATACAAGGAAATTTAATCCCGTTAAATCTCGTTTCCGTACGCACGAAATTCCGCAACATAAAGATTGTGCGATTTACTTGTTTAATTTAGCTATAATTCGTGGAAGTTAATTGTTTTCTTTGGTTTTTCGTCCTACAGCTATAATTCTAGTAAACAACAAGTATGCCGTTAATATTGGATTTAGATATTGTAGAAATTCTAGAAGGTTAGATAAAGAAAAACTTTCAGACTCGCTAAGGAACTTGCATCGATACTTGGATTAGGAAATATTTACCAAGATCCTGTAACGGTTTTATTTTTCCCCACCCTAAATTGTAAATAAATAATTAGTATTCACTTACCCAGTCCTCCACAAGTTGTTTTATTCAATAAAATAAGTCACCACTATTATAAATCTTCAATTTATTACCACTACTTCTATACATGTCAGTATCTTATAAGTATTGTTACCTCTAGTAATGCTTCTTGCAGAGTGCTTCGTTTCACTAAAAATAACAGAATTTAATTAGTGTTTTATCGGTCACTGGTATAGTTTTATTTGAAAACTTAGGTAAAACTTTTATAGAGCAGGTTCATTAAAGGTTTTAGCATATAGTAATGGTTAACTAGTCCTCTAGTTGATTACTAATTAATTTATCACAGCATACCTGATATCCTATCACGACGTACTTGTTGAGTATATCAGTTATCAATATTCCAAAGAGAGCTTACTGATACCCCGCTTGACATTCCATAGAAGCTCCCATAGCCTGTTTACTACTCCACTTGGTATTGTTATTGTATTATTATTATTGTTTCGAGCCCTAAAATTAGTTAAGTTAGTATCGACAAGGCAACGTAAACATTTTGGTTAAGTTGATAGGAGACCCTTTCTCTGTAAAATGACTGTACCTTACTGAGGTTATTTGAAAGAGAAATACTTTATCTGGCCGTTTTGGACATAATTAGGCACAAAATAATAAGAAATATACAGATTTAAAATACTTTATTATTGTTTTGAAATGTCAGTATTTAGGTGTCAAAATGTCAATCATTTGGTTATCAAGTAAAAATCCCTAAAAATCCGACGCCAGAACTTACCGCCTTTTTCGAGACAGAAAAACCATTTTTAGTGGGAAGCAAGTCCTCTTGCAGTGTGCATTTCGAGGCTCCCAAGTGCGTTTTTGCTAGTTTTATTAAGTAACTGAGTATCCTAGCCAGTATAATTTGGTGGCAGAATGTTTTCTGCATCAATCTGCCTATTTTGGGCTATTTAAATGCCGGTATAATAGGTAAAAATCTCAAGTTGCTGATTTACTGTTCAACCAAAAGGCCACACAACATCCTCGGTAAGTTCCCCTCTTTGTATTATCTATTTAAATGAGGCATTATTAGTAAATAAACCATTAAAATTACATTTAAACTCCTACCTTCACGATGATATTCTCTAAGACAAGATTTCTTTACAGGCCTTCTACTGATTTCTATTGATTACTGCTATCGACTGTTATCTTCTATTGATTACTGTTATCGACTGTTATCTTCTATTGATTCCTGTTGTTTCCTGTTATTGCCTGCTGTCTTCTACTGCTTATGAACTATTGCTTACTGTTATTTTCCACTGTTCTCTGCTATTTTCTTCTGTGAGTCCCAGTGTCCGTTTACTGCTCTGGTACTGTTCTTTATGGTGGATGGCATCAACTTCCCATGGGCAACTCCTTCATCTGCTAAACAGTTGGCTCCTATATGCTTTGGATCCCGACCAGCTATTGAGACTATTCGCACCACAGTTCGATAGTCAACCGATGCAGCAGTACAACGTCCCCGAGGCCTGAGATGTCTCATCTGATCTAATATCCTCCAGCCGCCTTGAAGTACTCAGGTTTGATGTGTTTGTGACGTCCTGACATCGTCTTGCAATTATGAAGTTCACGTTAGGGCTTCGACCAACTTTTAAGTCTATTTAATACCGTCACGTTTCACGTTAATCTTGTATATCATTATTGTATTATCACCTCACTACATTTTACAGCACTAGGTACATTTTATTCCAAGAATAACGTGTAAAGCAAAGTAAGTAACCGTATAAACATGTGTTCATGCTACATTGTAAACCAGAGTACGTAGGCCTATTTGCTCCTGAGTAAAATGCATTTTTAGAAAAGGTATATGGAGTAATATTATTGTAACATTGAGTAAGCACAATTGTTTCGTCTTAATGGTCAAAAATCACTGAGCAGTACGATACTTTAAGCTTATTTTAAAACCTAACCTCTTTGCTTTTGCTTTCACTTTCAAAAACAGCTGGCGCCTGGTAGAGCCTACTTTCGAATTCTAAAAGACTCCACAGAGGAGGTCACCTGTAAGGGTGCGTCCACTTTGGGGCTTTAGCTACCATATTGCTTTAATTTTGAGCTTAGCATGCTTTATAAGGTCCAGCCTGTTGTATAATTTAATATTATTATCTAATCATTTAGCGTTTCCTGTACTGGCGAAAAACTTATATATATTATATTAGTGGTGATTAAATTTAGTTATTTTGAAGTCAGTGGTTTTTTTATGGCTTTATTTCCTGTTTTATTGTGACCAATCACTGCCTTGACCTTTAGGGCCCCAAAACAGGTGGCGCTTATTAATTTAGTTTACCCACACCACTCTCCGATTTAAAGGAGCTAGTCGGCACCCTAAAAGGCAGTGGTTTATTAAAGAGGTCACCCAGTTTCGAGTAACTTTTGAAAATCTACCACCTTGGTTCAAGTAAATCAACGTTAATATTTAAAAATAATATCACGTAAAATTATTCGTAACAAAATGGCGCCTTTCAAAAGGGTAGTTTATTGTGTAAGATAGTTTTGTTCAGCCTTTCAAACGGGAATAATTGGTTACTTTTCTAGTGCCTTTCAAAAGGGTGGTTATGTAAGTTTTTTAGCCTTTTAACGTGGTTAGTGCTTTTATTGCTTGGTGAATTTTTTTTTATAATTTTTTCTAAATACTTTATTTTGGTTTAGCAGAACACATGCGCAGCCTTCTATATTTATTTCATTGGTGCTTTTGCTATATATTAAGTGAGTTTACACCGGAATAGTGCTTTATGAATGAGCTTAACTTGAACTGCTTAACGCTTTGAGTTTATATTATATAATAAATTGTGTTTATTTGAATTTTTTTCTTCCATGCATTTTAGTGAGTTATAGCTTGTAACCTGTATGCATGGTACAGCATCAGTTAAGAGTTAAGGTGTTATGCTGTTTTAAAAAGGAAATTTCCGTATTTTTTTTGTATGCTTTACCATGTTATATAGTTATACTTGCATTAACTTTCTTGTTGCTTTACAGGAACAGTAATAATATGAGTTATTTTGAGTGTTAAATTTATTGTGTCGATTTTTATTGGCATTTAACGTTGAGAAAAAAAATTTGATTTTTTTATTGCTTTAATTTATTGTTTAGGTGTATTTCACGTTTAAGGTACGCGATACATAACCTAAAATTTTTTTTTGTTATTTTTGTAGGGGTCGGGTGTGTATGTCTATTCTAGACACACACTAACATTAATTAATGACGATTTTTTTTTTTCTTTATTTAAATTAAGTGTAGACCAGCACGGTAACATTTTTTTTTAGCTTCAGCTTTGGGAATAAATTAAGCTTGGTTAATTTAAGATTAAATTTAAAAGTTTTTTTTTTAATTTAAAAGCACTTCGGTAAAATTTTCAAGATGGAGGTTAACCTATTAGGTTCTGAGGAAATTCGCTACGAACTAGCAGTTAGGAATCTTCCAACTACCGGTACGTTTCCACAGAAAAGAGCAATTCTGAGAGAGGCATTACGTAGTGAGCGTGACGGACTTAATGATCCACCCCAAACTTCCTGTTTTGATGCGACCAGCGAATTCTGCATTTGTCGAGCAAAACTATTTACCTTGTCCAGGGACATTACCCATTTAGATGCGCAAAATCGCGAAAGTGAAATTAGACGAATTAATACGGTCCTATACCACGTAAGGATGAGAATCTTGCGCACTCAAACATTCGAACAAGCCGAACAGGACAGGAAGCAAAGACTTTTATCCCAATGCGTGGACTTATTAAGCCAACTAAACTTCGAAGAAACTCCCCTAATGTCGATTCCTCAAACCACTACTCGTAATGTCGTGACGCAATCCCGCAATACCAGTTTGTTGGACTTGAATAATCCTAACCTCGGTTATGATGTTTTACCCCCCGAAGTTATTCCCCCTGCTTCTTCTAGGATTATGTTAATAGATGATGGCGATGATCGCTTATTAATGGACGAGGTCCCAGATCAAAACGTTAGCTCTCCCTTGCAAGTTTTTGATCCCCTGCTGGCGAATCAAAATAAACCCGATTCAAACCCTCTAGCTTCATCTACTAATAACCCTGTGAATGTTTCTAACCCCCATAGTTCTGTACATAGTCCCCTTCAACGTAGAGTAATTTCTGTACCGTCCCGCCTAACTTTTAGTAGTTCTGTTTCGGAGAATCCGATTTCCGTGATTTCTGATGTTCGTAGAAATGCAGTTAGTCCTACGGCACAAACAAGTTTAGTTCCCCCACCCTTAGCTTCTGAGCCCTTGGAAAATTTTCCCAGATATCCAATAAGTTTAGATCCCCCTATCAGTGTTGCATCTGATAACATTCCAATTCATCGCCCTGTACTATCTCGAACCTTGGCTTCAAGTTTAACTGATCGACAGCCTATAGCTGACGTCTTGGAGCAGCCCCATAATACAGCTCAAATTCCTTCTCGAGCAGTCCCTTTAAGTAGTTTATCTACACCATACGATCCCCAGATTGCGAGATCTCACCCTGTACATAATCCTGTAGGACGAGTAGAATCATCTTACCCTCGAACTTCTGAGCAACGAAACAGACAAGATCTCCCAGATCATATTCAACATGAATATCCTGTTAATCGTACCTATACTGGTGCTACTCATACGTCTAGGAGACTGTCTCACCAATCAGGTTCTCACGTTCGGTTTGCCGATGAAGTCCCTGATTTTTCGTTAGCAGCTGAAGCAAATTCTACACGTCGAGATACCACTGTAGGTTTTTCAGATCCATATGTAGATATGGCTGAGAGACTAGAAAACTTTCAATTCTCTCCATTGCGTGGTCCTCATCGTGAATCTTCTATTCGTCATGACACTATACCACAGTTCTACGATGTTAGTCGTTGGAATCTCAAATACGATGGTCAATCAAGTGTAAATGATTTCTTAGAACGAGTAGAAGAAATTCGTTTATCCCGTGGTGTAGCCAAAGAACAATTGTTACGTTCTGCACCCGAATTGTTTACAAGAGATGCCCTCCTATGGTATCGAACCAGTTGTTTCTCTAGTTGGGACGATTTGGTACGCCAACTTAAAGAATCCTTTCAGCCATTCGATTATGAATATGCTTTGTGGGACGAAATCCGACATAGAACTCAAGGTGCACAAGAAAAAGTTTTAAGTTTTGTTGTAGCCATGGAAAATCTGTTTCGTAAGTTACCAGTCCTACCTTTGGAAGCAAATCGTCTTGAAATTATTAGACGTAACTTACTTCCCTATATTCAGTCACGTCTGGCTACACAAACTGTTTCTTCCATTCAAGAGCTCCTCAGGTTTGGTCGTATAATTGAAGAAACTGAAGCTCGTGTTCGTCGTTTTGCCCCACCTCCAACTAATTATCGACATCTTGTTGAGCCTGCCTTAGCGTATCATAAACCATCCTACCCTGTTGCTGAAATTGACATTTCCCCTGTTTTGAGTGTTCCCCCTCAAAATCAGCTTTCTGAAATTCCGTCTTCTTCGAATTTAGACGCGGTCTCCTCTACCATTTTGTGTTGGAACTGCCGACAATCCGGTCATGGTTTCAAACAGTGTGATAAACCCCGTCGTCGATTCTGTTATCGCTGTGGTAAGCCAGACGCTACCACTAGAACATGTCCTGAGTGTACAAAAAACGTACACCAGGGAAGGCTGCAATAAGTTCGTGGTCTTCCCCTTTTTCCATCCAAGCGGATATATCCAAAAATAAGATCATACTTGACTACATCCTGTCTTCTGCTAAAGGCGATTCTCGCCCATTTCTCGAAGTTTTGATTTATGGAAAACCTTTTCAAGGTCTACTTGACAGTGGTTCATCCAGAACCATTATGGGTCATACAGGATGGAAAGCTATTCAATCATTTTGCCAATTAGATCAAAACGTAAAAGTAAATTGTACTGTAGCAAACGGTCAAACATGTCAATCTCTGGGTGCCGTTCAGTTACCAATTCGCCTCCGTGATAGACTTGTTCTTATCGAGACCTTGATTATCCCGTCTCTCCCCCATAATCTTATTCTTGGTGTGGATTTTTGGTCTAAGATGAATATCATTCCTGACCTCCATTCTGGTGAGTGGTCTTTCGGCACTGAAACACCTAACAAGCTCAGTCCACAAATTTTCGCTATTCATTCAATTGATTCGTTAACTCCCGATCAGCGAAAAATTATGGAAACCTTTATCGACGAATCTTTCTCAGGTATGGGAGATAAATTAGGTTGTACTAGTTTGGTGGAGCTTGTTATTAAAACTGATTCTACGCCGATAAAGCAACGGTATTATCCTCTATCCCCCGCTTTGCAAAAGGAAGTTAATACCGAATTAGAACAAATGCTGATCGATGGAATCGTAGAACCGTCTGAGTCTCCTTGGTCTTCGCCCATCGTAATGGTTAAAAAGAAGTCCGGTGGCTGGCGATTTTGCGTGGATTATCGTATTTTAAATAAAGCTACAGTGCCAGATGCATACCCAATTCCTTTCGTGTCATCTACGCTGGATAAATTGCGCGACGCAAAATATCTCAGTACTTTAGATATTAAATCTGCCTATTGGCAAATTCCTATTGCAAAAGAATCTAGGCCTTTAACAGCATTTACCGTACCTAACCGGGGTCTTTTCCAATTTAAAAGAATGCCTTTCGGCTTAACCAATGCCCCCGCGGTTTGGCAAAGACTCATTGACCGAGTCATCGGCGTTGATCTAGAAAAGTTTGTTTTCGTATACCTTGATGATGTCATCATATGTACTCCTACTTTTGAAGAACATGTACAAGTCTTACGCGAAGTTATTTTACGTATAACTCGTGCAGGTCTAACTTTAAACCGTGAGAAATGTAATTTTTGTAAACCAGAACTAAAATATCTGGGATATGTCATCAATTCTTCAGGCCTTTTGGTCGATCCCGAAAAGATTGACGCTATACTGCGAATCCCTACGCCGAAGAGCGTAACTGAAGTTAGAAGAGTTGTTGGTGTAGCTTCTTGGTATCGCAGATTCGTTCCAAATTTCTCCTCCTTATTAGCCCCCTTGACAGCATTAACCAGAAAAAATGTTAAATTCGTTTGGAGTTTAAAGTGTGAAGAAGCTTTTAAGTCCGTAAAGGAATATTTGATTAAGGCACCAATTCTTTCATGTCCAAATTTTGATAAGCCCTTTACTGTGCAGTGTGACGCGTCCGATTTTGGTTTGGGTGCCGTGTTATCACAAAGTCAAGATGGCGAAGAGCACGTTATTGCCTATCTAAGTCGCTCCCTTAATAAAAATGAAAGAAAATACACCACTACAGAAAAAGAGTGTTTAGCTGTTTTGTTTGCCATCGAAAAACTTCGTCCCTATCTCGAAGGAACAAAATTTCAGGTCATTACAGACCACTACAGTCTAAAGTGGCTAAATTCAATTAAGGATCCAGTTGGTCGAGTTGCTCGTTGGGCGATTAGGTTGCAGCAGTATGATTTTGAGATCATACACCGCAAAGGAAAGGAACATGTTGTTCCAGACGCACTTTCCCGGTCGGTACCAGTTGTGGACACCATTACCGATCAACCTGTTGCACCGACTACTGTTGATCACGCTCCCCCAAAAGATCGTTGGTATTTAAGTATGATCCAGAAGCTCAAGGATCACCCCGCTAAGTATCCTCTTTGGTGGATTGATAACGAAAAACTTTTTAAGAGATCCAAAATGCCCTATCCTTCACTTGCTGATTCGGATAATTCTTGGCTTATTGTAGTTCCCCGCGAACAGCGAACTTCAATCATTAGAGAGCACCATGATCCTCCCACATGTGGTCACCTTGGAGTATTTAAGACCCTGTCCAGAATTTCCCAGCAGTACTATTGGCCAAGCATGAGAAGTGACATAGCTAGATATATTAAACGCTGTCGAGTGTGTCTGCAAACTAAGCCACTTCAACAAGCTCCTGCCGGTCAAATGCTTAGTGTCCAGCCAAGCTGCTCACGTCCCTTTCAGGTTATTAGTGCTGATATTGTTGGCCCCCTTCCTCGTTCGGCTTCTGGTCACTCTTATATTCTCTCCGTATGTGATGTGTTCAGTAAGTTTGCTCTATTCTTTCCTCTCCGTTCTGCTACTGCCCAAAACATTGTTCGATGGTTAGAAAATTTCTTTATCCTAGTTTTTGGAGCAGAGACAATTATAGTAGACAATGGAACACCATTCCGTAGTAAACTATTTAAGGACGTTATGAGTCAGTACGGTATTAAAATTCGTCATACTGCGAACTATCACCCTCAAGCTAATCCTGTTGAGCGTGTCCATCGTGTCTTAAAGACCATCCTTACCAGTTATGTAAAGGACGATCATCGTCAATGGGACAAACTCATTGCGAAAGCAGGTTTTGCAATTCGTTCCGCTAGACATGAGGTTACCGGTCTAACCCCTAACTTTGTTATTTTTGGTCGTGAGGTTCGATTACCTCGTGAGTCCTGTCCGTCTTCCGACGACCCTACCGATTTTGACCCTATTTCCCGATCTGAGTCCATTAGTAAAATGCTTGTAGATGTCCAAAGGAAACTTCAACAGGCTTATGAGCGAACTCGTCACACGTATAACTTAAGGCGACGAGATGAGCGCTTCCAACTAAACCAACAAGTTTGGAAGAAAAATTATTTCCTTTCTGATGCGGCACAACACTTTACGGCGAAGTTAGCCCCTAAATTTTCGGGACCATATGTCATTTCAAAGATCTTATCCCCTTGGACATATGAACTTACCGATCCTAACGGTCGGAATCTTGGTATCTGGCATGCCAAGGATCTCAAAGCTCATCCCCCCGATGATTCTACAGAATCATAAGTTTCTCCCCTGTGTAAATATTACCCAAAAAAAAAAAAATATTAAATTTTTTTTTGTGAGGAAAGGGAGGTGTGTAACGGTTTTATTTTTCCCCACCCTAAATTGTAAATAAATAATTAGTATTCACTTACCCAGTCCTCCACAAGTTGTTTTATTCAATAAAATAAGTCACCACTATTATAAATCTTCAATTTATTACCACTACTTCTATACATGTCAGTATCTTATAAGTATTGTTACCTCTAGTAATGCTTCTTGCAGAGTGCTTCGTTTCACTAAAAATAACAGAATTTAATTAGTGTTTTATCGGTCACTGGTATAGTTTTATTTGAAAACTTAGGTAAAACTTTTATAGAGCAGGTTCATTAAAGGTTTTAGCATATAGTAATGGTTAACTAGTCCTCTAGTTGATTACTAATTAATTTATCACAGCATACCTGATATCCTATCACGACGTACTTGTTGAGTATATCAGTTATCAATATTCCAAAGAGAGCTTACTGATACCCCGCTTGACATTCCATAGAAGCTCCCATAGCCTGTTTACTACTCCACTTGGTATTGTTATTGTATTATTATTATTGTTTCGAGCCCTAAAATTAGTTAAGTTAGTATCGACAAGGCAACGTAAACATTTTGGTTAAGTTGATAGGAGACCCTTTCTCTGTAAAATGACTGTACCTTACTGAGGTTATTTGAAAGAGAAATACTTTATCTGGCCGTTTTGGACATAATTAGGCACAAAATAATAAGAAATATACAGATTTAAAATACTTTATTATTGTTTTGAAATGTCAGTATTTAGGTGTCAAAATGTCAATCATTTGGTTATCAAGTAAAAATCCCTAAAAATCCGACGCCAGAACTTACCGCCTTTTTCGAGACAGAAAAACCATTTTTAGTGGGAAGCAAGTCCTCTTGCAGTGTGCATTTCGAGGCTCCCAAGTGCGTTTTTGCTAGTTTTATTAAGTAACTGAGTATCCTAGCCAGTATAATTTGGTGGCAGAATGTTTTCTGCATCAATCTGCCTATTTTGGGCTATTTAAATGCCGGTATAATAGGTAAAAATCTCAAGTTGCTGATTTACTGTTCAACCAAAAGGCCACACAACATCCTCGGTAAGTTCCCCTCTTTGTATTATCTATTTAAATGAGGCATTATTAGTAAATAAACCATTAAAATTACATTTAAACTCCTACCTTCACGATGATATTCTCTAAGACAAGATTTCTTTACAGGCCTTCTACTGATTTCTATTGATTACTGCTATCGACTGTTATCTTCTATTGATTACTGTTATCGACTGTTATCTTCTATTGATTCCTGTTGTTTCCTGTTATTGCCTGCTGTCTTCTACTGCTTATGAACTATTGCTTACTGTTATTTTCCACTGTTCTCTGCTATTTTCTTCTGTGAGTCCCAGTGTCCGTTTACTGCTCTGGTACTGTTCTTTATGGTGGATGGCATCAACTTCCCATGGGCAACTCCTTCATCTGCTAAACAGTTGGCTCCTATATGCTTTGGATCCCGACCAGCTATTGAGACTATTCGCACCACAGTTCGATAGTCAACCGATGCAGCAGTACAACGTCCCCGAGGCCTGAGATGTCTCATCTGATCTAATATCCTCCAGCCGCCTTGAAGTACTCAGGTTTGATGTGTTTGTGACGTCCTGACATCGTCTTGCAATTATGAAGTTCACGTTAGGGCTTCGACCAACTTTTAAGTCTATTTAATACCGTCACGTTTCACGTTAATCTTGTATATCATTATTGTATTATCACCTCACTACATTTTACAGCACTAGGTACATTTTATTCCAAGAATAACGTGTAAAGCAAAGTAAGTAACCGTATAAACATGTGTTCATGCTACATTGTAAACCAGAGTACGTAGGCCTATTTGCTCCTGAGTAAAATGCATTTTTAGAAAAGGTATATGGAGTAATATTATTGTAACATTGAGTAAGCACAATTGTTTCGTCTTAATGGTCAAAAATCACTGAGCAGTACGATACTTTAAGCTTATTTTAAAACCTAACCTCTTTGCTTTTGCTTTCACTTTCAAAAACAGCTGGCGCCTGGTAGAGCCTACTTTCGAATTCTAAAAGACTCCACAGAGGAGGTCACCTGTAAGGGTGCGTCCACTTTGGGGCTTTAGCTACCATATTGCTTTAATTTTGAGCTTAGCATGCTTTATAAGGTCCAGCCTGTTGTATAATTTAATATTATTATCTAATCATTTAGCGTTTCCTGTACTGGCGAAAAACTTATATATATTATATTAGTGGTGATTAAATTTAGTTATTTTGAAGTCAGTGGTTTTTTTATGGCTTTATTTCCTGTTTTATTGTGACCAATCACTGCCTTGACCTTTAGGGCCCCAAAACAGGTGGCGCTTATTAATTTAGTTTACCCACACCACTCTCCGATTTAAAGGAGCTAGTCGGCACCCTAAAAGGCAGTGGTTTATTAAAGAGGTCACCCAGTTTCGAGTAACTTTTGAAAATCTACCACCTTGGTTCAAGTAAATCAACGTTAATATTTAAAAATAACATCACGCAAATTTTACGTAACAATCCAAAAAAATGCAATGAACCTGTCCAGCTATTAAATTATTGTTAATTGGAAAGACGCCGAAAACAGTCAATATAGCTATGGCCAGTCACGACCTGGTTAGAAAAGAATAACCCCGATCGTAGAAGTTTTCATTTTTTCTAAAAAAAATACTGTAAAAGTTTAGTCAGCAAGTAGTGTTAATTTTCTTAAATTTTTGCTAGTTTTTCTTGAAAATCCCAATTACAATCAGTTTAAAGGTACAATACCTTTCACTTTGTTTTCCTGATGATGAGTGTTTCTACACTCGAAACATGTTGAATTATTATGAATTTTTCTAGGTTCGATTAGTTATTCTAATAAAAAATGGTGGAGAAAGACTTTGTGCTTTTCTTTTTTCTATATCATTTAACTCCACTTTGAGTATATACTTCTTCAAAATATAAATATTACTTAAAATCACGCACGGATAATAAGTACGCTGGAAAAGATCTCAAACAACTAACCAAGAATTTATCAAGTCGGCCCATACCGTAACGATTCCCCGAAAGGAAAACTGGACCGTAAGGCCGTCATCTCTTACTCCACTAACGATCGATAATATTAAAAGGAAATAATGTGGAAGGAAAGAATGACGGGAAAGAATACTCGTGTATGGGCAGCTATTAAATGCCGCCCTGTAACTTCAGAATTGCACCTTATAGTATACATTTTGAATACTCTCGCAAGATGGAGGCAAAGTCACGTGACACTCTGTTAATTTTGGTCTATTAAATTTTTATAAGTTGGCATGAATTCCAGGACTGGACTTGAAAATTATACATGTGATACCTTCTAAAAGAATTGATGCAATAGTCTCATCGGTTCTACCGCTTAAATAATGCCAAATAATAATAATAATAATAATAATAATAATAATTTCTTTTGAAAGTTTTGTTTTATAAATATTATAATTTAAGGTAGGTAGGTAATAATAAACATGAGTTTTTATATGGTTAAAAGATAAAGTGTCAAAATAGATTTAAAAACTATATAATATTATACAGTGACCGGCAAAGAGTTCGCAACATATGGGAAAAATTTTTATTAGCCGAATATTGAAAAATCTTTTTTGGGGGATTGGATGTACATGTCCCATAACCTTAAAATCGATTTTGACATACGTCACGCGACCAATGGTATGGCGGGAAAGTTGAAAAAACCAATATGAAATCATCATAAATTAGATAAGTTGATGAGATATCGAAAAAATTCCAAGAATAAAAAGTGTTTAGAATTCCATTAGAACCTTAAATACAATGTTTGGGATATCTACTTAAAAAAACATAAAATCGAATATTTTTGTAAATATTTTTTTACCGAATTAAAAATTTCCTTATTTTTCCTTTCTTAAAGCTTCATTAAAGTAAAACTGACATCTGGTGACCGCAACTAGAAATATTATTTTGTTTTTCTGACAATTTGGAGCAATAATTCAAAAAATTCGTTTACACTTGGATACCAGCTGTTGCAATAGTCTATTTCTAATAACTTTATCGATATTTTTTATCTCGAAATATTCTATTATGTTAAGAAATCCTTAAATTCATTAATCCAAAGAAAATTTTATTTATAACTGTAGAAGTACTAAAGAAATATTATTATTATTACTTCCTTGCAGTTGGAAAGCTTCTTGTTTCATTACAAAGTTTTAAGTTCTACTACTTCATGCGTATGTATGTAAATTAAAGTAAGTAAATTATCATACTCGAGGAAGGTAAGCGATACATATAGGTATTTATGTGTCCCTTATAGTAAAGAATGAAAACAGGATGTATATTTCTATGCACTGAGAAAACAGATTCGTAAAAGTTACTGCTTCTAATGTGACCATTAAATTTCTTGTAAAGTCACAAAAAATGTGGAACAAATAGGAATATTCACTTTTTTTGTGAAATCACTTTTAAATAGTAACAAAATTTTGCAATAAATACAATACTTGTTTGAAGGTGGTAGACAATTATTATATATGTCGTAGTCTTATAGTAAAATTCGTCTTTTTATGATGAATCTAGTCATTAAGGCCGTAGCCAGAGGGGGATCAAGGGGGATTGATCCCCCCCGAAATAAAAAAAATATATTTATTTTAGACTTTTAATAAGTATTAATGGTCTGCCTTTCCTATATGTCCACCGTGTTATAAACGTAGATGTAAACAAAATCATAAATATTTTCTCTTTCTAAGAACAGGAAACTTGATTTTGTAATTTAGTTCAAAGTAAGAAGGTACTTCAGATATTTTTTTGTTCTTATTGTTTATTTTTCGTTTTCATTCTTATTTTGTTTTTGATCTTATTATTACATAATATAATTTATTATAATAATTATTATACTTTACAATAATTATGACCTAATATAAGAAACATGTTAATTAGTAAAATAAATAGTTTATTGTTTATTTTGTCGACCGACCTTTCAAATTTCGAATTTCTTTTAAATTAAAAGAGTGTTTTTAAGTCTGGCATATTGCCGCAGATTAAGCTTTACGGTTATTTTACCCAAAAAAGAGCGTGGCACCCAAAAAATGTTCGCCTGCGGCGCAGTTCCCTTTCGCGACCCCCCCCCCCCCGCCCTAGAACAAATCCTAAATCCGCCATTGGAACAAACCCCCCCGAAATTATTTTCTGGCTACGGCCTTGCTAGTCATATCATGAAGCGTCGGCATATTGTGTAAAAACATGAAGCTACACAATATGATTAGGCTTTTCAAGAAGAGCCCATCACATTTCGGCGAATTGTGTATACTACAACCTGCCTAACTTTAAACATTGCGGTTTCGTGAAATTTCCACAAAGGCAAGGCATATTGTGTTTAAGTGAACTTTGCGAGCTTGTAATTGAGACATTGCTTTTTATAGAGTATACCAGTTTCAATATAGGGGTAGATATGAGTATCTAGATATTCTAACAAAAAAATTGACTTCAATAAGAAGAATAACGTCAAACATTTGTTTTTATTTATTAACACAGGGACCACTTTTGTGACATCGAGAATAACACTGCAATTTTGCTTTAAAGCATTGACATAGGAGGCGATAACTATAGGAACAAATTCCATCTAAAAGGTATATTGGCAACCGATTTGTTCGTTGTTACCCAGAGCATTTTTTTTTAATTCAATTTTTTTAACTAATATTATTTTATAAAAATAAAATTTAAATTAAATTTAAAAAAATGCTCTGGGTAACAACGAACAAACCAGTTGCCAATATACCTTTTAGACGGAATTTGTCCCTCTAGTTATCGCCTCCTATTGATATCTCGTACTTCACAAAGTGCCGCTCTTTAAATTTAGCCAGGTTATGTTACGACGTTATAATATGCCGAAGTGCTACGGGCTTCTTGAAAAGCCTAGGCAGATTGTGTATGTGTAGCTTTATGATTTTACATAATATCCGACGCTTCATGATGTGACTAGATTCTTCATGAAAAGACGGATTTCACTATAAGACTACGACATATATATTATTTAAAAAATTATCTTTTCGGACTTCCTTTGTGTTTATTTTGTTACTAAATACATCGTTTCGGTTAGTTAGTATCTCTAACCTTTATCAACTGTAAACTAAATTATAATTCCAAGGCTACTGTCTTAAATACTATCCATGTGCAATGAAGCTTGATGACTCCTCCTACGTGCTTATTAGAGTGTGAAGTTTGAGCTGTTGGTTTTGG
This sequence comes from Polydrusus pterygomalis, assembly GCA_963969555.1. NCBI lineage: Eukaryota > Metazoa > Arthropoda > Insecta > Coleoptera > Curculionidae > Polydrusus > Polydrusus pterygomalis. Next base: position 125,923,945 of record OZ018375.1, read on the forward strand.
ACGAGGAGAGGCTTTAGATATTGGGGATATCTTTACTTGGTTTACTAAATAAATATATGGGTATTTTTTTTCATAAAAGCTGTTTCTTTGAATATGACTTTTCGCCAATGCTGTTCCGTGTCCAAAACCTTAACTTCTGACCTCTGTATATTATGTTGGTTTGTCCACTTCGCTATACCTGATTTTAAAGTTTTACCTCTTTGGAGATGTTGCAGATGTCCTTTAACTTGTACGAAAATAGGTCTAAAATATTTCATGACTAAACATAAAATAGGTATTATGTCTGTGACTGAAACCAAACTAACCCCCTTGACCCAAATTAAATTTAAAAATTATAGTGTTTATAGAAGTGATAGAAATGCTAGAGGGGGGGGCGTAGCACTACTGATTAAAAATTCCATTCCGCATACAAAACTTAATAACACAAATTCGCGCATAGAACATGTATCTATTATACTAAAAAATGGAACTGTGATCAGTAGTTGCTATGCTCCCCCCAATTCATACTACAATGACAACGATTTAAATTTAATAATGAACCAAGCAAACAAAACACTCATATTAGGAGATTTAAACGCAACACACACATTAATGAAAGCACACGTAACAAACAGACACGGACGGACAATTATGAACTACATAAATAATTTTGATGTTCAAATTATTTTACCACCTAAACCAACATACTATAATTTAAATTACATACCATCGTACCTAGACATATTTTTGTATAAAAACATACCTGACCTACCTGACGCTATAGTACTTGATGAGCTTTCCTCTGACCATCTACCTGTCATGTTAAATTGGAAAACTGATATTCAAAGAGACACTAAACAAACTGCCTGGATCTATAGCAACGTAAATTGGAACCTCTACAGACGAATATTAAACCAAGATACACAAATAAACAACGAAATAACGTCTATACAACAACTAGAAAACGAAGTGGAAAAACTGACCAACAATATCAAAAAAGCCAGGAGCAAAGTAGCAAGGAAATCAAAAAACTACAAAAATGAAATCAAACTTCCACAGAATATCATCAACCTAATAAAATTTAAAAACGCAATCAGGAAAAGATGGCAGAGGCAAAGAGCTATACAAGACTATTTAGACATGAGACAATTAATGAATGAAATTAAAATTAAAATCCAACAACACAAAAATAAAACCTGGACAAATATTTTAATTAATTTAACAACAACAGACAATTCATTATGGAGATTAATAGCACGGACTAAAAAGACAGAGACAAATATACCTAATTTTACACAATACCCACAGACCAACAAGGAAAAAGCGCAAACTTTAGCCGAATATTATGGACATACGTGTGCTGGAAAACCTAACATTACACAAGAACAAAATGAAATAACAAATTTAGCTAACAAATTCACAAAACACAAATTTCCAATTCCACCATCAATAAAATTAAAACTTTTCACTAATCCAACTGAGGTCAAGGGGGTAATAGGGGAGCTGAAAAACAATAAAGCTCCCGGAGAAGATGAGATCGCCAATACTTTGATTAAAAACCTACCCCGAAAAACCATTGTTCAATTTACTTACATAATCAACGCAATTTTTCTGTTACAGCATTTTCCAAGCGGATGGAAGAAAGCTATCATAAAACCAATTTTAAAACCCGGAAAACCGGCAAATTCACCAGGATCTTACAGACCGATAGCTCTCATAAGTTCGCTTGGAAAAATCGCTGAAAAAATAATTTTCAAAAGAATAAAAACCAGCCGGTTGGACCAAAAAATACCCGAACAACAATTTGGTTTTAGAACTGGCAGGGGTGCTGTGCTGTTGGTGGCGCACATTGCACAACATGCTATTGAAAAATTTAACCAACAGCAGTCAACAGTACTCCTGTCACTCGACATAAAACAAGCCTTTGATAGCGTTTGGTACAACGGGCTGGTTTATAAATTAATTAAAACACACAATTTTCCACTTTATTTAATAACCCTTCTTTATTCTTATATAACAAATCGTACATTAAAAGTCAAAGTAAATGGTGATCTCTCTGATCCGGTAGCACTACATGCAGGCCTACAACAAGGCACTGTATTGGCAGCTCCCCTGTTCAACTTATATACATCTGACATACCGTTCTTCCCAAACTCGAATCTTGCCATTTTTGTGGACGATGTTTTACTGTATGCTAGTTCTTACTATGCAAACGCCGCAAGGCAACTAATTACAAATCATCTACGCATTTTACTGCCCTGGTATAATAAATGGAAACTTGAAATAAACGAAAACAAATGTGAAAGCATAATATTAACCAGAAAATTCACAAACAACACAATAAATCAAAATATTAAAATAAACGAAAAAGAAATTATACCAGGGCAGAAACTAAAATATTTAGGGGTAGTTTACGACAAAACTCTTCGCTTTAAACAACACACAAATTTAATTTCTTCAAAATTCATTATAACAAATCATACATTAAACAAATTATTAAATAAAAATTCACCTCTATCTCCTTACAACAAACTAACAATGTACAATCAAATTATAAAACCGACTTTGACTTATGCAGCACCAGTCTGGTGTAGCATGGCGGAGTGTCACTTTAAGAAAATTCAAAGACTTCAAAATAAAATATTAAGACAAGTACTTAAAGAAAGAAGTTACGCACCAATCCGCCACCTACACCAGGCTACACAAACTCCTTACATCTTCGACTATATTCAAGAAATATCAACTAAGTTTTATATGAAGCAACCTCAACAAACAAACATGACACAAAATTTGACAAGAATAAGACACAATAACAATGTTATACACAAACCAATTTATTCGAAACTACCCTTATATTTCCAATAAAAAGCAGCAAATTGCATAGCATAGACAAAATGCAACGTCCACTGAAATGGCATAGAAACTAAGCTCCGCTCACAGTCAACAGACACACCTACCTACTTTCAAGCCGCAAGGCAACACTCTCCGCGCTACAGTACCTGTTTGAAAGTTAAGCTGGTTTTTTCAAAGTGCTTTTCCAGCAAACAATAATACAAAAATTTTCTCATTACTCTCATTCAAATCAAAACATTTTTAAGTTCTATGAACAAAATTAAATTTCCTCATGGCGGTAAAGAACCACGGAACCGTCCGATCCGAATGCATCAAGTAAATCAAGGAAAATTGATTAAGGGCTAACGTCAACCCCACTGGCGTCACCAGTGCCGTGTCCTAGGTAGTGACAGTTGCACAAAACTGACCTAACCAACGGACGACCAATGCTACATAAACAGTGCTTATATTATATATATTATATTGTATCATGTAAGAATCAATAACCTGATATGTACAATACTATTATAAACAAATAAAGATCTTTTTACTACTACTACTAGGTCTTTTTGTTTCTCCAATGTATAATTCGCCACACTCGCAAGGGATTCGATAAATGCAATTTTTTGTGTTGTCATTACGTGAGAGTTTTACTTTTGTAAGAAAGCTTCAGTGGCGGCCCGTTAGGGCTCTGGGGCGCCGCCCTCCCTGCAATTATTTCAAACAGAATCCAAAAATACTTTACTTAAAAAACCAATAAAGCAATCTATGTAAGCAATCCATTAAAATAATTCAAACAAAACATAGCCCTATTCCAGCGGGTAGATTATACTAAGCGCGGGCATAAACCAAACATAGCCCTATTCCAACGGGCAGGTTATACTCATAGACAAGCGAGTTCCGCTCTCTCAATGTTATACTAAGCGCGGGCGGGCGGGGGCGACCGATTATCCGTCCCGATTCAACGCGGCTTCTCGATGAGTTGCCATGACGACAAAGGCGTGACGTCACTTACACATCGCACAACGAGCGGCCACGGACGAGCTCCAATTTTCCGCGCCCAACAACAGCTGTTCGCGATGCCACGGTAGAATAATCGATATTATGTGCTCTGACGAGACGACCTGTCGATGCCGCTAGGCGCTAATGTTTTGTTTATTTGTTTTGATTTGATTTATTAGTTACGTTATAAAACTTATAAAGTTGGAAAATGTCGTGTAATATGAAGGTCAGTGATTTACAGAAGCTTGTGTTTAGTTCTCTGAGCTTAAGTGAAAAACTTGATTTACCACTACAAATTGATCATAGTACAAGTGCAATCAAAATGTAAAAGTAAGGCACAGTTTACGCGTAAGTTTGACAAAGAAATATATAATAAAAAATCCTGAATAGGTATGCGGTTGTGAGGACAAAAATTATTTTTTTTTGTTTCGTGTGTCTTCTTTTTGACGGGGATGATAATTGGACTATAAATGGGGTGCAGGACTTAAAACATCTTTCAGAGAAAATAAAAAAACATGACAATAGTGCAAAACATCGTCATAATGTGGTACGTTTTGAGATGTTAGGACTAATATTTTAACTTGTTTAAGTAGTGCTTATGCTGATGAAATTAAAATTCACAACGAGAAAGTTAGAAAAAACAGACACGTACTTTTGAAAATAATAGACATTTAAAATTTTTTTGAAGTGAAAACTTCTTTAGGCGCGTTTAGCACTTTTTGTGGGCACTGAATTAAACTGAGCCGTCAGGCGTCAGGTTTGGCTGTGTTACGCTCGAATTCGACTTCGCTGCCGCATCAGTCGACGTGGAAACAGTGTGCGACACTTGTTGCGTCTCAGGTATGTTCTGGCATTTTTTAAATTATATATTTACGTTGGGTGAAGTAAGGTAATTAGTTTTACCGTAATTGCTTATTCCGTGGACCTAATTTATTATGATTTCTGACTTCTGTTGAAGATGTAAAAATTCAAGGGTTGTTCAATTTTAGGAAATATATTTTTTCGTATGCAGTAAAATTATCCCGTATTCCAAGTTTATGTTATTTTTGAAGTGAAAACTTCTTTAGGCGCATTTAGCACTTTTTTGTGGGCACTTAATTAACCTTGTTGACGTTTTCACTTCTGTCGTATGGTCTTAAGCACACACAATTTTTTTTTATTTAAAGCCAGCGCCCCCCTGACTCGCTAGTCACAAGCCGCCACTGGAAAGCTTCTAAGCGTATTTCCGGATTTGAAAGCTGTTTTCATATTATAGTTTTTGGTTATCCTTCTATTCTTTTCAGAAATCCCTTTAACATAAGGTAATGGAAGAAATGCATGTTCCTCTTTCGTTTTTGTGCTAGTTTTGCCTTCGCGATTTTTAGGTTTTGAGATGGCATTAGTTACAAAGATTTCAGGGTAACCATTATTTTTTAAATCTTTTTTAATATTTGAAATTTTAATATCATGATCTTCCGGATTGTTGCAAATGTTAGATACTCTGTTATAAATAGTTTGAATTATGGCCTGTTTTATAAAGTTTGAATGATTCGAACCGTGGATTGGTCCGTTTGAATGGGTTTCCTGTACACTGAAGTATTTATGCTTTTAGCAGTTTGTTTCAAGAGAACATCGCGAAAACGTAGAGTAGTAGATTGTTCTGTTTCCATGGTAAATCTAATGGATAATACAATTAATATGTTCCAAAAGCCAGCTCTTCGTTACTGTCTGTCTAGATAATAAAGGTATCATCAATATATCTAAGCCAAAGTTTAGGTTTAATCTTGGCAGTGACAATTACGTGTAATTCAAACCGTTCCATGTGCAGGTTGGCCACCACCGGGGAAAGATATAAACCTATTAATAGACCGTCATCCTGGGCATGAATCCTATATTTTACTTGAAAGTAGGAACTACGTAGACCATACTCTAATAGTTCCATCACCCAATGTGTGCGTTCTGAAAGGGTTGATTCTGCTTGTAACTTTTGCTTGATGATATCCCCCTATTGAATAGATACTAAAAATCGAAACGTTGTGTTAAGAAACAAAATAAGAACAATGGAAGTTCGACAAGTTATTTTTTTTTGGAAATACTATACTATTACTTATAATTTATTAAAACACATCATTAAAGTACATATGTATTGTAAAAGAACATGACGTTAAACTGCTTTATAATTCTTGCCATTTTAATATTTTTACGTAATTCTTGTAAGATCACATGAAAATATTACTAAAATTTATGAATTTTACAATGTAATATTTCTTCTAAAGTTTTGTATATTTTGGCATTATTGCATTGGAAACTTAGCAATCTTTACTGCGTAGCCCTAAATTTGTAAACGGTATGGTAAATAATATATATTTATAGCTTTTTAATTTCAAAAGTTTTTATTATTATCGTAAAAACACAGTTTAAATAACACAAAAATGAAATAATTTTAGCAGGATCCCAGTGTTGTAAAAAAACAACTTGTTATTGATTAAATAAAAAATGAATTTCCCAAATATTACAATATTTTGTATCCACATTTCTGCCAAAAAAATACAAGCTTATTTAATATTTTCTTTTTGTGTGAAAGGCTGTAAAAGTAGCACTAATTAATCTAATGATATTGTTTTTCAAAATGTTAAAAGTATTACCAGTTTTTATTATGCAGGGTTCAAAATCAATTTCACTTTCTACAGGTCGTTTCTGGAATAAAATAGATTGTCTGTAAAGCGTTAAAAGTTTGGTCGAATCAATCCCAAACTATGTACTAAATTCCTATTTAAAATAATTACGAGACATTCCCTTCTTATCTTTCTTCAGAAACAAATTTTTTTGCCACAAAAAACGCTCCAATCGCTATTTTCAACACCAAAATGATAAACAAACCATGGTCGTAGTGAAGAAAAGCATTTACTTATTAAGTAAATGATTTTACTTACATTTCTTCTGAAAGTAGTACAAACCTGATCTGATGTACAGTTACAGCCATTAAACCTTGGGCAGAACCTTTTTAGCTTTGTAACATTTACACATACACCTCATTTTACTATAAGTATACCTGTAATACCTGTTGAACAAAGTATCTATTAAAAATGTCATTATAGAATAAATGTCACAGTTTTAATTTATGAAAAATGCCAAATTTAACGACCCAGCAGAAGGTTTTAATAATAATTATTCCTTATATTGAGCAGGAAGGTTGGTCTGAAAGGGGAGTTTCAGAAAGGCTCAACATCCCAAAAAATACGGTTTATTTTTTCAAAACAAAGTGGCAAGAAACGCATTCCTTGGAAAGAAGACCTGGAAGTGGTGGTCCTAAACAATCCAATGAAGAACAGGATAACAATTTGGTTAACATATTAAGGGACCAACCTTTTAAATCCATTGTAAAGGCTAAAATAAAAATAAACTTCCCGGGATCGGTGAGAACAGCTCGACGAAGGGTTAGAGAAATCTCTGAATTACGCTTTCATCCAGCAGCTAAAAAGCCATTTTTAACTACCGAAAATAAGGAACAACGGGTCGGTTTTTCGTTACAGTATTACTTGGAACCTCTAGTTTTCTGGGAAAATGTAATATTTACAGACGAGAAAGTGTTTTAGTCTTGCTACAACGGAAGACTAAGAGTATTTAGGCCTCCAAGAACTCGATTCGATGAAAGATTTACCCAAAAGGATCGAAATAGTGGTCGATTTTCTGTAAACGTCTGGGCATGGATGAGTGCTCAAGGATTTGGCGTGTGTCACTTTATTGAAGGGTGATTTAATACAGAGGTATACATGAATATTTTACAAAATACCATGTTACCTTCTGTATTAGAACGATTTCCAGGAAGGGATTTTATTTATCAGCAAGATAATTGTCCCATTCACACGGCCCGACAAGTAAGGGAATGGATGGATCCAGGAACAAATTATCATTTTACCATGGCCCTCACGCAGTCCGGATTTAAATGTAATGGAAAATGTTTGGGGTGTTTTAGTCAAAAAAATAAATGGTGAGAATAATTTTAGGCCACAAAATTTGAACGAATTAAAAAATAAAATTGCACAAGCTTGGAATGAATTAAATCGGGACATCGCAAGGGCTTTGGTAACTTCAATGCCTAGAAGGATAAACTCTGTCTTGGACAAAGGGGCAGCCGCGCTAAAATATTAAAATTTGATTAATTATAATAATATGATGTATTGTAAATAGGTACCGATTGAATTTGTTATAGTTCTATAGTTTGTTAATTTTTCGAAATAATAAAAAAAAGTTCTGATACCTCTTGGTAATTACCAATGATTAAATGTAAATTAAGGTAAAAGAGCAATTTACCAAAAATTAGTAAAAAGTCAAAATCTGACAGATTTGCTGCCCAAGATTTAATGGCCGTAACTGTACCTATTAAAGTCTACTTTAAGCTTTAAATCAATAAATCTACAAAACTACCGAACTAAAGTTTACATACATCATTATAAAGGGATTTGAATTACCTTTATAATAAGGCATCACTCGAACCCCCTTTCCATTTAAAACTTTAGGGGGTGGGCCCCCCCCCTCCACCTAGGGCACGTGTTGACGTGATTTTTTGCCAATTTTGTGTCTCCCTCGAAAACAACATCGACGGGTCTGAGCGTTTTTCCAAAAAATAACTGAGCTGCCAGTAAATGCCTCTGTATCGTTTTCGATGCGCCACCCTGTATGCATTTTCTTTTGCTTGTTTTGGTTTACGATCTTGCTTGTTTTGTTTTGTTTTAGATAAACTTATTCTTAAAATGTTAAACAATTAAAATTGCAGCACTTAGTGCAGTTTTTAAAAATCTTTCCTGGTAAATGTTTTATGTATTGCAGGTTATTATAATAAAATTAAATATAATACTGGTAACACGATATCAAATGTCGTGCTCTACCAGCTCCAGAATATGTCTGTCTTTCTTCTTCGTATGCCAAAAGCATAAAAATAACTACTCTGATCAACACAGCACTGCAGTGCGCATGCGAATCGTCAACAGATCAGCAAATCGAATTATAACGGCAGAAAATGGCGTGGTTAATCCCACCTTTACCAAAAATATAGATTCATCATCATTATTAAAAAATATATCTATTTCATTACAGATCATAAAGAACGCTCACAGAACTTTTCTATGTACTACTTTGCGTTTATAAACACCTTAGGGTATAAAATTTATTAAAATATTGAAAGATGTCAAGAATTTTATTACAATAAAATTAAAAGCGGTATATTTGAAAAATTATAATTTACTTTATTTCATTTTGTCCGGTAAATCAACTTACCATGTACTCATTTGCGGCCGGTAAGTGGAACATTACAGTATCAGGTACTATAAAGTATTGCCTAGCAACCATCTTTTGTTTTTAGAAATAATGACTTTTTATTTTGGATTTTTGACAAGTTGTCACTTAAAATTATAGGAAACAAAATGTTCAAGTACACATATTGAGCATTAATTATTTAATTCATCATATACATTAAACTAAATTAAACTTGGAATATAATATATAAGCTTTTGAAACTTATAATCAGTAACTGTCACAATTCAAAACAAAATAAAGGCAATCATGGCCGACTATAAAAATGCGTTCCACGCCCCAACTAGTATTTATTGGAAAATCGCTATTTTGGCACCATGTCTTACTATAAATAATTTACTTTTTTCTACCAACTTTAGTAAATGAAAAATATTACGCAACTACAGAATAGGCTCTCTTTTACAATTTTTTAAATAGTTTGCTTAACTAAAGTTAGTAATTTTTATTTTGTTTTGAATATATATCTATCGATACCAAATAACTTTGTGTAGATGCTTTAACTTGTAAAAGTATTTTTTCTACCAACTTTAGTAAATGAACATTAATACGCAACTACAGAATAGACTCTCTTTTACAATTTTTTAAATATTTTGCGTAACTGAAGTTAGTAATTTTTATTTTATTTAAACTATATCCAGTGATACCAATTAATATTGCCAATAATATTTTAAAATTTGTAATAAACATTTTTATTAAATCTTTTTAAAAAGGATTATAATGACAAAATGAAATAAAATATTATACGATACACGTCCGTTAGGTGTTATTACAGCACTCGTTTATATTCCAGGCTCGGCTCCTACGTCGCCTCGTCCGTAAACCAACTCGTACTGTAATAAGTCACCTACCGGCCTTGTAACGTAAAATACTATTTTAGTCTTATACTTCATTTCTATGTGGACAAAAACAGCTACAAATCTTGACGCTATTTTAATTTTTATGATTGGTGTAAATTTAATTTCACGGTACCTCACTAGAAACCAAAGATGAAAATGTTCAAAGTTTTAACTGCTCACTAAACAGGTCTTGATTCTTATTTTAACCAACTATAATTGTAACACTTTACTGGAAAACTTTCTTAATTGTCACCGGCTTTAAAGTTCTTGGGTTTTATCGATTTACCAATGTTCTTTGAGGGGTTTTGTACGCTTCCTTGAGCTTAAAAGTTGAAACGAAAAAAACCTGATAAACACTTAATTAAAAAATATTTTCATTAAAGTTTTGGGTCCTTTACCCAAAAGCATAAGCACTTTTATTTTACAGAAATATGATAGGACGTCAATAGAAGTACTAATTCAGTATTAGGTACTGTTGTGGCTCAATTCTTCAAATAAATAACTGTGCACTTCACTATTAAGCTTATGATAATAACTAAATATACATAGTAAAAAAGTTAATTGAGTAACAGGAAGAGATGTCTGATTTAAATTATTTGATTATATTTTTTGATTTAAATTTTAATCAATTTGTAAATCAGTCTGATTTATAGGTATTTATTTACACAAAATAATCATATTGGATTTCTTTAAATCGATTACTGATCAATTGTATAAAATATGCCAATCTTTTAAATCATGTTTAATTTGAGGGATATTAAAACGCCTTGGAAACTGCTGACGTATAAGTAACAAGGAACATTTTAATCAATCGGGAGCATAGACAATTTACCTATAGATACGTACAGTGTACAGCTTATCTCCTGTGCAAACAAAAGTTACGTTTTATGGGTGGAAAAATACGTCCGAGCGCATGACTCGCCGGTCAGCTGCCTTCCCTCTGGGCACCATCGAGCATGCGCACATACCTCGTGTGAAAATACACTCCAGAACCGGCTCGGCCGCCATTTTTGTTGTTGTGTTTTAAGGTTTCTCTGTGGATTCCTTGTAGTTTTCTTAGCTATTGTGGATTGTGGGTGTTTAATATTTACGGATTTCGAGTTTTTGTGTAGTTTAGTGAATTGTGATTGTGCTTTTAGTGACTCGGATTAGAATATAAACAATGACTAGTAGCAGCCGTTGTATAACTTTATTATGCCCAAATAGGGGTTAAATACCTGGTATTTCGTATTTTCGGTAAGTATGGAGTGTTGATGAATCTTGATATATAACTTTATTTTATTATGATCAATTTAAACACATCAAACTAGGCCTAGGCTACACAAACAAGGTATGAAAATAAAGAAAAAGCCACACCAAGACAGATTATCCCGATGCAAATTTTGGTATATTTTATTTGCAGCCCTGCAAACTAATTAGGTACGCAATTTTGCGTGCAATATATTGCTTCAAAAAGTTTAAAAGATACTTTTCTCAACACTTAGTTATATTATATAAAAGAAAAAAGTAGTAAATACCTATAGGTACCTAGGTATAGGTTTATATTAATATAAGGGTGAAAGTATTCTACGGGTCAAGTTCTCGGGCCAAAACTTTTTCAAATTCTTGAACAAGAAGTTGTGCTTGAAGATGTTTTACACGTACCCAAGTTTTTACCAAATTGTAAAAATCAATACAAGTTATATACCAACTATTTGACTTGAAGTTAGGTACGCAATAACACCGTAGATTGGTTATTTTGCTGGTTTTGTTTATTTTTATATTCGATTTTATAAGACTGGTTTAATTCACTTGTTCTTGTTCTCTTCCTTTTCGAACTAAAAACACGACGACGAATCATTTTTAAACAAATTTTAAAAACAAAACCTTAAATACAGTTTTCTATCCTTAAAATATGATAGGTTTGCTACTACTAAGAATGCCAGATATCACTACCTTTGTTCCTAACTTGATCAAAAATTGAGAAGAAATTACAATTTTTTTGGCAAGAATTTAAATTTTAAAGCCCGGACCTGTCTATTTTGCCATTTGTCAAACGATAATGTTGCAGTGCGCACGTCTAATAGTGCCTAGCTTTGTTTACATGCACGAGGACATAAATCTGCCACTTTCGTGATTATTGTTTGCTTACCTGCGCATCAACAGGTAGCAGTTAGTAATTGGCTTTGAACGTTACTATGGAGAACTATAGGGTAGGAGGCCGATCGACAATGGCAGCATTTCAAATTCTGTCCCGGTATTTTGGTTAGTTCGCTAGTTGGCCGATAGATGGCTCTCGCGTCCGAAGTGGGCTGATGTTGTCTTCTTCTTCTTCGTTTTTAATATGGAAAACTAGATCCTCCATAGTTTTTAACTTTTACTTAAACCTTTTATTTTTCTGTGCTTTTATTTTTGACAATTGACATTTTATTTTTCGAAATAACAAATAACGTTTGAAGGCAAGACAAGACAAATAACGTTGTATTGTAATAAATTTCCATATTTATAATGAATAATGGTACAATTTATAAAAGTAGAGTTTGCTTTGTGTCGGGGTGTAAGACAGGATCTTCTTCAGAGATGAAAAGCAGCCAAATAAGTCTCTTTCTGGCTCCAAAGGTAAAACCCTCTAGCTAGAATGTTCCTGTATTTTAAAAACGAAGCATCGTTGGAACTTTATACAGGCCGAGTTTACTAATAAGTATATCAAAGTAAGTGTAAACTCATATAAAAGTCCTTATTTGTTCCTTAAAGAACTAATTTAAATAAAAATAGTTATCGCGTCCATAAGAAACCATTTATTTGATAGCCCACTTCGAACACGAGCGCCATCTTATGGAAACTCGTAAAGCTGAATTACCGATGCTAATTTGGGACCGATTCCAATGCATTGCGATCGACCTCCTACCTCAAGTCCTCCATAAACGTTACTTATCGTTCGCAGGATGCCTGTTCGTTTTGTTCTCTTTTTAGCGTTCATCAAAACTGACACCCTAATCAGACGTTTTGGACAGAAGCTATTATGTGTGCAATATAAATAATAAGAACTGTAAGTTATCAAACCAGTGGATCTAATGTCTCTGACGTCAGCGTTGTCAGCTGTCACGGTTTCTAATCTTGTTTCCATCGAAATTTGGTATTTTTTTATAATTTTTACAGGCTCTGAGTTAATTCCATTAACATTTATTAAACGTTTTAAAACAAAAGCAAGGTAATCAAATTTGTATTATTTTTAGGAGTTTAAGTAGCTTATTTATGACAAATTTTAATTTGGGTCCTGGGATTAAGTTTTTATTATTACATACCCTAATTGTGTTATATTTACTTTGTAATTTTTTTTTTAAAGCGAATGTAAATTTAATGGTTTTAAACTTTTTATTCACAAACAAGACCAAAAGAATATAAATGACCTCCATTGTTTTCGGACCTTTAAATCAGTATTGCCTTGAGCGTTGAGAAGGATTGAAAGAAAATATATTTAACATTCTTATAATACCTTTACTAATCATTTTCCTAATTCACTTATACACGGTATGCTGACTAGTCTGTGGAAACTTGAATACAGCTGAGCATTGCGTCACACATGGGTGACGATTCTAACCTCACCTATTATTCCATGGTAAAAAGCATGCAAATTTAGTTTTATTCGTTTTGTAGCTATTGTTGTTTTTATTTTTAGTTCGAGTAGTTATATAGCGTACTGAACATTACCTTACAGCATGATTGCAGCTCTCGACTTCGTCTTGAGCTGCAAACTTCATGAATCATGCAACAAATATATACTTTTTGCATTTGTTACACAAATAACTAATTTATTTTAGTATTTATTTTTTATAAAAAGCAAAAATAAGTATTTCTCTATTTATTATACAAGGAAAAAAGTAATACAGTTTTTGCGAGATGTAAGCTTTGTGGTGCACGTCTAATTAAAATACCATATCGCCGCCCTAAGATGCAAATGGCCTAACTCCACTTTTTGTCAAAATTGACATTTTGTATTGGTTGTGTTCGCGAAAATTAACCACACCGACTGGAAAACGCCTTACGACCAGAACATCAACCTTCGCGCCAAAAACAGTAAGTTGAAACTGGCCTATCTCCGGTCCATTCTATGAAATTGGCCTAACTCCCAATAATTGTGTGCAATTAATGTGTAATAATACTGATAATAGACTGTCGCTTGTTTCTTGAGTAACTAGGTTTTAGTGTCTCCTGAACAATTTGCCTTTTGCGAGTTAGGTCATTTGCATCTTAGGGCGACGATATTGGGAGCCCTTTTGGTATTGTTACTTTTATGGGAATTTTATATGTGGATATACGGGGTGTTCCTTAATGACGTGCTAATATTTTAGGGAGTGATTTCTCAATTCATTTTATGAAGAAAAGTTCATATAAACATATGTCGTAAACGGTTTAAATTTTTTTCTACAGGGTGTTGAATTTTTTCTTTTTTAATGAGTCTTTGTAATATCTCCGAAAGTATTTTAGATAATAGTTTTAATTTTGGCATGTCCAATAGAACATAAAACCACATGTTTTAATTACAAAAGTTATTTTTTGTCCCACCAGTGGCGTCCCTGCAAACATGTCCTCTGATATTTTTTAGAAAAAAAGTGGTACGCCACTGACATTTTTCCATGTGGATATTATTTCTGATTAGCCTGATCAATTCTATATAAAAATGGTCTCTTGCGTTTTTCGCCTCAGGCACACTGTTCTTAATTAAAATAATTAAATTTAATTAGCTTCATTTTGCAGTATTGACGAATAATTTTTGATCATATAAATTTAATCTAGTTATCCTGGAACGGTGACGTTATTAAAAACATAATTAACGCCTTAACGGCAGTCTTATCTGCATTTCCTCCAAGAAGAACTACCTGTGTTACTTGAAGATGTACCAGATGCGCTAAGGAATCAAATGTGCTACATCATGCATGATGGAGCTCCTGCTCATTTCAGTGTAATTTGTGTAATCGTTCGCGACCATTTCGATGCAGTTTATCCGAATCGTTGGATAGGTCGCGGAGGAGCTCAACAATGGCCAGCAACCAGTAAGATCCCCTGATCTCAATAGTTTGGATTTTTTCTTGTGGATCATCTTAAAACTCTAGTGTATGAAACTCCCATTAACACTTTAGAAAATTTAAGGGAGCGAATAATTGCCTTCTGTGAAACAATACGAAATTCGCCTGGAATAGGGCGAAAGCAAGCCTATTAAGTGAAAGTGGTCATTTCCAACAATTTTTATAAAACAAAATTGTGCATTATCATTGTTAATAATAATAAATAGTAGAGCTAATTTAATTTAATTATTTTAATTAAGAACGGTGTGCCTAAGGAGAAAAACTCAAGAGACCATTTTTATGTAGAATTGACCAGGCTAATCAGAAATAATATCCACATGGAAAAATGTCAGTCGTGTACCACTTTTTTTCTAAAAAATATCAGAGGACATGTTTGCAGGGACGCCACTGGTATGACAAAAAAAAAGCCGTTTAGGACATATTATGTTTATATGAACTTTTTTTCATAAAATGACTTTAGGAATCACACCCTAAAATATTAGCTTAAAAAATGTGTTTGAATAATACAAGATGTAGGTGGCGCCACGGTGCAAAAAAATTTTTCGATGACAGGAACTTTTAAATGTTGTCGTTCTTAAAGATAAATAATTTTTGATCAAATTATGTTCCATAAAATTTTGATAAATCCAACATGAAAGGAGATATTTGCGGTTAAGTTTTTTTTTTAAATAATTTTAACGAGTACCTATTTTAATTATAAATATTTTTAATATCCTTTCACAGATTTAAATTTAATTTTAATATGATAATTTTAGTGATAAAACGCTCGTGTAGCGCTAAATTATTACGTCCAGTGACGTCTCAGGGGGCGCCTTAACAAATAATATTGGCAAAAAATAAGACGCCACTGAGTTTTGGGTAATTTTTATATTTTTTTCGGATTAAGAAACTAAAATATCCTTTTCTTGTCTGTTAAATTGTTTTCATATCTTGCTTCGTTTTCGAGAAATAAAAATGAAAACAATTTTATTGCATATCTTTGGAAAACAAAAATCATTAAATAAATAATACGTTGTATTTTTTGCCGTTTAAAAGCATTAAAACATTAAAGCATTATAAAATGATGTTTTAAATTTTATGAAAGAACTGATGAGAAATTATACAAAATTATTAATGAAAATTAGAACAATACCAAAAACTATTTAATGGGGTCGAATGAGGTTTCAAAATTATTGCCGTTTTCACATTCACACATAGCAAATCGATATAATAATTCGGATCTGCAAACTCTCAATAGTGTATTTAGATTAATACCAAAAAATACAACGTAATAATTATTTAATGATTTTTGTTTTCCAGGAATAAAATTGTTTTTATTTTTATTTCTCGAAAATCAAGCAAGACAAGAAAACAATTTAACAGATAAGAAAAGGATATTTTTAGTTGCTTAATACGAAAAAAATATGAAAATTACCAAAAACTCAGTGGCGTCTTATTTTTCGCCAATATTATTTGTTAAGGCGCCCCCTGAGACGTCACTGGACGGAATAATTTAGCGCTACACGATCGTTTTATTACTAAAATTATTATTACCAAAATTAAATTAAAATCTGCTAAAGGGTATTAAAAATATTTATAATTAAAATACTGGTTAACATCATTTAAAAAAAAACTTAACCCCAAATATCTCTTTTCATGTTGGATTTATCAAATTTTTTTATGGGGCATAATTTGATCAAAAATTAATTATCTTTAAGAACGACAACATTTGAAAGTTCCTGTCGTCGAACAATTTCTTTGCACCGTGGCGCCACCTACATCTTGTATTATTCAAACACATTTTTTACACAGCTGTGAAGCCAATCATAGAGGCTAAAAAACTGGCGTTTACAGAATTTACATGTCGCTTTTAGTTTTCGAAATAATTGGCCTGGGAGTTTTTATTGAAACACCCTGTATATATAGGGTATTCCGTAACTAAGTAAATGGTTTAACAAGGCACTTCATTGATTTGATAATAGATGAGTTAACCACAATTGCTAACAGGGTGACCACCTCTCCGGTTTTCACCCGGAGTCTCCGGTTTTTTATACTTGACCTCCGGGCTACGTTTTTTTTAGTAGCATCTCCGGTTTTTAACAGCATGCTGCCGCAGCAATAAAAAGTACTCTTTTAAATTTTAGCAAGTTTAATGCTTTCATTTACCTTACCTACCGTTGGTTAGAAATTTGTTTTCTTTTTATATTCTCTTGTATTTAAGTAGGTAACTTACTTAACGTGATTTTAGAATTTATTTTATGTTTGTGTTAACTTTTGACTAAGAGTTTGTTTGTTGTTATTTTTTTAATTTGGACCTAAAAACTTATTTTGGAATTTATCTAGATGTGGCAATTATTATTAATCAAAATGTTTAAAAACAATTATCCTTACCTGGTTAAAGAACTACATGGGCCTTTTCACTAAATTTTGATTTTGGTAGTAGTGTGTAAAGGAACAAAAAATAAAATTTTCTGTGTTTTTACTTTTCTATACTTTTAAGCCATAACTGAGAAAATAAATAAATAAAAAAACTCCTTGAATAAAAACACGGACTTAAACATACCTACGTCATCGCGCCGGAAGATTGAGGCACAGAGGAATGATAGGAATAGCCGAGTCGCTGGCTTAAAATATCAAGAATTCACAAAATCAGCAGCTTGACAGTGTTGCCGATACTCTCAGAAATCATTTATTATAGTTTATAGTACCAGTGTAATGGTAATTGACTAGCAATTATTAGTAATTATAATATACCAGTTTTCCATTCAATAGCTGCGGAATGAATTATTTTACCAGTATTATGTTTATATTTATTTAAAGTATCCAAATAAAGTTCTAAGAAGAAAGTATATTATTAAGATTGTAAAACTTTCTACATATGGCAACAGTGGCTTAATTTGCCGATGACAGTTCGACAGATCAGCATTTACGCGTGTGCGAAGTTAAACGCATGCGCTCTAGCAAGCTTTAAACATATCTACGTCATGACTCGCGCCTGTTTTGAGATTTTCAAATTGGTTGAATTTTACCCGGTTTTTACTGTGCTGAAATAAATTAATGTTATGACCTAGCAATAATTTTATTAATGAAAAACACTTATTATAGCACCGACTAAACAATTCAAATGCCAAATGTATCAAATTTAAGAATAGTGAAAAGGCCCAATTGGTTTTTAAGGCAGTTCCTGAAGTATAAATAAAAATAATTTTTTTATTTCAGCTTTTAGTGTGTACCTTCTTATAATTATTAAAGTTGTTGACCGTTACTCATAGAATCTCTAGGTTTTGATAGCCCAAAAAAGGGCGTGGCACCCAAAAAATTTTGCCTGAAAAAAAAATTTAATATCTCCGGTTTTCAACTGGGTACAAGGTGGTCACCCTGATTGCTAATCTGGGGACTTTAACGATGAAACCAGATCAGCTGTTAATGTCAAATGTTGTTGTCTTCTGTCGAAACGCTTTGTTTTAAAAAAAAGTTACCTCTATCTAAATTTTGACACATTGTGCTTTATGTAAGGTGTATGTAACTTTTTAAGAACCCGTTTTATACAGGGTGATTCACGGTGGATGGAACGTTAGACGTTTCTGACGAACCAGTAAAGGAATCGTTCTGAAAATTTGGTAGCGTACATAAACGGACATGATCTACCAACATTAAATATTTTTAACAATACAGTGTTGCCGCTTTCACACAAAAATAATAGTTACTTCGATTTTTTAAATGCAACACCATATATTTTATTTTATTTTCGAATCCCCCATTACTTTCCTTACAATTTTTATTAACTCTACTCTATACTTATCTCTTACCGTTTCTAAGATATAAATTAATTTCCGTTTTTTTTGGTACCGAAAACGTCACTTTTAAAAATGCTGATAATTTTGACCTCTAAAACAGTGAAATCCTGAAATTTGGTAAATAGTTAACTAATACCATAGGGCTCTTTGCCATAGTCCCAAATCTTAGTTGCAATATACAGGGTGGTTGAAAAGTACACTTATTCTGGTAACTTGAAAAAGTAACCATAAGTCCTTTTTTTCAAATGTAACACCCTGTATATTATTACGGATTTGAAAAGCTGTTAAAATTTCACTTCATTCTTGTATATCATACCTGTACCTTACTAACTAGTTTAACCATTTTTTTGACGTATTAAGCATGATTTGTAAAATTTTCTATACAATTCAATTTTTATTCGGTTATTAGTAAGTTAGCCATGACAAAAACTAATGTTTAAGTATGTTACTATGGTTATCGTTTTGACATTTTAGTAAGTTTAGATACAAGATAGAAATACAGTTTAAAGTCATGGAAGAAAACTATACAAATGCAGTTTTTATGAATTTATTTACTTTATTTGGACAATGTGATAGAATTATCGCCAGGACATGTATAAAGTTTAACAAAATGTACTCTAATTTACCGCCAATGAATCTTAGCAAAGTCATAAGGATCCAGAACAATTTTATTAAATGTTAACTAGGTAGTCAAATAATAAAAGACTACTAAAATTATAACTAATAAAATGCTATTTTAACAGATGTTTAAAACGCTGGCCGTTTACATCCAAACACTTTAATATGCGGGTGTTGACTGCATGGATTTCAAGAAAAATGTAATTTTAATGTTTTTTGCATGTTAATGCAAACACAAATTGTCCAAATAAAATAAATAAATTCATAAGAACTGCATTTGTTTTTGTATAGTTTTCTTCCATGAGTTTAAAGTGTATTTCTATTTTGTATCTAAACTTAATGGAATGTCAAAACGATAACCATAGTAACATACGTAAACGTCAGTTTTTGTCATGGCTAACTTACTAATAACCGAATAAAAATTGAATTGTATAGAAAATTTAACAAATTATGCTTAATACGTCAAAAAAATGGTTAAACCAGGTAGTTAGGTACAGGTATGATATACAAGAATGAAGTAAAATTTTAGCAGCTTTTCAAATCCGTAATAATATACAGGGTGTTATATTTGAAAAAAAGGACTTATGGTCACTTTTTCAAGTTACCAGAATAAGTGTATTTTTCAACCACCCTGTATATTGCAACTAAGCTTTAAGACTAGGGCAAAGAGCCCTATGGTATTAGTTAACTATTTATTAAATTTCAGGGTTTCAGTGTTTTAGAGTTCAAAATTATCAGCATTTTTAAAAGTGACGTTTTCGGACAAAAAAAACAGAAATTAATTTATATCTTAGAAACGGTAAGAGATAAGTATAGAGTAGAGTTAATAAAAATTGTAAGGAAAGTAATGGGGGATTCGAAAATAAAATAAAATATATGGTGTTGCATTTAAAAAATCGAAGTTACTATTATTTTTGTGTGGAAGCGGCAACACTGTATTGTTAAAAATATTTTAGGTTGGTAGAGCATGTCCGTGTATGTAAGCGACCAAATTTTCAGAACGATTCCTTTACTGGTTCGTCAGAAACGTCTAACGTTCCATCCACCGTGAATCACCCTGTATTATTGAGGATTTTAATATGAATTGTTATATTAAATATAATATTTACATAATTTGATTTTATTTTACTTTATATTGTTCAATATTAATAAAACATGGACAGTGATTTATTGGATTTTAAGAACACTGCAGATTTTTGCCGATTCTGCACAGAAAGCTATTTTGGCCTTGCTTCACACGAAATCTTAAGCCGGGCTCAAACGACTGGTGTACTTGGCAAATACACAATTATCTGCGTACTTGGCAAGTAGATGAGCTTTGAGAATTGCGATGGCAAGCAGGGAGCTCACACGACGTGTACAATTTACAAGTACGCGAGCGCGAATATTTGCCTAAAACCTTGGCAAACAATAAATCAGTGGTGTGGCAGTCAATATGGAGAGCGGTCGTCTGAAAATATCATTGCTGCTGTATTCTTTTCCACGCATCATTAACTGCATTACGATTTTTATGGTCTTTATGTTTAGCCATCTAAATGACCGGCTCATTTTTATACAAATCAAGAAACTCCAACACAATGTCATTTGTCCACTCTATTTCAATTAAAAAAAAAACACAAACAAAACGTCTGTACGCTTCTGCTAGGTCTTCAAAACTAAATGAATAGTCGCAATAAATGCCAATTATTTGTGCATTTCGTCAGAGCGCCTCTACAAGTATAGACAAGTATGTACGTAGCAAGTGTACAAATAATCGTGGTCCCTTTGACTCGGGCCATTTTTACCGACCACAAATGGAAAACCAACAAGTGGCAAATAATTGTACAAGTAACCCACTCACACGGCATGGCAAGTATACGCAAGTAACGATTATTCGCCAAGTACACGAGTCGTTTGAGCCCGGCTTAAAGGCGGCTACTCACTACGCGGGACTTGCCAAGTACTCGACTTGGAATATACTTGGATGCACTTGTCCGAGTCCAAGTAAATTGTACATACTACGTGCCTACTTAAAAGTTTCAGTTTTATTTCGGGAAGTGCAAGTATAAAGACGAGTACTTGAAAATGTACGAGAACCTGCCGTTTTTTGAAAAGCAAACCAGTGAGAGATATACACATCATTCAAACCAGCACCACTTTTTTCACTGCTGTTTAGTTTGCTTTTACAGTTACGGAAGGTGGCCATAAGAGAGTCCCTTTTCTTTTTCAAATCCTCGATGCTACATTCCAAACTCGGTTTGAATTCGTTTTCAGGCATCGTATACATCATTACTACTTTTATGCTGCTTATGTGATGGGTCCCAAATGATAGGTTCCATCTGATAAATATCAAGGAACTTCAATATAACTTCATTTTTCCACGCCATTTCAAGATTTAGATACACAAATCGGCCGCTAACAAACACAGAAACTTGTAGCTACTCGTCAAGTAAAGCCCGCGTAGTGTAGCGCAGACAAAACAAACTCGGAAATAATCGACTCGCTGCCTTTTACTTGGACCCGTTTTCCGACAACCGATGGGAAGTGTAAGTTCTTGTCCAAGTCAGTGCGAGTCGCCGTACATACTACTCGCTACTTGCCAAGTACTTCGCAAGTACTTGTCAAGTCCCGCGTAGTGAGTACTGGCTTTAGATAGTATACGCGTAAATTTTTTTTTCGCGTTAAACAAAATACTTTACGCTTTAGTGCATAAAGTGAAATGTTTGTATTTTGATTTATATTGTATTTTTTTCCCGTAGTAAAAAAAAGTGTATGCAATTCGTGCGTTAAGTGCATTTTTTTACTCATGATATGTTGGCTAGGCTTTTTACGTTTTATACGCAACAGCTGATAGGCATACCTCATAGATTCTATAGTTTAGGCTTCACGTTTCATGTAATGATTTACCAATTAAACAATAGATTATACGTCACTTGAAAAACTTGTGACGTTTAGTCTATTGTTTAAATGTCATAAATGTCAAGGTAATTACCTTTCCAGCCGGTTGGGGTTTTCGGCCGACCGGGCGTTTGGGTCCCACCGGGCTTTTTTGCTCTTAGTTAATAATTTCTTCGGGCCGCGTCAATGTCTTAGTTGCCGGGCCGAGTCTGGTCGGGACGTAAAATTCCGGCCCGTGCAGGGCTCTAGTCCCTATACCTAACTAGAATACTTTTAAACGTATTTACGGTTTTTTGCAAAATCCTCCAAATGGCAAGGCCATGATAAAAAAGTAATAATTGCAATTTGTTTATTATGGCCTTCTTGCAAAAAATCAATAAGACCGTATCAACTGTATCGTAATATCAAACTAGTTTTACCCCCCCCCCCCCATTTTCCGTAGTTTTATTAATACAAAAAAAATCGAAAATTTTAGGAGATTCTATATTATGTGAGTTTTTAGCAAAATTAGACATTCAAAACTACTTCCGGTTCGGTTTAATTGGAAACGGTATTAAAGTTTTAAACATTCGTTGTCACCCGGTATATTATGCACCTTTTGCATTTCTAATAGTTCTTTAATCTACTGAGGATGAATGTTTATACATTCGAAACATGTAGAGAATTTACCATCACTTAAACTTCTAAATTAAATATACCCGCGGTGGAAGAATTAAATTGTCCCATTTATTTCTTTTCAAATATACACTCCACTTAAAGTATGGACTATTTCTTCAAGTTGATAATAAGTTTTAGTTAGTAGAAACTTATATGATTGCATACCTAAAAAAAAAAAGCGACGACAGAACTTAAACTTTTAAAACTGATAAAAAAAACTCTTAATTTAAAACAAACACTGTTTTATAGAACTATAATAATTACTAAAAGTATACTACCCCCAGGCCACAAATTATAAATTTCCAAACTTTCCTAGTATTTCGTTAGCACTTTGCGATTCTGACTAGTTATAATATATTTATCTTAATCACTTCAGCAAAACTTTTCAACATTGTTACTAACTTTAAATTTGTAGAAAGAACCTTATTTATGCCACTTAAAATTGCTAAAAATAAATTAAAATATTTTTGTGCCAAAGTTTGTATATTCCATTTACAATAAAGGTATAATAATATAAAAAAATATTCGTACGGTAAAAGAAGATATTTTATTACCAAGCCTACTCGTAATTATCACGCCCTTCTACCTTTTTCCTAGTATGTAATAACATCGTTACTTATCATTATACATGGTGGGTGTCTCTAAAAAGTGCGGAAAAAATGCTGCCACAAATTCCTGAGGCTTAAATATGACGATCTAACCTAACTATCCTCAGAGTGTCATAAGTTCAATTTGGTTTCAGTTTTTCATAAATAATTTTTTTAATAATTGGTGAATTGTCACAATATTCGGCTAGGGAGGGTTTTCTGGGGTAAAAAATTAAAATCTGCTCTAATTTTTATTGTAAAATTTAATGGAAGCCACCAGCGGACCTAGCACACATACAGTGTGATCAGTAAAGTCCGCATCATATTGGATTTTTTTTTATTTATAGCTTTATTCAAAACTTGACTTTGGCATCAAGTTTTGCTTCGATCAAGATGAAATAATTTTCATTTTTGCTTAATAGCAAAAAAATATTGCGTAATTCGCATTATCTGTCAAATTTTAATTTTTTCCAAAAAATAATTCAAAAGTGGGGTTATTTCTGAAAATATCGAAAAAAGTTATAAGAAAAAGTTTTTTTAAATACAGTTTCTAGCCCATATGCAAAATTTCAGCTGCAGAAGATAATTTTGATTTTTTACCCACCACTAAAATTTATTTTCCACTTTATGAACACTTTACTGATGTCACTGTGTTCTTTTTTGTCTTAAAGTTAAGGTGTATTACTTTCAAACACAAACTACGTTTTCAAAAATACTTATTTTATGAAGTTACCTTATACAGGGTCAAAAGCAAATAAACTTTGCAACACATGCGACCAAATTTTAAAAGCCCAATTTTGATTTTGTAGAAGAATACACATTGAATCTGGCGCTACTTTAAAGAAAATGTATCTGAAATAAAGCATTGTCAAAACTAAGAAGTTTTATGTAGGTTGCGTTAAGTCTTATTTTGCAAAACTGGTGCAATTTACAAAATATGGGTAAAAAATCAAAATTATCCTATACAGCTAAAATTTTCCATGAGAGCTAGAAACTGCATTTAAAAAAACTTTTTCTAATAACTTTTTTCGATACTTTCAGAAAAAATTAAAATTTGATAGATAATGCCAATCACGTGACTACTATTTTTTTGCTTAATTTTCATCTCGATCGAAGCAGAAATTGATGCTAAAGTCAAATTTTAAATAAAATTATTAATAAAAAAAGTCCCATATCATCGCTTGCATTACGTAGGGGCCTAACTCGGTTTTTGTAGTTTTGCAGTAGAGCGATTTAAAGAAATCAATGGTGCTTATTTTGGATACAGCATTCACAGCAATTTTTTATTTAGGTTTATTTTTTTAGAGTTTCCTAGATAAATCAATCTAGAATGATGAGACATAATAAGCGAGATTTTTAAACTTTAAACATCTTTATTTTATAAAAACGGTAAAAAAAAATTCTAAACATATCATTTCAAAAGAATTAAAAACAGCTAGTGTAATATTTAATTATTTATTCTCTAGAGGTATAACAAATTAAAAATGGGATTGGTATTTATTTTATTTTTTACGGATTGTCTTTTATGTGTTAAATAAAATTGCAATAAATAATAAATTAATAAGGCCTATCTGCAAAGTACTGTTCATCCTTTAAAAATATTATATAACGTAAAGGAATATTTTGAGATTCGCCCAGTAAGACCCATACAAAAAATATAGCATTGGGCCCAATCTTAAGTTTGGTCTTTACGTAAAAGTATTTTTATCGATAATTTAAGATAGGCCTGACTAGGTATAATAATACTATAAAACAAAAACCATGTAGTATTGAGATATGCCAGTTTGTCATAATGTTAAGGCAGTCTTTCCCTGACTTTATATGGGTAGAACTCATTTTTGCCAAAAATCGATATAGGCCCCTACGTAATGCGAGCGACGATATATGGTCACGCACTGTTTAAAACAAATAATGTTTTTAGCTTAACTTTTAAATTAACATTCCTATTCTACAACGTTTCTATTACCTAAAAAAGGTATACGTGGTAAGAAATAATTTGAGCACCCGTTTGTGAGATATCTGGATTTAAAAAATTGACTTCGGGTATGGCCACAATTTGAAGCGAAGGCGTTAAATTAATATAACTGTAACTAAAAAAAAAACAATTCCATAACTGTGTTGTTAATTTTATTCTCTAGTAAAACCTGCCAATAAGAGATTTATCAACAACAAAAATTTTATTTAAAAAAATGATTATAACAAATGTTTAAAATACTCTAATAAATAACTAATAAATAACTAACAACTAACGACTATAATTCTTTGGAGCATTTTGACATCATTTCTTATAGCGTCAATTCCAGTTTGAATACGTCTTCTTAATTCATCCTCTGTATCTACTGGCCTGGAATACACAAGGGTTTTCAAAGTTTCCCATAAAAGATATTCCATTGGGGTAATATTAGGGGATCGAGCTGGTCAATTTGCGGGTGCATCATTGCCTCTACCTATCCATCTATTTGGATACTGTTCTTTTAATTAATTACGTACGTTTAACGAAAAATGTGTAGGAGCACCGTCATACATAAACCACATTTCTCTTCAAAGTTCCAAGGGCAAGGGATTGTTTTTTTTTTAGTGACAGTTATTTTAATTTAACGCTTTTGCTTCAAATTGTGTTAAATTTCTACAATAATTTAGACCTGGCCATACACGAAGTGAATTTTTTAAATCCAAATATTTCAAAAATGGCTACTCAAATCAACTCTTACCGCGTATATCTTTTTTAGGTAAAAGACATTGGAGAATGAGAATGTTTATTAACAAGTTTAATACGGAGTGGCTCAAAAAAGTTATTTCGTTTCAAATGTGTACACGGTATCGCAGGTGGCGCCCTCTAAATTTTATAATAAAAATAAGAGTAGATTTTAATTTTTCTCTCTACAAACCCTTCTAGCCAAATATTGTGACATATTATACCTACCAATTATTAAAAAAATTATTTATGAAAAACTAAAAACAAATTGAACTTTTGACGCTCTGTATCTCCGAAATCATATACAGTGTGACCAATAAAGTCCGCATCATATGGTTTTTTTTTTATTATTAGCTTTATTCAAAATTTGACTTTGGCATCAAATTCTGCTTCGATCGAGATGAAAATTAAGCAAAAAAATAGTAGTCACGTGATTCGCATTATCTGTAAAAATTTAATTTTTTCCAAAAAATAATTCAAAAGTGGGGTTATTTCTGAAAATATCAAAAAAAATTTTTTTAAATGCAGTTTCTAGCACACGTGCAAAATTTCATCTGCATAAGATAATTTTGATTTTTTACCCAAATTTTGGAAATTGCACCACTTTAGCAAAATAAGACTCGACGCAACCTACATAAAACTTGACAATGCTTTATTTCAGATAAATTTTCTTTAAAGTAGCGCCATTATAAATGTGTGTTTTTCTACAAAATCATAATTGGGCAATTAAAATTTGGTCGCATGTGATGCAAAGTTTATTTGTTTTTGACCCTGTATAAGGTAACTCCAGAAAATAAGTATTCTTAAAAACGTAGTTTGTGTCTGAAAGTAATACACCTTAATATTGAGTTGAGTTGCGGAGAGTATTATTTTGCAAAAGTGGTGCAATTTACAAAATATGGGTATAAAATCAAAATTATCTTATGCAGCTGAAATTTTGCATGTGGGCTAGAAACTGCATTGAAAAAAACTTTTTCTAATAACTTTTTTCGATACTTTCAGAAAAAATTAAAATTTGACAGATAATGCGAATCACGTGACTACTATTTTTTTGCTTAATTTTCATCTCGATCGAAGCAGAACTTGATGCCAAAGTTAAATTTCGAATAAAGCTATTAATAAAAAAAAATCCCATTATGCGGACTTTACTGGTCACACTGTACTTTTGGACTAAGGTAAGTTGAGTTAGATCGTCATATTTAAGCATCAGGAATTTGTGGTAGCAAAGATAGTAGGTAATAACAGTAGTAATAATAAAAAATAAATTTTAAAATCGTTGTTTGTACAATTGCCACTGTTAGAAACAAAAAACAAATCAGTCAAATGTAGTTGTCCACTAGCAACTACTTAATGAACATATAATTAATTTGTGTTGGGCTACATGCTTGGTGAAACTATTGTTCCATTGCACAGGAAGAAAAAATAATAACTACTTGTTATGTTTCACAAATTTAATCAGTTTCCTGACACGTGTTTCGGCCCTTTCGAGTCATTGTCAAAGGAGTACAAGAATATACTAAAAAAACTTAAAACTTAAAAACTTTGTATCTTCTTGTACTCCTTTGACAATGACCCGAAAGGGCCGAAACACATGTCAGGAAACTGATTAAATTTGTGAAACATAACAAGTAGTTATTATTCTTTCTTCCTGTGCAATACTTAAAGAACTATTGTTGCGTGTTGTTGAATTATAACTTTTCGTTTTGTTTTTCAGGTCTCTCTCGGGCTACTCTAAATTTCGGAAGGTTCTCTTCTGTTACTTTTTAAAAAAAGTTACGAATCACAAAATAAATTTATTTTATATTGTGTAAATCCCAAAACCCAATGTAGGTATAATTTTTTTTAAATATACGACTTAATTGACAGTGGTATATGAGTTTATTTCGGTTTTACTGGATACATTCATTTTTCTTACATTAATACTTGTGAACAATGTATTTTATAATCATTCTATCACACTAGCCAACGTAAGAAAGGAATTTCATGACCGGTTGAAATATTGCCCAGCAGTTAGTGGAGAAATATTTGAACACTTAATTAAAACTTAAATTTATGATGATAAAATACATTATACCGGTTGTCCATTTACTGTGCCGGTGGACGATATCTCGTTAACGATCGACTTCATCATAAAACTGTAAATATAAAAGTTGTAGCGTCTGATGGTGTGCAACTTTTAAAAATAATTTCAAATATACAGGGTGTCTCAAACATTCTGGATGAACCAAACATAAGTTTTTTAATGGAATGCCATATTTTTTTATGGTGTTCAAGCACCTATGGGACTTCATATAATTCAAAAAAAAAAATTCCGACAAATGCGACCTTGCTAAGATAATTATGATCTTTTATTAATTTTTGGGGAAAAATAGGTTTATATTAAAAGATCTAGTTTTTCACTATTATTTAAAGCGCGAATAAGTATAGCGGGAATGAGGGCAGGCAATGAATGAATGACACAATTGTATTTATCCCAACGTTTCGTTTTATATAAAAACTTTTTCAAGGGTCTGAAAAGAGAAAAAGAAGACAATTACAATAAATTAATGCGAATAAAATTCAAATAACAAGTACAAGTACAGGGTGTCCAGTTTTCGTGTGTTTTCATATACCAGCTCCCTTATTATAAAAGATAGAAAGATGGGGTTTGCGGCTTACTGTTCTATTTTTTTATGAAACTTTCATTGCCGTAAACAAAATTTTCATAGCCTTCTCAGTTTCTGACATACAGGGACATTTTCAAATTTTGTCATTTTTGACGCTCCCCTGTATCTCGATTATTTGATAACTTATCACTAAGGTAAAAATGGATTGTTATATAGTTTTTTATGTTGAATTCAGTGGCGTAGTTAGTTTTTTTCTAAAAAGTTTTGTTTATGAGTTATGACCCAAACTTATATTTTTTTTAATGGGACACCGTATATATTATTTATTTTTCTTGTTCCTCTTTTTAAGAGGTTTTCAAAAATATATAATAGTCCATATTTTTTTCTTTTAAAAAGGGACAATTTTAACTTTTGTAAAATTAATCATTTTTCATCTAGAATCCAGAAGGCCATGATCAATCATGAATAGTCATGACAGAAAACAAAGGTTTGTAAATGTGCCATTATGGATTATTGTCAAATATTAAAGGTATTTGTTTGATTTTGTTAGTTTATTTGATATTTCTGTGAAAAATCATTTAATTATTTAATATGGCAAAAAATAATAGATATTATGAAAATTATGAAAAACACGATATGTATGTTTGTTTTATCCGAGCTTATGAAGACGCGAACGCAGCCTCGGAACTGTATTTTAATAGGTAAGTTTCAAAATCATTTGTTATTTAGATACCATTAATGTTTATAATAAAAATAAAAAAGTTTTAATTATAATTATTTTTATCTATTATTAGCTTTTTGATACATATTTCAATTTTTCGTAGATATCCAGTTGTTAATTTTTTTTTATTTGCGGGCATAGCCCTCTATTGGAAAAATGATTAATTTTACAAAAAAAGTTAAAATTGTCCATTTTTAAAAGAAAAAAATATGGACTATTATATATTTTTGAAAAGCTCTTAAAAAGAGGAACAAGAAAAATAAATAATATATAGGGTGTCCCATTAAAAAAAATATAAGTTTGGGTCATAACTCATAAACAAAACTTTTTAGAAAAAAAACTAACTACGCCACTGAATTCAACATAAAAACTTTATAACAATCCATTTTTACCTTATTGATAAGTTATCAAATAATCGAGATACAGGGGAGCGTCAAAAATGACAAAATTTGAAAATGTCCCTGTATGTCAGAAACTGAGAGGGCTATGAAAATTTTGTTTACGGCAATGAAAGTTTCATAAAAAAACAGAACAGTAAGCCGCAAACCCCATCTTTCTATCTTTTATAATAAGGGAGCTGGTATATGAAAACACACGAAAACTGGACACCCTGTACAGTTATAGCAAAAATTAAAATGAGGCCGTAGGACACTAATCAATATATAAATACATCACAACTATAAATAGTTGTTGTTTAGATAAAATGTACATGAAAAATATGATTTAATAACAAATACACATTAGGTACATACCAATAAAAAGGTCTTTAAGCCTGTATATTTATAATGCGCAATATGACAACACATTTTCTCGAAAAGACCTTAGATATATTATGGATACAGGGTGTCCCAGATAAGAATGCATTCTACAGGGATCTCGTAAACCATAGGAGACACAGAGATGGTTAAATTAGAGAAAAGTTGCGCATTACTGAATCCTGTAACGTCATGTTTTCAAATTTAAAAAATTCCGAATGCTTCCGAAGATATTTGGATAAAACCGAATTTTCGCGATTTCGTTTTAATTGATTTATGATTTTATTTGAGGAGACATGTCAAAATAAATTGAACATTCTCATTGCCACTTTTTCTCCCCTACAAGATGGTTTAATTACATTTTTGATCCGACGTTTCGTTTAGTAACAACCATTATCAACTTTGTTATTTTAAATAGTAGGAAAATTTTATTTTATTCTTATTAAATTCTACGTTTTATTCCTAATCTAACGGTGTATCACACTTAATATTTTTTAGACGTTTAGATATAGAAAAACACATCATCAATAAAAATAGGCACATTGTCGAAAATATTTTTGTTTTTATTATTGTATTTAAACACTAGTTGGATTTTAAACCATTTTTTTTAAAGAAACTTATAACAAAACATAATATCTAATAAAACTTATCTGAAAAATGCAACAAGTAATAATTAATTTTAATTATTAAATACAATTATTATTTTTTATTTTTTAAAAATGCATGATATATTCAAACATAACGTACCATTTATATTCGGCATCCTATGGGTGGCTATGAAATTGATTGACGTTCGCAATTATTGTTTAAATAGTTTCTTTAGATCTGTCACTTACTTACAGAGACCTGTTAGTTTTTAATTTGGTAATTATTATCATGTTTTTTAAAAAAAAATAACTCCAGAAATATTAAATAACGTTATGGAAGAAATTGTTTACCGGTGTTATTTATGTTTGAAGAATGAGGGTGGAATTTTGAAAATAAAAAATAATTTATTATAAAAATAATTGTATTTATTATTTATTACTTGTTGCATTTTTTAGATAACTTTTATTAGATTTTATGTTTTGTTATAAGTTTCTTTAAAAAAAAATTTTTTAAATCCAACTAGTGTTTAAATACAACAATAAAAACAAAAATATTTTCGATAATGTGCCTATTTTCATTGATGATGTGTTTTTCTATATCGAAACGTCTAATAAATATTAAGTGTGATACACCGTTAGATTAAGAATAAAACGTAGAATTTAATAAGCATAAAATAAAATTTTCCTACTGTTTAAAATAACAAAGTTGATAATGGTTGTTACTAAACGAAACGTCGGATCAAAAATGTAATTAAACCATCTTGTTGGGGAGAAAAAGTGGCAATGAGAATGTTCAATTTATTTTGACATGTCTCCTCAAATAAAATCATAAATCAATTAAAACGAAATCGCGAAAATTCGGTTTTATCCAAATATCTTTGGCAGCATTAGGAATTTTTTAAATTTGAAAACAGGACGTTGCAGGATTCAGTAATGCGCAAATTTTCTCTAATTTAACCATCTCTGTATCTCCTATGGTTTACGAGATCCCTGTAGAGTGCATTCTTATCTGGGACACCCTGTATATCCGAACTATCAGTACTACTTTGACAGTAAAACGTAAACAGTGAAGTTAAATTACATCTATTTTGGGATATTCCACTACCGTTAATGCAATGACAAACTGGTTATCGTCTATTAAGCTTTTGTCATAGTTATTTTTTCGTACGCCCGTTCTCTTAAATTGTTCTTTGGGCTCTCTTAAAGATCTTTCGACAGATTATCGAGTATCGGGAAACTTTTCAGCATGTAGACGTGACGCAATAAAATAATTTTCATGACTTTCTCCAAATGCATAAATTATATTTATTACTACTTGTGATAAATCTAACTTCATACTTTCTTGAAAAGGACATACTTACTTTGAAACTGTCAAACATTTACACTGATAATGTTGAGCATTTGCAAAATGGTTGAAATCCATAAAATTAATCGGTCCTCTATTAAAATATACCTGTGCATATGTTTTTATTTATTTCGTTATTTTTTTAAATAAATTTATAGAATATCTTAATTAAATTATTAAACGCCTAAAATAAAGTATTTCATATTGGTATCAAATTAAAGGAAATTAAATGCTCTTTTTAACGAAATGATCAAATACAGGGTGTTTTATTTAAAAAAAATTACAAAAACTGACACATACAGTGTCACCAGTAAAGTCCGCATCATATGGGATTTTTTCTTATTAATAGCGTTATTTATAATTTGACTTTGGCATCAAGTTCTGCTTCGATCGAGATGAAAATTAAGCAAAAAAATAGTAGTCACGTGATTTTTAGCTTAATTTTCATCTAGATCGAAGCAGAACTTGAGGCCAAAGTCAAATTTTAAATTAAGCTATGAATAAAAAGAAATCCCATATGATGCGGACTTTACTGGTGACACTGTAGATGATATCTAAGTTTCGATCAAAATTTTGAAGACCCTGTATAATTTATGTTATTTTTACTAAAAGTTTAATGATTTAACATAAAAGAATATCCCGAATTTTCGTAAGAAAGTTTTGAATAATAGTAAAAATATTTAAAAACATATTTTTCCCCAAAAAATATTTTAAAAGATCATTATCTAACCAACGTCAAATTTGTCGGCAAAATTTTTTTGGAATTATATAAGTAGACCTATAGGTGATTTAATGCTTAAGTCAGCATAACTATTTTGTGAAAATAACACAAAATACGTTATGGACTCTCATCTTTTACAATAACTAATACATTACAATATATAAAACTTAAATAAATTACAAAATAAAAACTGTGTATGCTCATTTAAAATATGCATTAATTCTAAGACATGACAGACAAAATTCCATTGCCTGGTAATTTTTTTATTTAATTAAAAATAAACAGAAAGTCCTGTCAGCTTTATCGACTTTTATGAAAATGCAAAGTTCTTTATATTATTGGGCAAATACAATTATTATATTTTTGTACAAGAAAGTTGTTTTAAGCGAGTTAAATTTTTATTGATTAATGTCGACATAATTTTTTGCAAATAAAAAATGTAATATATTGGAATTGAAACTTACACCGGATTTACTGCTTAGCGAAAGAGAAGAACACTTTTTGATTTGGTTTAAAAATCATTAACTTGCACATTGCATGGACCTAATGACAAAAATAGTTTTTATTTTTTTTATACATTATACAGTGTATTAAGTAAAGAACCTAATTAAATATAATTGTAAACTTTCTTACTGCACATTATTAAAGAATTAAAACATTCTTTACGAAAAGTTGTTCTTATCTTGAAAAGTTCACTGCCACGTTCTAAATTTCGAAACAACATAGTGGTTGAAAAACGAGAAAATGCGAATTCAAATCAAGAATAGAGGACAAATAATTTTAAAGTAAAGCAACAAGTTTGCGAGAAAAATAGGTGCTTAGCTATGTCTGAGCTAAAAGTTCAAACATCGAATTATTATGTCAGAAGAAATATATCCTTCCTTTTCGTCAGAACCACACCCAGGTGCGTTTCCCCATATAGTGAGGCTTTGCATTTATCTAGGTATCCATGACGCGATAATGCTAACAAACAACAATCGAACAAAGGAACATAATTACAAATTTAAAATCCGCCATCATTGATATTTAGTTTCATATTTACAGCTTAGTTATCATTCGATTTCTCGGTCCGAGTATATTATTGCTAATTTTAAAATAAATTATTAAAATGGAGGACATTTTGAACAATAATTGTACTAACTAAACTATTTTTATTGTTTCAATGATTTTAAATTTGTATTATGTTCGGTTTAAAAAATAGTAAAGCTTAAAAGTTGCATGTTTATCAAGATTTTGGCTCAGAAGTAAACCATTTAAGAGAGTTAATAGCAATCTTTATGAAAAATAAAAAGAAAAATTAATTAAAGTGTCAAAAAGTGACGTATGGGATGCCGTTGAATTTGGAGTGGTATTTTAAGGCGATTTTCGGTTAAACCAGAAGTGAAAGAATGGCATCCGTCATGTTATAAAATGGACATAATTATACAGGGTTGGGCAAATGTTCCGGAACGGCTTAATTACAGGCAAACGAAAAGTGATATCGGATCCAGGTTTTGGGAAATCTATAGGACTAAAATTTTACTATTTGACTATCATACCATATGTCAGTAATGTCACCAACTGTCAAGTGTTGAAGTTATTTTTTTTTAAATGGAACACCCTGTATATTTTTACATTTTTTAATTCCACATAAAATTATAATTATTTTTATTAAATGCACTATTAGTCTATACATCATAGTTTCCGAGATATTGACTCTCGAAAAGTGACATTTTTGAACTTTGACAGCTTATAACTTTCTAACAGTACGTCTTAGAGCAAAACGGCTTACATGTCCCTATATTCAATTTTTATTATCTTCCCAAAAAATCAACTTCCAGTTAAACCGGAACAACTATATTTCCTGCTTTCGAGTTACATCCGGTTTAACCGAAAGTTGATTTTTTTGGGAAGATAATAAAAATTGAAGATAGGGACATGTAAGCCGTTTTGCTCTAAGACGTACTGTTAGAAAGTTATAAGCTGTCAAAGTTCAAAAATGTCACTTTTCGAGAGTCCATATCTCGAAAACTATGAAGTATAGACTAATAGTGCATTTAATAAAAAATAATTATAATTTTATGTGGAAATTAAAAATGTAAAAATATACAGGGTGTTCCATTTAAAGAAAGAAAATAACGTCAAGACTTGACAGTTGGTGACATTACTGACATATGGTATAATAGTTAAATAGTAAAATTTTAGTCCGTTCCGGAACATTTGCCCAACCCTGTATAAACCCACCAAATTTTATTTCCATAATTTAAACAATAAAAAAGTGATAGGGATGAGAGCGTTCCTCCTGAAACATCCGGTATAGCACAAATAATATTTTCACTGGGGCTTTATCATTCAAACGTGCCCAATTATAGTTCCCGTTTACGACTATATAGCAAGAAAAATCTGGAAAATCTGGAAAATCTGTTTCCTTTATTAGAAGAACAAGTAAAGAAACGAAGTATTTGTTTTTGTTATCCAACTTCGATGTTCTCGAAAGTTTCCTTTGTCGGATTACAAGACTTTCATGTTAACCACGCATTTTGTATAATTGCTTGGGGGATTATGGAACTAATGAAGACAATTAACTAAGTAAACAATTTAACTATACTAATATTTATAGTCTGTAGAGTATGGTTTATAAATAGCTTCTTCTAATAAGCCCTGGTTTTCACAAACAATTACCAATAATTACAAACTCCCATTTAAGTGGAGTAGAGCATAGTTATTAACTAACATTTTCTGAAAAACCAATATTTTATTATAATCATGATTTGTCCATTTTTATTTTATACTAGTGGCTATCCGCGGCATTGCTGGCGTAATTCAATTGCTTTACATTTGCTATCGAAACAAAGCAGCTGGTATCATAGATAGGGGAGACCAGGGGAATGCCCCGCACGGGGAAATACCGCGCAGGCCACTGTAGAAAAAACGGCAACCAGGGATGCACAGGTGTATATCACGAATTGTTTCCGTAGCCATGTCAAGTACGCGCCAATAGTTTTAGTCGTTAACCAACAGCGAACGTGTTTATGCTAAATGGATTTTTGATCTATCTTTTGTGCAAATTAATCGGTTGATAATTATTAGCTACTGTGCATATTTAAAGAAGATCCACTTGCTAGGGCCTATAGAAGTGTTGTCCTAAGTGATCACCAATAAAATGTAAGTACTTTTCTTGAATTAAATTTTTAGGTTGGAAAATATCTCCCGGGGAAATAGTGCGGGTAAACAATGGGGGAATAGCGCGCTGCGCGTTATTACCCCCTGTGCGTTTATCTTGTTTATTTTTTTAAAGAAAGAGACAACGAGGTCTGGTATCGTTGCACTTTCTGCTCAAAGTGGGCACACGCCGCTTGTAGTGGAAAAGAAAAAGGAAAAGTCTACCTTTGTGACTACTGTTGCTAACAGTTGTTTTTTTTACCCAAGAATCTGTTGGAACGTGTTTTTTATGTTAGTATACAATAATGTTTCTTTATTTCTTTGCTCACTATTATATTTTTTTATTATTTGGATTACCTACATACCTGTATTTTATGTATAATAAAGTCTTAGTTAAACTGTATTGAAACACTTCACTGCGTGCCATTCCCCCAAATACCCGGGTAATACCGCGCAGGCACTCATTTTTATTTTTTTGTGTTAATGGATATTACAAAAAGAAATGTTTGATTTCCAATGTTGCAATAGTTCGTGTATTGTATTAACACTCCTTATACAAAAAAGTACGTCAAAGATAAAAATATTTAATAATTTAGAAGTAATTCTGCTTAGGTGCGCGGCATTCCCCCGGTCTCCCCTACTACCCAATAAACAGGTAATAAATACTCATACTATTTAAAAAAATAAATATATATTTGGTGCTTTCCTTTATTATTTCTTACTATTTTTATTATTACATTTATAGTAAATTGTTCAGGAAAATAATACCAAAAATATATATTCATCATTATTAAAAAATGTATTCATTCAATTACAGAGTGTGAATAAAGCTTACAGATCCTTTTCAGGGATGTTGCGTTTAAAAACTCCTTAAGTCAAGAAAGTCCGTCAAAGAATATTTTTCCGATATAAACTTATATAACCCTTGTTCACCCCTTTAGGGGCAAACGTTATTAAAGTAAGAAATAAGTTTTTCATTACTTGTGTTTAGTGCGAAAGGGAGTGCTAAGTTAAAAAAATTCGAACCAGAAATAAGACAAAACATATTTTTCCAATATAAACTCTTATACACTAGAACAAAAATTAAACAGGGATATTATTTTCTTAGCTTGCAGGCATTATATTTATGAATACATGCTAGCAGCTGCTTCCGAAGAATCCAAACTTTCTATCCAGTCTGGTCCGGACATGCAATCTTTAATAAATTTCAAAAACATTGGAAACATATAAGACCAAGTTTTCTGTTTGGAACACAGACAATGGTGTTTGTGAAATCTTGGACGCCATAAGTGAGGATGTTTTCTCGTTCGCATATAAGAAATTGTTCGATTTCCTAGGGAAGATTACAAACAGTTTCTTGAGTTAGTTATAATTTTTTTGGGTGATGAAAGATTGTCTGTTGGTTTATAATTAAATGTTACATAGAAGCATAGTTTTCTTCAACTGAGGCTATCCAAGAGCCCCTCAATGATTTTAGATTTTTGAAAATACTAGAAGTTTATAAAAAGGGCAATAAATAAATCGCTTAGAAGGTGCAAAAGAAATTTTTAAATCATTTATGGTATCTTAGTGAGAAAGGTGCGACAATGTCCTTATTCTACGAAAGAGTTGATATTCAAAAGAAAAGAAATATAGCAAATAATATTTTGCAGGAGGAAAATTAGGAAGAAGAGAATGGAGAAATAAGATAATATTGACATTTGAAGAACTTGATGAGTTTCTTAAAAATTATTTTCCAGAAAGTTTTACCACAAGCAGATCATGACATCTTATCAAACGATTCAACATTCCAATAAATTTTTTGCATGAAGATCATATTTTATGGAAAGACCATCCACGTTATCTTAAAGGATATACTATTCTATCATATATTCAGGTAAGTAATATTGTTTCTGAGAGAGTTGTATATCTTATCGAAGAATTTAACAGCAGAATAACTAATAATGAGGACAAGAAACAGTATTTGCAAATTTGGCATCATTTATAATTAATAAGCGATAAATTGTGAAAATATTACGAACGGTGAAATATGAGCTTTGATTCACATATTTTTTTTTTAAATTGTCCAACGATATAGAAGAAAATACCTAGGATGCAGTAAAGCAATTTTAACTCACTTAATAATAAAATAAAAATCTTTGTAATACACTATTGGTAATAAAAATATAAAAAATGATTTTATTTTTTATTTTAAGGTCATGTGTTAAGATTGAAATATCAGCTCAAGATTTTGCACAATTTTATTCAATATAAAATAAACAATGTGAAAGGGTACAATTGTTCAAATTTTATTTTCGTTAAATATCATAGTCTTATTTTCTCAATTTTTTTAAATGAAACACCCTATATTTTAACTCAATTTTATAAAGGCCCTTTGCTATTTTATAATTTTTATTAAGTTTACCCTAAATTCACTGCGTTTTGAGATATTTCACTTTTATATGGGAAATATCAAAAATTGGTAAGAAATCATAGTAGATGGCTACTTTGGAAATTTAAATTAACTGTGTTTGAACAAACAGTAAGCGGATTTTAATTATGTAATGTTACATTTGAAAAAATGTACGTTTGATATGGCCCGGATTTACGAAAGACCCTGTACATAGCTCAATATTTTTAAAATGTGATCCTTAGAAACCTATACAATACTTTTTTTCTATCCAACACCATAAGAGAGTTATTGTACATTATCGCACTATTGGGACACCCTATATATTAATTATTTATGTTAACTAATACCTATTGCTGATTTCAATTCGTATATCATTATCGGCACGTGTCGTGATTAGACTCTATTTGCAATTGAAATCTACTTATGCAAATTATTATATAGGTATAGACATAATAAGTCTTACAAATACTAACAATGAACAATTAGGTTTAATCCTGTATAATAATCTCAAGAATTTAGTTTAACTTATAAAACGCGTTTTATGCAAAATCTGTAAAATCTACACAAAACAGATAATTTATTAAAAATTTATACCTATTTTTAAGTAACCACATTAACTTGATTTTAGTTTTTAATTTGGTTTATTTTACAATGATTATTTCTTTAGGTTTTATATTACCCAGTATTGGTTCAAGAAGTGTAATTAAAAAAGTACCTTTAAAATAGTATTTTATAGTAACACCACCTCTATAAAACTTCTAGAATAGCTTACTTCTTATTAAAAAAAAACTATTTTTTGGAACAGGTTTTTCAAATGAGGGTTTTAAAATTGTATTTATTTACTTAACTCATATTATAAAAGTATTAGATTGTTTGTCTCCAAATTTAAAATCTTTATAATCACATTATGTTGCATTTGCATGCATTTTTTGGTTCAGGAGCAATTTGGACATATTGTACGCCCAAAATAAACAAAATTAGTCAGACACAATCTGAGCAACTTTTTTACTGTATTTGCGAAAAAACGGTAAATTTTGGTTGGGTACGTTAAATGACGTAATAATTAAACTCACTTCTAGTTAATGTTACCTTAACTTGTCAGTTTTCTATTTCAACTGACTTTACAAAAATAAGTTTAATGAAAATTCTTCAGTAATACTCATCATTAAATAAAGTATGACACACAGTTTTTTGTTAGGTTACAACTTCGACGTTTATGACAGCGTTTTATTATTCAGTTAGTATTAAATAAATACAAACAGTTTCTTTTTTACAGCATACAACATATACATTATAATTAAATAGAGTTGTACCAGTCTGGAGATATCGGAAATTGTAGGAATTAGGGTAGATCAAATCGGCAATTATCGGTAATTCTTTAACTTGTGTATAATACAGGGTCCTGCAATAGTGTATAAGGCTTCCATAGCTTCTATACGAATTAAGTTAGGAATTTCATTCATATGCTGCCTTATATTGTAACACGGAATGTATTTCAGGAAAATATTTTCGCATATACAGGGTTGTCCAAAAAAGGGTGATAATATAAAGTTGTATTTTTTTGAAACACCCTCTATTTTTTCCTCTTTTTAGATTTGTATTAGTTATCCTTATTTATAATTTTATTGAATTTGCTTTATTAGTTTAGGAGTAATAAATTAAAAAGTTTTGTAGCCGTGGAAAAAAAATCAAATAAACAATCTAATGCCCTTTTTTATTTACGGCATTTTGTGAGATTAATGACAAGGGGTCAGGAGAGACTATAAATTATCTATTATCTATTGTACATAGGGTATTCAAAATTAGGTCTCAAAAATTACACACTTAAATCAAACTTTTCTCAAGTTTTTCAAATGTTATTTTACAATTTGATGAAGAATTTTAAAAAAATAATAAATTTTGCAGTTGCAAATTATTTGAAATTCCAAACCGTTTTCATATTATTTATCAAAAAACATAAAGGTCGCTATCCATAATGAAGGTTTATAACCAAAATTGCTAGGCGGCCATAAGAGAACAACCAAATTTGACAATATTTGTTCAAAAAATAATTTTTTCAAAGAAATAATATAGTTTTTGATATTGGACGAGAGTAATGTTTTCTCGCTAGTAGACTCGGTTTTCTAAAAGGTGACATCTATAAGCATTTTAGTAGATGTTTTGAGTGTTTCGTAAAATCAAAAAAGAAAAAAAACAAAGACGGCACTGAATGAAGAAAAGCAGTTCAGCAATTTAATTGACAATTATTATTGAAAAGCTAAATATTAATGAAACATATGTGGCGCAAGAAGTTGGAATTAGTGAGAAGTCAGTCCAAAGAATTCGCAAAAAACAGCATTTTCATGCGTGCCACATTTAATTGCACCAGGTTTTAGATGAAAATAACCTAAAAAAATCACTTTTTGAATAAAAAATTAAGTGTTTAAGTACACTTAAGTACTTATCTCGGACATATTAAAATATCAGAATATATTTAATTATTAAGTCTGATTGTTTTTCGGTGACCATCTAGCT
Source organism: Polydrusus pterygomalis (assembly GCA_963969555.1). Taxonomy (NCBI): domain Eukaryota; kingdom Metazoa; phylum Arthropoda; class Insecta; order Coleoptera; family Curculionidae; genus Polydrusus; species Polydrusus pterygomalis. The sequence continues at coordinate 125,964,944 of OZ018375.1, forward strand.
ATTTATTTTATAACTCGTTATTAGGGATAAAAACATTTATGTTTTTTGATAAATAGTATGAAAACGGTTGTTTTGTGAGTCTTTGTCAAAAATTAGAATAATATAGGTACAAGGTATCCATTTAAAAAACTTGAGAAAAGTTAGTTTAACATGTCATTTTTGAAACCTTATTTGAACACCCTGTATAAAATAGATATAATTTATAATATCTCTTGACCCCTTGTTATTAATCTCACACAGTGCACTAAATAAAAAAGTTTTAGGTTGTTTATTTGTATATTTTTTACTGGAAAGCCAAATTTTTTTAAAAATTTATTACTTACTACTAAATCAAATTAATTTAATATTACTATAAACAATTATAAAGGACACGAACCTAAAAATACTAAAACTTGTATGGAAAAATATTTTCCTGAAATACACCCTATGAAACAGCATAAGCATAGAATATATATAGCTACGCAAGCTATATATTCTGTGGCATAAGTCAGCATAAGAATGAAATTCCTAGCTCAATACGCGCTACGGATGCATGACGCACTATTTCAGGACCCTATATAAAAGGAGGTTTAATAAATTCTTCTCAGAGTAGCTTGTTCTAATATTTAATTATTTACGTAACGCTTAGATATATATTTTTTTAACGAAAACTATTTTACACAACTTTTATAACCTTATTTTTGGCGTGCAACGGACATCAACATTTCCAACGCCGCCGCCGCAAAATGTAGCCATTTTTGTTGTATATTTTTAATACTTTTAACGGTCAATTCAACCTACAATTTAACTCTCATAGTTTTTGTTATCCCAAAAATGAAAAGGAATAAAACAGCCTCTATAGTACCGTTATAATTTCATGAATTTTTCAAAAATCTTATCTATGTATGTTTTAAATTTTTAATTTAAATATGAATTTTTTATTTTATAACCAATAATAATAATAAATATTGTAACCTATTATCAGTTTTCTTATAGTCATGAAGTTCAACCTGTTACAATTCACATTTTATTATGCCTATTATTACTATACGGAAAATGCCAGCATCACTAAAAATGAAACAAAACATTTCACACAGGAATGTCCGCTTTTCTGGAACTACTTGACAAGCCATTATAGAGATTATCGCCGATTAAGCTCTAGAACGGATTGTTACTTTTTAAGTTTTAAAGCTCTCAAAAGCGGTGAAATTTATAAAGAAATAAAAATACTTTGGTAATAATTGATAATCATTTTTAATATTTAATTTATATTGATTTTACACAAATTATTATTATAGTATACAGTATGTAGTATCATAGTATTGTTAAAAGTACACTAATGTAACAAAATTCCCACTAAAAGTGTTAGATTTTAGTTAAGCTTGATCGAGTATTCCAAAGTCATCCTCTGTAATAAAACAAAGGGTATAGAAGACCTTCTTTTATCAAATCAAGAAACTTTTAGGCAATTTCCTGAAAGTGCGAGAACAACTTGCCGTGTGCGAAATTCTGTTGGTTTCGGTAAAGTTTTAAAAGCTTGTCAAGAAAGGGAAACTAACTATTGGCAAAGCTTGTGACAGATCGTTTATTTAACTTAATTTGTTCTGTCAAATATTAAATTTTTCATTAATTTGTAAAGACAAAAGAGCTTAATAAAAACTCTTTTAATTCAAGCATTAATTGTATTCTGACATGACTGGTCGTAATCTCAGGTTGATAAACAAAGCCCATCAAATTTTCATTGGAAAAAGACTCCTGATAAGCATAAGATTAGCGAGATTTTTAAATTGTTAATAGATACAACCAATAAAAGTTAAAATTAAATGTACGATAAACGGTTTCCAAGATACAGCCGACGCGCGGCGTCCCTTTTTAATTGTACACCCGGTACATATAAATCACACAACTGATTTACGATTTGATTGAAAATTAAACAAAAAAAAATCTAATAATTGAAACAAACAGCCCTTTCTTTTAATTGGTTTTTTTGACTGTGTACAGGCGAGTTTTATAGTATTGCTATTGCAGAAATGCTTCCGAATTTTCATATTAATTTTCTATGTTTATATGTTGCCTACAGTGTTTATAAATACTCTTTAAGAAAAACCTGTCCTTTTTTGATATCCCATCACCGGCATACTCTTACCTTACAACAAAATAAAACGTTTTGTTTCTTATAATATTTTCCTTTTTCTAACCTTTCGGTCCATTAGGACTAACACCATAATCAGATATTTTGAATTGAAGTAATTTAGCGTGATATGCAGATTAATTTTTAATTTGACTACGCCTTTAAATCAAGTTTATCGTATTCGTTATTCAGCCTATACAAAAATATAGATTAACAACAGTATCTAATTATTCTTATATTAATCATTTTCATTTAATCTTGGGATGTATTACATGTTTAGATCAAATGAGTGTGGCCTGGATTTAATTCAGTACTGAGTTAATTTTGATTTTAAGATCAAATACTAGTGATGAATTGCGAGAGATTAGACCCGTGAATCTACAGTTCCAAACTGATTGACTAAAACTGACTAGTTTGGATCTACATGGGTCCAACAATGTGTTTGTCTGAAAATATCTTCCTATGTAAAAAGAACAACAGAATTTTAACTAGTTCAACAGGAAAATATATTCATTCAATTTATGTAATTTTGGATCTAATTGCAGTAAAATTTTGTTTTTTAAACCGAATTATGTACGGCCTAAAAAAAGCAATTTCCTGTGAAATGCTGTCAAAAACATTCCCATTAAAAATTATTGTGGGAGGATATGTCTGAGGGTTCAGATATAATGTAAACCGAGACCGAGAGGCGTAAACTAATTATATATAGAATAAAAAAATATATATAATTTTTATACCTTAAGTTAGGATTCAAATTTTTATACAGGGTGGAACTTTTAACTGAAATAAATTCAGTATTAGGAAGGCTCTTTATTTGCGGAAAAAATACAGAACTACTGGTACGTTTATTTTTAGTTTGGCATACTTATTTCGTGTCTTCATGAAATTTACCCCTCTTTTTGGGGTAGAAACCGGTCCTAACTTTTATTTTTTGAATGGAAAGTTAATTAATTATTAATTTTAAAATATCTTTATTAATTAATATTTTAACATCGTCGAGTTCTTATACAGTTGTTAGTTCACGTAGATATAATGCTATCTAGGATACGCCCGAGCAAAGCTGGGTGGGCTGTTGTTTACCCTTGGTATAAGAAAAAATACTTCATCTTAATTGTTTAACAGCCAGTTCACGGTAATCCATTTACTGCAATGATACTGTTTATTTTTTGCTTGTTGGCTTTAAAAATGTGTATTATTTATTTCTGAATTTACGCGGTCTTATTGGTTTGTTATTGCTGAAAAACGATAGGAAAAAACCAGCTTTATTTTTGGTTCAGGTACGCAGGTAGCAAAAATGTTATAATTTCTAGATAAATGTTATCGATGTTGTGGTCTATGGTCAGCGCAGCGGCCTCACAGTAGGCCCGGGTTCCATTCCCAGTGCCGGCACGTCGATGTTAAATTTGGGATTTGGTTTAAGAGGTCTTTCGGAAGAGACGTTAAACTGTGGGCCCCGTGTCATGGATGTTGGTACGTTAAAGAACCCTACCCTCGACAAAGAGGGATTCGGCAAAATTACCAGATAGTGTGTGACAAATTCCCTGGCGTCGGTGATTGGCCTCGTTGCGGAAAAAGGCCGACGTAAAATAAATAAATAAAAAAAAAAAATAGATAAATGTTTTAAGAAAAAACATATAGTTTTCATTCATTCTTCTTTCGCCTTTCCTTTCATTCTTCATTCATAATTTTATTGGTAGATCTTATTTTGTAGCAGGCGTGACTGATTTTTGTGGGCGGGGTAATTTTTATGTATTGATTTATTAGTGATTTTTAATCGTTATATACAGGGTGTTATTTAATAAGTGTCCGATATTGTACAGGACGATTGCCCAGTTATTTATAAGGTGAAAAATTTATATAAGCATGGGTTCGCAAGGCCTTCATTTTTAAGATACAGGGTGTTAAAAATGTTATTTTATTTTTGTTATTCGTAAATAATATTTGAAATTATGTCGATATTTGGAAGAAAATTAGTATTTGTGGATTTTTTACTATGAGTAATTCAAATTTGATCTTAGTTTGGCCCTTAATTGTATGGGGCGCCACCCACACCCAATTTTTAACACCCAGTATCTTAAAAATGAAGGCCTTGCGAACCCATGCTTATATGAACTTTTCAGCTTATAAATAACTGGGGAATCGTCTTGTACAATATCGGACACTTAATAAATAACACCCTGTATATTTTGGAAGTATAGGGGTAATCTATGGTAAATCGGTTTATTTACATTGTCATTGTTATGTTTTGTGTTAATAATGAGTTATGTATTTGTGTATGGTAGTATTTTGTTGCTATGTCATGTACGTAGTCCATAGAATATATATACAGTATTACCTTTTTCTTTTTGAATGGAAAGTTATGTATTGTGATAGCTCGTTGGAAAAGAAATAAAAAGGAATACAACCCACTAATTACTTTTGCATTTCGACAATCTAGAAATCTAGAAAAGATACTGGCCATTTTAGCAACAATAAATACTATAATTTGGGGTTTGCCAGCGCATACTGTTTAGAAAACAACGAAACCTGTTATTGATACGATTGTGTGTTTAAATGATTCCCCATTCCAATGGTCACTTTATTTTCGGTTTACGATACAACATTACAATTTGCCATCTTAAACACAAAAAAAATTTAAAGATTTTTTTATTGGAAAACTAAACCCTATAAATGTAATTAACGACAACGTGAATTTTTTTAATAACATGTATATTTGTATATCTTTCTACTATCTACCAACTCACAGTATTTTTGAAATCGAATAAATAAGTTCCTTATTCTTTCTCGAGGAATAATCTAATATTTTTCAACCTGTTATTGTTAACCTAAGCTCTTTCAACGTTTGTGGTAGCACAGGACGACCAGCAATAGCTCTTTTGATACTGGAAAGGTTCGATGGAGTTGAAATCCGGGCTATCCGGGCCATTTCAATCTTCGCTATTTCACTTCGTCAAGATATGAGTTCACTATATGATTGTGCAACATGGGATTTAGCATAATCATGCTATGTTTTTACTCAAACTGTTAGGTGCCAGTCACTTTTGTGACAGCACGTGTGAATTGAACAGATTTTTTGAAAAAAAAAAATTCTAAAAATTTTACATGTTTTTTTTGCAAGAATGTATGTCTGTAAATTAACTTTCACTGGGGTTACTGAGTCTTGGCCAAACTCAGTGTCTCAAACAGTTTTTAAGAAAATGTTTAGTAAGTATAACTTCATAGAGTCTGAGCTGTTCTGATTTTAATCTCTTTCTTTTATTCATCTTACAGATTTCAATATAATGAGGATATATACCAATCTATCAAGTATTTAAGGTTGAATTCTCAACGTCGTTCAATTTATTGCCAACCTATAACCTATTTCGCTTTGTTTTTTCAAGTTTACTATTTTTTAAACTAACATTTAAATAAAATCAGTATCGTCGGCACATTACTTAGGTAATATCTGATATATTACAATAATATCAATTTATTTCATTGCTAATTTTGGGAGAATTGTATAATAAAAGAACATGTCATTGCATTGACATAATAATGCTAAAAAAAATCTTACCCGATATTTTTCGTTATACAATTCTCCTGAAATAAGTTATGAAATTCCTTGATATTTTTTAAATATGTCAATTATTACCAATAGAATATCAATTCGATACTGATTTTCTTTATATTTTGTATAAAAGCTGGAAAACATCAATAAATCTACGCGAAATAGGTTATAGGTTGGCAAGCATGTTGATACTCCAACCTTAAATATGTTTTGCTAAGTCATAAGGTAAAATTAAAAAAAAAATTTTTAGGAGTGCTATTTTACTTCCGTTTCCATTCAGTTGGTTTGGACGCCTCCCTTTTTTAAAACAATGTGTTTAATTATTTTTCTACATAATATATTTTTCTACGTACTCTACGTTTTAAATTTTCATTATTTATACCAACACATGATGATGAATGTCACTACGTTCGAAGCATTTAGAGACCCTTAACGGAATGTTTTACTCAAATAAATTTGTGGACGAAGACTTTGGGTTTTTTTTATGTTTTTATACTTTTAACTTAATCTAAATCTTAATCTTCTATTCAAAAAAATGTTAATTATTAAAATAATGCAAAATAATCGCAATAAATCTAATTACAAACTGGGTTAAACAAATTATGAAAATCGGATTTAAAGTCGAACCTACTGAAAAGTTTAAAGGAGGCGGAATTTTGTGCCGAAGAGTGTATAAAATTTCCCAAATTTAAAGAATCATCATGTGCTTATTTGTTTAAACAACTTGTTTATTAACTATTATAACTTGATTTTTGTCAAAGGCCGTTTATCGTTTTTGAGATATAATAGAACACAACTAAATTATATTCAAAACCGTACGTCGTCGACCCTTTATTAAGAATTAAACACTATGTTTGCAACGCAAATCCAAAGTTTAGGGACTTTATTCCCGATTTTAAATCTCATTCAACTGTGCGCATTTCACGCATACTTGAGACTCATACATAAACAACGTAAGTAAAGGTAATCGATGGGATAGAATAAGTGGTAGTGTAGTAAAGGGTGGTAATATAATTAACACCCTGTACTACTAATTATATATACGGAATTTTGCTTGAAATAAAACATTTTAACCATTGGTTTATAAAATCTGTAATATTAAAGAAAATTACATAAATTTATTTTCAACCAATCAGAAGGCTCCTTTTTGTTTACGTTGCTTATAGCAACGGGAGATTATCGCGATAATTTTGTTAGTTCCTATTAACTTAATTAAATTAATATATAATAATAATAATAATAATTTTTCTTTCAAAAATGAAGTGCTTTATATCTATTAGCAAAAGTAACTCAGAATAAAATCAAAACACATTTTGTTGCTAACTTATAATTTTTATTGATACTAACCAATTTGCTTTACAAATCGAACACCGGGGATAAAAGAGACAAATCAAAAATTTAACTAAACTCATCGGAAATATGTTTTTTAAGTTTCATTTGAAACTACGTAGACATGTAATTTCAGATGTTATGGTTGAAACGGATTAATGTTTTTAATGTTAGTAAAATTTTAGTAATAAACCTTAATACCTACCTAACAAGAAAAATCAACTTCTATTGTAAAAATACAGTGCGTCATATTAAACTAAACTCATCGGAAAATGTTTTTTAAAGTTTTATTTGAATTTAAAACTATAAATACATTGGATTTCAGCTAACAAATTTGTTATTTAATGTTTCTCACATTTTACTAATAAACATAAGTTACTAACGGCTAAAATGAACTTAATTTCTAAAACTCTAATTAGTTACAATTAACTAAATCCGCCGGGAATATGTTTTTGTAGCATTTTAGCAAAAAAATTACAATAAGAAAAACTCCAATTTATGAAATTTTCTTACCGAATCTCCCACGCAGCAGAATTAATTCCCGATAATTTTTTTGTCGGTTTTCTTGAAAAAAATTATCGGTAATAATTCTGCTGCTAGAGAGATTATAAGTGAATATTGTATAGGCGATGAATTCTGAAATTTCTAGAACGATTATAACAAGTTGATATATTCTTATTTATAGATGGGCGTTTCGGTTTTCAGATCACCTTTAGATGGAAAATTTTAAATACGAACCTGAAATTTAAATATTAATATTATTTAAATTAAAAATCGAAGCCTCGTTTTTTAAATTAAAAACTTTTTTTCTTCTTCTTCTTTAAATGCGTCATAATAAAGTGCCTGCAATAAGTGCTTTCTATTGTTTAATATCTTTAAAATAACGCCACAAAAAAACAAAACCGGAAAAATCAACTTTTCGGTTACGAAATTTGCTTAATTTCTCACTGGCATTAACTTAAGCTCCAAGTTACCCAACTTTGCTTGAATTTAACCTTTGCTGTATAGTTTCCGAGATCCCAATGGTGAGCATCGAACAACACGGGTGTTGGTAAATTGGTTCCCAGCAGGTATTAAATAAAAGGTTGGTACCTAATATCTCTTATTAATAGTTAAATTGGGTCCCAATATAACTTAATTACCTGGAAGTACTGATCTAGGTCGTCCCTTATACATATTTTGTGTTTCTATACAGGGTGTCCCGAAATTAGCTGACAATATTTTAAGGAGATAAAGTTCATCCAAAAATAAGACTAATACCCTCTATTAATATACCTTCAAAAACGCTTCGTTATGGGGCTAGAGCCCCCCGAATTGGAGCTATGATAAGCAGTTTTTTCACAATATCTCAAAAACCGATAAGGGTATCGAAACAAAATTTGATACATGTTTTATCCATGACAAGACGCAATAAACAATTTAATTAGCTTAACTTTATTTCTTCCAGTGGCGTCCCACTGGGTAGGTAGTTGGGAGAATATTGCCCTAAGTTTTTTATTTTTAGGATTTTTTGACTTCAGGTGCAATTTTTAGAAGCCTTGAAGTCTTTTGTTGAAAAAAGGTACTCTTGTTTCATTGAGTTAGGATTCACCATTTTCCAGTAAAATCGATTTTAAAATTTTCGGTTTTTTGAAATCCGGTGAAAAGGCTAAGGTTTTTTTTTGCATATCTTAGCAAACACTTAATATTAAAACATGAAATTTATTAGAAGTTCTACCAGCGACAAGGCATATTATTATGTATTAAAGGATGTTACTTTAAAATATTTTTCCAGTGACGTCGCACATGGTGGAGCCCTCGGTGGAGCCTTAAGTAAATATTACTAATATTTTTTTTTATTTGATAGTTTTAATGTATTTTTTTTAATTTTAAATTTTTTGTTAATAAAACCTTCTATTGTTGTAATTTGACAGAATGTAACGTTTTTAAATTAAACATATTTTTAGATTCCTTTGTTTTTTAAATATTTATTTTCATGGAGATTTTAAGAGAGTTTTAAAATAAAACAAAAAAGAATAACAAATTGCAAATCAAATTTGATGGTGAACCACACGGGAAACTAATTCTTAAGCAAGTACCAGTCATGTGTCCCCAAAAATAATAATCAAGGAGATTTAAATCAAGTGATTTTGGTGGCCAGGCTATGGCTACCAATCCACCTGGTAATTTTCCCCAAGCCAATTCTTCACTTGACGTCCGTAGTGAGCTGGTGCCCCATCATGTTGAAAGAAGTGCCCTAAACGCAAATCCAGTGGCACATTATCTAATAAATCCCCAAGTTGATTATGTATTATTATTTGTCGCTAGTAGAACTTCTAATAAATTTCATGTTTTAATATTAAGTATTTGCTGAGATATGCAAAAAAAAAACCTTAGCCTTTTCACCGGATTTCAAAAAACCGAAAATTTTAAAATCGATTTTACTGGAAAATGGTGAATCCTACCGCAATGAAACAAGAGTACCTTTTTTCAACAAAAGACTTCAAGGCTTCTAAAAATTTCACCTAAAGTTAAAAAATCCTACAAATAAAAAAACTTAGGGCAATATTCTCCCAACTACCTACCCAGTGGGACGCCACTGGAAGAAATACAGTTAAGCTAATGAAACCATTTATTGCGTCTAGCTATGGGTAAAACATGTATCAAATTTTGTTTCAATACCCTAATCGGTTTTTGAGATATTGTGAAAAAACTGCTTATCATACCTCCAATTCGGGGGGCTCTAGCCCCATAGCGAAGCGTTTTTGAAGGTATATTAATAGAGGATTTTAGTCTTATTTTTTAATGTACTTTATCCCCTTAAAATATTGTCAGCTTATTTCGGGACACCCTGTATACTCTGCTGTTGTCACTTGCGTTTGAAGTTGTTGAGTTGTGAATTATTCTAATATTATATTTTACCATGAATCCTGAGGTAATCTTGAGTGAACGAGGAAAACAGTTGTTAGCTATTAATAACTACAAGGTTAGGTTTCAAAAGCATTTGAAAAGTGGTGAAAAGCGTGAAATTCGTCCTTACGTTGGGCAAAAGTGATAACAATATAACAATTACAGAGCACATACAAGAACATTCCCATGACGCAGATATGAAGGGCTTAAACCGGCAAATAGTATCAATTCCGCCTACAAAAGAAAAGCTGTGGATTACCTATCCGAAAAGCCGGCCAATATTACTACATCTGATGTTGCATGCGTCAGAAGAAATGTTTATAACGCCCGTAGAAAAATGCAACCAAGTTTGCCGAAAAACATAGAGGAAACTTTCGACCATCTGAACGAGGCAAACATCCAAACCCATAGAGGTGAGCAGTTTTTACTCGTTAATGATAGAACAGAACAGAAAGTCGTATTTTCGTTTAAATCAAATATACAAATGTTAGAAAAGACCACGCAAATTTGTTTAGATGGCACGTTTAATTATTGTGCGCAGATTTTCTGTCAATTCTTTACTCTACACAGTTATTATAACGGGCATTATATTCCATTAATTTTTTCATTGTTACCCAATAAATGCACAGAAACACATTAAAAAGTATTTAAAATAATAAAAAAGATTTGTGAAGATAATTGTGTGACTTTAAGAATTTCAAAAATTGTAATTGATTTTGAGAAAGCTATAAACAATGCTGTCGAACAAATTTTTCCTTTGGCAAAAATAATTGGCAGCGGGTTTCACCTTGCGCACACCTGGTATAGGAAAATTCAAGAAATCGGCCTAATACCCGAATATAAAAACGAAAGTTCCGAAGTTGGTAGATGGTTACGATTGACTTTTGGGTTGACCTTTTTATGACCTGATGATGTTAGCGACTGTTTTGTTTTTGATTTGCCCACAATAGCACCAAAAGATGAAAATTTAAGAAAATATTCAGATTACTTGACAGATAATTATGTTTCAGAAGACTCTTTATTTCCGTCTTCTCTTTGGGCTCAAAATTCGGCTGAACTAACACGCACTACCAATGCTTGAGAATATTTTCACAAGCATTTCAAATCGTCTTTTATAAAGCGCATCCCATTATTTTAATTTTTTTTGTAAAACTTACAGAGTTTCAAACGGAAACTTATGTAAAATTACAGAGTGTGAGTATCACGGCTAAAATACAGAACAGTAAAGTTGAAAACCGCCAAAAGTGTTTAGCAAAAATGATAGAATCTTATTCACGAAATGAAATCAGTCACTTACATTTTATTAAATGTGTTTCTTTCCACTGTGCTATTATGAAAGTCTAAAACTTTATTATCAATTTATTGTTAATATCTTATGTTAGTAAATATTTTTAGGATAGTAACTAAAAATCTATGATATTGTATTATATGTATGATTGTACACATGCCAAAAATTAAAAATACAAAAATAAATAAAAGAATTAAATATAATAATAACAATTTGTTTCATTGCCTGATAACCAATTTTATCTTTAGTACCGGGGAACCAATTTACACAGAAGGATCAGGTAAACAAAAATTGCTGAAACCAATTTGCACATTATTTTTAACCCTTGTTAACTTGGGAACCAATGTACATGTACCATGTACCCAACGACACCCTGTGTATTATCCACCTAAATAAGTTGTTAAACTGTTTTGCGCTTATTTCAATTTATCTTTGATTAAAATCCAGTATTTAAATACGAATGTTTTTTTTCTTAAAAAACTTTAGTAAATCCCTAAGTAATCCCATCTGAACTCACCCTTTCCAACCGTTTAATTTCTACACCTTTTATTCCTTCTAATACTATGCTTAGAAAATGCTATTAATGCTAATAATGTTTCCACCTTTTTTCTGTTTTCTAGGGTTTTGGCTACGTCCTTTTTTTCTTTAAACCCTTGTTTTCGAAAGACATTTGGAAATTTTTGCTCGATTACCTTTTCTGATTTGACGACTTTTCCCATTAAGTTTAATTTTTGTGTTTTAATAGGTTCCATTTTAATGCTTTCGAGAATGCGAATAGGCATCAATCAGGTATGGTAAAGTCGGGTAAAGTAAAATTTTTTAAAAATCTCTTCGTAAGTTGGTCATAATTTATGGTCCCCAATTGAATTCTGGTGTATTTTACGTTAAGAAGTTGGTTACAGCGCTACAGAGACAGGACCGGGCTTGGTTCTATTACATCGGCCTTCACCATCTTTTAAACTTTTTAAGGAGTCTTAATGTTTGATTAATTATAATAAAGATATATCGAATTAATTTTATTATTGATGAAATAATGACAGACCTGAATAATAGACAAGTGAAACGTAGACATCGAGCGAATATAATTTTGAGATCCAGTATAGCTTGTGGTAGCGACAATTTATGTTGTAATGAAGATGTAATGAAACTATTCGTGGCAGTAACTATTCTAAATTACGATAACTGTTGTAATCTAGCTTATTTCCTTTTACTAAGTTATGAACTAAGCCACTGGGTACGCAATATTTAGGATCGGTAAAAACTTGTACTTACCATTAACCTTAAATAAAATAAAAAAACAAGAAAATCTAGTCTTTGATATTTATAAATTTTAAAAATAAAATGCTTAAAATACACCGCCAGGGATGCTAAAATGGTTTACTTTTACCGCATACACAGAAAAAAAACTTTCTATTGCTTATAAGAATTCAATATACTCTTCATTCAACTATTTAATACTGTATGTGACAGCAACGCACTTTTCTACTGTAACACAACACTACTCACAGTAATTGTAAAGTTCTATATGGTTTTATATACTGTATTAGTTTCGACTGGCAGCAAACTTGACATTAATCATAAGTAATTCCTACGGTTAATAAAATATATACTTACCACTAAAAATGAGTACTGTAGTTCTCAAAAATTTAAATAGCTTCTAATGTGAAATTGTTGTTGTCGCTTAATATTGCATAGGATTATCTATTGTGCAACACGGTTTACTGAAATGGTAAAATTCGTCCATAGCTTATAAAGTTCAATACTAATGATGAGTTGTGCGAAATAAGAATATTCTATTGCTGTATCTGACATGCAAAGTTTAAAAAAAAATTAAAGACAAAGTTAAAATAAATTAATTGGAACAGGTATATTGGTACGATCACTAAAATTCAAATTCAGACAGGACAGCTAGAAGACTTGAAACAACGATGTGACCTGCGCAACAAATACGTTAAAACTAATACTACTGCGTGCGGCAATTGCCGACCGCTACAAGCTCTCACCAACGTCTTGTGGATTATAGGTTCTAACGGATACAATTCGTTTTTAGGGACGCTGTTCTGCTTTCTTAATTAGTAGAGATAGCGCTTTACTGGGAACAAAATGCGTCGCAGTGAGAAGATTCAATTTATTTCTTAACAAAACTGCTGTAATAAATATAGTTTATTATTCAACAAGACTTTGCTGCTAATAGAACTAATAACTACCAATAAAAACACTGTTCTAGCAAATCTGGAATTAATATAACACTAAAGCGGGTTTGATACACTGGCAATTTATTTAATATGGGTTAATAAAAAATATGCTATCAATACCAACTCTGTCTTAGCAAACCTGTTGTACTAGATCATTTTCCACAGTGTAGAAATTTAAGAATAATTTCCAGCAATTTCTTATGGCCACTTTTACTAAATAAAATTTTCTGACTGACACTTTCTGAGATACGGACGAGAGTCATTCTTCTAGTGGGACACCAGTATATTTTTTTTAATAATATTATAAATTTTATCATGTTGTCAGAGCATTCGGTGGCTCACCATTTTCATTGTACATTTTTTTTTGTTTGCTCTAATATCGTATTTAATGAAATTTTATTTAATTTTTTTATTTCTTTGCTTTTTCTTATTTCAATTAAACTTTCGTCTGCGAAGCTACTTGCGTGCCTAAAAAAAATTAGGTTGATACACGCTAAAAAAATATGACATGCTAAATATTTAAATTTAAATTTGTTTGAAATATTATATATGAATTTTAATATAATATCATAGCAACGATGTGTTTCATTTATGCACGGCTCGCTCCCTTCAGAGCATTAAATTTCTACAAAACAATAAATTGGCTTGGGCATCCCGCTAACAGTGCAACACTAAATATTGTGAAATATACTTTATTGCATAAATTTGTTTTATTCGTAGGTGAGGTAATAATAGAGGCACTTGTATTACTCATAACAGCATACCATTATCCAGGGTCGAATTTCAACTGGATTAAATTTAGTATTACTCTTCTTTTGGAGGTAGAAGTCGGCCCCAACTTTTTTTTTCAAATGTAAAGATATGTATTGTGCTCGTTGGATAGGGTATAAAAAAAGGAATACGACCCACTGTTTACTTTTGCATTTCGGTAATTTAGATGCAATTTGTTTTATTGTAGAAATTGTTGGAGATATAGCCCATTTTTTTCTTTACCAAGCCATAATCTAAAGTAAAACTTATTCCTGACATTATGTACTATATCCGGACTTACTCAGGAAATTTCGTGTACAATTCGTTGCCAAAGTCCCTCTAACCTTTCTGGTTTCGTTACGTAAACTTAACATAATCTAAAGGATTAAGGTATGGCGATCGTGGTGGCCATTTAATGGTACCCCTTCTTCCTATTCAGCGGTTTGTAAAAACTTAAATATTGTCGAACATTTATGGCGTAATAAAGCGGAACATCATCCTGCTGTAACCATATTCGATCATCATGAAGATCTGCTTCTGCATGGTAAGAAAATAAAGCAGCCAAAGCTGGAAAACGTTCTCCTTGCAAAAAAATCGCATATGTATGGCCATTTCAGTTACCTTCAAGGAATATTGGCCCAATGCAGCGGTCGCCAATTATGCCTGCCCCAACATTAAGTTTTCGTGGAAGCTGGGTGTGTGTTTGTCGCATCCAATGAGGATTTTCTGTGGACCAATATCGACAGTTCTGTTTATTGCCTACACCATTTAGTACAAAAGTACACTCATGTAAAATAAATCCAGTCCAAATCTACTAAATGCTGATCAACTGCATTCATCATCACTTCACAAAACTGAAAACGGCAGTCCGGATCATCTCCCAGTAACTCTTGTACCGTTAACATTTTATAAGGACGCTTTTGACAGAATTTCACTAACTTGAATGCAGACGTAACTATAGCTTTATGTTATTTTCTCTTGCAAGTTGCCGAACTGGAGTAATAGGATGTTGTTAAAGAGCAAGTAAACGTTTAATTGCGTGTCTTTATCCATTACTTCAGGCTGCCTTATTCTTGGTATGTACATACCTGACGTGGCCCACTTCACGATAACGTCTTTCAATTTTGCTGATGGTGCCTTGGGAAATTGGTGGTATATCGGGGTGTGTTTCTTGAAATAAAGCTGCTACTTCTGCTTGAGTACGTGATCTGTCGAGCCTTTGTGTGATTCAGATAAATCACCCATTTTAGTAGAGCAAAAGAAATTCTTACTATAAATTAACAGGTTTAAACAGCACAAAATACTACAACACATTAGTATTCACTTCTTCTAAACCGAAAATAAAGTAACCATTGAAATGCGGCATCAAGCAAACAAACAACCTAATCAATAATATGTTTCCTTTTTTTAGACAGTTTGCGCTGACAAAACCCAAATTGTAGTATCAATAATTTTTGCTAAAATGGCGAAAATTTTTGTGGCTTTCTAGATTATTGAAATGCAAAAAAAAATTGTGGGTCGTATTCCCTTTTTAGGCCCTTTTCAACGAGCACAATAAATACCTTTAAAAAAAATTAAGGGGCGGTTTTTATCCCCAAAGAGGGGTAAATTTCATGAAAAGACAAAAAAAATAACGTCAAATGTGTTTTGACATCACAAGAAGCGAGATCGTATTCTTAAGTAAGGCTTATTTTTTTTTGTTATACCAAAAGTAATGAGACACAGAGCAACAGCAGACTCCTTAAGGTGAAATAATGGGATTTATTTAAACTTGCCTTATCCCAAAATTGATAAAAACCAAGATACAGGATAGCTTTAATTTTGTTTTCGTTTCTTGCTCCTAGCGACTTGAACAAGTTATACGTTTTTGATGTAAAAGAAGTAAAGTAACTTATTTTTTTAATAGTCGGATCGATATAAGAATCCTAAACAAAGTTATGCTAGCTAAAAGGAGTGGGCTATGCCGTAGGCAGCGCCCCCTACTGGTTACACAAAAACTCTGGATAATTTTGAATTCCTCACCTCAAAAAACCCCAAGACTATCAAGTTTATGCTGCTATGTCATTTCGTTAAGAAGTAATCGCAAAAAAACGAAAACAAAATTAAAATTTTGACACCCTGTATCTTGGTTGTTATCAATTTTGGGATAAGGCAAGTTTAAATAAATCGCATTATTGCGCCTTAAGGAGTCTGCTGTTGCTCTGTGTCCCATTACTTTTGGGACACACTGTATATACATTAAAAAATTACATACAGTGTCACCATTAAAGTCTGCCCCATACTAAACTTTCTTTTATTAAGAAGATTTGTTCAAATTAAACAACGGGTATCGGTTTCGCTTCAAATTGGACTAAAAATTATGTATCAACTATCAGCATCTGTAATTCGGTACATGTCAAAAACGAAATTTTTTATTAAAATGTTGAGAAATGGCATTTTTGTGTCGAATTTCTAGGAACGTGATTAGAAAAAGTAATTTCTAGTGTAATTTTAGGACAATGTATAAAGTTTCAGATGTCTAGGAAAAAGTTGAATTGTTTGCTATATTTTCGATATACCAAGTATTTGTCATGTTTACACCATATTCTAGCCTTTTTTTTTACTGCAATGCCTTTTTTTTATCTAAGATATAAAATTAGACGCAAAAAAAATTTACACAGGTGGTGACGGGTGGTGTACCTAAAGTTATCATAATTTAACAATCTTATCCTATAGACGTCACAATGACATGTTCCCATGACAAATACATGTGAAAAGTTGAAAAGACTAATGATAAAATCTCCAGAGAAATGATTCGTCCACAATTTGAATGCATTTTTTTCTTATGACGATTTCTTTATACTTATTACCTTTTAAAATTAAAAGATAATTTCAAATTTAAAAACTAGGTTATGAAAAAACAATTATTGAAATTCAATGTTTTTTTAATGTAACGCATTTTGGTCCCAATAAAGCGTGTTCCATACATCAAATCAATCGGAACAGCGTCCCTAAAAAACGAATCCTTTACAACCCATAATCCACAATATGTTGGTAGGGTTTGTATTTGTTAGTTTTACTGTATCGCGTGATCCGATGTTCTGAACACAAAACAGCCATTTATAGAAATATAAAATGTGATTTCATCCTTATCGTGCCGTGTTATCGTCTGTTGTCAGATCAATTCCAAAAAAAAAAAAAAAATTGAGCGTTTGGTGATTTAAAAAAATTTGAGCAAAGTGAAAAACCTAATTAATTAATACCAATGAATTTCTGATTTAATTAATTTGATTTAATTTTTAATCGATTTGTAAATGAGTTGTCTGATTTCTAGTGTTATTTATACAAAATAATCATATTAGATTACTTCAAACCAATACTGATCAAATAATGTTAATAAGAAAATATAGTGTGCTAATAATTAGTAGTGCGATAATAATTAAAAGTAAATAATTGTGGCATAACGGACAAGTGTGTAACTATTTTTTATATTGAAATACACAGTGATCCAAGCACAGTAGATACCCTGGGGCGGGTAGACCACGACGGCCGTTTCGTCCTTGTTAGGACTCTACGGGCAGCCATAACCCAAGCATCCCGACAACAACACCTTTAAACTATGTTAATCTTTTAAATCATATCAGAATTGAGGGATTTGAAAATACCTTGGAAGCTTCTGACGCACGTCAAGAGTCAAAGAGTCCGTTAATAGGTCTTATTTAAAACCGAATAATGTAAGAATTAGTAGATACTGATATTTATTATTTAATCAATTTCTATTAAATATTTCAATCAATAATGATAAAAATGTGTAATAAATTAATCAATTTTTGTTAAATTTTAAATCGTTTTAATGCTTTGGGTTAGGTTAGGTTAGAGTGGCAGACCTCTGGCATTGTCCAAACAGTCACACGTAGTCCTATAAGGACCGTTGTGGTACCACACATGTTCCGCGGAACCTATCCGCATCAGCTTCCTGATGGTCAACGCGACTTAGACCATAGAAGAATATTGACAGCTCATTCAAACCAGCCACTGCTGTTAATAAACTTGGTGGGTCGACCCAGTTGCAAGCTGCTTACTTCCTCCAGATCATTAAAGAATGGTTCGTCTAGGGCCTTGAACCTTCTTCTCGCGGGGACGGGGCATGCACACAAGAAATGCTAAATGCTTTCGTTCTCTTCTTCATCTCTGCAACTTCTGCAGAAGTCATTAGCTGGTATTTGCATACGTTCTGCATGTCTACCGAAAAGGGAATGTCCGGTGACTACGGCAGTGATATTTCTTAGGTCCTTCCGACTGTGCTGTAATAACGCTGTTGTTTTCCTGCCATCAAGTAGGGGCCACAATTGCCTGAAGATGCTCCAGGTTGTCAGCCCTGTCCATCTGCTTTGTGCAAGTTGTTTAGCTATCCGATGTATCTCCTCTTTGACTGATCCCAGTGGTCTAGCCACAGTATTCTCTGCTAGTTTAACAGACACGCTTGCACCCTTCCTGGCGAGCGCATCAGCAGTCTCGTTGCACTAGTTCTTTAATGTGAAACTTTTCACAGTCAAATTAGTGTGAAAAGTTTACCTTTTCAGTAACGAGTAATAAAAACTAGTTTAGCCTATACAAAAGTACAAGTTAAGAAACTACCAAGATAATTTATCATCATTGCATGATAAGCATATTTAATAAAAATTGATTAAAATCTATCCAATAATAATTCTTATATTAAGTTGGCTTGTCAAATATTGGAAGTAAAATACGAAAATTGGGGGTTTTTGGAAGCATAATAATATTAAGGTATTTTATTGCGCAAATTTTTTTGTCAGAATATATTTTTATTAATGATTTCATTTGAATGCATCGGAAAAGGGTTAATATGTTTTAAATTGGATGATTTATAGTTACCAATATTGATTTGAATATTTTCCAATGTGTAATAGGTACGTCGAGAATATCAAATAATGTAGAAAGCTACTTGATTTTATTGACTCTTCATTTATTATAGACCAGTAAGTAGGTCGAAATAAACCGTTATGACACTTTAAGTATGTTAAACAAATATGCACTTGTGACAAAACTGTAGTTTTTATTATGGCGTAAAATTTTATTAACACAGAACGCAAGAATACGATCGGTAGCTCATTGCAAATCTTGATATGAAAGCAAATCGCAGAAAAATATTTTAAAATGTCGCTTTGCTATTTTAAGCGAAAAATTTACAATTTGTCTTTTGAAATTTATGGCACGCGAACCATTGTTGGATATGCATGTAAACCAAGTTGCATGGCATTTTATAAATGACAAGTAAATATTTGGTTGTGTAGAAGTATAGGTGATTCAAAATAAAAACTAAAGCTACCTCAGAAACCCAGATTTTTGTAAGAATATTCTTAGTCACAAAATCTACGAAATGATGTTTGTTGATATTTTTAATAAAACTACTTAGAAATGCTAAAATAATTCAATATCGCGACAGGTTGTAAACCGCCATTTTTTAATACTAACTATATTTGCATACCGTCAGCCGGCATATTATACAGTGTGACCAGTAAAGTCCGCATCATATGGGATTTTTTTTTAATAGCTTTATTCGAAATTTGACTTTTGCATCAAGTTCTGCTTCGATCGAGATGAAAATTAACCAAAAAACAATAGTAGTCACGTGATTCGCATTATCTGTCAAAACTTAATTTTTTTCAAAAAATAAGTCAAAAGTGGGGTTATTTCTGAAAATATTGAAAAAAGTTATTGGAAAAGGTATTTTTAAATGCAGTTTTTAGCCCACATGCAAAATTTCAGCTGCATAAGATAATTTTGATTTTTTACCCACCACTAAAATTTATTTTCCATTTAATGAACACTTTACTGATGACACTGTGTTCTTTTTTGTCTTAATATTAAGGTGTATTACCTACTTTCAGACACAAACTACGTTTTCAACAATACCTATTTTATGAAGTTACCTTATACAGGGTCAAAAACAAATAAACTTTGCATCACATGCGACCAAATTTTAATAGCCCAATTTTGATTTTGTAGAAAAACACACATTTAATACCGCGCTACTTTACTTTAAAGAAAATGTATCTGAAATAATGCATTGTCAAAACTAAGAAGGTTTATGTAGGTTGCGTTGAGTCTTATTTTGCAAAACTGGTGCAATTTACAAAATATGGGTAAAAAATCAAAATTATCTTATGCAGTTGAAATTTTGCATGTGGGCTAGAAACTGAATTTAAAAGAACTTTTTCCCATAACTTTTTTCGATACTTTTAGAAATAACCCCACTTTTGAATTATTTTTTTAAAAAAATTAAAATTTGACAGATAATGCGAATCACGTGACTACTATTTTTTTGCTAAATTTTCAATATGATCGAAGCAGAATTTGATGCCAAAGTCAAATTTTGACTAAAGCTATTAATAAAAAAAAATCCCATATGATGCGGACTTTACTGGTCACACTGTACAGCGTTTCCGCATTACTGTATTAAAAATAAATAAAAATGTTGCTAGTGGCGGACAATGGGTTTCATCCTACTATTATTTTTTTTGGTTTTAAAATTATCGACCCTGGTCTACAAAAAATACTCTCTTATGATTCAGATTAGTTGATATTACTAAATTATTTCGCGGAACACCTGGAACCGTGTTCCGCGGAACAGCGGTTGGGAACCACTGATCCAGCGGCTTGTCGAGCAAAGCAGCCAGCAAAGCCGCAATCTATGGGCTCCCTAACTATTAGTCTTAAATGTAAATCATTTATGTTTAATATTTTGTTTAGAGGAGTTCTGATTTATATCAAATTTGTAGCACTTAAAATAGGCTTGTCAGAAAAATAAGCTAAAAAAAATGAGTGGATATTGTAACAAATAAGCAATTAAAAATCCACAAATTATCTTTATTACAGCAAAAAATAGCTATAAGTAGGGTGCTGGAACAAAATGATCATTAGTGTTGCGAAACCAGAAAGAAGGTAAAGGAGGCGAAGAGTAATATGAGTTCTTGTAGAAATTAAATAGCATCATGAAGAGCAAATAAGGTTAATGACTTTTACCGAGTGGAACAAAAAAAGGGCTATAGTTATAGTTTGACAAATATTAGGACAATTTTTTTTAATAATAAACTTTTTTTTTAAATACCGTGCGAGCAAAAAATATTTGCATCAAAGAGGGCCTTGCATCTAAGGACGTAATGCTTAGCCGTAGAGCTTAATACTTGTTGGATGTCAATAACTACCTGAATTAACAATTAATCAGTTATTCCGTCATCTTTGACAGTCTTTACAGGTACCTAATTTGATTCATCGCTAATTTTTCCAATTTCTTGAACAATTCACACAATGGGCTTTACGGAACAGCACAAAACATTCATGGTTGAAGCGTATTTTCGAAACGGGGTTAGAGTAAATGGTGTGTGGCAATACAATCCGGGTTTGTGTATGGACGATTTTCACGAACATTTTCCTAACGTTTCTTTTATTGCTGGTGATTTTTATCATTGCCTGAAAAGAACCGTGGCTGTGTTTAGGGAAACAGGTTCTATACAACACAAAAAAGGAGCAGGAAGACCATCTGTAAGAACAGAAGAACTTGTTGCAAATTTAGAACAATTACAAGAAAGGATTATCCAAGAATGTGGTAACGTTTCTCCAGAGATGCTGGTCAACACTTTCGAAAATATGAAGAGACGTGTGAATTTATGCTTGGAGTATGGCGGTGGCCAATTTCAGCAACTTATTTTATTATTTTTCTTTTTCTTTCTGTATATTCTTACTTTGTTAATTTTGTAAAAAACAAAAATAAATTTGTATTTGTCTACTTATTTTATTAATCATTAGTTTGGCATATCATGTCATAATATAAATTTGACAAAATTTTAACCTAGATTTGGTTAGATATATCGTCCCCATATCATTGTGATCTAAACCAATCCCTACGTTTTTTAATCCAAGCCCTCTTTGTTGCAAATAATTTTTGCAAGCACGGTATTTGTTTTCGTTTTTCAAAAATTAGTTATATAAAGTAAACGTTTTACCATAAGATTCGAAATCCGTGGTGGCTGATTAGGGTAGGAAGGGTAGGCCAAACTTAATAATTATACCTTATTTTATGGGTTTTATATAATACTAATAGTATCAATTAAGCTTTGAAGTATAGTTTTTGTATACATTTTTCGAAACGTCTTTACTCTTTAACAAATACATTATTAGCACCTACAAATCGGTAATACTCAATTATTTATAACGTCTCAGCCAGCCACGCAGCATCATTATCTGTTTCATTATTACTGCAGCTTAAATTCCTGCTCGCCACTTAATAGCCGGTTGACGATATACACACACGAAAGCAGGAATCTCCGGGGCTCTACATTTCTAGGAAAGTCAATAACATTTTAGAAATTAGGTTAATAGGTGATTTTTTAAAAGAAACTTCAATAATATCGTTCGAGTTTTTGGTTAAATTTAAGTTAGCATAATTTCATACCACGACAAATTATTTGCAAAATATTTAGGGATTCCTCGACCAGTTTTAGGGGAAAGATAATTAATCAGTGATCAGGGTAAACCGCATCGTAATTTTCTATATGCGTTGCATGAAAATTTCAAGGGCTAACGGGTACTTAAACTACAAAAAGTTGTTTTTAAATAGATTCCTAGCTGTATCCATTTAGATAGATACATAAAAAAAGTATATATTGGTACGTTAGTTGGAATGTTTAACAAATGGTTTTAAGAATATTACAACTTTCAGCAACAAAGTTGATTTGGCAATTTTGCAATTACAAAGGTTATTATTGTTTAATAATGTTTACATAGCATTAATCCTATATGATACTTATATAATACAATATATAATACATTATACTATAATATGCATGTACACGATTCGCACTAGGTTTAGGTAAGTTTTACGTAACTGTCTTTTGCCTAGGAAATGCACTAGCAACGCCCGTGGGGTTGGTGTTAACCCTTGGTTGGATTACATACACGTATAGCTTCGCTTAGATTGGTCGGTCCCGTAATCCTTTAACACCATGAAAGAGTATTTTCTATTTTTAAAAACTTAAATTTATTTCAACTTGAAGAAATAGTCCATACTTTAAGTGGAGTGTATATATTTGAAAGGAGAGAAATAAGACACTTTAAGTCTTCCTCCACTGGTATAATAAAATAAAGTTTTCATGAAGTGTAAATTCTTTGCATGTTTCGAATGTATATATACATTCATCATCAGGAGAATAGAATAAGGAATATAAGTAATACAACAGGAGCGAACAGTCCAAACGGAGCTACAAGATGATAAAAAGTTAGAGTTAGGTGTTTGGAGAAACTTCAATTAAAGAAATAATTTTGTGTGAGATCACATATTAGTGCAACAACACCGTAAGTGTGAGGAGATAAAATTATATATAGAATTTGAAAATTGTAGATGTTATGGGACTAATTAAGAAATAATTTTGTATGAGGTCTCATATATAAATTTTTTTCCTCATACTTACGGTGCTGTTTCACTAATATGTGACCTCACACAAAATTATTTCTTTATTTGAAGTTTCTCCAAACACCTAACTCTACCTTTTCATCATCTTGTAGCTCCGTTTGGACTGTTCGCACCTATTGTATTTCTTATATTCCTTATTCTATTCTCCTGATGATGAATGTATATACATTCGAAACATGTAGATAATTTACCCATCATTAAAACTTTATTTACCAGTGGAGGAAGACTTAAAGTGGCTTATTTCTCTACTTTTAAATTTATTTATTGTGATTGTTTTAATGAGAAAATTTTTGGAATGAGTGTTAACTGGAAAAGTGAGGAAAAAACCAGCTTAATTTTAACGGGTACAAGTAAGGTATATGCATTTGTTTTTTTAATAAGTCGGTTGTGAGCCACACTAAATATTTTCAAATCTAATAATTTTTCTGAATAGGGAACTTGCATGAAAACTAATTTAAAAAATAATGCTCTTAAGAATAAGCTAATATAATCAAAATACCCACAGTTCACAAAGAAATGTTTTTTCTAATCCTCTGAATTAAATATAACCAATTAAAGTTTGCTTGTAATGTAAACGCGTACTACAATACACGGCGAACTTTAACTATTTATAAAAAAATAAGGAATGATATTTGAAACGTAATATTTTGGTGTGGCTAAACATATTTATGCAATAAAAAAAATTGTGCAAGTTCCCTTTTATCATTACAATAAGTTATTGATATAATTATTAAAAATATGGTTTTAAAAAGAAAAATGAATTTAATTTAAAGAAATAGTCCATACTTAAAGTGAAGTTGAAAGTATGAAAACAAAAGGAAAACACAAAGTCTTCCTCCGCAAAACTTAATAGAATAAAATATTCTTTGTTTAACGGTCTCTACATGTTTCGAACGCAGAAACGTTCATCATCAGGAGACAGAAAAATATATTGCTGATGTTTTTAGCAAAAGAGAAAATGATAAGTGGTAGACATGAAACCCTAATGAAGCTTTTATGGTGTCAAAAATTCGATTATTAAAATTACATTATGTGAAGACATTAGAAATAAAGATAAGTTAAAACATACGTAGTATGTGGAAAATTCAGTCGAAATGGTCTAGAACAACCAAAAGAAAAAGGGGGGGACGTGGAGGTAGAAAAACACTTCTAAAAAGAAGATATCAAAAAGGTTTTCCTAATAAAACATGTCTTAAAGAAACTAAAAAATGGGAAGTTATTTCATGTATAGAAATTAGGTATTTTAGGCATCATGTTATAAAATAGAATATTTTTCGGAAAAGTGGTTTGGGTTTTGAAGTGTTTTTCTACCTTCTCGTTACCCCTTTTTTTTTGTTGTTCTAGACCTAGACCATTTCAACTGAATTTTCCATGCACATACTACGTAGGTTTTAAAATATCTTTATTTCTAATGTCTTCACATAATGTAATTTTAATAATCGAATTTTTGACACCATAAAAGCTCCATTAAGGTTTTATGCCTACCACTTCACATCATTTTCTCTTTTGCTAAAAACATCAGCAATATATTCTCCTGATGATGAACATTTCTGCGTTCGAAACATGTAGAGACCTTTAGACAAAGAATACTTTATTCTATCAAATTTTGTGGATGAAGACTTTGTGTTTTTTTTTCCTTTTCAAAAATGAATTTGGTTTAAATATTGCATAATAAGTAACAAAAACAATTAGAAATTTAGTGCAGAACAAGCTTATCTTTGGTAATATTTATAATAATATAGTATTATTCATTCTGTAATGTCTGAGCTGAGAGGCGGTGGCGGAGGGTTTTAAAGTGCATGGTCACCTACGTTACTTGCACTGAGTTATGGTAATGAATTATGTTATAATTAGCTATGGGGAACGTTTTTTACATGGTCAAATAGAGAAGTAAGGTGACATTAATTTCTTAGTGTAAAAACAATGTTAAACAAATAGAACAAATTTTGAAGAAGTAGTCCATACTCAAAGTGGAGTTAAAAGTAAAGAAAAGCATAAATTCTTTCTCCGCAAATTTTTATTTGAATAGCTAGGTGAACCTAGAATAATTCATAATAATTCAATTCGACATGTTTCGAGTGTCGAAGCACTAATCATCAGGAAAACGAAGTAAATGGTACAATGCTGATGTTGTTAGCAATAGAGAAAATAACAAGTGGGATTGAGCCGTAATGGAGCTTTCAATGGTGTATACGAGGTGTAAAAAAATTGGAAGAGTCAGAAGGCCGACAAGATTTTAGCATACTGGAAAGTCAAGGGCTAGTGCAAAGGCCCTGTCTTGGGTGGAAAATGAAGAGAGAAAAAGAAAAATTAGAGAGTTTTACCAGACTTTATTAAAATCATTAAGGTATAAGTGATGCAAAACCTTGAGTTTCATTCAACATTGTCGGAGACATGTGAAAGTGGTGAAATAAGAGGGAAAGAAAAAAGAAAAAATTGTCTTCCGTAAAAGTCAACGCATCTGTAAAACATAAAAATGTAGCAAATGAAAGTTAATAAAATGGGGTGGATTGGCTTACCATTAAGTTTGAAATAAAATAGAACAAAGTTTTTCTTATACTTTGAGAGCATTTTGTAGCTGCAATGTGTGTAGATATCAATAGAAAATGACAAGTGAAAGCTAAGCATTAAATGTAATTTGCTTCTAGAATAACGGAGAATATTAAAAGAATCAATTGCAGTAAAACAAACCAAATGGTAATATTAATAAGAACAAGAAAAAGAAAAGCTTTAAATAAATAATTTAACTGAAACATTAATGGCTATTATTAAATCATTTTCAGGAACAAGTGGATTATGCTCCTGTGTTCCCTTAACATTGGCTTTTACTCTGCTTTTTTAAGTTTATTATTTATTCTAAAAGATTAAATAAAAGAAAATTTCTTATGATCGTATTTGACAAATAAATTTAGAATTCGTGTCAGTGACAGCTTTAATATATTCTTTTTAGCGAGTAAATTCGATTAGTTTAAAAACTTTTATAAAAGTTAAAAAGGAAATAACATTATACTTCTAATAAAATTGAATTTTGAAATAACACAATTAAATTTAACTTATAGGTATTGTTATAAATGGGTTTTAAGTATAGAAAACATTATATTAACTTTATTTAATTTGATCTCTCTCTCTGGGATTCATAAATGCTATAAAATACGATGTGTATTCTCTTGAAAAAAATATATCTTTCCTTCCATCTTTTTATCCTGATTTTTCGGAGATACTCTTTTTTTTTCATATTTTTAATAAAAACGTAGCTATTGTATTTTGCCGCAATAGCGGTACCCAATGACCACGATGTATACGTAGGTTCGTGAAACGTATCTCAAAAATTAAAGTATCAAGAAAAAAACTGAGAAAACTGTACATTGATCTCGTATGCTGATGATACGTTACCTTGTGTTTACGGATCCACGTGGTCGCAAGTAAGAAACTCACAACAAAAATTGGCTTAGTCAAAACTGATTAGATTCTTTTAAACTAACTCTAAATGTAGATAAAACGAATTATATTGCATTTTCAATTACAGCCTCAAACGTCCCAACTTTAATTATATTGAAACTAACGAGCTTTGATTAAATGAAGTGACATCAACGAAATACAGGAGCATTAATATTGACAAAAACCTAAAAGGGGATCAGCACGTTTTAACATTAACGGCTCACATTCGATCTTTAATATTTACTTTTATATTATAATCAGAGGCATATTTGACAAAGAACTTTTAATAAATATCTATAAAACATTGATCCTTAATAAGATATGGAATTATTGTCTTACGTGGCCTCATATCAGAAATATCTACATCAATTATGTATAGTTTAAAACTATATGTTAAAAGTCATTAATAAGAAAAATAAGATATTCGACGCACTTACTATAGCCCGAAAAAAGTGTTAACGGTCGTACCTTGTATGTATTATTTACCTGTATCCACGTACATAGAACAACTAAATTAAAAATAAACACATATAAACTATTCTCATGCATTAAACAAGAAGTAGAAACAAGAAGCACCTACAAATATCAACAAAAGATAAGAATATAAGTTAAAGTTTGCATCACCGATTTTGACCTGCAGAAGGAATGCGGGAGAAAATATAGATTGCTGTCGTAGTACTTAATTCAAATTTTAAAATAATATTAATTTTAAATAGGTTAGCACTTTTATTTACCTTACTAAGGTTCATAATATTTTCCTCCGCCCGTAACAACGCTGTTTAAATTTTTTCACCTATAAAATAGGTAATACTAATTCTTTAAAGTAAATTTCCGAACCGATATACCTTAAATAGTACATTTAAAGAACTCTTGAACCAACGATATTTTGATAAATCGGGCAACCCAGTTTTATTTACGGCATCGGGTTTATCCATATCGTTCGCTTAGTTCCCCGGGATACTATTCTTTCTCTTTTTATTACATACAATATGATATAATGTCACGTTGATCGTTGATACGAACACACCAATAAATTTGGAGTCGCCTGATTTATATCATTGACGATTTCTTTGCGCACGCTCATGCAGATACTGCTAAAACCTTTTTTTTACATTTTATTGCCCTGTCCCTTAAGACGTCGTGGCCCAAGAACGGTGTGTAGAACTATACATTATACAGGTTTATACATTATTTAGTACAATATTCAAAACTTTGGTTTGGCTTGGGGATCATGTTCTTTTATTAATTTAATAAAGAACAGAACCGTTTGGAATTCCGTAGCAGCAGCTAGAGGGCGCTATTTAGCAGAGTTAACAATTTCTTCATTTTCCTCAATAAATTTTAATGCAACGATATATCTTTTTTCACTTTAGCAAAAAGAAGAATAAATAGGACGAATATCTGTGAAAATCGCAAGCCTTTTTTTTTAATCGGAGATATGATATAATATAAAAATGCGCTCCATAGGAACAAACTCACGTTTTATTACGGTATTTGTAGGCAAAAAGGTACAAATTCCATACCATTGTATCTTCTACAAAGCAATAATCAACGCAACGCATCTTTAAATTAATGTTCTATAAATTTAGATTATTTGCAACACTAATAATAGACGGCGGTTGCATTAATGAATCAAATTGCAGTAAAATTTTTAAGTTGGTTATGAAACAAAGAAAAATGGAAGAAGGCTTTAATTTAAAATGTGAAATAGTACGTGTCAAGTTTCAATGAAGTAAATTTTTGATTTCTTTCCTTGCATGCATAAATATTTTTTTCTACGACCACATATGAAAATGAGAAATAAAGCACGCCTAACTTGGCTAAGAAAGTCCTTTATATCACACGCGTGTCGAAATATTTTCTTTCAATACGTGTGTTGAAATATAAAACAGCTGATTGCCGACGAAATTGATAGCAGAACTATTTAAAAAAATAACAAACTTACGGGACCCGTGGAGCGAATTGGGGTGCTGGGTGGTGTAAAGTACACTAGGGCATTACTGCAAATAAAAAATTCCTTTTTTTTTCGTTATTTTTGGGAACCTAAGAGTATTTCTGATAAAAATAATAATATATTAAAAACGGAAAATATGGTCAGGCAACCCACCAAACATGCCAATTCAGTTGAACCACAGAAAAAAAAGGACAGCTATAGAGCAGAAATAGAATACCCTAGGAAATACCGATTTATAATTTTTTAATTATCTCGGATAAAAATATCCACACAATGTTTAAGGATATGGGACAAGTGAATGTGCTTTATGTAAGTAAATTCATTTTAGCAATATTCAAAACAAATCGAACATAGAAATAACTTTTATAATTAACAAGCTATCGATATTTAACTCCATCTCCATCTTTCTATAATGTTGAGGTTATGTTTAAGTTTTGTGTTTTGTTGTTTTTGTATGTATATTTAGGTATATTATTGTTTTATTGAAAGAATGCAAGCAGCTAAATAATCAGAAACGAAATTTATTCACTGTACATAGATATCTAGTAGGTATGCAAATAGGAGAAAAGTAATTCTTTTTATTTAAATCTAGATAAGTTAAAATATGTAAGTGAGCATTGTTTTTATTTTTTTCAACTCTAGTGTTGAAAAAATTTGATTAACACAATGGTTATACCTACAAACTATTAGAAACAAATCAAACTCTTTTTGATTATTTTGTATGGTCGTAGGAAAAATTGTGTACAATACTCGTGTGAATTTCCGCACTCAGCTAACGCCTCGTGCTAAATACCTCCTCGTTTGTGTACCACTTTTACCACTTGTTATATAATATACTATTTTCGGCAAGGTACTGTAAATGGTTTCCAAGATACAGCCGGCGTCCCTTTTCAGTTGTACACCCGGTATAAAAAACCATCTAATAAATTCCTTTGATTTTTAACGACACCGTTCATCAGCATATTCACAATTTGTATTTGATAGAGATTATAAGCGATAATAAAATTAAAATAGTTTTATTTCCTCAAAGAAACGCCAAATTTACTGACCGTTATTTTTTACGAACTGTTGGCGACGAATTAAAAGTTATCGCTTGCCCTAAAAAGAAACGTTGTTCGGGAAAAATTTTCGGGAAAATTGGAAATAAATCAAATATCTAATACGGAACACATTCATTCCTCTACTTGAATTTTAAACCTTAAAGAATGGTTAATCAATGTGCTAAGTATTATTCTGTTATAAGTCCTGACTGTTGGTTGAGTAAATGTCAAACTATTTATTGCACAGGAAGAAAAAATAATAACTACTTGGTATGTTTCACAAATTTAATCAGTCTCCTGACACGTGTCTCGGCCCTTGCGGGCCATTGTCAAAGGAGTACAAGAAGATACTCTTCTTGTACTCCTAGTATGTATATTTTTTGTTGTTGTGAAGGGTAGTCTCGACCGACTAGTTGGAAGAACGATTCCTAAGTCTTGGGGGAAGCGGTCTAGGGCTAAAGTACACCTCCTTTTTTTACAAACGCCGAGCTTTCGGAAATTAATTTTTTCCTTTTTCAAGGCTACAATAAAGAAACAGTAGGTCAAAGATCCAATATTTATGGACATTAGTATCAAGAGAAACCATTTTTGTAATTTGTGCAGAAAAAATTTTTTTTTTTGTTTAATTGGAACTATTGTCCTACTTGTATATAGCTAAGCTTATTTTATATAACAAACTGTTAGTTCTATGTTAAAAAACCAAAAGGAAATTAAATTGAAACTGGTATGCAGTTATTGCATTTTTACAGGAAAAAATGTTTTGTTTCCTATAAAATGGTTTTAAATTCAATCTACTTACGTGCAAATTGCGTATTACGTTGGCAAGTAATATTGTGTGAATGTAAGACACCAGTGGCGGATTCAGAAAAAATCGACAGGGGGGGCACACATTAGATATAAGTTTTCAGAGAGTTTCAATTTTAAAGGGTTATTTACTAAATTATTATAAACCTAGAATAAAGAGTTTAAATAAACTCTAATAATTGTGGTCGTCGAGGATGCTTCTAGATAAATATATTTAAAACCTCTTCAGGATCTACTCCAATGCCTCTGTTAATATTCAGCATACTCAGGCCATTTAACCTCTCCTGACCCATAATTGACCTAAAAAATGTCTATTCTTTTTAAAGCGCTAAAAGACCTTTCAGCAGTAGCAGTTGTGATTGGTAAAACACAAAGAATTCTTAAGATGCACTGTATGTTAGGAAACATAAGGCAAATTTGAAAGCAGCTTCCAATGGATTATCAACTTTTTGCGGTTTCTTTATCCAAAGCTTTTTCCATAAACCTAATTCTCCACGAAGGGCGTCTATACTTGAGGGTAAGTCGCATTCATATTTTTGGGCGGCATCAACAATTTCTTGATCGGCAAAGTTAGATTCAAAATAATATTTGGGAATTACTTTTTGTAACTGCGAAATAACAATATTATTTTCTTATCAAAGCGGACATCTAGCTCGGAAATAAGAATTAACTCGAAAATACTCCTCAGGATCAGTCAAGCGAGCATTAGCAAGGTTTTGTTGAAAAGCGGTGATTCTAGGAATCCGAATTTCAACGTTCATTTTTTGAGCAATACTTTTCGTTTCATCAAATATGCTTTTAAATTCATTTTCAGAATTTTCTCGAATTCTGTTTAACGCAGATTTCACTGCATCATTGACATGCTTTTGCTGTAGTCAAGACTGGAGCTCTGCAACTGGGTTGAAAGTAGGAGTGTAATGGACAAAAATTACCTTAAAATTTGAAGGCTTTTTTTCGCTTATTTCTTAAACCACGTTGAAAACCTGATTTTAAGATCCTGTTCCTAAATGCTGTAAAGTTCTGGCATCGAGAAAATCTATTTGCTTGTTACAGTACAATTTTTTGTCACTCTGTTTAAAATTTTGGGTGTTGCGCTTAGGTTGATTCTTGCGAAATTATTATGACGGGGGGAGGGCACGTGCCCTCGTGCCCCCCTCTTAATCCGCCACTGTAAGACACCATTTGCTACTTATTGACATTTTTTGGGTTATGTTTATAATTAATAATTAACATTTTTAAAAGGATTTTTATACAAAATATTGTTGCTTTTATGGCATATTTGCAGGGACTGAGATTGTCTTATCAGTACAACAAATTCTTCGGTAAGGTTTTTTGTTTATATTTTTTAAGATGCTACTGTTTTGAACTGTGAAATACAACTTTTATTGAATTTATAACCATGCTCACATTTTGAACTGACCTGACTTTTTAAATTTTGTACTAAGTAATAAGTAAGTTTTGAAAGTATTGTCCTATAACTCAGTTAATGAAAGATGCGTGTTTATACCTGTGTCTAAGGGTTTTCTGTGTAGGGATGTTAATAAATAAGTATAAATTACACTTAAATTATCAATATCCTTCCTTTTGTTGATACATTTTTTATCTAACGCAATCTCCACCATTTTTACGAAAGTTTTTTTGTTATTATTTTTTTCTATGTTAGGTATTTTTACATCTGTAAAATTAATATCGTGATTAGTTTCAGAAAAATGTTCAGCTAAAGCGCAGGTTTGCTTTTGTAATCTGTAGTCACTTTTCTGTCTTGTATATCTATACGGCCGTAGAAAAAATATTATTCCTAACTCATGCGTAAAATATCTTTCCGCACTTGTTAGGAAAGTAACTATTTGTCGCTGTCATTGATGTAACATTTAAAATAGTCTGGTTAGTTAATTTATCAATAATTATATTTTGCTATTTTGCACATTACCGTCAACTGGGGTGTAATTGGACAACATTTTGTGTTTTTTTACGATACGGCAACTATTTTTAGCTCTAAAAATATACAAAAATTCATGAAGGTAAGTCTAGGCTATATCTATAACATGAGGTATTTACGGATTACAAAAAAAATAAGAAAGTATTTTTTTTAAGAGTGTCTAACTTTCCCCGCAAAACGGGGCGAAGTTGGACTTGGCTCTAAACTTCTATAAAACTCACTACGGGTGTTTATATAGGAGGAGTTGGACACGATAAAAACGTTTTTAAGTTATATAAATTATAATTCAAAAACGAATTAATAAAAAACAAACTACAAAAAACACTTAAACGTAAATAAAATGTATTTAAGTTATATATTTTAAAACGAGTTAACAAACAAAAAAGGCAAAAAACAAACTACAAAAATAACTTAGACGTAAAAGAAAAGTTTAGATCTTAAGTGAAGCACAAAAGTTTTCTTTCTTTTTCTTTTTTTTGATATTTTCGGACCATTTTTTGGGTGTCCAACTTGCCCCTACAAAATATATTTTTTTAATGTTACGCCACTAACACCAATATATTTGAAAAATATACGAGGAGTAATTTTACCGTCTATTAGTAACATATAAACGAAACTTTAGCAGAAAAACCGCTATCCTATTACTATATAATATCTATAAGTCAGGTATAATAGTTATAAAACGTAATTAAGTAAAACGTAAAAATTTCGAATTATATTTACGAAAAAATATGAACCGCTTATCTTTAAATATGTCTATCACTTACGCTAGCACTAACTAAACTAAAGCATTCTGAAAACGAATTAACATGTTTGGTGGCTCAAGGTCAAACCTTCTTCGCACAACAGGGGTGCGTTTGAAAATACTACTATTTGTCCAACTTCAACAGCACTGTCCAATTACACCCCAGTTGACGGCACACTAACGGTTTCATATTATGCTTAACAATCACTTAAGTAAGTCGTATTTATTAGTTTTAAAGTTAAAACGGTATCGTATTTATTAGTTTTAAAGTTAAAACGGTAACTGATCAAAAATAAAACTGTATGAACACAAGACAGCTGCGTTTTGATATTTTTAATAACTTAAATAATAAAAACACCCACTTGACCAAACATAGAACGTGACAAGATTGTGATATCTCATATAGAGCTCAGTTAAAGAGCACCGTTTTATCACACGGTTATAATAATATAGCAGTGATAAAACAAACATGTATGTTGTAATAGCACTAACCAAGAACATTGCTTTGCAGCAGTGTTTTATCTTTGTGACAACTCAGTGCTGAAACTGTTGTTGCAATAAAGAGAGACACATCTGTTTCTTTGATTACAAGATGATGTATCTTTTACATAACCTATAATATATAATAGGCGTCTTTTTCACTCCATGCCTTTCTTTTCGAGAGTGTTTATTGTTTGGAGAGCGAATAGTGTTTCTACTTTTACATTTTGAATTGTGAACATTGTGATTGCGTGGTAAGTTGTTTATTTATTAGCATGTGTTTAGTATACTGAAAGTTATTGGTTTTTTAAATTGTCTAGCTTTCTAAGAGGCAGCAACAAAGGAGGGCAAAATTAAAACTTTAATGAATCCAATCCAGAATCTGTAAGCTCTGTTACAGTCCATCAGCAGACCTCATATATGTCCTACATAGTACCTAAAGAAAATGTCACCCGTAGTGCTAAAACTTTAGGTAGTAGTCCTTCACTTCAAGAACCTGAGCCTAAGACAGAATCTGATGACTCACCTGAAGAGCAGACCTCTACTTCCAGCAGCACTGGTTTTATTGATTATTTAGTAGATACTAACAATACTAAAATTAATTTAATAAATAGTGGTCCCTTGGAGATCTTAAACTCCAACTTAAATTATTCAGATCAACAATTATCGTTAAAAAATGAGTTGTGTTCATGGGCCATTAATTGTTCTTTGAGTCGAGAGGTTTTAAACAAACGTCTTCGTATAATAATAAAACACGGTCATGAGGATCTTCCAACCGATGCAAGGACCTTACTCCAAACTCCTCGGTCTGTAAATGCAATTTAGTTCCTTTGTAAACCCAGGCTATTATTATAATTTTGGTGTTAAATACTCTTTAATTAATTGCAGATACTGTCAATGGGCCAGATTGCACGGAAAAACTTTTTGAAGAAGTCACTATAGTGACTGGGTGCGTCAAGGCAAACAAAGATTGGCACGTGACGAAAAATTAAATAAATAAAATTGTTTTAAAATTTTTCCAATAAAAGTATTATTATTATTATTATTATTATTATTATTATTATTATTATTATTATTATTATTTCCCATCTAGTTTTATCTCCAAGATGTAACTATAACATATTACATCTGTCAAACCACATGGATTTAATTTGACATAAGATATATAAAACAAAGATATCACAGGGATGAAACAATAACAGATTTCATCTGTCAAGCTAAAAGATAAAGAACAGAACATGGTTTGTCACTGACATAGATTTGCGTTTTGTCTCTGTGATAAAGCTTAAATCCTTGGTTGTGGCGACATTAGTGCAAGTTAGGAGCATCTCTGTAACATCTGTGTGCTTAGCTCAGTGATAAAACATTAAACAAAGTTATTTAACTGTTACATCACAGTGACAAGTTTTGTTCAAGTGGGCATAATCTATTTAAGGTTTTATTCAATAAAAATAAGTAATATTAAACGAGAGCTGACATGACGAAATTAAATATATAACAAGTCGCATCTCTTATTTTGATGTTATACGAACTAAATTTATTTTCGCCACATCCCAATACCAAAAGTAATTTATAATAGTCCA
Organism: Polydrusus pterygomalis; assembly: GCA_963969555.1. Lineage (NCBI taxonomy): Eukaryota > Metazoa > Arthropoda > Insecta > Coleoptera > Curculionidae > Polydrusus > Polydrusus pterygomalis. The sequence goes on from OZ018375.1 coordinate 126,000,507, forward strand.
AAAATTATAAACGAATTTACCTGTATTTACGAATTTAAATCTTAAAGGGCCCACTAAGCGATTATCGAGTATCCAGATTGACAATTTAATCGCTTGCGATCGAATTTCTTAAAGATTGCCCCGTTGGTGAACGATGCCAATCAAATTGCAAGCGATATTTATTTAATTTATCAAACAGAAGGTGAATCGGGTTGCGTTTAAAAGCAATTTACCCATATTATCAGTGGGTTGCTGTATGAATGGTTGTCGACAAACGGATAGCTCAACTTTCTTGAAATATTTAATATACAGTGTGTGTATAAAGTCTGGAAACGGCTTAATAACATCACAATTTACTGGCCGATTTAAACCAAATTTGGTATACAGTTGTGTAAAAGGATCTAACGCACCGAATGACGATATTGGCGTTATTGCCAGCTTTTTAGTTTGTCTGGAATTCGAACGAATTTTATATTTTCAAATATAACACCCAGTATATTTTTACATTTTTAAATTCCACATAATATTATAATTCTTTTTTATTAAATGCATTATTAGTCTATACTTCATAGTTTCCGAGATATTGACTCTCGAAAAGTGACATTTTTGAACTTTGACAGCTTATAACTTTCTAACAGTACGTCTTAGAGCAAAACGGCTTACATGTCCCTATCTTCAATTTTTATTATCTTCCCAAAAAAATCAACTTCCAGTTAAACCGAAACAACTATATTTCCTGCTTTCGAGTTACATCCGGTTTAACCGGAAGTTGATTTTTTTTGGGAAGTTAATAAAAATTGAAGATAGGGACATGTAAGCCGTTTTGCTCTAAGACGTACTGTTAGAAAGTTATAAGCTGTCAAAGTTCAAAAATGTCACTTTTCGAGAGTCAATATCTCGGAAACTATGAAGTATAGACTAATAATGCATTTAATAAAAAATAATTATAATTTTATGTGGAATTTAAAAATGTAAAAATATACTGGGTGTTATATTTAAAAATATAAAATTCGTTCAAATTCCAGACAAACTAAAAAGCTGGCAACAACGCCAATATCGTCATTCGGTGCGTTAGATCCTCTTACACAATTTTACCAAATTTGGTTTAAATCGGCCAGTAAATTGTGATGTTATTAAGCCGTTTCCAGACTTTATACACACACTGTATATATCTGTAACGTGTTGTAGTGCAAGGTGTCTGTCAGTAGGTTCCTTGTCGAGTATTAATACTTTTAATGGTTTTAATTTTATACGTGTCAAACACAGAATGCTTTAACGAAGATGGAAAAAATAACACGATTGAAGGTACTAAAAACTACACTACACGAACGCTTCGAATGTTTTTAAAATAAAAACTGATTGCAGAGAAATGAATCGGTTGACAATCACATTGCTCGAAAAGTCACCTATGACCCTAAGGAATAAAAATTAAGCAATTACTTTTTAGTAAAAGCAATTGCTTGACTAGTAAATGCTATAAGTAAAAGCAATCGCTAGATCTGGATATTAATAAAATTTTGAAGCAATTGCTGTTTTTCTTACACCTCTGTAGCACATGCTTATTCAACACAAGTTCAGACGTGGATTATCCACTTGTTCAGATTATAGATTTCATGTTCAGTTTGGTGCCTAATTTGCAAAAGTTGACGTAAATACAACAACGTTGGTCTATTTATTTAGGACAATAGTAATCTGTTACGTTTTTGTGGAAAATGGGAAACTTATATTTGTGATATGGCAGATTTCAGTGAAAATGAGGAAAATGATAGTAGTGATGAAGAAATTAAAGACAAGCAATTGATATTCGTTCACAAATTGAAGGAACATAAATAAATCTCCCTGACCACAACCGTTTAGCTTCCACAACAGCGTCAGCACGTGTAGGAAATTTAATAAAAATATTGGCCTTCTCCAAAACTGCATCCATTACAGAAGTATCTGACTTACGACAGTAGTTTGGTGAACACCGAGTTCTTCACCTACAGAATTTTGAAAGCCCGGATCCGACAATTTCCGCAGAAAGACTTTAATCTTATTTAAAGGCGACAGTGCACCCCCTCGCCTTTTGCCAGTCAAAAAATAATTTGCCAACCACTCAACATTTGCGCAGTCAAATCAATATAACTTCCTGAAATCATCATATCTGCAATTTTTAAGTACACTGTTGATTTTTCTTTTACGGACGTTCATATATTCAGCCATAATTGAAGACAGACAAATTAAGAGCATCACAAGTGTAGGTACGCCGCGGAGAACTAAAGTTGACTGCTACCAAGCAAATGATGCAGGGGTCGACCTACCTTAAAAAGTTAAAAGCGATCGCTGCACTAGAAAAAGCGATTCCTTAATTTATTCATCACATTTTAAGCAAACGATAGTAATTGCTTCTATTTTTTAAGAAAGAACATCGACTAGAAGTATTTCCTACACCTATAAGCAATTGCTGGACGCAAAAGCAATTACTTTAGTTTTTATTCATTGGCTTTCAAGAAATTACCCACTTCATTTTTATAAGAAAAAGCGGTCGCTACATTTTCATTTATTAGGCTCAATAATGAATAGAAGAATAGAAAAGTTAGTTCCTGAGCAACCAGATTGTCAGGAAATTTATAAGCAATTTGATCGGACGACTGGACTGATCGCCCAGTAAATAGGCCCCTTTAGTCCCCTAGTTGCGTTTTCACCGTGTCATTATTTTAATAAGCCATATTATGATGTTTTGGCGTTAATTTGATAATAAACATAAATGTGGCCAAAATAATTTTAGTTTAAATTAAATAAAACAGTACGTTGCAAAAAACTTTTTTTTATAAATTTAAAATAAAACTAAAAAAATATTTAGAATACAATAAATACTCAGTTGACAAAAGGATTCATTTGAAAATCGAAAATGTCCATTCATGTCGGTTTTAAATTTATACCCCCTTAGGGTCAAATTATTTATTAATTTCCTGTTAACACTGACAATAAGATAACTTCTAAGGATACCATTATTGGAACAATTGTTGTCATCGAAGTTATGTGGCTGAGTACTAACAGGACATTAATAATTTGGGCCCTATGGAATAAGGCTGATTATGTTTTCAGTGATTCGGCAAAATGTTGACGTAAATAAAACACACTTGTAATGGTTACTAGGCCTTTATCCACTAAATTTTAAACTCCTTTATTAAATACAGGGGTAATTTTTTTTTTAATAAATAAGAAATATTCAATCTACCCCTCAGTAATATCCCAAAGAAAAAAATTGAACATTGACACTTACCGCATAAATCAAAATTCTTGATCCAATAATAGTTTCGATAAGTTTTAAACTTCACTAAACACTATCATAATGTTTTCACCAAACACATGCACAAGTACAATGCAGAATACGTATTTACATTTTTACGATGTTCACAACAATCACTAATCGCTTTAATCAAAAATTTATCTCGACTTCCGGAACTTCTTCTACGGCACTTCGCGGAATTGACGGGATTTTCGGCGCTTGCCGTCGCGACGCTTTAAGTGGACGTCGGGTCGGTTCGCGTGATACTGGAAAGACCCAGCCTCAAAGTTGCTTCTAGCGCCGCTAAGTCCTGCGCGGAACGGACGATAACTAGAGGATTTTTGAGATTTTGATGCTATTTTTCGGTAAAATAATTCTTTAGGCAAAAATAAAAAAAAAATTATATTTGATTCCGTCCTACTTTTCAATATTTAAAAAAATTATAAAGTATTGGTCAAGCGATTAAACTAAATGAAAAGTCTGCGTGTTATATATTATAGTAATTAGTTTTTATTCAGTAATACTTATCTGTAATTAAATTAAGTTCCTTGATTTTTGCTATTCATAAGCGGCATAAATAAAAACAACAAAAAATTAATAAATGACCTACGCCGAGATTTTTAAATAAATGCCCGAAAATAATTTTAAAAACAGTTTTCATTTTCCCTAAAAGTGTAGTTTTGCACCAAATAAAGTGCTATTTTAGCTTTTTAAGCACTTTAGTTCTAGTTGGCCGTGGCCTTAAATAAAGAAAAATGATGTGCGGGCTTTTTTTTTGTTCCGTGACCGTGGAAATAAAACTGCGTACAAACATTGATTGTAAATGGTAAAATTACTCAAATTTTACGGCAACATTTAGTTTTTTCCTGAAGTTAAATACACAGAAAATACAAAAATATAAAAAATATTTATAAAACGTATTTTGGATTGTATATTAAACAATAATTAACTTAGCGGCAACTTTGAGAAACGATTTTTTTACAATCAGCCTCGAATTACTTTATTACTGATTTACTAATCAGACAATTTTAATTTTGAGTAAATTATATTTGTCATTAAGTAGCTATGTCACAATCAAAGTTCCCTGGTTAATAACTTATTTATAAAAAATTCCTTGCAACCCATCATAAGACCTTAGTTTTTAATTTGAGAAGACAAGACAAGACAATAAATTATTTTTTACGAGAAATAAGGGAATATACAAGGTTGGGCAAATGTTCCGGAACGGCTTAATTACAGGCGAACAAAAAGTGATATCGGATCCGGGTTTTGGGCAATCTATAGGAATAAAACTTTACTATTTGACTATTATACCATATGTCAGTAATGTCACCAACTTTCAAGTGTTGACGTTATTTTTTTTTTAAATGGAACACCCTATATATTTTTACATTTTTAAATTTCACATAAAATTATAATTATTTTTTATTAAATGCACTATTATTAGTCTATACTTCATAGTTTCCGAGATATTGACTCTCGAAAAGTGACTTTTTGAACTTTGACAGCTTATAACTTTCTAACAGTACGTCTTAGAGCAAAACGGCTTACATGTCCATATCTTCAATTTTTATTATCTTCCCAAAAAAATCAACTTCCAGTTAAACCGTAACAACTATATTTCCTGCTTTCGAGTTACATCCGGTTTAACCGGAAGTTGATTTTTTTGGGAAGATAATAAAAATTGAAGATAGGGACATGAAAGCCGTTTTGCTCTAAGACGTACTATTAGAAAGTTATAAGCTGTCAAAGTTCAAAAATGTCACTTTTCGAGAGTCAATATCTCGGAAACTATGAAGTATAGACTAATAGTGCATTTAATAAAAAATAATTATAATTTTATGTGGAATTTAAAAATGTAAAAATATACAGGGTGTTCCATTAAAAAAAAAAAAATAACGTCAACACTTGGCACTTGGGGGGGTAAAGGGATATAAGTCGAAAATTTTCAAAATTGAGATAAGTCGCCCACAATACTTATAAATTCATTATTTACCCCTGGGAAAAGAGATATAAGTCATTTAGGCCTTCAATATGTGCCATTTTTGATTGTGGAAAAGGATATAACTATAGAAAATATATATTTTTTTGTGAAAAGGGGATTAAGATTTGTTAAAGCCTACGAACGAATTGAATTTTAACAAAATTATTTGTGGAAAGGGATATAAGTATATTTATCTCCCTCTTCTCTAAAAAGTTGTTTGGCTTTTTATTGAGGAAAAGAGTATAATTAAATGATAATAAGTCGAGCGATGAATAAAAATAATAATAAGTTTGGTTTTTGAACTCTGCGTTTATTACCATTTGTTTATTTTCATAGTTAATACAGTTTTGAAGAAAGTACAATAGCAAAATTTTATTTAATTGGTGTAAAGAGGTATTGTTATTCCATAGTCAGTGTGATGACATTCCATACGGCGGTAAACAGTCTCAAAGAGACCGACGTTTACCGCCGTATGAAATGATTGGAATATCATCACACTGACATTGGATAAATTATATATGTAAGTTTTTTAGAATTTTTCATGTATAAATGGGTACAAGTAATATTTTTTTTCATAATAGTTATTTTATTTTAATTACTGCTATATACAATGTATTAAGGATCAAAAAATGTCTATTTTATAAAAAAATTAAGTTTAAAAAAAACCGTTATCCAAACGCGAGTATTAAAACTTTAAACTCAATTTCCCAAAATTGTCGATTTAGGACCTATACCCCTTTACCCCCCCCCCCCCCCCCCAAGTGCCACTTGACAGTTGGTGACATTACTGACATATGGTATAATAGTCAAATAGTAAAATTTTAGTCCTATAGATTGCCTAAAACCCGGATCCGATATCACTTTTCGTTCGCCTGTAATTAAGCCGTTCCGGAACATTTTCCCAACCCTGTATGTATTTCATGATAATATTAGTCCAAAACGTTTCCAACGGACGCATAAAAGGATGAAATTTTACCATAAATTGGCCAGCTAGGTCTCCTGATCTGCCACCAAACTTTTCTTCTTCTTAGGACGCCTTAGGTCTCCCTTCGAAGGTTAGCGATCCAACTGGCTATGATGGTGCGTGAAACCGCACCTCTGAAAATCACTATAGATGTCCGCCCGAACCATCGACGCAGATCCTTAAGCCACGAGTTCTGCCGTCTGCCTACAGATCGTTTACCCTCGATCTTTCCCTCGATAATGAATCGGAGGATCTCGTAACGCTCTCCCCTCATAACGTATCCGATGTATTGGAGCTTTCCTTCTTTAATGTTGGTTGTCAGCAGCTCTCTACCTTGGCCTATCCTCCTCAGTACTTCCTCGTTGGTAAACCTGTCTACCCAGGATATACGCAATATACGTCGATACAAGTACATATCGAAGGCGTCAATGCGGCTCTCCAATGATTGACTGAATGTCCAGCTCTCGGAGCCATAGAGTAGGTAGCACTGGGAAGACATAGCAGCGCAATATGCGTCTGCGAAGCTGTAGGTTTAGGTATCTGCTAGTGAAAAGGGTTTTCATGGAAATGAATGCTCTTCGGGCCTTCCTTTGGGGTCACATTAAAAGTGTTATTTATAAAAATGACGTTATCAAAATTTAAAAAAACTAAATTTTACAATTTAAGGGGTAAGCAGTCAAATCATTGCGTGTTAACTTGGTTGGTTGGTTAAGGGCGGGGGTCGGGTTCGACGTGTGGCCCAAGCTTTTTACACTGCAGCCTTCTGGCTTATTGTGCGCCCCAGTCTTGTTAGAAAAGGTTTGTTTCTTCTACAAGGTCCATCAGTAGTTTTCTTCCAAGTTTGTCATGCGGGAGGTTACCGCGTCGTATGTTTCCGAAGATTTTGAATCGTTTACGGTTTAACGCTTCGCAGCTGTATAGGATATGAGAGGCGGTTTTCTCCTCTTCACCGCAAAGTCTACATTCAATGGGTCCATTATAGACTCCCATTCGTTGAAGATGTTTTCTTAAGTGACAATGGCCTGTTAGTAGGCCGGTCACTTGTTTTAGCTGGGTGCGCGTCAAGAGCATCATTCCAGCTGATAGCTTCTTCTAGGGCCTATCGATAATGGCCCGTGCGTGTCAACTCAATAATGTAGGAACTGCCATTTATGACTGTTTAGGATATTACCTACTTGGCTGTAAATGAAGGACTGCTTGAGTATCTGATTAAAAAACACTTAAGTTTCTATTTAAATTAGTTGTTGCCTTGATAGGTATTTTTTTAAAAGTGTTTTTTTTTACTTGTCTCCAAATGTTCAACTAAATAAAGTTCTCATTATTTCGTTTCACGTACTTGCATTAATTAAATTAGTTTAATTATTATTTTTATCTACTTTTATTTAGTAATATGAATTTTACAGTTCTGTAAATCGTTTTGTAAGGGCATCTATTACAGCACTAATGCTTTAATAGATGCCTTTATAGCACTAGTGCTGTAATGGAAAAAAATCTGCTTATATCTTGATTTTTCTTGACTGAAATCATAGTTCTCAACATTGAGTAGTGAGTCCATAGTGTAGATGGTTTCTGGGAGCGTTGCTTTCAGGAAAAATAACCCAAAAGGATTTTCTCAGACACCTCCTTTATTTTGTTAGCTTTGCACCAATCTTCAAACTTCTGGTACTCCAACTCATACCGCGCCTTGGATTTTGTCGGAACTAAACTTGAGATCGCTTCGTTTGCCGCTGCTTCTATATCAGAGGGTAAACTTCCATCAGAATCGCTCATTTTGGAAAACGCTTTTAATATTTTTGAATTTGTTTGACAAAGTTTCGACAGTAACCATGCAAAACAGTAACCATGCAAAAGGTAACATAAAAAACTTGATTAGTAAACGTAATAGCAGGTGCATTTTTACAGGTGCATTTTTATTTTTAAAAATGCCTTTTGCCAAATATTTTTATTTATAGATGAAAGTAGATAAATTTTGTACAATATTCTTGTTGTAAATTCATATCACTACACTCGATGTTTTATTAAACTCGGCTGACGCCTCGTTTGACAACTTTAACATCTCGTGTTGTAATATGAATCTTTACAACACATATATCGTAAATAACTATTTCCTAAATAATGTTAAACATATTGAAACTATTAAAAAATAAAATATTAAAATTTAAAATTCGAGCCTAATACGAATTTTTAAACAATGGATTTTAACCTTACAAAATTGAACCTATTACAAATGAGCAACTTTGTGATTCTCTAAGATATTTTTGTAAATCAAAAAAGTTTTCTTCATACACACAAACATAACCAAATATTTTTACCCTTCAGTTTCCTTGTTTATGAATGTTTTCTAGAACAATACCAAGCAAATGCTGGTTAAATATATACCTAATGTTTCAGTACAAAACGAATGGCTATTACTTATTTATAATACTATTTGTCCTAAACTCTGAATTAAACAATATTTACATACCCTTTTTCAATAATATTAACAAACAAGGAGGTCAAAATATTTACTTCAAATAAGGTTACAATTATTATGACAAGGACATTAAGTGAAACAAATATTTTCTGTCGTTAAGTATACCATACTACTGGCAATAAAGAGATTTAAAATATATTGAAAACTATGTTTTGTATTTAAAGTCAAATTTCTCTAAAAACACGGCGCATCGTGGCTAAGTCGCCTGTAATATTTCGTCGTTAATTTGACTAAGTGGCGCATATCACTTTTGTTAACTTTCCAGGAGAGCCTTTTAAAGATTTTAGTATATTTGACTTGCTCGTAATTCTGGAACTAAAACGCATATAATAATCAGCTTACATATATCGATGAGTCCTTTGAACACTTTGGCAAAGGTATCTATGAAAACGTAATATTACTATCTACAGAAGAGATATGGCTAAAAAAAAATATATACGCCATTCTGTAAAATTTTTTTTATTGCATTTTGATATACGCTTGCATTTACCAATATACGCCTATTAGTAAAATAATTTATTGCCCAATTTTTATATAGGCCGGTATATTTCTTAAGCATGTAAGTATCATACATTAAGACCAGTAGGTTTTAATATTGTTAAACCATTTAAATTCTTGCTACTTGAATGACCAATTTCTTCTTTAATTTTCTTACTTCTTATCTCTTTAAAAGGAATTAGCTGTAACTTATCTTCCGAATCGTAATCATTTATATTTTCGACTGTCACAGCTGTTCCATAGTACCATTTTTTTATATAACATTTTACCCTGGCTCCCTTCTTGTAAAGTCTTATCTAACACTACCAACTCATTGAAATTAACTACATTTTGTGTCCCATTCCTCCACTTAATGAGTATCTACATCAATTTTTTTTACCAATAAAGTCAATATATACCTACTGTGCAATAGAACACCAAAACAATGAAACTTTGTCACGTTAATTTAAGATAACGGCTAATTTTGAGGTTAAAACATTATTGGCATACGTCCTCAAACAGGCGGATATAGGCATATATGTCTCATAAAGTACAATGTTGCCATTTGACGTAGGTTTACTGATAGACGTATACCGTATATGCCCGTTAGCGAAAGCGATCCTAGCGCTTATTAGTCGTACGCCTAAACGAAAAAACGGAATAACTTTTAAACCGTTAGGAATAGAAATACGCCACTTAGCGAGCGCATGCCCCATGTCAACTCACAATCATATACTACCGTAAAAAATCGAAATATCGCATTTTTGCATATACGCCACTTAGTTAAATTAACGACGATTTGGTACCCTGTTGAAGCCTGGTATATTTTACGTTAATATGTTGGCCACATAGAAAAAATTGGGCTAAGTTCTTTTACACATTCATAAATATTAAACTTGTACGGGGGTCTTAATGATTTATTAACACAATGGCTTGCAAAAATACAGGGTTAATTTTATTTACAATTATTACATCGAACTCAACGTACGATAGCTTAAAAATTACAGCGTTATGCATTGGTAAAACATAGAAATACATTTGACATGCACTAAACGTACCAATGGAAAAAGCTATGAACAAACCTGGTAACATGCAATAGTTTAGCCGCTCAAATAATATTATAGCTACGAGCCAATCAAGCAGCAAGCGGCGCTCGCGGAAAAATATATTTATGATAAAAGTGCCTGAATGATATTACTAAAAATTATTTGTAAGTTTGTATGTTGGCCGCTAGGGGGCGTAACTATAGTGGCCAAACAAAAAGCGGGATTTTTTGCAATCATATAAAAGTTCTGAATAAATTTTGTATTCGGATTTTTTCTTCACCTTTTAAATTATTGGGGGGTGGAGGAGGTAACAAATAGTGCTATGCAAAAATATTTACAACTTTGGTTTCGCTTCTCGGAATTTGATTAATTTGAACTTTTCTTAATTTGTTTTATCAATTTTATGAAAAACGAAGTGGTTCTGAATTCCGTTACTACAGCTAAAGGGCGCTATTTAGCAGAATCAACAACTTTATTTTTCTCGAAAATCTTAAATGCAACGATATTTGTTTTTTAAATTAAGCAAAAAGAAGAAAAAATAAGATAAGAAGAATATAATAATATGTGAAAATTTCATAAATTATTTTCAACCAATTAGAAGGCTCCATTTTGTTTACGTTGCTTAAAGCGGCGCCTACAATCTATCATTTTCATGTATTCCGACTGGACCCAATGGTCACTGCAGACCAACTTAAAAATTACCTAAAAACGCATTTTGCCGAGGTTATCTGTAGTACACTACCCTCAAGATATCCAGAAGAATATTCCTCTTTTAAGGTAGGAGTATATGAAAGTAATAAAGAAAATTTTTTACAACCATCACTGTGGCCAGTAGGTGTAAAAATTAATAAGTTTTTTCAAATAAGGAGGGCCAATCAGAATATAAAATAAAAAACATTCGTTCCTTTGACAATGGTACTGCAAGTATTTTGCATTGGAATATTCAATGTTTAACAAATAAAATCGACGAACTATCTCTTTATGCGAATGAAGAAAACTTTGATATTCTATGTATTAGTGAACATTGGTGTAAAATAGTTATTTGTTTCACTAGGCAGAAAAGCACAAGATGTAATGCCGCGGCTGGTGTTTCATAAACGAGGCGCAGCCGAGGCTAGAAAACCAGCCTAGGCGTAAAAAGTCCACTTTTTCTGACTAGGCAGAAAAAATACACCATTTGAGCCTGTCAGGTGTCATTAAAAGACCGCTTTTAATGTCATTTGGAGAAAAAAGACATTTTGGAATGTGTAAACCTAAACAATTATAAATTAGCAAGCTCCTTTTGTAGGGTAAATTCTGTTAGGGGTGGCGTTTGCATTTTTATTAAACCTAGTTTACTATACAAAGTAATAAATCTGTGGTACTAAGGCAGAACCCGATATGTCAAAATACTTGATTTTGCAGAAAACGAATTTTAAAGTTCTCGATATCGCCGAAATTAAGATTGCATTTACAGTAACTTGGCAAGTCCATTAAAATATTTTACAATAAACATCCTTTTCGCTTGGGGCATTTCAAAGTAAAATTTTTCCAAATAACGAAGCTATTTAGATTAGTTGGACATATCGTGTTTTTCCCTCTTTAGTTTCACCAATAAAATTGACATGTCGCGTATTGCGATTCCATATCGGTGTTTGCCTACTTTCTACCGTCTTGCTTACTGGACTTATTACCCCATTCCTTTGATTTTCTGTAAGAAACTGTTCGTGAACAATAGTAATACCATTGTAAATGCATGGACCTAGCTGGGTACTTATTACTAGGCATCACTTAACATCTGCGGAGGCAAATATAAGAAAAAACAAACAACTTTTTTATTCTTTACTTTAAATTTAAACAACAAAATATCGTCATTAATTTTCCTCAGAGGAATCGTCCGATAATAATTGTGACACCCTAGCGCTGGTTTCCAGATTTAAATAACAACTGTGACATTCAGAATGAATCAGTGGAAGAAGACTAAGAAGGTCCTTAAACATTCGAACGACTGAACTGGTAAAACCAATTCCGACAAGTTGAAACTGTGGAATAAACCGATATGTCAGACATACCGGGATATACAAACAAATCTTTGGCGGTGCGCGCCGACACCACAACCCGACATGTCTAGCATATTGGGTTTTGCCAGCAACCAATTTTCATTTATGAAACATATCGGAATCTTATTTTATTAACCCACATTTTATAGGAGTAACAGAACCATATCGGGTTTTGCCATCATATTCGTCACCACTAACTGCATAATATATTGGCTTTAAAAACGGAAAATGGCTTTTTCTTGACATATCGGGTTCTGCCTTAGTACTACAGAAATGTAGATGAATATTGCCAGGAATTTCATGCAGAGTTTTGTGCAATAGAAATCATAACAGAAAAAAATTTAATTTTTGGGGTTTACCGTTCTAGTAAGTATGGTTGTAGGAATACTTTTTTGGATTTGTTTGACCGACTGTTATTTGATATATCGTCAGGATACAACAAAATTATAATTTTGGACGATTTCAATATAAACTTTTTGGTTGACAATGATCACTCTAGGGAATTGAATAATGTTATTTGCAGTTATGGAATTGAGGCCACAATTTTTGAATATACCAGAGTTAGAAAATGTGCAAAATCGTGTTTGGATAATATACTTACTAACCTTAACAAAGATAATTATTCAAGTAAGGTTTGTTACCCGTATCACTCAGACCATGATGGTCAGATAATAAAATTAAATTTTAGTTTAAAAATAAAGTCAAAAGTTAAAAAACAAGAAAAATTAGTCATAAAAGAATGATTAAAATAGAAAATGCCTTTGTTAGTTTGGACTGGTCTCCTTTTCTACTGTCGAATGACGTGAATAGTATGGCATCTTTTTTGACTGTAAATTGTCAAAATCTTATACAAAATAAATTTCCGCTAAAAAACGTACATAACAAAGGGCATCCGGTACGATGATTTAATCAAGCTCTTAAGAGACAGCGTGAAATTTTGTCAACTGTTAAAATACTTAGAGATGCAAAAAATGATGATTATTATAAAAAGTTATATTCAAACCTAAACAGGGACTATAAAAATAATATAAAAATGGCCAAGAAGGATGGAAAAAAAAATATATTGGCTTGCGATTTTCACTCATAATCTCCCTAGCAGCAGAATTATTACCGATAATTTTTTTTAAGGTCACGAGTGGTTTTGTTGATAGAAAATTTCCCTCGTCTAATGGAAATAATATTATAAAAATGAGCTATAGAAACAAATTACACGAGACTACCGATAACGTCAGCGAAATAGTACCCTTAGCCATAAAGTAAAACTTTTCAAACACCAGTATTGCTCCATTTTGTTGTAGCAAAATAGTAATGTATAGTCAGATCTGGTCTTAACGTGCGGGTCCAAAGGTCACTGATCATATGCGTCCAATCAGACAACACAGGGGCTATCAAAATGTTGTGAGATTATTTACAAATATACCGAAGGAAGGAAAAATAGTTTCATTATTTTAGCTATCGCGAAGATAGCCACATATACCTAATATTATTAGTTTTGTAAAAATTATGCACAGGGGAGTTGAAAAAGTTACAAAAAAATTATATAATCGTTAATTATATACCTACTGTACCCTTTAATTAAAAACGACAATAATAAACAGTGCAATTTATTTTAACAATTTTACTACTAAAACCTAAAAATACAATGGCAATTAGTCTGATAAACTATTTCGATAAGGAAAGAAAAAGTGGAAATTCGCAAACCAATATGCAGGAAACCGTAATGTTGAATTAGTTTAAGGACTATGCAGAATAATGTGCATGAAAAAAAAGCATAATATAATACCCAAGAATACTAAAAAATGTAAACGAAAAACACCGTTTATAATTATAGCCTAAAAAACTCTCATCGTCACTTATAAAATCTGAAAAGTCCTCGTCGTCTGAGTCGTCTTCGAATGGAGCAATTATCATTGGCGCTACTTCGACATCTAGTACTTGTTCTCGATCCCACCAATCCCTTATTAATATTTCTGTATGTTCCACCGATTTCTTCCAGTACTCTTGTGTAATATGATCTAACGAATCTTGCAAAACTATTTGTACTTGGTCGGATTTAAGACCATCCCCTACATGTTTTTCATAATAAGACTTTGCACCAGCCCATATTAATTCTATTGCGTCAAACTGGCAATGATATGGCGGCAGTCGTAGAACCTCATGACCATATTCACGCAGTATTTCATCTACCGCGTATATTTTGGGTTTTTTAAGAGACTTTGCTATTGATAGGAGTTCCGATTAAAGCATATTTGGTAAAGGATTTTGGTTGTGTTTTTCCAGCCACTCATAAATATCACTTTTCCTCCAAGATGAAGTAGGCTGTTTATTTAAAATTCTTGAATGATATGATGCATTATCTAATACAATTAAAGACGGAGCATTCAAATTTGGTATCAATTGAACTTTTAACCATTTTTCAAACATTTCGCAATTCATATTATCATGATAGTCAGCACTTTTTGATGTTGAAGAAAAAATTAAACTCGCACCTGCAACATATCCTGTTGCAGAACCGGCATGCAAAATAATAAAACGCTTTCCCGTACCGCACCCCTTTTTCCTTTTAACACTTTTTACAGACTCATCTTGCCAAGATTTTGAACCACTTCTATTCGAAAATATCCACGTTTCGTCTAAAAATACCACTTTTCTAAATTTCGATTTACAATTGTCCGTATATTTTTTTATAAACTGAACACGCTGACTCACTATATGTGGCTGCTCACATAAAAATCTTCGGTTACAGTCTTTTTTTATAGCAAAAACCTAAATTTTTTATTAATTTTGATAACGCTTCAAGTCCAATTTCCAAAACACCCCGAATTTTTAATGTTTTTTTGTAAAACTGAAAGAGTTACATTGGTTTTTGATTTGTATAAATCGTAAATCACATTTCGAACTCCCATTTTAATATTTTCGCTTAAATCCTCAGTCTTTGGCTTTCTTCGTTTACACTTTTTGGTATTCTTGGGTATTATGTTATGTTTTGTTTCATGCACAATTTTCTGCACAGTCCTTAAACTAATTCCCAGTGCTTTGGCTACTGTTTCCTGAATGATGGTTGGCGAATTTCCACTTTTCCTTTCATTTTCGAAATAGTTTATCAGATTAAGTACCATTTTTTTTGATTGGGGATGCAAAAACCCAGAAAATTGTTTCATTTTGTCACAAACTGTCAAAGTCACAAAACTGGCATATTTAAAATAAAACGTAGCTGGTGCTATTATAAGCTTTTTTAGAATCGCTGGAAAGTAAATACAAATCATTTTTTTTCATGTCAAAATGGAATAAGTCTGTCTCATTTATCTTACGTATTTTATTTAGAGGGTAAAATTAAACGCAAGTAAAGAAAACAAAAACTGAGAGTATGTCTTTCTTGAATCGTATGATCCGCACGATAAGACCAGATCCGACTATATCAATAGTGAATGAATAAAAAACTAGTATGGTCGTCGATTATTTTTTTTTTGTGTTATTTAATAAAAGCCAAATTATTATTTGTGAACATACATACATCTAACAAGGAGACTACCAAGCATGTTATTAATCAAGTTTTAATGTTTTTTTATATTTATGATATGATCCCCTTAGCCCCTAGTATAAGGAAGTGTCAAAGGAGTTTACAGAGATAATTAAGCATGATTTTTTCATATAACAAATGACATACCATAGGGTTCTATTTATAATAAAACTCAGCACTTCGACAGTTGACATTGAGAGCTGATACTGGTTCCTTTAAAAAGTCCCCACTTTAGTATTATGGGCCGTAGCAAACCACACGTCAGTTTATTGCGTCATATTATTTTCTTTTGGTTTTTTAAGGTGGGAGTATCAACATGCTTGCCAACCTATAACCTATTTCGAGTAGATTTATTTATTTTTTCTAGCTTTAACACAAAATTTAAATAAAATCAATATCGTCTTCATATTCTATAGGTAATAATTATTAACATATTAAATAAATATCAAGGAATTTCATAAGTTATCTAAGGAGAATTGTATATCGAAAAATATCGGTTAAGATTTTTTTTTTACATTATTATGTCATTGTTCTTTCACTATACAATTCTCCCAAAATAAGCAATGAAATAAATTGATATTTTTGTAATAATATATCAGATATTACCTAAATAATGTGCAGACGATATTGATTTTATTTTAATCTTAGTCAATAAAATAATAAACTAAGAAAAACAAGGCAAAATAGGTTATAGGTTGGCAATAAATTGCATGACGTTGATAATTCCACCTTAAGAGTATCTGCGGCTGTTTTAAACATTTTAGTTTTAAACTTTATAACGTTATATTATTACCTTTATCTAAGGAAAATCTGCATAATATACTAAAATAATTTGGTAACCTAAGAGAATGTAAATTATTTTATCCCTTTCCTTCAGTAGTCCAACTTTTACTACCAGAAGGTACGTGAAACTGTCCTAGTGATGGCCAGTCGCCTTTATCTTAATTACACAAAACTAGTCAATATAAACTTAAGGGACTAGAACCCTCCTGATGTCAACCCTAGATAATTTAAGTTAGACCTAACAAGAAAGTCTTTTACTGCTTGATGACTATTATCGCTAAAACTTGTCTATTTCAATTAATTCGTGTTATAAATGTCGCTATGTAATATACATATATATTATATATGTTCTCTATTAAAGTTTTATTTACGAAAACTGCTAATATTTATTTTAATGGAATTTTAGATCATTATTTGCAGTTTTGTTTTTTAAAATATAATATAATATCTACTAGATAATACAGTGTCACCAGTAAAGTCCGCATCATAGGTATGGGATTTTTTTTTATTAATAGCTTTATTCAAAATTTGACTTTGGCATCAAGTTCTACTTTGATAGATGAAAATTAAGCAAAAAAATAGTAGTCATGTGATTCGCATTATCTGTCAAATTTTAATTTTTTCCAAAAAATTAACGTTAAGTTTATCTATTTTCAACGATTTAATTTAAAACCGCTTTATTTAATTTTTTATTTTTTTACTTTCAGACACAAACTACGTTTTCAAAAATACTTATTTTATGAAGTTACCTTATACAGGATCAAAAACAAATAAAATTTGCATCACATGCGACCAAATTTTAATAGCCCAATTTAGATTTTGTAGAAAAACACACATTTATTATGGCGCTCCTTTAAAAAAAATGTATCTGAAATAAAGTATTGTCAAAACTAAGAAGTTTTATGTAGGTTGCGTGGAGTCTTATTTTGCAAAAGAGGTGCAATTTACAAAATATAGGTAAAAAATCAAAATTATCTTATTCAGCTAAAATGTTGCATGTGGGCTAGAAACTGCATTTAAAACAACTTTTTTTAATAACTTTTTTCGATAATTTGAGAAATAACCCCACTTTTGAATTATTTTTTGGAAAAAATTAAAATTTGACAGATAATGCGAATCACGTGACTTCTGTGTTTTGCTTAATTTTCATTTCGATCGAAGCAGAACTTGATGCCAAAGTCAAATTTTGAATAAAGCTATTAATAAAAAAAAAATCCCATGTGATGCGGACTTTACTGGTGACACTGTATATCAGAAAAAAAGTTTTTTTTTATTTCTTTATATTTCTAATATAGCTATAGAATTACTTATTTTAGGAAATATATAAGTTTTCCCTACTTTAAACGGAAAAAACGCCTGAAATTTCATATAAAAAAATGTCAATTTGGGACAGGAAAATAATAATTATAAAATGGCAAGAGTTTTTATAAATTCAAAATGTCACATTACCACCTCTTACCCACAACTTACTTTAAAATGTTTTACCCTTAACACAAACCAATTAATCTGATCTATTTTTAGTCATGTGTGCAAAAGCAACCAATGAGAATAACAGCTCATGGATTGTTGTCAGGTTGTTAAAACATTCAATACCAATTTCAAGACAATTTGAATAACTTTTATGTAATGCCTGCTAGCATCAGACATAAAGCTTGTCATTTGTTTTTATTTATAAATAGTAGGGTTACCCTGCAGAATACTGTAGCTATACGTAATTACAATATTTTTTGTTAATTATACCTTTTATAAGTTAATATGTATAAAATTTCTGAAATAAACAGTGACAGCACAAGATGTTGTACCATAGATTTCTTATAGAATAGCCGAACCATTCATTTATGAATAGCCTACTTGTTTGCTTGCAGTGTGAAACAAAAGCAGAAGAGAGAGATAGCGTTAAATCTCCGTCTCCGTCACCAGCGACGTAAGGTGAGGCAATGGTTTTTAATACAACAAATAAGTATAATAATTTAAAAAAATTTCATTAAAGTATTAATAAATGTATATTCAAGTGAAGATTAAAAGATGCCTTTGAAAAAAGCCTAGGCTGAATGTATAGTGTTATTATTAATGAATGAAATTAATTAAATTTTAGGCTCTCGCCTAATAAGAAATATTTTATTTTTTGAAATTTAATCATTGTATAAACACGTAAAGGAATCATACTCTGATATGCTTCACTACAGTAATAGATAAAAGTACTTATTGAAAGAGAAATATTTTTTGTTGACATGCCAGGATCTAAAAGTATTATTTTTTTGCTTTATGCTTTTATGACGGAGCTCTGGGTATATGTTATTTTACACATGAATATTCCAAAACTTGTTCTACCTATAGTATCTTATTAACGTTTGTAATTTATGGGAATTATACTTGTGAAACGTGTATTTCATTAATTTTATGAATCTAATATGTGATTTAACAGCATTTCTTTTGACGCACGTGTTAAGTATAGTGGACCATACATAGACCATACAGCTAGCTAGACAAATTGTGAATTCTCGTATCTTTAATTTTTTTAAAACGTAAACAATGTAGTCTATTCTATAAGAAGTCTGTGTGTACCATAATAGAATTTTTTTATTACGATTTACAAAAAAAAATTAAAATAGCTTAGATAGTATCTGCCCAGAGGCTGCTAACTCCTTTAAATCTATGTACAGTGTACACTGTGTTGTTAAATCTTCCCAAATTGCTAGCCTATCTATATTATTTAAAATCACTTCGCTGTCGCTGTCGATGTCGCTGTCCTTATGGTGCAACATCTTGTATCACTAGATAATGCATTTTGAAATTGACTGTTCATCAATGCTGCAGTTTTAGAAGCAACTCGATGTGAAAAAGTTGTAGTAAGCTTGACTTCTTTTATCTCTATTGGCTCCCTTTACACAAGCTAAAAGTAAAACTTTCCTCTCCTTTATTTGCTTGTTGAAAGTAATTAAAAATTTTGCGAGGAACATAAATCTTTCAATTTACATCAGTTTATTTATTTTTGTCTATTAGTAGTGGGTTTAAAATAAAAGCAAAGATTACAAAACTCTACCAGCCATTGTTTACTAACAAAATATGGCTTCGTTAAAAATGTTAATCGAACAATCTATTTCTTAGTAATTAAATATTACAGTACACTACACCGGGAATTTACGACGTAAATTTATTTTATTAATAATATTGTTAATGATATTAGAGTTTGGTCTTTTGCATTTAATTTATTTATAAACCAAAATAAACATAAAAGGAAAAAAAGGTTTAACCTAATAATTTAATACAGAAAATTTTTTTGTGGCTCCAATATGTATGTAAATTGGATAGATATAAAAACTGTTTAAATTATAAAAACGGGGTATTTCAAGTCAATCTGCTGGGCCTTCTTGTTTTAAAAATAAATTAAAATAAAAAGAAAAAACATCCCGGTAAAATAAAGATTGTTGAGCACCCTTATGTATCCATTGTTTGTTAAGTAGTTGCAAAGAACAATGCAGCCTCGAGAGTTGACATCATGACGATATGTGAAATCGATCAGCTAATATACCTGTGACAAAGAAATTACTACTACACAGCTTGTCACTTCCTTATAAAATTAAACATTATTATGACATTTTGGTAGGCTTTATGGTTGCTCTGTGCGCATATTTTCATTATTTAAACGTATAATTGTCACTTCCGGTTGAACCGGAAGTACATACAACTTTTTATTTGAAGCATAAAACAAGTATCATATCCTATTCCTATTCACGACAGTTTCCGAGAAAATGGCGTTGGAAATTGTCAAATTAGCCAGACATTTTAGTATTTTGATAAAAAATAATTTAATATTACTTATTATTTTGTTAGAAAAAACTTGCTTTTATTTATTTTTTATATAAAATAGATTATGCTTTAGTTTTAAAAAAAATGTCCTTTTTTATTTGTGTCAGTCCTTCCTTTTTTAAACTTGTGTCCTGCAATTTGCAGATTTAAACCTGGCAACCCTAATTGACAGCTACGTTGTATTGTTATTCATTTGTGTTTATTCTATTTTACTGTATTGTTGAATAATGGATGAAATTGATGCTGAAGTTTTGATAACTTTGGTAGAAGTTCTGTGGGACAAAACTCTAATGGGGTGAACCCAAAAAAGGCGATGTTTTACTCTTTTCCGGCGACGATACAACCACAAGGCAATAATTTGTTTACGATTCATCTTGACACGCACATGAAACAAATTAAATAAAAATATTTATAACAATAATTGATCACGGCAAAAATCCGTGCAATGTGAAAGCAACAATATAACGGCAAAAACTCGTACGGTTTTTTGCCGCACGATGAGAACCGTATAGTGTGTAAGAGGCCTTACAATGGGAAAGTAAGGACTAGATTGAAAATTAATAGGGCGGTAATATCACGCATGCGCATAAATACCTTATAAAACAATATAATATATTGATATACTTTTGAGTTTATCTGTAAAAATATTTTTTCTCCGATTGACAGCAAATATTAATTTTGCAGACACATATCAATCAGCAAAGTATTACTTTTCCTGCCTAGGCAGCAAAGTAAGGACTTTCCTGCCTAGGCAGCAAAATGATGATTCTTAATGGGAATAAAACATTTCACATTTTATAATACCAATTTATACCAATAATTTATTGTTCATATCTTCAATATTTTCTAAATTCAATAGTTCGTCGCAGCGACAGGCACCCGCACTTCCAAAAATCAATACAACCTAAAAGAATGAATTATAAGTATTTTCACTTTATCGTATAAATATCTTATTTAAAACCTACTTTTGTTAATAAATATTCGCCATCTGGAGCATCCAGTATAAATTTTGTAATATATTGTTTTTCGAAAACTCGGGACTTCTTTGCCTCGTAGCCTTCGGATGCCCGTTAAATATGCCCGCAACTTCAAATATCGTCCTATATATCTATGCCATTTTTAACATTCATAGTTGCCTGCAACATGGAATATACAGACCAAAGTGTAGAACTCTTCATTGTTTTAGATAATCCAGCAAAATATGCAAGTAATACATTCTCCGAAAAAGTCTTTGCATTTTTCTAGAGCAGGCCCGGGGCGCATTCCTAAAATTTAAAAAAGTGCTCACTTGTGGCGACTTTGACCTTGGTCTTCGACTAAAGTTTGTGAGTTTGAGTGTGTGTTTTGAGATACCATGGACAGCTAGAATAAGAAACGAGGACGTTCTGAGGCGTATTAATAAAGACCGCGAACTTCTCATCATTATAAAAAAAAGAAAGACGACATACCTGAGCCACATAATGCGTCATCATAAATATCAATTTCTGCAACTGATTATCGAGGGCAAGATCGAGGGTAGAAGAGGACTAGGACGAAAGAGGACGTCATGGTTGAGGAACGTGAGACAATGGACGGGCATGAATGACATTCAAACACTAATACACACGACCAGAGATAGAGAAGCCATAGAAAATATCGTCGCAAACATCCATTAATGGATAAGCAGAAGAAGAAGAAATGCTTCTAGAAAAAAAGCCAGTGTGAAATTTACAGTACTTGAAATATATTCATTATAACATAGAAAGATTAAAAATAGAAAAGTCCTTATTATAACTATACGTTTGCAGGTAAATTTAATTTTTTTTTGGATTTTCATAATTTTTTAAATATTATTAATTATTTGATCCGCCTATAAATTATTATGCAACATCTTGTATGTACATATTTATTTTTTTTATAAGTAATAGAAAACTAATTTTCCACCAATAAGGTAGAAAGTAAGTTTTTTAAAATTTTACAAAACCCTAACTCTAAAAGTAGTTATGGGATTGGATAACGGACATGGACACTTTTACACAGGATGTCAAGATCCACAAAATACGGAAAGTTAGCCGAAAACCATTTGCCATAAGTGGTGTGAGGGGTCCTTTAACACACAATTAAAAATAAACATATTATTTGACAATGCACAGTTAATATTGTCATAAAATGCTATAATTATTTTCTTCTTTTAAAAACAACAACCTGAAACGATAGTAGAAATAATGGGATACTAAACGTGCGAAAAAGTTTTTATGTTCTTTTCTAACAAAAGTAATCTTCCGTTTTATATAAACGACAACTGTGCTTTTTGGCATACCTATACCTACTAGAGCGCTAAATTTCCCCCCATTTAATGCATTTATATCGCACCATTTTCTAGGTACTGCAAAGAATTGCGGGCAAGCTTAACCTAAATATAATTTAATGTTTTTCCTGGTTTAGAGAAATAATTATTGTTATTGAGGCGAATATACGGACCTCGGCAGAGAGTTTAAAGTATCTTACTGAATTATTTACAAGAATATTTATACTGGGTGGTGAAATTCCAAGAAAATTTTGCTACCCTCAAATATTGGCTATCCTAATACTTTACATCAAAATTGTATTGGACTTTTTTGAAGGTCTTTGTATAATGGACTACCATACGAAATTTTATTATTTTCTAATGAGCCGATTAAAAGTTATTTCGAAAAACTCTTTCATAAATTCTTAAAAATTGAATACGGCCCTTATACCGTGCGAGCAAAAATTAATTGCATCAAAGAGGGCTTGGATTAAAAAACGTGGGGCTTGGTTTAGATCACAATGATATGGGAACGATATATCTAACCAAATCTAGGTTAAAATTGTGTCAAATTCATATTGTGACATGATATGCCAAACTAATGAGTAATAAAATAGGTAGACAAATACAAATTTATTTTTGTTGTTTACAAAATTAACAAAGTAAGAATATACAGAAAGAAAAAGAAAAATAATTACATAAATTGCTGAAATTGGCCACCACCATGCTCCAAGCATAAATTCAGGTCTCTTCATATTTTCGAAAGTGTTGACCAGCATCTCTGGAGAAATGTTACCACATTCTTGGATAATCCTTTCTTGTAATTGTTCTAAATTTATAACTGGTGTTTTAAAAATAGTGTTCTTTAAATGAGGAAAAATGAAGTAATCAATAACCGTTAAACAAGGTGATCTAGGTGGGAATTCAATGTCTGATCGAAAACTGATCAATCTGTCGTCGAAAAAATTGCGTAAGTAGTTAATAGTTTTGGCGGCTGTATGGGCGGTTGCACCGTCCTGTTAAAAGTATCCAAAACGTTGTTCATCGTCAAGTAATTGCTCCACAAATGGATTTAAAATATTGTCTCTATACCGCTGTGCTGTAACTGTGTCATGGAAAAAAATAGAACTAACAATTCTTCTTCGGGAAACAGCTAACCAGACACCAATTTTTGAGGGTGCAATGTGGACCCTACAAAAAAATAGGGATTTTCACTATTCCACATTCTGAGAATTCACATAACCGATGAGGTGGAACCAAATGAAAAAAATGTCAGGTCTAATAAATTATTTATTTCCAATAAATTTTCGGTAAACCATTGAGAGTAATTCCTGTGTCTTTCAAAATATGCGGCTTGTATTTCTTGGAATACTTGCACTTTATAAGGAAGTAAATTTAGCTGCTTCTTAAGAATAGTCCTGCATGTTCCATAAGATCTTCCCACTTCTTGGGACAGGCGTCTCATACAATTTGTTGGCGTATTTTGCATTATTTCACGAACGTTTGCAACAAGTTCTTCTGTTCTTACAGATGGTCTTCCTTCTCCTTTTTTTTGTTGTATAGAACCAGAAGTGGGATTCCGTAACTTTCAAAAATAGCGATAGCGAAAGAGATAAAGAAGCGAAGGGAAAGCGATCGCTTTGATACCAAGTAGTCTATAACCATTTCTTTACGGGCAATATCTCTATAAATATGATAACGAATATTGAATTGTCCGTTCTAAAAACATTGCATTTCTTAACAAAAAAAAAGAAGATAATTCACAATTTTACCTCACACTTAACCTCAACTATTAATTAATATTGAAAAGTAAACATAAAATTTTTATAGTTATGTTCCCGGCACAAAGGTTTATTTTAAAATTTTGAAAACGTATCTACGAAAATCGCGTTCATAAACGTGTTATGAGCGACGAAAGTGATCCGTTTTCACTACATGACAGACGATTTGTTGAATTATTCCGTCTCAACAAAGACTTGGTGCTTGTTGGCATATCTTTTTGATAACGGATCACTTACAGGAAGAAATAGGGTCAACATGCAAGAATACCGAGAGAGACAAGAATTCTTATAGCTTTAAGAACCCTTTATTTTTCTGTGGCTCTAAGGTTTTTTGCCACAGACAATTAGCTGTGAGTAACTAATTCAGGATGACCTATTAAAAAATCCACTAACACCGCCCATTGAGCTGGATTGGTTTTTATTGCTCTGCTTCCATAAATAAATATCTTTTTTCCATCTTTTTATATTTTTTTTGATTTTCTTCTAACTATCCCAAAATATTACACGAACGAACGTTCGTGCAACGTTATATTTTAGGGTTAGGTTATTATTTTTATATTTTTAAAAGCTTTTTATTATGTTCTTATTCGCATAAGAGAGACAACGTGTATTAAGCTAAAGATAAAAAGAGATCAACTCTGAAGTCGCTTGCAAGAGATACATCTTGAGCGCTCGCTTTCGCTATGAAAGTTCGCGTTACATCGACCCGTTACGAAACAACCCGAACAGTGATATAGAATACGAATTTGTACAAAGTCGCTATGACAGCGCGATCGCTATCGCTATTTTTCATACAGAATCGCTCTCCTGTTTCCCTAAACACGGCTACGGTTCTTTTCAGGCAATGATAAAATTCCGCAGCAATGAAAGCAACTAAATAAAGACAATGGAAGTCCGATAAGGTAATTTTTTTGATATTACTTCATTGTCTACCACCTTCAAATAAAGTATGCTAATGTTAAATATTACTAGCAAAATATTTTAATGTATCCTGTACTGTACTAATTTAATAAACGCCTAATAAGACAACAACTATTTTAAATGAAAAGTTTGTTTTTTAATCAGAAGCTGAAGCAGTCCTCCGTTTACTGCCAAGCAGCCTAGACGGTCATAAAATTCAGTATTCACATTATATAGTCAAAGATTTTATCGCTAACACCTAAAATTGGAGTCTTTAGATTTCCTAATTTTTATAATTATAACTTTTAGTGTGACCCCACAGAAAAAAAATTGTTTGTTGTTGTTGTTGTTGTTGTTGTTGTTTGAAAAATTAGGAAACCTAGCTCAATTTATGGTGTAATTTAATCTCCATCCAGTCCAGTCCATCAAATACGTTTTGAACATATTCGTTTACATCTCGTGCATTGTACGCACAATAACCGTCCATTTAAAACCAAATATCATTATTCTTAGAAGCTAGTTCTTCTAATGTAGGTCCGATTGATTGTGTTAAAGTTTCACTAAATTATTTTTCTACGCTTCTTTAAAAAAACAGGTCCAATAATCCGGTGGCCAGATATGCCCTCCCAATCATTTACCTTTTGGGGTTATTTAATCCATTTTTGAAGAAACCTATCTTCGTTTCCTGTACTAAAATATCTACAATTTTTCACATTAGGTTTATTGATTAATGTGGATGTGCATTAGTTGGTAAAATAAACATTGCGTGACAATTCCTTAACATTCTTTATCCTTTCCATAACTTCAAAACAAAAGCTCGCTCTTGGTATTTTATCACCTTCCCTCAATTCCTGATAATTTTTATATTTATACGGAGGATATTGTCACGAGGGCACCGGGTTCCTTGATTAAAAGGCCGCCATCATAACTAATGAAACTTTTTATTTACCACAATTAAGCCAGAAAAACATTAAAATACATGAATAACCTAGTCTTTTATTTTAATTAGTTTGGCTCTACTCTCTGTGGCGGGGAAATGTGTCACCGCGATCTATTTGGGCCGTTCCGGCGCTTGACGGTCGTACTCACTTGGCTGCGAGATAGATGCTGACCCTGCATCCCACCCCGGTCAAACTTTAAATGGACGATTTTGCAACACAGTAGAAAGAGAAAGAAGAGAGAGAGGGGTGTTAGTGTGCCCGCCGGCCATCAGAGGGAGAAATTGTCGCTGTTGTCGCTTGAAGCGTCGCTGTCGCATATTTTTGACGTATAGAAGAGAAGGACAGTTATATTCTGACCTACTATAACGCTTCCCAAACTGCGCCAGGTGCTAATTGGAACAATCCAGTCAGCCGCCAGCCCGCCCATCCATGTCCATGTCACAACTGTAAATTTTTCTTGTCCACGTTTTTTTCTGAGGAAATTAATTAATTTTTTATTATCATTTTAATATACAATTCTATTAGTTTCTATTCTAGCAAAACTTCGCCGATGTATGTAATCTTTCAGTTATTATTCCAGCCTACTATTCAGAAAAGCCAGCCTACAAATTCAGAAAAGCGTCATTCTCTAAATATGCCACATAATTTTAGACGTTTTTTTAACAATACAAGATGAACCTCTTTACGCTAAAAAAAACATCAGCAAAACAAAATGATGTGAAAAAGAGAATAGAATAGAATAGAATAGAATAGAATAGAATAGAATAGAATAGAATAGAATAGAATAGAATAGAATAGAATAGAATAGAATAGAATAGAATAGAATAGAATAGAATAGAATAGAATAGAATAGAATAGAATAGAATAGAATAGAATAGAATAGAATAGAATAGAATAGAATAGAATAGAATAGAATAGAATAGAATAGAATAGAATAGAATAGAATAGAATAGAATAGAATAGAATAGAATAGAATAGAATAGAATAGAATAGAATAGAATAGAATAGAATAGAATAGAATAGAATAGAATAGAATAGAATAGAATAGAATAGAATAGAATAGAATAGAATAGAATAGAATAGAATAGAATAGAATAGAATAGAATAGAATAGAATAGAATAGAATAGAATAGAATAGAATAGAAAAATCTATATTTCAAATTACGTTAATCAATACAAATGTACAAACAAAACATAAATTAAATGGCGTCAACAAAAAAAATCTAAGTTTAAATACCTAAATGCAATTCCTGATCCTTTTCTCTCTTTTTACATCTCCAAAAAATCACTAATGCTGTAAGGCTCCAAATTTATAAGCAATTCCTTCAATCTTACTGTAAACAATTTCTCTGAGGGTGCATTTTTAATATCATTATTTAGTTTATTATAAAATTTAACACCCATGTAGTAGGGGCTTTTTTCAAAAAAAGTCAGTCGGTGAATGGAGTAATTTATATCATATTAGTTCGTGTATTATACTAATGTTGATAATGCGTACCAAATGTGTTTCTGTTTCTATAGAAAAACATAGTTGTATGAAAAATGTACAACGCATAAATTGTAAGTATCTTTTTGCTTTACACATGCCTCTACATGATTCTAAATATGCCATTTTATACAGAATTCTTAAGACTCGTTTTTGAATTACAAAATTTTTTTGGATTTGTGAGTTTGCTCCCCAAAAAACAATACCAAACCTGGCCGTAGATTCAAAATTTGCAAAATACAGTGTTCTTTTGGCAGTATCGCTTAGATACTTTGTAACGATGCGTAGACAGTAGCAAGTCCTATTTAACTTACCATTGACATAGTCGATTTGATATGACCAGTCGAGAAATTCATCAATTTAGATACCAAGGAATTTTGTGTTTTTCTTAAAGAAAACTTGATTTTCTTCAATATTTATTCATTCCAGTATTTCTTTTCTACAGAGCTTCGTACGAAATAGTACTGTACTTGTTTTTGGTTTATTTAAAATTGATTTATTTTTTCAAACCAATTTTTGCTAGCCAAGAAAATGTTCGTTGCATTATTTACTACATGCTCAATTTGTTCGCCTTCGGCTAGAAGGTTCGTGTCATCAGCATATACTGTTAAGCTGGAATTAGCGTTATTTCTAACTCAAGGTCATTTACAAAAATTATAAACAAGATAGGTCCAAGTATACTTCCTTGAGGTATACCAACTGTATTTTGCAAGATTTCTGATTTAGCACAGGTATTATCTTGT
Organism: Polydrusus pterygomalis; assembly: GCA_963969555.1. Lineage (NCBI taxonomy): Eukaryota > Metazoa > Arthropoda > Insecta > Coleoptera > Curculionidae > Polydrusus > Polydrusus pterygomalis. Next base: position 126,028,970 of record OZ018375.1, read on the forward strand.
TGTACAATAACTCTTTAAGTTCTTTGACTTAAATATGATTTAGACCACTTAAAAGCACTTCCCCTGATGCCATATAACTCAAGTTTTTTTAGAAGGAGTTCTCGATCTAAACAATCATAGGCTCTGGCTAGGTCCAAGAATATTCCCAATGCCATTTTGCCATCCTCCAAATATCCCAGAATTGCCTGTGTAAACTGAAAAACAGCTGTTTGAGTGGACTTTCGCTCAAGATATTCATGTTGACTTCCCGAGAGGAGTCCACTATTCTTTATAAAATTTATCAATTGATCACATATGATTAATTCAAACAACTTCGAGAAACCCGGAAGCAGGCTTATGGGCCTATAATTGTCTAGCATTTCAGCATCTCCTTATTTTTAAAAAGTGGTGTAATTAACGCTAATTTTACCTGTTCAGGAAAAATGCCTTAGTTATTTATTATATAACAAACATCATTGATTACAGGAATGCTGAGTTTAATCAAACTTGTGGGAATTTCATCATCTCCACTACTGTGTTTATTTTTAATTTTCTGACTTAATCATAATAATTCCTCGGCTATTACATGTTTTATCTGAAAAGTGTCGTTTTTTTTGGTATTTTATATTGTCAATCTACCTGTTTGATATTTTTCGTTAATTCTGAAACTATATTTAATAAAAAACTGTTATAATTATTTGCGATCTCCTTGAACTATTGTGTCCTGTGAGAATTAAGTTAATAATAATAAAGTATATTTATTATTAAATGAACTAATACAAATACAATATCGCACGTATAGCAAATAAACTACGAACACCTGCGGGAACAAATGATGTACGCAGGTCTTTATTAATTAAAATTATTGTTAAAAAAATTAGATAAATAATATAATAAAATAATACAAAAATACAATAACACAAGCCTGACTATTAATGGAAAGAAAGGAAAATAGACATATATCAAGCTTTAAAACCTAAGAAAAGGAGAAAACAAGGATTAAGATTGCAGTTAATTGTAGTACACAATATTATAGTAGAAAACTTGATAATACTAGATTATATTCTGTATGTATTCTGCTAGGCTATTAAAATTCATTAAAATCTAAAAATACAAAAGGTCCAATTTCAGTTAAACTCAAAATGTATTTTTAATTTAGATATTTGCCTTTCTAAATTGATTTCGCAATGACTTGCGGAAAAACTTCGCAGAACTTACCGATACAGAAATACAACGGCATGAATAAAAAAATCAATAAAAACAATTAATTTTGGGCGGACTAAACGTTGGAATGACGATATCTCATAATTGAAAAATTAATGGCTATTTAAATTTGGAATAATGAAAGGGATTGTGATTTCTCGCCAAAGAAATTTATAAAAGAAATTAGAAATATCGAATAACCAGTATTATTAAGTCCGGCAAGAGAAAGATAAAAAAAACTTTAAAATAAAAAAAAATTAAAAGTAAAATATTTTATATTTTTAGCAAAACTGTAGGCACATGTTTTTTAAATCATTTTGAATTTATGGGTGATATTACTCTAGTAAAGTAGGTACTAATGTACTATTAAGTTTTGAGCTTGATAACTTTTTTAATAATTTTTATTGGTTTATTTTTTTTATTAACCCTTCAACGGCTAGTGTTACCATGTGGTAACAACTACACTCATCTCTAGTTTAATCGAAATCCCCCATCCTTAATACAAAATATGCGTATAGGTTATGTTACTTATCCAACAATGATAGAATAAGCACCAAAAACGTAATTTGCGTAAATCACTATTTGGTTTTTGTACTAGTGCCTTAAAGTTAAATATTTATTATGCCTGGTCAACCTGTGGACATTCAATTAGAGTAAGTATTGTCAGGTGTACATTTTAAAAGAATGTTTAATTTTTTTATGCTACAAAGTGATTCTAAAATTTTTTTTTTTACAAGATTATATAATGTCCGCGAAAATAATTATAGAAAGAAAATATTGTGGCATATCGGACAAGTGTGTAACTATTTTTTTATATTGGGATACACAGGGATCCAAGTTTAATGGATACCCTGGGACGGGTAGACCACGACGGCCGTTTCGTCCTTGTTAGGACTCGACGGGCAGCCATAACCCAAGCAATTCCAAGAACGACGGAAAAATGTACTAAAAGCCTCCCTGTAGAATCAAGGCGGCTCTCAATACACCTTAGCGCCATCCCACGGAACCAACTCCAATATAAAAGATAGTTACACTGGTAATAACAAAAGGTAGACAAATAAATAAACTACGAAGTGCATCACAATCCAGTATAGGGAACGCTATTTGCGTTTTCACCGAAAACATCTGCCATTTTGCAGATCAGAAAACAGATCAACGCTGGCACTAACCAGAATGCGCGCAATCCGCTTGAGTTTTAAGCCATAAAAATGTTTAGAAGATTATATAATGTCCGCGAAAATAATTAAAGAAAGAAAATATTGTGGCATATCGGACAAGTGTGTAACTATTTTTTATATTGGAATACACAGGGATCCAAGTTCAATGGATACCCTGGGGCGGGTAGACCACGACGGCCGTTTCGTCCTTGTTAGGACTCGACGGGCAGACATAACCCAAGCAATTCCAAGAACGACGGAAAAATGTACTAAAAGCCTCCCTGTAGAATCAAGGCGGCTCTCAATACACCTTAGCGCCATCCCACGGAACCAACTCCAATATAAAAGATAGTTACACTGGTAATAACAAAAGGTAGACAAATAAATAAACTACGAAGTGCATCACAATCCAGTATAGGGAACGCTATTTGCGTTTTCACCGAAAACATCTGCCATTTTGCAGATCAGAAAACAGATCAACGCTGGCACTAACCAGAATGCGCACCTTAGCGCCATCCCACGGAACCAACTCCAATATAAAAGATAGTTACACATCTACAGGGAGGCTTTTTGTACATTTTCCGTCGTTCTTGGAATTGCTTGGGTTATGGCTGCCCGTCGAGTCCTAACAAGGACGAAACGGCCGTCGTGGTCTACCCGCCCCAGGGTATCCATTGAACTTGGATCCCTGTGTATTCCAATATAAAAAATAGTTACACACTTGTCCGATATGCCACAATATTTTCTTTCTTTAATTGTTTTTTACATTAGATATAAATGATTTATACAAATATTTACTGATGTTGCACTGTCGCCTGTTTTTTTTTGGTGTAACCATATGGCTAGCCGAATACGTAGGCAATTTTTGTTTTTAATTTTAGAAAAGGATTTACGTTAGGAGAAGCTCTAAATATCGTCTATGATGACGACATCGATGGTGAGCAAATATTTATTGAGCCTCCAGATCCCAACATCTTAACTGACGAAGATTCAGGTGAAGTGGATGAAGGCGCATTGATTGACAATCTAAATAAGAAGCAGCTCTCAGCTCACGTTGAAATAAGAACTCATACAAACAAACAAGACAACAATGATATAGGAGACACTCCAAATCAATCCACTGTTCCCGCCCGACGATTTAATTTACAAGAGAGACCTGGTAAAAAGAAAATAACTTGGATCGACGGGGACCTAATTCCTACAGAAAGAGAATTTCTAAATCAGAATCTTACTAGCTATATCCATTTGTGTCCTACTGAAATATTGGAAAAATTTTTAGATGACGATATTTTTTAACTTATTGTCAACGAGTCTAATAAATATGCCTTGTTTTTGAATGATCCGGATCCTAAAATAACAGTTGATGAAATGAAATGTTGTTTTGCAATCCCTATTGTAACCGGATATGCTGAATTACCAGGGAGAGACTTCTATTGGGTTTCCCAAAATGACATGCGAAACGAAATGGTAAGTCAGGCTATGCGACGGGATCGATTTCGATAAATTTTGAGGTACTTGCACTGGGCCGATAATAACACACCTGATCAGTCAGACAAGGTATGGAAACTTAGACCTCTTATGGATATGATAAAAAAAAGTTTATTAACAACTGGATACCAGAACAAAACTTAGATTACGGCGAGTCGATGATCAAATATTTCGGACGGCATTCGTGTAAGCTGTTTATTCGAGGAAAGCCGATTAGATTTGGACACAAAATGTGGTGTCTGAATGCTCCGTCCGGATATTTGATCAATTTTGACTTGTATCAGGGCAAAAATCCAAGAGGAAATGATTTCTATGAGCAGGAATTTGGAAAAAATATAGCACCAATGCTGAGTATGATTGATAAGATCCCTGATAATATCAAAAGCCTACCATTTAGGTTTTATTTCGACAACCTATTCACCGGTTTTAACGTTTAATTTTATTTAAAACAGCGTGGTTATGATGGTACTGGCACAATACGAGAAAATCGTTTACCCAAGTCATGTCCTTTTTTGCTAAAGAAGCAACTTAAAAAAGAGAAACGAGGAAACTACATAGCAAAAATAGATAAAAAGGATGGCATAATAGTCTTGAAATGGATCGATAACAATGTAGTGACATCGGCTTCAACATGTCACGGTATACATCCCATAACTAGTGTAAAAAGATTTTCAAGAACAGACAAAAAGGTAATAAATATAATAGATTTATGGGTGGAACCGACCTCCTAGATGAAAATACTTCTAGATATAGGATAAGTATCAGGCGAAAGAAATGGTGGTGGTCTATTTTTACTTGGATGTTAGATGTGTCCGTTGTCAATGCTTGGACTATTTACAGACAATACGAACCTATAACCCAGTTACAATTTAGAAGACAGATTGTCCAAATTTCTCTCATCAGATATGGGGTGCCCCCGAAAGGATCAGGTAGACCAGCAACATCACGCTCGAGTGTTACCCTAAATAGGGTGTCGGATGATTTACGGTACGATGGTCGCAATCATTTACTTGTGCCAACCGAAAACAAAAAGAGGAGAAGATGTGCTGGGGAAGAATGTACATCCAGCGTACGTACAAAATACCGAAAGTGTGATGTATGCATAGAATGCAATGAAACGTTTCATACCAAATAATAATTTTGTATCTCATATTAGGCTAGAGTTACCATACCGTAACGGCACTTTTTTGCTAAAAAAATAACTTTTTTTTGAAAATATTGTTTTTTTCCTCAAATCCTAGTTTAACAAGTACTTACTCTTAGGCCGGATTTCACCAGAAGGCTCGCAAACGACGTTCTCATAAACTCGGTTCTCGGTAAACTCAGATTTAAATGTTGATAAAACTCGATCGGGTTTCACCAACACAAACAAGCAAAAAGCAAAACGGAGTTTATCGAAACTTAATTTAAGGATGAACCAAAGCCGGCAACATTGTAAAAAGATGTACAATTTTGTATTTTGTGAGATGCCAGCACTTTTGTACAGAAGACAAAGTGTTAACTTAACAACTTAACCTAACAATTCAAAAATATCAAAAATTGTTTTTGCTTCTGGTGTGGTGCTTCTGGTTGAAATTATAAATTTGATATAATAGTGCCCAAAATTTTGTTTTTAAACAAACCTATTAAAATAATGTCTAGCTCAGATTTGAAAAAACAATCATTAACTGCAGATAAAACACTGGTCCTACATGTAGAAAGTGCATGTGACAATGCGAAAATGCTTTAACTTACTTATCGGTGGGAAATTCTAAATAATTTTCAATCGCCTCCAAAACAGCAAGTACTGTTCGTTTAGTCAGCCGAAACCTGGTAACAAAGTCTTTATCGTCTAAAGTATGAAAATGATCTTCTCTGTCTCTCACCCAGCGAGGTACTCATCTTCACTATCGCTGTCCTCGAAAGCTAATAAATACGCTCTTCTCATATTTACTAACCTCAAATTTCACAAAACTTATCAACACTAACCTAAAACGTCGTTTAACTTTCGTAACTGGCCAAAATCAGCCGGTTTCAAGCAGAAACGCCGTTTAGAACTAAACTCGGTTTATAATTCCTGGTGAAAACCAATTTTACCACTCGAACACTAAATCTAAGTTTAAATTAAACAAACTTAGTTTTAAGAGTTTGGTGAAATCCGGCCTTAACCTTCTCTAACAAAATTTATTCGGAAAAATTTCGCCGTTGAAGGGTTTTACCTATTTAAATCAAGTGATTTTTTTAAATGGCTTTAAATACCTTTATTAGTATTAACATGTTTGAATAACTTTAATGTTAAAGGGAAAAAAAGCGCAAAGTCTTTCTCCACAATATTTAATTAGAAAAACTAGACGAACCTAGAATAATTCATAATTCAAATCGACATGCTTCGAGTGTAGGAACACTCATCATCAAGAAAACAAAGTTAATAGTACAATGCTGATGTTGTTAGTAATAGAGAAAATAAAAGTGGGATTGAGCCGTCATCATGGAGCTTTTAAAGGTGTATAATAGGTGTAAAAATTGAATAGTCAAAAGACCAAAAATCAAGACCTCAGCATACTGGAAAGACAAGGGTTAGTGCAAATGCCCTGTCTTGGGCAGAAAAATGCAGAGAGTAAAATAAAAATTAAGGAGTTTTATCAGTTATACTGTTGGGGTAACAGGCTTTTTACGGCCCAGTTACGGCCTGGTACCCCAACAGTATTTTAATTAAAGCTAAATGGTAAGTCAATCTACCTAATTTTATTAAATTTCATTTGCTACATACCCCTTTTTTATCTTTTATAGATGCTTTGACTATTATGAAAAATTTTTTTCTTTTTTTTTCCCTCTTATTTTAATACCTTTACATGTCTCTGACAAAGCTATATAAAACTTAGGATTTTTCACTATAGTTCATAAATGATTTCCACAAAGTCTGATAGAACTCCTTAATTTTTCTTTTACTCTTTGCATTTTTCTGCCCAAGACAGGGCCTTTGAACTGTAATGGGTGCTTTTTGATTTTCATTTTTAAAGGAAATCTATCTATATAAAATGTCGGTTTGGACGGATGGAAAGTGATTTTCCAACGGTTTCTCGGGCGCCACCCCTTGGATTATTGTGGTAAGGGGCCCACGATGCACCAGGTAGCTTGTTACAGTGAAGAAAGTTAAACCAGGCGTTCAACTACACATTTAGCGACTATTTTTAAGCGTCCCGAAAGAATCAAAATTTGAAAGGAAAATGAAACAATCGGTTTCAAAACACAATTTATTTTCGTAAAATGACAATTATTCAGCAAAGAGAATAAGTATAATGAGTTGGAGTGGGTCAGCAACAGGCTGACAGCGGTACAGAATGAGAAAGAAAGAGTAGGAAAGTATGGGTGTATATGCTCGCGGTTTATAGAAGTGAGATCGCGTCGGCGTTCTGAGCTGTTAACGTTATCGGGGTTCTTGAGAAGGCGCGCGCGAGGAAACGAAAATCGCAGTAGCGGTCGCGGTTGTCTTGACGGTAGCGGTAAGCGGTCGCGATGTCAGCGGGCGGCAAGAAAGGCTTGCGGTTAACTTTATCAGTGCGGTCAGTAAAAGGAAAAAGGAAAGGTAACGCGGTCCGTGGACTTGCGGCAGCGCTGTGTTGATCGCGATCCATTTAAGCTATCTGCGGACAATTGGGCGGTAAACTACTTGCGATTACGGACGCGGCTAATGTAACGTTAACGCGACGGTAGAAAGAACAGTTAAAGCGAGCGCGAGCACGACCAGCCGTCCGCAGGGGTGACCACCTTGTATCCAGTTGAAAACCGGAGATATTAAATTTTCTTTTAAACTCGTTTAAAAATGCGCCGCAGGCAAAAATTTTTGGGTGCCACGCCCTTTTTTGGGCTATCAAACCCTAGAGATTTTATGAGTAACGGTCAACAACTTTAATAATAATTATAAGTAGGTACACAATAAAAGCTGAAATAAAAAAATTATTTTTATTTATATAAAATCAAATGAAATGAAAAATCTATATTTGTCCAATATGTATACATACAACACAAAATTTTGCCCATAAGGCGTCGGACATGTCAAATACAGAGAAAAACAAACTCAACAAATTAAACATAAATAAACTTAATACGTCAGGAATTGCCTTAAAAACCAATAATTATTATGGGCGGTGCGGTAGTTCTTTAACCAGGTAAGGATTATTGTTTTCAAACATTTTTATTAATAATAATTGCCACATCTAGATAAATTCCAAAATAAGTTTTTAGGTCCAAATTAAAAAAATAACAACAAACAAACTCTTAGTGAAAAGTTAACACAAACATAAAATAAATTCTAAAATCACGTTAAGTAAGTTACCTACTTAAATACAAAAGAATATAAAAAGAAAAAGTTTCTTCACTAAAGTTATTTTGTAGGAAAAATACGAAAATTGTTAAAAACCGGAGCTGTTACTAAAAAAACCGGAGCCCGGAGGTCAAGTATAAAAAAACGGAGACTCCGGGTGAAAACCGGAGAGGTGGTCACCCTGGCCGTCCGTAGCGGTTCAATACGTCGGTTCCCCTACGCATGCGCGGGTTTTGACTACATTCGCGGACGTACCCGTTCTGGCATTAAAACAGTGTGTAAGACAGAGCGGCTGGTAGTCTATGTATGGGCCCTCACGGTGGGTTGGCCTCAGAGGTGGTCGCTCGGCTTCGGGGCTGGTCGGCTGGCTGCGGGGTCCTGGCTGGAGAGTCGACCTGTAACAAAGATGAGAACCGGAGTTCTGCCTGAAAATGTGTGGCTCCCGCGTATAAATTGGCTCCGCGAGACTACGTCACGGTCTTAGAAGTGGTGGTACTGTACGCGCTTCGGTTTCGCGTTGAGGCATCTGGGGGTATTGTTCGCACTTCGACTTGACGGCGCGCTCAGCAGTACTAACGGACGTGGCCGGGAAATGATGAAAAGCATTTTCCCGGTGTTTCGCAACGGAAAATGTAATAAATTCAAACAGTATAAATTAAATGAATTATCTACGTACAAGAACGAACGTTGTAGCACGAAAAATAAGAAAGTAATATCGGACACGCATACTAATCTTTTAAAACTATATAAATAATACAGTAAAATATTAAAAATCCCGGAAAATATAGTAACTTCGTTACAGAACTAACCCTTGTCTTTTCAGTATGCTGAAGTCTTGATTGTCGATCTTTAGACTATTCAATTTTTACACCTATTAAGTATACACCATTAAAAGCTCCATTACGGCTCAATCCCACTTTTATTTTCTCTATTGCTAACAACATCAGCATTGTACTATTCACGTTGTTTTCCTAATGATGAGTGTTTCTACACTCGAAACATGTCGATTTGAATTATGAATTATTCTAGGTTCGCCTAGTTTTTCTAATTAAGTATTGTGGAGAAAGACTTTGTGCTTTTTTTTTTCCTATACATTTAACTCCACCTTGAGTATGGACTACTTTTTCAAATTTTAAGTTAAAGTTGTATAAGCGGCAACTACAATTCTTTACATTTCAATTTTTGGTACGTGTGTCAATAATTTAAATTTTTTCATATTTTCCCAATTGTTGTTGGAACACAAATCAAATTTATAATGAGTTAAATAATATAAATAAAATACTAATAGTAAGCAGAACAACAAATGTTATTGTAATAATGCAATTATTATTGTAAAAACCAATTTCACTTTTTCACCGTTTCTACACACATCTTAAAACTAATAAAATGTCTCTACAGCTTTTAAGGTAGAGGCAAGTTAGGCATCAGTTAAAGATATTTTTTTGTAGGTACTTTTTATACAGGATGGAATTTTTAACTGGAATAAATTCAGTATTAGAAAGCCTTCATTTTCTGAAAAAATACAGAACCACGGCTTCATTTATTATTAGTCTGGAATACTTTTTTCGTGTCTTTATGAAATGTACCCCTCTTTTGGGGGTAGAAACCGTCCCCAGCTTTTTTTTTTAAAGTAAAGGTATGTATTGTGATTATGCTCGTCGGAAAGGGCATAAAAAAGGAAATACGACCTACTATTTACCTTTGCATTTCGGTAATGTAGACGCACTTTGTTTTGCTGTAAAAGTTATTGGTTCTGTTGCCCATTTTTTTCTTGACAAACTCCTAATCTAAAGTAAAATTTATTCTTGCCATTATGTACCATATACGGGTTTATTTGGCGAATTAACATAGGCGTAGTTAGATGGTCAACACTGGGAGTGCTGAAGTCCAGTGGCGGCTCGCGACATGTTAACGTGGGGGTGCACAAAAAGCCCGCCGCGAAAAAAATTTTAAGACCACGCCCAAATTTGGTCAATAATTTTTAGTAAATATTTTAATGTGATGTTAATAGCAGGTTTAGGTCTTTCAATGTTCTTGACAAACACTTTCTCCTCCAACAGTAACTTGCTAAAAGATTTTTTCAAAAATTCCACGGTATATCTGACGACGCACTCATTGTTTTTTCGTTTTTATTTACCTTTAAACTTTAACTGAATTCAATAAAACCATATTAAACCTTAATAAACAAAAAAAACAGTCAAAATACCGGCTAATAATTTCCGCGAACTTGAACGACTACGACTGGTTAAATTTAAATTATCAAATTAATGCAGAATTGCAGAACATGACATACACAAGCTATTATGCCGCTCTCGTATTTTACGAGATTTTTATAATCATAGACCCGCTCTGACAAGTAAACTGGGCGTGAACTACACGGTAAAGTCTATACGAAGTCAGTTGAGACAAACAAAAAAAATAAAATTTGGCTAAAATCGGCATGTCCTTTGGGAAACATGGGCGGCGGTAGAAATTTAAAAATGTTTTACTAAATTATATATTGTATTTTTAACCCTTAACTGCTACTGACCAATAATTTTAACGCAACTGCTACCGACGGGTCAAAGTGACCCAATAGAAAATTAGGAAATAACGAAACAATTGTAGTAAACTATTTTTTTATTTATTTATAAATAAGAGTATTGGTAATAATATATAACAAAAAAACATAAAAACATAACTATTTACAGTTCGGGCACACTGTAAGGGCACACTGGCGGCAAACTGGTAAATTGCATATCGTACAGCAAGAGTTTGTTTTGCGGTCTTTTCTTGCAGGACAAATTGCACAACGCTTTCTCTTTGATGTTTCCTGGACTTGTCCTTGAATAGGCCTATCCTCTAAAACAATTCCAGTAATGTCTGATGCTAGCGAACGCAGTTTGCGGGGAACCCCCAATATTTATGTTGTCTCAACTGACTTCGTATAGACTTTACACGGAGAGAAAGTTTGAACAGAATCCGCAACTACCTAAATATACTTGAATTTGTACCAGAATTCGAATGCTTGAAATATTAATATGAAAAATTCGTTACATAAATAATGTACTTATATTATAAATATAGGTTAGTTCTAAAACTAGCCTATATATTGTAATTTTTTTCTGGGGGTGCTAATTTAGATTTCGGGGGTGCTTAGCACCCCCAAGTACCCCCCTAACTACGCCTATGCGAATTACGTTGCCAAAGTTCCTCTAAATTTTCTAGTTTTGTTATGTAAACTTTGGTGGTGACCCCATAGGAAATAATCTAGAGGATTACGGTACAGCGATCGTGACGGCCATTTAATGGTAATCATTATTCCTATTCATTAGTTTGTAAAAACTTCACTTAAATATTGTCAAACAGCAGCAGGGTGTGCGTTTCTCGCATCCAGTGAGGATTTTCTGCGGACCAATATCGACACTTCTGTTTATTGACTTTACCATTTAGTACAAAAGTACATTCATCTGTGAAAAAAATTCAGTCCAAAACTAGTAAATGCTCATCAAATGGATTCATCATTAGTTCACAAAACTGAAGACGGCACGGCGGTCCGGATCATCTTCCAGTAACTCTTGTATCGTTAACATTTTATATAAACGCATTTGACAAAATTTCACTAACTTGAATTCAGACGTGTGGCTCATAAGTTGCCGAACTGGTTAAAATAGGATTTTCTTGATGAGCAAGTAAAACGTTTAATTGCGTGTCTTCATCCATTATTCTAGGCTGCTTTATTTTTGGTATGTACCTAACGTGACCCACTTCGCGATAACGTCTTTCGATTTTGCTTATGGTAACTTGGGAAATTGATGGTAGAACGGGGTGTGTTTCGTGAAATAAGGCTGCTACATCTAATTGAGTACGCGATCTGTTCGCAAACGCAATTCATCATTAAAATTTCGGTTTTGTGTGATTCAGTTAAATAACCCATTTCAGTATCGCAAAAATACTTCTTACCATAAAGTAACGGTTTGAACACCATATGATACTACAACAAAAAAGTATTTATTTCTCCTAAACCGAAAATAAACTGACCAATAATAAAATAAAGTTACCTGTTGTGCTATAATTGTAGTTACTCCTGTATAAGTTTGTATTGTTTATCTTAATCTTGCGGTGCTTGTACTTTTGGTACATTGTCACTTGCTGACATATAGTAATTTTCTATGTATTCAATTCTGTTAATTAAAGCCTAAAGTATAGTCAAAGGTTATTTCATTACACCTATTTTTATAAACAGTCTGCGCTGGTAAAATCCAAATTTTACTATCAATTGTTGCTAAAGTGGCCAACACATTTTGGTTTAGCAGTTTTCGTGTTATATTGCCTATGTGCGCCTCGGTTGGTTGGATGGTTGGCATGTTGCCACTATACTGCAGCCACTTAGTGCAGTTGCGCCGACTTTCTAAAAATGTAGGGGGGGGGCGGGCTGTGGCGGCTCGGGGGTATAGACACGGGTCGAAAAATTTTTTTGGACCACGCCCAAATTTTAACAAATTTGGTCAATTTTTTTTAAGACCGCACCCAAATTTCCTAGTCCTTCAAATGTGCTCCCGTCCCCGTCTCCCCTGGGTATTAATTTTTTTATATACCCGGAGCTGGGTATTAATTTTTTCCCGTACCTACTAAAGACTTACCGTCTTACACTTACACAAATAGTTTTTATAGTCAAAAAATACTAACTTTAATATTTTACTAAAAACAATAGTTTATTATAACTACAAAAAAAATTTAAAATACCAGTTTAGAATGTTTATGAGACGCTCATATAAATCAAAAAATTATTAAACGGGTTGTTACCAGTTACCTACCAGCTTACAGTACTTATAGAAAATAAAATATTACAAAAAAAAATAATTAAAAAAAAAACTTATTATTCTACTTGAAATGTGTTTCTACTTACTTCTGTTTTAAGAATAAATGTATTAGCAAGTTTATTCATATTTGGGATTGGTTTATAAGCTGATAAAATGGCTAAGTTGTTTAATCTTTTCTGTGACATTGTAGATCTTAAATATGTCTACAATCTAGGTAACATAGAAAAAGATCTTTCAGCGGTACATGATGAAACTGGTATAGTTAATACAATTCGTAAAAATTTTGCGTATTCTGGCAATAGTTCTATTACATCAAGTGATTTAAAAGAATTTACAATTTCACTAATATTATTTGTACATAATGATTTCGATTTGCAAATATCTAAAAACATGTCTCGGTGTAGAGTAAGTTTGTTATTTTCAAAATCTGAGTTGTAAAAATCGGAAACATACTGTCCATCTGTTTTTCCAGTAGCAAAATTTTCTAATTATGTTAAATGATCCATCACATTTTCCTGAAATCTGGATCGAAGAGAACTTGTCCATGATTCTCAAAGAGACCTTGCTTCAGTAATATGGGTACAAATTATAGTTGAAGCAGAATCAAGTTTATTTTAGGGTGGGCTCGAGCCCCTGAGCCCCCCCGTAGTCGGCGCCACTGACTTAGTGTATACCTTTATTTAATGCCTGGGTAATGTCAGCCAGACAGAACCTACAGTTGTTGACGTGGAATTCGAACCACTCGTTTATTCGTCAGTTAGTGAATGGTATTCAGGACTTAACTGATGACATTTTGCATTCTTCCTGTTAAGATTTTTGGATATAAGCGTACACCCGCCCTGAGAATCGAACCTGGGTTGCAGCCTGCCTCCGAATAAGGGAGCTCTACCACTGAGCTACCATAATGGGCCGATAGCGCCTTACTAGGCGCTTACGTGTTTTTTTAGGACTGCTTAAAAACCATCCAATAAGTTTTATGTGCACCAAGCTCGTAAAAATTGCCACTTTTTCGCTATTAACTTTTTGTATCCTGTTACATTTTCCAGTAATGCTCTTTACCATTTAATTGAAAAACAGTAGGAAAAACGTACTAAAAATAACTCTCTCTTATTTAAAAGCCATTTATTCTCTAATACTATTAAATATGGATTAATATAAATACTGGTATAACCCACCAGAAATAATAACATCATCATAATATCTAAGAATAACAATCAAAACTTCTCAAACATCTACAATAAAAATTAATTTATCTTTTTGTTTATACTCAAAGGTTCCGATTATAACTTTTATGACAAAATCCTTAGAGATTATTATAAAAGTTTTATGCGGTCGTGCTATCAACATTTAGCTCTAGAACGCCGATAAAAGGAGTTTGCCGAAATTTTAATAGAAATTTAAAATTTCAGATTTTGAAATTCTATTAAAAACTAAAATACTACAGGGTGTCCTAAAAGGTATTGTGAATAATTCAGGATTGAGTAGATTGGTTAAAAATAAGGTGAGAACTTCATAAATTGTGTCCTATCTCCACAGTCTCCTAAAGGTGGTACTCTGAAGATGGTTTATTTTAAATATTTTCGAAACAATTGTGGCTATTAATTTTAAATAAATTAAATGTTTTCGTAAATTATGTACGCTATTTAAGAAATGTGGCCAGAAATAGGGGCTAGTGGGGTAAAAATAGACATACGTTTTTTTTAAGCTAACATTTATAGTTTTTTTTTATGTCAAATTAAAAAAACCTGACATATTTTACGAAAAAAAAGGTAGGTACTATTGGTACGACATAATTGGTTTTGGATTGGATGGCCTTTTTCTAGATAAATTTATTTTAAATTTACCCTGCACTTGAAAAAATCGCTAATTTATGTTATTTATACTAGTGTTAACAAATCCTACAAGTTTATTCAATTTAATTTAATTCATTTATTTAATAAAACAAACAATTTAAATACCTTAAAACGATTCAACGCTAATCGAAATGTTATTAAGTAAAATATTAATGACCCATTCTACGTATCGATACCTTACTTTGAAAACCTCGTAAGTGCATTTTTTTGCAAAATTGAACTTTATGCGTTATTACATTAAAGGTGTCATATTTTATATTATGTAAGAACCTTGTATGGTCATCATGAATAATACGCCACCTATTGGCGAATTTGAATAACTCGTAAGTTACCCGTTTCATATTTCTAACTGAAAACCTCGTAAGTTTTAGTTTTGCAATGGCCGTTAACGGGTTGTATGTCGTGTCAGTGTTTTGGTGATTTTGGTTAGATAAATAAGAGTACTTTTGTTATTTTTATGTGTAATCTAAGGATTGTTGCATAATGTTCCACTAATAAAATTTAAGCTCCGTTACATTGTGAAAGGTTTAGTCATTCATCGTTTATTACTAAAAAGTTATGAGGTTTTCAATTTTGTTTTCAAAACTTAATTACAACTAACACAAAACAGATTTTCTTTGCTACTGCAAAATATAGGAAAATGCACTTACGAAGTTTTCAAAGTGAGGTATCGGTATGCTATCGTATTTTACATTATTTTTACATACTTTTAGCACACCCCCCTACTTCCCACGGGTTTATTAATCAATTAGAAAAAATGTTTTGTATAAAAGTTTTTAAAAATTAACAAAAAATATTGGAAAGTCCTTTTTTTATGAAATATGTATACAGGGTGGCGCTCTCTATTCGCGTCGGTCTATTTACTGGTATAACCGCATTTTGAAACCAATAAAGAACTAATTTTGGATTTAGATTTAATTCTTAGTATGTTGTGCAAAGTAAAGAGTTGTTAAAAAGGGCAAGTGTAGCTAATGATCTTCTTTTGATTAAGGTTGATTTCAGTTTTATAGCGGACCTAATATTCTTGTTGAAGAGTAGAAATTTAAGTTTAAGAGACTCAGTGTATTGTTGAAACTTTTTCCGCTAAATGTAACAACATTCCCGGTAAAGTAGGAGGTCGAGTAAGAAACAAATTGGATGTAATTGTAAAAAAAAATTTAAGATTTAAATACTCAACTGCAGTAAAAACCATTTATGAAGGTAAACCATCCAACGAAGTTGTATCTTGGCCTTATATTTTGCTACCTAAGTTGCAGTATTGTCCAATTAAATCAATAGATGTTAAAAGAAGCTTCTCTTTGTATAAACATATTTTTACTAATAGAAGACAATTCTTTTTAGTGAAAAATTTTGAAAAATATTTAGGAATAAATGCCTTTTATACAATTTTAGGTTAAAAAATTGTTTACTTCTATATTTTTTGCATTTTTTTAAAAATAAACATAATTTTTAGAACCCAATATGTTTTATTACCTCATTTTACTATAATAAATTAAGAAATATTGCATACCAGTATGCATATTTGGTAAAAAAAATGCAAATAACTGCATATTTTGGCTGAATTTAAGTGCATATAATCCGCCCTTTATTTATTAGTAAACTTGAACAGTAATATTTGAAAGCAACCAACACACAATCACAGGCATCAATAACTGATGGTTCCCTTACAAAGTTTTATTCAAAATAATGACAGCTATGGCATCATCAACGGCTACCTTGATTGAATTAAAATTTGTGGTCGAATCGGCTAAATAAAACAAAAAATTCTACTTTTACAATAAACTACAAGAGATATGAACCCTAAAATACGGTTTAAAAGGTTATTAGAATTAAAATCGAATGACTATAATAAATACAGGTGTTCCATTTAAAATAAGAAAGTTAATTATATTTAAGTACCTGTGACACACCCTGTACACTTTTTTGAAGAGGTCTAGGTATCTATGTACAGTGAATAAATTTCATTTCTAATTATTTAGCTGCTTGCATTCTTTCAATAAAACAATAATATACCTAAATATACATACAAAAACAACAAAACTCAAAACTAAAACATAACTTCAACATTATAGAAAGATAAAGATGGAGTTAAATATCGATAGCGTGTTAATTATAAAAGTTCGATCTATATTCAATTTGTTTTGAATATTGCTAAAATAAATTTACTTACATAAAGTACATTTACATAAAATATCCTTAAACATTGTATGGATATTTTTATCCTAGATAATTGTAAAATTATAAATCGGTATTTCCTGGGGTATTCTATTTCTGCTCTATAGCTGCCTCTTTTTTTTCTGTGGTTCAACTCAGTTGATATGTTTGGTAGGTGGCCTGACAATCTTAACATATTTTCCATTTTTGATATATTATTATTTTTTTCATAAATACTCTTAGGTTCCCAAAAATAACGAAAAAAGGGATTTTTTTTTATTTGCAGAAATACCCTATAGTGTACTTTACCGCACCCAGCGCCCCAAGTCGCTCCACGGGTCCTGTAAGTTTGTTATTTTTTAAATAGTTGCTGTCAAATTCGTCGGCCATCAGGTGTTTTATATTTCAACATCAACACATGTATTGAAAGAAACTATTTCAACTCGCCTGTGATATAAAGGATTTTCTAGCCAAGTTAGGCGTACTTTTTTTCTCATTTTCATAGGTGGTCGTGGGAAAATACTTTTTCATAGTAACATCTAACCTCTCCTGCAAAACAAAAAGATATAGAAAAAATTTAATAACAGAAGTTATCCTGAAATTTCACAGGATTGAAGAAATGCTACCTTTGATACACCTTTACTATAAGGATTTTTGAGAAAATCCCACTTTTTGATTTGTCACTATAGTTTAAGCTCCCTAGCGGCGAACACAGAAATTTTAAAATAATTTTCAGCAAATTCTCTTATTCGCTTTTATATTAAATATTTTTTTCTACGATCGTTCAAAAAATGTCATTTTGTGTATGAATTTCTAATGACAAAAGTAAGTCTTTATTGAATACTATGCAATAATAGTATATTAAAGTACACGTTTTATAAAGCATCATTTTATAGCACGCGTCCATGTTAAAAAACGAGCCGCTTGCGGCGAGTTTTATAACGGGACAAGTACTTAAAACTGCTTTATATAACACGTACTTTATATTATTTTTTCTAATATGTAGTTTTTTCAATAAAAAATACATATTTAAAAAGAAAATAAATCCTTCAAATTTTGTAAATTTTTATGTCTAAATTTTATGTTGGCAATACTATTTTTTATCATAGTAGCCTCTGGACAACAAAAGTTATTTTGCGAACTGTAATTTTTTGATTTATTGACCCATTTTCACCACGAGATTCTAAAGTTATTTTAGCGATATGAGATTTGAAATTGGACGGAATAAGTTGTGTGATCCTTGTACATTCGGTACATATACAGAGCGTTCGGAAATTCGGGCGATTTTGCTATTTTTTTTTTAATTTCAAAAGACGTGATTTTACGTCACGGCATTGCAATTTAGTATAGGGAAGATGGAAAATGCAAATAAAGTTGAAGTTAAAATCGACACTGGAAGGTTAGTAGATTAAATTTTGGATAGAATTTGGCAGAAAATGATAGCTTGAAGCATCTACAAAAGATTGATTTATAGATTTATGCAACCAACATACATGACTGTTATCCACACAGAATAAAAAAGTAGGTTATCAAGCTATTTTTCCTCTGCGAAAAATGGGTTTTCTCGTAAATCACAAAGGCCGCGCAAGTCAATGAAATAAAACATTTAAATGTTACCAACCTTTAAAAAATAAAAAAAAACGTATCGAAATAGATCTGTTTCGATACTGAAAACGGTATCGTAATAGATTTGTTATGAAACAAAATTAGAAAAAATACTTTTTGCCCCAGTGTAATAAAGTAAATTACCTAGGAAACGAACAATTTGTTTATAGTATGTGTACTGTGTGTTGCACACCGTCGATACCCTATCGAAATAGAATTCACGTTGACAGGGCGCCATAATTTTATTATGTTTAATATGTAATATCAAATATTGTTATGGGTTGTTTGAATAAATAATTATGACTTCTTTGGACGATAGCCAACAGATTTTCTTTTTAGAAAGGCTATCAACTTAGCATAATCGTTAATTTGTATGTTATTTTTTTACAGTCAGTGTCGCCTTAAGCATTGAATATATACTATCTTAGTTGGGACAGACAAAAAAACTAAAAAAAATTTGATGACAGCGTTGTCAAGTCCACGTGGACTATTTTCGAACATCTGTATAGGGAGCGATCAATACAAATTTTGTTATATTTGTATTGTAGTTTCAGTGTGTGATGCAGTAAATCGATCGTACTCCCAATATTTACGTTGTCTCAACTGACTTCGTAGGAAGGATACCAAGACCATAAGGTGGATGATTTTACTGTTTTTGATTTTTCATGAAAATAAGCAAGAAGTATGTTTTCGCTAATATTAGTTTCTTCCTTTTTCTTCATCCATTCTTGAAATCTTGCATATACAATTTCATATTGTTTTCTTGATTTGTTCGGCAATAAATCTAACGTAGCCGCATTTTCCGCCTCCGCCACTTCAAGAGGAGCGTAAGAAAATTCCATTTCAGAAATAGCATCGTAATGGTTATAGACGTAGTTTTGATTAATTTTTTTTAATTGAAAAGTTAAAACTAGAATCACAAAACAATATGGCGGAATGACGGACGTGTTCCTTCCAAACAATTGAAGTCAAAGGTATCTATGATCCATTGTCAAATTTGAATTACAACTTTTGCCAGTGGCGGCTTCTCCTATGAGGCAGGTGCCAATAATTTTGCAAATTAAATAAATTACAAATAATAATATAATTATATTATTTTACTATTTGCATAAATATATTATTATATCCATTAGAATTAATGCCGTCAATCTTAACGCGCTTCGCTAGAAATATCATCTATCATCCATCTCATTTCTGCATGCGGTCGTATATGGTTAGAGGCCTGGCCTCCCGCTTCCTTGTCTAGCGTATTAGTGAAGTGATGGATGATACCCGTAATAATCCAGTCGAATCTAGCATTAAATAGCGCACAAAAAACATTCTTTTGAGGCCAGCCTCAACTTACATAAATTTAATGCGATCACGATGGGACTAATCTAATCTATAAAGATAAACGCCGCAACACGGTATTTGGAGAAATGCTATTATTCGATTAACAGGTTGTCGGTTGTCCGTTGAAAGTTTAGAGTTTAGAGAGAGTGCATAGTGCATTGTGTTTTATTATAGTTTTCGGTAAATACTTTTGTGGTTTTCCGTACTGAATTTTGTTTTGCTTTTTTTCCAACAGTGGGCAGTGATTTTTCTAAAATAATAATATAATAATAATAATAATAAATGTCTTTATTGTAATTAAGGGCAAAATTACAAAAGGCGAAGTTGAAGCTAGGCTTCCTCACTTAACCTAACATTATAACTAATAACATGGTAGTAATATTTGACAGTAGTTATGATACTTATAGGTTGAAAAAATTACGTAATAAGTAATGATAGTAACAGATTTTACAGTTAAATCCTATTAACTTTAACGTGGGCATGTGAAGGGCATTGAGAGGCAGTTCAACTGGACTGATCTAATATGTGTCAGAACATATTTGATGGACAAGAAGACGAATGGCATTTTTAAATGTGTGAATTGGTGCAGATTTTAAATTAACTGGAACTTTGTTGTATATTAAAGACACCTGATAACTAAATGATCTTTCATTTCTTGATCTTGATATTAATATTACATTACTTTTATTACTTATTAGTTTATTTATTTTGTGCTTATTAGCGAAAAATGGATTCAGCGGGACCTAGCACAGCGTCACAACTTCCCCAGGTAAATGTAAACATTCGCAATCCTACTTGTGATCTTGTTAATTTTTTAGTAAATGAGCAGAATTTTTCAAGTAATTCCAATGAAGATAAATTATTGTACATAGTAAAAGAAGTAAAGCGACCTGTTCCAGATTTAAGTAAACATCTTCTTACTATCAAATCGGAGCTTTCAAAACACTTGGTACGAAAAGTACGACTGGCTTACTGGTAGTGTAACGCTAAACAAATTATTTTGCTGGCCGTGTATTCTGTTTGCAACAAATAATAGCGACAAAGTTTGGTCAAAATGTGGTTATAGCGATTTAAAAAACTTGTCTAAACTTTAAAATCTAACCTGGCTAAAAAAAAATTGTCAACTGTGCCTCCCCACTTTCAAATACCACGAGCCGCCCCTGACTTTTGCACACAAAGGAGAGGTAATACAGAGCGATTTTAAACTTTCTTGTTAAATAAAAAAACGATCGTAGAAAAAATAGTGTATGTAACATATTGTGCAAAAAGTGTGTTTATTGCACATGGCATATTATTCATAATATGAAACTTCTGTGCCGTGTGCAATAAACATACACTTTTTGTACCAGTTGCATAAATAACTATTTTTCTTAAGGCATACGGTAAACGGTTTCTAAGATATAGCCAACGGCCATTCTTAGTTGACCTCACGGTATAAATAGTTTATAATATGGAAGTGTAAAGTGTGCTAAAATATGTAATATTGGTTTAATGAATTAATGAATTTACCAATAAACAAACAATTAAATACATTTTTTGTGTCGTAAATAAATTTAAATACACTTTTCTCTATAAATTATACTCCTCTTTTTATTGCTACATCTACACTCCGATCGATAAAATTGGGTTAGGTCCAAAAGCATCCCGAAAATCCCTTCGAGTTTCGGGGCAAAAACACCAATGCTACGTTAATGAAGTCAAGTTGCAAGAAGATAATCCCATTATGCTGACCCGGCGGCAAATAGGCCCTTTAAGCGTTTGCGTTTTTTCTGTCTACGGTTTTTTGTTGGCTTAAAGGGCGGATGGTTATAAGGGGTTTTATTTTTTAGTGTTACTAAAAAATGTACATTTTCGCTCCAAAAAGACAGGTTAAAAAATCGTTTCAGGCGAATTTTTGTTTTTAGACAAGAAACAAATTTTATTAGAATATATAACAAGATAGGATTTTTTTGGTAGGTATACTTCAAAATTATTATAGAATTAAATAGGGAACTTGACAAAAATTTTAAATGGGGAAAAAAATTCTATAAATCATAAGTATATATTGTCATAAAACATATGGCAGCAAAAAAAAACAACATATTTCGTCCCAAAAGACCGCTAGCAAGATTTAAAAATGCCCCAAAATTCAAATTATCCCAAGCGGGTAAAAACGGGTCGTGACGTCAATAAGTCTAATTCGTGTGTGACATCCACGAAATAGGTTATAGGTTGGCAATAAATTGAACGACGTTGAGAATTCCACCTTAAAACAACAATACAATAACAATAACACACGGCAATCCAAATGCAAACTCGGTAGCTCGGCCACCGGTCAGGATGACGGATGACGGAAAAGTCATACTTTCTGACGTCATCGGGCTTGGCGCACTTAAAAGGTCGTTTGAAATGCTTTTGACACGCGCGAAACTTTAAAGAATTTTAAGTTATTACTGATTTTTAAGGAGTAATAATTGGGGAATATTTTTATAAGCCTAACTAAATCATATTGTTGAAAAAAAAAATTGGAAAGTTCCCTATTTTATAGAAATATTAAAAGTAAACTCATTAGAAGCTGATGATACCCCTGGGATCTTTGGCAGCTGGGGTGGACCGCCCCCGCGCCATCGCCCCCATAGATAAATAAATAATTAAGTAAGAAAATAAATTTAAAAAAATAACATATATAAATATAAATAAATGCGAAGGGTTGTCAGATTCCTAATTTATTGTTGAAGCGATTTAGGGCTAAAGTAAAACTCCTCTTTTAAAAACGCCGAGCTATTGAAAATTTATTTTTTCCTTTTTCAAGGCTACAATAAAGACACCGCGGATCAAAGATCTATTCTAGATAAGATATTCACCTCAAAACAATTTTTATTTAAAAAAAAACTCCCAAAAATACTGTCTTAAAAGTTAACAAAATTTTTTTTTTAAAACTATGCACCATAAAAAAAATAATAAAAAACTAAAAGTTTTATTTTCACAAGAAAAACTTAGTTACAAAATGTTGTTTTAAATTTAATTTATTTACGTGCAAATTGAATGATACGCTGGCAATAATTATATTAGTGTAGGAAAGCATTAGTCATTTACAATTTTTAAGTGGTGATTAAATTTTTTTGATATAAAACATAGTTCCTTTTTTTTACGGCATATTTGCAAGGACTGAGATGGGCTTATCCGTACAACTTCTATGAATAAATAAATATATACAGGGTGTTCATTTGAAAACTTCCCACCTCGATTTTCCTGCTTTAAAATGAAAATGTGGAAAATCGCTCGGACCCGTCCATTTTTATTTCGAGAGGGACATATTTTGCGTATATTGTCGATCTTGTTACTTCAAGCCCCTAGGGGGTGGGGGGTAAGATCTAAATCTTAAATGGATACCCCTATTTTATATAACTTTTTTGGATTCTGCATAAAATTCTGAACATTTTTTAATAAAAGCATTATAAGTCTATACTTAACAGTTTCCCAGATATTGACTCTTAAAAAATTACATTTTTGAAATTTGACAGCCACACTATTGGAAAGATAATAAAATCGAATTTAGGGACATGTAAGCCGTTTTGCTCTAAGACGTACAGTTAGAAAGCTAGACGTTGTCAAAGTTCAAAAATGTCATTTTTCAAGAGTAAATATCTCGGAAACTGTAGACTAATAATGCTTTTATTAAAAAATGTTCAGAATTTTATGCAGAATCAAAAAAAAATTATATAAAATAGGGGTATCCATTTAAGATTTAGATTTTACCCCGTCCTCCTCCTAGGGGCTTAAAGTAACAAGATTGACAATATACGCAAAAGATGTCCCCCTCGAAATAAAAATCGACGGGTCCGAGCGATTTTCCACATTTTCATTTTAAAGCAGGAAAATCGAGGTGGAAAGTTTTCAAATGAACACCCTGTATATAAATATATTTGTAAATTACATAATATAATATACTTCTAAAATTTGTTAACTTGTTAAATATAAATATCGAAATATATTTCATACAAAAACTGTAAAAGGTAACATACAAATATTTTACTCAAGATGTTGAAAGTTACAATATTGTATCTTCAATTAAACAAAATTGGATTACATCAATAATTTTATTACATAACAATATTATGCTTTATACTCATAATAAATAGAATAAAATTTGTTTGGTTTGCTTTAAAATTTTATTGTCTGTTAAATGGTAATTTATATGCACATTTAATGAAAAATATGATATTTTAATTATACTAGATAATTTAAATTTAAAATAAAATGGAGAACATGTAACTAGGGCTCTTTAGTGTTCTTTATTTGCAGAGTTTATATTTTATTAAATTAATTATAAATATTAAATTATTTTCTAAAAATTTAGCAAGTTTAAATAGCATGCAGCAAGTTAAATGCATTTTAATGCAACAACAGTGGGCCAAATTTTATTTACTTTAATATTGACTAATAGTGTTTCTTACCAAAGAAAAAAAATATACATATTATGAAAATTTGATAAATTATTTCTAAAAAGTCTATAAAAACATTTACTCAGAACTAATTCAAATTTTGTCAGGGGTGCCTCCAGGATCTCTCCTTCGACCTCTTATTTATATATCAAATATTTTATAATATTTAAAACACTGTAAGTTTCACGCATATGCAGAGGACAAACAAACTTTCCTTTATTTTGACTGCCTAGACTATATAGACGCATGAAGTAGACTTAAATACGTTAAAACAATGATCTCGTACCTATGGATCACACATGTCATTCATAAACGCTATTAAAATGTGTTGACAATATCGTTTATAGGAGTGAGGCGGTGATAAGCTGGGTAGGGTAGGGAGCAGGGATTATAGTGCATTTACCATTGAATATGACCTTGCTACTATAGAATAAACTTAACCTACAAATAACAAATATTTCTATTTACTCACCTATGAAAAGTAGGGGAGAGGCGTCGAAGATGGCGCACCTAAGCGAAATACTGTATTACATAAAGATTATACCTACAAGCAATAATTCTATTTGTTTAAATTGTAGCTTTATATGTTTACTAACGATGTAATCATGTTAATCTGATGAATATTTACAAAAAAAAAGAAAAAGCACAAATATTTCATTTATGTGTCTTTGCGCCATCTTTTCCTCTTATGCGGGAAAGATGACGCATATAGTCGGGCAAGATGGCGCATAAAGTAGCATGTAATGTTGCTAGCTATCTATGTTAAGACATGGTATTCGAATAAAATTTAAATTAATTTTTTAAACCTTTAAACAGACAAGTTATTGGGGTGCGTCATATTTCCCTCTGCGCCATCTTTGACGCCTCTCCCCTAACTGCAAAATTATTATTTTCCGAATTCTCGCATACTTGACACTCGCGACTTATCGTAATTAGTCTCAAATCCACTAAAAACATACCAATAAACAAAAGAAATTTTAAACCGCTGTCAAAGAAACCACAAACGAAAATAGGGACGTTCGATATACATCGATGCATCGAAAACATCGATATTTTTAATGCGATGTACCGTTTTTAAGCGATGCATCGAGGCTATTTGAAATTTGTCGATGCATCGATGTATTTTAATCGACGTATTAGGCCCTAATTTTATTCGTAAAACAAGTATTTTGCCGTTGCCTCTCGATCTTAATTATACCTTTTACCTTTGGTCTTAGTTATAGATGTAAGCTTAGAATAATTAGATTTGCAATTTGTTTTGTAATTCTAATTCTATTACAAAATTTTTTTTTCGATTAATCGCAAACATCGATGTTGTTCCACGATACATTTTCTGTGGACATCCGTAAAGGGAAATGAATGAAACAACGTCATCAATTGCCTCAGACCAATGTCGTGGCGGTCACATCTTTGCAACATAGCTCTTACTGCAGCATTGCCATACTGCAGACTTTTATAAAGGTTCAGACAATGATTTAAATTTCTCACATCATTTACATCATTCACAATTATTTAAAAAATCTTTAGTTTAGATTTTGAAGAAGTAGTCCATACTCAAAGTGGAGTTAAATGATACAGAAAAAGAAAAGCACGAAGTCTTTCTCCACAATCTTTATTTATCGAAAAACTAGGCGAACCTAGTATCACAACAACATGTTTCGAGTGTAGAAACACTCATCATCAGGAAACAAAGTGAAAAGTAAAATGCTGATGTTTTTAGCAAAAGAGAAAATAATGGTGAGATTGAGCCGTAATGGAGCTTTTAGTGGTGTACAACAGATGTAAAATTGAAAAATTAGGAGGTCGACAATCAAGACTCCAGCATACTGAAGAGTCGAGGGTTAAGTGTAGAAGCACACTGTCGTGCAGAAAATGATAGGGTAGTAAAAATTAGGGAGTTTTGAAAAACATATATGTAAAAAGCATTAATAAATTACTGAAACATCCTGAGTTTTATTAAGCCCGGTCAGAAACATGTGAAAATGTTGGGGTGAGATGTAAAGAAAAAGAAAAAAGTTTTTTTTTTTTTTTGGGTTAACGCATCTGTAAAAAATAGAAAGGGGATTGTAATAAATGAAATTTAAGAAGTGTAGTAGATTAGCTTACCTTTTGGTTAAAAAGTAAAAGCAGTTGGGGTACCATGCTTTTTACGGCCCAGTTACCCCGCCAGAGTCAGAGCAGACACATTTGGTGCAAAAAAAAAAAAGTTATTAAAAAGTTTTAAAAATTTTTTTTTGTGTTCCCGTTATCGAGAGGTGCTACTGTAGCCAACACGTGATTTTTAGTATTTTAAGCAATTTTGAACCTTAATTGAGCTTTTCTCCTTCATAACTTTTACAAAATTTTTATAAACTCCTGGCATACTCAAGGATTCTTCATTTTGACCGCCAAAACTCTTGTCATTTGTTCCCCCCTTTTACAATGTCAAGTTCAGATTCATTTCCCACCCTACACGTGTTGGCTACAGTAGCACCTCTCGATAACGGGAACACAAAAAAAATTTTTTAAAACTTTTTAATAACTTTTTTTTTTGCACCAAATGTGTCTGCTCTGACTCTGGCGGGGTAACTGGGTCGTAAAAATCCTGGTACCCCAACTGCTTTAATTTTTAATCAAAAGGTAAGCTAATCTACTACACTTCTTAAATTTCATTTATTACAATCCCCTTTCTATTTTTTACAGATGCGTTAACCCAAAAAAAAAAAAACTTTTTTCTTTTTCTTTTCTTTACATCTCACCCCAACATTTTCACATGTTTCTGACCGGGCTTAATAAAACTCAGGATGTTTCAGTAATTTATTAATGCTTTTTACAGATATGTTTTTCGAAACTCCCTAATTTTTACTACCCTATCATTTTCTGCACGGCACAGTGTGCTTCTACACTTAACCCTCGACTCTTCAGTATGCTGGAGTCTTGATTGTCGACCTCCTAATTTTCCAATTTACATCTGTTGTACACCACTAAAAGCTCCATTACGGCTCAATCTCACCATTATTTTCTCTTTTGCTAAAAACATCAGCATTTTACTTTTCACTTTGTTTCCTGATGATGAGTGTTTCTACACTCGAAACATGTCGTTGTGATACTAGGTTCGCCTAGTTTTTCGATAAATAAAGATTGTGGAGAAAGACTTCGTGCTTTTCTTTTTCTTTAGTTTAGAACTAATTAACGTAACGTTTATAACTACAATGTACGACAAATCAAATTGTTGTAATTTGTGTTTAATTTCGTCGAGTTATTGGGCTTTCAACAATTACCTCCCCGAGGCTCAAATCCTACTACGTGACACTAGTTTGACAGAGTGGTTATGATTTTTAGGCTGGATCCACATACATCCGTAATACGCATCCGTTTTGTACCACATGATTAATATGAACCAATGAAATTTTTGGGATTAAAATCACGCACTTTTTAAGGTCACAACAGATTGAAGTTGGTCAATTTCAACTTTTCATGCGTGATTGAGGTTAGGCTATTATATTGTTGATGTATGCTATTTTAATGTTTTTTCTTAAATTGCTTTGCTCCCAGGGAGAAGCTTTTACTAATTATCTGATTAAACAGGAAATCACTAAAGTCCAATTACTACCACTCATATTTTCAATAAAAATATTAAAATATTTTAAGGTTATGTATTAAAAACGGCGTAAAAAACGGATTGATCTATGGGGATGACGAAATTTTCGGAGCATCTTAAAACGCACACGCACGTCCGTGATCACGGATGTATGTGGATCCAGCCTTACAGTGCAAAATTCTGTCCTGTTGCATGTTTTTTTTTAAATGCCGCTTTATCGTTACAAAATACGAACTACTGACGTCACTGCATATATTTTTGGTATTATACTATTATATAGCATATTTATTCTTTCTAAAATGATAATACTTTTTTTTATTTTTTCATTGTCCAAATAAAATGGTTAATTAAATTTCCATATTATGCATATTTCCTGACGGGGAATATTTTTTAAAAAGATAATGTTTGCCTAAATTGGTCAGGTCAATTTTATAAATTGCCACCGCATATGGGTATAAAAAATTTGAAGATCTATATCGTTTAATTAAATATAAATATACACTAAACAGGGTGTCCAGAAAGGTATGATGAATAATTTGGGGTTGACTAGGTTGGTTAAAAATAAAGTAAGAACTTCATAATAAATTGTATCTTATGTCCTCTTACTAGGAAGCTACAAGGTGTACCTGAAAATGGTTTTTTCTAAATATTTTCGAAACATTTGAAAATAATTTAACATTTAGATATAGTTTTAAAGTTGGTTGGCAAAGAAAAGTCCTTTCTAATTTCTTATACAGTGTGACCAGTAAAGTCCACTTCAGTCCCCATAATATGAGTTTTTTTATTAATTGCTTTATTCGAAATTTGACTTTGGCATCAAGTTCTGCTTCGATCGAGATGAAAATTAAGTAAAAAAATAGTAGTCACGTGATTCCCATTATCTGTTTAATTTTAATTTTTTAAAAGTGGGGTTATTTCTAAAAGTAACGAAAAAAGTTTTTTTAAATGCAGTTTCTAGCGCAGATGAAAAATTTCAGTTGCATAAAATAATTTTGATTTTTTACCCATATTTTGTAAATTGCACTACTTTTGCAAAATAAGACTCAACGCAACCTACATAAAACTTCTTAATTTTGACAATGCTTTATTTCAGATACATTTTTTTTTAAGTAGCGCCATATTAAATGTATGTTTAAGGAGTGTTAATAAGTGTATTCAGCAAGATGGCGGTCATTTTACACATTTGCTTAAGTAATGTTTTTTGTTTTACTTAGTTTCTTACAATACATACTTTCAACTTTGTTGTACTTTGTTTTATTTTTATTGTTTATAATTGATGTATGCAGGTAATTGTAAATATTTTCTTCTGGCCAAACAGCTCATTCAACGAAAAATATTAAAGAGGTAAAATACCTTCCAAATACATCCAGTCACTCTAAAAAAATATCTGGGTTGTCATAACGCCGTTCATATAAAAAATGAGGAGAAATGTTGACGTATTATATCACTTTTATAACACTTCCACTTATTTACAGCCGGTGACTATACTACTAAAAAACGTTATTTTATAGTATTAGTCTACATACTAAAAATCATTAAAATCAATTAGCAGGTTTTCACGTTATTTAGGAAAAACCAATATTTTTACAACGCCCTCTACCGGCTAAACGAGACAATTTTGGATATAACTAAGTCGGCTTAGATCGACCTATTTTGACCTCAGGAGTCTGTCGTCAAACGTTGTACACGTATTTTCCGGACACCCAGTATAAGAAGGTAGAAAGGACTTTTCTTTGCCAACCAACCTTAAAAACTATCCTAACAATGACCCTTCTAGAGAGCAGCTATAACTTCGTTTAACATTTAAATATTTTGGTAACTAGAACTAGAACTGGGGTCTTAAAAGTGTCGATATTTAAGAAAAGTGGCCAGAAATAGAGGATACAGTGGTAAAAATAGACATATTTTTTTTTCTCGCTAATATTTATATTTTTTACGTCAAACGTCCTAACAACCGACGACATGGGGGAGGCGAGACAAATGATCCATGAATTAGAAGAGACATGCTCCAGGGTCGGTCTGAAAATTAACCTTTCCAAAACAAAGATCATGAAAAATCTTGTCATGAGCGAAGGTATAAACATCGAAAACACCGAAATCGAATGGGTTGAAAAATACACATACCTGTGTCATGAGATTAGAATATCCAGAGATAATGAGACATGCGAGTTGCACAATAGTATCAGCCTCGGATGGGCGGCCTACGGAAAGTTAAAACACGCCTATAAGAGTGAACTCCCCATCTGTCAAAAAAGAAAAGTATTCGATCAATGCGCTCTACCAGTACTTACATACGGCGCGGAAACACTCACCCTATAACGAATACATCCGCGAAAAAACTAAAAGTTGCACAACGCAGAATGGAAAGGTCAATGACTGGATTAAGTTTGAGAGACCACGTCACAAACCAGCACTTGCGGAGAAAAACCGGCGTAAAGGACATCATGGAACCAATAACCACGTTGAAATGGAATTTGGCAGGACATGTGGCCAGAATGAGCGGCGACAGATGGACAAAGAGGTTGTTAGAATGGAGACCACGCACCAATAAACGAAGTAGAGGAAGACCACCTGCACGATGGACCGACGATCTGAAAATAATTGCAAACAACTGGATCTAAGCAGGACAAAATAGAGTCAGGTGGCAAGCCATGAAAGAGACCTATGTTCAGCACTACTCCACATGCGTGTATTCTGAGAATTCACATCAGGCTTCATCCGAAAAAAATGTCAGGTCTAATAAATCGTTTATTTCCAATAAATTTAGGGTAAACCATTGAGAGTAATTCCTGCGTCTTTCAAAATCTGCGGCTTGTATTTCTTGGAATACTTGCACTTTATAAGGAAATAAATTTAGCTGCTTCTTAAGAATAGTCCTGCATGTTCCATAAGATCTTCCCATTTCTTGGGACAAGCGTCTTATACAATTTGTTGGCGTATTTTGCATTATTTCGCGAACGTTTGCAACAAGTTCTTCTGTTCTTACAGATGGTCTTCCTGCTCTTTTTTTGTGTTGTATAGAACCTGTTTCCCTAAACACAGCCACAATTCTTTCAGGCAATGATAAAAATCCCCAACAATAAAAGCAACGTTAGGAAAATGTTCGTGAAAATCGTCCACGCACAAACCCGGATCGTATTGTCACTCACCATTTACTCTAACCTCGTTTCGAAAATACGCTTCAACCATGAATGTTTTGCGCTGTTCCGTAAAGCACATTGTGTGAATTGTTCAAAAAATTGGAAAAATTAGCGATGAAACAAATTACTTGTAACGGCTGTCAAAGATGACGGAATAACTGATTGATTGTTAATTCAGGTAGTTACTGACACCCAACAGGTATTAAGCTCCACGGCTAAGCATAACATCCTTAGATGCAAGGCCCTTTATGATGCAAATAATTTTTGCTCGCACGGTACGATTATGGGTCACAAATATACATAAGTACGTCTTCCAAAAGGTTCTACTGCTTTAATCGTAACCCACTATAGTATATTTTAAACCATCACTCAGTATCGATTCAGAGTAGTCCAATATGATTATTTTGTGCAAATAACAGACCAAATCATACAACTGATTTAGGAATTTATTATAACTTAAATCAAAAAATATAATAAAATAAATTAAATCGGATATACCTACCTTGCTGATTGAATTTTTTACTATGTATATTTTATTTTATCTCAAAATTAAATAAATTGTCACTGGTTTTTAATTGTATGTTTTTTAACATTTTCGACAAAGTAAATATACCCATTTTATACAACATCCGAAAAAATGGCGTAATTTAAATTCTATCCAGTCCTGTTTCGTCGGTAAACGAAAAATCCAACATTAGCAGTCAGTCCGGTATGCACAATATCGATCTTGATACCCTTTTCAAACTCACAGACCTTGTTTATTTCCGTATCACATATAAATCTCGAGCAACATTTTGGCTGAACACCGCATACGCAAGACAAACGGTCGGGAGCAATTTTTCACCTTTTCCGAGTTTATATGTAAAATATATTTTCTTGGATATAAGTAATGCTTTTCCACCAGCTTATATATTTCAGTAAGGTACGGGTTTATGTAGAATTTATAAGTTTATATTTGCGAGATCAGCCGCGGACTTATCGCGACAACATAATCGCATCATAAATGCGACAGAGCGTAAAACATGGATTGTAAAAGGAGAATAATACCTTTTAGAGGGCCAATTTCGTTTACAGGTTCATAAAATCTGCAAATTACTTTTATAATGTGACAAAAGAAAGATAAAAATTAAAACGAAATTGAATTAGATAATGTTACTTTTGGTTTACATTTTGAAAATTAAGATTAATTTAGTGACGGCTGATTTAAATCGGGATGCTAATGTCAAAAATAGTGGCCTTACAAACGTGGGGTTGTACCAAGCAAGAAAGGCACCACAAACTATGCTGCAACCTATCTTAGGGCCACGGAAAGGATTATTCAAGAATGTGGTAACATTTTTCCATTGATGCTGGTGAACACTTTCGAAAATATAAAGAGACGTGTTGGTTGGTTGGTTGGTTGGTTAAAGGCGGGGGTCGGGTTCGACGTGTGGCCTAAGCTTCTTACACTGCAGCCTTCTGGCTTATTGTGCGCCCCAGTCTTGTTAGAAAAGATTTGTTCCTTCTATGAGGTCCAGTAGTTTCCTTCCAAGTTTGTTGTGCAGGAGGTTGTCGCCACGTCGAATGTTTCCGAAGATTTTGAATCTTTTACGGTTTAGCGCTTCGCAGCTGTAAATTATATGGGAGGCGGTTTCGTCCTCTTCGCCGCAAAGTCTGCATTCAATGGGTTCATTATAGACTCCCATTCTTTGAAGGTACCTTCTTAAGTGACAATGGCCTGTTAGTAGGCCGGTCACTTGTTTTACCTGAGGGCGCGTCAAGAGCAGCATTCCAGCTGATAGCATCTTCGAGGGCCTGTCAATAACGGCCCGTGCGTGTGCCTGGCCAGGTGTACCATTCCATCGAGACAGATGTTGCTTTTGTACCCATCTGTCTAATGTTGTTTTGGTTACCTTTTTTGATATTCCAAGGGCGGGTTCTGGGCCCCTGAAATTTCGAGCAGATCCGGTTCTTGCCAGTTCATCTGCTTTTTCGTTGCCTTCTATCCCTGAATGACCAGGAACCCATAGGAGTTCAACCCTGTTGTTCCTGGCTGCCAGGTCTTTTAGGTCGTTAAGGCACTCCATTGTGATTTTTGATGTAAATCGGAAGGAGTTCAGAGCCTTCAGAGCAGCTTGGCTGTTCGACAGGATATGTATCTTTTGGTCGTGATAGCCCTTTTCAAGATTCTTTTGTATGCATGCCTGTATCGCATGAACTTCTGCTTGGTATACTGTGGCATAGTTTCCCAGGGGGATGCTGATTTCCATTCTGGGTCTTTCCCCAAATATACCTGCGCCTACTCCGTTGGCCGTTTTCGACCCATCAGTGTACCAGACTAGGCCATTGTCTAGTGACGGAGATTTTCCTTTGGACCACATATCAGGGTCACACCTGACATTAAATGGTTTTGTAAAGTTGTATTTCGCTTTCATGCGATCGGTTTGCATCTCCAGGAGCTCGTCGTTGATAAGGTCCGTGGCTCTTGTGTGCCCTATTTTCTCGGGGCGTTGTTTTCTCGAGATGTGTGAATTTAGGCTTGGAGCATGGCGGTGGCAAATTTCAGCAATTTATGTAATAATTTTTCTTTTTCTTTCTGTATATTCTTACTTTGTTAATTTTGTAAACAACAAAAATAAATTTGTATTTGTCTACTTATTTTATTACTCATTGGTTTTAGCCCAGTACGTGGGGGTTTTTTGAATGCAAAAGGTGGTGTAGTAGCGATTTTTTAGTATGTTGTTAGGCTTGGGGCCCTAATGAAAAATCCAAGTTTTCGACCTCGAGGCGCATGCGCTCGAGCCGCCATCTTGGATTTTAGGTACAAAAATTTCATTTTTTGACAATAACTCAAAAACGGTGGCTTTTACGACAAAAGATATTCTATACAAAGTTAAAGAGGACAAAATTTAGTACATTTTTTGTAAAAAAAAAATTTTTCTACCACACATATGTTAGGAGTTACAGCTCCGGAAGTTGCACTATTTAAAAAAAAAATGCGGAAACTTTATTTTGATTGAGTTTTATTTTATTATTCTTGTTATATATCAATATAGTTTTACATAATTATAAAAAAAACTATGCACTTGAATATTATTTTCAACATGAACATAGTTAAAACATGTGAACATGTAAAACTAAATTTATAGAAAATCGCATAATGAAAGTTATATCGACTTAAATTTATGAATATTTGATCTTTGTAAGGGATAATTCAGATCTTTTTTCCGAACATATCAGAGAACACTCCGCGACACAAGAAATAAAACAAATTTATAGAATACAAAGTATAATTTCAGCTTTATTCAAAGAAATGTAGAATTTAATTTAATAGAAATTTACAATAAAACTCCTCGGGAAATAAGAAAATTAAATGGCAAATCCTTTAAAATAAAAATAAAATCGGTACTTATTAGAAAGGCCTATTACACTGTCAATGAATATTTTGACGATGATATGGCATGGCAGTAAGTTATTTCCTCTACCACTAAACATTGCTGCTTACTGATTGCTAGGGGATTGACACTCCTTGTCTCGTTTTTGTTTTGTCTATTTTATTCTCTTTTCATGTACTGAAGTGTTTATTGTATAATATGTTTGTCTTGCAATAGAGTCTCTTTAAAAATTATTTCAATATGATTTGTATTTGTTTAAATTATTTATATTCTTTCACAAAATTTTGTGGAGGAAGACTTTTAGTTTTTTCTTACCTTTCTATACTTTCCACTCCACTTTAAGCATGGACTACTTCTTCAAATTATTTATTTTAGTTATAACAGAATTTTTTTTTTTCAAATAGTGTAACTTCACGGAGCTGTAACTCCTAACATAGGTTTACAAAAATGTAGGTAATTTTGTCCTCTTTAACTTTGTATAGAATATCTTTTGTCGTAAAAGCCACCCTTTTTGAGTTATTGTCAAAAAATCAAATTTTTGTACCTAAAATCCAAGATGGCGGCTCGAGCGCATGCGCCTCGAGGTCGAAAGCTTGGATTTTTCATTAGGGCCTTAAGCCTAACAACATACTAAAAAATCGTTACTACACCACCTTTTGCATTCAAACACCCCTTTTTGATACCCACGTACTGGGCTATTTGGCATATCATGTCATAATATGAATTTAACAAAATTTTAACCTAGATTTGGTTAGATATATCGTCCCCATATCATTGTGATCTAAACCAAGCCACACGTTTTTTAATCCAAGCCCTTTGTGATGCAAATAATTTTTGCTCACATGGTATTTAATATAAATTAATTAAAATATAATTAGTTATGATTTTTACATCATACATAATCGGTTTTAAATAAGACGGCTTTGATATTTAATTTTAAATTTTTAACCAACTCTCTGAACTTCTTGAAAAAAAAAATGTTTTGTACCATTTTTTTTATTAACTATTTTTGTACTGTATACATTAACTTGTCCTTTAACATTTTTTTGATTCGTTCGACCAATTTCTAAATCCGCCCTGGCCTCTTCTCACCCTTAATTAATCTACTACACCTTCCACATTTCACAGGAAATTAGAACTCCATTATACAGGGTCTCCGGAAACTTCGTTCGTATACTTTAAGGGGATATTCTACATATGAAAATATGAAAAAAAGTTCATATGAATGTAAGTCCTTAAATGACTTATAAGGAAGCTATGGCCGTCCAAAGGTGACCTCTAAAGATTAGTTTCTATTTTATATCTATGCAACCGCTTAAGGTACCGGTGTGCTTTTTGGCACACAAACTAATATTAACAATTATTGCTAATTTATGATATTGAGAGTTATTATAAAATTTAGTCAGGGACGTTCTTACGGGGGAGGTGGCTTAGTTTATTTATTCCTAATTTTTTTACACGACACATTTAAAAAATTTTACCCAAAAATTATAATTCCAGTTATTTTTCTACACAAAAAAGGTATTCTTAAAAAAATTATTGGACCAATGATTTAGGAGAAAAATCGATTTATTTAAATCATTGCATAGACTATTATCGAATTGTGTTTAAACTAAAACATCAAAGTAGTCTTATGGCAAATACAAATTTGAAGTAAAAAAACATCAAGAAGCCCATGGTTAGCGTTAAAATAAATTGACAATGACGTTTTTGTTATTTATTGTAGTGATCATTGATCAAGTGCAAAGTGCTTTTGATTAATTAAGATGCAAATTTTAAAAAATTACAGGTTATTCATTTGCTGAGATAGCTGATATGCATTTTATGTATGGCAAAGCTAATGGTTGTGCTCGTGAAGCTCGTGAAGCTCGCAGGTTGTATCAAAAATATTTTCCAAACCGTCAAATTCCTTGTGAGAAATTATTCATTAATTTACATCAACGATTAAGAGAAACCGGAACTTTTATGCCAAATATGAATGAAACGGGGAGAAGCCGTACTACAAGGACTCCATAGGCAGAAGAAAGAGTGCTCGAATGCATTGCAGCCAATCCGGGTATAAGCACAAGAAGAATTGCCTTACAAGAGGGTATCCCTAAGAGTACAACATGGGAAATTTTGAATGAACAACTTCTTTTTCCATACCATATACAAAGAGTTCAGGCGCTTAAGCCTCAAGATCTACTTCCTTGTGCAGAGTTTTGTCAGTGGATGCAGAGAAAATGTCATCAAGACCGTTTTTTTCTACATAAAGTCTTGTTTACTGACGGAGCAGGGTTTACCCGTGAAGGCATCGTAAATTTTCATAATAACCATGTATGGGTAGCAGAAAATCCCCATGCAATTTTCGAAAGTCGATTTTAAAATAAATTTTCAATTAATGTTTGGGCAGGTATATTGGGCGATCGATTAATAGGACCATACATTATGCCTCAACGTTTAGATGGGCCCGCATATTTAGATTTTTTACAAGACTCTTTGCCTGTTCTACTTGAAGATGTGCCGTACCAGCAAAGACTTACAAACTATTTTATGCACGATGGGGCTCCACCTCATTTTAGTAGATTGGTTCGAGATCATTTAAATCCACATATCCAGACCGATGGATAGGCCGAGGTGGGCCCATTGCCTGGCGTCCCCGTTCACCTGATCTCAATCCATTGGATTACTTTCTTTGGGGATATCTGAAGTATCTGGTATATTCAGTACCTGTTGAAAATGTACAACAATTGGAACAACGTGTTATTTATTGTTGCGAGGAAATTCGTAATAAGGAAGAAGTTTTCGCAAGAGTACGAACATCAATAAGAAATCATTTAGTTGGTTGTATTGATATGAATGGAAGCCATTTTCAACACTTGTTGTAACTTTTCTACTTTTTTCAGATTATTCTTGTTAAACCAACAACTCTTAATTTATTTTGTTTAAAAGTGATAATAAAACAACGTTTTGACTTAATTATTGTCATTGTCAATTTATTTTAACGCTAACCATGGGCTTCTTGATGTTTTTTACTTCAAATTTGTATTTGTCATAAGACTACTTTGATGTTTTAGTTTAAACACAATTCGATAATAGTTTATGCAATGATTTAAATAAATCGATTTTTCTCCTAAATCATTGGTCCAATAATTTTTTTCAAGAATACCTTTTTTGTGTAGAAAAATCACTGAAATTATAATTTTTGGGTAAAATTTTTTAAATGTGTCGTGTAAAAAAATTAGGAATAAATAAACTAAGCCGCCACCCCCCCCCCCCCCCCCCCCGTAAGAACGTCCCTGACTAAATTTCATAATAACTCTTAATATCATAAATTAGCAATTGTTAATATTAGTTCGTGTCCCAAAAAGCACACCGGTACCTTAAGCGGTTGCATAGATATAAAATAGAAACTAATCTTTAGAGGTCACCTTTGGACGGCCATAGCTTCCTTACTTCCTTATAAGTCATTTAAGGACCTACATGCATATGAACTTTTTTTCATATTTTCATATGTAGAATATCTCCGTAAAGTATACGAACGAAGTTTCCGGACACCCTGTATACAGTAATCTAATTCTTAAAATGTTGTTCGTTTAAAATACGGTTAGTTCAATAAACGAAATGCTTAAAAAGGAATTTTAGTTAGGAGGCTGCTTTTTTCAAGGAGAATAGAGTTTATCATGTGAATGAACACTTCAGTAATATTTTGTGTCCAGTCCTTGCACAAGGGTTAGAAAACCCTACTCCAAATGGGGTTGAAAATATATTTTTGGGCTCTTAAACGAAAAAAAATATGTTGCACAAGAAAGGTTATTGCTATTTTTTTTCTTATCTACAATCGATAAGCCATAAGAGGTTGGCACATTTAAAAAACCATTTTCGGTCAGGTCGTTAATAAATGAAACTTAAATGTCGATATGTTTTCATAAAATAGACTAGGCCATTTATTCATGAATAGCCTGACTGTTTGCATCAAACATTCGTACGTGTGAAACAAAGACAGAAGAGAGAGAGCGCGTTAAATTTCCGACTTCGCGTGGATTTGTAATGGGCTTAAAGATTCGGAGCGATAAGTCAACACCAGCGGCGTAGGTTCTGGCTAGGATTTTTAAAACAATAAAAAAGTAATATGTATGTATTAAATTTTTTTTTTATTAAAGTATTATTAAAAAAGCCTTTCAAAAAATCTAGGTTAGGTTAGGTTAGGTTAGAGTGGCAGACCTCTGGCATTGACCAAACAATTATACGTAATCCTGTAGGACCTGTGGTACCCCACGTGTTCGGCGGAACCCATCCGCATCAGCTTCCTGATGGTTAACGCGACGTGACGTAGATCGTAAAAGAATCTTGACAGCTCATTCAAACCAGCCACTGCTGTTACGTTGTGAGTCGACCCAGTTGCAGGCTGCTCACTTCCTCCAGATCATTAAATAATGGTTCGCCCAGGGCATTGAACCTTCTTCTAGCGAGGCCGGGGCTTCACATAAGAAATGCTGAATACTTTCCTCATCTCTGCAACTTCTACAGAAGTCGTTAGTTGGTATTTGCATACGTTCAGCGTGTCTAAGAACATGCAATGTCCGGTGACTACGGCAAAGATGTTTCTTAGGTCCTTCCGACTGTGTTGTAATAGCACTGTGGTTTTCCTTCCGTCAAGTAGGGGTCACAGTTGCCTGGAGATGCTACAAGTTGCCATCCCTGTCCATCTGCTTTGTGCAAGTTGTTTAGCTATCCGATCTATATCCTCTTTGACTGATCCCAGTGGTCTAGCCACAGTATTCTCTGCTAGTTCGGCAGACTTGCTTGCGCCCTCCCTGGCGAGCGCAACAGCAGTCTCGTTGCCATGTATCTTGCTGTGTCCAGGAACCCAACACAGGGTGATTCGATGTTGAGCACCAAGTGGGCAGAGATTATTGCGACAGCGCCTTACTAATTTTGACTTAGTGCTGCTGGAGCAAATTGCCTTTATGGCTGCTTGACTGTCTACTCGTATATAGATTGCTATTAACGCAGCTGCTTTCAAGCCAGGGTGATCCCGCAGGGTGTTGACTGCAAAAAACCTAGTTTATGAATGAATAGTGTTATTATTAATGAATGAAATCAACAAAAATTTTAGGCGAGAGACAATAAGAATTATTTTATTTTTTATATTTTATTATGTATAACCACGTAGAGGATATTTGTTCATACTTTGGTATACTGTATTACAGTAATACGTAAAAGTACTTTAATTGTTGAAAGAGAAATATTTGTTATTGACATGCCATGCCAATAGTAGTATCCTTTTTTTGCTCCCTGCTTTTATCAAATACATGTATGTTATTTTACACTTGAATGATTCAAATTCCAGAGAAAATGAGTAAAATATATCTACTAGTTTCTGTAGTTTTAATGTATAAGTAATTTTTGTAAGTAACCTAATTTAAAAAGAAGGAAAATCAAACATTTTTCGGTGTAAAAATATTTGCTTACATCCATTGGGTGGTAAAAAAACTGTTACCCGTTGCTGATAAAATTTTATTCTTGATAAATATATGAAAATAAACTAATTCTGACATTGTTAGATTTTAGTTATTAGGATATACAGTGTGTTCCCGAATCGACGCTCGAATATGTGAAAAAGACTGACATTTTTTACATACAACCTTTCAGACATTAGTAACAAAAAAAAGGTTTAAATTATTAATGACCTGCTTAACCCCACATAACTATACCTAACCACCATGACAACAATAATTTTTTCAATAATGGTCCTTAGAAGTTATCTCACAGTTAAAAATTGTAACAAGAACCTATGGGCCTTAGTAAGTTTCAATTATTTTTATTTACTCTTTTCCTGATTAATATACATACTGTAGATTATAAGTTTACTTCTTAAAAGATAATACCGGATTAAAAGAATGTAATTTTCTATAAATCTGATACTGCTGCACCATCTTGTTAAGTACTTATAACAATAAAATTAAGAATCGTTTACATAACCTTAAAAACACAAAACACTTACAAATACGAGTATTCCGACGACTAACCACAACATCGCAAAAACAAATACTACTATTACTCATAGAAGGGTTTGTTCGATTCCTACAGCTATTTTTGCCACTATCATTCTAGATTCTGTCACCACAGCACTTAAATAAGTAGGAACTAAATGCAAAGACCTGAAATCATATTTATTTTATTTAAACCAACAAAACAAAAACTTTTTCTACCTATAGTATCTTATTAACGTTTGTAATTTATCTGAATTATACTTGTATAACGTGTATTAATTATGAATATATGTGGACCATGCAGCTAACCAGATTAGATAATTGTGAACACTGGAATCTTTGATTTCATTAAAACGTAAACAACGTAGTATATTCTATGAGAAGTCTATTGTAGAAACTAAAGAAAGACTGACAAATCTAGTGCGATCGTGTATGCCCAAATTTTCATGTCACATTTGCTCGCATGCAAGCAGGATGATGATGCAATGTTGCCATTGTTTTACACCATTTACACGATTCTATGGCCATAACTATTATGTATTTGAGGGTAGCAACATATACATGGGATCTTTCATGGCCAGACTGGCGGTACACTACCCGGTATACCAATATATTATATTGTATAGATAAAGTCAAATTGCTGGAACACGCAGCATCGTGTCCAAGTCACCTGTCATGTATGGCATCCTGTAGCAGTCTGGTCTATTTTACATTAAGATGTTGGCAGAGATAGAACTGGGCTAAGTTTTCTTACCATCGTATTCACCATGTTTTAAACTTGTATGGAAGTCTGAATGGTTTATTAGCATTAGCTTGCAAAAATACAGCGTTAATTTTATTAACAATGGAAACATCGAACTCAACGTGCAATGGATTAATAGTTATGGCGTTACTTATTGGCAAAACATAGAAATACATTTTACATACACCATACTAGTGATGCCGCGAGACGAGACGAGACGAGAATTGGCCCATTCTCGTCTCGTCTCGTGAGGCGAGAATTTTTTTTTATCTCGTCTCGACGAGAAACGCGTTTTTCTCGCTCGAGAGTGCCATTGTCTCGTCTCGTCTCGTCTCGTTTTTTCTCGTGAGTAGGGAATCATAAAAAATATTTTTTTATACGAATCTTAAAGGGGGTAAACATTTAAAAGTATCTGGTCGTCTCGCAGAAGGGTTTAATATAAGTCGGTTTGTTAGTCATGTGACTTAGAAACTATTTTTCTTAGATCAACAAAATATTGTAAGCGGCCATAAGACATAATTCACGTAATGTAATAGGCTTGGCACCGAGGTATTTTCAGTCCAAAATATACGGGGTGGTAAAAGATACAGAATAGAGAACGATTTATAATAATAATAATTGATTCATAATGGAACTACCTTTCTTTTATTATTTATTTTTTGGCATAATTCGGGGCATAATTAACTGCAATAGTTTGGAAAATATTCGACTAAATAAAGGGATCAGCCCAGGCCCAGAATGTCATCCGGGGAAAAACCTTAATTTTTTTAATTTGAAGAAATAGTCCATACTTAAAGTGGAGTCGAAAGTA
This sequence comes from Polydrusus pterygomalis, assembly GCA_963969555.1. Lineage (NCBI taxonomy): Eukaryota > Metazoa > Arthropoda > Insecta > Coleoptera > Curculionidae > Polydrusus > Polydrusus pterygomalis. Next base: position 126,070,892 of record OZ018375.1, read on the forward strand.
TGAAAAGGGAAAGAAAGTCTTCCTCCACAAATTTAATGGAAAGAATTCCAAGTTTTAAGGGTCTCTACATGTTTCGAACGCAGAAACGTTCATCTTCAGGAGACAGAAAGTTTTAAATCTATGCTGATGGTGTTAGCAAAAGAGAAACTGAAATTTAGAACCTTAATGGAGCTTTATGGATTTAAACTAAAGTGTAGAAGAAACATAAAATATTTGTTAATGGTAAAACCATAGAGTGATTAGGTAAAACCATAGAGTGATTAAAACATAGTGAAGGGTTGTAAACCAACCAAATAAAGTAGGGAAGAAGAAAACCTGTCTAGGTGTCGAGGCTTATTTAAAAAATTTTTTTAATTTTTTAAAGGAACTAATAGAACATTGTAGACATTATGAAGGTGTACACCTTGTGTTGTCATAACTGTAAAAATACAAATCGAAATTAAAATAAAGTAAAGTGAAGTTTTATAATGTTTTAGAGAGAATTTTTGCCTTTTATTCAAAAAAATATTTTTGATGGTATAAGTATATACAGGGTGTTAATTTGAAACCTTTCCACATCGATTTTTCTGCTTTAAAATGAAAATGTGGAAAATCGCTCGGACCCGTCGATTTTCATTTCGAGGGGGACATCTTTTGCGTATATTGTCAATCTTGTTACTTCAAGCCCCTAGGAAGGAGGGGGGGGGAACATCTAAATCTTAAATAGATACCCCTATTTTATATATCCGGTTAAACCGGAAGTACTATATTTCTTAAATCCGGTTTAAGAAAGTTCACACTATTGGAAAGATAATAAAAATCGAAGATAGGGACATGTAAGCCGTTTTGCTCTAAGACGTACAGTTAGAAAGTTAGACGCTGTCAAAGTTTAAAAATGTAATTTTTCAAGAGTAAATATCTCGGAAACTGTTAAGTATAGACTAATAATGCTTTTATTAAAAATGTTCAGAATTTTATGCAGAATCCAAAAAAATTATATAAAATAGGGGTATCCATTTAGGATTTAGATCTTACCCCCCTCCCTCCTAGGGGCTTGAAGTAACAAGATTGACAATATACGCAAAAGATGTCCCCCTCGAAATAAAAATCGACGGGTCCGAGCGATTTTCCACATTTTCAATTTAAAGCAGGAAAATCGAGGTGGGAAGTTTTTAAATGAACACCCTGTATATATATTCAGGGAAAAAATATGAAATAAAAATTTCGAGGGCGTTGGTTCGTATGTCATAAATACGTGTTGTTTTATTTTGTTCGCGCTCGTAAAAAAAGTATGAAAGTAATTTTCGTCCTAACGTTTCAAAAATTAAAAAGCTTTGAATACGATAAGTCTTTTAATGGAAAATCCAATTTTCTAAAATGTGTTTGAAACAAAAATTATCAATTAAAAACGGCCGTTACCAAACTAGAAAATGGTGCGTGCAGAAGTGTAATAAAAATATTTATACAAAAAATAGTTGGGTGTGATGTATCCAATAGACTACTTTGTTTAATGTGTGTTTTATCTGGAGGAGAGGAAACTTGGTCCCGAAACGGCACAGATAATTTTGTCTATATCTGAGAAAGAATTAAGACACATGAAAAATTAAGGGTATCTTTAATTCTGCACGTAACAAAATAATTAAGCAAAACGAAAAAGTTGATAATACAGATACCTTAAATCAAATTAGGTATAAGTCGGTTTTGTTGGTATGTTAAACAAACAACTTACTATGAAAAGGAGAGTCGGTTGTACTAAGTTTTTTAACAAATAAGTAAAACATTTTTGTATTTAGCGTAATTTTTATTACTAGCGATTTCGGTCGATTAACAGGCCATCATCAGGGATAAGGTTGCGTCGAATTATATCCAGGATACAAGATACAGAAAGATAATTAGTTTGCCAAGATCTATAAGCTAGCTAGGTTGCCTCATAGAGCAGCGTTTCTCAGGGGTAGGTCAGTATTGAATGAAAAATTGAAAGAAATAATTAAAAATTTCTAAGCAAATTTTCTAAATAACTGGTTTTCAATTTTAAGGCGGTATTGTTTATTAAAATTAGAAACCAGTTCTTGAGAAAACTTGTTTTGAAATTTTCAATTATTTCAATATGTATCTTGTCTCCTGGATATAATTTAACGAAACCTTAGTATTGATGATGGCCTATAAATAGACCGAAAGCGCTAGTAATAAAAATTACGCTTAATACAAAAATGTTTAATTTGAACGACTTACTGGCAAATTTATTATAAAATATTTACTAAATTTAGCGATATTTGGGCTTAGTCCAAAAATATTTTTTTATGCCGTAAATAATTTTTAGCACTATACCTATCTAAAATGTCACGAGCCGCCAATAAAGTGGCTTTTATATTTAGCCATAAATATGAAATATTTATCAATTAATATTAATATATAAAGCTGCTTATTTCGGTACCTACTGAAACTTAATCGGTATCTCGGGCACCACCCCTTGGATTAATGGGGTAAGAGGCCAACATGCAATGCGGGAAAAATTAAACCAGGAGTCAACTACGCAATAAGGGTCCACCTTTTGAGCGCCCTGAACGTTACAGTTTTGTGAAGGAAAATAAAACAATCGACTTTAAAACATTTTTTATTGCCAAGTGAAAACGGTACAAGTCACTTACGGTTCGCGCTTTAGACTCAGTCAATTGTCTGAGAGGGCCAGCTAATAGCTGCTGACGGTACAGAGAGAAAAGACGTCCCCCTCCTATTATTCTAACTGGTAAATTATAAAATGTAAGTTGGCCCCCTCCAAGAAAAACTGAAAAGGCGCCAGGTTATTAATTTTCCAAGTCCATAATGAAGTAACTCCCAAGGTTATATTTAGTCCGACACTATTATTTACCTGAGACTTAATATTGCCGCAATTGAAATAAAACATTGAATATTGACAGCGATGAGTTCGAAACAAAATTCTTCCTCCGATCCCTTTCTTGACCTTTCTCTACGCCTCCGTTTTATTCCTGCTATCGCCGTTTTTGTAACAAATTCTGTTATGCCAATTGACCGCCCAAACCACGGGGATTACGGAGCTTTGTCAGATGTTGTATAGAGTAAAAAACAATTTAAAGGAAAAATAAAATAAACATAAGCTTAACTTTGTGGTTATTATTATATAAAACTAACTAAAAAACAGTTAAAAGATATATATTACTATTGAGAATACCTTAAGGGCGTTAGGTACTTGGTAACGTTTTAACATGTATTAAAATTTACTTAGTATATCTTACCGTTTCCAAGGAAAAACTGACTAGAGATGACTAGAGATACTAACTAACCTAAATGTTGTAGTCAGGAGCAAAATAAAGGCAATTAAATTATGACAATATTATTCTTTAATAATAAATGTTACTGTTATTTAATTGTACACATGCAATGTAAGTAACTAGTATCTCTCGACCCTTTGCCATTAATTTCACACAATGCCGTAATTAAAGAAATATCTTTTATATTCTTATTTTTGGGTATTTTATTTTTTTGACAAAGGTTCGATATTTTATTCAATTTTATTCATTGAGACGTAATTATTGATATTTAATATGTTTGTACCAATGTTCTGTTTCCTACTATGCATCGTTTCATAGTAAACATTTTTTCTCTGAGATATCCATCACCATTTTATGTCCATGTTTCAAATGTCTGTCAGGTATTGTTTACTAAAACTAGAAACCACTACGTTGAAAAACTTGTTTAAACATTTTCAATTATTTTTATTGTTTCTTGTCTCTGGACATAATTTGACGAGTATCTAAGTATTCTCATATAAACAGTTCAAAGGATTTCAATCTATATTTATTGTTAACACCTATCTATATTGCTGTAGTCTGTTTCTACTTATGTTTTTACTCTTGTTTGTGTTTTCCTTTTCGAACTTTAGCTAGCCCTGATGATGGTTTATCAATAGGCCGAAAGCGCTACATACATAGTCTTTATACAACTGTTTAATACTATATGTGACAGCAACGCGCTTTCCTAATGTAAGACAACGAATATTGCTAGACCGCTGTGTAGTGATATCACGGTAATTTAGCCAATAGGAGCTAATGCTACCATACAATGGTTTATAGCCATTATTGCTCTGACTAGTCACAGTCATTATAAAGTTCTATTGAGGATGTAATCTGGTTTTATATGATGTATTAGTTTCGACTGGCAGTTGTAATGAAACTTAACATTAATCATAATAATATATACTTGCTACGGTTAATAATGCATATAGGGGAAGGTTGCCCATATTGGACCAATTTCCAGATTTCTTATCATACATCCTGATAAAAACGCAAAATCAATCTTGAAGCTATACCTTAGTATACTTTAGTATGTTCTTCAACTGCAGGATTTTTTGCAGAATTTTATTTCAAAGTATCTATGATATACCAGGCTATAAAAAAACCTCTACAAGTGGTTCAATATAGGAAACCAGTTGCCTAAATTGCACCTGGTGGTTCCAAAATTGGACCACATGATTTAAATCGGAAGCATAGGTGTTAAAAAAAATAAAATTGTTGGTATAGGAAGTTTTATACTTTTTATTTCAAAAAAACATCAAATTCACAATCAAAATTTCGGTAGAAGGCATCCCTAATGCAAAAAAAACTACCTATTAGTTTCCTATATTGGACCAGTCATAGTTTCAGTTTTTAACTCAAAGAAAAAAGATTTTAGCAATATTGAAATGGTGTTAGTTCATGACATTAACTTATTTAAAGACAAAAATTATTTTTGCACAATTTAGAAACATTGCCTAAATTAGACCGGTTCAATTTTGGCAATCACCCAGTGGTCTAATTTAAGCAACTACCACGTGTTTTACAAAACCACCCAGGAAAGAAGCAAGCAAAAACAAATATGGCATGGTAATAGGAGAAATAGAAAGAGAAAAACTTACTTGAAAACTTCCATAAAAAATATTATGCTTAGAGTTTTATGGTTCTAAGGTAAATTCTTAGGAAAATCCTAAATATATTACATTAAAATTGTGTAAATTACGTTTTGCTCTGTACACGCCAAGCACTAACGGCCAACTAGTTGAGTTTGTTGCCGATCAAAGGTTCTAGGTGAAAGTATGTTACAGTATTGCCAGATATTATGGCACTTGTTTAGTTTCGGAGCGTAGTAGGTAGCGGTTCAATATAGGCAACCTTCCCCTACTTACCACTGAAAATCAGTACTTACTGCAGTTCTCAAAAATTTAAACAGCTTAGTGTGATATTGTTCTTGTCGTTTAACATTGAATATGATTATCTATTATGCCATATGGTTTACTGAGGTGGTAAAATTCGTCCATTTCTTATGATGGGTTGTGCGAAATAACATTCTTCTATTGCTTTATCTAACATGAAAAGTTTAAAAAAACTTAAATACAAAGTAAAAATAAAATAATTGAAATAGGTATTGATACGATCAATTAAATTCAAATTCAAACAGGACAACTAGAAGACTGCGAACAACGATGTGACCTGCGCAACAAATACGTTAAAACTAATACAAGAGCGCGCGGCGATTGCCGATCGCTACGAACCCCCACCAACAAGTTGTGGATTATAGGTTCTACCGGATACAATTCATTTTTGGAGACGCTGTTCTGCTTTCTTAATTGTAGACAAAGCGCTTTACTGGGAACAAAATGCGTCGCATTGAGAAGATACAATTTATTTCCAAACAAAATTGGTGTATTAAAAGTAGTTCATTATTCAACAAGACTGTGATGCTAATAGAACTGATTACCACCAATAAAAACACTGTTCTAGCAAATCTGGAATTATAGTGTTTCTTAGGTCAATTTAATGACATTAAACTGTAGGAATTTCCTAACCATAGGCGTCCCAAACAAATAATTAAAATGCGTATACACACTTATAAGTTTGTTTTACATTAGGTGTTGGTACATACTACACTTTATAAACCCACTGTATATATAATAATATTATATTAAAATAATAAATATAAGGTAACTCAAAAATTCTATACACAAAACTAAAATCAGAAAATTAAACCTGACACGAAACGACACTGCTCAGAAAATGCTTTAATTTTTTAACCAGAACTCCATTCTGGGACCATTATCCAGCCCGTCCACAAATTCCAAATTACGTATATTTTATCTTCGTCTCTTCCACGCCATCGGCGGTTACTGGCCTATCTCTGTCTGACAGAATCGATCGTTAGACGGACTGCGTACCGCTTCAGCTTACACTAGCCGCTTTAACTGGCGCTTGCAATCGCAACAAATTGTATGCTGTTGCCAATTCTTTAAAATTTTCGGATTTGTAAGCACAATGTAAGTATATACGAGAAACAAGGGTTTGTTAATTAGTTGTTTTTAAACACTGAAAACACTTTTTGTCTTGATTTCAGTTATATTGTTTCTTAAGGACTAAAGAATGTATAATTATAACAATGAATGGCTTGTAATTTTTTTCTGTCACACTCAAAACTCCTCGGTTTAAAGTATATTTGCAAACTAGCTTTCAAAGAAAGTTACTGACTAACAATTGAATACTGATATAAAAGAAACATTTTTAATAAAAAAACTTAAAGAATTGAAGAAGAAAGATCTGACAACCCTAGATGTGAGGTCGGTCTCTTTGAGACTGTTTACCGCCGTTTGTATGCCGTATTGATGATTGTCATCACACTGACTTTGGATAAATTATACCTATCTATTTCTGGAATCTGGAAAACACTAAAGCGAATTTAATAAATTAGCAATTTATTTAAAATAGCTTAATTAAAAACAAGCTATCAATACAAACTATGTCTTAGCAAACCTGTTGTATTAGATTAGTGTTCTCTGTGTAGGCCATAGTAATTAAAAACAGACGCTTAATAAAAAAATGTATTAATTATTGTGACACTGGTCTTTGCAAGCGATTTTTTCCTACATCTAATAGTTACTTTGATAAGTTCATTTTTAGAGGTGCTGGTATGCTTTAAGACTGTCTGAAAACGACACTAGATGTCGCTATACGCTACATCCTCTCTGCTTCTTAATGTAAATTAATCAATTGTAATTAAAGTGTTGTAATATACCTGATAAACAAATAATTCTACTTCACGTTGCCGATAAATAAGTATTTCTTATCTTGCATATTTAAAACGAACACAAATTTAATCAGAATTAGGGCTTGGGCATCAGCGTACCATTATGTGTTGCATCACGCTCTGCATTTTAAATATTGAATTTATAAAACTATATTTGCAAGCACGTAATGGTTGTAAGTCAGGAAAAAGCTGTTGAGGTCAGGCAATATCCTTTTATGGTATGTCCAAATATCACGATCCCCAGCAGGAATTTATATGGCGTATTTAATAAATAGTAGATTATAATTTTTTTTAAATCATGTGATAGGATTGATCTGGTATATCACTAATTAATTACAAAAACACTTGGTAGCGTTCTGACTATAATAAACATTTTTCATTATCAATGGTAGCGTTTCGGACCGAGAATACCAGACCTGTCTCTTCACATAAGTTTAGAATCACGAGTATAAATAACTAACGACGTCGTTTTGTTCTGTTAGTTGTATCTACTGTTAATACCAAACGACTTATCCATGTCGACCAAACAGCAATATCCAGGTGATGATGTTAACAATAACGACGCAGCGTCGCGTCTTTATGGCGCGGGCGCGAACCGTTCAACCTTTGTTAATAAAACCCTTTATATTGATTGTTACAATAAATCAACACCAATTTTAAACAACAACTTATAAATCTATTAACAACATGATAAAGAAAGGTAGAAAGAAAAGTTACTGAACAAGAAAAAGAAATACAAAATATGTATAATATGCTAACTAATAAAGAGAGATTTTTCTATTGACATGCGTTTACTGTACGATTCAGAAAATTACCCATTTGATGTTTAAAACCCTGTGAACAGATAAAATTACTATTTTTAAATCAATACAACCCTATAATATAATCACCCAAAGATTAATTTGTGATAATCCCCGAAAACTGAAAAGTCTTATAAAAACACTAAAACCCTAAAACTTATAGGTAAAAACCACAATTATACTTAGACCCACAATTTACTTTACACTTTTAAGAAACAAAGGATTCACTACACAAGAGGTATATTAAAAAGAGAATTATGTCCGAAAATGTATACTTTGAAAACTTAGCCCAATTAACCCGAAAATAGAAAATAATAAATTTGTTCGTCTATACCCGCTAATAGGTTCCCTTAAAACCCGCTCGACTACACCCGAAAATAGCATCTTTGGTACTTGGTCAACCGAACCCGACAATAGAATCTTAGGAACTAAATTGTGAATATTCTTGATTAAGCATCTAACTTAAAAACACACCCCCTTAAATTATGCTACTACAAATAGTTAGCTATTTGAACCTATAGAACGTACTAAAATCAGTATCACCCCTCGGTACCACGTCTTACAGGGTAAATAGTTTATTCTATGCAACCAATCAGAGGTTTCTCTCTAAAACCATGCCTTAGGTTATAAAAATGGGCAGAACGAATATATGCCCGTAGACACGACCGCTAGATGACTCTAGTTATACCCTCTTGATATTTAATTAAAACTTTTTCTCTCTTTATGGACATTTTAACTTAAAACTCATATGTATAGATAAACAATACATAGTATACTTATAAAATAACCGTAAAAACGGTCTTAACAAATAACATTTCTAAATAACCTTAAATTAAAGTACAACAATCAGATTTACTGAAAAAAAAATTTTAAGCTGATACAGGGAAAATTAAAGAATAAATTTGATCCGACTTTCACATACATGGAACGGTCAAAATACAAATCCAGTTTGCTAGCTATATTTTCCACTTTTTTTTCAATATATGATTTATATTATCTGATTATAAGGGACCACCCATGAAGGTCCCTTTATTTATTATTCCCATCTGTGGGTTATTTTAGATTTAGTAAGTTTATGTTAACTTTGACAATACGTGCTGTACTAAAGATTCTAATATTTATTATTACGGTTGAGTTTTTGCTAACAACCCACTTTTAAGATATAGAAAAATAAACTTTATGACGTAACAAATCTTTAGAATAACTTGGGTATTGGTTATTTTCTTAAGAAAAACGGTTGCATGTGCATTAGGAAAGGTGCCTCTAAACTAGGGCTCGGATCGCTAGCACGGGAGTTTCACAGGTGCCCGATCCCTTTCACTTTTCGCTTTATGCCAGCGATCTTATAGTTTTTGATTATAGTAGTATGCTATCTGTCCTGTGTTTTCGAGGTACTGTAATACCTAATAAAATTTTTGAAAACTAAGTTACTAAGAACTTTATAAAGTGAAAACGATTAGCAAATCAAAGGCAACTCACTAACTGTAATAGCTAATACGCAAAACAAACAGTAATCTAAAAAAGGTTTTTGTTACATTGTATTATCATATTTCTAATCACACCGCGCAGAAATTGTTAATCTTCTTCTCAAAAAAGGAATTTTAGCGAATTTAATAAAAATAGGTTTAAAACAAAACTGCTGGCCAGGAACTAGAATAGCTAGGTAAATAATCAATTATGGATATATTTCTAGCGAATATTGACGAGTGATTTACAATTAGCAGGTATCGAGTAAAAAAATGTATTCAAGCAAAATCCTTACTAAGGAGTTTAAAACAAGAGTACAAAAGACAATTAGATATATTGCTCCGCGTTTAGACGCATATTATTTTAAATAGTTTAGACGTCCCGTTTCACATGGACGCGTATGGTACCCGTGCGTACGATACGCGCGAGTTCGAATATCATAACTTAAGAGTAGTTAGGTAAAATGGAGTGACAAACTACAAGAAAACTATTGGATAGAATTGGTTAAAATTTGGAATTTAGCTCCGAAATTTGATACTACATGACTATATCGCCTTCAATCTTTTTAAATTAGAAAATAAATTTTCAAAATGAATTATTTTTTTCAAAATTGATAAAATGGAGGCGATACAGTCATGTAGTATCAAATTTCGAAGCTAAATTCCAAATTTTAACCAATTCTATCCAATAGTTTAAGTGTGCGGCAAGTGATAACTGCTCTTAAGAGCACTCGTAAGAGTAACCGGATTTACTTACCTATGCTCTTTTAAAATATTAACAATAGTAGTCCGTGTTATGCCCAATTCTATCGATATTATTCTAGTGCTGACATGAGGGTTGACTTCAATGTACTATGCTAAAACATTGATTGTATTTTCTTCACTGCGACTATTGCCACGTCTTCGGTGTACAGGACGATGAATACTTCCTGTAGTGCGTAATCGTAGCCCCAAACCGTTGAAAGCCCTTGGGTTACATCCGTGTCTTCTTGGATATCGTGCCGCATAAATTCTTGCAGCAATGGCTGCATTCTGCAAACACTTAAAGAAAACAGCAAGCATATTATAAGCTTCTTCATTTGAAAACGGCATTTTGAGAAGAGCAAAAATACCACCCGAGTTTAGTTTTAAAAAAAAAAGTATTATTAAAATGCGATTTTTGTTTCAAAGCCTACTTGTTTGTTTTACAATTTTGTTTCAAAGCTTACCTATATTATTTATTGACCATGGCAGTATATTAATATAGTAGGTATAGTAAGTATAGTCTCACTCGGTCATATTATTAATAATTGACATATTATATTTATTTTAAAAGTGACAAAACCTAAAAACTATGTTTTATGAGTAAGAAATAGTTAAAACTCCGTAACAGTTATATAATCTCGTTACGATATTATTAATTTAAATATCGATATTCAAATTTTTCTATTTTCAGAATGTTTTGATAATATATTTGTCTAGAAAAGAGATAACAACTTACAGTTTTCACTGACTTCTTCCAATTTTAGTTGTCATTTTCACTATGTAAAATTCATCATATGGTTTCATTTGAAATTTTGAAGAAAAACCGTAAATTTCAAGGAGATTTCCAACGGCGCCCTCTAGCGACTACCGCAGAAACTAAAACATGATGTATTATAATGCAAATAATAAAATAATAATTTCCGTTGACTCTAACCGAAGTTGCTTAATTTTTTCCCAAAAAATGTTTGACTTACCCTCACCCCTCTATTTGAGGATTTGGAGCAATAAATGTTAAACAAAAGTTGTTCATAACTTTCGCAAGTTTACAACCCATATATTTTCAATAGGGCTTAACTAGGCATATTACAAAGAAACCTTCGCTTTCTTAGTTGAGCATTAGCATTACGCCCTCTAGCGGCCACATGAGAAACTTAAAAGTAATTCCCAGCAATTTCTCTTGATCACTTTACTCATAAAAAAATCTTTCCGAAAGTTGTACGATTAATGGTTTCCGAGATAAAGCCGACGTCCTCGCTTATTTGACCACCCGGTACAATCATTAATTCAGTATAATATGTAATGGTTTCTAATTATTTTTATTTCACATTTTACTTGAAATTTAACAAACAGCACTAGAAAGTATTTGCAGTAAAACAGAAAAATATATGCCGTTTTGGCGGAAACAGAAGGTTACCATATCTAAACCTATGCCAGGTCTAATTTATCGATGCCTGCACAAATTGCAGATGGGAAGTCCCTTATAGGTCAAAATTTAGAGATTTAAAGATGCGCAAACATTATGCGAAATTATATTATTAACTAGAAATAAATAGTTTGTCTTGTCTGACCCTATACTAAAAATTATACTAAACTACGGAATATTCCAAATCACCAGTTTGGCACTAAAATAAGTAAACAATCTATTTAACTTGAGGTGAAATATACAAAAACGTTTTATAAACAAGCTATAAATTCAAACCTAAGTGGCTAAGCAGTCCCAGAAATACTAAGTAATTAAATATATAGACACTTAAAATATTTGTATATTGCTAGATGGTGCTTGCCTTTAAAGGATAAAATCATTGTTGAGATTTCATATAGGTATAGTTCTTATAGTAAATAAGCAAAAGTACCTACTTTATTTTTTTTTTAATGAAAGTAAGAAAGTTTTTACAAAAGAAGAATTAGTCTCAATAATAGATTCGAAGTATTTAATTATTAATATTTTTTCTTCTTATGCGATTTTTATAAGAACGGAACGCCACGTAAAAAAAATTTATATTCTTAATTAAAATATATTTTATTATTCTAATTAATGCAGAAACATGTATATAATTTATGGTAACCAATATTCTACTAAAAAATAAAATTTACTGGACTACTTAAACCCTGTACAAAATGAAAATTTATTTCGTTGTTTTCCTGATATGTCAGCTTTTGATTTTTGTGCACGGTAAGTGCTTTTTCTTATTTTTTTATTTAAGAAATCACCAATCACCGGCGTATACAAGGGTGGGGGGGGGGGGTTATGGGGGTAAATACCCCCGCCCAAGATTACTTAAGCGTTGTTTAATTTTTGTCCTTACTCCTTAAAGCTGCCATTATCTAGTATACTAGCCAGGCACGTAGCTAGGGGGGAGGGTACAGGGTGCCTGAACCCCCTCCGAAACTCGAGCTCTGATTTCGGCAACATAGGCAATACATTAAACATTTCCTACACTATTACATTTTCTTCACATCAATTATTACCAGGTTTGTTTTTGAGATTTTTTTGAGGATTTTGTGTTGCGTTTTTTATTTTTCCTACTTGAAAACCAAGCACCATGATTCAAAAAAGGGCGTGGCACCCAAAAAATTTTCGCCTGCGGTGCTTTTTTTTTGCGCCTTCGGCGCGATCCCGATAGCCCCCCCCCCCCCAAAAGAAATCCTGACTACGTGCCTGATCCTAGCCGATCGATTACCCCCCCCCCCCAGACGCATGAGCTGGATACGCCGGTGTCACCAATGTAACGTTAGATAATAATATTAAAAAAAGGATGACAGTCGGAGAAGGAGGAAAAGCATGTTGACCATTTCGTCCAGAAATTAATAACTGCGCTAATAGTTTTCTCGTTAACAATCCTGTGTTCTGGTTCTGGAACCTGGTAACCCTACCAATAAACCACCAATTAATATAATCATACTAAAGAGAAACGAGTCAAACGTGGTCAAGACATAATAGTATATTAACGTACACGTTTTATAAAGCATCATTTTACAGCATGCGTCCATGTTAAAAAACTAGCCGCTTGTGGCGAGTTTTATAACGAGACAAGTGCTTAAAACTGCTTTATATAACACGTACGTTATACTATTTTTTCTAATTTGTAGTTTTTTCAATAAAAAACACATATTTAAAAAGAAAATAAATCCTTCAAATTTTGTAAATTTTTATGTCTAAATTTTATGTTGGTAATACTATTTTTTATCATAGTAGTCTCTGGACAACAAAAATTATTTTGCGAACTGTCATTTTTTGATTTATTGACCCATTTTCACCACGAGATTCTAAAGTTATTTTAGCGATATGAGATTTGAAATTGGACAGAATACGTTGTGTGATCCTTGTACATTCGGTACATATACAGGGAGTTCGGAAATTCGGGCGATTTTTCGTCACGGCATTGCAGTTTAGTATAGGGAAGATGGAAAATTCAAATAAAGTTGAAGTTAAAATCGACATTGGAAGGTTAGTAGATTGCATTTTGGATAGGATTTGGCAGAAAATGATAGCTTAAAGCATCTACAAAAGATTGATTTATAGATTTATGCAACCAACATACATGACTGTTATCCACACAGAATAGAAAAGTAGGTTATCAAGCTATATTTCCTCTGCGAAAAAATGGGGTTTCTCGTAAATCACAAAGGTCGCGCAAGTCAATGAAATAAAACATTTAAATGTTACCAACATCAAATAAAGAAAAAACGCGTATCGAAATAGCTTCATTACGATACGCAAATGCGTATCGTAATAGATTTGTCATGATACAAAATTAGAAAATAGTATATTAACGTACACGTTTTATAAAGCATCATTTTATAGCACGCATCCATGTTAAAAAACGAGCCGCTTGCGACGAGTTTTACAACGGGACAAGTGCTTAAAACTGCTTTATATAACACGTACGTTATACCATTTTTTCTAATTTGTAGTTTTTTCAAAAAAAAACACATACAGGGTGTTTTTTTAAGGTCGACGAGCGGCCATATCTCGGAAACTACTGGGCATAGAAACTCAGAAAAAGAAAAATGATAATTAAAGTGGCCATGAGAAAATTCTAAAAATAACTTTTAAGTTCCGCATTTTGCCGCAAGAGGGCGTAATTGAAAAGTAAATTTTAAAATTTTACAAACTCCGAAAATTCCACATTAAGGTATATGTTTGATAACGCCATTTTAAAGCTTGGACAATTATGCATCATTTTGGTCTTACGCTCATTGGCGTACCGACTTTAATAAGAGTGGGGGAAGCTGTTAAAAGTGTAATCATTTAAATCGCTGTAACTTCTAAACGACTTATCTGATTTTACTAAATTTAAGCTTGTTTGGAAGCGAAAGGTAAGTATCTTCAATCGCTTTATCCAAAAGTACCCGATAGTGTTTAATAAAATTGCTAGAGGGCGCAATTTGTAATAATAACAGTGTTTTCAATTTTATCCCAAAAATTCAAATCATACGGTATAACCATGACATCATAATCGAAAAGTAGATGAAATTTGCAAAAAAAGATGTGTAGACCACAGGTCGATATCCTTGTTCGTTTCAGAGTTATAGCCAAAATAATATTTTTTAATACAAATTGCGCCCTCTAGCAATTTTATTAGAAACTATCGTGTACCATTGTGAAGCAGCCTCGTGCAGGGCTCAATACAACTTTCCCAAATCAGTGAATTGGAAGATAAGGGCCACGTAAGTGGCCACCCTGATCACCAGACTTAACTAAATTGGATTTATTTTTGTGGGGCTACTTTATTAAATTTTAATGTCAAAAGATTGTTTCAAAGGCACCTTCGTTATTTATTTATAATAATGATATGGAATAGTTGATAAAATGAGGTTTCTGCAAATAAGACTTAAAAGTGCGATAGGGTTATAATTAGGAAAATGTTCGATTTTTAATTCTGCATCGATTTACATAAAAATATATAGGAGTTCCAATTTAAAATAAGAAAAATAAATAGCTTTAAAGTTTGCAAAGTTTGACACTAACCTTTGGACACTTTGTATTAATCAAACTTGGTTAACGAGACTGCTAGATATTATTTAATAAGAACTATAGTGTTATGGAAATGTGAAACAAAGTTGAACTTGTAAATTTCCACTATATTAACAAGAAAGTGACATGTTTTACTAACACTGAAGCTTCGTCAAATGGCAACGATTTACTAAAAGTTGAAAATAGAAAATTAAAAGGGGTTCAATAAAATTAAATTATAAAAGATGTAAATTAAACAATGGAATGTTAAAATAGCGGGAAAATCCAACAGAGGGTTTAAAAAAATTAAATTAGGTACAATATGGGTAATTTACAAAATCTTAAGTATATGGTCAATAGAATCAATTTATCAAAGGTAAATTATTTGAATCTAATTGATCATTAAGTGACAGGTCTGCATTTTTAAGTTTATTTATTATATAGATTCCATCAAATTTAGTTTTAAGCCTCTGTTTTCTGTACGTAAGATTTTAAAGGAAGGATCGAAATTATGTTCATTATCAAGTAAATGGTTAGCAGAGTTTTAGCCGGTTTTGTTTTTAAAGAAGTGTTACAATGTTCTGTCCTGTATCCTTTTGTTAAAATGTCTACTCGTTTGGCCAATGTAAGTTTTAGGACAATCTTTGCATTTTAATTTATAGACGCCTGTTTTTTTGTTTTTATCGCTTTGGTTTTATTATTTTTGATAAATTGCCTAGTAATTGTATTGTAAGAAAAATTTATATCAAGTCTGTTAAGAAAATTAAATTCATAAAAACCATGTATAATTTTATTAACGAGACATTATTTTTATTTTTTATTAATTATTAAGACCAGTAGTGCAAAACTGATTTTTTTTAGGTTTTATTTTCTTCGCCTATGTTACTAAACCGATTTCAATAAAATTTTAGAATTAGGTAGGTAACTATGAGAGACATTCAAATAAGTATGAAAATATATGACAGGTAATCTATAAAAATAGATCAGCATGTGGTTACATTTTTTGGAACACCCTGTATAAACAAAAATATTTTCTTGAAAATGCACCCTAGGATACAGGTATAGTCTGCAAAATGTAAAAATCCTAACCTAATAAAAACTTGATCCATACGTGAGGTGAGGTGTAGGTCCCTGTTTATTTGTAAAAGATAATATTTTCTTTCCTGGACTATACTTTTTTTTATTGTTTGGGTTTATTCGGAGGACAGCGACTGGTTATAGAAACGCAATTGTCCTTAATTTTTAAAGTTGATGATTTTAGATTAATAACGTTTATACTGAAGATCAATTTGTCGTGTACAATACCTAATTGGTTAATATATTTTCAGGCTACGATTCCGACGAGGATTACGATATCTGTAAACCTAATGGTTTTTACACCCAATGTCTCTATGACTGCGAACCAACCTGCAACAAACTCGGAAAAAGGGATAGCAGATCTGGATGTTTTAGTAAATGCAGTGGAGTAGGATGTTCCTGTCACAGAGGATATGTTCTTGATGAAAAAAAATATGTTGTGAGTAAAACGAGTAGACTGTCCTTAGGAATATTAAGCGATAATATCGATTTTTTTCTATTTAAACAAATTTAAGATATGGTTAATATAGCTGTATTTACTATTTCTTTTTTTTTTTAAATTAATATTAGTCTAAAGTCCCGTTAGAGAATGTTATAAAACGGTAATTTTTTTTTAACATACAGGGTTTCCAGAAAAAGAAGCTCAATCTGTTAACCATATATTCCTTGAGCAAAAATAATATGACTTTTATAATGCAATTTTTCATTTTTGACCCTCATGTTTAATGTACAGGACTCAAAGTTTAAAATTAAAAACTGATGTTTTTTAATAATTCGAGTATTTAGAAGATATTATTATTTTCAAATTTGTTACATTACTTCAGAATAAAGAGTTACATCTTTGGAAAAAACAAAATAAAAACAATAATTGTAAAATATTAAAAATAGGAGGGGTTCCGCTGACCCCCACTATTTTTTAGTACGTAGGCTAGTGACTTCCGAACTAAATTTTTTCAGGTGTTAATTTATTTTGGATTATTTTTTGGCTCTTATAAAATTTTGATAAAATGATGCGATTTGGAGATAATATGAAAAGTATGGGCCCTTAACTGATGCTAAATCAATTCAGCCGTTGTGGCATTACCATGGATACAAAATATAATTAGGTAAAACTTTTCGATCGGTGAAAATACCGAAAGCAAAGGACTAGCTAAAAATAATGTAAAGACAGTGGTGTACAGATCAAAACCTGCTGTACTAAGAATTTACTATTGCTAATCTTCTTCGCATAACAGTAAAACGCAACTGTTATAACTCATTCTTACAAAATTGAAACCATATAGAAACAAATTTTAATATACCCCGAGACTGAATATTCCAAGAGATTAAGGTATGGAAAACGGGGTGGCCATTTAACAGTAGCATCTTGGCTCCGACCAATCCAGCGATTAGGAAAGATTTGGTGTAAATAGTTTCTAAGGTTTTTAGCAAAATGCGGGGGAGCACCGTCTTTGAAACCAAATATGTTGTCATCAATCAAATCATCAAGTTAATCTGGCAGTGTGTTTTGAAGA
The DNA here is from genome assembly GCA_963969555.1 of Polydrusus pterygomalis. Lineage (NCBI taxonomy): Eukaryota > Metazoa > Arthropoda > Insecta > Coleoptera > Curculionidae > Polydrusus > Polydrusus pterygomalis. The sequence goes on from OZ018375.1 coordinate 126,088,497, forward strand.
AATAGTAAAAATGCCTGAAGTCAAAATTCCTGACAAAATTACTATTACTATTTTTAAAATTACTATTATGTAAAGAAGATTAGCGATAGTAAATTCTTAGTAGAGCAATAAAATGATTTTATTTAACTGGTTTATTAATTTATCTGTACGCCACTGTCCTTACATTATTTTTGGCTAGTTCTCCGCTTTTGGTATTGTCATATATTAAAAAGTTTTACTTAATTATATCTTGTATGCATGGTAATGTCACAACGGCTGACTTCATTTAGCATTTGAAAATGATGAGATTAACATAAGCCGCGTTAGCATCAGTTAAGGACCCATACTTTTCAAATTATCTCCAAATCACATCATTTTAGCGAAATTTTATAAGACACAAAAAATAATCCAAAATAAATTATTAGGTACCAGTGGGTACTTAACCCCCCTCTATTTTTAATATTTTTGAAGTGTTTTTTATTTTGTTTTTTCCAAAGATGTAACGCTTTATTCTGAAGCAATGTAACACATTTGAAATTAATATCTTATTAAATACTCGAATTATTAAAAAAAAATCAGTTTTTAATTTTAAACTTTGAGCCCTATATACCAAACATGAGGGTCAAAAATGGAAAATGACATATGTATATATATGTCAATCGACTACTTCCAAGACATTTTCCTTGGCCTTTTGACGAGTTCCGAGACAATCGTCGAGTTCCGGGACGGTCCTGGAACTATTCTATGTCAATCGTCGAGTTCCAGGACAGTCTTGGAACTAGTTTTATTTATATATCAATTGTTTAGTTCCGGGACAGTAATAAAAAACATATATAAAAAAATAGATTGAAGCTTGTGCAGTCTGCAATTAGAATTTTTTATACAATTTGTTTATTGTATGTTTCTAATGTCGGGTTGTATAAAGCTTTTTATCCACAATTAACTAACCAGCAAGTTTCACTGTGACATAAATGAAACTGGCAGAAATAATTTCCTCACAATCATACTGACCTGGTTACCTTAATTTTTAATTTACTAACCGGACACCTTTGATTGTGAGGAAATGTTGCTTGTCAATACGCATTTTATGTCACAGTCAGACTTGCTGGTTAGTTAATTGTGGTTAAAAATCTTTACACAACCCGCATAAGTGTTTCTTGTTACCTATATGAACACTAATGCAGACTCTACACAATCAGTCAGAACTACAGTCTTTACTTACACTACGTCCATTAATTATGCAACAAGTAAGTACTTAAATTTCAGAAGCCCATATTTTTATCAAAAGTCAATCAATCCGTTCCATTTGAACTTTACTGGGTAGGCTGTCTCTTGGACCACTAAATGTAATTTATGTGACTTCACTTTATGTCTGTTTTATACAGGGCGATGCTCCTGAGGCTTACAAAATAGGTGCTTTGTTTACTTTGTGCCTTGAAAAATTGTAGGGTGTATAAAGGGTCAATATTTTTTTTAAAGTCACTTTGAGAGTGGAAAGATGTTTAGAGCCAGGATTCGCTCTTCTTTTTTAGAAGTATATTTTTTAGTCGCCCCCTCAGCAAAATCCTGGATCCGCCACTGGGGTAATAGCTAAAATTTCAAGCTGTGTTAAATCTGTACTTATTTTAAAACGTTTCTTAAAACGAAGCTATAAAAATTTAATTTTATTATTGTGTTTGTTACAGCTTTATGTTATGTACTTTCTGTTCCCACTGCAGCACAGTGCCATTCGGGCAATTAAAAACAATTTTATTCAAAAAATTGTTATATTATTTAAATCTACTTCCCAGGCTTTCGAGGATAAAAAATACGAAAAAGTGCTGACTATAGCTTTATGTTAGGTTCCTACTGTATCTATTACAGCTCAGTGTCGATTAAGTCCATTTTAAAAAAAGTTTCGTTTTCTCCATCTTCGAAAACCGAGAGAAGGTAGATTTAAATATTATAACGATTTTTGGAATTTCATTTTTGTTTTTAATTGACACGAACGGTACTGCGCTTAAATGGACACAGTAGATACATATCATAAAGCTGTAGTTAACACTTTTTCGTAGACTGCATCCTCGCAAACGGAGGGGAGAGTGGGTTTCATAGCAGTGTAATTGGCAATTTTACTATTTTTGTAATTAATTTATGTCAAGTAAGTGCCTAACATAAAGCTGTCCCCAATAAAATTTAATTTTTATAGGTTCGTTTTTTGAAACATCAATTTTAAAATCAGAATATTTTACACAGCTTGATATTTTAGTCATCACCATGTATAAAGAAGACATAAAATGAAGTGCAACATGCTGTTCTTGGTGGTCCAAGCTATAAAAGGAACGAATTGATTGAATTTAGATGAAACTATGGGCTAATAAAATTCAAGTACTTCATAAATAATGGACGTAGTGTATTTATTAAGATTCGATAATATCAATGTTATTTAAAAGGAACCAGAGTTAAATATAAAATAAAAGTAAACGCAGATAGTCTTAACAAACGAATTTTCGTAAAACTCCTATTTAGTTTCCGATTGATAACCGTTTGAAAAAACATAATTAACAAACACTGCACACAGTTTATTTTTTTGTTCAAACTATTTTATTTTAAGAATTTGTTGGAGGAATTGAATTATCTGTTTTTTGTTACTATTAGTTTTAGAAAAATCGAAAAAATTACGAGGCTAATTTAGGAACATAGAAAAAAAATATTGTACTGGATAACTAGCCTCACCTTAAACCAGAGGGGCAAGGGAATCGGTTGTAATTCTGTATTTATATCGACATTGGTTAGTGGGTTGAAAGAGGGTTGACCTGTTGTCGGTATACCGCAGCCGAATGGCTTATTGTATGTCTTTTGCTTTACATCTGGGTAATGTCTACCAGACGGGACCTAGGTACAGTTTTTACGTGGAATAAACTGAAAGTCAGGGATGTGACTTTGATGGAATATCGGAAGGGGGTGGGGAGAGCGTCCCATGCTGATTCAGTTGGGAATATTGGTAAAAGGCTGATCCAGTTATTAAAAGCAATGTATATTTAAAAAAAAACGGGCATTTTGTAACTTAAACTAAATACAGATTTTATTATATTAATTAAACAAATTACACCTGCGAAAGCTATTTAAACTGTAGAAAAGTCAGTCAAACTCTTTTTTATTTATTAATAATAAGGCATAAAAGGATAATTCTGAAGTTTAGATTTTATAATTTAAAAATTTTGCATAATATGCATATTATGTAACCTAAAAATGAACCATTCGTAAGGTCCTGGGGCACTTGTTTTATTTTGTATGTAAAAACATTTTGTGACCTTTCTGTATTTACAAAAATTTACCGGGTTTAAACACACGACTGTATATTATGATTTTTTAAATAATAATGTAGCTAGAACTTGGCCATTGTCCAGAATATTGGGATATAACATATTGGTAAGTATACTTAAGAGAACAGAAAACTAATTTTAGCGATATTTTTTCCCCTTTTTAAATTTTGTTTTAAAAATTATCCCATTTTATCCCTTTTAATGCAAACAGTCTTACTTCTATAAATTAACGGGTTCCGGAACTATACATTAGCTGTGCATACAACAAACGGTCCTGGAACTATACAATAGCTGTGCTTACAATAAAAGGTCTTGGAACTATACATAAAGTGTACATATAATATATAGTCCTGGAACTATACATTAGCTGTGCATACAATAAAAAGTCTTGGAATTAAACATAAGGTGTACACATATAATATACAGTCCTGGAACTATACATTAATTGCGCATACAATAACCTGTCCTGAAACTCTACCGTAGCTGTGCATACAAAAAAAAAATTAGGTAATTATTGTTCAAAATCGTTTTTTAACCCGACATAAGGGTCCTTTAAAATTGCCCATAATGTTATTAAAATTACTTTTGCAGTATAAGAGCAATAAGGACCCTGTATATTACTAACTTACTCGAAGATATCAGAAAAAATCCAAAATTTTTAATAATCATGAATATAATTTTCTTTGATAATAATTTTAGAACCCACAGAAATATCGTTAAAACACTATTTTTTATCCATGGGGCATATGATATATTGCCCTTAATTAATTATGAAACCATTGATTTGAGCCGCCGACATTAAAGATTTGGCGAAAAGAACCATTTAGTATTATTATTGACGGCGTATTTCCATTTTGGTAAACATTACCTCTTACTTTTAAAAAGCATTTTGAAAGTTGATTGAGTTCTTTTATAGAAAATAATGATGCATTTTTTACTTGTACCGAATTAAAAGTAATTCATACTGTTAGTTTCTACCTTCGGGGAATTTTTAATATTAAATTTAACTCTGTATACTCGCCTTGAATTCTAATAGATTAGAATTCAAGGCGAGTATACAGGGTGCAAATTCGCGTGCATGCATGGGGATCTCGAAAACGGTAAGAGATACGAAGGTGGTTAAATTGAGGCAAAGTTGCTTATTTTGGGGCTTAATAATTTGGTGAAAGAAAATTCTAAATATTTCGAATGCCGAAAAAAACCGAAATTTTCAGTTTTGGTTTTTAATTTTGTGCGCCTTTATTTTTGAGTTGGGACAAAACAAGAAACACTTTTTCATAGCCGTTTTTTATGATCTACAATATGGGCTTTTTAATTTTTAAATGCGACGTTTCGTTCTTTGGATACCACCATCAAGTAAATTTTTTTAAATACGGACCTGGATTTTTTATTACGGTTTTAGGAACTTATAGGCTTTCGAAACCTAATACTATTAAAACATTTTAGAAATTTTAAGGTTTCGTCATCAAATAACACATCAATATTTAAAATTATCCCTTTTTACCCATTACGGTCCTGGCAATTATTTTTAGGAATAAATTTAGATATATTCTATTACCCAATTATTAAGCCCTAAAATATGCAATTTTGCCTCAATTTAACCATCTTCGTATCTCTTACCGTTTTCGAGATCCCCATGCAAGCACGCGAATTTGTAGCACCCTGTATAGTAACAAATATTCCTAACAATATTACACATGGGCGTCCGAAGAAACCTTGCCCGGGGGAGGGGCAAACCTATTTTTATGGAATATTGATTGCTTTAGGGAAAAGGAGGGGGGAGGGGATGCAACATAATGTAAACAAAAAATGTTTTAAATATTAAAAAATGTGTAAAATATATTTTTTATGTAGTTAAAACTGTGACTTTCTTCTATTAATTTTAAAAAATACCCAAAATAATGCATGCAAAACTAAAACTAGAATAGCGCCGCAGGCGCTGTGTTTTAGCAAAATTAGTTAACACCTCAGAAATACCGCAGGAAAATTTTTTATTTAAAATAAAGAAAACTTTTTGAAATATTAGAATAAAAAATAAATAAATAATAGAATTTGATAATATTTTAACGTTAACTTTGTACTAAAAATAACATTTTTAAAACATTAACCGGTCACGGCTACGATCAAATTTTAATTGTATAAGGATTTTTTATATAATTACCCAACCAGCAACTTTGACGTGACATACATGACATTGAAGTAACAATTTTCTCACAATCATACTGGCCCGGTTATCGTAACGTTTAATTTACTAATCAGGCACCTTTGATTGTGAGTAAATAATGCTTGTCAACGTCATTTGTGTCCCAGCCAAACTTGTTGATTAGTTAATTCTGGTTAAAAATCTTTTTGCAACGCAGCATAATTTGATTAAATCTGGATGAAGAGTATGAAAGATAAACTAATATTAGAAATATTGTTTCAAGCTTCCCCCACCCTTATTATCGAAGAAAAAAAAGTCTTACGAACAAACTCTCGCAAAAATAATTGATATATTTTATTTCCGTTACTTCATTTAATGGGCTTCAACTCAATAGTGATTATTCGAAAAAATTTGATTATTTCAATAAAGCTGATTTGATCGTGAAAAACTCTTGGCCATGATAAACGCGATGTTTTATATAATTTCTTTCAGTGTAGTTTTTAATAGGCATACACGTTAAAAAATGACTATATCAAGTTTTAGAATATAAATTTATCTAATGACGAGTTCCGAGACACGGAAATAGGTGCAAAACTATTCGCATTTTAAATATATGCCTATACCGTATGGTTCCAGGTCCTCTCCTTCTCAACCGTGTATTACATTTAATAAGAAATAAATCATTTTCACGTAATTTTCGTTAGTGAAGGAGCTAATTTGTGTTTGTGCTGTGTTAGGTGTAATATTTCTTTTCTAAAAAAACTAGTGGTAAGTATAAGTTTGACTTATTTAAATCCAACACTTTGAATGCATTTTTTAGTGGCTGATTAAAAAAAAAATATGTCCTTATCAAAAGTGGCTTCTGAAAAACCTTCCTATTTAAAAAAAACGCCTTCGTAATTTAAAAAACCTCTCTTCCTAAAACGTCTCTTCTTTCTTTTAGGTCAGCAATGTTTAAACTAGTACGTTTCTCCGAAAATTCGTTTGAAATATATAATTCAAAAAAAGTGTCAAATATTGAAAGGGGAGGAATTTGCATCGTCAAACATAACGGGGGAAAATATGAAGGCGAAATTATTGAATCAAATGGTAAGTTAAAATATTATTGCCTTTTTGAAATGTTACACAAAAATTGTTTCAAAAACTTCTAGATTCTAAAGAATATTTAAAAAAAATAAAAACAAAAATGAGAGAAAATGGTGATATTGAGTTTGACAATTTTTCATTTGGAAATGAAGCAGTTGAACTAAATAATACATCTTCAATTGTTGAAAACTTTGACGAAACTGTGTTTCAAAATGTATCCGAGCTAGAGAATCCCCCTCAGAAAAAGATTTCAGCAGAACAAGATAATAATGAATCTTCCCATTTAGGTATGAACTATTTATTATTATTTTAAACAGATTTACCGGATCTCTGGAACCTCCGTTAGTATATTTTAATGGGAAATTCTACATATAAAACGACCAACAAAAAATCAATATTTTATAAGGTAGGCCGTCCACATTTATTAGATAATGGTTTACGTAGTTATTTAAATAAACTCTTTTTTTTCTCCTGAACTATTATTAGTTATTTTCCATAAAAATACAAGACATTTAAGGACCTACAATTAAGTATCTGTACTAAAATAACCCCGGAAAGTATACGAACGGACTTTCCGGACACCCGATTATAAACCAAATTTACTACCTCCTTTAAATCGCAAGGTGTACCAAATTGGAGCCTCATCTTTGTGATTTAGTAAACAACAAGTTACAAGGTCGGTTAAATTGTGGCAAAGTTGCGAAGTCTTATCCAGTAATATAATAAGAAAAAATCCGATCTATTTTTTTGGATTTTTTTAAATTTCATTTTTTAAATTGGTCGGCGCACTTGAACAGCAACAGAAAAGGTAAATAGAACGTTGGTACAGCAACTTTTTCTAATCTACCTCTACTCTATCTTGGTGCTATTAGAATCCTAATACAACTTTTGGTTTTTTTAATTCCTTATTTTTACTCTCTATAACGGTAAGAGATACGAATATATGTAAATTAGGACAAAGTTGTGTATTTTGGGGCTTAATAAGTTGGTGAAAAAAACTTATAAATATTTCCAATATTTTTGAAGCTATGGATTGATATGACTTGGGAATAAAACACTTTTTTATAGCCGTTTTTTGTTCTACAAGATGGCGTTATTAGTTTTCAAATTGGACGTTTCGTTCTTTAGCTTCCAACCTCAAGTCATTTTTTAAAAACGGACCTGGAATTTTAAACACCGTTTTAATAACTTATAAACTTTATAAATTTAACACAATTTAAAAGTTTTTCTAATTTTAACATTTTGTCATATAATACCACATTTTTTCCAATTTTCTTATTATATCATTACGGTTCTGAACATTTAAAGACAAACTCAAAAAAAAATTGTGATTTGAAAAAATCGTCCATTATTACTCAAAAGACCTAATATTTTATATTTTTTAAGAAAAATACCCAAAGTCTCAAATATTTTTCTGTCCGTTTATTTTTGTTACGCCTGAAACTGGCATTATCAGACAGTAAACAATTTTTAGATTGTTTTTGAAACAAACATAAGCACATCAGAGTGACATATGTAACTAGATTATAACTCCAGTTAGATACCTTTTTTTTACTTGGAAATATAAATTTTTTTCTGTTTTATAGTACTTTAAGGTCAAAGGCAAAAATTATAGAAATTAAGGTATATGTTTTAATTATATATTAATCAAATAAATAAAAATATTAATTAATTTTTTTTTACTCCTAGACAATGTTACGATAAATCGTATTGAGAAAATAAATTACCTAAATACCATAGGTTCCGCTAATGTAATTTTAATATTTAATTAATCCTAAAAATAATTGCCAGGGCCGTAATAGTAAAGAAAGGATAATTTAAAATATGGATAATGTGTTATTTGACGATAAAACGTTAAAGTTTTAAAAATTTTTAAATTGTTTTAAATTTCTAAAGTTCCTAAAACTGTAATAAAAATTTCAGGTCTGTATCTAAAAAAATGATTTGAAGTTAACATCTAAAGAACAAAATGTCGTCGCTATAAAAAGGTATTTTTTGTTTTTTTTCCCAAGTCAAAAATAAACGCGAAAAAATTTAAAACTCAAAACTGAACATTTAGATTTTTTTCGAATATCTCCGAAGTTAATCGAAATATTTACAATTTTCTCTCAACAAATGATTAAGCCCCAAAATACGCAACTTTGCCTCGATTTAACCATCTTCGTAACTCTTTTAATTAATCGATTTTTTTATGGCTGCTATAGTTTAAGGTTGCTTAAAGAAAAGTACCACCCTGCTAATTTAACCGATCTTATAGCTCCAATAATAAAAGATGTGACATATAAATCTAATTATTCATACAAAAAGTGATATCCGTTTTTGCCGTAATTCGCCAAAGAAAGATTTGAAAACTTTAAAAGGTAATAAATGTGTTAACTGCCATTTTTTACGAATTGTAACGTCCATTAGCTAAGTCAACTTTAAATGGAAGCCCGCTATTTTTATTCGATGCATAAGTTTGATAGAAAATTCTCTTTTCAATGACATATCACATAATATCATTTGTTTTAAAAATGGCCTCCTGGATCAATTTTCCCTTATTTCCTAAAATGTCCGTAATTTTGTTAAAATAAGGTACATAAGTAACAGAGTAGGCCTGCCATTAAATGATTCATTTCAACCCACTTTATGATATTAGCGCTAATTTATTTACAACTTGCTTTTTAGAAAAAAAAACAAAGTGAAATTTCTTGATTTTTTCAAATAACTCATCGTTGTATTATTATAATAATATTCTTCATTAAATTTTTTTTCTAACGGTATATCAAAATAATTTATAAGGTTATAGTAGAAATGAACAATCTGTAATTTCTAGATCCGTAAGCTACAAGAAGTTTTGTCAAGTCACCAGTCTAGTATGCCGTAAAAAAACAAAAAACATTATTTTTGCTTTCATGTGACCAAAATATACGGAGGATTAAATAATAACGAAAATGAATGAATTGCCGGCGTACTTGACATAAGTTTTCATCAAAAATTACATTTATAATGTTTCTTGTTAATTTATACTATTTCTTAATGAATAATTATTCACTTGTGATGCACCGTTAGAATGAAAATTAAACGGAGAATTTTATTAATCGAAAAAATTTCGCTTTGTTTTTTTTTTAAAGGTTGTAAATAAAATATCTCTATTGCAAACATTTTTGTCAGCCAAGTTAAATTTATTTTATGATAATAAAACAGGTTGAAATAAACCATTTTAACGTTTCTATGGCCTACTTTTTCCACTTACCTTGTTTTACCAAAATAAATATATATTATAACCTAATATAAATAATAATGTGTCACGTCATTAAAAAGATAATTTTCTAGAAAACTTAAGCATCAAATAAAAATGAGGTGTTTCCATTTAAAAGTTTCCTTCACTTCTGGTTAAATCGAAAGTTGGTTTGGTTTTAATTGGATAAAAATTGGCCATTTATAGACTTATTAACTCCTAAAATTTTTAAATATTTGCTTTAAGAATTACTTCAGGAAAATTGGAATTGGAAAAAAATTTCTTGTAATTCACAGTAGATGGTACGTTAAAAGTATATGACGGACCAGCTAATAAATCGTAAATTTGGTAACTTACATAAATATTATCTATATTATTAATGATATAGTGTGTCCACTTCTATCAAAATTTAGTAGCAATTTCGATATTTTAAATAAAACACCTTGTATTTTATTATATTTTTAAAACTCCCATTTATTTAACAACATTATCCTATACGTAACTTTTACCGTTTCTAAGATAATTTTTTTTTGTGCGTCAAAATAAAATACAATTTAATTATTATCTTTAAAACGGTAAGTGATAGGCATAGGATAATGTTAAAGAAAGTTGTTTAGAAATCAATAGGGGGTTGGAAAGTATAATATAATACAGGGTAATATATTTAAAATACCCAAATTGTTACTAAATTTTAATAGAAGTGGTAACACTGTATCATTAAAAATAGTTTAGATAAATAGATCATGTCCGTTTATGTAAATTACCAAATTTTCAGAACGATTCGTTACCTGGCTCGTCATATACTTTTAACATAATCATACATCGTAAATCACCCTGTATACTATTGTATTGTATATTATATTGTTGTGTTTTCTTACCGGACAAATGTCCGTTCATAAATATGAACAATAGGGTTTTATTTAAATTTAAGATGTAGAAGAGTATGAAGATAACTCAGTTGATGATCCTAATTACGATCCAGAGTCCGAAAATGAAGCCAGTTTGGAACTGGAAAATTCTGACCAGGAGCCAAGTCATTCAAATCAATTAATTCCAACGGCGGAACGTTTTTCAATATCTTTTATATCACCCGGTGTGAGAACTTGCGATGATGCGAATTTGGTAGTGAGGCCTTCGCGTGGAAGAGCTGGCGACAAAAAAATTAATTTTTGTATATACTGTCATAAAAAACAACAAAAAATTGCGCGCCATTTGGAAACCCAACATAAAGGGGAAAAAGAAGTGGCGTCGTTTATTCTATTACCAAAAAAGCATCCTGAAAGAAAGGAACTGATAGGTCAGATAAGAAAAAAAGGTAATTTTTTATATAATACCAGTGAAATATACAACGATGGAGAGTTAATAGTATCACGGCGACCTCAACCCAATCTCCCAACAAGTGCCAAAAATTTTAAAGCATGCTCTCACTGCAAGGCGTTCTTTTCTGCAAAGACGCTTCGAACTCATTATGCTCTTTGTACTGGTACGACCAGTAAAGTCAAAAGACTTGTTATGGTTTCCAGTAAAGGCATAATGGGTAGAATCCATCCCCGAGCGTCTGAAAAGGTTCGAAGACATCTTTTCCCCCCGCTAAGGGAAGATGAAATTGTACGCCTAATCAGGTATGACGAATTGATAATTGTATACGCTAATAAAATGTGTGAAAAATATAAAAACATTAGGTTTTTCGAAATGATAAGGCAACGGATGCGATTACTGGGAAGATTCTTAAAAGCAATTAAAACTATCAATAATGATATACAAGACTTTGCCAGCGTGTATGACCCGAAATTTACAGACGACACCACAAAAGCCATTAATACAATTGCTGAATTTGATGAAGCTACTTACACCTATAAGAAACCGAGTCCTGCGTTTGCGTTGGGAACACTCCTAAAGCAAATTGGCAATATTTTCATTACCGAGTGTATTAAAAATCACGACAAAATAAAATTAGAGAACACAGAAAATTTTTTGAAATTGCTTAATCAAGAAGTAAATTTAAATGTTAATAGAACTGTAGGAGAATCCCAGTTACAGATGCAGAGAAGAAAAAAAATAGAGCTACCTTTAACGGAAGATATAAAAAAATTGCACTCTTACTTAGTCCAAAAAAGAAAGGAGTATTTCCAACAGTTAAGTGACAAAATTACAGTTCAAACATTTACTCGGTTAGCTGAAGTAACCCTTCTAGCAATACAAGTGTTTAATCGACGCAGGCCGGGAGAAGTAGAAAGAATTTTAATTGAAGACGTTAAAAGTTACCAGAGTCTTGATCAAGAATCAAATGAGGAAACATATCAAGGCTTATCGTTAGAAAATCAAGAGCTAGCGAAAAAATATGTCAGATTTGCGATAAGAGGAAAGCTAAATAGGACAGTGCCCGTTCTTCTTGACACAAATTTACATGAATGTGTAAAGGTAATTATTAAGGTAAGGGAACAAGTTGGCGTCGATTCGAGAAATCCATATTTATTTGGTATACCTGGAAATCGTAAAAACGAATACCAATATCTTCGGGCATGCAAATTAATGCGTGAATTTTCTGTGGATTGTGGAGCAAAGTATCCGGACAGACTACGAGCCACAGAACTTAGAAAGCACATTGCGACTAAATGTATTTCTCTTAATTTAGAAGAGCAAGAGGTAACTGATTTAGCCAATTTTATGGGACATGCTGAAAAAATACATAAAGAGATATATAGACAACCTATAGTCAGTAGAGACATTTTAAGGATGTCTCGTTTATTAGAAGTAGCACAGGGTGCGAATAAGGACAGTGATGACGAATCAGAACCAGAAGAAAATGATAAGGATGTTGATGATCTAACTGACGCTGGCATCCTGCAAACACCCTCGCCTGCCAAACGCCGAAAGCGAAGTAGTGAGTACTTTTTACTATATTAATTTAATCAAACAAAGTAAAGGAAGCTAAAATCATTTTTATTTTTTGTATATTAGAATAAACTCCTGATTCCTGATTACTTATTTCAACAAAACTAAAGAGAAAAAAAGGAAAACGGAAAATTTATACATTGATATTTTTAAAAAGTGATGAGTTTTTGAATTAAACTCTTATATTCATTCCTCTATTTTGTACTTCTCAAATATGATACTTTTTCAGTTATGAATTACAAAATGTTTCTAAAAGTTAAATTCAAAAACTTGCCACCATATTGATAAAATATTTGTTTATATTAGTTTATTCTGTTTACCAAGTATTTAAAAGTTATAATTTTTCCGTCTTTCTTTTCTGCTTTTTAGTTTTCATTAACCAAGTAATGTCAGAAGTTCTTCTTGTCTTCTACTATAACAAAATTTTTTTATTATTATTATTATTATTATTATTATTATTATTATTATTATTATTAATATAATTATTATCATTTTTAGCCTCCCCATATGGCACTGTTAGACGAAGAAGGTGGAGTCAAATGGAAAAAAGCATAGTTGAGAACATCTTTAGCGAACATATAAAAAATAGGACACTACCTTCCCTAGGATTAATCCAACAAGTGATCAGAGAGCATCAGGAGTTACACTCCAGAACGTCACCACAAGTGAAAACGTGGATAAGTAATCAATTTAAAAAACAACATTAAACTTACCCAGATTTAAGTCAAATTATTAATCAGTATGTGTGACATAAAAGACATTTGCAGGCATATTTAATCACAATTAAATTTTTTTGATTCGTAATTTAAAAATTAAGGTAACCGGGCGAGTATGAATGTGAGAAAATTATTTCTGCCAATGTCATGTATGTCATAGTCAAATTTGCTGGTTAGTTAATTGTGGTTAAAAATCTTTATATTATTTATACATGACATTTTGTCACAATAGGTGAGAAATATCACTCCCTATGTGATCCTGATGTGATAAAAACATTTATCGATGTATAAATAAACGCCAACATATCCAATCTGCTGTCAAATGAGTACATGACAGCAAAATCGCCCCGTGCGGTTGGTGAGGTAAAAATTTTGATAGCTTGGCCCATGTTTTCTAAAGGTGGATTTTATAAAAAAAAAATATTGCGGTTGCATCTCTATTACATACAAGGAGTTAAAAATTAAAAAATATAATAAATTATTTCCCTAGATGCCAGTTATTAGTTTCACATATTAACAATAAATGAACAAAATCATTTACAAATTTAAAGATTGTGTACCCAATACTGGGGATGATGTGTAAGATTTTTCAATATTTCCTTTTATTTAGACTCCTAATGATCTGCTAGTCAAAAGTATGTTGGCATTTTGATAGCTTCTGCTAAATGTGAAAAAAAAAAGATTTCTATGCCATTCCTAAATGCCTAATACTAACAGTTAAAGTATGTCTTCTGCAAACAATAATAGTATTTTTATGTTCTGCGTTGACTCCTCATTCGTTACAGTTAGAATTAGGTTCGAAAAGTAGACTGAGTAAAATAATTTTAAGTTAAATTTAAGTATGTTAAGATAATATAATTACTAATAGTTTGCTAAATACATTTTGTTTTTTAAATTTGTAGTAAGTAACATTTTTATTAAAATAACCACTATTAGTAAAATAAAAAATGGAACAAGTAAACATGGGGCTGTATATTAGGTACCGCAAGATAATGACCAAAATAGTACACATTTTTTCTATAACTAACAAAAACAAAAAATAATAATTTCAGTAACAACTAATTAGAAGTAATAAACAAATGAAATAAGTAAATATATTCTATATCTATAATAATAATTAAATTTGCTTAATTATTAATTAAGCAGGAGCCTAACCTCTTGTCCTGGAGCTGAAGGATACTTTCGAGAATATACATAGTGAAAACATTTTTCTAGTTTATTTTTGCTGTTCTATCGGACATATTTGCATATTATCATTTTCAACAAGCGAGAAAGATTTGCAGCTAATTTGAAAAAAAACCGATAGTGAAAAATGAAACCTGTTTGTGTAAACCAATAAATTTAAATAAAAATAATTGTAAGCTTTAATGTATAATCTAGTTACTTTCCTTATTAAAACTCTTAAAATTTTATGTTTTTAGAAAGCAAGCAATACAATAAACTGAGGTTATGTTATTAATTCGATAAATAAATTGGTTGGCCAATCATTCCAACCCTTGTTTATTTTTCGCCATCACGAAACTGTAAAAAATCCACGCTTGTGTACATTATTGGTACGAATGATCTAGTTTTTCTTTATCTATGAATAATCATTCAGGAACGGTCCTAAAATCGTTATTTCGAACAAACCTAATATTGCAATGCAGCAAGGCAACCCTATTTACTACGAGGCTCCCTTTTTTATGATTATTTTATGAACACTTTTTTATCTGTTTTTTTTTATTTGTATAAAGCAGGCCATCGACACAGAGAGATGTACGAGTGCATCAAAGCGCGTTCATCAACGTCTGCGTGTAAATGTAAATAATGTACGCGCGTTCAAGGAATTTACTTCGTGCACACGTACATATCTCTGTGTCTGTGACCGGCGTAACTCACTATAAATAAAATCTTTCAAAATATGTATTTTTTGTTTTTTTGGTATGGCACCCAAAACAAAAGCTAGTTAGTCGATTCTCCGACTTTTTTGCCTTCCCAGCTCCCCAAACCAAAGTTCTAGCTACGCCATTGTAGATAGGTTTAAGACAATTAAATTATCTAGTCAATAACAATGTACAGTATTAATATAACAGGAACTTTGTACAATAAAAAAAACTAATCAAAACAACTCTCTAACTAACTTAAAGTAATAGTTCATACTTAAAGTGGAGTGGGAATTTAAATGGAAATAAATAAGAAACTTTAACTCTTTCTCCACTGACATTTAGAAACATGTTTTAGAAGTTAGAATCTCTACATGTTTCAAGTGAAGAAACACTTATCCTCAGAAGAATAACTTTAAGAAAGGAAAGAAAAGGTGACTGATGTCTGAACGGGGCTTAAGATCCATAGTTATTTAGATTATATTCTGAAATTTAATAATGAAGAAACATATTACCAAAATAATTGTTGGAAGGGACCAGTGATAAAATTCTGGATAGCACTCACAGGTGTAAGGTCGAAATTATCATGTGTGTGCTATGCAGAATTTCATTATTAGTCCCTTTCTATAATTAATTTGATAATATTTCTTCTTTATTAAATTTCAGAATACAATCTAAATAACCATGAATCTAAACCTCCATTAAGACATCGGTCACCTTTTCTTTCTTAAAGGTATTCTCCTGAGGATGAGTGTTTCTATACTCGATACCACTAGAGATTCTAACTTCTAAAACATTTTTCCAAATATATCAGTGAAGGAAAACTTAGAGTTTCTTATTTCTTTCCATTTAACTCTCAAATGGTTGAAAATAAACTTTTTATTCAATGGTAACATTATAAACCTTAAGGCCCATATAATTTGAATCTTTTTAAATTTTTAATGTTTGCCGGCATGCATACAAGATTAAAATGGAAAAAGGTATATGCCGCCACTGGAATTGATTCCAGAACCTCTCGATTAAGCCTTAAATGCGCTGCCAATTGGGCCACGGAGTACTTGATATTCTCTCATCAACTTAGGTCATATAACTTACTCACTTTTATGTTAGTTGTAACAGTCTAGAATTGCCTGCGATTCATTGACCGGATGATGTTATAAGGGGAAAGTAAAATTCATTTACTACCACTGATCATTAAGAACTAATTTTTCTAGAGAGAAAATATCAAGTCCTCTTGCTTTAACAATTATCCCATTTTATCACTTTTAATGCAAACGGCAAACTTCTATAAATTAACGGTTCCTGGAACTATACATTAGCTGGGCATACACTAACCTGTCCTGGAACTATACATTAGCTGTGCTTACAATAAACGGTCTTGTAACTATACATAAGATGCACATATAATAAACAGTCCTGGAACTATACATTAACTGTGCGTACAATATACTGTCCTGGAACTATACATTAGCTGTGCATACAATATACGGTCCTGGAACTATGTCTTAGCTGTATATACAATGAACGGTCCTGGAACTATACATTAACTGTGTGTACAATAAACTGTCCTGGAACTATACATAAGCTGTGCGTACAATTTAAATGTCCTGGAACTACATTTGCTGTATGAAGAGTCCTGAAATAGGGGGTCAGTCTTGGCCCAAAAAGTGTGATAACAAAAGGTTGTATTTTTAAATTGAACACCTAATATTTTATTCCATATTTAGGTTCGCATTATTCTTGGTTGCAACTATTTTTAACCATAATTAACTAACCAGCAAATTTGACTGTGACATAAATTTTATTGGTGGGCATTATTTACTCACAATCAAAGGTGCATGATTAGTAAATTAAAAATAGCTAACCGGGTCACTATGATTGCGAGAAAAGTATTTCTGCCAATGTCATGTATGTCACCGTCAAAGCTGATGGTTAGATAATTATTGTTAAAAATATTTTTAGGACCCGACATAAGTGTTCTTTATTATTGTTCAAAATTGTATTCAAGTTACTTTGGTAGTTTAGGAGCAATCAGGATCCATTACTAATCCATACTTGTTCATAAGAATCAATATAATATTCTTTGATAATAATTTTAAGGCATATGATAAATTGCCCTTAATTAATTAGCAAACTATTGATTTGAGCCCTCGACATTAAAAAATGGTGAGAAGAACCATTAAGTATTAATATTGACGGTCTATTTCCATTTTGGTAAATATTACCTCGTACCTTTTAAAACCTTTTAACTACAATCTTGAATACTCCGGTCAAAATTCGGGAAAGAATTGTTTTTTTAATTGCATTTTTAGGAAATCTAAATTACTTTATAATCACTTGAAATAAAGTATCTACCAAATATTGATGTCAAATTTTTTAAAGTTCCTTTAAAAAAAATTATCAAATATATTTTAAAAAATGATGAAAATTAACACAAAATATCTAAGTTTGCACCAACTTTTTGAACACCCTGTATTACTTTAATCTCATATATGCCAACTTTATTAAGAGTTTAGTGATTCTATAGCAAGAATATCCTTTTTCTGAATTTTGGCCAGAAAACTTTTAATAATAGTAAAAATCAAGCCATTTTAGTATGAACTTATTTTTCCCAAAATATTATTTTAAAAATCATATATTGGCAAAGTTGCATTTGTTGGTAAATAAAATTTAAATTTAGGGGAACTATAGGGGCTTTAATGCTAAAAAAAATAAGTGGCGTTCTATTAATAAAAAATTGCATTTATGGTACACCCTGCATTTTTGAGACCCTCCGTATATTTAAAATTATTTTTAAAAGCAAGATGTGCTTAATTAGACCTGTTCACCTTTTTTACTATAAGGAGCCCCACAGAGGCTTTGTTAGTTAGTACTAAACTTCACTGCCTTACTTGCCTGTCCCGGAAGTAGACAATTCTTACAATAATGCATGTACCAAAAAATTAGCGTAACATATTAAGGAATAGAAAACATTTTATATAAGTAATTATAATAAGTAATACAACTATCTACATATAAACCTTCAAAATTGTATCAAAAGCTATATATGCAAAAAAGTCTTGGAACACGACATAGTAAACAAAAAGTCCTATATATAAAAAAAGTGCCCATCAATTTGAAAAAAAACTATTTTTTGATAAAGAGAACCTTATATATGAACTATGTATACCTATGTATACACCCCTTTCATAATGTCCCGGAACACGACGAATGACATATATATATATATATATATATACAGTGTGTCTACTTAACTTGGAACCATATGGAAAACTTTTTTATTATTGGTTTTATGGAAGAAAGTTATTCTTCAGAAAAAGTTCTGCATAGTCTAAAACTCAAAATGCAACCTTCAATTATCAAAATGTTCCAGTCATATACGATGTTAATATGAATTTTGCTCAAGAGTAAAGTACCTTTATTTTTGACAATACAGAAGAATGTTATGAAGAAAAGTTATTTTAAAATAAAAGTTATATTCAAATATGCAATTACAGCTATTTAGCATGAACATTTAGGGTTTGTTATTATTTACGTTTTACATTATAAATTATTTGTATTTATCTCTCTGATCAGTTAAAAAAATGATAACCTTTTCATGCGTCAGTGTTTTTGAACAACCTGGCAATTTAAATACGTAATGCATGAATAATAATTATTTATTTTAGGAGTAGGGAAATCCATACATGGACAGGTGATCATTTTTTAAACAGATAAGAGGGATAAATAGGTTAGGTTAGGTTAGGTTAGAGTGGCAGACCTCTGGCATTGACCAAACAGTCACACGTAGTCCTGTAGGACCGTTGTGGTACCACACTTGTTCCGCGGAACCTATCCGCATCAGCCTCCTGATGGTTAACGCGACGTGGATCGTAGAAGAATCTTGACAGCTCATTCAAACCAGCCACTGCTGTTAATAAACTTCGTAAGTCGACCCAGTTGCAGGCTGCTCACTTCCTCCAGATCATTAAAGAATGGTTCGCCCAGGGCATTGAACCTTCTTCTAGCGAGGCCGGGGCATTCACACAAGAAATGCTGAATACTTTCCTCCTCTTCATCTCTGCAACTTCTACAGAAATCGTTAGTTGGTACTTGCATACGTTCAGCGTGTCTACCGAACAGGCAATGTCCGGTGACTACGGCAGTGATGTTTCTTAGTTCCTTCCGACCGTGTTGTAATAGCACTGCGGTTTTCCTGTCGTCAAGTAGGGGCCACAATTGCCTGGAGATGCTACAAGTTGCCAGCCCTGTCCATCTGCTTTGTGCAAGTTGTTTAGCTATTTGATCTATATCCTCTTTGACTGATCCCAGTGGTCTAGCCACAGTATTCTCTGCTAGTTCGGCAGACCTGCTTGCGCCCTCTCTGGCGAGCACATCAGCAGTCTCGTTGCCCTGTATTTTGCTATGTCCAGGAACCCAACACAGGGTGATTCGATGTTGAGCACCAAGTGTGCAGAGATTATTGCGACAGCGCCTTACTAATTTTGACTTAGTGCTGCTGGAGCAAATTGCCTTGAGGGATAAATACAAATAATTAATAATATAAAACGTAAATAATCATAAAACTTAAATTTTAATGCTAAATAACTGCAAAATCCAGCAGGGGGGAGGGGGGTGAAAATAGCAAAAAAATATGTCCCCTGACAACTAAGGTTCCCGTATTCGAGCGAATTTTGATTTATTTATTAACAAGAAAATAAACCTGGGTGGAAAGTTGCGCCACCCTGTATAATTTAAAACACGCTTTAAAAGTAACATTAAAAAAATATCACTTATATACGTATATATAGAGAGCTTCTTTATCACTAATAGACACACAAGTAAGCCAGTATTAATAACATAGTCAATATGAGTTGTTGCGTGATATTAGCTTTTCTAGCTATCGTCGTACTAGCAGAAGGTATTTGTTTTTGTATACAGTAAAAACTTGATTATCCGGCCCTCAGTTATACAGATTCGCGATTATCCGGACTACCAACCGCGACCAATTAAATGGTAGATAATAATTTTTTTTCTAATTTTGTATCATAACAAATCTATTACGATACGCATTTGCGTATCGTAATGAAGCTATTTCGATACGCGTTTTTTCTTTATTTGATGTTGGTAACATTTAAATGTTTTATTTCCTTGACTTTGTGATTTACGAGAAAACCCATTTTTCGCAGAGGAAAAATAGCTTGATAACCTGCTTTTTTATTCTGTGTGGATGACAGAGTCATGTATGCTGGTTGCATAAATCTATAAATCAATCTTTTGTATATGCTACAAGCTATCATTTTCTGCCAAATCCTATCCAAAATTCAAACTACTAACCTTCCAATGTCGATTTTAACTTCAACTTTATTTGAATTTTCCATCTTCCCATTCTTCCCTATACTAAATTGCAATGCCGTGACGTAATATCACGTCTTTTGAAATTCGAAAAAAAGTAGCAAAATCGCCCGAATTGCCGAACGCTCTGTATATGTTCCGAATCAAGGATCACACAACGTATTCCGTCCAATTTCAAATCTCATATCGCTAAAATAACTTTAGAATCTCGTGGTGAAAATGGGTCAATAAATCAAAAAATTACAGTTCGCAAAATAATGATTGTTGTACAGAGGATACTATAATAAAAAATAGTATTACCAACATAAAATTTACACATAAAAATTTACAAAATTTAAAGGATTTATTTTCTTTTTAAGTATGTGTTTTTTATTGAAAAAACTACAAATTAGAAAAAATAGTATAACGTACGTGTTATATAAAGCAGTTTTAAGCACTTGTCCCGTTATAAAACTCACCGCAAGCGGCTAACGTGTACGTTAATATACTATTAATCATTAATGGTGGCGGTTGCAGTCCAAAATTTGATGCGCTCTCGCAGCGCGGACTTAATAATATCTTAATAAACATTGATTTTTCGTTGATATAAATTTGTTGTTTTTAATCAACACATAACATAAAACCCGCTTTTCTTCATACATTCGATTATCCGAATGCATAACGACATCAATTAGTCCGGTTAATCGAGTTTCCACAGTATTTAATATTAACTATTATTTTTTAATTTATACCGGGTGTTTCTCAAAAGACGTTCACCCCTAGAACTTTTTTATAATTATAGATATTAAAATGAAATTTTGAGGTTATGCATAAGATATGAGTCTGCATTTATTGACATAATTCTCAATTTGTTAGCCCTTCCGGTTTAACCGGAAGTGACCTTGACTTTGATATTTTAAATGGGATATCTTGTATATTTTTACTTATTTGGGTTTAGCATAACATTATGAGTAAAATGACACCTCACTTGTCATTTTTTGACGTGTTATACCATTTTTAAGTTTATTTTTTATTTTCAATCTAGAGTGCCACAAGTTAATTAAATCTGTTAATTTATAGTCAATTAGTATATGAAAATTAAAATTATGTCATAATAATTGACAAGCAAAGTTTGACAAGCGTTTAAAAAATGAAATTTTGTTGTCTCTTGACGTTTGCTCCATTTTTCCAAATGGAACGATGGTAGTTCACTAGGATATTTAAAACCAGCATTTTTTTCCCAACAATTTGATACCAAACATTTCTATGCTATTTTAAAATGACACTGAAAAATTTGCCTTAAATCCCAATCGCAAATTTAAAAGCGTTATGCATTATTGCCGCCCCCGTCTTTTTTAAAGAAATATAAATGCGGCTTTGAAAAACAATGGAATGGTTTTGAGAAGCAATATGGCTTTAGTTTAAAGTTGTAATGTCATTGGTTTATAAAACATACAATACCGGGTGTTTCTCAAAAGACGTTCACCCCTATAACTTTTTTATATTTATAGATATTAAAATGAAATTTTGGGATTATGCATAAGAGATGAGTCTGCATTCATTGGCATAATTTTCGATTTGTTAGCACTTCCGGTTTGACCGGAAGTGACCTTGACGTTGGTATTTTAAATGGGACATGTTATATATTTTTACTCATTTGGATTCAGCATGACATTCTAAGTAAAATGACACCTCACTTGTCATTTTTTGAAGTGTTATAGCATTTATATGTTTATTTTTTATTTTCAATATAGAGTGCTACAAATTAATTAAATCTGTTAATTTATAGTCAAGTAGTATATGAAAATTAAAATTATGTCATAATAATTGACTTTCTAAGTTTCACAAGCGTTTAAAATATGAAATTTTGTTTTCTTGACGTTTACTCCATTTTTCCAAATGGAACGATGGTGGTTCACTAAGATATTTAAAACGAGCATTTTTTTCCCAACAATTTGATACTATACACTCCTATGCTATTTTAAAATTGACACGAAAAAAATTGCCTTAAGTCCCAATCCAAATTTAAAAGCGTTATGCATTATTGTCGCCCTGTCTTTTCTAAAGAAATATAAAGGCGGCTTTGAAAAATAATGGAATGGTTTTAAAAAGCAATATGATTTTAAATTAAAATTGCAATGTCATTCGTTAATAAACATTGTAAATCAGATAAAATGGTTTGTTTTACTAGAAATGAACAAATTGATTTGTTTCTAATTTTTGGAGTGACCAGAAATATTCTCCTGAAGCCGCAAGATTGTATGTATTGTATGTTTTATAAACTAAACATTACAACTTTAAATTAAAGCCAGAATGCCATTCCATTATTTTTCAAAGCCGCCTTTATATTTCTTTAGAAAAGACAGGGCGACAATAATGCATAACGCTTTTAAATTTGGATTGGGACTTAAGGCAAATTTTTTCGTGTCAATTTTAAACTAGCATAGGAGTGTATGGTATCAAATTGTTGGAAAAAAAATGCTCGTTTTAAATATCTTAGTGAACCACCATCGTTCCATTTGGAAAAATGGAGTAAACGTCAAGAAAACAAAATTTCATAATTTAAACGCTTGTGAAACTTAGAAAGTCAATTATTATGACATAATTTTAATTTTCATATACTACTTGACTATAAATTAACAGATTTATTTAATTTGTAGCACTCTAGATTGAAAATAAAAAATAAACATAAAAATGTTATAACACGTCAAAAAATGACAAGTGAGGTGTCATTTTACTCAGAATGTCATGCTGAATCCAAATAAGTAAAAATATTTAACATGTCCCATTTAAAATACCAAAGTCAAGGTCACTTCCGGTCAAACCGGAAGTGCTAACAAATCGAAAATTATGCCAATGAATGCAGACTCATCTCTTATGCATAATGCCAAAATTTCATTTTAATATCTATAAATATAAAAAAGTTATAGGGGTGAACGTCTTTTGAGAAACACCCGGTATTGTATGTTTTATAAACCAATGACATTACAACTTTAAACTAAAGCCATATTGCTTCTCAAAACCATTCCATTGTTTTTCAAAGCCGCATTTATATTTCTTTAAAAAGGACGGGGGCGGCAGTAATGCATAACGCTTTTAAATTTGCGATTGGGATTTAAGGCAAATTTTTCAGTGTCATTTTAAAATAGCATAGGAATGTTTGTTAAATAATAGAACGGTTTTGCAGAATACAGATATCATAATTTAAAAATCCTGTTTAAATTATTTTCTTTTAAACAATTGACAGAGTTACCTACCTTTTTATACAATTTTATTCATTATTATTTATAGTTTTTATACCACCTTTCTGATTTCTATTATTCGTCATTTTGAGTATAGTGGCTACGTTTTTATCTGAGATGTCCCTCACCACTTTGTGTCCATGTGTCAAATGTCAGTCAGGTATTGTTTATAATTTGAAACATTACCGAGAAAATTTGTTTAAAAGTTTTCAAATATGTTTTTAGTATGTTTCTTGTCTTCTGGACATAATTTGACGAGTAAGTATTCTCAACGTAGATTGTTCCTGCTGTTTTTTTATTTTGTTTGTGTTTTTCTTTTAGAATCTAAGCCCTGATGATGGCCTCATAATGGGCCGAAAGCGCTAGGCGCATGAAAATGTTTCGTTTGTTAAAATACTTTCTGACATTCAACCAATTTAAATTTTTTAACATAACATTGTTACTTAAAAATTTGCTGTCGAAACACAGACACAGGTACCATACATATTACCCAATAGAATCTTTAATAGGTACCCATATTATTTTTTAAACAGAAATTTTTTTGGTGCTTTCTTGCATTATTTATTTTTCTATAAAAATGTCATTTATCTCCTAGCTGTGTTCATGAGGTGTCCGGAAAAAAGCCCACAGGAAATAAACGCACAGGAAATAACCGCACGGGAAAAGCGCACAGTCACATAAGCGCATAAGAAATATCTGCACCTGGAAAAATGCGCACAAGGAAAAAACGCACACGGAAAAAAGCTCACGTGTATAAATGCGCACATGGAGAAAAACGCACATCGTTTACTTTTTTGTTTTTTGTGTAGGTTTTTAAAATAAATTATTATTCAACATACTCTCCAATCGGTTCTAAAAGGTGTATTATAATTGGCAACCGGTTTGTTCGTTGTTACCCAGAGCATTTTTTTTATAATTTTTTTAAACCAATATATTATAGTATATTATACGTAAATTTTGCGGTTTTTTCCATGTACGCAATTATACACGTGAGCTTTTTTCCGTGTGCGTTTTTTTCCTTGTGCGCATTTTTCCAGGTGCGAATATTTCTTGTGCGCTTATGTGACTATGCGCTTTTTTCTGTGCGGTTATTTTCTGTGCGTTTATTTCCTGTGCTCTTTTTTCCAGGATTCGTTCATGAATATAATACTAAAAATATAGATTTAGCATCATTATTAAAAAAGATATATACCTATTATTATATTTTATTACAGATCGTTAATAACGCTCACAGAACCTTTCCATGGACTTTGCGTTTATTACTACCGTAGGGGTAGAATTTCTAAAATATTGAAATATATGGAGAAAGTCCGTCAAAAATAGATTTTCTAATATAAACTTTTATAACCCTTTTCGTTCCTTTAGGGGCCGACGTTAAAAAAAAATTAGTATAATATTACTTGTGTTTAGAGTATTATACAAAATTTCAAGAAATTTGTGCCAAAAATATTTTCTCCAATATAAACTTTTATACCCTCCTTTAACCCCTTTAAACAGCAAATCAAATAAAATAAAATCAAAATATGCTTTATTGTTTCGAAGAATAATCATTCATATTAACAAAGCTAAAAAGAAATACAAGTAATATACTAGGAATATACAAATTAGAAGAATTAAAAATAATTATTTTTTTCTTAAGGTCCTTTGTCAAAAATATATAGGTAAATCGGGAAACTAAAAACATAGTAAACAGGACAAAGACAAACTCAATAAACCAAGATGACCAAATGCTTGCCGGAAATAATTAGTTAAAAGGCGTCGTTGTAATACTCGACCACCTCATAATAGGCTTCCCACCAGTAGTTATTTCATAGTTCTTTAAAAAAGTTTTAGGGTAGGTATGTTTCTTATTTGCTCAGGAAGACAATTTACGGTTTCATAAATTATGGAGTTTCCAATAAGGGCAAAAGACGGTATGGGTAGGTACAGGTTTTTTGATCTTCTAGTATCATAAGAGTGGTCAGGCAAAGTATCCCTATGCTTGTATATTATGCAGACAGGTTCAAGAATAAACAGGCATGGCAAAGTTAAGATTTTCTTAGATATAAATAACGGTCTAACTGTCATTTTTTGATTTATTGACCCATTTTCACCACGAGATTCTAAAGTTATTTTAGCGATATGAGATTTGAAATTGGACGGAATACGTTGTGTGATTCTTGTACATTCGGTATATATACAGAGCGTTCGGAAATTCGGGCGATTTTGTTACTTTTTTTCCAATTTCAAAAGACGTGATTTTACGTATAGGGAAGATGAAAAATTCAAATAAAGTTGATGTTAAAATCGACATTGGAAGGTTAGCAGATTGAATTTTGGATAGAATTTGGCAGAAAATGATAGCTTGAAGCATCTACAAAAGATTGATTTATAGATTTATGCAACCAGCATACATGACTGTTATCCACACAGAATAAAAAAGTAGGTTATCAAGCTATTTTTCCTCTGCGAAAAATGGGTTTTGTCGTAAATCACAAAGACCGCGCAAGTCAATGAAATAAAACATTTAAATGTTACCAACATCAAATAAAGAAGAAAACGCGTATCGAAGTAGCTTCATTACGATACGCAAATGCGTATCGTACTGAGCTTATTATGAACGTGAAATAGAAAAAAATGTTTTTAAAATTCGTATCTGTTAAAAACTGTTTCTCGGTAAATTCATAAAGTTGGTAATATGCAAGGTTTCAGCAAAAAAGCTGTAATTTGGACAACTTTAAAGATAAATTAATGAACAAAAAATCAAAATGCTCGTAAAGAAAGCGATTTTCATATAGAGTATAGGCTATACATTTACTTGATTAACGCACAGGGTGAGTCAAAAATTAAGAAAATAACATGGCTTGAGTTTTTCCACTTTCATCCAGGGGGCTTTGAAAAAATTTCTACCAGTTAATTTTTTTCTTAAAGGTAAAGAAATTACCTATACCCCAATAAACGGAAAGAAAATAAAAATCGGTCCATTCGTTCAGAAATGACAAAGCTACAAATTTGCATCAAAAATTAGGTGCGTCACTTTTTTTGGAACTAAGTGTAGAAACATTGATACCCTTTTTTTACACCTTTAGGACTTATTTCCAAAAAAATATGAAATACGTTTTAATTATATGTTTGGGTATTTAGGCCGAATTTAAAAATTTTCATAAATGCCTAAATTCATGTTTACTTATTTGCGAGAAATTGTGAAAATTTCCTCTCTATTTTTTATAGCAGTTGCGTTGAAAATTAACCCCCTACACTTCTATTTCTTGGGGGCAAAATTTTCCAAAACATGAAGGTACGGTCTTGCTTATTTTAACAGTGTTAGCATAGTACCAATTTTCAGCAATAGAGTTTAAAATTATATGCAGTTATACTGTCTCAAAATAGGTTACCATACAAATTATGAAATACGTATATATTTTAAAAAACGAATTTATATACAAATTTTAAGACGTCCACTAGTTTTAGTTTCTGAGATACAGACTTTCCAATAAAACTTTCAACCCCTGTTTTTGCCCTCTTAATGATTGATTTTCGAAACATCTCTTCTTAGCGGATGCCAACGTTATAAAAAGAACACATCCTCCAAATTTCATGTTTCTAGGATTAGAGGTTTAGGCTGGGCGTCAGTCACTTTACAATTATTTATAGTAGTATAGATTAACAACATAAAACAATTTAAAAATTTCAAGGTCCCTTGCACTTTTGCTAAAAAGCCAAGACTGTCGCCTCAGTGCCTACTGTAAAATATAAATACTACAGAGTGTCCCAGAAGTAATGGGACACCGAGCAACAGCAGACTCCTTAAGGCGAAATAATGCGATTTACTTAAACTTGCCTTATCCCAAAATTGATAACAACCAAGATACAGGGTGTCAAAGTTTTAATTTTGTTTTCGTTTTTTTGCCATTATTGCTTAACGAAACGACATAGCAGCACAAAATTAAGGATTTTCGGGTTTTTTGAGATGAGGAATTCAAAATTATCCATAGTTTTTATGTACCCAGTAGAGGGCGCTGCCTACGGCATGGCCCACTCCTTTAATCTGGCATAACTTTGTTTAGGATTCTTATATCGATCCGACTATTAAAAAAATAAGTTACATTACTTCTTTTACATCAAAAACGTATAATTTATTTAAGTCGCTAGGAGCAAACATTTTCGAGATAATCGCATTTCATATGTCCTATGCAACTAAGTACGTCGTCCAAAAGCAGCGGAAAATCAAGCAACGATGAATTTCTAACTGAAAATTATTGTAAATCAGCTACATTTGTTTAAGGTTGACTATTTTTTTCTAATAAAAATGCTTTTTCGTATATCTACGGAATTACTAATTTTACTCCATTGAAAAGTTTTATTTAATACTTTATTTAATAACATTTAAAAGTAACAAAATAGAAAAAAATAGTAACGCCGTGATAGCAATTCTTTAAAATGGCCACCATTGACCTCCATACATTTACCTGCGCCCTGCACTCCGACCGTTAAAATTTTCTTGTGCATAAATACAAATCATAATATCACGCATTTCCGCAATGGAAAATAAATTATGTCGAGGCATTCCTAAAAAACTTATAATATCTACGTAGGTATTGTACGAAGAAAATTAATAACTTTGACAGATGATACTTTAATGTAACATGTTTTTGCCTTAGAAACGTCCTTGTTTTTAATCAAGGCTAGCTGTGATAAATAATACACAATTATTTTAAATATTTTAGGATTCTTGCATCAAAAATATCGAATGCGAAAATGGTTGCTCCTAGCGACTTTAACAAGTTATACGTTTTTGATTTAAAAGAAGTAAAGTAACTTATTTTTTTAGTAGTCGGATAGACATAGGAATCCTAAACAAACTTATGCCAGATAAAAGGAATGGGCCATGCCGTACGCAGCGCCCTCTACTGGTTACACAAAAACTATATAATTTTTAATGCCTCACCTCAAAAAACCCCAAAATCCTTAATTTTGTGCTGTTCTGTCGTTTCGTTAAGAAATAATCGCAAAAAAACGAAAACAAAATTAAAACTTTGACAGCCTGTATCTTGGTTGTTATTAATTTTGGAATAAGGCAAGTTTAAGTAAATCGTATAATTTTGCCTTAAGGAATCTGCTGTTGCTCTGTGTCCCATAACTTTTGGGACATCCTGTATAATTATAACAACTATCAATGCTCCATGCGAACATTAATTTATTCCTAAAACATAATGGGGCACTTAATTTTTTAATTGTTGTTCTAGTTACAAAAACGTGTACTAAATACTAAACTTTTTAAGTGATAAGGCATACATATATAGCTACATGTATTTAAATTGGTGCAATGTTTTTGCTTTTTAGTAGAATTTTTTATTAGAAAATCTACTAAAAATGGAAACCGACGCTCTGGTTTTTAGGATAAACTATTACCCAACAAAGAAGTATTCTATACTTTCTTGAAAATGTAATGATCAAAATATGCTCAATATTCCTAAAGATGATATATTAATTTTTCATCACTTTTAAAAAAATGTTTATATGTTTTTGGCCCTTAAATTGTACCCCCCGAGGGGTGTCTCACTACGGCAGTCGGTGTACAAATATCTAGGCAGTCATCGGCAATCACTGCCAGTCATCGGCAATCACTGGCAGTTATCGGCAATCACTGACAGTCATCGGCAATCAGAGGCAGTTATTGGCAATCACAGGCAGTCATCGGCAATCACTGGCAGTCTTCGGCAATCGCCCTCGGCATTTATCGGAATTAATTTTGATCTGACCAATAAGAACGCATATTTTTCGGCGTTTCGTAATAATGGATAAATAATTTTAAAAAATTATTGGCATTCATTGGCAATCACTGGCAGTCATCGGCAACCACTGGCAGTCATCGGCACTCAGAGGCAGTCATCGGCAATCATAGGCAATCACTGGCAGCCATCGGCAATCACTGGCAGTCATCGGTAATCACGGGCAGTCATTGGCAATCACTGGCAGTCATCGGAAATCTCTGGCAGTCATCGTCAATCAGAGGCAGTCATCGGCAATCACTGGCAGTCTTTGGCAATCACAGGCAGTCTTCGGCAATCGCCCTCGGCATTTATCGGAATTAATTTTGATCTGACCAATAAGAACCCATATTTTTCGGCGTATCGTAATGATGGATGAATGAAATTTGAAAAATGATTGGCAGTCATCGGCAATCACTGGCAGTCATTAGCAATCACCGGCATTCATCGGTAATCACTGGCAGTCATCGGCAATTACGGGCAGTCATTGGCAATCACGGGCAGTTGACTGCCAAAATCGGCAGTCAGTGTACAAATTTTACCTAGTGAGACACCCCTCGGTACCCTCTTTCTTGAGTTTATTTAAAGTTGGATACCTATATATTAATAGCCTGAATATAATTGTAAAAGGATTATAAATTTCCATCCTGCTATTCCGAAGTAGTCGGCGCCGATACATAAATTAATTATAATATAAAATTTTGTTATCGTTTCTGTAAAACCTTGGAAGGTCCCTTGGAGTATCCTATGATTACCTACACAGTGTGTCCACGGATAGAGTTTGTAGGAGAAAAATCTTTTTTATTAGTAGGTATAGAAGAAAAAGTATTTTTTTATAAAAACGCCTGCTTATGCTGACACTACAATTTCAAATAACAGATTTACGATTACTATACGGTGCTTGTCAAAAACAACATTTTTTACTTTTTGGGATCTTTTTTTCAATTCCTTTATTTATTTATTATATGAATTTTGCTAGTGTTGAAACTACAATTTCAACTATTAGATTTGCGATTACTACACAAAGTTCTTCAGAAACAACAGTTTTTGTTTTTTGGATTTTTTTTTCAATTCTAATTTCCAATTCCTTTTAATGATTGGCCAAATCATCACTTTGGGAACAAATGGATTAAAAGGTACCTATCGTCCAAATCGTTTTTCACGAACTCGCAATTATCGATTTTCATTCATGGGGATATCTGAAGCCACATATTGTGTATAAAACCAATTTCAATAATAACTTAGATCCTTTAAAAAAAAAAATAAAAGTGTAGTTATTGCAAATATCCCAATACAGCAAGTTATGAATTGTTATCGGGAATTCAGATGTCGAGTTAACCTATGCGCTAACTCGGTGTTACCACGTTTGAATAAAAGTTTTATAATTTATGATTGAATAAATTGAAGAAATATGACATGTAATAATAAAAGTACTTCAAAAGTAGGCAAATAAAAAATGGTTTTCTGACAACAGGCCAGATATAAAATCGTATTCGATGTAAGAAAGCAACAATAGTTGTTTGTTTTTACGTAAATTTATTTTTACCGAAATTCAAAAAAATTAAAAATTTTGTTTCTGTCTAACACTGCATAGTAATCGCAAATTTGATATTTGAAATTGTAGTTTCAGCACAGGCCAAATTTGTTTAATAAATGAAGGAATTAAAAATTAGAATTAAAAAGAAATCCTGAAAAGTAAAAATGTTGTTTTGACGCACCCTGTATAGTAATCCCAATTTGATATTCGAAATAATTGTAGTTTCAGCACTAGCAGGGGTTTTTACAAAGAATGAGTTTTTTCTTCTATCTACTAATAAAAAGTTTTTCCTCTTTCAAACTCTATCCGGGAACACACTGAATATGTTTTTAATATTAATTTACTAACAGCTTTTAAAATCACAATTTATAATATACTTGTTTAATTGAATTTAACTACACTCTATTTTTAGGGTCTGGCATATGTGGACCTTATGGAGAACTCGAAAAGTGTGCTTCTGCGTGCCATAAGGAACCAAACTGCAAAAACCCAAATCCCAATAATGATCCTAGTAAAATTTGTACGTTAAATTGTGTTCAAAAATGCATCTGTAATCAAGGATATTTGCTTCTTAGAGGCGATACTTCCTTCTGCGTAAATCGTAAAAAGTGCCCGAAGTAAACCAATTTCAATTATGAAACTCATTGGAAAAACAAGGCTATTAATTTATGTATTAAATAAAACATAATTCACTTAATAAAACTTTATTTAAATGTTTGGTATTTTTTTAACAGTAAAAAGTTTCTTATTCAAGTGGTAAGCGGAAATCATAAGCCGACTATTAAGGTTGAATTCTCAACGTCATTCAATCTATTGCCAACCTATAACCTATTTCGCGTTGATTTTTTGAGTTAATTATTTTAATAACTAACATTTAAAGAAAATCAATATCGTCGGTACATTATTTAGGTAGTATCTGATATATTACAAAAATATCAATTTATTTCATTGCTAATTTTGGGAGAATTGTATACTGAAATAACAATAAGTGACAATGACATAATAATGTTTAAAAAAATCTTACCCGATATTTTTCGCTATACAATTCTCCTAAAATAAGTTATGAAATTCCTTGATATTTATTAAATATGTCAATTATTACCTATAGAATATCAAGTCGATACGGATTTTCTTTAAATTTTGTATAAATGCTTGAAAACATAAATAAATCTACGCGAAATAGGTTATAGGTTGGCAAGCATGTTGATACTCCCACCTTAACATCACAATAAAATATAGAGTAAACTTTTTTAAAAAACAAAGCTTTGACAGTTGGGGCTCACATATGACATCAACAGCTGATACTGGCAGAAGGCCATATAAGCACTCTGGAGGACTTGAGGTAGGAGGCCGATATAATACATGTTTTTGTAATTGTTATTAATTTTTCAATATTATCGTTTTAGACTGTTTAATATATTTAAAAGTAAATGTGAAGGTGCCAAATAAAAAAATTATTCATATCAGTTTTACAATAAAAAATAAAGTATACTTAAAACATTTTTTTTATCAAGCTTTATGGATTAAAATACAATTAAAACATAGTATCACAAAGTAATGTTAGTAGAACGATAGACTTTAAAAATGAAACTGTGTGTGATATTACCTATTCTAGCGATCTCCGTATTATCGAAGGGTAGATATTTTACAAATTATATACTTTAATTTTGTTAAATTTTATGCAGTTTAAAATTTTTAGCTTAATATGATAAATTGCTTATCACATAGTTCGACAATCACCTTTTCAACAGGTTTCTAGTCCGGTATTTTTTTATATATGCCCTAGAGCAAGAATAATCCTATTAAAAATAAAAACAAAACAGCTGGTTGGTCATAACCGACGACATTTTGTTGATGACTGTTTACGCTTGTTATCTATCTAAAGTCACAGAATTGATAGTATGGTGGGAGATTTTCTTTTGGGCCTAATTTATTAGCCAGTTCTTTGTGGATGGATCTTTGCCACCTGATTAAACATTTCCAGTTAAGCGTTGGGTATAATAGCACAACAACTTGATGTAATATGTTCTATCGTTTCTCCTTGGAAATTGCAATTCTTGCACCCATCTTCCACATTCTTTATTAAGCTGACATTTTTATAGTTTCTTGTTCGACCCACACGGTCTTGGATAGAAATTATAAATCCTTTTAGGTTCGGCGTAGAGTTTGTCGTCCGTAAATATAAAATATATAAAATGTATAAGTATGGAAAATAAGATTTGTAATTTTTTTCAAACAAATCAATTATGTAATGTTTTTATCGGTTATTGTTAAAACCTATGAAATAATCCTATTATTTCAGAGCCCTGAGGAAGGAAATATATTTTCCGAAACGTCGGCAAATTAAAATTTGGGTTTAATTTGCTCCCTAAGATCTTTAAACCCATAAAACCACCTACAAAAAAGATATTGTTTATAATTAAAATGTTGAATATGAGAAAAAATAAATATCATTATAGAAATTTAAGTTGGAACTACTCGTATAAGAAATGAATAATACATTTTCCATAGATGACTGGAAAGCAAATGATATACAGTGACTGGCTGAAAGTGCGTAGCATTTGGGAAAATTTATTATCTTTGATTTAAGTAAATTTATTTTATTTAAGGAAAGTTGCATATTCTTAAACCAAAATAACACACATCAAATCCGGTAAAAGTCTTATAGTATACAAGGGAGGATCAAAAATTCGAAATTCCACTAAGAGTAAGGTACCTCCATTTCATTTTACAATCTTTCTTTATTAAGAATTATTATTGTTTTATTTTCAAAGATATACCCAAAATGCCAAATTTGTCTTATTTTGGACAAAAAGAATTATAACATATATTTTTAAGGGAAAGAAAGAAAAAACTCAAAGTCTTCCTCCACAAAGTTTAATAGAATAAATATTCAGTAAGAGTCTCTACATGTTCCGAACGTAAAAACGTTCATCATCAGGAGACAGAATATATAATCGGTGCTGATGGTTTTAGCAAAAGAGAAAATGGTGTAGAACCTTAATGGAGCTTTTATGGAATTAAAAATTTGATGTGTGTAAATTAAACATAATATAAAGAAATTCAGAAGTCAGAAGACTTCTCACATACTCAGTATGTTTTAACTTTCATCAATTTCTTTATATTATGTTTAATTTACACATCAAATTTTTAATTCCATAAAAGCTCCATTAAGGTTCTACACCATTTTGTCTTCTGCTAAAACCATCAGCACCGATTATATTTTCTGTCTCCTGATGATGAACGTTTCTACGTTCGAAACATGTAGGGACTCTTACTGAATATTTATTCTATTAGATTTTGTGGAGGAAGACTTTGAGTTTTTTCTTTCTTTCCCATACTTTCAACTCCACTTTAAGCATGGACTTTTTCGTCAAAATATATTTTTAAGTTAAAAAATTTTTCTTTCACATAATTATGGCGGCCACGAGTTAAATCAAAATAAAAAAGAAACGTTTGTACTTCTATGTATAAATATATCATTTGGGAGATGCTTTAAGCTTAAGTGTATCACAAAATATCAGTTACGTACGTAGAATTTAGTTTCCTCAATAAATAAAATACGGTATGCAGCAAAAATGTTTAATATTTTTATGTTTTTAATTTGAAACGCCATAGAATTGTTAAAACAAACTAATCTGACATATTATTTAGCGTTATCTCTTAGAGGAATTTTCAATTATTGATACTTTACATAAAACTTTTACCTTAAGGGTGTTATTTTGGTTAGAGAATATGTAGAACGATCCTAAAATTAAAAAAAAGATTAAAATCAAAGAAACAATTTTTTTCTCTATGCGTCACTGTATAATCTAGAATTTATAAATAGTTTATAAAGAAATATTTTAATTTTAGAGTCCTCGAAATAATTAACTGTTTATAAGCAATAATTACCAAGAAACAAACCAGACCATTTTCTTATTCTCCATTATCTTAGAATTTATTGTAAACGATAACAGTGCCGACATACTCTCAGTTTTTGTTTTCTTTACTTGCGTTTAATTTTACCCTCTAAATAAAATACGTAAGATAAATGAGACATACTTATTCCATTTTGACATGAAAAAAAAAGGATATATAGGGTAAACTATCCAATCGTTGGCACTCGACCAATTATTGGCACGCCTTCACGTTTTTGTTAATTTAAAAAATATTTCTATAATAAAACCAAAATATAGAATATTAGAGTGATAGCATAGCGGCAACCCTGCCTAATGTTTGTCAGCCCTTACGCAGTTTGTGTCATTTGGCGCCAGTTTTGTGCATTGAAAAGTTTGATTCGCTATCCTGAAAGTCCTGTAAGATTAGCGTTTAAGGTAAGAATGTTGTTAGTAATTATATGATATTTTTCAACTTTAAATAAAAAAATTGAGGTATGTAGCTGTTGTATGTTATAGATAAACCTTGTCTTAAAGATAAAAAATTATGTAAACCTATTGTAAACTAACTTTTTATTAATATTTTTGGGGTGCCAATTATGGGGTATGTGAATTGCTTGGTTTCTAATTGTTGGCACCCATGCCAACTATTAGAATTATCAAATTATTTCTAGCTCTAATTATTGGCACCCGCTTTTAATTAGCATTTATTTGCCTAGGTACCTACCCGTAACTCCTTTTTTTTAATACCTACCTAGAAAATAAAAGAAAATTGAATATGATTCAAAATATAAAAATAAATCCAAATAGGCGGCCCAAAGAAGATGAAGGCGAGGAAAAAATAAGCGACAGTAAAAGCGATGGAATTTTAGGAATCAGCAACATGAAAACCGGTCACTATTTGGATCCTATCCCTCATCAGAAAAGTATATTTGATTACTTAGAAAAGCCTAAAACATCCGAAAGAAGCGGCAAAAGAAATTCAACAAGAACATCATTTGTTTTGGTCTCATCCGATTATAAAAAATGCCTTCAGGAAAAAGAGGAAGCGAAAATTGAGAAGGAAAAGAAAAAAGATGAAAATAAGTTAAAAAGAGAAGAAAATAAAATAAAGAGTGAAAAAAAGCTGCAGGTTAATAAAGGAACTAAAAAAAAGGAGAATGAAGTTGGTGTAAAGAAACTACCTATTAAAAAAATACATAGTTACACGGATATATTTTTAGAGGCAACAAAATCATGTAAGAAAATTGTTTGCGCCTGAATGTAAAGAGATAGAGAAAGAAGAAATATTTACATTTGATGAATCCATTTTAAATTAGAATATAATTATTGTTAAGAATGGATTGTGCTTTATCTGTACATATAACATTGGCTCGACTAATAATATATGGGTAAAGTGCTCTAAGTTTACTAAGACTTACCATTATAAATGTTTGATAAAAGACCAGATTTACAGAAAATCATTTGTTTGCAAAAGTTGCTTATGTTCAAATACTTAGTACTTTGTTAATTAAATGTACGTTTGTGAGAAGTGTGTTTTAGTAATTTTTGTAAAATATTTGTATAATTTTATGATATAGGTATCCTAAAGAGTTTTTCTAAATAAATGTTTAAAACCCATGTTGTGTTTAATTATTTTAGATTGCGAATATGGTGCCAATAATTGAACGTTTTAGTATGCCGACAATTGGTATAAGTGTGCCAACCATTGGAAATTCATGAAAATTTTACATTTTGCTAATTTACTTAATCTTTTGTCAAAAATATGCAAGTTTGTTGTTCTTATCAAACACTTGAATCACATTTTCAAGCAAAAAATCAACTAACACTTTATTGTTACTTACAGCTTTATTTTTATAAACAAAAACTTGAATATATTTCCTTAAAGTGCCAACAATTGGGTAGTTTACCCTATTTACTTTCCAGCGATTCTAAAAAAGCTTATCATAGCACCAGCTACGTTTTATTTTAAATATGCCAGTTTTGTGACTTTGACAGTTTGTGACAAAATGAAACAATTTTCTGGGTTTTTGCATCCTCAATAAAAAAAAAATGGTACTTAATCTGATAAACTATTTCGAAAATGAAAGAAAAAGTAGAAATTCGCCAACCAATATTCAGGAAACAGTAGCCAAAGCACTGGGAATTAGTTTAAGGACTGTGCAGAAAATTGTGCATGAAACAAAACATAACATAATACCCAAGAATACTAAAAAGTGTAAACGAAGAAAGCCAAAGACTGAGGATTTAAGCGATAATATTAAAATGGGAGTTCGAAATGTGATTTACGATTTATACAAATCAAAAACCAATGTAACTCTTCCAGTTTTACAAAAAATATTAAAAATTCGGGGTGTTTTGGAAATTGGACTTGAAGCGTTATCAAAAATTAATAAAAAATTTAGGTTTTAGCTATAAAAAATACTGTAACCGAAGATTTTTATGTGAGCAGCCACAGATAGTGAGTCAGCGTGTTCAGTTTTTAAAAAAATATACTGACAATTACAAATCGAAATTTAGAAAAGTGGTATTTTTAGACTAAACGTGGATATTTTCGAATGGAAGTGGTTCAAAATCTTGGCAAGATGAGTCTGTAAAAAGTGTTAAAAGGAAAAAGGGGTGCGGTACGGGAAAGCGTTTTATTATTTTGCATGCCGGTTCTGCAGGTGCGAGTTTAATTTTTG
Source organism: Polydrusus pterygomalis (assembly GCA_963969555.1). NCBI lineage: Eukaryota > Metazoa > Arthropoda > Insecta > Coleoptera > Curculionidae > Polydrusus > Polydrusus pterygomalis. Next base: position 126,126,107 of record OZ018375.1, read on the forward strand.
CCTTCAACATCAAAAAGTGCTGACTATCATGATAATATGAATTGCGAAATGTTTGAAAAATGGTTAAAAGTTCAATTGATACCAAATTTGGATGCTCCGTCTTTAATTGTATTAAATAATGCATCATACCATTCAAGAATTTTAAATAAACAGCCTACTTCATCTTGGAGGAAAAGTTATATTTATGAGTGGCTGGAAATACACAACCAAAATCCTTTACTATCCTATGCTTAAATCGGAACTCCTATCAATAGCAAAGTCTCTTAAAAAACCCAAAATATACGCGGTAGATGAAATACTGCGTGAATATGGTCATGAGGTTCTACGACTGCCGCCATATCATTGCCAGTTTAACGCAATAGAATTAATATGGGCTGGTGCAAAGTCTTATTATGAAAAACATGTAGGTGATGGTCTTAAATCCGACCAAGTACAAATAGTTTGGCAAGATTCGTTAGATCATATTACACAAGAGTACTGGAAGAAATCGGTGGAACATACAGAAATATTATTAAGGGATTGGTGGGATCGAGAACAAGTACTAGATGTCGAAGTAGCGCCAATGATAATTGCTCCATTCGAAGACGACTAGGACGATGAGGACTTTTCAGATTTTATAAGTGACGATGAGAGTTTTTAGGCTATTATAAACGGTGTTTTTCGTTTACATTTTTTAGTATTCTTGGGTATTATATTATGCTTTTTTTTCATGCACATGCATTATTTTGCATAGTCCTTAAACTAATTCCTAGTATTTTCATTACGGTTTCCTGCATATTGGTTTGCGAATTTCCACTTTTTCTTTTATTATCGAAATAGTTTTATCAGACTAAATGCCATTGTATTTTTAGGTTTTAGTAGTAAAATTGTTAAAATAAATTGCACTGTTTATTATTGTCGTTTTTAATTAAATGGTACAGTAGGTACCTATATAATTAACGATTATATAATTTTTTTGTAACTTTTTCAACTCCCCTGTACATAATTTTTACAAAACTAATAATATTAGGTATATGTGGCTATCTTCGCGATAGCTAAAATAATGAAACTATTTTTCCTTCCTTCGGTATATTTGTAAATAATCTCACAATATTTTGATAGCCTCTGTGTTGTCTGATTTGACGCATATGATCAGTGACCTTTGGACCCGCACGTTAAGACCAGATCTGACTATATATATTTTTGTATAATACTTACTTAAATTAAAATTTAACTTATTTTAGGCGTTTCGTGATCATTTTACCATTGATGCATATTCTGACATCTCTGCTTTTATTCAGAGGTAGCAAATTTCACGGCCTTTATTTTTTAATATTACTAGGGTCTAATGGTGGAAGAATATAGTTGATTATCGATTTATTATGGTTGGACAGCGACTGGTGACAATGGTCTCAATTAAACTATTAATTTTGTGAAGATCTAGTTTTTAGTTGTCAAATTGTCATATGATACTTCTGCTGTCGCAGCGGACAAGTGGCTTTCTGGTATTAGTTTCATCATCCTTTGAAATCCAGACTTGCGATGTTTCGTAGAGCCACTAATAAATGTATTATTTTATGGAAAAGTTTTTGAAATACTCCCTTTGAGTGTTGTTATCCTAACTTGGAGGGATGAGATATTAACCAAAAGCTGGATGACCTTATTTTGTGATTCAGCTAATGATAGTTAGCTTAGTATCAGAGGACTAACAAATTACAAGAACCGAATGTAACGCTCAAATTTACCCGAAAGCCACCATAATAACATTTTAAGATTCTCAATTAATACTTTTTTATTTATTGCACTAAACACTCCTAACCTACGTGATTTACTCATTTACAGGAGTTAGGTTGGTTTAAAACCGTTTTTGTAAATTGCGACCGAGTTTTATCTGTTGTTAAAAGTCTAGAGTTAAGTTGAGACAAGAAAGGGTATCCCAACAAACAAATTTGGTGAACTAGACCAAAGAGGCAGTGAAAATAACCTGAACAAGTTTTAAATTTGTAATTTATGCCAAAGTATTTTCCTTTTACGTAAAAATATCTTTTGGCTACAAAAATTAAGTCCAAAATTAGTATTTATAAACCTACAAAATGCCTTTAAAGTATAAGTTATTTTCAGTTAAATTATTTTGTTATAAATAACCAATATAACACCTATATAAAAGTATGTGCTTATGGTCAAAGAAATTTTAAGTAATCTATTTACGTTATAATCTGGTAATTTTTAACCAAAAATAGAATATTAAAGTATAAGTTGATATTAAGGTCTTTAAAACACGCGCGATTTTGCAAGCACGACGGCGCAGCCGGAGTGCTTGAAATAGAGCAAGTGTTTTAAAGACCAGTTATCCACGAATACTTTACATTATTTTTTTTATTGGTACACTTATTGGTATTTACATTACAAAAAACGGAAATAATAACTGAGTAAGTAAGTGAAATGGTCGAATTCGTGACGTGATATACCTGTCGTTGTCATGAAAATGAGGAGAACAAAAAGTAACTTCCAATCTGTCACATAAGATTCATTGTTGTCACCGTTGACATTGGTTGTCTATTGCTTAAAAAAATATTTTATTTGACGTTAAAAGGTAATTCTGTCAAATCAATTATTCAAAAGTTGACATATTTAGACTTCACGTTTCACGGGTTGTTGATGTTGCCATGGTAACTTTAAAACACGCGCGTTTTTGAAAGTGGGATTTAAACACGCTGAGCCGTACTTTAAGTAAGCGACATAGGGTATCAATAAAAAAAAATGTTTTAACCGTCCAAGGAAACTTTAGGTAATTATTTAAAGTCAAAACAACTATATTTTACCTTCCTAAATTACTAATAGGTTGAATAACTATTTAGTCATTATATTAGGTTTTAAATTACCAATTTGGACTCCCAAATCAGTCATAGAGGACAAGGATTTATTTGGTAAATTTTTTTTTAAATCAATGTAGGGTCATATTGGATCGTTAATAAATCGAATTGGGTGCGTGCGTCCGATATACTTTTGGTTTGGATATTCGTTTAAGTCATCTCAAATACTACTTTTTTCAAATATATTGTTCTATACCTAAACAGCATAGAAATGGTAGCAAATTATAAAAAATAAGAATTACTATTTAAGTATATAAAATTTGACAGCTGTCGTATAGAACTTTGTTATTTTGGTACTAAAAATTTTTTTAATTTAGTTTTATTACAGCTTTTCGAATTCTTACAGCTATAATCCTAGATACAAGAAAAGCTTAAAAAAAACTTGCAATTTACCTGTCAAAATGACAGCTGTCGTATATAACTTTGTTATTTAGGAACTGAAAAATTTTTCATTTAGGATTCTTACAGCTATAAATCTCTCTACGAAAAATCTAAAAAAAAAATTTTAACTTACCTGTAAAAATTTGGCAGCTGTCGTATAGAACTTTGTTATTTAACTACTGAATTTTTTTTAATTTTGGATTCTTGCAGCTTTAATCCTAGATACAAGAAAAGCTTAAAAAAAATTTACATTTACCTGTCAAAATGACAGCTGTCGTATAGAACTTTATTATTTAGGATCTGAAAAATTTTTCACTTTAGGATTTTTATAGCGATAACCCTCGCTACGAAAAGGATAAAAAAAAACTGACTCCTACCTGTCAAAATTTGACAGCTATCGTATAAAACATTCTTATTTAGGTACCTGAAAATTTTTAATTTTGAATTCTTACAGCTATAACCCCCGCTACGAAAAAGCTAAAAAAAATGACACTTACCAGTCAAAGTAACAGCTCTCGTATGATTAAACGAACGAACTAGAACAGTGCCGTGCCCGAAGGGCTCGGCACAATATTATGTCTACAAATTTATTAGCTGATAATTGATAGCTTCCATGTAAGAATAATTTTTTGCTTATGTTTTAATCGATTGAATACTTACATATTTTTATAGAGCAAATATGGAAAGTATATCCCACATTGCACAAAGGTGTGCGAGTTTAAAGAGCACCTATACGGCGCCGTCTCAGAAAACTACCTATCTATACGAGAAAACGGAAATTTTGCACCATTGTGTAGTTTTGGTCAGTTGTTATAATGACAATTTGGCGATATGTTTTCCCTTCACGTTCCGCAGGAAGGTGAGGCAAAAAAAGCAATAGTAAATAGAAAAAAAGAAAAGAAAAGTATTTTTTTATTGTAAATTTTTGTAAATCTTTTTATTACTAATATTAGATGCACTCTCGGCTGACGATTAGCGATATGTACCCAGTCTAGTTCTTATATTTCTATTTAATTGTATGGTTGCCAAACAGCGTCAGACGTCTACAAGCGTCAGATGTCGATATTTTATTTGGTAGGTACCGTATAAAGTTCGGACGTCGGACAACTATTGACGGTTGTAAAAATGTCCACTAAAAGAACATTTAATTGTCAGGGAAAAAAGTTTTGAGGATTATATTGAAATGATTTATTACCAATTTATTTATTAATATTATAATATCATATTTTTAGTATCCATTATTATTTTTTCTTATAAAATCCCCGTTATTATTTGGTACCTATACAGTGATGGGCTAAAATATGGAACAAATTCATTTAAAAATCAGGTATTCATTTTTTGAAAAAACGCTCGGACACGTCGATTATAATTCTTTCTTCCGGATTTTTTGCCTCAAAAAGAAATTATACCGGGTGTGTCAAAAAGTAGATGTAGCAAAATTTTTTTGTTTTTTAAATAGAACCCCCTATTTTTACTTATTACCCTAATTCTACGTCAAATTCTGCGCATAATTCATGTAGCATACTCTATCCTTATCTCTAACGGTTTTAGAGAAAAATTACATCATAAAAAAAAATTCTTTAAAAAAAGGTACATATACCTACTTAAAGGTAAACAGGTAAATTTAAATGAATTGTTACTACGATAGCAAGTCATGTGTCAATCAAAAATTAGTTTAGGTATAATTTTGAAAAACGGTGATCATGGTGCATTTAAATGAAACACAAAGAATCGAAATTTTAATTTTAATTGGATGTGGAGACAAAACAAGAAGTCAAGAAGAAGTTTGTAACTTGTTTAACGCTAAGTATCCAGAACGGCCGATTACAAGATCTACAGTAAGTAAAATTGAGAAGAAATTCAGGGAAACAGGGAATGTAAAGGATCGTCTACGGCCAGGTCGTCCAAAAATTAGTGAAAACTCAAAATTGAACATTTTGTTAGAGGTTGAAGATAATCCTCATAGTGCATCCACTGAAGTAGCCCTTATTAATGATGTTAGCCGACGATCTGTGTTGCAAGTATTGAAACAAGAAAAGTACCATCCGTACAAAATTAGGTTGCTGCACGAGCTAAACGAAGATGATCCCGACCGCCGACTACAGTTTTGTGAAACTATGATGGAAATTTGCAACTTAGATCTATTTTTCCATCGCAACATACTTTTTAGCCATGAAGCCATGTTTTGTTTGAATGGTTCGGTAAACAGACAAAATTTTCGGTATTGGAGTACAAATAATCCCCGTTGGATGAGAGAACAGCACACGCAATACCCACAAAAAGTAAATGTTTTGGCAGGGATATTAAATGATAGAATTATTGGACCTTTTTTCTTCGATGGAATTCTTACAGGAGACCGGTATTTACAATTTCTTCAAAATGAATTAATTCTCACACTAGCAGCGGATTTTCCAAATCCGAATCAGCCTCATCTACCAGAAGCGTCTATTTGGTTTCAGCAGGATGGTGCTCCGCCTCATTTTGCTCGACAAGTACGAGAGTATTTGAATACTGTATTTCCCGAACGATGGATAGGTAGAAGAGGACCCATAGAATGGCCTGCAAGATCTCCCGATCTTACACCCATGGATTTCTTTCTTTGGGGTTATTTGAAATCAAAAGTGTATAAGGATAAACCACAAAATTTGGAAGACTTAAAATTTAAAATTAGATATAAAATTAGGCAAATTAATGAAAATACTGTAAATAATGTTTTAGAAGGGTTTTTAAGTAGATTAGCATATTGTCAAGAAGTTAATGGTTTGCATTCTCAACACTTAATAAACTAATTTTTTAAACTTTTTTTAAAGAATTTTTTTTGTATGATGTAATTTTTCTCTAAAACCGTTAGAGATAAGGATAGAGTATGCTACATGAATTATGCGCAGAATTTGACGTAGAATTAGGGTAATAAGTAAAAATAGGGGGGTTCTATTTAAAAAACAAAAAAATTTTGCTACATCTACTTTTTGACACACCCGGTATAATTTCTTTTTGAGGCAAAAAATCCGGAAGAAAGAATTGTAATCGACGTGTCCGAGCGTTTTTTCAAAAAATGAATACCTGATTTTTAAATGAATTTGTTCCATATTTTAGCCCATCACTGTATGAATGCAGAGATAAACCTTCGTCTATACAATCGCCATGCTGTCTTCTTTTTCCGGATTGTCCTAATTCCTATAAAATGCCCTAATTTGAACCTTAAAGCTAGAAGTTAAAATGCCTTTTTTTTTTTTTTTTTAATGAGGGGTAAAAAATCTTCTAAAGACGATACCAGTCTGGTGGTCTTGCGACTGGCCTGTGTCGGATTCAGTCCCTCTAGGGAGCCGCCTACCGACTAAAAACTTCCCCCCTTTTTTTCCTGCCCTGGAAACCGCCTTCCGGCATTACTTCAGGGGTCTCTTCTCTCTACAAGATTTTGCTTTAGCGGTCTTCTCTTTCTTTCGTCTCAATTATGTTTCTTATTGTTTTATATGTTGTTTTCCATCTTTCTTCAGAGTGCACTAGGCTTTCCATCATATGTCTAGCGTTAAAGACCATTCCCGTCGCTCGTGTGAATAGAAGTCTACTTTCCTCCCATCTAGGGCACCGGAACAGGGTATGATCGGCGTCATCGACCTCTTGACAGTACTTGCACTGTTCTGAATTTGATCTGTTACGGTTAAACAAATACTGACGAAAGCAGCCATGTCCTGATAGGGCTTGCGTAAGGAAATAATCAACTTCGCCGTAAGGTCGAGATAGCCAAGTACGTATATCTGGTATAAGATGCCATGTCCATCTTCCTTTTCTGCTAGTGTCCCACATTTCTTGCCATTTATTTAGAACGTCTTCCCTTGCTGTCTGGACCGCCATTCCTCGGTATCTTTCCAGTCTTTCTTTTATAAGTAGGTCAATTGGTGGAATGCCTGCTATAACTCCTACTCCGTCCGCGGATATTGTTCTGTAGGCGCTAGATACTCTGATCGTCATTTTTCTTTGGATCCCTCGAAGTTTATCTCTTAGTTTCTTGTTTCTGGTAACACTATGCCACACTGGTGCTGCATATAGTAGTTGGGAATGAATCACTCCAGACAGTGTTTTTCTTTTTGAAGCTTTGGGCCCGCCGATATTTGGCATGAGTTTAGACAGGGCCGATATTGTCTTTTCCACCTTAACTATAGTTTTTTCCACGTGATCGGAGAATGTCATCTTTGTATCCAGCCAGACGCCTAGATATTTTATGGCCTTACTTGGTGTTATTTTTTTATCTTCTACCTTGAAATGTATTCGAGATACTTTTCTTTTGGTTGTGAGGAGCACTGCCTCTGTTTTCTCTGCTGCCAATTGTAATTGTTTTGCTTTTAGCCATTTGACTATTCTTAATAATGCTGTATTTGCGTTTGCCATTAGTGTTTCTTCCCCTTTTGCAACCACTACCAGAGCTATGTCATCTGCAAAGCCTATAAGGATAGTCCCCGCTGGAAGCAGCACTTTGAAAAGATCATCGTAGAGCACATTCCATAGTATCGGTCCCAGTACTGATCCCTGGGGTACTCCACTGTTTATATTTCTACTTTTCTCTGATCCTTCTGCTTCAAGGATCAATTCTCTTTCTGACAAATAGGACGCAATTATATTAATGAGATGTTCATCTATTTCTTTTTTCCGAAGTTCTTCTAGGATCTTTTGCCATGAAGCCGAGTTGAAAGCATTCTTCACATCGAGTGTAATGACCGCGCATAATCTTCGATGGCTACTCGAATACGCTCTGGCGTTTCTGGCGATACTTAATACTTTATTGATAGCATCAGCTGTTTGTTTTTTCTTGGTGAAGCCATACTGGTTTTCTGCTAGGCCTCCAGCTCTTTCTAACTCTTGCTTTAATCTGATAAGGATTAGTTGTTCATATAGTTTTCCTTCGATGTCCAGTAGGCAAATAGGTCTATATGATCCTGGGTTTTCGAGCTGTTTTTCTCCCTTCCTAAGTAGTACGAGTTTTGACTTCTTCCAACTTAATGGGAAATTTGCCCCTTGCGCTAGCATATTATATAAGTTGAGGACGTACTCGGGGCGGTGAGATACTATGTATTTTATTATTTCAGTGGGTATGTTTCCGGGTCCCGGAGCCTTTTTAACTTTAAGCTTGTCACATGCTTCCTTTAATTTTTCTTGGGTGAAGTTTACAAATTCGGTGTTATTTGCGTGGTTCCATATTACAGGCTGATGCGTGGGGAATAAGTGATCAACGACTTCCTTCATTCTTTCCATACTCATCTGTGGTCTTGGTGGGCAACCTAGCATATTCTTCATTACTATTTTATAACCGTCTCCCCAAATATCTCGTTCTAAGTCTTTGCATAGGTCATTCCATTTTGCTCTTTTGGAGGCTTTCACTTTGCTCTTTAGTGTCTTCTTAATAGCTTTGTATTCTTCCCATAGACGATGGCCCTCGATTGGTGGAATCCTGTTTATGTTCCTTGTATAGGTTCGCCTTTTTTTGATGCATTCTTTCCACGTTTCTGCAATATCCTCTGTCCACCAATATACAGGTTTTTTTCCGGTGACAGTTTTTTTCTTTGGCATAGTTTTATTGCATATGATGGTTAGCTGCTGTGAAAAGTGGTCAGCTGATTGGACACCTTCTGGTGCTATTTCGTTGATTACTTGTTGGAGTTTTGTCCTGTCCAGTTTTCTTACTTGCCACCTTTTATTGCTAGATCTACTTGGATAGCTCGTTTTATTCATATCAGTCAGCTCGTAGGTTATGTATGAGTGGTCACTTAGTGATTCTGTGTCGCTAACTTCCCAGTTTAAGATATCTTGTACTATATTGGATGTGCATATAGTTAGGTCTAAAATAGATGAATAGTTTATTCTATGAAAAGTTGGTTTATTGCCTCGATTAATCGTTACCAGATCGTTTTCGGCTATCCAATCTGTCATAATATGCCCCCTTCTATCGCTAAAGCTCATACCTCACTGTGGTGATTTTGCATTAAAATCTCCAGCTATAATTGCTTTTTCCTTGTATATTCTTATTCTATTTCCAATTTCGTGTAGAAGACTTTCAAGGCCCTCTATGTCGTCGTTTGGAGACGCGTATACACTGTATATTGTATATTTGTTGGTTTCCACATAGGTGAAAGTTAAAATGTCTTATTTTAGAAAATTTTAACCTACCTGTAAATAAATCGTCATCTTTTGGCCTTCAGTCGTAAAATATTTACCTTTGAGGGTGAAAATTAAGGAGAATAGGTTTTTATAGTCGAAAATCTGAAACCGCCATCTTTTTGGATTACTTGTTATCGTTTTAACTCGTGGAGAGAAAATTCAACAATATATTTTATAAATATATTACAATAAACATTTTTAAACAAAAAAATATTTTTATAAACAAAAAAATAAATATTTTTATTAAATTAATACCAAAAACTTGGAAGGCGGATCATTTTTGTATGATTATTTTCATTAAGTTATACAAAAAAAAAATTCTTGCCAGTAGAATCGCTTGCCAAGATACGCCACAAAGTGCATTTATAAGTCACTCATTATTAACAATTTACGGTCATCGCCATTCTAAAAATAACAAAGTTAATCCATTTTCCTTAGTTATGTTGTTCTCTGTTTAATATATATTTTTATTGTTTGTTTTCTTTTTTTAGTAGAATGACAGATAAAGACAGAAGTCGAATTTAAGGCGAAATTTAGACGAATATTCCACTATTCAACCTATTTTTAACTTAATATAGGCTTATATAGGGACTATGCAACCTGCAACCTAATTGTCGCTTTTTACCTGATTACTTCTATTATCCTTCCAAATTACCTTAGTTTTTTCCCCACATTGGGAAAAAGGCCAACGAATTTAAGTAAATTATCCCTCTAAGAAATTGGTTAAGCAATTTTTTCAACCTATCGGTGGGCGAAATTAAGTAAAATTCAACCAAAAATGTTTGTTGGGTAAATCTTGAATTACCTAATATTATTGAGGTTAACTAGCAAGTATATGCAAGTCCATACCGATCAGTGGCTTCAGATTCCAAAAAACACGTTTTTAAATAAACAATAAGTGATTATAAATATTATCAAATATTTTTAGAAAGTGATTGTTGTGGATCTCATGGTCATATCAACTCCTGTGCCTCTATCTGTGATTTTATACCAACATGTAAAAATCCAAATCCTCCTTTGACTACACCTATAATCTGTACCAAGCAATGTGTTGTGAGATGCATTTGTAATGAAGGGTACATACTTGATGATAAAAGTAACATTTGTGTAAAACCAGAAGACTGCAATAAATGTAAGTACACTTTTATAATACATATACATAAATTTTAAATTGTTTCCAAAAATTTTTCATTTTATAACTATTGCCAACCAATGCTTATAGATTTTTACGTTTTCCAATTTTAAACTACATTAAAAAATGGACTTAAACAGTTAAGTAAAGGTGCAAATACATTTTAAATAAATAGGTCATACAAATCTTAGCGTTTCTTGGCACAGATGCACAGGTTTAACCACCATCACAAAAACGATCTTTTATTTTTAGTTGTTTTCTTAATTTACAATAAAATTATCGTTTCGCGTTCTCTTCAAATTAAAGGGAAGATTGGTTGTACACCGTGATCTAAAGGAAAACACGAGAGTCGTATTTTAGTGTGTAAGTGTAAACTACTATATTTTATAAACGTCAGGAGGTTTCGACCCAATTTAATTAAAGCCATCATCAGGGCTTATCACCTAGTTAAGTTATTCAAGAAATGCGTGAACATTGTGTTATAATAGTCCACAATAATAAGAAAGTAAGTAGATAGTGGAATGTAAATTTTAAAGGAGATAAATAAGAGACTGTAAGTCTTCCTCCACTGGTATATATTAGTTTAAATAAAATAAAAATTACTAACTTTAGTTAAGCAAAATATTTAAAAAATTGTAAAAGAGAGTCTATTCTGTAGTTGCGTAATATTTTTCATTTACTAAAGTTGGTAGAAAAAATAATTTTAAAAGTTAAAGCATCTAAACAGAGTTACTTGGGATCGATAAATATATAGTCAAAACAAAATAAAAATTACTAACTTTAGTTTAGCAAAATATTTAAAAAATTGTAAAAGAGAGTCTATTCTGTAGTTGCGTAATATTTTTCATTTACTAAAGTTGGTAGAAAAAATACTTTTACAAGTTAAAGCATCTACACAAATTTATTTGGTATCGATAGATATATATTCAAAACAAAATAAAAATTATTACTTTAGTTAAGCAAACTATTTAAAAAATTTGTTAAATAAAGCATATTCTATAGTTGCGTAACATTTTTCATTTACTAAAGTTGGTAGAAAAAAGTATATTATTTATAGTAAGACATGCTGCCAAAATAGCGATTTTCCAATAAATACTAGTCGGGGCGTGGAACGCATTTTTATAGTCGGCCATGACTTGATTGCCTTTATTTTGTTTTGAATTATGACAGTTACTGTTATTATAAGTTTTAAAAACTTATATAGGTAGGTATTATTATATTCCAAGTTTAATTTAGTTCATTTACTAAAGTTGGTAGAAAAATACTTTTACAAAATAAAGCATCTACACAAAGTTATTTGGTATCGATAGATATATATTCAAAACAAAATAAAGATTACTAACTTTAGTTAAGCAAACTATTTAAAAAATTGTAAAAGAGAGCCTATTCTGTAGTTGCGTAACATTTTTCATTTACTAAAGTTGATAGAAAAAAGTATATTATTTATAGTAAGACATGCTGCCAAAGTAGCGATTTTCCAATAAATACTAGCCGGGGCGTGGAACGCATTTTTATAGTCGGCCATGATTGCCTTTATTTTATTTTGAATTATGACAGTTACTGTTATTATAAGTTTTATAAACTTATATAGGTATTATTATATTCCAAGTTTAATTTAGTTTAATGTATACAGTGTGTCTACTTAAGTTGGCTACATATGGAAAACTTTTTTATTATTAACTTTACGAAAAAAAGTTTTACTTCATGAAAAGTTCTGCATGGTCCAAAACCTAAAATGCAACCATCAGATATTAAAAAATTTTCAGTCGTATACGAGGTTTGTCAAAAAATATGAATTTTGCGCAAGAATAAAGTACCTTTATTTTTGACAATATCAAAAAATGTAATTATAAAAAGTTGTTCCGAATGTAAAACTACATTTTAATAAGCAATTACATCCATCTACTTAATTTGTTTTTTATTTTACAAATTTTTCTCAAATTACGGATTTTTATTAAAATTGTGTATTAATTAAATTTTTAGAAATAAACTTTGTTTCGAGATTTATTATTTTCTGAACGAAACAGAAAGGTTATCATGCTTTTTTTAATAAATAAAAAAGATAAAAATGTTCGGTATCCGTAATTTGAGAAAAAATTGTAAAAATAAAATAAAATAAAGTAGAAGGATGTAATTGCATATTAAAATATAGTTTTACATTTCGAACAATTTTTCATAATTACAGTTTTCGATATTGTCAAAAATAAAGGTACTTTACTCTTTGGCAAAATTCATTTTTTTTTACAAACCTCGTATACGAATGAAAAAATTTAATATCTGATGATGGCATTTTAGGTTTTGGACTATGCAGAACTTTTTATGAAGAATAACTTTTTTTCGTAAAGCTAATAATAAAAAAGTTTCCCATATGTAGCCAACTTAAGTAGACACACTGTATATGATGAATTAAATAATTAATGTCAATATGTGTACTTAAACATTTTGTTTCCTACTTGTCAAAAATCCAAAGTAAAAAGTCATTATTTCGAAAAACAAAAGATGGTTGCTAGGCAATACTTTACAGTACGATACTGTAATGTTCCACTTACCGGCCGCAAATGAGTACATGGTAAGTTGATTTATCGGACAATATGAAATAAAATAATATGTACGTTTACACTGATAAACGACTTTCTTTCATCTTTCACTTTTTCTTCTTTTCTCTTCATCTATACAAATTAGAAATCTGTTTGCCAAACATAGGTTTTCTTAAATACATGCCTATACAGGGTGTTACAAATTCGACGTCATAGCATTGCTATCTCGGTAACCTTAAGAAATAAAAAGTTGGTTAAATTGAGGCAAAATTGCGCATTTTTATGCTAAATAATTAACTAAAAAAGAAATTAAAAAATTCCGATTACTTTCGGAGATATCCGAAAATAACTGAAAAAATCAATTCTGGTTTTTATTTATTTACGGCCTTAATACTAGTTATTTCCAAAAACCAAGAGCACTTTTTCATTGAACTTTTTTATGCTCTTAAAAAAAATAATTTTGTTTTTAGATGCGACGTTTCGTTTCTTAGATACCATCATCAACTTTATTTTTTTAAATACGGACCTGGATTTTTTATTCTTTTTTTGAGTAGCTTTTAACGTTCCAAAACTAATGATGTATCACACTTGTTAGTATTTTGTATACTGTAGGAGTTTTTTGAAGATTTTTAAATACTGAAGAGTAGGCATTGACATTGAAACATCAGAAGTAGTGTGCCTTGACTTTGACAACAGACAACAGTGTTCCTTAGATTTGATATATCTTTAATTATTCAGTTCCCTTTTAAAAATGTATTTTTCTAATGAGGAAAAACGCGATATGCTTAATATTTACTACTTATGTAACTTAAATACAAGAAATGCAGCGGAAATGTATTTTCTCCAATATCCCGAACGCCGGCAACCTACCCCAGAATTGTTTTCAAGATTAGATAGGCGGTTAAGAGAGGATGGTACATTTCAAAAAAAGCGCAGGAAATATGGAAGTAAAGTTTGTGAACAAGACAGAGAGTTGGTTCTGGCTCAGGTATTTTAAAACTATTTGAAAAATTAAAATATTATTCTAATACGAAACAAAATGTTTCAGGTAAATAACAACAGCTGTGTTTCTACCCGTCAAATTGAGGTAAATTTGAATAAACCAACTATAAACCATGTAAAAGCATGGAGAATTTTAAAGAGCAATGGCTACAAACCATTTAAAATCCACATATCACAGCAATTGCACCCGGGTGAAGCGGAAAGAAGATTAAATTATTGCATGTGGTTAAGGGGCCAAGTCAATACAAACGATGATTTTTTGCAAAACATTTTATGGTCAGGTGAATGTAAGTTTACAAATTACGGCATATTCAATCGACAAAATGAGCATGTTTGGAGCATTGAAAATCCCAGGGAAAACCAAGAAATAAGAAAACAAGTCCGATTTAGTGTTAATGTGTGGGCTGGGATATATAATGATAAAGCAATTGGACCATTTCTGTTTGAAGAAAATTTAAATGGTAACAGATATTTAGAATTTTTAAATACTCAGCTACAGGAATATTTAAGTGATATTCCCCTAGACAGACTACGCCGAATTTGGTTCCAGCAGGACGGAGCGCCCGCTCACAACACAAGGGCCGTAAGGAACTTTCTAAATGAAGAACTTCTACAAAGATGGATCGGAAATGGTGGTTATATTGCCTGGCCAGCTCGGTCTCCCGATCTTTCGCCACTTGATTTTTATTTGTGGGGCGCGTTAAAAAATTTAATTTATAAAACTGAAATAGATACCTTAGAAGAGCTAAAAATTCGCATTAGAAATGCATTTCGCATCATAACAAGGCGTACTTTACAGAGGACAATAAATAAAATATCAACGAAAATCAACAAGTGCATACATGTCAACGGCAATCTATTTGAATATCTAGGAAATTAAACATTGTTGAAAGTTACAAATTTAATACAAAATATTTTTGTCAGTCTTTATAACTTAATTTTATAAATAAAGTTTAAATTGATGATCGGTGAAACTCGTCTGGGGATGAATCTGGCGGTGGAACGACCACACCTTTTAATTTCAAAGTTGAGTTGTTACAGAAAGGTGACTTTTTATGAAAATCTGTTGTCAAAATCAAAGCACACTACTTCTAATGTTTCAATGTCAATGCCTACTATACAATATTTAAAAAACTCCTACAGTATACAAAATACTGACAAGTGTGATACATCATTAGTTTGGAACGTTAAAAGCTACTCAAAAATAGAATAAAAAATCCAGGTCCGTATTTAAAAAAATAAAGTTGATGATGGTATCTAAGAAACAAAACGTCGCATCTAAAAAACAAAATTATTTTTTTTAAGAGCATAAAAAAGTGCAATAAAAAAGTGCTCTTGGTTTTTGGAAATAACTAGTATTACGGCCGTAAATAAATAAAAACCAGAATTGATTTTATCAGTTATCTTCGGATATCTCCGAAAGTAATTAAGAACTTTTTAATTTCTTTTATAGTTAATTAATCAGCATAAAACTGCGCAACTTTGCCTCAATTTAACCAACTCTCTATCTCTTAAGGTTACCGAGATAGCAATGCTATGACTTCGAATTTGTAACACCCTGTATAAGATATTTCTAAATCGTCAAAATGAAATGGAAAAATTTGAGATACATACAGAACATCGCCAACAGAATGTTATTGTTGTTTATATTTTTCTCGTCTTTTGAATTTGATTTGCAAGCTTTTTACGGAACATTTATATAATCTGATAATTTCCAAGAGCGTCTTGAGGCCCTGGGTTAGCTGGTGAGTTGAAGAAATTTTTTTTTCTGTCGTTATTTCACCGTTTTTACCAAATACTCACAGCTACACGTGCCCAAAGTGGACTTCGGACCCTAGAGGAGACAATAGACCCATACGTAGTACCTGTGCGCTGTTGCCGATTGTCCCTAAAGGTACGCACTTGACTTAAAATGGCTGGTGGTAGCAAGCTGTGCAAAGTATGTAACAAGAGCATTGGAAAAAAACTTAAACTCTACTCTTTTTAAGGCTGCTAAAAGTCTAAAAGATAAAGGTTTTAAATATGTCTGGCATAAAAACGGAAAAGTACTTGCACGTAGGCAAGACGGCGAAAACGTCATACATATCAAAAATGAAAGCACTCTTAGGGCCACTTGTATAGGTTTAGTTTAAACTACAAGTGACAGTTAAACTTAAGTTTACGCAGTATGTTGGTTGTATAGGTGTCTGTTAACCGGCATTCGAAGTTTAACTGTCAACTGGCCCATTTAGTACCAGTTAAACTCCAAGCTTTGGTTAAACAGGCGGAAATTGAATATTTTGATTTTATTTGACAGTAAAAATATAACCTAAATTTTTTGGTGTGCAAGTTTTTTATACATTATTGCAATGGATGTCTTTAAAATGTTTGAAGACATATTATCTGATGATGAAGATGATATTATTATAAACATCGTCGAAAACCCAAGGAGATCCAGAGTTTTTCGAGGACGAGTTGACACTATGGAAATTTGGATAGATCAAGAGTTTATTAATAGATTTAGGATTTCAAAAGCATCAGTAGAAGTACTACTACAGCAAATTGGCATACATTTGCACCGAAACACACAACAGTAAGTACCTAATTTATTAATAAAATTGACAAACTGAATAATACAAAAATGTCTCGCTTGGATAATTTTAAAAACAAAAATGTAAATTGGAAGTGTAATTTAGTTAAAAATTGTGTTTTTAGCATATTTCGGGCTCCACTAATGATACAGTAATTTATGGCAACAGCCGATTAAAAGCCCAGCTTAATGGTGGCATTTATGGAAACAGCTTTATATTAGGTGATTCAGGCTATACTTTCGATAACCATATTATGATTCCTGTGACAAACCCAATTACACCAGCTGCACATTTATATAATGAATCCCAAATCAGGACTTGTAATGTTGTAGAGAGGCAGTATGGTATTTGGAAAAGAAGATTTCAAGTTTTAAGATTAGAGCTAAGAGTCCTATTGGAAACTACTTTAGCTATTATAGTAGCTACAGGAGTACTTTACAATATAGCTCTTGACCGAAATGACCCTGAGCCACAAGAAGATAATTTAATTATTGAGGAAGACAACATTGAAGAAAATGTTGAAGAACAGGCACAAGGGGATGGCATTCTAATAAGACAGGATTTAATAAATAATTATTTCGCAAATTTACTTTAATTATTTATTGGTATAAAATATTATATGAATATTGTTTTTGGTGTTTCTTTGGAATAGGTAAATTATGCAGATTATATACTATAATTAGATACTTTGAAGCTGTTTTTTTAATATTTCTAGCTCTAATTTTTTTTTCAATTTCATATAAATGCAGTTCATTCATTTGAGCTATCTTCAACGTGTGCTCTTCCTGTTTCTTTTTTTGATCCTCCAGGTCACGGAGTCACTTTTTTTACTTTCCAGAATGTTTTCATATTTTTTTACTAATGATATTAATAAATTTACTTCCTGAGTAGAGAAATTGGAGGTTCTTTTACCGCTGCTATCCATTATAAGAAAATAGCGCCGAATTCAAGCAGTAAATAACACCAAATTTGATTTAACAATTTGCCAACTACTGTCAGACGATCGTAACTGTCAGTAAAACGGAAACAAGTTTCGATAACCCAAATCCACGTTGAAGTTATCTACTATCTGAATATTGAACCAGAGGTATACAAGAAGCATTTCACTACTTCGTTTAAACTCTAGTTTAAACTAGAGTTTAAACCAAAGTTTAAACTATAGTTTTATCGAAACCTATACAAGTGGCCCTTAATGAATTGCTATCATAAACATTCTTTTTTTTGTCGACATTTACATTAAGTTATTTATTTAAAAATCATTTCTCATTTTATCAAAATGTGCCATTTAAATGCAAATAATCTAAAAATAGCACATGTAAATATTCGATCATTATTGCCTAGTATAGATGAGATAAAGACCTTGATCGTTAATCTGGGGTTGGATATTTTGGGAGTTACCGAAACCTGGTT
Organism: Polydrusus pterygomalis; assembly: GCA_963969555.1. NCBI lineage: Eukaryota > Metazoa > Arthropoda > Insecta > Coleoptera > Curculionidae > Polydrusus > Polydrusus pterygomalis. The sequence continues at coordinate 126,144,144 of OZ018375.1, forward strand.
GTCTCGTGACGTATCAGATTCCGCGGTGTCAATAGCTGGATTTAATTTTTACAGAGCGGATCGAGGGTCTCGCGGTGGTGGAGTGGGGCTGTATGTCAGGAATGATATGAAGGTTGAATTGTTAGAGGTTGACGAGCGATGCATATCGCTTGAATATATTTGGGCGACTTGCAAGATTGATAGGGTTCGTTTGGGCCTGGGCATTTTATATAGACCACCTAAAAGTAATATCTTAGATACAATTAACAGCTTAGAAAATTCGATTGCCAAATTAATTCCTCTAACCGACGAATTTCTGTTAATGGGTGATCTGAATATTAATTTATTAAATCAAAATAATAGTGTTGATTTACTTGACAATCTCTTCTTTTCTTATAATCTTACGCAAATTGTAACTCTCCCTACCCGGACTGTGGGTCCCTCACACAGTCTAATAGACATTATCACTATAACTAATAAAGAACTACTTAAAGGTGAGGTTTTGCACCATGACATGCATGAAATCACTGACCATCAACTCATATACTGTACATTAAATTGCAAATTGCCTCCAAGGTCTCCTAAGATTGTAAAGTATAGAAATTTTAAGAATTTTGATAACCTAGCATTTCAGTCTGATCTAGTAAATATGAGGGCCTCAATATTAGATGCCCCCACACTCTCAGAAAAAGTTGCCTTGCTAACTAATAAAATAGTTTCACTCTTTGACGTGCATACCCCGCTACAGTGCGCGCGCGTAAGTCGGCCAATTTCACCCTGGTTTACAGAAACATTAAAGATCATGAAGAAACACCGCAATAGGTTACTATCCAGATATAAAAAGTCGGGTAGCGCGAATGATTGGTTAGCCTACAAAGAGATAAGAAATCTTTTTACGCAGGCGGTACGAAATGAAAAAAAAGCCTACATTAACTTTATTGTTCGAACCAAGCAGCCGAAGCATGTTTGGCAAACCCTCGCACATATGAACATATACAACAAGTCCAAAAATAATTATGACATACCGAACTCCTTAAAGAACCCCCAAAATGTTAACAAATTTTTTGTTGACTCAGTGAAAGAAATTACACCTCCAGTTGATGAGAACACAATAAACAGTTATCTTAACAGATGTATAAGTGGTAATAACTTCTCCCTGCAACTAGTAGAGGACATAGATGTTTTTAATGCAGTCGGTCAGTTAAGGTCTAATGCATTCGGATCTGACGGCATATCTCTTGAAATGATTAAATTGTGCCGTCCCGTAATCGTTCCTTTTCTAACGCACATCTTTAATTTTTGTATAGAAAATTCTATGTTTCCTCAGCAGTGGAAAACTGCTATAGTTTTGCCCCTTCCTAAGGTGCCTCATGTTGGCAAAGTGTCTGATTTAAGACCAATTAGTTTGTTATCTGTGGTGTCTAAGCTGTTTGAAAAAATAATATACACCCAAACCATTAACTATCTACTTGTTAACAATCTAATGCCTGATTCTCAGTCTGGGTTTCGCAGGCACTACAGCACATCATCTGTATTGCTTAAAGTATTAGACGATATTATTCAAGCAGCAGATCGCGGGGAGACATCCGCCCTGGTACTGCTGGACTATAGTAAGGCGTTCGACACTTTAGACCATCGTCTTTTATGTGCTAAACTCCATTACTACGGGTTTACAAATAATACTATAACTTTCTTTAAAAATTATCTCTCTGGTCGTTCACAGCGTGTGCTTATTGACAGTAAATTATCCGAACCCTTAGTACTCAGCAAGGGTGTACCCCAAGGGTCGATTTTAGGGCCTTTGTTGTTTCTAATTTATACTTTTGATATGGAGAATATTGCAACAGACTACATCATGCAGAGATACGCTGATGATACACAGCTGCGATTTAGCTTTGCCCCCACTGAAGCAGCCACGGTTGCTGAAAGAATGAACCGATGTCTTGACAGTGTCTGCGATTACTCTACTAAAAATGGTCTAAAAATTAACCCGTCTAAATCAGCTGTTATGTTCTTTGGACCAAATAGGGAATGGGCAAACGAGAACCTAAATCCTAAAATGTTAGATGCCACTATCCCCGCAGTAAAAGAATACAAAAACTTGGGAGTCCTTCTGGACAGCAATCTTAGATTTAAAGGTCAGGTCTCAAAGGTGGTTCAAAAGTCAATTATTTCTCTTCGGAATTTATACAAAAATAAGGAAATTTTGAGTCCGTCTCTTAAGCGACAATTGTGCGAGTCTCTTGTTCTCTCGCATTGCAACTATGCAGATATTGTTTATGGCCCATGCCTTGATTTTCAGTCCAAACGCAGATTGCAAAGAATTCAAAACTCATGTATTCGTTTTATTTATAACCTTAAACTAAGAGACCATGTAACTCACAAATTGCGTGACTTAAAATGGCTAAATATAGCAGACAGACTAAAACTGCATCTGGCTTGTTTTTTGCACAAATTGCTTGAGACCGGGACTCCTCGATACTTGCGGGAGAAGCTGACATTTCGCTCTACAACCCACCAACGCGAAACTCGCCACAACGATCAACTTAATATACCGCGTCACCGAACTGCTCTATACGAACGTTGCTTTTCCTACGTCATCCCCAAATTATTTAATTCTGAGGTTCGAAACAGGTTCTCTAGCGTTAGCTATATGTCTTTTAAAAGAAAGTTCAAAGCCTACTTGTTTAATAAACATTATTAAAACTTCACGGTCCTACAAGTACTATACTATTAAATTTGTGTCAAAGTCTACAACTCAGTAGAAACTTCTACAATTATTGTGTAATTTTAATACATATGGGGTAGAGATCTTTGGTTAATTCGTAACTTAATGTAATATATCATAATATCATAGCCAATACTATTAAAATATGTTCCTATCAGTAATTGTAATTATAATTTGTAATTATCATTATTTTTATTATTGTAAATTTATTATATTGTATTTTATATACTCGGTTAAGTAAACAGCAATGCTGCCCTTCGCCGAGTTAAAAAATAAAGACGTTTCTATCTATCTATCTATCTATTGATTAAATATGGTGATGATATTGACGTAACTGTTTTTAGGGGATGCTGAATGTGGATTTGGAAAATTTAACAAATGTGCCTCAGGCTGTACAGCAATTACTTGCAATGATCCACAAAATACCACAATACCACCAGAAGATATAGTCGGCCTTGGCGTTTGCGAGGAAAGGTGTGAATGTTATTCAGGATATGTCCTAAACATTTTTGGAAGGTGTATTAATAGAGAAGATTGCCCAAAAAGTATGTGGTTTAACTAAACAATTATTTATCAGACAACCAACTTCAGTTCATCACCGGAACTGAGTTATTAGGCAGTTGAAGTGCGGTCACGAACGTTAACGTATACAAACAAATTGACAGTTACGCATGCGCAGTAATTTCATTTTGACGTACGTGTTTCAAGCAGTTCAACGGGCGTACCTACGTTACATTGCGTTGTTTTACGGGACGTGAAAAATTAACGTTCCGTTACACGAAGGACCTCCGAATATAACCGATTATTTCCGACATGCCGTTCTTTGACAAACAGTTCCTAACTTTTTTCTGTGGTTCTAAATGAATAACTTTTTCCAACCACAAAAACCTACTAACAAATCGCTTAAGGTTGAATTCTCAACGTCATTCAATCTATTGCCAACCTATAACCTATTTCGCGTTGATTTTTTGGGTTTATTATTTTAATAACTAACATTTAAAGAAAATCAATATCGTCGGTACATTAATTAGGTATAGTATCTGATATATTACAAAAATACCAATTTATTTCATTGCTAATTTTGGGAAAATTGTATAGTGAAAGAACAATGAGTGATAATGTTAAAAAAAATCTTACCCGATATTTTTCGCTATACAATTCTCCTAAAATCTCCTAAAATAAGTTATTATTATAATAAGAAATTCCTTGATATTTATTAAATATGTCAATTATTACCTATAGAATATCAAGTCGATACTGATTTTCTTTAAATTTTGTATAAAAGCTAGAAAACATAAATAAATCTACGCGAAATGACTACAGGTTGGCAAGCATGTTGATGCTCCCATTTTAATCGCTAATAATTTCACAGACATCCTCGCTTCAATAGGTGCTATTTCATCCAGATTAAATTGTTCGCAAAGCTCAGCTCTGTTACCCAGGTTATCATTTAAAATTTGTAGCACCATTATATCATCATCTTCATTAAACTCTCCAAGAATAGCAATATCCAAAATATCTTTCATACTATCCTTATTGCTTTCCATCCTTCTTCATGCAAATTTTCTTAACTTCTAAAAAATCACAGAAAAAGGTAAAAGATAAAGATAATAATAATATGGCAAATGTAAAATTGCATTTTTTGCAGGTTACGTTAACGGACACAGAAGCTAAGCACTTCAACTAAAATTCTTGCCACCGGTTTGTCACGTTAGCTCCTCAATTAACAGGCGTAAATTTGCTTACGTATAGGCCATTGATATTAGGAAAAATAGGAGAAGAAAATTAAATAGTGTTGCCACTTTGGAATTAAACTTGTCAAGGGATGTACTTTAAAAATCAAAAAAGTTCCCAAGCTCTAAGGGCGAGCTTCATCCCTTAAACCCACCCCTAAGGTGCAATTTGTCAGTTTTTTCCGTTTTTCTCGAATACCGTTCATTCGACAAAAAAAAAATTACTCACCAAACATGTTGTAACGTCTTCTTTTGTCGTTACAAGTATATAGGCTATTTTAAAAATAAAAGAATAATAAATGATTATTTACATCGACTAATTTATTAATTTTCTACTATATCTGTTGTCATCTAAAGACCGAAAATAAATAAAATATAATTAGTGCGGTCCTACTATTATTTAATTTTTAAATTTAACTCACCAACAAAAAAAAATTAATCCAAAATAGCAGGAAAACGTTGATGTCGGCAGTATCCTATTATTTTCTTACCACTTTTTTTATTCACATAAACCACCGAATAAACTTAATTCCTTATATAATTTTAGCTCACTAGCACTAAAGGTAACTTGGAAAATAAATAAAATTTACCGAAACTATTAAAAATTGTTGTTGCAATTGGCCATTTTAAAATTAACTGTCAGTTGTACCTGCGAAAAGGTGCGCTATAAAAATTTACGCACAAAAGGGTCACTGATAAGGATACCTGTTGCCAAAATTGTTTTGTTATCTGCAGGAACCAATTTGGTTCAGGAGCATTAGATACTAAATATTTTATTACTTAAATATTTATGGTATAATTTATAAAATTAATTAATGTTATTCTTCTACCATCCCAATGATGTTTTATGAATTTTGGTTGTATGAATGTCAAAGGTGGATAATTGTGACTACCTAAGTGGAGAAACTGATTTATGACGTCACTACTATAATTGTATTTGCAATTATTTGTGATATTTGGCAATTGCGTTCTAAAAATTTTGGTTTGTTAGGTTTCTCAGCCTGTACGTGGTATTAAGGACTTTTGGTATTACGCTATATAACGATTTATCGTAATTGGATTTTATCCAATTTACATTTAATTAAGCCAATATTGGTGATGACGTATCTGTTATTGTTTAATAAAAGAGCCGCCACCCAAATCGAGCGAAAACTGAATTTTACGAGGGGATTTGCCTGTAAAATGGTCAAACAGGCTGGTTAGTGTTAATAACGTTAACGGTACGGTGTTCTTCAAAACTACGTTTTTCTGAAAGTCTTGTATATATCTCAACTGAGGAGAACCTACCCAGTTTACAGGAACCGTGTCCTTTTTCTGTTTGAAATAAGCGAGTTGAGCTGAAGCTACGACCTGTAACGATTTTCATCGGCCGCCATTGCGGGATTTAGAGTCATAGTTTCTATTTAGTGTTTTCTTAAATTCCGTTGTGATTATGGATTAAGTATTTGAGTAATTAAGCTTAAATTATCGTACAAGAAAACGCTTTCCTTCAAGGGGATTTGAAACTCATCTCGACAGTCAGTCGCCATTTTGATCCAAGGCGTCACTCCATGGTGGAGCAAGAATTATTCACAGGTATGTCCTCAATTCGTACTTTTATGTTATAAAGTGTATTTAGACATATGTTTAAGGGTAGATTTCATGAAACTTATTTTGTTCTCTTTCTCATTTTAAGGGTTATTTTGGTATTAATTTTGAAGCACTAAGAGATCATCATTTTTCTTCCTTTTTTTATTGGAGATATGCCGTTATGTATGAGCGTGAGCGAGCGTAGGACCCTCAACTAATCTAAGGAGGTTTGAACTAAAATTATTAAGTAAGTTCGTTACATTTTACTTATTGGATTATTATTTCTTTTAGGGTCTTTATTACGAGGGTTTTATTTCCTTCTACCTTCTTTTCTTCCGTTTTGTTGACGTTTGAATGACGTAGAATTTAACACACCAAACCTATTTTCCGGACCGATTTACAAAATTAACAGCGACCGTATACAGGAAATTTACTTTTGACTTTTTAATTTGAGGGTACTTTTATTCTTAAATAATACTACCTTAATGGATAGTAATTAATTTAATAATTAACTATACTTAAATAATTATTGAGACAATTAGGTTTTCCATGTTAATAATATTTGTGTAAAATAGCCTAGCGTGAAAGCGACGCGGAAAAGTACGGTAAAAATTTGATAGTTATTTCTACGATACTAAACCCCTACCTCTACGCTTACGTAAGCTGCGGCTGTGGTACAATACGTTCTAACTTGCGCTAATATTTTTTGGTACATTTTGAATTTTTAGGTGCTTTCACAGGTGAGTTATCTTTTTAAATTACATACGATGTTGATTTTGTGAATATATAGTTTTAGCAATGACTTGAACCATTTTCTGTATTGATTGTGCCAAAGGCATATATTTTCTATACTGTACAGTTACTTATATTTAATAAATATAGCTGGTATGTGTTTTAAATTGAATACATACTATTTCATTAGCCCATCATTGTTGTGTCTCTAATTAAATAATTAGTTCTAGAATTTTTCCTTTGGAGAAACTGTGTTTGAGGTATTACATCGAAAAGAAAGAAAATAAATTATTATAATATCTATAAATAAAATAAATTCGATTTCATGGTTTTATTCGAAAATGAATGGTACTGTTGGTTTTTAAACCATGTGGCGCCCTCTCCTTCTGATAGTTATCGTTTGGACCTAGCCCTTCTCCACTGATTAAAGGCTGGCGGCAACCAATTAGTACGTAACGACTTTGATTTATTTACCATCATTTATAAAATTTCTTATTTTTAGATATATTTTCTTTTAGTTTAGTTTACAAAAAAAAAGCGTCCCAATGTTTCCCGTAAAATTCTGCATAAAAAAGGTTCTACAACCTAAATTGTTTATACCAGAGGTTTTCGAGAAATCAGTCATTAAATTTAGGGGTTGTTTAACATGGACCAACGAACACGGTATAATCACGTATTTTACTTTTGATTTCGAAACTATGTGATTTCATGAAGGTTGAATTACAGTGGAGAAGGAATTTCTAAAAAAGTTTTACGACTAATACAAGAGCACTCGTTTCCACACCACCATTGAGGTAGAGTTATCGGCGCGTTTGTTTTTTAAGTGGTTTCTCCTTAAGACCTAATCCACTAAGTAAAAATAAATCATACGTCTTCTGTAGTATCCACATCATCTGTAATATCTCTATTGATACAGCTCTGGCCACGGCAATTTGTGCACATCATTGTGCAACGTAAGCCTGCCTTAGTACAGCTGCATCTATTTCCACAACCTTGTTTGCAACTGCAGGTAATTAAATTTAAAATAGAAGCTGGGGCGGGTGGCTCAGTGGTATAGATAGGTGACAGTGCATTATAGTTTTTTTCCACCCCCATAACTCAGGCTGCAAATGTTGTCCATGCCATATTTGCACTTAAAGGTAACTACGACGGGAATGCTGTTGTAGTGCTGCCGACGTTGGAGGTAGTTTCGAAAAAAACACGGCTTTGCCCGCTTGGGCAACAAATTTATTAAAATAAGCAAATCTTTGCTTAGAATGCCTTCTAATAATTTAGCCCAATAAAGCTCCATTATAAATCTTTCCCCAGCTTGCTCAATTTGGTCTGGAGTTGACTCAACGTTGTTGAAAATCTGAATTACACTATCGAGGTCTTTCTTCTGATTAAATAGTTGTACAAATTGTTGTTTGCCCTTTCCAAAGAATCCTGAGGTGGTATCGCAGCCACTAATTGCATGAATTAGTAAGATAGATTCTTTACAATTGCGGACAATATTAGATAACTGTTCTTCTTCGAACTATACAGCCGTTTTTTAACATTACCTTAAGCCTCCTTTTGGAATATGATATCTGTGTCCTCTGGGGTAAGTGCAATTATTAAAACAAGTAGGTCAACGTCTTGACCAACCACTACGACGTGTTTACCTAAATATTTTATTTGGTCATTCATTATGTACAATAATGTATTCAACAATATTTTACTTACCTAAACCTGAAATTAATTAACTAAACCGTTCGGATCGAATAATAAATACTATGATAAGAACACACACCGGCAAATGTCAAACCGTAGTAATACGATTTGGTGTGCAAGTGCAAATATGGCATGGACAACATTTGCAGCCTGAGTTATGGGGGTGGAAAAAAACTATAATGCACTGTCACCTATCTATACCACTGAGCCACCCGCCCCAGCTTCTATTTTAAAATTAATTACCTGCAGTTGCAAACAAGGTTGTATAAATAGATCCAGCTGTACTAAGGCAGGCTTACGTTGCACAACGATATGCACAAATTGCCGTGGCCAGAGCTCTATCAATAGAGATTTTACAGATGATGTGGATACTACAGAAGACTTATGATTTATTTTTACTTAGTGGATTAGGTCATAAGAAGAAACCACTTAAAAAACAAACGCGCCAATAACTCTACCTCAATGGTGGTGTGGAAACGAGTGCTCTTGTATTAGTTGTAAAACTTTTTTAGAAATCCCTTCTCCACTGTAATTCAAGCTTCATGAAATCACATAGTTTCGAAATCAAAAGTAAAATACGTGATTATACCGTGTTCGTTGGTCCATGTTAAACAACCCCTAAATTTAATGACTGATTTCTCGAAAACCTCTAGTCTAAACAATTTAGGTTATAAAACCTTTTTTATGCAGAATTTTACAGAGAACATGTTTGGTGAGTAAATTTTTTTTTGTGAGATGAACGGTATTCGAGAAAAACGATTAAAACTGACAAATTGCACGTTAGGGGTGGGTTTAAGGGATGAAGCTTGCCCTTAGGGCTTGGGAAATTTTTTGATTTTTAAAGTACATCCTTTAACAAGCTTAATTCCAAAGTGGCAACACTATATAATTTTTTTCTACTATTCGGCTATTTTAACACTAATATCAATGGTCTAGTATTTGTTGTATATACTTCAACTGCCTAGTATCTATAAAACGCCCGTTCTATTGGTATATTACTGTTGATAAGATTAACTCTCTCTCTCTTTAAAGGTCTTTATTATTTCGATATGTTTACATGTCAATTTATCCTACTTATTACATTTATAATATAATAAATATTACAGTATAGTAGTATAATATTAACTTCTTGCTTTACACCGGGCTAAATGATCAGTTTTTCATAACTGTTCCTGCCCAGGATACGCACTGGCGAACGGCCGTGGGGTTGGTGTTGAATCTGTGGTATGCTCAATTGACGTATAGCTACGCTTGGATTGGTCGGTTCCGTAATCCTTTACCGCCATGAAAGAGTATTTTTTATTTTTATAAAAAATTTGAATGTAATTTGCTGCTATTGTTTAAATGTGAATGTTTGAGGTTAATGCTTACTGGAAAAATATTAAGAAGATAAGATTAACATAGTATAGTTAAAATTCTTAATTAAAAAAATCTTCAAAATTCCCCAACAAACAAGAATTTCTTTGATAGTTTTAAATTCCTGCAATGGCAGGCTTCTTAAATGAATCGGAGACATTTAAAAAAAATGCACATCTAACCTATAAAACGGCCATTATTGGCCGATTATTAATCATAGAAATCGTTTTTCTCTACCTTGCCAATTTATTATTGAGCATGGTTAATAATAAAAACAATCTATTTGAAAGCAGGTAAGTTGATTTTTTGATCAATAACATGGACAATGATTATTTTTTTATTTTTCTCGGGGACACCACGTCTATTTTGATACCCGGTATTCCCAAGCGGTCACCCATCCAAATCATAGGCGCGCCCGACGTAGCTTGACTTTAGAAATCGTTGTATTAAAACCATAATAATATAATGAGGTTGCAATTGCGTGCATACTTTATCTTATATGTTTGTAAAGCCATGAAATCTTTATGAATGATATATGTCCATATAAAAGTTTTGGTAATTATTAATACAGTAAAAAAGTTTCTTCTAAAAAATTATAATCACCATGTTTTAGATAGCTAATAGTTTCTCGTCGCTTAGTTCGTAGTAATTTAAACTCTACGCTCGTGCAATAATAATAGCTGTCCAAACCTTTGGCATTTTTAGTGGATGCCAAATGTGGATTTGGCAAATACAACGAATGCGCCTCACCACGTGATAAAGTAACTTGTGATGATCCTCAGAACTTCACAAAATCAGAAGAAGATCTGGACTGCCCAGACGTTTGTGAGCCAAGGTGTCAATGCGTTTCAGGATATGTTTTAAATAATGTTGGAAGGTGTATCGAGAGACGAGATTGTCCTACATGTATGTGATCTTACATAGTAATTACACCTTTTACTTTTAGAAAATAACACAAAAAGAAATTAGATTAGTGTTTAACTTCTTATTAGTGGCGGCCGTAATTCGAATAGAAAAAGGTGGTTTTGAAAAACATATTTGTATATTATTTAAATAATATTTGATTCATTAATAATAGAAATATGTTTTCCAAAGTACAAGCTTTGTAAAAACAAGGCATTCGAGATAAATGTCTAAATCTTTTCTGAACGATGATTTCGTATCCCGGCACTAAGCCCAAAATCTTGAAAAAACGTCAGAACAAAAACGGAGTGTTTAAGATATGGTGATCCTCAGCAATTATTACTTTCCTAATTTTTTCTTGTTGTATGAAATAATAACTTTTAATTTACAACAAGCAATTGTATTTTCAAAATTATCCCATTATTGATAAAATGTAATATTTCCTTTACAATCTGACAACGGCGCGTGAGGCTGTTCACTGTTATGTCACCATGTTTTCTCGTAAAAACAACATATTTACGCAACGAAATTGTTCTGGAAAGCGAGAGGGGAATAGCAGTTTTAAAGTTATTTAGTATAACTGGAAACATCTACTGTCAAACGGGCTCTGACCAATAACGCGTGTGATTACTCCCATTTGCGACCGCAACCTGCAGGTGAAGATCATATGTTTTTAGCGCCTGCTTGTCTCGCGTGGTATGAACGAATATCACGCGTTTTCGTGGTTTGCTAGGTAAAAGTATATTATAACTTGTCACCGTAGTTGAGGAGATCGTATCTGTTAATAGACATTTTATTTGTTTAGTCGTACTTTTGATCTATCTATAATGTGAAAATTGAGTGCCGTCGACTTTAATTTAGACTATAAGTTAGTAAAAAATAGTTATGGCTAACTATGGATTCGAGTTAAGAAATAAATTGTGTTGTTGGTATTGTTTACTATTTTCTTCAGATAAATTGTCGTGCTGGGGAACATTAGGATACCTCTAACGATTTAAAAAAATTAGCACATGGGCTTAAGAGACACGGAAAAATACAAGAACACACAGCTATCATCAAGTGTTAAATTGGAGTTATTGGGCTCGATTACTTGAGATAAAAAATCATAATAATAAGGTAAAAAAAAATCGAGAAATCTTAACAAAATCAATCAATTTTATTTGTGAATTCTTGATAAATTTTGGGCGTGGCTCCGAACATTTTTTGCCTGTGACGCTTTTCTAACTTGACTGCTTTCGACCTAAGCCTCCCTATTCAAATCAGTCACGAGCCGCCACAGTATTGATGGTATTATCTTTAAAGCGACAACAGCTGAAAACTATATTCCCTCTAGTTAATAGTAGATTCTTCATATTCTTATTCTTTGATTTTACGTTTGATATCTTTATGGTAAGGAATTGCAAAAACGTTTAAAATATTTTTAGGGGACGTTAAATGTGGATTTGGAAAATTCAACAAATGTGCATCAGGCTGTAACAAAATTACTTGTAAGGATCCCCAAAATATCACAATACCACAAAAAGATGTAGCCTGTCCAGCAGTTTGCGAGGAAAGGTGTGAATGTTATCCAGGATATGTCCTAAATATTAATGGAATATGTATTAAGAGAGAAGACTGTCCAAAAAGTATGTGATTAAAAAGCCGGTCACAGACAAAGAGATATGTTTGGGTGCATAAACGCGCTTGCTGAGTCTCTGAATCTCCTCGAAATTTATTTGAAATAATTAACGTGCCAGCAGAAAAAAAACACTGACCTTTAGATCGGTACAGCTTATCTCGTACGCAAACAAAAGTTAAGTTTTATGTGTGGAAATAGTTATTTACCTAACAAGTGCGGAAAGTGGTACTTTTCCGCACGCGACGGCAGTTGCACGAACAACGCCAAGCGGAGTTCGGGCAAGCCGTCAAGGGCGGAAAAGACACTTTCCGCATGTGTTAGGTACAAAAGTTTTCCTACGATCGATATAGTTCTCACGTCAATTAGGTTCGTAATAATATACTGTAATTACAAAAATTATTGAGCTTCTGGCAAAAAAAATATACTTTATTAAGTGTTTTAGATAAGGTATTCATTAATTTAACAAATCGTCGGAAAAAGTTACTTTTCGGCACGATTTATCGTACGGAAAGTACCACTTTTCCGCACGATTTTACTTTCTCGCACAATTTTTACTTTAACACACTATTTTTGAAATTGTGCGGAAAAGTGGTACTTTCCGCACGATAAATCGTGCCGAAAAGTAATTTTTCCTCACGATCGTAGGAAAAATACGTTTGTACGCACGGCCCAACAGGAATGGGCATGCGCACAAAGTACTTTCCATTTGCTTATTTTAAACAGCATAGCAAAGTAAAAATATTTGCTTAGATAAGTTCTTAAAGAAACGCTTCGCGAACTAATCCAATAATCGTATGAGATATAATATTATAGATTGGCATACTTAACCCCGGCTAGAGAAGAGGAAAAAATCTTTGCTGAGCTGAGTTAAATTTTTAAAAAGAACGCTCAACCACAATCACCTTGAAAGAAGCCGTGAAACAGAAGCATCGACAACACTGCTTGAAGATCCATGTGTCACGTGACTTTTTTGAGGTTAGCCATGGTTTAGTATATAATTTACGCGAGGAGTAGGTGTAGGTGTCGTATTAATTTGCATTTTTATTCGGTTTTCAATTGATATCTAATAGAAAATTTAAGTGACATGATTGCTAAAAACCTCTACAAAATACTAGTGAACATTTTTGGAGCGGGTTTGCTCTAATAGCATTAATAAAGTAACAAATCCAACAGCCAGGCGGGCCCAGGGCGGTTTGTTTACGGGTCTTATAATGGCGGGAGAATTTTATTTGTTTTAACTTAAAAGTTGTATTTTTTGTATTCTAGTTAGCTCTTTGTGATAAACTTTATTGTTTTGTGGCTACAGTTAATTTATTAAATATTGAAGTGTTTATTTAGCTTAAAGGTATATTAGTTTAAAAATATCACTAGTAGAGATAGTTTGTAAGCAGGTAGGCTGCCTCTAGATGCCTAGGTACTTAGGAGAGGACTATTTTTTCTTTTAGTTTGTATATTTATTAACATGCCTAGCCCCTGCTGCATTCCTGGGTGTAACTCTAACTATAAAAGTGTTTTAAAAGCAGGTGAAGAGTGTGTTTTTCACTTCCCAAAAGATGAAAATCTGAAAATTCGATGGCTAAAAGCCATTCCAAAAGCTAATTGGTCGCCCACACTGCATTCTGTAGTTTGTGCTAAGCATTTTGTCTCCAGTGATATTTTACCTGATGGCACCACAAAAAAAAATCCATTTAAAGTGAGACTTAATTTAACAGCTGTTCCGTGCTTTTATCCCAAGTTGCCTGCTTACTTGTCAAAAACTGTTCTCATTTTTTAGAAAAACTCCAGCGGAAAGAAACGAGGAACAACAAGAGCGTACCTCTCAACTTAATCAAGCTTTCGAGCAATCAGATTTTATAAAAAGTTTTGACGATCTCGGTAAATATTCACAAAAAATTAATACTTCTAAATTTTGGGAAGCAAAAATTGTAAGTGACTCAAAAATATATGTTTATAGTTTAGAGTTGACCAATCACTGTATACATATTGTTAATCAGGTTTCAGTGGACATTGATATGAAGGTAAAGGTTTTTTTAAAAGGTAATGAATTGGCTTACAATGAATTAAAATGGATTTTACCCTTTGAAAGAATAAAAAAACTCGCCCGTTGCCTCGCGTAATAATAATAGCATGTGGACCCGCCACTTCCAGCTAATGCGGCGTTGCCCGATGTCACTTCATGGCTTCTTTTTAAGGTGGTTGTAGCTCAACTTAGCCGTTGGCTTTGCTATTTAAAAACAACTAAAAGGAACTCGGTTACTGTTTATTGTGGGTGTTTGATATTCCGGGTTTCTAGTTTTTGTGTAGGGTAAAGTGGGCAAATCCCGGTCAGGTGGACAATGCCGGTCAGGGCGTCAAAGTACTTGTAGTTAATTTTCGTAACGAAGCAATGTGCGTGCACATGTGCCAGCTGACCTCTGATTCTCGATAGTCGATTTGTGAGCAGTTTGCATTAATACCTTGTTTAGTACAGCGGACCACGTGTTTTCGACAATTTTGATGTAATATTTACGGTAAGTGAAATAATAGTTGGAGATAAAATCTTTCTATTGTTTTATAAAAGCTCAGTTACTACGTAAAGATTGACTATTTTTCTTTCTTTTCTTGTATAAAAAAAAATAACAAAACATTTTTTTTTCTTGGAAAATGAGGCAAAAAAAAAATTGTCACAGAAGGGTAATGGCGGCCAGGTGCACCCTATGTGGAAGATGGGCGTATTCTGAATGCAGTGGATGGGACACAGCAGAGGGATACACCTGTGATGACTGTCAGCCTGTTACTCAAGGAGATTTATTCTATATAGCTATTTAAAATTTGCAGCTATTTTAAATTCAAATTTTGTTTCATTTTTCGTTGTTACAAGTAAATATACCTTTTGTTCTTAAATAGATATGTTTTTTATATCAATAAATTTTTATTTTTTATAAAAAAATACGTATTTCCAGCTTATTTCATTATTCCTAAAATATTTTTCTGCATGACCGGCATACCCCATATGTATGGCAATGCCAGTCAAAAGCACATTTTTATATATTTTGTTGTCATAAAATTATACAAATAATTTTCAGATTCTTTCGCATCAAAAACGGTAGTGAGTGCACTAGTGACTTGCTATTTTAAAATCATTTACCGTTATGTATAATTTTTGTGCTTAGGATAACACACTTTTCTTAAGTAACCGCCAGTTGCCCACTTTACCCTACTTGTGTATTGTGTAATATGTGCTGACACCGAAAACTTTTTCAAATTTTTGATTAAGAAATTGTTCTGAAAAATGTTGTTTTACACGTACTCAAGATTTTGTCAAATGGTTAACCTTTTCTAACTAATATTTGGCTTGGGGTTAGGTCCGCGATAGCCTCGAACACTGCTGTTTTGTTTCTTTTTTTTTTTCGATTTGATAATGTAAGTTTAATTGACTTGTTCTTTTGCTTTTCGAACTAAAAACACGACGGCGAATCATTTTTAAACAAATTTCAGAAGCGAAACATTAAAGACTATTTTCTGACCTCAAAATCTGCTAGATTGGCAGCCACTGAAAACACCAGCAATCACTACCTTTTCCCTCAACTTGGTCAAAAAATCAGAACAAGTTCCAATTTCTTGCACATTTTAGCTGTTTAGACATGAAAATAAATTAAAGGTCATTTATTACAATTTCTTAACCAATAACTTGACCGATGAAATATCGACTTTAAAGTTAGGTAAGTATAGCGCCCTTACAAGTAGATTCAAATAAGTATAGCGGGAATGAGGGAATGAGGGCAGGCAATGAAATGACACAATTGTATTTCTCCCAACGTTTCGTTTTATATAAAAACTTTTTCAAGGGTCTGAAATGAGAGAAAGAGAACTGACACAAATAATTTGAGTGCTTGTTACTCTGGGATCTTGAATAAATATAAAAATGTGTTTAACGAGTACAGAAGACATTAGTGGTGAGGGGGAGAATCACCTTCACGGTCGTTTGTTCTGTTTTGTTATTATTGTCGGTTTTTTTAAAAACATACCATTATTATGACCGAGTTCGTTATTAACTTGACCGAGCAGTCCATCTGCAATACCTATCTATAATTTGAACCTAACTTCACCTTTAAATTTTACTGTTTACAAATTGGTGCTGACAGTTCGGTTATGTACAATGTGTGTTCGACGAAATGTGTCTTCATTTTCTACAGAATGAATATACTTTAGGCTTAAAGACCTTTTTATTGGTATGTACCTATAATATGTGTACTAATTTGTTATTAAATCATATTTTTCATGTACCTATATTAAATTGTATCTAAACAAGAACTATTTATTTAATGGCCAAAGTTGTGACGTATTTATGTATTGATTAGGGACCTACGGCCTCTTTTTAATTTTTGCTATAACTGTATTTGTATTTTGAATTTTATCACATTGTTTTATTGTAATTGTCTTCTCTCTTTCTCATTTCAGACCCTTGAAAAAGTTTTTATATAAAACGAAACGTTGGGAGAAATACAATTGTGTCATTTCATTGCGTGCCCTCATTCCCGCTATACTTATTTGAATCGACTTTAAATATGCAAACAAATCCGAACAAACCCCAGCATTAAGCATTTAAGTAGTAAGATATTTTAAATTTTAAAACCCGTAACTGTCTATTTTTCCATTCGTCAAATGATAATGTTGCAATGCGCATGTCTAATCGCATGTAACTTTGTTTACATGCATAAGGCCAGAAATTTGCTATTTTTATAATTATTGCTTGCTGATCTAAAGGTAACTAGGTATGTACCGGGTGTTCCACCTAAGGAGGTAATCGGCTATATCTCAGAAAGTAATACCACTAGGACTTTGGGAAAAAATATATGTCCATAAAAGCGGCCAAGAAAAATTGCTGGAAATTATGGTCAAGTTCGAAAAATTACCGCTAGGGGGCGTAAGAGAACTTTCAAAATAGAAATGCCGATTTTCTCTTGATTTTTCCTAATAAAAATATGTTAAAAATATAAGCATTGTATTCTTCATAAAATTATGCAACTTTATGTTATAAATCGTTTTTTTCTATTTTCAATAATAAAGTGGTGGGAGAAGGTCAAACCTTTTTTCTTTCAAACGCTGATATCTCTGCTTTGGATAAATCGATTTTATTCAACTTGTTCTTGAAAAAAATCCTTTTTTTTTTCTCTACACGTAGATCTATTAACTATACCATAT
The DNA here is from genome assembly GCA_963969555.1 of Polydrusus pterygomalis. NCBI lineage: Eukaryota > Metazoa > Arthropoda > Insecta > Coleoptera > Curculionidae > Polydrusus > Polydrusus pterygomalis. Next base: position 126,161,638 of record OZ018375.1, read on the forward strand.
TGATTCTTATGGTGGCCACTAGATGGCGTTTTTCCGTAATTCCTCAATGAATAAGGATTTTCTCAAAAAAATCAAATGTTATGATATGACTTTTTCATCATATTTTATTTTAGGCTTATAAAGGCTATTAAATAGTGGAATAGAAAATCCAGGTCCCTATTTAAAATAAAAAAGTTGATGATGGTCGCTCGAATCCGAAACGTCGAATTAAAAAACTAACCCCATCAGCTTGTAGAGGAGGAAAAGTTACTATAAGGAACTGAAAACTGCAACGTGATATATTTTGTTAAACTAGTGATTTAATTGATTAATGAATGTTTTAAAAAATGGCCTATTTTTCCATGTTAATTATAATTATTTCTCTAGTTTAACAAAATATATAACGTTGCGGTTTTCGATTTCTTATAGTTACTTTTCCTCCTCTACAAGCTGTAGTTTTTTATTCCGACGTTTCTGATTCGAGCGACCATCATCAACTTTTTTATTTTAAATACGGACCTGGATTTTTTATTCCACTATTTAATAGCCTTTATAAGCCTTAAATATAATATGAAAAAGTCATATCATAACATTTTTTTGAGAAAATCCTTATTCATTAAGGAATTACGGAAAAACGCCATCTAGTGGCCACCATCAGAATCAATATGGTATAGTTAATAGATCTACGTGTAGAGGAAAAGAAGGGCTTTTTTTCAAGAACAAAATCGGTTTATCGAAAGCAGAGATATCAGCGTTTGAAAGAAAAAAGGTTTGACCTTCTCCCACCACTTTATTATTGAAAATAGAAAAAAACGATTCCTAACATAACGTTGCATAATTTTATGATGAATACAATGCTTATATTTTTAACATTTTTTTATTAAGAAAAATCATGAGAAAATCGGCATTTCTATTTTGAAAGTTCTCTTACGCCCCGCCCCCTAGCAGTAATTTTTCGAACTTGAAAATAATTTCCAGCAATTTTTCTTGGCCGCTTTTATGGATATATATTTTTCCCAAAGTCCTAGTGTTATTACTTTCTGAGATATAGCCGATTACCTCCATTAAATTTTGGCATTATTTATGGGACAACTAACTTAAGATGTAAAATAAACACATTCTTCGCGGATATATATAAACTTATTTTTATTATTGATAAAACAAATAGTAATGGTACAAAAAGGTTTGATCAATCATGCTAAATGGCTTCTAGAAGTATAAAAAGGAAAGCAACATCCATTTATTTTTATTTTGGCAAATGCACCATAAGCAATTTTTATTTTCCTTTTTATTTCAAGAAAACAAAAAAACTCTAGAAAGTAACTTTCTTAAAACACACATATTTCTAATTATCGGCTGTAAGTAAGTATTGATAATAGGAAATAATTATTGTGTCCGTGAAAATAACTAAAAATAACAAAGTATTGTCATATCGGAGAAGTGTGTAACTGTCTAGTGTATTGGAATACAAAAAGATGCAGGCATAAGGGATACGCTGGGGCGGATAGACCACGACGGCTGTCTCGTCCTTATTAGGACTCTACGGGCAGCCATTATCCAAAGCAACTCCACAGAAAATGGTACAATGCATCAAAGGTCATCTTGCAAAAGTCCAGCGGCCATTAATACATGGCAACCCCATTCCAGATGAATCAACATCAATACAAAAGGCAGTTTCACTTAAAAATAGCTACACCCTTGCCCGATATGCCACTGCTTTGTTACTTTTAAGTGTTAATAATAATTTGCAATCGTAGATACCAAGTTTTAAAGAAAATAAACATGTCTAAATAACTTTACTTGACTGAAGGGCCTTGTTGCATTTTTAGTAGATGCTAAATGTGGATATGGAGAATTCAAGGAATGTGCTTTACTTTGTGATAAAGTTACTTGTGATGATCCTCAAAACTCCACAAATTTTCAAGAAGTTCTAATCTGCCCAGATATTTGTGAACCAAGGTGTCAATGCTATACAGGATATGTTTTAAATAATGTTGGAAGGTGCATCGAGAGACAAGATTGTCCTACACGTATGTGGTTTTGTATCGTAAATAAATTTTAGCATTTTTATGAAATTAAAAAAAAAATTATGTTTAGAATTAATTACAGAATATTGGAAAATCAATACAGGTTTTGTTGTTGAATTAAAAATAAATGATTTAAATATATATACTTACAGGGTGAACCATGAAGGGTGTCTAGCGGCTGTATCTCCAAATCCATACATGGTACGACTTTGGGGAAAAAAATTAATTATGAAATATGACCAATAAAATCACTGAACGACTTGCGGTTTTCGCAGTTCTCTTTACTAACCAGTTAGCTATAGAACAGAGTTAAAATGATTTGATGGTTGCATTTAAATATTTTAGTATTGAAAATACTACTGGGTTCGTATATACGGATCTATTTCATGAAAAATGAACGCGACATGAGACATGCACATAAATAACACGGCGGTGAAGTCTAAACAAAAATCCGAGAGCACAGGATCGATGACATCATCGTATTAATATTGTTTTGTTTTGGGTTTCGGCATTTATTATTATATTTGTTGATATTAAGATAATATGGCCGGGAGAGAGAACAGTTAGTAGATAGTTATTAATGATACTAGTTCGATGAATACTATAACGAAACAAGTTTCATTAACAAAGTTCATATCGAACGTGTATCATTCAAAATTTAATCTACGACAGTGCAAATAGATTTTATTCTTCTAAATTTCATTGATATCAGATAACGTTTTCGTAATTTTAAAAAATTTCAGGTGTCCATATTAGTCGATATCATGGTAACCGCATTTTTGATTGTTTCAATTTCGATAAAATTGGAAAAAAATAAACAGTGAATGTCGCTGAAACCAAGCGAAATAGCGCGGCGGTCTTGGCGTATTACACAGAAAGTCGGGGGAGAATGGATATACCAATCCAAAACATTTCATAGCCGACTTAAGATTTAGACATTTCATGAACAAAGAGTACAAGGACCAGCAGGTAAATGGCTGTGTATAGCTAAAGAAATAATTTTGTCGCTATTTTTGAAAAGGTGGTTTGGAGCTATCTTCAATATGTACTAATATACAGATTATCCTATATTTTTTATTTTAACAAAACAGTCAAATTTACACATTTCTAAGTATAATTTACACATTTCTAAGTATAATAATTTAATTATTATTGCAAACTAAATCGGAGCATCCATGCCGTCATAATAACGCGTGATAGCGGTACGTTACATACTCACAGATAGGAGTAATCTGGGCTGTGACATAATCGTTTTCTTCTCGCCACTGTATGTGGTAGGCAGTGACAGATTCAGAAAAAATTGACAGGGGGGGCACTTACTTGTTATCTTGGGGTGCACGAAAAGCCCGCTGCAGACAAAACGCGCCGCAGGCGAAAATTTTTTAAGACCCCGCTCAAATTTGGTCAATAATTTTTAGTAAATATTTTAAAAATGTATGATTACCTACTTATTTTATTGAAAATGAAATAAGATAAAAAAAATAAAAAAAGGCCAATTTATTTTTCATTAGCGGGTACATTGTTTAAAAGTAAAGTTCAATCTTCTGGTTTTATTTCCAGCAAACTTATCAATAACAATAAAGTCCCTAGATCTACACTTTGTGATCTGTGTCAAGTTAATTTCGGGTTTAGGTCTTCCCTCAATTTTAATTTCAATTTTTTGCTCAATACTTAATGAGCTAAAATTGTTTCTCAAATATTCCACATTCATAGCCGTTTTGGCATGTTTATTTTTATTAAAATAAGTCCTTACTACCCCAAAATAATACACTTTCTTTGTAAACAAAACCACAGATTACAGTTTTCTGTAACAAAACACAAATTCTAAAATCCTAAAATGTATGCTTTTTATCTAACGTGCTTTTACGCCATCTTTTCGCTAATTATCAAACCACGTTGAAAACCTGATTTTTAATATCCATTTATAAATGCTGTAAAGTTTTGGCATCAAAAAAATATTTGGTTGTTACAGTACAATGCTTTGTCACTGTGTTTGAAATTTTGGGTGTTGCGCTTAGGTTGGTTCATGCGAAATTATTATGACAGGGGGGCAAGTGCCCTCTATTATTAACCCCACCAATTATTTTTAATACTATTTATACAAACATTCAAACAGTATAAAACGTTCTTTAAAATAGGCCATAGTTTGGTAAATTCGGTTAACTTTTAAATAAATTTAGTCCGCGCTGTTACCATGGTAACTACAAAAAAACTGTTATTACAAAATGTATAGAGGATATTACAGAGCATATAATATATAAAACTTAATTTCTGACCTACGCGTTATTAGTAGAAATTAAGGACTTTGCATAAAGACTACGCATCCTAGCGATAAAATTAGGAATTTAAAAAAATTATTTTCAGTGATTTTTTTTGCTCATATTATATGAATTTTTTTTCTAAGCTGTCGAGGTTCTTAGTCAGCTCGTGATCGCCGATTAGACGAACGGCTTTCCTTTGGATGGAATCCAACAACCGAAGGGTATGCTTCGGCGCAGAACTCCAGATATGAGAGCAGTATTCCAGTGATGGTCGAATCTGGGCTTTATAGAGTGTCAAAAGTTGTTGAGGTGTATACAACTTTTTGGTACGGAAAAGTATACCGAGCTTCTGAGAAGCTGCCCTGGCGATTGCCACTACGTGATTATGCCAAGACATATTTCCTCCCAGGTTGACACCCAGCAAATTAATAGACGAAGTCAGTGGAATTGCGTGTCCTGCCATAACGATATCGGGTTCTGCAATGTTGACCTTCTTAGAGAAAACTGCAGCCTGGGTTTTTTGAGCGTTAAATTCGACTTGGTTACTGTCACCCCAAGACAAAATTTCTTCCAGGTCTTTATTGAGGCGTGATACCTCATGTTGTCTGCGAAGATGTGCGTCAGTAGCCGATGTTTGAGGTTTCAAAGTAAAAGATGAGATAAGTGTGCTGTCGTCAGCAAAGCAATATAATGGATTTTCTGTTTTCGCTAGAAGGTCGTTAATGTACAGTAAGAAGAGAGTGGGAGATAATATGGACCCTTGAGGAACACCAGCATTGATGGTGAAGGTGTCTGAGAGAAACCCGTCAATCGCCACTTGCAGAGAGCGGTCCTTGAGGAAGCTAGACAACCATGAACAAAATCGACCGGGCATACCATAAGAACGCAGTTTGCTTAGGAGCCCCTCGTGCCAGACACGGTCAAAGGCTTTAGAGATGTCCAGTGCAATAGCCCGGGACTCCCCATGATGTTCGATTGCGTTGCTCCAAAGATGAGTGACATAGGCTAGCAGGTCTCCTGTTGATCTGGACTTACGAAAACCATACTGATGGTCGCTGATAATTTTAAGGCCTTCCAGGTATTTTATAAGTTGTTGGTTAATAGCTTTCTCCATCACCTTTGATATAACTGAAAGCAATGCGACTGGTCGATAGTTGTTTGGCAGGGTTTTCTTGCCTTTCTTTGGTATTGGCTGGACTCGCGCCTTTTTCCAGCAAGATGGAAATATTCCTTTTTTGTAGGATAAGTTAAAAAGTCTACAAAATACTGGTGTGAGTTCATCGGCGCATTTCTTGAGCACTATAATAGGAATTTCATCTGGACCAGAAGCTTTTTTGGCATCGAGCCCCTTTAGAATTCGTTTGACAGGACGCTGACGGAATACGATATCAGTCATTTCCGATCGAACTGCTGGAATGTTCGGGGGTGTTTTTCCCTGAAAGTCTACCGTGGAGTGTGAAGCAAAGAGTTCTGCGAGTAAGTTCGCTTTATCTTCAGCCGTGGTTGCTATTGTGCCATCAGAACGTGTTAGCGGTGGAATATTTGATTTGGTAAAATTTTGACTGACGGCCTTAGCGACTGACCAAAAGGACCTAGATCCGTTAGGACTGGCGAGAAGTTTATTTTTGATCCTCATGTTGTAAGCCTCTTTGTTTTGATCTATCGTTTGCTTGCACTGGTTTCGAGCGGTAACAAAGATGGTGCGATTCACATCGGTAGGATTTTTACGCCATTGTCGGTAAGCTAGATTTTTAGCTCTGACAGCACGCTCGCAGTTCTTGCTAAACCAGGGTTTGCCATTCAAAGGGCGCTTCTTGGAGAAAGGAATAAAGGCTTCCATGCCAGTAAGAATAACATCGGAGACCTCTTGAGCACAAGCGGATGGATCATCTGAAGAGAAGCATACTTCCAGCCAAGGAAAAGTGCGAAAATGGTCTCTTAGGTCTTCCCAACTAGCTGATGTGTAGTGCCAAATTTTACGAGGTTTAGGAGGTTGTTCAGAACAAATTGGCAGCTCGCTTAGAGGTGAAATAAGTTTGTGATCGGAAGATCCTAATGGAGGATGAACGGTGACTGTGTATAGGTCAGGGTTGGATGTCAAAAAGAGATCTAAAAGACTAGCAAAATCTCCATCTCGGTCTGGAATTCGCGTTGGTTCTTCCACGAGTTGAGTTAGACCAGAACTGATCGCAAAAGATTCCGCCTCACGACCCTGTTCATCGTTGGTATTTGAGTATTTGAGCCAGTTGATATTGTGGACGTTAAAGTCACCAAAGATTGCGACTTCGGCATTAGGATGGTTGGTTTGCAAGAAGTCAATTGTGTTTGCTAGTGACGAGAAGAGTGCTCTGTAATGTGTGTCACTTGGAGGACGGTAAAGGCAGCAGATAAACTTGGTGATTTTCTGCGTTGATATTTTAAACCACATTACATCAAACTCTGCTGGTTCAAGTGTGTCCTCTCGTTGGCAGCAAAGATCATCTCGGATAAAGAGACAGACCCCAAAGTTGCGTCTAAATCGGAAATGAAAATCGTATCCAGGATATAAATAGCTGACGGTGTTCGTTGACGATCTGACCTTTGTCTCGGTCAGTGCGAGCACATGAGGCTTGGATGTTTGTAAGTGCTGGTGGACTGAATTGATGTTGGTATTAAGCCCTCTGATATTGCAGAAATCAATTTTAAAGCTGCTGTTTTTGGGTGTGTCAGCAACTGTAGGTGCCACACTATTTCTCCGTTGAGTGTTGTTAGGGGAACCCAATATATTGTCGGAGACAGTGGATGTTCGGTTAATATCGCTTGATGAGGCCACAGGATCAGCCCCCACCCGGAGATCCGATCGGGGGGCGAGTTTACCTCCGGAGTATTTTGGTCCTGGAGCTTCCATCATGCTTTTTCTTCCCACCCTGGAAACCGGGAACCTTGGCACAGCGACGAAACGTTGACTCAAAGAATAACTCAAGAGCAACTTCACGCCGCCTAAGCCGATGCAATGGTATCTCACCGGGCGATGCCGGGTGGGCCAGCATCTACCATTTGTTTTAACCCAATATATGGTTTTGGAAATACAGCCGCCCGCCACAAGTTGTGGATCAGCTTGTATAACAAAAAAAAATATTTTTTGTTTAATTTCTAAAAGAAGTAGGTACCTACTTTTATTTTTACTTTATACTTTTTTTATATGAATTTTTTAAATCGATTAATAAACCTATGAAAGCAATTCTCGGTTTCAAGATATACGAATTCCTCTTAAATTTATTGTTGATTCTAAAAAAAAAATTCGAATTATCGTAAACCATAAAGTTGTTGGTCCCTTTAAGTTAAATATTTTATACGCTGTTCCGTAGAATATTGATTTTTTAATCAAATGGTTTTATTTAAACTTATATTTGCTCCATAATATAGGTTACAGTTTCATGTAAATGTGTTCTTATTGTAATATTTATGTCTTTATAATATAAAATAATTAGAAATAAACTTATTACTAAAAACATAGTTAATATAGCCCCTTTGGCATAATTATTAGCCGTCTATAGGACTTATCACAGTAATTTACCCATAATGGGGATAAAATATGAAACGCGCAAAAATAAAAATAGTCCTTTGCAGCCTATTTAAAAAAAAATAATTTTTAATATCAGCAACAATATTATTATCATTACTCGAGAATCAGTCGAGGGCTGTATTCTCTATATAGTATCACCAATAAAGTCCGCATCATATAGAATTTTTTTTTATTAATAGCTTTATTTAAAATTTGACTTTGGCATCAAGTTCTGCCTTGATCGAGATGAAAATTAAGCATAAAAATAACGTAATTCGCATTATCTGTCAAATTTTAATTTTTTCCGAAAATAATTGAAAAGTGGGGTTATTTCTGAAAATATCAAAAAAAGTTATTGAAAGAAGTTTTTTAAATGCATTATTTAGCCCACTTGCAAAATTTCAGCTGCATAAGATAATTTCGATTTTTTACCTACATACAGGGTGTCCGGAAAATAGGTGTACAACGTTTGACGACAGACTCCTGGCGTAAAAATAGGTCGATCTAAGCCGACTTAGTTATATCCAAAATTGTCTCGTTAAGCCGGCAGAGGGCGTCAAAAATTTGTAAAAATATTGGGTTTTCCTAAATTACGTGAAAACCTGCTAATCGATTTTAACGATTTTTAGTATGTAGACTATAATACTATAAAATGACGTTTTCTAGTAGTATAGTCACCGGCTGTAAATAAGTGGAAGTGATATAAAAGTGATATAATACGTCAACATTTTTCCTCATTTTTTAGATGAACGGCGTTATGACAACCCAGATATTTTTGTAGAGTGACTGGATGTATTTGGAAGCTATTTTACCTATTTAATATTTTTCGTTGAAGGAGCTGTTTTGGCAGAATAAAATATTTACAATTACAAAAACATTACTTAAGCAAATGTGTAAAATGACCGCCATCTTGCTGAATACATTTATTAACACTCCTTAAAAAATGATATTGGGCCCTATCTAATGTCTCGGGGTTATTAAAATGGTTGCCTGCATTTAAAATCGGCTGCAATAAATCATCGCGTGTGTTTTCGTATACTTGAGTAAATTTCATAGACTGGTGACAATTTGTCAATAATTGTCAAATTATTAAATGCCATAGCAACAAGGTCACTTAAAAAATTATTATTACAGGTAATTTGATTTTAATATTATTACTAATAATACTAAATATTGTAAATATTTTCTTCTGACAAAACACCTCATTCAACGAAAAATATTAAAGAGGTAAAATAGCTTCCAAATACATCCAGTCACTCTACAAAAATATCTGGGTTGTCATAACGCCGTTCATATAAAAAATGAGGAGAAATGTTGACGTATTATATCACTTTTATAACACTTTCACTTATTTACAGCCGGTGCCTATACTACTAGAAAACGTTATTTTATAGTATTATTCTACATATTAAAAATCATTAATCCAAAACCAATATTTTTACAAATTTTTGACGCCCTCTACCGGCTAAACGAGACAATTTTGGATATAACTAAGTCGGCTTAGATCGACCTATTTTGACGTCAGGAGTCTGTCGTCAAACGTTGTACACGTATTTTCCGGACACCCAGTATATGATGTTGTAAATAGCACCACTTTTGCAAAATATGACTCAACGCAACCTACATAAAACTTCTCAGTTTTGACAAGGCTTTATTTTAGATACATTTTTTTTAAAGTAGCGCCATATTAAATGTGTGTTTTTCTACAAAATCAAAATTGGGCTATTAAAATTTGGTCGCATGTGCTGCAAAGTTTATTTGTTTTTGACCCTGTATAAGATAACTTTATAAAATAAGTATTTTTGAAAACGTAGTTTGTGTCTGAAAGTAATGCACGTTAACGTTATTATGACATAGCTTAATAATAAAGTATAATATGTTTATATAATAGGTTTTAAATTAAATCGTTGAAAATAGATAAACTTTACGTTGTTAAACTAAAATTTATTTTCCACTTAAAAAACACTTTACTGAAGACACTGTGTTATTTTTTTTCTTAATATTGAGGTGTATTACTATAAGACAAAAACTACGTTTTCAAAAATACTTATTTTATGAAGTTACCTTATTATACAGGGTCAAAAACAAATAAACTTTGCATCACATGCGACCAAATTTTAATAACCCAATTTTGATTTTGTAGAAAAACACACATTTAATATAGCACTACTTAAAAGAAAATGCATCTGAAATAAAGCATTGTCAAAACTAAGAGGTTTTATGTAGGTTGCGTTGAGTCTTATTTTGCAAAAGTGCTGCAATTTACAAAATATAGGTAAAAAATCAATGCATGTGAGCTAGAAACTGCATTTAAAAAAAACTTTTTCTAATAACTTTTTTTGATATTTTCAGACCCCACTTTTGAATTTTTTTCTGAAAAAAATTAAAATTTGACAGATAATGCGAATCACGTGACTACTATTTTTTTCTTAATTTTCATCTCGATCGAAGCAGAACTTTATGCCAAAATCAAAGTTTGAATAAATTTATTAATAAAAAAAAACTCATATGATGCGGACTTTACTGGTGACACTGTTTAAAAATTAGAGATACATTTTGATTGACGTCACTTTTATTAAAACCACACGGACAATAAGATAAGTCAGGACAAAAATGTGTTGGATAAAAACTAGTGTAGTTTTTAAATATGTTAATGAAGCTAAATACGCCAATCGCCTTGTGCGTTAAAAAAAACTTGCAAATAAACAGTTCAAAAAACAAAACACAATTCCTTATACAGATTAGTATTGCTAAATAGAAAGCCTTACAGCACAAAAGTATTTGGACATCCTTGTTATTTCTTATTCTATTGCTTCAAGAAAAATATTGGAAGCTGTATATATTTCATAAAGAAAAAACCAAGGTTTTTATTTTCATTAACCTAAACCATGTATTTAGCTAATGACCAATGTGGATTCGGAAAGTTTAATAACTGTGCTTCACCCAGTAATAAAATAACCTGTAACGATCCTCCAAATGCCTCAAAACCAAAAGAGATATGTGCAGATGTATGCGAAAAAAGATGTGATTGCTATCCAGGATATGTCCTAAATAAGGGAAAGTGTATAAAGAGGCAGGAATGTCCAATTCGTAAGTAATTATATTTTAATTACATGATTTTAATTTATATCTATGATAAACATAATTTTTTAAATTTTTTAATTTTTTATAATAATGACACGCCATTAGTCTTAAAATGAGATACAATGCAAATGTTTGCAAATGATAGATACTCTTATTTAAACTGCTACTCACAATTTTTTTTAACACTTTTATTACAGCGCTGTAGTTTGGAAGCTACATCATCATGGATTTCAATGCGGTTTGCAGAATTTGAACGACTGTTTCTTGCAGATTAATAGTATGGTACACCTATAACGTAATCAATAAATTTTAACTTTCACAGTGAACAGTGAGCACATTGTACCCTTTAATTTTTTTGACTTTTCTAATTTTAAACACGTTTTTAAAAATTCGTAAATCTACCCTTAACAGACCTACTTGTTTACTATGTGTATTTATACAATATGTAAACTGCAGTTAAATTTAAAAAAGGTTTGTTTATAATATAAAAATAATTTTTTGTTAGAGAAGTCTGACTGTCCTACAAATTAATTTCTTTTCTTTCAAGCTTATGTTATTTATTCAACGACTAGTTAGCTATACGTTTCTCGTCATGAATTTCTTCCCCACATTCTACCACTCAAATTTCACTTTTAGTCCATTCTAAATATTATTATATTGTGTCATTTCGACGACATTTTTCCACGGCCATGCTTTTTCTATTCTGCTATTCTAATAATATTATTTTCATATTTGCATTTATTTAACATACCTGCCCATTTATAGGTATGTACAATGTACATCCACTCTTTTCTTCATTTTTACCCCAATATATTTTTTTCATTTTCTTGTTGGACACTCGTTACAGATGTTGTAGTGTTGCAGAGAATCTTTCCTTTAAATGTCTTTTACATACTTTAAGCATGTATCAAGTTCCTATAAACACCTTTAAACTTCTTATTGGTATTTATATATCTTTATTCTCCTGAAGATGACTGACTTCGAAACATGTAAAAAATTAACGACATCCTAACTTTTTTTAATTTGAAATACCAGTGGAGGACCATTTCTTTCATTTCAAATTTACACTCCCCTTAATGTATGGACTACTTCTTCAAACTGAAACGTTTTAGCTTACGGGAATTTAGTTATAATTATTTTTTGGTAAATTATAATCTTTAGTAAGTATTCTTAATAAGGATCTCCGAACTTATATATAATATACAGGGTCGCTAAAAATTAAGCAGTTACTAAACGAAAACAGATCAATACAAATTCGAGATATGCTATAAAATATCAATAGCTAACAAAAAACTAAATTATAGTTGATCGTAATTGTAACTACATTACGGCAATAAAGACTTGCCGACTGTAATCCAACAATTTTTCCCTTAACCTACAAAACAAAAAAAATAATTTTCATGTAGATAAACTGTAGATTTCTAAATATGACATTCTGCAGCATTTGATATACGATACTTTTAATAACCAGTTTAAGAACATATTTATTAATACGAATATTTTAACAATAATTAATACTTGTGGTTGTTGTTTTCTTAATACTGCCTAACTAGGGGTTAGTTTTATGTAAGCTATTATTTAAATTTTGTGTTCTTTCGAATTTGTGTTTGTTTAATAACTAATAAAAATTGCTTCGTACCCTGTAAATTCTAAAATCCCTATTAAGCATATTGAAAATTATTCTTTACCAAAAATAATAATCATTAATTAAATTCTAATAAGTTAACATGTGTCAATTTTAATAACGAATTAAGCTAAATGTCTACATGATTTGGGGCACCCGGTATAAGGTTAAAGGTATTTTATTTAAAATAATTTGCTATAAAGAAACTATTGGTCCAGCTTAAAAAAATGGATATGGATACATGCTAAGTTTCCTTAGGTGTCTACATTTCAATTTCTGTGGTAAAAACAGCTGCTTGTAAAAAAAATACTTCCAGTCCTAAGACTTGAAATAAAAATCTGCCAAAACCTTCTCGAGAGATCTACTAAAGCATAAGAACCATGGTTTTATGAAAAGGTATTAACCTTTTATAGATTAAATATTTTAACTCAGTGCCCTAACCTCCATACTTTAAAAGGATTGTTTCTTTTAAATTCACAATACTTTCTTAATACATGTTTTATATAGGTACATGGAAAAATTTAAATTTTAACAATGTCTTACAGACATACTCGTAAAAATACCATTTTAACATCTTCTTTTTAGAAGTAATTTTTTCTTCTTCCCCGGTTTTGATTTGGTCGTTTTGGACCCTTTTAATTGACTTTTCCACATACTCTGTATGTTTTAATCTATTTCTATTTCTCTTCACATTATGGCATTTCGATACACCAATTTTTAACTCCATAAAAGCTCCATTAAGGTTTTATACCACTTATCTTTTTCTCTTCTGCTAAAACCATCAGCAATACATTTTTTTGTCTCCGGATGATGAACATTTCTGCGTTCGAAACATATAGAGACCTCTGAGCAAAATATTTTTTGTTCTATTAAATTTTGTGGAGGAAGACTTTTAGAGTTTTTTTTTTCTTTCCATAATTTCAACTCCACTTTAACCATTTCTTCAAATTTAATATCTTAGTTCAAACTTTGTAAATTTTAATAACTTAATTATCCTAATTTCATCACTCTTTGTAGTTTGGGACATCCGGTACATATCTTAGGTTCATCTATTATTTTTTTTTTAAGAAATAAACCAAATGAGTGCATTAAATAGAGAAAACAGCGTAAACTATCATCAACTGGGGCTGATGTCTTCAGTTATGTCCAAAACAGCTGATTTTTTTACAACAAATAGGATAATTCTTGCTCTAGGGCATATAATAAAAAAATACGAAATTATCTCGAGATATTGACAGGTTATAGAACAACTTTAAAATAGAACACTAAAAAACAGTACTAACAAAATGTGAAATTGTTCAATTTTTTTATTTTTTACACGGCTTTTTTTTACACACGGTATGATACTAAAGTATATTGGTTATGTCATAGGCGTACCATACTACTATTCAACAAAAAACAACCTTTAAAACTCTGCAAATCGCATTACAATTCGAGATGTCGTTTCCGACCTCAAGACCTGTAATAAAGGTCGCGGCAAATGCCCATTAAACAATTTTTATTTTCTTTTTATTTCAAGGGAACAAAAGAAACTTTAGAAAGTAATTTTTTTAAATCGCTTTGATATATTTTTAATTATTGGCTGTAAGTAAGTATTGATAATAGGATATAATTATTGTAGGTAGGTAAGTATGATACATCGACTAGTAACTTTACCTTTAAACAAAACTAATTTTCAAACTGAATTAAATATTATTAAGCAAATTGCAGTAAATAATGGTTATTCCGCTATAACAATAGATAAAATACTAAATAAAAAATTATACAAAAAGGCTATAAACTTAGTTTTTCCAACAGCAAACAATAATAAAAATAATTATAAAGTTATCTCTTACATAGGTCATATTAGCACTAAAATAAAAAAACGTTTTAAAAAACTTGAATATTAATATTGCTTTCAATACTAACAATACTCTAGGGAAACACATTAAAAATTATAAAAGTAAATTAAACAAAGGAAATAAATCTGGTGTTTACAAATTAAAATGTAATGATTGCTCTAAACTTCGAAAAACGGATGAATGAAAATCATGCTAGTTTTATAAAAAAAAACAGATTCTATTATAACCATCTGTTAGAAATAAATCATACATTTAATTATAACTATGATATCTTGCATATTGAAAACAAAAGTACAAAATTAAATTTGCTTGAATCATTAGAAATAAATAGGCTTAAAAATTCCAATACTCTTCTTAATGATCAATTGGATTTAAACGGAATATTTCACATTTGCCACGTGCCGTTTTGCCACGGCAATAAAAAAGTGCTGTTTCGCCACGCATAATTTCCATATTTTTTAACGAGTGCTGTTTTGCCATGCATACTTTGTTTCTTACCTGCCTAGATTTTATACCTTTTCTTGCAAAACTATCTTAGAAATATACGTAAGTTAAGTATTAAAATATTTATTTTTATATACCATGTATTGGTTCTCATAATTTTTAATTTGAAGAAGATAATAAACATTATCGAAAGCTTGGCTAAGTTAAAAAAACTATTTTTATTTAAGAAGCCCACATCAGGACCGTACCCCAAGACAACCTAGTCTATAATAATAGCAGTAAAAAAGGAAGAAAATTGTTTCACATGTTCTTTTATTTAAATTTGACATTTGTACAAATAATAAATCTAATTTAATTTGACAACATATTTAAGCTTATTTATGTACTCAGAAATATCAATTTCATTATTTACAAGTTTATCTACAGTGCCTTTAATTATAAAATCAATATTAATATTGTGTTTGGCTCTCTTTTTTGTAGTTATATTAAAATTTACTTGATTAATAATGAATGCATAATACTGATTATCATTATTTAAATGGTTTATATGTCGTAGGCTAATGATAGTTTTAGGCAAATGGCTTTTGCCTAGGCAAATGCTATATTATGCATTCCGTCTTAAAAGGTATATCGGCAACCGGTTTGTTCGTTGTTACCAAGAGCATTTTTTTTTTATTTCATTTTTATAAAATAATATTAGTGGAAAAAATTAAATTAAAAAAAAATGCTCTGGGTAACAACGAACAAACCGGTTGTCGATATAGGAATGCATATAGCATTTGCCTAGGCAAAAGCCATTTGCCTAAAACTACCATTAGCCTATGACATATACACTAGTTCAAAGATGTTGGGACCATTTTCCCAACAGCACGATTGAGACGATTATGCCAACCTTCCCAAGCATTGGTGGTACGATGCCTTTCATTAAAACATGACCACATAATATCACCGATAATGTCATTTGCTAACCATTGGTTTACAAATAATTGTTAAATTCTTCAATTCTTAAATAATAATATTGGCATGGGTATTATGCCCACAACGTGTGTACACAATGGGATTGACCCAGGTAGCCTCACTGTCGTAACCCAGACAGCAGACTGACGTCAATTTTACGTAACTTTTTCGTCATCTTAAACGTCAACTGTACTTTAAAAATGACGTGATAATGACGGTAGGATGTCGTGATTATGTCACGGACCGATGACGTGACTAGGGAGTCATTTAGTGACGTTATAACGACGTGATTAGTGACGTTATAACGACGTCATTAGTGCCGACATATCACGTCATCAAAGCATTAATTTGCCAGCCATTTAATAGCAAACCTTAGTGACGCCTTCGCCATTTCGTTACTTGTTTGTCTCATCAAAAAATCGTCCAAATACCCCTCATCGGGGTACAATTACCTATAGTTATACGTACCTAATAAAAGTGTGAATTTATAAATTAATAAAAGCAGAAAAAGAAATATGCTCAAATTTGACAAAATTTCGTTTTTTGCCTTTATTAGTTAGGTAATTAATTAATTTTTCTTAGCCTTAAACTGTAGGTACCCTAAAAAGGGGTACCCAAAAGGGGGTATTTAGCCGATTTTTGGATAAAACAAAGAAGTAACGAAATATTGACCAAAAAACTAAATGGCGAAGGCGTCACTAGTGTTTGCTCTTAACCTGTAGGGGGCTTTGTTAGTAGTTTGGCAACCAAGATAGGGTAGAGGATTAGGCACTTGATTGCTGATGATGATAGGTTTATAGTTAAAAAACTGCAGAGGGGCACATATAGGTTAAAAATATTTTTTCTTCATTTCAACAGCAATAATTATATGTGTAATTAAAATATGTAGAAATATAAATTTTACTTAATACTCCAACAAATCATGGTTACACTACCCTGTATATTTGCTATTATATAGTAGAGACACTACTTATACAATTTTTTTAGTAATATGTTGTTTTTTTTTCTTTCTGTACACCTAAACTTAATTTAACTAAGAAAGAGGAAAGATTTAATATTTAATTTAAAACAGTTATATTTCTGAAACATAGTTTTATATGCCTATATATTTAGGGGTACTTGCAGGAGGGACACATTGAGTTTGTGACCCGTCTAAAAATAAAACAGAAAAAAGACAAATTACCAAGCCATATATTTATATATAGTTATTAAAATTCTTACCATGCAGAAAACCTTGGGTTAATTCTATTGTATGTACTTAAATTGGGTGCACGTTCAATAAGTATTATCTTTTTAGTTGTAGGACATCCTCATAGGAACTACTTAATATTCGCTTTGGTTTTGGTTTCCTTTTAATAATACTGTTGGTTTGTCGGTATCCAAGTTATTGAAGGTATCCTCTGGATCTTTGCATTTTTTATAGCTTTATCTATATCGTCTAAAAACATTTTTTATGTATAAAATGATCAGAAATTATTTGTTTTGACTTTAATTGTTAATTTGTTTTTATTTAATTGTGTATGTACAGGACCTCTAAGTGGAAGACTTTACCTAAATGACTTTTAAATTCTTTTCACGACAAATCCATTTTACAACAAGGTATATATGCGTACTAACTTAAATGTAAAATAGCTTAATCAATTTTAATATGACAAAACTTAGTAGGCTTAGTTAAAAATACATTTCTTGAAAGTCCCTACCTGCCTCAAACATGCATCGCTTAATTTTATACAATTTCCAAGACTCATCCGTTGACTTCTTTCTCTTTAAGTAATTTATTGAACATCCTTTGATCTTTGTAAGAAGGCCAACAGGCTTCTCTTTTTAATGGTGTGCACCATATTTTAGACACCACTGAAGTGCACCATTTTCCCATTCTACAATGACATAATTATGCCATCTTTTCCTAAAACAAAAAACAAGTTATATAATAGACGAAAGGACGAGTGGCGAATCTGCACTGACGTGTTAGGGTATCTAATTACCATGGCAAAACGCTACTAAAACAGGTAAATTTCCTTTTCCTGGCGAAACAGAATGTGGCGAACCAGGAAATTACCATTTAAACGGATCACCTCTTTTAAATCTCTTTAGTTAGTCTGTAAACATTATTATTGGTTTTTTTAACAATTTTAAACAACCTGAAAATGACCTGCAATTGTATTGTTACACCTAAGCTATACCTTTTAAGATACCATTTTTAAGTACTCCTTTGAAGAAGCAACTGTGTTGCGAAACATGTCGAGTGAAAATAAAAATCTATGGAAAGTGTAAAATTAAAATTTTTTTAAATTTTTTTACAATTTATTTAACACAATTATAATTATTGTGTCGTAAAAATAATTAAAAGTAACAAAGTAGTGGCATATCGGCTAAGTGTTTAACTGTCTTTTGTATCGGAATATAAAGGAATAAAAGCATAATGGATACTCTAGATAAATCACGACGACCGTTTCGTCCTCATTAGGACTCTACAGGCAGCCATGACCCAAAGCAACTCCACAGAAAACGTCACGATGCATAAAAAGTCATCTTGCAAAAGTCCAGCGGCCATTAATACATGGCAACCACATCCCAGCAGAATCAACTCCAATACAAAAGGCAGTTTTACTAGAAAATCGAAAGATAGACCAGTAAATAAAACTGCAAAGTGAACACTCGCGTATACGCATTTCACCAAAAATAGTCTGCCTTTTTGCAGATCAGAACCGGATCACTCCGCGTCGCCTACTAGATCTGATCTGCAAATAGGCACACTGTTTTTGGTGAAACGCGTATTTGCGAGTGTTCACTTTGTAGTTGAATTTACGTGTCTATCTTTTGATTTACGAGCGAAACTTGTATTGGAGTTGATGCTGGGATTGTGTTACGATGTGTTAATGGCGCTGGACTTTGGCAAGATGACTTTTAATGCATCGCGACCTCAGACCACAACACTTTGCATACAATAGAAAATTAGACGGCAATAATGACGTTGTCAAAATCGAAATTAAAACAATCAAAAATGCGGTTACCATGATATCGACTAATATTGACACCTGAAGATTTTTAAAATTACAAAAACGTTATCTGATATCAATGAAATTTAGACGAATAAAATGTATTTGCACTGTCGTAGATTAAATTTTGAATGATACACGTTCGATATGAACTTTGTTAATGAAACTTGTGCAATAGGGTGGAGCGAAAAATTGATTTTCAAAATTTTGATATTGGCTAGGAGCCAAAATGTTCTATCTATAAACACTATTTCCTGCGCAAAATGTTAACTTCCTACTCATTTGTTTTGAGGGGTCACACAATCCTCAAAGTTATAGCAATTAAGGTATATTATTTTTTTTTATATCGGTTAAATTATTTCGGACTTTCGCTAGTTCATGGTATATTTTAAAAGAAAAAAATGCAATGAACTACCCAGAACTCACCACGTGGAGGTATCCGACCTCCGAGAGAATTTAACTGATTTGCGAATATAAGGGTGGGAGGGGGGAGGGACTCTAGGTCGGATACCTCCACGTGGTGAGTTCTGGGTAGTTCATTGCATATTTCTTTTAAAATATACCATGAACTAGCGAAAGTCCGACATATTTTAACCGATATCAAAAAAAAATAATATACCTAAATTGCTATAACTTTGAGGATTGTGTGACCCCTCAAAACAAATGCGTAGGAAGTTAAAATTTTGCGCAGGAAATAGTGTTTATCGATAGGACATTTTGGCTCCTAGCTAATATCAAAATTTTGAAAAAAAAGAAAAAATCAATTTTTCGCTCCACCCTATTGTGCAATTAAACCACTCGGCTGACGCCTCGTAGTTTAACGTTGCACACGTTTCATTATAGTGTCAATATCGAACTAGTATCATTAATAACTATTATTTGACCGAAGGACCGTATTGCATTTTTAGAAGATGCTGAATGTGGATATGGAAAATTTAAGGAATGTGCTTCACTTTGTGATAAAGTTACTTGTGATGATCCTCAAAACGCCACAGAATTGCAAAAAGGTCGATTCTGCCCAGCCATTTGCGAACGAAGGTGTCAATGCGACCCAGGATATGTTTTAAATAAGGTTGGAAGGTGCATCGACAGAGAAGATTGTCCTATACGTATGTATTTTTGCTTCGTAAATTTTAGCCCTTTTTAAAAACAAATATTAGAAAGAAAATAAATGACCGACCGACATTATTTTGATAAAAGATGTATAGAATTAATTACAGAATATTGGAAAATCAATATAGGCATTGTTGCTAAATTAAAAACTGAATGATTTAAATATATACCGGGTGAAAACGAACGACAGCTTGTCATGTCCTTATAAAATAATATGAAATTTTGGTAGACAAACATCTAACTCTCACTTTCGATTGAACCGGAAGTGACCACAACTTTGTTATTTTAAATAGAACACCCTGTAGATTTTTAAAAATATGCATTCTACAATAGTATATTAAAGTACAAGTTTCATAAGAAGCGGTTTTAGCGCCCGCGTCTATTTTAGAAAACGAGCCACAAAGTGGCGAGTTTTTTTATTGACACGGGCGCTAAAACGCCTTATGAAACATGTGCTTTATACATTTTTTTCTATTTCACCTTTTATAATCAAGAAAAATACATTTTAAAAAGAAAATAAATCCTTCAAATTTTGTAAATTTTTATGTCTAAATTTTATGTTGGTAATACTATTTTTTATCATAGGAGCCTCTGGACAACAAAAATTATTTTGCGAACTGTCACTTTTTGATTTATTGACCCATTTTCACCACGAGATTCTAAAATTATTTTAGCGATATGAGATTTGAAATTGGACGGAATACGTTGTGTGATCCTTGTACATTCGATACATATACAGAGCGTTCGGAAATTCGGGAGATTTTGCTACTTTTTTTCGAATTTTAAAAGACGTGATTTTACGTCACGGCATTGCAATTTAGTATAGGGAAGATGGAAAATTCAAATAAAGTTGAAGTTAAAATCGACATTAGAAGGTTAGTAGATTGAATTTTGGATAGGATTTGGCAGAAAATGATAGCTTGAAGCATCTACAAAAGATTGATTTATAGATTTATGCAACCAACATACATGACTGTTATCCACACAGAATAAAAAAGTAAGTTATCAAGCTTGTTTCCCTCTGCGAAAAATGGGTTTTCTCGTAAATCACAAAGGCCGCGCAAGTTAATGAAATAAAACATTTAAATGTTACCAACATCAAATAAAGAAAAAACGCGTATCGAAATAGCTTCATTACGATCCGCAAATGAGGGTCGTACTGAACTCATTATGAACGTGAAATAGAAAAAGTATTTTAAGCATTTGGAACTGAAAATTGTCAAACTACTTGCACATTTTATCGTCTTTACAAAAACCAAATAAATAAGTAAAAAGTTACTTTTTTGCTTATTTTTGGGCATTCCATATGAATAATGACTTTCAACTATTTTACTTTCGGTTTAATCGAAAGTGCTGACAAGTTTGACATTTAAACACAAATTTTTCCAATAATTTTATTGGCACCACTTTTAAATCTAATTTTTTAAATTATCTTACTTTTATAGATATTTTTTATTAATTCTTCCCTATATTTAAACTTATTAGTTTTTAAGATATAAGCAATTAAAAATTTAAATACATTATCCAACAAGTAACAATTAATGTTAATTTATTCATAGTTTCATCTAAGTTAGCTATGGATCCCTTCAGATCTGTTTAGTAATTTTAACAGTTTTACCAGAGGACTAAATTAAAAAATAATATGGTGATAATGTCATAAAACAGTTGAACAGATCTGCAGGGATTCATAGCTACCTTAATGAAAATATAAATAAATTAACATCAATTGTTGCTTGTTGGATAATGTAATGACATTTTTAATTACCTACTTATATCTTAAAAACTAAAAATTTTAGAAATTGGTAAGTAGAAATAAAAAATATCTAAAGAGGTAAAATAATTTTTAAAATTAGATTTATGAGGGGAAGTGCTCAGGGAAGTGCTACCAAAATTTCATGGACCTGACAAACTAGATAGCAATTTCGTTGTCACTCACATATTCTAGTGTCACCTTAGCCGTGATTAGCTTACCAAAGGCTAACATCAGCCACCCAGCGTTGCCTGGTGCGTGTCCTTGATTATATAATCAAGTGCATTAAGTCAGGTAAACTAACATGACATGTAAAATTATTATGCACAATAAAGATGTTTTTAAATGAATGAAAATGAGTAAAGTCTGCTTCATATGGGATTTTTTTATCAATAGCTTTATTCAAAATTTGACTTTGGCATCAAGTTCTGCTTTGATCGAGATGAAAATTAAGCAAAAAAATAGTAGTCACGTAATTCGCATTATCTGTCAAAATTATTTTTTCCAAAAAATAATTCAAAAGTGGGGTTATTTCTGAAAATATCGAAAAAAGTTATAAAAAAAAGTTTTTTTAAATGCAGTTTCTAGCCCACATTCATAAGATAATTTTGATTTTTTACCCATATTTTGTATATTGCACCACTTTTGCAAAATAAGACTCAACGCAACCTACATAAAACTTCTGAGTTTTGACAATGCTTTATTTCAGATACATTTTCTTTAAAGTAGAGCCATATTAAATGTGAGTTTTTCTACAAAATCAAAATTGGGCTATTAAAATTTGGTCGCATGTGATGCAAAGTTTATGTATTTTTGACCCTGTATAAGGTAACTTCATAAAATAAGTATTTTTGAAAACGTAGTTTGTGCCTGAAAGTAAAAAAAATAAAAAATAAAGTAAAGGGGTTTTAAATTAAATCGTTGAAAATAGATAAACTTTACGTTAAAGTGAACTAAAATTTATTTTTCACTTAAAAAACACTTTACTGAAGACACTGTGTTCTTTTTTGTCTTAATATTAAGGTGTATTACTTTCAGATACAAACTACGTTTTCAAAAATACTTATTTTATGAAGTTACCTTATACAGGGCCAAAAACAAATAAACTTGGCATCGCATGCGACCAAATTTTAATAGCCCAATTTTGATTTTGTAGAAAAACACACATTTAATATGGAGCTACTTTAAAGAAAATATATCTGAAATAAAGCATTGTCAAAACTGAGAAGTTTTATGTAGGTTGCGTTGAGTCTTATTTTGCAAAAGTGATGCAATTTATAAAATATTACCTATACGCCACTTTTTTTATGCCGAAACCTTCCTCGGCCTGCATACAATAACTCACCAAATTTTCATCGTAATCGGATAAATGGTATAGGAACGCATGCGTTACATACAGCCAAACATTCATTTTTATATATATAAATAATAAATAATTAAATGTATATCGAAGTGTCGGTCTTAAAAAAAATATTGTACGTCACGCAACCGAAATTCTTTCAAACCAGGGGGGGGGGGTTATTAAAATAAAGAAACTCTCTCGTGACCACTGATTATTAAGATCTGTTTAATGTTTTCTTATTCTATCTTGGCTGAATTGTTCAGGTAAGCATAGATACGGTAAAATTCTGGTTGGGTGTGAAAAATTCCTACATATAATAATTCGAAAATACGCGGTACTACGAACATCCCAAACGAAATATTACTGAATTACTCCTGCACTTCTGTGGCAGAAAATAAATGATCCCCTCTCTGACCGAGTATTTTCATTTTCAGAAGTTTAAATTCTAGGACGTCTAAATTGTATATTAGATAAAATCATTAAAAATTGTTTCATTTACATGCCCTCATTCCCTTTTGGGATGCCCCTGCTAGTATGCTTTAGAGCTGTCTAATATATAATATGTCGTAGTCTTATAGTGAAATCCGTATTTTCATGAAGAATCTAGTCATATCATGAAGCGTCGGCATATTATGTAAAAACATGAAGCTACACAATCTACCTAGGCTTTTTAAGAAGAGCCCGTAGCACTTCGGCATATAACGTCGTAACATAACCTAGCTGAGCGGCACTTTGTGAAGTATAAGATGTCAATAGGAGGCGATAACCAGAAGAACAAATTCCTTCTAAAAGGTATATTACAGTTGCCAATATACCTTTTAGACGGAATTTGTTCCTCTAGTTATTGCCTCCTATGTCAATGCTTTAAAGCAAAATTGCAGTGTAGTTCTCGATGTCACAAAAGTGGTCCCTGTGTTAATAAATAGAAACAAATGTTTGATGTTGACAAAAACTACTTTTTCAAAAATACTTATTTTATGAAGTTGCCTTATACAGGGTCAAAAACAAATAAACTTTGCATCACATGCGACAAAATTTTAATAGCCCAATTTTGATTTTGTAGAAAAACACACATTTAATATGGCGCTACTTTAAAGAAAATGTATCTGAAATAAAGTATTGTCAAAACTAAGAAGTTTTATGTAGGTTGCGTTGAGTCTTTTTTTGCAAAAGTGGTGCAATTTACAAAATATAGGTAACAAATCAAAATAATCTTATGCAGCTGAAATTTTGCATGTGGGCTAGAAAATGCATTTAAAAAAACTTTTTCTAATAACTTTTTTCGATATTTTTAGATATAACAAAACTTTTGAATTATTTTTTGGAAAAAATTAAAATTTGACAGATAATGCGAATCACGTGACTACTATTTTTTTGCTTAATTTTCATCTCGATCGAAGCAGAACTTGGTGCCAAAGTCAAATTTCGAATAAAGCGATTAATAAAAAAATATCCCAAATGATGCGGACTTTACTAATGACACTGTATACTAGATGTCGCCGCGGCGTACATCCATTCAATATTCGTCTCTTTTTACTAAGTAATGGTCCTAAATATTTTCCTTTTCTCATCTAGCCTTACTGATGAGATGGCAAAATGCCTCCAAGGATGGATCTGACAAAATAAAAAAAATTTGTTCTTAAATATACAAAAATTTTATAGGACACAAGATTTGGTAAAATTTCTCATCCATGTTATTTGTTATTCCATTGCTTTCGAAAATTTTTTGGAATATTTATACATATATGTACCTATATTTCAAAAAAATCCAAGGTTTATATTTTAATTAACCTAAACTGTATATTTAGCTAATGAACAATGTGGATTCGGAAAATTTAATAAATGTGCTTCATCTTGTAACAAAATAACCTGTAACGATCCTCCAAATGCCACAAAAACAAAAGATGTGTGTGCAGAAGTATGCGAAGAAAGATGTGATTGCTATCCAGGATATGTCCTAAATAAGGGAAAGTGTATAAAGAGGGAGGAATGTCCAATTCGTAAGTGATGATAACATTTTAATTACATATTTTTATTTTCTATGATAAAGGAAATTTTTTAATGTGCTTATTATTTTATATCTCAATATATTATATATTACATATTATATTAGTCTTAAAATGGGTTAAAATTCAAATGTTTGCAGATGATAGGCACTCTTATTTATATTAGGGGTAAAAATATTTTGGAAATTTTAAATTTGGAACTTGCTCTATTGTCAAATTGGTTAAAAGTAAACAAATTAAAGTTACATGTTCCTTTAACAAAATGTATGGTTATGGGTTTAAATTCAAATTTCACAAATTATAATATCTTTTTTCGTGATAAACAAGAAATAGTCCATTATTTTAAAAATTTAGGTAGGGTTAACTGACTGAAAATTAAAATTTTATGATATAATGTTCGCGAAAATAATTAAAGAAAGAAAATATTGTGGCATTTCGGACAAGTGTGTAACTATTTTTTATATTGGAATACACAGGGATCCAAGTTCAATGGATACTCTGGGGCGGGTAGACCACGACGGCCGTTTCGTCCTTGTTAGGACTCGACGGGCAGCCATAACCCAAGCAATTCCAAGAACGACGGAAAAATGTACTAAAAATGTCCTTGCAGAATCAAGGCGGCCATCAATACACCGTAGCGCCATCTCACGGAATCAACTCCAATATAATAATAACGAAAGGTAGACAACTAAATAAACTACGAAGTGCATCACAATCCAGTATAGGGAACGCTATTTGCGTTTTCACCGAAAACATCTGCCATTTTGCAGACCAGAAAACAGATCAACGCTGGCACTTCACACTCTAAAGTATTAGATCCTTCAGCGTCTCGTATTTAAAATTTTTGTAGATGGTTGTTTTTAGGCGTCTCCACAAGAAAAAGTCATTCGGTGAAAGATCGGGAGACCTAGCTGGCCAATTAATTGTGTAATTTAGTCCAATAACATTACCTACAAAAACATTTTCTAAATACTCCCTAACTACTGCGGAGTTATGAGCTGGGCAGCCATTCATCTGGAACTAAATTTCTTGATTTTCTCGAACAACTTCATGCAACTCAGGCGTAATTTCATTTTGAAGCAGTTCAAGAAAATATTGTGCGGTTAAATTTTGATTTAAAAAAGTGGTCCAATGATATGATGTCCCAAAATGCCAGCCCATACGTTAACTTTTTGGGGATATTGCGTCCTTGTTTCAATAAACCGAAATTCATTTTTTTGGCTCCAGTATCGTAAATTTTATACATTAGGTTCGTTATTCAAGGTAAAAGTACATTCGTCGGTGAAACAAATATTTTGCAAAAATTCCCTGTCATTGTTTGCCCTCTCCATCATATTAAAACAAAAATCAGCCCTTCGAATCATGTCCCCATCTCTTAATTCTTGAACTCTATGGTATTTATACGGATAATATTTATGTTTATGTAATACCTTATTTTCTTCCACAATTAACAAAATATTTAAATCTTTATCAGTATCTGCATGATTATTACCTTCGTCTTCTCTTTCGCATTTACATTTATTGAGAAGCGCTCCACTATTTTCAAATTTGTTAATTATTCTGATTACGGTGGATATTGCTGGAATTGGCCTCTCTGGATAATGTACTGCAAACATGTCGGATACATTTCTGCTGCTGTTTCCCGCCCTGCATAATATCACTTAACTATAGCAATCTTTGCAGACGTAGAATTGTTCATAACGAAATAATATTTATGGTTAAAAAAATTGTCAAACTTGGTTTGAATTTGACACTGACATAATCAATCAAAATATCGTCATTAAAATTCAGACCCGTATTATCCATTTTGGGAAAATAAAAGATAATATTATTTTTAAAATAACTTTGGATAGACTGCATGAAAATTATTAAAATTTTGCAACTGAGTTTAGTTTATTGAATTCTTTAAAAAGTTTAGATAAACTTTTGCTCTAAAATAAATTGGGGAGCCAATATTTTACTATATCAAAATTTGCATGGGATTTCCTATGTTGCGTGGATGGATGCACCACCCTGTATAATAATATATAAATATATATAATTATATACAATGTGCCCACGGATAGACTTTGGAAAAGAAAAAACTTATTTATTACTAGTTATAGTGGAAAAAGTCACGTGACATTTTAAACAATATTAACACCTACAAAGAAACGGCAGTCAGTGTCACACGTTCGGGTCCTCTGCAGTGTTGGCACTGTTGATGTTTATATTTCATTATTCACAGAGCCTAATGAGGTTCCTACTTAGCTAATAGCAAATAAAGAGTGTTAAATGTTGTTTGTTTTTTTACATTTTTTCAAATAACAGAATGTGCTTATTAGCTAGTTTTCATTTTTTTGATAATATTTATGACTCTTGAGAAGGAGGCAATTGCCCCTATACCCCTCCCCCCTAGCTACCCCAATGGTATTTAGTAATCTATAATATATCTATACTTTTAGCCGATGGAACGTGTGGAAATGGTGGTTTTTACACTCCTTGTGCTTCTGCTTGTGATATACAACCATCCTGCACGAATCCTAGACCTGCCCCACCACCCAAAGATAGACTATGTATTTTAATTTGTGTACCCAGATGTACATGCTACTCAGGATATCTTGATAACAACGGGACGTGTGTAAGACCTGAAGACTGTCCATGTAAATCCTAACTGCTAGAAAAATATTAAATTAAAAAATATAATTTAATTATCACATTATAATCACGTACCCCATATACGACCGGCACCTGAATTAATAACTTAATTGTGTTTAAATTATAAGAATTATTATTTTGTCAAAAAATAAAAAGTTTTCGAGTGCTGTGTCAACAACGGACTTTTTCTTCTTCCAGTTTACTTCCTAGAGAGATAAAAGAGTTGTATTTGTAGTTGCTTAATTCTAGAAAAATACATAATTTTAAAAAAGTCAGTGGCGCGCATTTTTTTTGTCAAAAATATTAGTTAGACTGTCTTCCGTGACGCCACTGGACTTAATAATTTTAATATAATTGAGGCTACATTATCCTCTTGTTATTACAAACGGAATTGCCAAATTTCAACAAAATCGAATAAAAGAGTATTGAGATATTTACGAACATCCAATTTTTTTTTAAAAGTTTGACACCCTGTATCGTAAAAACTATGCATTTTCGTACCCATGTTTATATGAACTTTTCTTCTTAAAATCACTTAAAGAAGCACCCCTTGGAGTTTGGCCCCGTACTTAACGCACGTGGTTCATAAGGCGTTTTAGGGCACGTGTCAATTAAAAAACTCGCCACTTCGTGGCTCGTTTTTTAAAATAGACGCGTGCGCTAAAACCGCTTCTTATGAAACGTGTACTTTAATATACTATTTTTAATGAGATTTTACCGTTTTTAATAAACAACAGTAATAAAACCAACTTTAAGCATAGGAAGCGAGCTATAATAAGCAAATAATAATATGTAAATAGTAATGAGTTATAGATAAGGCCGATCATTGAACTTAAAGCAAATATTTTTTTTATCATTTTAAATACTATATTTAGCTTATAAAAAGAGGACACTTGAAGAAATAGAAATTCATACCGGTTATTTAGTTCAAACATGAAGGGTTTAATAATAATAGTTCTTGCAGCACTTATAGCCTTAGCCACATGTAAGTAAAATTTTATTATTTGTTAGTAAATTTACTTTTTCTCTTTAAGGTGAAATTTTCAATGTATTGCCAACTTATAAAGGTACTATTACGCGTTGTGTTTCTTATTTTGTTAACAACATTTTAATAAAATCAATATCGTCGGCACATTATTTAGGTAATATCTGATATATTACAAAAATAACAATTTATTTCATTGCTTATTTTGGGGAGAATTGAATAGGGAAAGAACTATGTCACAATAATGTTAAACAAATCTTATCCGATAGATTTCGCTATACTGTGTCCAATAAATTATTTATGAATTTCCTAGAAAATTACAAAAGTTCATTTTCAACCTAGCTCCTTTTTGTTTACATCGCTTATAGCAACGGGAGATTATCGCGATAATTTTGTTGATAATTTTATGTCAAAAATGAAGTGCTTTATATCTATTGGCAAAAGTCACTCAGAATAAAATCAAAATACATTTTGGTGCTACTTTATAATTTTTATTGATACTTACCAATTTGCTTTACATATTGAACACCGGGGCTAAAACAGACACATCAAAAATGTAACTAAACTCATCGGAAATATGTTTTTTTAAGTTTCATTTGAAAGTATGTAGACATGTACTATCAGATGTTATGGTTGAAAATGAATTAATGTTCCTGAAATTTTAGTAATAAACCTTAGTTACAGACAAGTAAAATCAACTTCTGTTGTAAAAATACAGTGCGTCATATTAAACTAAACTCATCGGAAATATGTTTTTAAAGTTTTATTTGAATTTAAAACTATAAAGACATTGGATTTCAGATAACAAATTTGTTATTTAATGTTTCTCACATTTCAGTAATAAAAATTAGTTACTAACGGCTAAAATGAACTTAATTTCTAAAACTCTAATTAGTTGCAATTAACTAAAGCCGCCGGAAATAAGTTTCAATAAGCAAAAAAATTACAATAAGAAAAAACTCCAATTTATGAAATTTTCTTACCGAATCTCCCACGCAGCAGAATTAATTCCCGATAATTCTGCTGCTTGGAAGATTATAAGTAATAATCATTTAATATTTCAATTTTTACCTATAAAATATACAGGCGGAATCGATTTTATTTAAATTTTGTGTACAATCTAGAAAAATAAATAAATCTATGCGAAATAGGTTAGCAAGCATGTTGATACTCTCACCTTAATAACATGACCAGAGATGGCCTTTAAACCTTGGAGTCATATAGAAAACCTTTTTACAGAATCAATTATCAAACTAGGGATAGATTAAGTTTAATGCAAACTTTATAATTTAAATTAGTAAACAATTTGTTATACAGTATTCTTGTTGCTTAAAAAAATTTAGGCGATCTGGTTTCTCAGGCACTGCCTATTGATTGCTCAATGTTATAAAACAATTTGGTTGTCAACCAATTCATCTCTCTGCAATCAGTTTTCCTTTTAAAAATAGACAAAGCGCTCTTATAGTTATCGTTTCTAATTAAAAAATGGTTTTTCTAATTTTGTATCATAACAAATCTATTACGATACGCATTTGCGTATCGTAATGAAGCTATTTCGATACGCGTTTTTTCTTTATTTGATGTTGGTAACATTTAAATATTTTACTTCCTTGACTTTGTGATTTACGAGAAAACCCATTTTTCGCAGAGGAAAAATAGCTTGATAACCTACTTTTTTATTCTGTGTGGATAACAGTCATGTATGTTGGTTGCATAAATCTATAAATCAATCTTTTGTAGATGCTTCAAGCTATCATTTTCTGCCAAATCCTATCCAAAATTCAATCTACTAACCTTCCAATGTCGATTTTAACTTCAACTTTATTTGAATTTTCCATCTTCCCTATACTAAATTGCAATGCCGTAACGTAAAATCACGTCTTTTGAAATTCAAAAAAAAGTAGCAAAATCGCCCGAATTTCCGAATGCTCTGTATATGTACCGAATGTACCAGGATCACACAACGTATTCCGTCCAATTTCAAATCTCATATCGCTAAAATAACGTTAGAATCTCGTGGTGAAAATGGGTCAATAAATCAAAAAATGACAGTTCGTAAAATAATTTTTGTTGTCCAGAGGCTACTATGATAAAAAATAGTATTACCAACATAAAATTTAGACATAAAAATTTTCAAAATTTGAAGGATTTATTTTTTTTAAATATGTGTTTTTAATTGAAAAAACTACAAATTAGAAAAAATAGTATAACGTACGTGTTATTTAAAGCAGTTTTAAGCGCTTGTCCCGTTATAAAACTCGCCGCAAGCGGCTCGTTTTTTAACATAAACGCGTGCTATAAAATGATGCTTTATAAAACGTGTACGTTAATATACTATTTATGAACTATCTATTCCAATTGCGTTCACCAAAAGTATTAAAATACGACGAGGAACCTATACTGACTTGCACCTCGCACTGCGAGCAGTCACATGTACTCATGAGCGACCAATTGCCGACGTACGTTCACACATCCACCTTCTGGCAATCTGTGTAAAGAATTTGAATGTAACTTAAGGTTGAATTCTCAACGTCATTCAATCTATTGCCAACCTATAACCTATTTCGCATTGATTTTTTGAGTTTATTATTTTAATAACTAACATTTAAAGAAAATCAATATCGTCGGTACATTATTTAGGTAGTATCTGATATATTACAAAAATATCAATTTATTTCATTGCTAATTTTGAGAGAATTGTATAGTGAAAGAACAATGAGTGACAATGACATAATAATGTTAAAAAAAAATCTTACCCGATATTTTTCGCTATACAATTCTCCTAAAATAAGTTATGAAATTCCTTGATATTTATTAAATATGTCAATTATTACCTATAGAACATCAAGTCGATACTGATTTTCTTTAAATTTTGTATAAAAGCTAGAAAACATAAATAAATCTAGGCGAAATAGGTTATAGGTTGGCAAGCATGTTGATACTCCCACCTTAAAAGCAATTATTGCTTTTAATTACAACCCGGTTTACCTGCCTAAAGGCCGGGGCACACCTATCATGCACCCTTCCGATCCGACTCCGATCATACAGTCGGACGAGTGCCTGGACCTCTATTCTCCAATTTAAGAGAAGCGAATGGTCTCGCGCGAGTGAGCATTCACTTCTCTTAAATTGGAGAATAGAGGTCCAGGCACTTGTCCGACTATATGATCGGAGTCGGATCGGAAGGGTGCATGATTTGGTGTGTCCCGGCCTTTATGCTAAATTAAATAATCGCTCGGCAACCAAATTATTGCTTGCAATTTGATTGAGATTGATCCCTATTATTTTTTGAAAAGACAATCACAAGCGACTAAATTGTCAATTTTTGGTTGCTCGATAATCGTTTAGTGAATAGGCCCCTTATCGGCAGAAAGCATGTTTTTTCAAACTTGGTTAATCTTAAAAAAGAATACTTTTTCTTTGACGATTGAGCAAAACTATGGTATTGCACCTTAAATTTATAATATTTAGCCATTTGGCTATACATTATGTATTTTGTACGGAGCAGCTAGGATTTTATCTTGGGGGCAAAGAGAGGGGGGGCAGACAGGTACCACAGAGGCGTAAAACCCGTCGCAGGCGAACATTTTTTTGGACGATGCCCTTGGTAATTTAACTTTAATAAATTATTACTTTATCACTTATAAATTCAAAAAAATTACCACATTAATTATTATAATTTTTTTTGAACCGTTCCTTTAAAAGAAAACAGTAGTTATCTACTCATTCGCCATTTCATTTTCTTTTCAATATTTCGTTTATTTTTGTTTTTTTTTCAAAAAGAGGCCAAATATTCTTTAAGTAGCAATTACCTACAGTTTTAGGTTAAAAAAATTATTTCATAAAATAATATAAGAAAAAAAAAAAAGAAATTTGGTTTACTTTCTTTTTCTGCTTTTATTAATTTATAAATCCAATATCTTTTAAAGTAAAACTTTAGGTAATTGTATTTGGCCGAATTTTGGATAAAAGAAACGAAATAGGTGTTATAGTAAAATTAAATATTATAATACTATAAATAAATTTTTCTAAATTCATCGTGTTTCTAGTTAATACTATTATTTGATTGTAATATTATGTAATTTGTTTACTGCTAAATCAATAAATAAAATAAATTGATTAGAAAACGAAATAGCGAATTCGCCAATAGTGTTTGCTCTTAACTGAGCTTCGCAATTACACAGGGTCCTAATTCTCGAGCGTAAGAGAACGTGAACGATCACATCACGCAAAGGAGTATTCCCTTCCGCGGTAGTTCTCCAATGATCATAAGTTAGTAAAATTTGGTATTCTTGAACGCAGACGATATGTTCCGTGATAACCCACCACTTTTTATGAATATTTCTCTCATGTGTAAAAACTACCATATAAAGCAGGAACTTTTCGACGAAAATTGCCCAGTAGGTGCGAAAATGTCCCGCCGAAAATTTCCCTATAGGTCCGTATCTAAGTAACAATAATTAATATTTACAATAGCACCTTGTAGGTGTATTATTGTGTTGATATTATGTATTTGTCATTTTGACATACATAAATCAAATTTAAAAAGTTGTAAAAATATCGCGATTTGGAAGTGATTCATTAAGTTTAATTTTAGAGAAAGTTACCAAAAGTAAACCTAAAAATACATTACTAAACCATCAGTATATATGGAGACAGTTCATGGATTTTATTAAAAAGAGAAATTATAGTTTAAACGAAAATACTTTAATACCGACGCTGGCCAATATTCTGACTGACTGGGCCTACAATATAAAAAAGAAAAATGGTGAGGATTATAAAGATTTTACTGTAAAGACTATTGGGGTTGAAGAAAATACGCTAATAAAAATTACTGGCCATTCCAACCCAAAATCCATAAAGCCGTATCTTCAACTAGACGAGGAACACCACTCTAATATAGTAGAAAAAATGAGGGAAGACAATGATAAGGCTAATCATAACCCAGAAACTAATATCTGTATGCCAGGTTCTACAAGTTCTAATTCAATGGCAAACTCACATACATTAGCAAGTAATGCAGCAGACTTCAAAAATAGTAATTTTTTTTTTACAATAATTGTGTTTTCCACTGCAATTCATGCAATTTTTAATTTGTTTATTTTCATATAATTAAATATAACGTTTAAATAAAAATATTAAATTTTGTGCTTTCATTTCACGTACTCGAGAAATATTCTACCAAATTACATTCGTGCATCAAAATAGACCTGATAATTTTTCATTCAAGCATGTTGTCAGTAAAAAACTGGATTCGGTTATTTTCATATTTTCTTTAAAGAGCCCTCCACCTTCGGTGTCGGGCTCTTTTGCCAAAATATGAAAATAAACTCATCCAGTTTTTAGACAACATGCTTTCATAAAAAATTATCGGTAATTTTGATGCACTTATGTAATTACTTACGAAAATTTTAAAGAAATCTAAAGGTAAATTGAGGTGGAAATTAATAGTGCGGGTTTTTCTTTATTGTGAAAGGTAAGATTGGAACTTGTCAATGTCAAATATTATTCATTCGTCAAATAATATTTTTTATCGATGGCTGAAAATGAAAAGAAACGTGTGGACCCCATCATCCAGCAGCAAAAAGACATGTTGGCAGAATTCATGCTAAATCACGAAGAATTGCTCGCTGGACGATTTACCTCAGATTTCACAAAAAAAAACTACTAAAATAAAAACCCTTTGAATTTGAAGTTTAAAAATTTAACGACGTAAATATAATACTGGGGTTAGAATTGCATGGGATCGGTCGTTCCCACCAAAAATAGTAGGAAAAGCGAGTTCTCCCGTAAATCGGTGATGTGAATGGTCCCATGTGATCAAGAATACCGATTCATGCGTTACGTGAGAACTCCGCCCACATTTCTCCTGAGTACAGTGTTCCCCAGTTTTAAGAATTAGGATCCAGGACGTCTATTCTCTAAATAGGCGAATGATCATTTCAAGAGAAGTGATTAGTTTTTTTCTTAAGAATGATTAAACTGTATTCTTGAAACTTAAAATGACTATTCATTTCCATGACGATGTGAGCATATGATGTGAATTGTCCCTTCTCGCGATAGAGCGTTCACTTCTCTTAAATTGGAGAATAGACGTCCAGAGCGATGTCTCATAGCCCGTACTGTAACGATCTCCCTGCCACGTAAAATTTTAAACAATATTAACACCTACAAACAAACGGCAGTCAGTGTCAACACGTTCGGGCCCTCCGCAGTGTTGGCACTGTTGATGTTTTTATTTCATTATTCACAGAGCCTAATGAGCTACCTACGTATAGCTAATAAAGATTAAAAAAATGGTATTTTTTTTACATTTTTCAAATTTTAATTATTTAAACGTTATGTATTAAGTGTCATGTAACATATTTATAACAGAATGTGCTAATTAGCTAGTTTACATTTTTTTGATAATATTTACGACTCTTGAGGAGGGGGCAATTGCCCCTATGCCCCCTTCTCCCCTTAGCTACCCGGATGGTATTTAGTAATCTATAATATTATATCTATACTTTTAGCCGATGGAAGGTGTGGAAATGGTGGTTTTTACAATACTTGTGCTTCTGCTTGTGATATACAACCATCCTGTACAAATCCTAGACCTGCCCCACCACCCAAAGATAGAGTATGCATTTTAGTTTGTGTATCCAGATGTACATGCTACTCAGGATATCTTTTTAACAACGGGACGTGCATAAGACCTAAAGACTGTCCACATGTAGATCCTGACTGCTAGAAACATATTAAAGTAAATAATATAATTTAATGATCACATTAATATCACTTCCTCATATACTTTATCCCATATACGACCAAGCACCTGGATTAATAACTTAATTTTGTTTAAATTATTAGAATTCCTATTTTGTCAAAAAATAAAAAGTTTTTGAATGCTGTGTCAACAACCGATTTTTTTTTCTTCCAGTACCTATACTTTTTGTTTTCTATACAATCTCCTGAATGAATAAATACGACGAAGATAGCGCAAGATACACATTTTATCCTTTTTATCAGAACAAGCCGAGAACACGTCACATGCAAAGGTTCACCAGGTTCCGTGCGATTTCCGCAATAAAGCTATAGTAAAAATTTTAATTCTTCTCGCAAGATGAAGCCCAAGTTACGGGACACTCTGTCAATTCTAGTCTATTGAATGTTTATAAGTTGGTACAAATTCCAGGACCGGACTTAAAAATTATTAATATGACTCCTTCTAAGACAATTAATGTAATAGTCTCATCGGTTCTACCGCTTTCTATTACCAAACAATGATGATGGTAATAATAATAATAAATAATAAATTATAATTTATATTAAAAATGTTGTTCTATAAATGTTTCCAATAAACATTTTTAGTCGAATCTTACTTTATTTAGCCCACCGATAGGTCGAAAAACTTTCGTTACCCATTTCTAAGAGGGATAATTTACTTATATTCGTCGGCCTTTTTCCCAATGCTGGGAAAAAAACTAAGGTAATTGGAAACGAAGAATATCGGCCACATTGCTTGTATAGATGCGGGAGGAGACATAACTTTTCTAAAACGGCATGGAGGCTGGAAGTCTTCTGGAGTAGCCGAGGGCCAAATAGATGATTCCATAAGCAATAAGTTGGAGCTGACCAAGAAAATTTTCAACATTCCACTTCCACAATTTGAACTGCATCAGTACCGACTCAGGTATCGCAATCGGTCTCCCAATCGAGTTCAACATTGGAGAATAATATCATAATGGAGATCAAAAATAATAACACATCCTTAAAGTCAAATTTACAGCACCCTGTTCTTATTCAAAATTCTTGTAATTGTACATTTAATATAAATATTGTAAATAAAATAAACAGTTTGTGGGAAAAATGTTAGCGTCCGAAAAATATTTTTCGGCCTGGGACGAAAAGTGTTACCTAGCTATCAGCGCAATTGTCAATACCTTATTGAAAAGGTTAACTTTTCGTACAAATATCTGATCTATAAAACGTCATTTTTTGACTCAATCGGAAAAAAATGATATTTTTTAAGAATTGAAGTTTCTGAGCGAATAATAATATTCTTAATTGAGAATTACCTACTCGAGATTAAATAATTAGATAATAGTTTACGCCGGAGGTTTATAGAAAATAATTTACCAAACTATACGCTGATATGAATCTATCGCACATAAAATTTAAAATAACATAAAAAAAATGTCTTATTACCGAACCGACTAAGTAATAAGGAAATGCATTTTTAGATTTATCTGTGGTAGAACAGGTTATTTCTGGTAAATTTAGCTTTTCCTTTTCCAGTCTTTCTAACCACCTTCCTAGTCTTAATTTTTGAAAAATTCCACCACAAATTTAGGCCAGCAAGTTTGCAAAAGTAAAGTACCGTGCGAGAAAAAATTATTTGCATCAAAGAGGGCCTTGCATCTAAGGACGTAATGCTTAGCCGTAGAGCTTAATACCTGTTGGGTGTCAGTAACTACCTGAATTAACAATCAATCAGTTATTCCGTCATCTTTGACAGTCGTTACAAGTAATTTGATTTATCGCTAATTTTTTCAATTTCTTGAACAATAGTTGACACAATGGGCTTTACGGAACAGCACAAAACATTCATGGTTGAAGCGTATTTTCGAAACTCAGTTAGAGTAAATGGTGAGTGACAATTCAATCCGGGTTTGTGCATGGACGATTTTCACGAACATTTTCCTAACGTTGCTTTTATTGCAGGGGATTTTTATCATTGCTTGAAAAGAAATGTGGCTGTGTTTAGGGAAACAGGTTCAATTCAACACAAAAAAGGAGCAGGAAGACCATCTGTAAGAACAGAAGAACTTGTTGCAAACGTTCGTGAAATAATGGAAAATACGCTAACAAATTGTATGAGACGCCTATTCCAAGAAGTGAAAAGATCTTATGGAACATGCAGGACTATTCTTAAGAAGCAGCTAAATTTATTTCCTTATAAAGTGCAAGTATTCCAAGAAATACAAGCCGCAGATTTTGAAAGACGTAGGCATTACTCTCAATGGTTTACCCAAAATGTATTGGAAAGAAATGATTTATTAGACCTGACATTTTTTTCGGATGAAGCCTGGTTAAACCTCCCCGGTTATGTGAATTCTCAGAATACACGCATGTGGCGTAGTGAAAATCCCCATTTTTTTTAGAGTCCACATTGCACCCTCAAAAAATTGGTATCTGTTAACTGTTTCCCGAAGAAGAATTATTGGTCCTATTTTTTCCCATGACACAGTTACAGCACAGCGGTATAGAGACAATATTTTGAATCCATTTGTGAAGCAATTACTTGACGACGAACTACGTTTTGGATCTTTTCAACAGGACGGTTTAACCGCCGAAACTATTAACTACTTACGCAATTTTTTCGACGACAGATTGATCAGTCTTCGATCAGACATTGAGTTCCCACCTAGATCACCTTGTTTAACGGTTATAGATTACTTCGTTTTTCCTCATTCTTAAAACACCAGTTGCAAATTTAGAAC
The DNA here is from genome assembly GCA_963969555.1 of Polydrusus pterygomalis. Classification (NCBI taxonomy): domain Eukaryota; kingdom Metazoa; phylum Arthropoda; class Insecta; order Coleoptera; family Curculionidae; genus Polydrusus; species Polydrusus pterygomalis. The sequence continues at coordinate 126,199,716 of OZ018375.1, forward strand.
AATTACAAAAAAGGATTATCCAAGAATGTAATAACATTTCTCCAGAGACACTGGTCAACACTTTCGAAAATATGAAGAGGCGTGTGGATTTATGCTTGGAGCATGGCGGTGGCCAATTTTAGCAATTTATGAATTTTTTTTCTTTTTCTTTCTGTCTAATTTTACTTTGTTAATTTTCTAAACAACAAAAATAAATTTGTATTTGTCTACTTATTTTATTACTTATTATTTTCGCATATTATCATGTCATAATATGAATTTGACACCCCATATCATTGTGTTCTAAACCAAGCCCTACGTTTTTAATCCAAGCCCTCTTTGATGCCACTAATTTTTGCTCGCACGGTAGGTAATCGCGTAGCAGTAGCGTTGCGCTAATATACGATCTCGTAGTATCATGTAAGTCTCGTTTCCATAGCGACACAGTTGCGTAGCGCTGGTGTACGAACTTCCATAATGTCGACAAATAAAAGGTTTGTCCCGAAGTAATTTATGTTTGTCCATAAGGTTTCTTTTTAGCCCACTGTACGTCGCAACCCGCAGGGTAGCCTCACATTAATTTCTAACAGTCTGCCGGGAAAACACCGCGCTCCGATTGAAATACACCGCTCGATTAATAAGAGATGGTCTAACAGATTTATTGCGAACCCCGATTTCCTCCCCGATAATAATTGATTTCGTTTTACTAATTCATTTTTCTTTTTCTGTACAAATTGTTCTATCTGTAGCTGAGTGCGATTTAGTAATGGATAAGGGACATGCTACATTTATTTTTTATTTCACAACACACTTAGTATAATCACAGCGAAATAATTTTGGAAACAAAATTGATTGCTCACATTTTTCACACATTCATAGTAAAAGCGAATTTTATTTTTAAAACGTTGAATATAATACAATAAGTGAAAAAATTTTGCAGGAAAAAAATGTTTTAGGGTTGCTCTTGGTTTATTTAAAACTTATAGATTACTAAGCATATATACTATAAAAATAAAACTATTTTAAATAACCATCAGTCGTTTGTAATTTTGTTAATTATTTCTGGTTATGTACAATAGTTTTAAGACTGTAATTTCAATAGAATTGGCCCTTTCATTGCATAATATCTTGAGGAATAGAAACTTACATATTATTAAAAATACAAATTTTAAGGAGTCGACGTCTCGTCAAATTCTTTGTCTATTTTACATACAAACGAACAAACAAAGTGATGTTTCGCCCTTATATGGGCATCATCAAACCTAAAATTGTAAACGTTAAAATTTCTAATGTAGGTGGTTTTTATGGGTTTAAGCATCTTAGGGAGCAAATGAACCTCAAATTTTATTTTGTCAACGTTTCGGAGAATATATTTCCTTCCTCAGGGCTCTGAAACAATAGAATTATTTCATAGGTGTCAACAGTAACCGATAAAAAAATTACATAACTGATTTGTTTGAAAAAATGACAAATATTATTTTCGATAACATAACATAACATAACAGAAAGTACATAAACATTACAAGCAGGTGTCATTTAAAAAAAAATATTTCAAGGTGTTTAAAGCGAAAAAGGAAACTTTTAGAAATAACGCGCAAGCTGAGGAGAGAGACAAAAGAAAGTTACGACAATTTGTGTGTTTTAATTTTCCAAAAAGTACATCCTAATTAAAACATATTATTAGGAAAAAGAAAAGTTTTCTCATTAAAATAAAATAAAATAGGGTCCAAGGGTGAACCCAAAAAAACAACAAAACAACAAACAAAAAATGGTCAAAACTTACGGTTAAAATGGGCTCCACGAGTCACAACTCAAATTAAAATTTGGGTTTCGTTACCTCCCTAAGATCCTTAAACCCATAAAAACCACCTACATTAAAAGTCTATTGGATCATTAACAATTTTAATTTATGATGTTAAAATTTCTAGTGAAACAAATTAGGAATTTTTCTTACTAACATTCAAACACCATGTAATTAACATTAGGACTAAACACAAGTAACTAACCTAAGAGTTTAGAGCAGGACATGGATTTGGTGGTAATTCGGAGTAAACAGATGATAGCCCACGTTCTAAAATGTTGCTTAAAAATTAAAAAGAAGAGACGTCAACTATATTGTTGTATTATTTACGGGAAAAATATGTGGTTATGGGTACATTTATAAAATTTAACAACCTTTAATGTAATATTCGCATCATTTTATGCAATAAAAAGGATATATTTTTTCAAATTACGGCGAAAAATTTATTTTATATAGGTAACATTATTGCCTTTATTTATAAAAAAAAAGAATTATGTACAAAGTTTTGTTATCATCACATTACAATTTTTTATACAAATATTTCATCAAAAGGTGAAGTTCATTACTAAAATTTCCTATAAATTTATTATTTTATATTGGGTGTGCTTACTTTATGTTTACGTACGTTAAATATCAAAGAAATTACTTTGTCGGACTTCCATTGTCTTTATTTTGTTACTTGACATAACGTTTCGGTTAGTTAGTATCTCAAACCATTTTGAAGTGTAAACTAAATTATTATTCTAAGGCTACTGTCTTAAATACTATCCATGTGCAATGCAGCTTGATGGCTCCGCCTACGTGCTCATTAGAGTGTGAAGTTTGAGCTGTTGGTTTTGGACAGGAAGAGGCTTCCAGATATTGGGGATATCTATACTTGGTTTACTAAATATATGGGTATTTTAATTCATGAAAACTGCTTCTTTGAATTATAGTTTTCTCCAGTGCTTTTCCCTGTCTTAAACCATGACTTCTGACCACTGTATATTATGTTGGTTGGTCCATACATTTTCCGCTATACCTGATGTCGAAGTTTCACCTCTTTGAGTATGTTTCTGATCTTCTTTAACTCGTACGGGAAGAGGTCTTTTTGTTTCTCCAATGTACGATTCGCCACACTTGCAAGGGAATTGATTAACACAATTTTTTGTGTTTTCATTACGGGAGGGTTTTACTTTTGTAAGAAAGCTTCTAAGCGTATTTCCGGATCTGAAGGCTGTTTTGATATTATAGTTTTTGGTTATCCCTCTAATCTTTTTAGAAATCCCCTTAACATAAGGTATTGTAAAAAATGCTTGCTCCTCTTTCGTATTGTATTAGTTTTTAATTCGCGATTTTTAAGTTTTGAGATGGTATTAGTTATAAAGGTTTCACGGTAATCATTCTGTTTTAAATATTCTATGATATTTGAAATTTCAATATTAAGGTCTTCCGAATTGTTGCAAACTTTAGACGCTCTGTAATAAAGAGTTTGAATTATGTCCTGTTTTATGGAGTTTGCATGATTCGATCCGTGATTAAGGTATTGCCCTGTGTGAGTGGGTTTCCTGTACACTGAACTTTTTATGTTTCCAGCTCTTCGTTTGACGAGAACATCGAGAAAAGGTAGAGTGGAATGTTTTTATGTTTCCATGGTAAATTTAATGGTGGTGGCCAACCTGTACATATTTTTGTCTTTAAAAATTATTTGAAAAAATTTGGAGTGAGTAAAAACAAAGAATATGGGTGTATATACTGCCGACGTAGTAAAGAGTGCCGTATCTACAAAATTGTTATTCTGAGAATACAATATAAATGTGTATTGATCTCTGTAGGTTTATATAATGTACTAAATATTTCGAAATTATTTTATATCTATAAAATCGTACTTTTGAAAAGCGATGGAAATAATTTTAAAGCTCTAAATGCCCATTTTTTTGTTAATAACGCACTTACGGCCTTTAATACTACTATACCACAATTGTTAAAGTGACCCAAACATATAAATTAATCGCATCTGCAAAGAGAAGCAATTACGGTATTCTAAGCTATTATGAAGTTGTAATTGCAGACGCAAATTGTCCACAAAATTATTAAGCTATTTTTTTGTAGAATTAAAACATTATATACAAAACATATTTATTAGCTACCAACATTTTTATAATATGAAAAAAACAGTTATGAAAAAACAGAAATACCTCTTTTAAACTCTAAACAAGTATTTTTTAGTACAACAAAAAGTAAACAGAATTAAAATTAGTTTATTGAGAAGCAAAATATTTTAAAAGACCTAGTCAAAACTTTCATCTAAATCGTTGGACGTATCAGAAACTGGAATATTTTCCCAAAATCTAAGTCTATCTGGGGGCATAATTGCTGATAAATTTTTTTAAATGTTGTCTCGTTTTGCAACTGGTATCCCCCGACTTTCAACATGTATTTCTGGATCTGTCATTTGATGTTTATTTTTAGCAATTGAAACTTTTAGAAAATTTAATTGTTTGAAGTCACTATCTGAAAAATCGTTTTTGTATTCCAAGTGAAGGGAACTGCGCTTTGCTACAACTTTCACAAGATTTGAGACATAGACTTTAGGTCTTAATCTGTTTAAAATAGCTTTGGAAGGATGATCTTTCCAGTGAAAAAAGTCAGAAAATAACATTGATTTCGTTACTACTTTTCCTGAGTTTGTACTTAATACAGCATTTTGAAAATCGTTTCGTTAGTGTTAGACAAAAAGCTGTTACAGAGTGCATAGAAGGGCCCCCAAGCCGCAGGGCCACCCCGCACTGCTGTCTTTTGCTGCATGGTAGTTCCGCCACTGAACAAATCAAGGCTAATAACATCACACGGGGAATACGTAAACAAAGCAAGAAATAAAAAGTTAGGTTATATTTGTTAGATTTGAAAATTAATAAACATTTAGGTACTTTCCAGTGTCTATTTAGTTGTTATGTGAATAGTATATATAGATCATACACTAAACACTAATACACTTTGAACATTGAAATACACAATAAAAGTTTAAAATGTGTATGTAAAACAATAATAAACTATCAACTAACTAACAGGTGCACGTAGTTAAGAGCAAGGTCTCAATTCGCTCGTTGATGAACTCGTAACTAACGAAATAATTGCAAATATGTATTAGATCGGGGATGAAGTTGTTGGTAAGAAAACCGTAACTACTTAGCGCTAATGTAGTTACGGTTTTCATAGCTTGTAAGTCGCGATACGGGTTTTTAAGCTATAAATTGCTTTACAAATTTTTAATAAAATGTAAAGTAAATTTTGGAAGGTGGTAGATACGGCAGTATAACATAGAAAGTAGAAACATTTGTTGGTTAAGGTTTTCTAACGTAAAAACTTTATATATTACGTCATTTCGTAAAAAACGTAAGTTTATTTTATTAGACTTAGGATATAGATACCGTATTTTAATATAAAAAAATCGATTTAGGACACCCCTAGAACCTACAACTCTAATTAAAGCCAAATTTTTTTAAAATGTAGATACGGCACTCTTTATTACGACGGCAGTATAGGTATCAGTGAAATTCATCATAACCCTATTTAATATACACATAATATTGTTTATTAATTCAGACAAGCTTGTATAAAAGTTTGATTAAATAGAAAGTCGCTCTTGCAAGCGTATTTGAGTTAAAGCTTTGCAAACAACAAACTTTCAGTTTGTTTTGTGATAGAAACAAACGTTTGAAGAGGTCCAATTTGTTCAATGTAAATAATACTTTAATTATTAAAATATTCCATGATATACAGTACGTTTTAATTAGTTAAAAAAATATATTTTATTATACAGGGTGTCCCGAAAAAGAAGGTCAATCCGTAAACCATATATTCCTTGAGCAAAAATAATATGACTTTTATAATGCCATTTTTCATTTTTGACCCTCATGTTCGATATACCGTGCGAGCAAAAATTAGTTGCATCAAAGAGGGCTTGGATTAAAAAACGTAGGACTTGGTTTAGATCACAATGATATGAGGACGATATATCTAACCAAATCTAGGTTAAAATTTTTTCAAATTCATATTATGACATGATATGCCAAACTAATGATTAATAAAATAAGTAGACAAATACAAGTCTATTTTTGTTGTTTATAAAATTAACAAAGTAAGAATATACAGAAAGAAAAAGAAAAATAATTACATAAATTGCTGAATAATTTAATATAATTTTTCAATAAATTGTGGGTAAACCATTGAGAGTAATTCCTGCGTCTTTCAAAATCTGCGGCTTGTATTTCTTGGAATACTTGCACTTTATAAGGAAATAAATTTAACTGCTTCTTAAGAATAGTCCTGCATGTTCCATACGATCTTCCCACTTCTTGGGACAGGCGTCTTATCACAAACGTTTACAACAAGTTTTTGTGTTCTTACAGATGGAGATGGTCTTCTGCTCCTTTTTTGTGTTGTATAGAATCTGTTTCCCTCAACATAGCTACGGTTCTTTTCAGGCAATGATATAAATCCCCAGCAATAAAAGCAACGTTAGGAAAATGTTCTTGAAAATCGTCCATGCACAAACCCGGATTGTATTGCCACTTACTATTTACTCTAACACCGTTTCGAAAATACGCTTCAACCATGAATGTTTTGTGCTGTTCCGTAAAGCCCATTGTGTGAATTGTTCAAGAAATTGAAAAAATTAGCAATGAATCAAATTACTTGTAATGACTGTCAAAGATGACGAAATAACTGATTGATTATTAATTTAGGTAGTTACTGACACTCAACAGGTATTAAGCTCTACGGCTAAGCATTACGTCCTTAGATGCAAGGCCCTCTTTGATGCAACTAATTTTTGCTCGCACGGTACAAAGTACAAAATTAAAAACTGATTTTTTAAAATAATTTGAGTATTTCATATGATATAAATTTTAAATTTGGTACATTGCTTCACTATAAAGAATTACATCTTTAAAAAAAAACAAAAAAAACAATTGTCAAATATTCAAAATTGCCTTTAACATACTTTTTCATGCGAGTAAAAAACAATAAAATTTTCTATACATTATGACCTTAATGTCATAAGGTAAAGTTATAATAGTTTTAAACATAAAACTTGCTAACATAGCATAAGCTTGGCTAAGCTTATTACACTTACTGGTTTCCACACCAGGCGTATTTTCAGTTCAGTCATCCGGAAACTGCTTAGTTCTAGCAAGGTCTGGCGATCTGGCCGTTTTTTACCAGAAAAAAAAGAAAATAAGCGGCTTGACCTCAAAAGTTTTACGCTTCTACATTAATGTAGTAAGGAATACTTTGATTTGTTTATAGCCTCCTGTATTTTGTTTAAAAGGAATGAACTATTATTGTTTTGATTATTTTTAGTCATCAATCAATCAAATTTATTTGGTTGGTTAATTATTATTTAAAAGTTTTGTGCATAAAAATATGTTTTTGTGAAAGCGTCTAAATGTGACAGTTTTAGGCACTATAGTGCCTAAAAGTAAAAATGAAACATTAAAATCAATGAAAATATCTATTCATTATATATGTTAAATAATGTACAATTATGTAAACTGTTGAACTAAATTCTAGAGGCATCTAGCTTCTCTTTTTTAAGAGCAATGTAGTAGTCGGAATGGATAAACTGCTAGTACTGACAATGCTAACTTCTGCTTCTGAGTGAACTTCTTTTATTTTTATATTTTACGTATCTTTCTGCCCTATGATTCTTTTTGCTATTTCGTTTTTCTGTTCAATGGAATTTTCTATATAACTCTCGGCAACTGAGCTTGATCGCCAACCTCCATGACGCTTTAAAAGTGTCATGTCCGCTCCAGAATCTGCCAACATTGTTGCAGAGCTGCGCCGGAAGCAATGGCCAGTGTATTCATTGGTGTTGGGGAGTCCAAGGAATTCTGCTATTTTTTTTTTTGGCATACCTCCAATTGTATTAATTCCAACTGGCAGGGTACAGCATTTACGACTTCGATATGTCAAGAAAAATCGCTGATGTGTCGTATTCAGTGGACGAAGTTTTGCATACTTACGAAATAGATCTAAAAAATTAATGCCATCTATTGATCCCTCAGTAATCGTAAACATTCTTGGAACATGAGTTTTCGTGTTCGGAATTTTGACACTGATAAACGACTGACAATCTTTGACGGCATCTAATTTCAAAAATGTGATTTCTTCCCTCCTACATGCTCCAAATACTCCAACGATTAAAACAACTTTGGCTAACAGGAATTCTTTATCATCAGCTTGTTTTATAAAGCGTTCTATCAAGTGTCTGTGTCAGTGTCTAAAATAAGACTTTTTTGTCATTATCTTTTTTACGTTAGCATGACCCCGCGTGTGCAAAATATTTTGCGCATTAGGGTGGAAAATATTTTGCACATCACATGAATACTATGAATTTAATTATGGCGTGTTTTGAAAATCTTATTGACATTTGCCGAAAAATTAACCAAATTCACTTTCTATTAAGGTAGTACACAAGAATTAACACGTTCACTACCGGCGTGCTATAGCTGGTCGCTTGTGGTATACCAAGTGGAATAACTTTGGAACCATTGGGATTTTTGGGGTAATTTTTGTTGCTAACGTATCGGCTTGTTATCCTTGGTAGGATTCCGCCATTTTGTTTCAGGGCCTTTTAAGTGGCCGCTGGTCTGAGAGTATAGTAACAGATATTGTAATAGACCCACGACCACTATAGTGGCCTCGAAGCGAAGAAATAAAATCAATTTTTACCTTGCTATCTTCGTGGAATCCATTTTGTGTTACAACACTGATGAGTAAAAACAACTTTAACACACACTAAATTCAATATTTTGCGTTTAAATATATTTAAACTGGCATAAGAAATACACGTGTGCAACTGTAAACAAAGCTACATAAAATGAACCAGAGGCCACTAAAGTGACCGTGCGCACGCAGTTCAGTTCCTCATGGACCGCAAACAACAGTCAAATCTCTATTCGTGAACAGCCTGAAATTATATTGCACAAAAGTAGGTTTGAAACTACGGCCACTATTATAGTGGCCGCGGTCTACAGCGAGAAAACCGAATGGCCACTATAGTGGCGGTAGTGAACGTGTTAAACGAAAATCCAATTAAAAAATATTTAATATTTTATCAAATACATAAACTAAACTTAGAACTTCTAAAATATTTGTACTAAAAAGAGAATGGTTTCCTTTAACAGTGATTTTAATTATTATTTACAATATTAACGTTACCTAATTGTGCAACCACTACAAGATGTAATATTTATTCCTGAGGAATCTGCTGCTCGGAAGGTTGAAATTACATTATTATTATTCGCTTTCGAACTAGTTGGAAATGGATCTACATTTAAAGTTTCGCAATCAAGAATTTTATTTGAAATATTAATTTTATTATTTATTGAGTCCTCCACATATCCACGGTTGAAGATTTCCATCCTCCATGGCGCTTTAAAGTAGTCATGTCACCTCCTGCGTTAGCAAGAAGTGTTGCTGACGTCCTCCGACAGCAGTGACCGGTATATGATCCAGGATTCGCTATTCTGAGATATTTTGCTACTAGGGATGGTATTTTCCAATTAAATTAATTCCAACAACCTGGTTAAAGCATCTATTGCGTCTGTTGCTGCATATTTTCTGTAAAATTCGATATATTCCAGTTTTGAAACTGTAAACACGCGCTGCACGTTTGTTTTTGTATCGGAAACTTTTACTATTAAAATTGAGTCTTTGTCCTTGATATCATCAAGACTCATTTTTGTTACCCATAATCACAACAATCTAAAACAATAAATTATTCTTTATATTCTCAATAGTAAATTTAAAAATAAGGTAATTACCTTCACTAATAAATAAATGTTATCATCTGTCTTAGTTAAAAAATGATTCATTTGCTCTCGCGTTAAAACCATAGACTTCTTGGCTTGATGTCCAACTGAAAGTTATTTTAGAAACGGGACCAATTTTGGAAATTTTTTTATATTCACCTTTTCCTTGACATTAAGTGGTGACTTTAACATGAAATATATTGACTATAATGTGGACGATTTGACTTTTTTCGATCTTCCCGCAAGATATACCAGTAAAATATTTTCGAAGACTTTTTTTACGTTTTTTGTCAAACACCATGTTTTAAATTGTTCATACTGCCTTTCATACTGTCGCCTGGATTTTTCCGGTAGAAGATTCATTGTAAGAAGTTTGGCTGCATCTGATATTTCTGGTGGGGTACAGGATAAGTCATCTCCACTTAGGTCTTTTACTTTAAAAAACTAGCAATATATAGCACTCACAATTTCGATAATGAAAGTTGAAAGTGAAAAACGTTTGTTGTCAAACATATTGATTTCCGTAGTGATCTCTGGGACAGATTCGACTACTATGTTTTTAAAAAATAATTTGCATTAAATATTATCTATTATAATACAAAATATCGTTTTATGGTTTTAGTTTAATGAAAGTAAAGTCGTAGATAAAATATTGTTTGCAACTCGTGTGCGAAATTCTTTGGTCATATCGAACAATTTTTTGACTTGGCTGCGCCTCGTCAAAAAATCTTTGTTCTCGATCACCAAAGTAGTATTTCGCACCCTAGATACAAAAATAACTATTTTTCTTATTCCATTCGAGACTGATTATTTTTAAAGTCGGCTGTTACGTTGGTATTCGCGATTTTTGAAATTGTTTCTTCGATGACGTGGACTCTGTTCTAGGCTGGGTATACAAGTATATACGTAATTAAAAATATAATAATATTTTCTTATTGTATAGCTACTATTTGTAGTATTTCGCAATTTTCGTCGGTACTAAAATTGAACATAGTCTATAAAATAGTCAAAGACAATTACGTACTAAACAAGTCGGTCAGAGTTGTTAAGAAAAGAACCGAACAGGTTCTTTAGAACAGGTTAGAGGTAGCCTGTTCAGTGAACTGTTCTTTGTAAAAGAACTGAACCGGTTCTTTAGATAGACTTAGGACAGATGATTGCGTTCGAGTGATGTTCAGGTAAATTGTTGAACAGCAGGTTCGAACAGTTCGGTCCGGAACCTGTTCACCTGTTCTTTTGATCATAAATTATTGTCACTCAGTCACTTGGTAAAAAAAGGTAAAGGTTGCCGTAGTAAAAAAACGTTTTTTTGTAATCACTTCAATAATCAACCACATATTTTTTTGTAGACTTCTAAAAAAAAGAAGAAGGTCGCCAGTTCCGTAAACTAACACACAGAACACCGCTGCATCCGCGTCTGTGCTGTCACTGCTCCCTGTTCCCTGCCTGGTCCAAAGAAAGAACAGCCTGTTCTTTTTATTCTCAAACGACCAATCACTCATTGCGGCTACAGAAACTAGTTAGTTTACGGAACTGGGCATGTGGGTCGTTTGAGAATAAAAAGAACAGGCTGTTCTCTCTTTGGACCAGGCAGGGAACAGGGAGCAGTGACAGCACAGACGCGGATGCAGCGGTGTTCTGTGTTAGTTTACGGAACTGGCGACCTTTTTTTTTTTTAGAAGTCTACAAAAAATATGTGGTTGATTATTGAAGTGATTACAAAAAACGGTTTTTTACTACTTTCATGGCAACCTTTACCTTTTTTACCAAGTGACTGAGTGACAATAATTTATGATCAAAAGAACAGGTGAACAGGTTTACGGAACAGGTTCCCGGGTGAGAACCGAACTGTTCGAACCTGTTCAGCAATTTACCTGTTCTTTTCCATCACTAAAGTCGGTTGTATAATAGAACTAAGCCATTAAACATTAAATTCTTTATACAACAAACAAAAACGGACGAATTTCAATTAATTAAGTGCCGTGAAAAGTTTGAAGAGAATCGATAGGATAGCGAGTATAATGGAAATAAAAAATTAATTATAACACTGTGGAAAACTTAATCGGTAGGGAAGACATATAAATTGAACAGACAATGTACTGTTTTACAATTTTATGAGATTTGTGAATTTACTTGATGACCAAGCAAGTTAATATTAATTAATTTTTAATAACAAATTAATGGATATCATATTAGTGTGTGATAAAATTGTAAAATATTAAATTATTAAATACATAGATTAAATTTATTTGTTAATTTTTTCCACAATCACATATGTTACAATCAACAATTACATAGGTTTACAAAAATATTCCATATCGTCAGCTTACAGTGTAAAACTGCTTTCATTTTACGCAATTATACAGGAGACGTAAAAAATGATTTTTTAGGGATTATTGTTGATAAAACTTATTAAAATAGATTTCAGAAAATGCCGAAAAAATAAAATAAGTAAACTAAGCGACATAACTTTTCAACGAATCAAAAAGGAAAATTAAAATCTTCATGAATATGTTGAAAGCCCATTACACCTAAAAATGAACTTAGCAGGTTAACACTTTAAGCCGACGATATTTAAAACTACGATATAATTAAAAAATATTGCGCACGTTACCTAGACACGTTTAATAGTTGCAGCTAGGGCTGGGCAAAAATTCGAAATATCGATATTTTTATCGATATATCGATATATCGATATATCGATAAACGATATTTAAAAAATAATTTTATTTATATTTAATATGGCGCTACTTTAAAGAAAATGTATCTGAAATAAAGCCTTGTCAAAACTGAAAAGTTTTATGTAGGTTGCGTTGAGTCTTATTTTGCAAAAATGGTGCAATTTAAAAAATATGGGTAAAAATCAAAATTATCTTATGCAGCTGAAATTTTGCATGTGTACTAAAAACTGCATTTGGAAAAACTTTTTCCAATAACTTTTTTCAATTTTTTCAGAAATAACCCCACATTTGAATTTTTTTTTGGAAAAAAATAAAATTTGACAGATAATGCGAATCACGTGACTACTATTTTTTTGCTTAATTTTCAACTCGATCGAAGCAGAACTTGATGCCAAAGTCAAATTTTGAATAAAGCTATTAATGAAAAAAAATCCCATATGATGCGGACTTTACTGGTGACACTGTACCTATTTATAATATAATATTTTTATGTTTTATCGATAATATATATTATATATATTATATATATTATATATATTATATATATTATATATATTATATATATTATATATATTATATATATTATATATATTATATATATTATATATATTATATATATTATATATATTATATATATTATATATATTATATATATTATATATATTATCGATATATCGAATAACAATATTTAAAAAATAAAATATCGATATTATCGATATTTTTTTCAATATCGATATTCGTTATTGGAATTTCAATATCGCCCAGTCCTAATTGTAACTGCATAATAGTGAGTATAGGTAGTTGAATTCACATAAACTTTTAACGCCGTGACATTTCAGTTCTGTCATACTTGTCAAATACTGCAGCAACTCATAAAATATAAATTTATACTAATGTTTAAATTTAATTTGTATAATTGTACTGCACACAAAGTATGTCTATCTTGTATTATTTCATACGATTAAAAAGAGATAAAAATAAAAAGAGTTGGCCGAACAATTCCAGAAAAGAAAAAGAAAAAACACTTAAAACACGTGTAACAGCTGCATCGCTAAACTTCGAACGTAATTTTGTTTGTTTCTCCCTCTTATGCATTTTTAATTTCAGATCGTTGTCGACGCGTAGCCCGTAGGTACGTCGATTACTGCCCATTCGGTCAAATCATACGGTGCGGCAGGTCCGTATTTTTACGTATTCCATGTCGAATGTTGTTTTGTTGACATTCGATATATTATGTTTTTGGAGTATTTTAATCATTTTATTGCTTTTTTGAGATAGTATTACTGTGTTTGTTTGTGTAGTTTGTTTTGAACATTGTTTATAGACCTATTCTTCTTTCAGAAGTGTATTAGTTTTTAGAAAAGTAAGATAGTAAGAAGTAAGTACCTTTATTGGCATATCAAATAAGCACCATTTTGTTTGCTTGAGTTTGTTTTAATTTTTAGCGAGTAAATATGGATCACGATTACTGCAAACCCATTGTCAGAGACAGTGAGGAAGATTCGGTAGGGTAGACTGGGGCAAGTGTAAAATCGGGGTAAGTGTAAAATAGGACCTCTTATCAGACAATAGTGAGAGTTTTCTTGTCTGTGGACTCCTAGCCAACTAATTATGCGTAGCCGCTGTTACATTATCCACTCCCGACGTAAAATTACGTATTTTCTTCTTTCTGAGCGGTCATTTGTACCATAACCTCCAAATCGGTCTGGTGAATAGTGTGTGATATCTCCGTAGAAAATTGTGCAAATATAAGAATTTAAAGTATATTTTTAGTTTTATTAGATTTTCTTATGTTTAGTTAATTTTAGCAGCTCTAAAATCCTATATAATGATCAAATCTAATACCTGTTTTTACTTATACGCACTTTCCCCATAAAAACATCATGTGGGGGCCAGTGGCGTAGCCACGGGGGGGGGGATATATCCCCCCCCATAACCATGCACAAAAAAAATTATTGCGTAATGTTACATGACCTGTTACAAATGCGTCTTAGTGGCAACATTGGCAACAAGGCTTACGTGTCGTAGTAACTAGAATCGTCTGATCAGGCTTTTAGTAGTTGTTAATGCGCAGGTTATGCAGGGCCTAGTAAGCTTAATTATAATATCAATTAAAATATTGCGTGAAAAGAAACGTTTTTACAATGCAGTAGTAAAATTGACTGGCTTTTTTAAGCGAAAAGAAAGAGATTGGGAGGCCGACAGCAATTCAGAGAAAAACGAAGAGTATTCTGGGACTTCTCGAGATATAAAAACCTCTGAGAGCGTGAGCAATAATAATCTTCATGTTGATCAGTTGTTGTGGTAAATAGATACATGTATTAAGAGAATATATTGCATTTGATTTCTGCGAGATGTAACTTTGGGCTACCTTTCACCAGTCTACAGAAGAGTGTATACTAACTTTGATGTTTTTATATCCCCCCCCACGAAGCAACTCTGGCTACGCCACTGGTGGGGGCAAGTGCAAAAATTGTAATGGGGCAAGTGTAAAAACAACTTTGCACTTGTCCCGTTTTCTGAGTGTGCCAAACGTTGTCACCGGTACTTTTCTCTCTCTAATTTAAAATTACTAACAGCCCCTTCATCAGTATCTAATGACACCAATTCCAAAATAATTATCAGCTCTGGCCAAAATAAAGATAATATACTAAATAATCATCAGGATATGTCCTAACGAAACATTTTATTGGTCAAGTAAAAATTGTCAAAAAAGTATTTTTTAAGTACTTTCGTTATTGGGAAGGTTCTAAAGTGTTATTTAAAATAACGTATTTTTCACAGCTATTTTTTAATTTTATGTTTACGATTTGTTGGCTAACTGTTCCAAAAATAAAAAAGTTCATAACTTCCCAGATTTTTAATTTTTTTTAATTGTGCAAAAAGAAAAGTTGACATGGGAAATATAAGCTTTATTTACACTTTCCCTTTGCCGTTTTTTCGAACGTTATTTTAAGTTGCATTCCAATTTTGCACTTTCCCTTTTTGGGGTAAGTGTAAAATTTCGGTAGACTAAAAATAGAAAATTTATAATCTCTAACTCTGGAAAATTATTGATAAATGCCCTATGCGTTATGAAAACTAAACATATTAAACCATCACTTTCTTTTAAAAACACTTTTATAAATATCGCACTTTCAGAGTAGGAGTAAAATAAACTTAAACTATTAAAAAAGGCTTGGCACTTGCCCCAGTCTACCCTAATTTTAACACCATTAAAGTATTGAACACTTAAACAATTTCAATATAAAAATTACAATAATGCTGCAAAAACCAATTATTTTGGAATATTTAATAATAAAGTAAAATTTATGAACCTCAGTTTTGTTGGACTAAAAGCTACCTATTACATGCAGTGCAGTAAATAATTTAAAAAAATTATTCATTTTTTAGCAGTTCTATCTAATGATACAATTAACCTATACCTACTCATTTTAGAATTCGATTTTGAATTCTTTTTAACAAGCTAAAATACTCGCTAAAAGTAACGATAATATGCGAATTAAAAAACTCTCATTAATGTATAACAATTTTATTTTAAATGTTTGTAAATAAACTGTACGGATTAATTCATTCATTCAAAAAAATTTATATTTTTTATTTTAGGATGTCACGTTTTCGAGTACTTTCAATAACCCTTTCAGAGAAGTATCACAACTGAGGTAGTTCTATTTAATAGTTTAAAGTAGATGAGGTTACTGCTTCTGAGCGGTGGGTGAAAGTGGTTCGCAAAATACCTACCTCATTTTAATTTAACCGTGTTTTTATAGAAATTGTATTTTTTTTTGTTTTTTTAAATCCTAATTTGGCGCAAAAAACATAGCCATTGTAAGTTTTCAAATTGCCACCCGTGATGATCGAAGTATTACTTATGTAGTTTAACATATTTATCGATTAATAAAAATTGAAAATTTAATAGCTGTTTTTATAAAACCTTTTTTCATGTGGGTACCTACGAGAATTTTCTATGTTTATGGTAAGTAAGTATATCTTTTAATTGATTATATCCATTAAATAATATTAATCCTAATAATTATTTTTATTAAAATCTGTGATAATAATAATTACAGAATATTCGTCAGTCCGGTCCTGACCAATCTCAGCTGTATAAGAAATTTAGTAAGTTGGTGAAATCTAAAGTAACTAGACAATGACAAGTCTTGACATTAAATTTAACTATATGTAGATGCGTTCTACAAATTGTTTTAAATCCTATTTTCTCGAATATTTAGCTAATGTGCTCAAATATATTAAGCAGAAGTGTAATATTAAGAAAATAACAAACCATTTGTTTCTTATTCTTAAACCATATATACAATTAAGTACCCTCAAAGAAAATCAATAGAATAGCGATTTTAAAAAGGAATAAAAACTTATGACATTGTGGAAAATTTAATAGGTCAAAAGGATATATAAATTGAGCAGACAATGTATCTTTTTACAATTTTATGAGTCTGGTGAATTTTCTTTATGTCCCAAGAATTTAATACTTTTTATTAAACCGGACATCTTACAGTATTAATCGACGTAAGTGATAAGATTTTAAAATAACCATCTTATAAAGATTCTAATAATGTTGAAGCATTAATTTAAAACATACCTAACGCTCGAACAGAATTAAAATAAATAATTTTAAGTTGCACAAAACTAGGAACGTGACATACGACGTGTAATTTACCTTTTTTCAAGCTAAACCGGCCATCAGCAACAAATTTGTGTCAGTTTAAAAAGCTCTGCTGGAGTTACGCAGTTTCCGGACGTCTAAACTAGAAATACGTCTGACGATGTGGAAATAACAAACTGCAGTAACTCCGGCATTGCTAACACTATGCACGTTTTACTTTTTCTTTTATGCTATGTATAAAATGTATTTTATGAAATTGTAGGTCATAAAGGCTTTTTCTTAACGGTAAAAAGTATTTATTTTTAGGCAATAAGCGTACCGAATGAAATTTCTTATCACAAACAATGTACCGTGCGAGCAAAAATTACTTGCTTCAAAGAGGGCTTGTATTAAAAAACGTAGGGCTTGGTTTAGATCACAATGATATGGGGACGATATATCTAACCAAATCTAGGTTGAAATTTTGTCAAATTCATATTATGACATGATATGCCAAACTAAGGAGTAATAAAATAAGTAGACAAATACAAATTTATTTTTGTTGTTTACAAAATTAACAAAGTAAGAATATACAGAAAGAAAAAGAAAAATAATTATTACAGAAATTGCTGAAATTGGCCACCGCCATGCTCCAAGCATAAATTCACACGTCTCTAAATATTTTCGAAAGTGTTGACCAGCATCTCTGGAGAAATGTTACCACATTCTTGGATAATCCTTTCTTGTAATTGTTCTAAATTTGCAACTGGTGTTTAAAAAATAGTGTTCTTTAAATGAGGAAAAACGAAGTAATCCATAACCGTTAAACAAGGTGATCTAGGTAGGAATTCAATATCTGATCGAAAACTAATAGTTTCGGCGGCTGTAGGGGCGGTTGCACCGTCCTGTTGAAAATATCCAAAACGTAGTTCGTGGTCAATTGCTCCACCAATGGATTCAAAATATTGTCTCTACAGGGTTCTGCACCTCACCTCCCGTCTTCTATAGCTCACTTAGTAATTAAGTTAGAATTTTGATATTTTGCAGACCTTACCTGTATCTTGGGGCGCATTTCAGGAAAATATATTTTTTCATACAGGGTGTTCCAAAAAAGTGTGACGTCATAAGGATTTTTTTTTTAGATTACATGCCATATATTTTCTTACTTATTTGGGTGCCCCCTATAGTTACCTACATACCCCTAAAATTTTATTAAGATCGATTGAGTATTATAGACGAAAAAAAATAAAAACTAAAAAATATCACCTATATCACCATATCAGTATTCACCTGAAGACGACTGGAGATACTTACCAGTTGAAACGTTGTGATATGAAAAACTAAAGGCAATGGAAGTCCAAAACACATCTATTACTTAAAAAATATGTTTTGCACCACTGGTATTAAAAATAAATAAAAAATAAAAATAATGCCCCGTTAATAAAATTATACAAAGGTACTTATTATATAAAGGTACTTATTAAACAAGGTATAACAGTCTCTTCAACCAAGTTTGATTAATACGAACTGTACAAGGTGTCCAAAGTTTAGTGTCAAATTTTGCAAACTTTAAAGCAAATTATTTTTCTTATATCAAATAGGAACCCCTGTACCTTTTTATGTCATTCGATGCAGAATTAAAAATCAAACATTTTTCCTAATTACAACCCTATCCCAATTTCCAACGCATCAAGACTTATTTGCAGAAAACTCATTTTATCAACTATTCCAACAGTCATTATTATGAATAAAAATATCGAAGGTGGCTTTGAAAAACAATTTATAGGTATTAAAGTTTATTAAAGTGACCAGAGACCATTTTGACTTTAGTAATCTAAAAGTTTCAAATATTGTTAAATTGTTAGTAATTATTTAAGCTGTTATAATTACTTTATATGTTTTTTTGTGATGGACTACAACCAAGAAGAGCTCGTAGATATGATTTTTATATTAGGAGCATGCGAAAAGAACTCTTTTTTGTCAAGTCAAGTTTACGCACAGCGTTATCCGGAACGACGACATCCAGACCTTTGTGTGGTCCAGACAAACGGAGCCTGCAAAACATATTAGAGAGGTTTGTACAGACGGGAAATGTAAACTACCCAAAACCAGTGAGAAATAAACCAGTCCGAACTGAACAAAATCAATTGGCTGTGCTATTATCTGTTATAGAAAATACTTCAGTTACTCAACAAGCAGTCGCTGATGCCGTAGATGTAATCGAAAGAACAGTTAACAGTTTAACGAATTCTAAGGATAACCATATCCACGATTATCATTTCCAGTTAATAATTACTAACTATTTAACAATATTTGAAACTTTTAGATTACTAAAGTCAAAATGGTCTCTGGTCACATTAATAAACTTTACTTTAACACCAAAAAATCGTTTTTTAAAGCCGCCTTCGATATTTATTCATAATAATGACTGTTGGAATAGTTGATAAAATGAGTTTTTTGCAAATAAGTCTTAATGCGTTAGAAATTGCGATAGGGGATAGGGTTGTTATTAGGACAAATGTTTGATTTTTAATTCTGCATTGAATGACATAAAAAGATACAGGAATTCCTATTTGAAATAAGAAAAAGAAATTGCTTTAAAGTTTGCAAAGTTTGACGCTAAACTTTGAACACCCTGCACAATTAGTATTAATCAAACTTGGTTGACAAGACTGTTATATCTTGTTTAATAAGTACCTACCTTTTGTATAATTATTAACGAGGCATTATTTTTATTTTTTATTTATTTTTAAAACCAGTGCTGCAAATCTGATATTTTTTAGTTTTTATTATTCTTCGTCTATAATAATAAATCGATTTCAATAAAATTTTAGGGGTATGTAGGTAACTATAGGAGGCACCCAAATAAGTAAGAAAATATATGGCATGTAATCTAAAAAAATACATCCTTATGACGTCACACTTTTTGGAACACCCTGTATGAAAAAAAATATTTTCCTGAAACGCGCTCCAAGATACAGATAAGGTCTGCAAAATATGAAAATTCAAACTTAATTACTAAGTGAGCTATAGAAGACGGGAGGTGAGGTGCAGGACCCTGTATACCGCTGTGCTGTAACTGTGTCATGGAAAAAAATAGGACCAACAATTCTTCTTCGGGAAACAGCTAACCGGACACCAATGTTTTCAGGGTGCGATGTGGACTCTACAAAAAATGGGGATTTTTACTATTCCACATGCGTGTATTCTGAGAATTCACATAACCGGAGTGGTGGAACCAAGCTTCATCCGAAAACAATGGCAGTTCTAATAAATCATTTCTTTCCAATAAATTTTAGGTCAACCATTGAGAGTAATTCCTGCGTCTTTCAAAATCTGCGGCTTGTATTTCTTGGAATACTTGCACTTTATAAGCAAATAAATTTAGCTGCTTCTTAAGAATAGTCCTGCGTGTTCCATGAGATCTTCCCACTTCTTGGGACAGGTGTCTTATACCATTTGTTGGCGTATTTTGCATTATTGCAAGGGAGATGGAGAATATCATTGCTGAGCTAAGTTAAATTTTTAAAGGAACGCTAAACTTAGCTATTATCTTTGCTATTTAAAAACAACTGAATATTGTGGACTTCTAGTTTTTGTGTACTTGTGTATTATATAGTTTGTGCAATGAATAATGACTGGTACCGAAAACGTTTTCAAATTCAATCAATCAATTGCCCGAAAATGTTGTTTTACACGTACCCAAGTTTTTGGCAAATTGTTAAATGGTATCAACTAATATTTGGCTTGAGGTGTGTTTTCTAAGACAAAACACAGTTATAAGCCCCCCATACACCAACATATAAGTTGGACCGATTTGATCCGTTCGGATTTGGTCTGCGAGCTAGGCTCGGCACGTACCAAAACTGTCGTTCTTTTTGGGCAGCCGAATTTGGCTCGCCGACTTACTAACCCGTTAGATTCGCTTGATTAAATCTTTTCGTTAATGGGACAAAACTCCACGTTTTATAACAGTTTTGGCTTTGCTCGCGATCTTTTGGAATTCCTGAAAGATTTAACCAGTAATTTTAGATCGACTCGGATTTATTTGTACTCGGTGAGTTTTAAGAATGAATACCAATCGTAAAAGACTTGTGCCATAGCGTATGTATTTATTGCCAATAAAGAAAAATTTAAAAAAAAATTAAGCAAGTGGTTAAAAAAATGGATTTCTCGTAGAAATGAACTGAGTCATATTTTACTCTTGAAAGAACTTCAACAAGACGAGCCAAATGATTTCCGTAACCATTTAAGGATGGATAATGATACTTTTAGACATTTGTTAAGTAAGGTTATATGCCTTATTTTTCAAATTTTTGTTTATGTAATCTTTGCATTTTACTTGCCACAAACATGGATAACTTTGGTAAATGTTAATAAATTCCGTTATAAATTGTTTTGATAAGTAACGTGAATCAGCAGACATTATTTGTTATTATTATTTTACTTTAACCTCAAACCAAGTTGGAAGACTTGATACGCGTCCCAAATTAACCTAGTGAATCTACTGACGGGTTAAAACCTGCTGATTTCATCCGTGGCAGATATTACACGGCCCGATGAAGCTCGGCTCGCCACATCACATAGGTACACGTAAAGTTTTATCGGCGTATTTGGCTCGTGCCATATCAAATTCGTTATCCGCTAGTGTATGGGGGCTAATCATTTGTCTTGTCCGCTATTCCACTACATTTTTACTTACTAAATATTTTTACGGATAGAATTCTTCTAATATTAATATGTATATTAGTCCAGTCCTTACAGAATAGACTAAAATTAAATCCAGCTAGTCCGCAGCTCCCTCTAACAGCCGTTTTAGTTGCCCTATCGACTCTATCTCTAGCTACACAAAACTAGGAATGTCACAAACGACGTTTAATTTACTTTTTTGCCAAACCGGCAATTATCAACAAGTCGTAGTTTAAAAACCCGTGCAAGACCTATGCAGTTTTCGGATTACTGCTCTGGAAATACGACTACATAAAAATATCGAATTGGAGACATTAGAGTAATAATAGGTACCGGCACTATGCACAATATATTCATATTTTTTTAGATACGATATGGATAAAGTGGAAATAGAAGAGGCATCTGCTCGCAAACACTATTCTTTTTAGGAAAAATAATAAGTACTCATGCTATGGTAAATTTTCTTATAACGTTGACCTTGTCAATTTTGTCTTCATGTACCAGTGTACCAGTACTTTATAATTTTTAATATTTTGGGAAAAAGTTCGCTTTTTTTATAGCGACATAAATGTCATATTAGGGCATGGTAACTTTTTTACTTCACGTTAAATTAAATGTAATTTGGAATAGCATTAATATAGAAAATTAAATATTAATACAGTGTCACCATTAAAGTCCGAACAGAATGGAACTTTCTTTTGTTAATAGGATTTGTTTAAATTTAATAACAGCAATTAAAAAAATTAGACTAAAAATGATGTATTCAACTGTCAGCAATCTGTTATTCGGTAAGTGTCAAAAATTACATTTTTTAAATAAAATTCTACGAAATGGCAGTTTTTTACCGAATTTCTAAAAATGTTATTATAGAAAAAGTTTTTTCTAGTGTAATTTTATGCCTTCGTACAAAATTTTAGATGTCTAGGACAAAGTAAACGTTTTTCTATATTTTCGAATTAATAAGTTTTTTCATATCACGATTTTTTTATATTAGGTACCCCATAATTAAAAGAAAATTTCGGATTTGATTAGTAGGCGATTAAAAGAACAAAAAAAATTCTTGAATACCGAATAATTGCAAGAAATGCCAAAAGTTAGAACATTATCGAAAATGATAGTTCTTACTGTTAATTGTCAGCACTGTTGAAATAATTGAAAATGTCTTAATTTGTGAAGAAAATATGTCTTACCGGCAAATATCTGACATTTTTTAAGGGGGAGATATACAGTAAGACATTTGCAGCATAGCACCGTTTCATGAATATTGACAAACTTCAGGCAAACTGGATCTGTTGAAAATAACTTCATTAATTTCAAAGGAACCTCACGCAGCAAATAAGTACGATGAAAAAGCGCAGCTTAATAATAATTTATAGAAATGGTGGTTTTTTAATGTACAGGGTTATCCAACCAAGACTAGACAAGGCGATTTTTTGACTTTTCCTGTACTTTTATAAAAAAACTGAAATAGCCATCTTGTCATTTTCTCCCGCGAATTCGAATATCTTCAGCAAAAAACAATTGAACATCAAACAAAAGTACTAGGGGTCACTTTGATATTTTTTTAAATGGAACACCCTGTATATTTTTACATTTTTAAATTCCACATAAAATTATAATTATTTTTTATTAAATGCACTATTAGTCTATACTTCATAGTTTCCGAGATATTGACTCTCGAAAAGTGACATTTTTGAACTTTGACAGCTTATAACTTTCTAACAGTACGTCTTAGAGCAAAACGGCTTACATGTCCCTATCTTCAATGTTTATTATCTTCCCAAAAAAATCAACTTCCAGTTAAACCGGAACAACTATATTTCCTTCTTTCGAGTTACATCCGGTTTAACCAGAAGTTGATTTTTTTGGGAAGATAATAAAAATTGAAGATAGGGATATGTAAGCCGTTTTGCTCTAAGACGTACTGTTAGAAAGTTATAAGCTGTCAAAGTTCAAAAATGTCACTTTTCGAGAGTCAATATCTTGAAAACTATGAAGTATAGACTAATAGTGCATTTAATAAAAAATAATTATACTTTTATGTGGAATTTAAAAATGTAAAAATATACAGGGTGTTTCATTTAAAAAAATATCAAAGTGACCCCTAGTACTTTTGTTTGATGTTCAATTGTTTTTTGCTGAAGATATTCGAATTCGCGGGAGAAAATGACTTAAGATGGCTATTTCAGTTTTTTTATAAAAGTACAGGAAAAGTCAAAAAATCGCCTTGTCTAGTCTTGGTTGGATAACCCTGTACAGGGTGATCCACGACAGGTGGCGAGCGGCTGTATCTCCAAAACCATACATGCTACGACTTTGAGATAAAAAAATTCATTATGAAATATAAACAAAAAAATCTGTTTAAGTTCCTAATTTTACCGCTAGGGTGCATCCGTTGTCGCTATGCTATGATACAAACTCCTTAATTTCTACTAATAGGTTACTGCAATACAATGTAGATCAGAAATTAAGTTTTTATTTTTAGATGCTTGATAATTATTATAAAAATATACTATAAATTTTGTAATAACAATTTTTTTGTAGTTACCATAGTAACAGCGTGGAGAAGGGTACCTTACGACTAAAAGTACTTAAGCTTCGATCTGCGTTTAACCGAATTTAACAAACTACGGGTTATTTTAAAGAACGTCTTGTCCTGTTTGATCGTTTTTATAAATAATATTAAAAATAATTTATGCGGTTAATAAAAGGTTTAGTTTTAAAAAACTATACAGTGTGGTTGTTTAAGTGTGCAACATATGGGCATTTTTTTATTACCGATTTCTCAGAAAATTTTATTCTTGATAAAAGTTGGTGCATGTTCGATAATCATATTTGGTGCACTTGGAATGGTTGCAAGTCAAACGGCGTACAGGGTAGGCCAAAAAATATAAAGCTTGTACAAGAATAAAGTTTTTTAATAAACATTTAAAATAAAAATGTTGCACTTTAAGTTTTTTAATTAGCATATTATCATTACTAATGTTTTATCTTGTTAAAAGGAATATATAGAATATTTTAAAGTTGTGTGTATGAGTAAAATTGATTTGATTTTGATTAATTTATGAAGGTCTTTATGGTGAATATAAAAAAAAAATTATTGTTTTTAAAAAATATATTTTTTTTTATTTTAGGAGGTTACGTTTTTGAATCTATGCATAACTTTTAATTCTAAACAACTTTTCTTTATAACATTTTGCAAAATTTTCTAAAATATGGGTACTTTATTCTTGTACAAGTTTTATATTTTTTGTAGTGTTGCCGCGAGACGAGATAAAATGGGTCTCTCGTCTCGTCTCGGTTCTCTCGTAAGTTAAACCAAATATAGTAAAAACCAAGCAAAATTTTAAAGCGTTTAGGTTAGGTTCTATCCTATTTGACATAAATTGTGTGCAATATATGTCAAATATGACAGAACCTAACCTAAATGCGTTAAAACTTTGCTTGGTATTTACAACAGGGTGCACTGAGAGAAAACTCTATTAGCCGTAGCTAGAAATCCATTCGCAGTAGCAAGAAATCTGCATTAAATAGGCGCCGAAAAAACAACTCTGTTGTCGCTACGTCATTTTTTTGAAATGACTTTTTAACCTCAACATGGTCGTTTTTTTAATATTATTCTTTTGCTGTTAAAAGAAAACTCTATTGCCATAAAAAATATATAATGCAGTGGTAAACAAAAATGATTTTGCGATTAATTGAGGTCGTGTAGATAGAAAAGTATCGGTTTTTACTCCTAAAAATAATCGGCCAGCTATAAAATAATTTTATTTTTATTGTAGCTAGTCCACCTAGCTACTACTAAATTCCTTTTTTTTGCTCCTTCGCCAAAATGGCTGTGTTTGGTGGATTAGTTTATAGTTGGCTATTGATTTGATAAAATTTTTATATTTTAATAATTCTATATAGGGTGGTGTACTTTTAGTGGGGTACAAGTACAGGTAGGTACAATTATTTTACCAATAAATATATTTATTACTTATGTTTTAATTCATTCCGATAATGGCCGCCATTAAGTTTCCGTTCTGCACTTATTAGTGCCGTATTATTGATAAAAATTGTATGTTAAAATTTGTTTAATAAGGGGAGGATCTGACTAAAATTAAAGTATCACTAAAATAAATAATGAATAAGCAACGTAATTG
Organism: Polydrusus pterygomalis; assembly: GCA_963969555.1. NCBI lineage: Eukaryota > Metazoa > Arthropoda > Insecta > Coleoptera > Curculionidae > Polydrusus > Polydrusus pterygomalis. The sequence goes on from OZ018375.1 coordinate 126,225,413, forward strand.
AATACGACAATTTAATAAAAAGTAACAAACTGCTAGGAACATGACCCTTTTTAGCCATTTTTTTTTTATTAATAGGTATCAGAAAACCTAACAAATGCGATTTTGCATTGCAAAATTTAGAACGGGGAAGAAATATCTCAAAAGCTCCAGATCTAAGTCAACGATTTTTTGTAGGTACCTCAGTAGAGTAATGTGATTAACATGAGTTACTTATAAGTAATAAATATAATTATTGGTAAAATAATTGTACCTACCTGAATTTGGGGACACACACCTATTGTATAACGTTGCACTAAAAGTACACCACCCTATATAAAATTATTAAAATATAAAACATTTATCAAATCGATAGCCAAACATCCACTATAAACTATAATCAACCAACCACTAAACAAACTAACAACACTGCAAACGGCAATAAAATGAACCAAACGATTTCACCATATTTTAAAGAAGCAACTGTTTAGTTCCTAAAAGGTATATTTTAGATAGGCATAAAAGATTGGTTAATTTTTATTTTATTTTTTGTGGTAATAAGAAAACCTTATAGGAATTAAAAAAATACTTTTTAAAAACACTTTATTAGATACATATTGTTATGGTTATATGATGTTCTGTTACAATAAAAAAGCATTGAGCACATATAACAATATTGTTGTCAAAAAAACGTCCTTGATTGCGACTAAACGAAATATTTTAGGGATAAATGGATTTTTTCTTGTGGTAATACACATAATATATTCAAAAAAATACTTGTATCGAGTGATTTTCCTCAGTGTGGCCCATTAGTGCGACAAAGGTCAATATCTCCTGTACCACTAAGATAGCGGAAAACTTTTGACGAAGCTTATTAAGGGTTAAGAGGTGCCTCTTATAAAATTATTTTTCTTCATTTAAAAAATGTAATTTTTGAGTTTCGGCAGATCTAACAGTACGTTTTAGAGCAAAACGGCTCACATGTCCCTATCCTTCATTTTTATTATCTTCCCAAAAAAATCACCTTCCGTTTAAACCCAAAAGAACTAATTTCCTGCTTTCGAGTTACATCCGGTTTAGCCGGAAAATTGATTGATTTGGGAAGATAGTGAAAATGGACATATGCGCCGTTTTGCTCTAAGATGTAGATACTGTTGGAAAGCTATAGGCTGTCAAAACTCAAAAATATAATTTTTCAAAAGTCAATATCTTGGAAACTATCAACTATAGACTAATAATGCATTTAATAAAAGTAATTATAAATTTATGTAGAATCAGCAAATTAAAAAAAATATTTTTTTTGGGACACCCTGTCTATTATGAGATTTTTAAAATCTCCTTATATTCCTCTTATCAAAAATATATAATGTCCATATTTAAACCGACTGGTTTCAAGTTATTTGACTGCAAATAATTTTATCCAGCGATAAAACGTCATAATAATTCTGAATGGCCAGGCACGGCTAACTAAATGAAACTATTTGCAGTTAAATAACTCGAAAACCGCTGGTCCAAATATAGGCATTATGTATATTTTTGCAAAGAGGAATTTAAGAAGATTTAAAAAAGCTCAAAAAAGTAACGTTTTTTGCCCGAGAGAGATCGAAAGAGACGAGAATTTCTCGTCGAGAGAGGGTACTTCTCTCGTCTCGTCTCGAAGCTTCATTCGAGAGAAAATATCGCTCTCGTCTCGTCGAGAGAGGGCCAGACGAGACGAGAGATGAGAATCTCTCGTCTCAGCGGCAACACTAATTTGTTGGCCTACCCTATACGCCGTTTGACTTGCAACCATTCCAAGTGCACCTAATATGATTATCGAACATGCACCAACTTTTAGCAAGAATAAAATTTACTGCGAAATCGGTAATAAAAAAATGCCCATATGTTGCAGACTTAAACAACCACACTGTATATCTAGTTTCGATTTAAAATTAAATTAAATTCAACCATAAAACCATTTTAACTCTATTCTATAGCTAACTAGTTATTAAAGAGAACTGCAAAAACCGCAAGTAATTTCCTCTTCTCTCTTAAAACTTATCGGAAAAATAGTCCATCAAATCCTACTCTCTCTAAGAGATTTAAATTTCTAACTGTAGTGTGAAAAACATAAAAAACACATGCTATGTTTTATACATTTATCATGTATTAATACAATTCAAATTAAAAGGTCACAACCTGCTTAAATGAGATCCACTATCGTGGACCACCATTTACATCTCATGGCCCCCATTTTTTTTTCGCTGACATGGACCTCTTCCTTGCAGGTCATAGTCGATCCTGGGGTCGATATAGGCCACTTTGGGTGTCATTGGTCTATCTATATCATAAATTCAAAAATATCCTCAGTTTGACAGTAAGGCACTGAATTTTACACACCTATTTTTTTCATTCTTTATACAGTGTCACCAATAAAGTCCGCATCATATGGGATTTTTTTTATTAATGGCTTTATTCAAAATTTGACTTTGGCATCAAGTTCTGCTTCGATCGAGATGAAAATTAAGCAAAAAAATAGTAGTTACTTGATTCGCATTATCTGTCAAAATTTAATTTTTTCAAAAAAATAATTCAAAAGTGGGGTGGGGTTATTTCTGAAAATATCGAAAAAAGTTATTAGAAAAAGTTTTTTTAAATGCAGTTTCTAACTCACATTCAAAATTTCAGCTGCATAAGATAATTTTTATTTTTTACCCATATTTTGTAAATTGCACCGCTTTTGCAAAATAAGACTCAACGCAACCTACATAAAACTTCTCAGTTTTGACAAGGTTTTGTTTCAGATACATTTTCTTTAAAGTAGCGCCATATTAAATGTGTGTTTTTCTACAAAATCAAAATTGGGCTATTAAAATTTGGTCGCTGTGATGCAAAGTTTATTTGTTTTTGGACCCTGTATAAGGTAACTTCATAAATTAAGTATATTTGAAAACGTAATTTGTGTCTAAAATTAAAAAATAAAGTAAAGGGGTTTTAAATTAAATCGTTGTTAAACTTTACGTTAAACCAAAATTTATTTTCCACTTAATGAACACTTTACTGATGACACTGTGTTCTTTTTTGTCTTAATAATAACGTGTATTACAAACTACGTTTTCAAAAATACTTATTTAATGAAGTTACCTTATACAGGGTCCAAAACAAATAAACTTTGCATCATGTGCGACCAAATTTTAATAGCCCAATTTTGATTTTGTAGAAAAACACACGCTACTTTAAAGAAAATGTATCTGAAATAAGGCATTGTCAAAACGAAGAAGTTTTATGTAGGTTGCGTTAAGTCTTATTTTGCAAAAGTGGTGCAATTTACAAAATATAGGTAAAAAATCAAAATTATCTTATGCAGCCTAAATTTTGCATGTGGGCTAGAAACTGCATTTAAAAAACTTTTTCTAATAACTTTTTTCGAAATTTTCAGAAATAACTCCACTTTTGAATTATTTTTTGGGAAAAATTAAAATTTGACAGATAATGCGAATCACGTGGCTACTATTTTTTTGCTTAATTTTCATCTCGATCGAAGCAGAACTTGATGCCAAAGTCAAATTTTGAATAAAGCTATTATTAAAAAAAAATCCCATATGATGCGGACTTTACTGGTAACCCTGTAGTGCAGCTTTCTAATTAAAGTAAAATTGACCTAAATTCAAAAACAAAGAGTGTTGCTAATAAACTAGATTCCTGATATCATAAAACTACTAAAATAATAAAAAATAATTTAGTAAATACATTGTCTGTTAAGCCATATTTTTTAAATAATATCCAGCCAAAGACATAAAAAGTTTAAGGTACCACGTGGATGTGGCAATCATTTTTTATTTCTCTCCTCTAACATTTTATCTCGGCTTCACCGCCGGGCTATAAAACAACATTTGCCCGAATAGAATGGCGGTATCTCAACGATATCCAGGCATTACGTAGAACATTATATGAGATTATTATTTTTATGGTCGAGGCTTTAACTTATGATCAAGAAACCACACATATGACCGACCAATACTTGAGGAGCGTTCATACAAAACAAGGCATGTCCTCATAAACTAATTTCGAAATAAACGCGAAAAACTTTTAGCTTTTAGGGCCTTTAAAGGAAAATTTTTTAAATTATTAAATATTATAGAGCATCGGATGATAAGTGTTTTGCACATACTCATATTTAAAAAAAGTATATGTAAGTGTAGAAAACTAAAAAAATGTAATGGAGATGTCTGATTTTGTCTGAACGCAAGGTGGATATGTCTCGTTTTGCGTGATCACGGTATGATTTCTTATGTTATTCGGCGTTTTCTTTAAAAAACATACTTTTATTGTAAAGAAGTAGGTAATAATATTAATTTGTCAATAATAGATCCGGCAAAGTATTTTTTAAACATTTTTATTATTCAAAAAATAATACAAGCTTTCTATGAAATTTTTTGTGTATGGATATGTCTTGGTTTGTTCTATTTCTTGTAGATACAGTATCAAAGTATGATTGGATATGTCTAGTTTTGACCAGTTCGCTAAAAATCAGTTTAATTTTGGATTTGTCTGATTTTGACTGAACGCTGAACAGCAAATTTAAATGGTTTTGGTCTGATTTAGAACGATTTTTATAAAACGAATCGATAAAATCTTGAAAAAATACCCTAAATCCATATATATCTCATTTTATGCAAAAAGTGGATCTGTCTTGTTTTGTATGAACGCTCCTTACTTATAGATGTGCAGTTGTGTTAATGAAAGTGCTATACGGGTATCCGGGGCCAGTGGCGTAGCTACCGGTCAGGCGGAGGAGGAAGGGGGGTAGTGCCCCACGGCCCCAAGAAAAAATAGGCTCCTTAAGCGCCGCTCAGTATTTTAAATTTTCCTTATATGAACTTCTAAACATTACAATAAATTGCTGAAAATTTTTACCGAGATTAAGTAGTAACTCATAATGATACGTGATTATATTAATGGGACATAGGACATTTATTAGGACTATTATTGTTATTTTTTTGATTAAGAGCACCCTAGTAAATTCAATGACACCCCATCCCTTTTTGTCAGTTTTCACACCTTTTTTTTTTCTTTATAGATTGCTTAAAGTCTCTAAAATGGATTACTTTTAAGCCAAAATCTTAATTTGAGGTAAAAGTGACAAAATGACATCTGTAATGTCATAATATGCGAAATAATATCACATTGCACATCCGCGCACAACTTAAATACCATAGTTTTGAGAAAAAGCCTATTAGAGTAAAGTTTTTTACTGGATTGTTTGTTTTACAATTGATGCAAAATTTTACTTGTTTAGCTTTTTGGTTTGGATCTGACACTGTATGTTATGATTATAACGATATTTTTAATTTACTATACAGGGTGTTAATTAATATCATGCAGATATTTCAGGGGGTGATAGTACTCGTCAAAATAAGAAAAAAAGCAAATATATGCATTGTTTAAAACGCGTTATTTTCGTTATACAGGGTGGCAAAGTTTCAATTTTTTTTCTCGTATTTTGCGGGTTCTCTCTAATATTCTGCGATAATTGTTTCAAATTGAAAACATCAACCCTTTTTTTAAATCTCTATAATAAAGTATTAAAATTGTCGGTCGCAGTATACAGGGTGTTACATTTTCTTGAATTGGCTACAATTTTATCTTTCAAAACTTTTTTTTGGCTCCCTGTATTAATTCCGGTATGAAATTTGAACTCTCTGTTCCTTTGTTTAGCGTTCTAGTCTCCTGCACTATTCTCGTATCTGTGACCGTTTTCGATTTATTTGCAAAAATAGTCATCGATGGAAATTAAGTTTGTAAGTAAGTGTGCACTTCAGCATAGAGGTGAGAAACTTTCTCAATCAAATTTTTAACAACCGTTGGATAGGTCGAGGGGGACCTCAGCCATGGTCCCCTAGATCCCCAGACCTGAATTGCCTGCATTTCTTTTTCTGGGGACACCTGAAAGCATTAGTGTATCAGACCCTAGAAGAGGATTTAAGAAACAGAATAATAAAATCATGCGACATCATTCGCAATACTCCTGGAATATTTGGCAGAGTTCGTCAGTCCATGAGGCGAAGACTTGATTCGTGCATTTTAGCAAGAGGGGGACATTTTCAACAGTTTTTATAATTTTGTTTTATATTTATTTGATTAACTAATAAATTGTTTGGTTACACAGCTTTTTACTCTGCGTTATTTCGCCTACACTTAATGTCCATCGATGGCTATTTTTGCAAATAAAAAGAAAATGTAACACCCTGTATACTGCGACCGACAATTTTGATACTTTATTGTAGAGGTTTTAATAAAGGCTTATTGTTCCAAATTTGAAACAATTATCGAAGAATATAAGAGAGAAAACGCAAAATAAGAGAAAAACAAATTGAAACTTTGCCACCCTGTATAACGAGAATAACGCGTTTTAGACCATGCATATATTTGCATTTTTTCTTATTTTGACGAGTACTATCACCCCCTGAAATATCTGCATGACATTAATTAACACCCTGTATATTTATAGTGTCACCAGTAAAGTCCGCATCATATGGGATTTTTTTTTAATAATAGCTTTATTTTAAATTTGACTTTGGCATCAAGTTCTGCTTCGATCGAGATGAAAATTAAGCAAAAAAATAGTAGTCACGTGATTTGCATTATCTGTCAATTTTTTTTTTTTCAAAAAATAATTCAAAAGTGGGGTTATTTCTAAAAATATCGGAAAAAGTTATTGGAAAAAGTTTTTTAAAATTCAGTTTCTAGCCCACATGCAAAATTTCTGCTGCATAAAATAATTTTAATTTTTTACCCACCACTAAAATTTATTTTCCATTTAATGAACACTTTACTGATGACACTGTGTTCTTTTTTGTCTTAATATTAAGGTGTATTACTTTCAGACACAAACTACGTTTTTAAAAATACTTATTTTATGATGTTAACTTATACAGGGTCAAAAACAAATAAACTATGCTTCACATGCAACCAAATTTTAATAGCTTAATTTTGATTTTGTAGAAAAACACAAATTTAATATGGCACTACTTTAAAGAAAATGTAGGTATCTGAAATAAAGCCTTGTCAAAACTAAGAAGTTTTATGTAGGTTGTGTTAAGTCTTATTTTGCAAAAGTGGTGCTATTTACAAAAAATAGGTAAAAAATCAAAATTATCTTATGCAGCTGAAATTTTGCATGTGGGCTAAAAACTGCATTTAAAAAAACTTTTTCTAACAATTTTTTCGATATTTTCAGAAATAACCCCACTTTTGAATTTTTTTTTGGACAAAATTAAAATTTGACAGATAATGCGAATCACGTGACTACTATTTTTTTGCTTAATTTTCATCTCGATCGAAGCAGAAATTGATGCCAAAGTCAAATTTTGAATAAAGCTAGTAATAAAAAAAAATCCCATATGGTGCGGACTTTACTGGTGACACTGTATACAGTTTTTTTGAATTTAATAGTGTAATTTTTGAAATATAACTTCGAAAGTTTTATAACAAAAACAAAAGAATATAGGTAGTAGTAAAACCCCTTTATTGATAAAATTTTACCAGCAATTATAAAACGTTGAATATTAGTGAGGGATGTGGTGGTCAGTGTTTCACTCTCATCTTGCCTATTCTCGTCTCGTGTCATTCTCGCGAGGCGAAAGAGCATAACCGCTAAAGCGTCACATGCGCCATCTGCCGTCGTGTAGATAACACAAAGATATGACGTTTTTTAGTAGAAATACGTGTTGCGCAAAAATTCCATTTTTTAAAAGTTATGACTCTTTTTTAGCGAGTTTGCGACATATAAACCCACCAAACTTTATTTCTGTACAACAACAATAAAAACGTTATGGGGAAAACAACCTGGTATAACCCCCTTAAAAAATATAATATATTATATTATTATCTACTAAATAGTTGGTGATATTAGGTATATAACCCTGATTAAAGATTGATGCGAGGGCCAGGAACGTTTAATGAACATTTGAGATAAATTATTCCTCTTAATTAAATTTGATGTACTATGTTCTACTTAGCTTCAATTTGCTTTGTATAATCTATTAGACCTTTCATATGGAACTAAGTACTATTGAAGAGCTTTTATAGTTTAAAACATGAGTTAGTTTATATTATAATAACTTTGAAAGGTTAGAGATGTGTGCTTCTTAATATACAAGTTCTGTGCTATAATAACTCCTGCACCGTGATGCCTGCGAATAAGCGATTCTAGGAATACACAGCATACCTTATGAGAATACAAAGTATTGTTATGTAAATTATTCGAACAGAAGTGACTCGCGCCAAGTTCGTTTTGTACTTCTTTCTTTACATTAAATGTAAAGTTAAAAGTTGCCAGTACAGCCAGTACAGCTATTTTATCTTTAAGGCATAAAATTACTCCCAGCAATCGTAGACCCATCCGGTACATATCCTTTTGTTGGTCACCTTATTTAGTTCGTTTTTTTTATTCGTTAACATGAGAAATCTGGAAATATGTTTTCCAATCACTGTATATATTTTTTTGTAAATGGATTCCTCTGTGCGCTATTCCTGAACAAATTTTTATACGATTTTTTGAAATTCTGGCACTAAATACTAGGTAGGTAGGTAACGAAAAATGATGAAAATAAAATGTGAGAGTTTATTATCTAGATTAGGTCTACCACTTTTAGGTAAGATTAAACAAGGCATGTTTGCATTGCGGCTATCGTCCGATATATAGTTGTTTTGGAAACATTTTCATTCTCACAATTTCTTGTTTTGGTATCCGTCCAACAAGCTTGTAAATATTTTGACGAATTTCAAGTTTGTATGATATATTGAAAATGTTGGTGAAAGTAATATATGTATTGCTCTATTAATGTCGCTTGCTATTGGTTTAATAGGAAGGAAGAGCCATGCAAGTGGATAAAAAAATCGAATAATTTTCATTTGATCATTTCCATACTAAGAGTTTTCTTTATTTGTTAAAATCGTCCCTATACATTTGAAACTTTTTAAAAGTAGTTGTTATTTAAAAATCAAAATGTCTAGATCTAGAACCAATTTATACCATTTTATTTAGCAAGGAACAAAATTTTAATTTAGAAGCAAAGCAGTCAATCGAAAATATTGCAGGGATACTAATGAACTGGGCTTTTACTATAAAGAAAAAAATGGGGACGATTATAAAAAGTAGGTACGTAGTCAAAACCGCACTGAGGTAAATAATTTAATACTTTGCTAAGACATACAGGGTGTTCATTTAAAAACTTCCCACCTCGATTTTCCTGCTTTAAAATGAAAATGTGGAAAATCGCTCGGACCCGTTTTATTTCGAGGGGGACATCTTTTGCGTATATTGTCAATCTTGTTACTTTAAGCCCCTAGGAGTGAAGGGGGGGTAAGATCTAAATCTTAAATGGATACCCCTATTTTATATAATTTTTTTGGATTCTGCATAAAATTCTGAACATTTTCTAATAAAAGCATTATTAGTCTATTATACTAAACAGGTTCCGAGATATTGACTCTTGAAAAATGAGATTTTTGAACTTTGACAGCGTCTAACTGTCCGTCTTAGAGCAAAACGGCTTACATGTCCCTATCTTCGATTTTTATTATCTTTCCAATAGTGTCAATTTCGGTTTAACCGGATATAAAAAGAAAGATAATAAAAATCGAAGATAGGGACATGTAAGTCGTTTTGCTCTAAGACGTATTGTTAGAAAGCTAGACGCTGTCAAAGTTCAAAAATCTCATTTTTCAAGCGTCAATATCTCGGAAACTGTTTAGTATAGACTAATAATGCTTTTATTAAAAAATGATCAGAATTTTATGCAGAATCCAAAAAAATTATATAAAATAGGGGTATCCATTTAAGATTTAGATCTTACCCCCCCTCCCTCCTAGGGGCTTGAAGTAACAAGATAGACAATATACGCAAAATATGTCCTCCTCGAAATAAAAATCGACGGGTCCGAGCGATTTTCCACATTTTCATTTTAAAGCAGGAAAATCCGTGGTGGGAAGTTTTCAAATAGTTTGTATTGATAGCTTATTTTTTATTATCCCATAGTGAATAAATTGCTAGTGTATCAAACCCGCTTCAGCGTTATATCAATTCCAGATTTGCTAAAACAGTGTTTTTATTGGTAGTAATCAGTTCCATTAGCTGCACAGTCTTGTTGAATAATAAACTACTTTTAATACAGCAATTTTGTTAAGAAATAAATTCTATAATGCAATGTTAAACGACAAGAACAATATCAAGTATCACACTAGAAGCTATTTAAATTTAAGAGAGAACTACAGTACTGATTTTTAGTGATAAGTATATGCTTTATTAACCAAAGCAAGTCATTTTCTATTGGGTACATTACAATGATATTATCACTACACAAAGGTCTAGCAATTTTCGTTGTCTTGTAGTTGGAAAGCGTGTTGCTGTCACATATAGTATTAAACAGTTGTATAAAGAGTATGTGAATTCTTATAAGAAATAGAAGGCTTTTTCTCCGTGCATATGGAATACTAACGCAAAAAATTAAGTATAATGTTACTTTCAAACTTTCAACCCTTTTACTGATTCTGCTTTCAAAAAAGCCCATGATGCTCGTCATCCTACAAAGTGTTTCACGAGACGAGAAATCTTGCACTTTTTAAAAAACTGTTGCAAATCGAGACGAGATTTTTTCCAAATCTCGCCTCGCTAACACCTCGCAAGATGTTTTCTTGTCTCGTCTCGAGAATCTCGCAAATTCTCGTTTTCGTAATATAACGGCATAAAAAATTCTTCAAAAGCTTCAAGTACATACGGGTGATTATTATAAACGCATCCGTCTGAAATGATTTTCAAAAGTTAAAATCTGGCAGTTCTGGCACAGTGTTGCTAACACTCAACGACTACGGTGCCCTTCGCGGTTCGCGTCGCATCGTTGCCTTTATATTTGAATCATGTTTTTATGGTTGCATGTATAAATTGGAATTTTAGAATACTAAAAATAAGATAGACCCTTTTTGAGTATTCAAGGTACAAAATGGAAACTCTGGTTACCTGCACGTGGCGGAACAGAATGCGTGCAAGTACAAAAATATCGGCATTAGACTTCTAAAAACACGTGCTTGCTTTGTTCATCTGTAATTTTTTTTGGTAAAAATGTGTGTAATATGCTTAAAATATCGTGCAAATTATAGGTTAATGTTGTTTTAACAGAATAATTAATAAACAGTGTTTTTTGCCATAAACTATTGTGCAAATTTAAGTTTTTATTGCTCGTTGTAATATTCGTTTCGTACTTATGTATGTAATAACCTAACAGCAAAAAAGAATGTCGTGTGTTATAATATTGTAGTTAGCAATATAGTATATTACATAACAAGTGTTGAAAGTGGTACTTTTCAAACGAGGAGGTATTTAGCACGAGGCGTCAGCCGAGTGCGGAAATTCCCCAAGTGTGAGAAAATCACTTTCACACGAGTAATGTACACAATTTTTCCTACGACCATACAATATAATTAAAAAGAGTTTGATTTGTTTTTAATAGTTTGTAGGTATCACCATTGTGTTAATCAAATTTTTTCAACACTAGAGTTGAAAAATTAATTTCAACTCTAGAGTTGAAAAAAATAAAAACAATGCCCACTTACACACTTTTTCTCCTATTTGCTTACGCACATCATACCTACTATCTATGTAGAGTGAATAAATTTCGTTTCTGATCTTTTAGTTGCTTGCATTCTTTTAATAAAATAATATTATAGGTACCTACGAAAACAACATAACACAAAACTACAACATAATCACAACATTTGCTCAACATTATAGAATGATAGAGATGGAGTTAAATATCGATAGCGTGTTAATTATAAAAGTTATATCTTTTTCGATTTGTTTTAAATATAGCTAAAATAAATTTACTTACATAAAGCACATTCACGTGTCCCATATCCTTTAACATTGTATGGATATTTTTATCCGAGATAATGGCAAAATTAAAAATCGGTATTTCAGGGTATTCTATTTCTGCTCTATATAGCTGCCCCTTTTTTTCTGTGGTTCAACTCAGTCGATATGTAAACATGACAGTTGGTTGGTTGCCTGACATATTTTCCCTTTTTGATAATATTATTTTTATCATAAATAATACTCTTAGGTTCCCAAAAATAACGAAAAAAAGGATTTTTTTTTTAATTTGCAGTAATGCCCTAGTGTGCCTACTTTACCCCACCCAGCACCCCAATTCACTCCACGTGTCCCGTAAGTTTGTTATTTTTAATAAATAGTTTTGTTGTCAAATTGACACCTGTTTAAATTAAATATATTGTGCTTTGTATTTCCACACTCGTGTTGAAATATTTTTTTTCAACCCGCGTGTGATATTTAGCACTTTCTAGCCAAGTTAACCGTGCTGTTATTGTCATTTTCGTAGGAAAATATTATTGCCTGTAGGTATGTAAATAGTGAAAAGGAAGCTAGATTGTTTTGAATGACAACGTCATTATTTTAAAATTAAAGTGTTTTAGGGTGCAAATCAAATTATCATAGCTTCTTATAACAAAGTTAAAAAACTTTATCTACCTTAAAATTTCTGACCCGTTATGATTTATAAAAAAAAATTATATTGTATAGTTTACCTTTTGCTAAAAGTCGCTAAAAGACCATTATCGTTCATTAAATGGTTTTTTTGTATGAAGCATTTCGAAAAAAACTATAAACGTTATGAAAAAGGTTCATTTTTCTTTTGTTCTTTTTTCTACTATTTTTTGGCAACGTGATTTTTTCCTGGCCACCTTGCAATATCGGTAATAAAGATAGCTTTTTTATCAAGTGATACTAACTGTAGTATTTTTAAAGTTTCTCGGAAATCCTAATCAAAACCTTAAGATTTTGCAAGATTTCTCGTTCTCGCATATTTTTATCTCGTCTCACGAGCTTCTCGCAGAAAAAACACTCGCCTCGTCTCTTAGGAGATCGGAATACTCTCGTCTCATTCTCGTATTGTTCTGGTTCTCGTCTCGTGACGAGAAAAAGCAAGACAATAGTAAAACACTAATCCTAAACGAAAGCAATTCAAATCAATTTGGAAAAACGCAGAGAAAGTGCCGTTGCATTAACAATAAATGAAATTGATAAAATGGCACTAACATGGGATGAAAATACACCAATTGGCATCATAAAGAATTTTTTCATGTTGTTGCCTATGAATTGGCTTGGCGTGAAAGTGAAGCAGCGAAATGTAAAGTACATTATGTACAAATTTTAACAATTAAGAGTTAACTAGCCTCATCAAATACAATAGTATTTTCAAAAACGTGTCACGGCGGCTCAAAAATGTGTTGCGACAGTAAATGATTGGTGAAAAACTGAGAAAACCATTATATTTGCCCAGTAAGAGTATATAACAAAATTTTATTACACACACCTAGTCATACTTCAACTGACAATTTTTTTTACTCCGAATTCGTTTTGGGAAAAAGGTTGGTACAAAAATGTTCCCATCGAAATGAATGAAATTCTTACGTGAACAAAAATATCTGCTGAAAAATTTTTACAATATATACTAAAAACAAAAACATGGCTAATCATTGACATCATTTAAGCGCAGTTTGAAATTTAGCTAAAGCTGATATTAATAAACAAGAGCTACTAAATATAATTGGGCATTCCTCATCAAGTTCGATTTGTTGGACAAAATAACTCTAGCTACGCTTTCGTGCAAATCTCGCATCAGCTCCTGTTAAATTGCCAAGAAGTAAGTATTCAAAAACAAGCTTAAAGAAATATCCCCTTAATCGAAGCTCTATGGTACGAAAAAAATTCCAAAACTTTAGATACACACGTTATAGTAAGTTGTTCAGTTATCAATATTAAAAAGTAAAAATAAAATCCAAGTCTTAAGGCGCAAAAGAAGAACTGAAACGAGCAATTTGATATTTGGCCTCATTTTTCATAAAAAAGTTATTTAACTCGAAAAAAGGGCAACTTTCAAGAAAAATAATAAAAAAGAAAATAAGTTTTACGGTTGCAAAAACCGACCCTAACTCTTTAAATAAAAATATGCTAAAATGATTCAAGTTACAGCAGAGGCTGAGCTTTAAAAAGTTTTATTTTTCTTAATATGGTCTTACGTTTCTATACGCTCGAAAATCAATAGGTCAATCCAGTGGAACAGCTAGAAAAATTTAGTTAGTTGTCATTACTATCTAAAATGTAAAAAAAATATTTTTCAAATAGTTGCATAGAACTTTGTAAACTTCGATATCTCGTCATACCAATTTTCATGTAAAAAAAATTTTTTTACAATTTTCGTGCTAAACGAGTACCTAATCACAGTTATCAGACCCTCGATAACATGCATATAGGTCTGGTATGCGTGTGTATCAGTGGTGCAATGAGGAGCACCCCCATCGCAGCAAAACCTCCGTCATTAATCAAAGACGTAGTTTGGTACACTGATGATGAAATTAAATTAGGTAAAGTGGCTGAACATGGAGAGCAGGAGGGGAGGGTCTACTCAGTTTGTTTCTATTACAGAATTATTGCTTTTAAAACTCCCGCCTATTTGTATAAAAAATTATAGTTTGTTTTAAGGTAGCTATAAAATAGACATAATATGCAGCATAGAGGTGGGTCCGACCCGCTATTTTTGTTTAGCAGTTGCTTCTGCTATTGCTAAACAAAAATAACAGTTAGAAATAGCTGCTATTTTAATAGCAGTTGCTATTCGAGCATTATTCGTGTCGGAAAAAAGGAAAACGATACGTCCAGCAAATAGCAGTTCGAAATTAGCATAGCAGTGATAACCTCACCTACAGTATCAGATAAAAGTAGCAGTTGCTATTTTAGCAAGCACTATTAGTATTATTGCACCTTATAATATGTTTGTTTTTGGCCCTAAAAATTGTGATTTCTAAAAAAAAAAAGGTCGCCACTTTCGTAACCGATATAAATAAGCACTGCGAACAATTAAGGTTTGACAAATACCAGCCTGCTTTTTTGCTTTTTTTGTAACTGCTATTTGAATTGGGTATTAATGATAAAATTTTTAACATATCAGTCCGACCCAGGTATTGACTTCTAAAAAAAAAAAAAAAAAAGGTCGCCGTCACTATCTAATCCAGTAGCCCCACCACTTACTCCTATACTCACGAACGCTCATTGCGCTTTATCAGCGCTCCAGTACCCAGTACGGTTTTTTTGTTTACCAATAGCACAAGCACCTGGCTAAACAAGACAACAAAAATAGCAGCTACAAATTAGCAGCTTATTTTAAAGCTCGTAGCATTTAGCACTGCATCGAATCAAATAGCAGTTAAAAAAAAGCAGCCTGCTATTTAGCAACCCATCTCTAATGCAGCATATGCGTTGTTTATATCTATTCAAGTAATGGATAAGTTCTTTGTAGTAAAACAAGCATTTAAAACCGGTTTAGACGTATTGAACCGTTAAACCAGAAGTAAGCATTTTTAAATAAAGAATTTAAAACTAAAGGCAAGTGCCCGTTAAAATATCAATTCAATCGATATTTTCAATCAGCTTTTTTATAATAAAATATAAATATTGACTTTCTGGAATATAAGTCGTAAATATATTATAAACCCATTAAAATAAAAAATATTTTCCTTGACAAACTTTAACCGAGACGAAAGATAAAACTTTAATTTGTCCGTATGGCATTTGGCCTTATTCTTCATAAAGTTAAACTCGAAAAAGACAAAACTTCCAACAACAAAAATAATAACGGAAAGTTTTGTAGCTTAGCAGATCCCAAAACTCTTTGAATAAAAATATGCTAAATTTCTAAATGACTGAGAGGCGTCAGAGTTTAAAAGTTGAGTTACTCTTGTAAAGTTTTTAAAATAAAATTTTATTAAAATGGCTGCTAATTTATTTAGGTGGTAAATATTTTTATTTGAGAAAATGTCTGACAAAAATATACAAACAAAATTCATTTTATTATAGCCTAAAGTAGCATACAGACTACGGCTTTGTTGGAAGCTTTGCTCTACGAACCGTTCGATGATCTACTAGTCGAGAAAAGCCGCCAACAAAAACAATGCACAGTGTTTTATAGCATAGGTAGCTGTAGCGTATTAGCCTACAGACTACAGGTTTAAACTATTTGGCATGCCATTCGGCCCCAGGCATCCCAAGTAATTGTTCTCATTTCTACTATTACTATGCATTATCACAAACTGACGGACTACTTAATCTAATATTTAAATTATTTAGATTTATTAAAAAATTATTATCTTTGTAAAATGTATACAGTGTGACCAGTAAAGTCGGCATCATATGGGTTTTTTTTTATTAATAGCTTTATTCGAAATTTGACTTTGGCATCAAGTTCTGTTTCGATCGAGATGAAAATTAAGCAAAAAATAGTAGTCCCGTAATTCGCATTAACTGTCAAATTTTAATTTTTTCCAAAAAATAATTCAAAAGTGGGGTTATTTCTGAAAATATCGAAAAAAGTTATTGGAAAAAGTTTTTTTAAATGCAGTTTCTAGCCCACATGCCAAATTTCAGCAGCGTAAGATAATTTTGATTTTTTTACCCACCACTAAAATTTATTTTCCACTTGATGAACATATTATTACTGATGACACTGTTTTTTTTCGTCTTAATATTAAGGTGTATTACTTTCAGACACAAACAACGTTTTCAAAAATACTTATTTTATGAAGTTACCTTATACAGGGTCAAAAACAAATAAACTTTGCATCACATGCGACCAAATTTTAATAGCCCAATTTTGATTTTGTAGAAAAACACACATTTAATAAAGCGCTACTTTAAAGAACATGTATCTGAAATAAAGCATTGTCAAAACTAAGAAGTTTTATGTAGGTTGCGTCGAATCTTATTTTTGCAAAAGTGGAGCAATTTACAAAATATGGGTAAAAAATCAAAATTATCTTATGCAGCTGAAATTTCGCATGTGGGCTAGAAACTGCATTTAAAAAAACTTTTTCCAATAACTTTTTCGATACTTTCAGAAATAACCCCACTTTTGAATTATTTTTTGAAAAAATTTGACAGATAATGCGAATCACGTGACTACTATTTTTTTGTTTAATTTTCATCTCGATCGAAGCAGAACTTGATGCCAAAGTCAAATTTCGAATAAAGCTATTAAAAAAAATCCCATATCATATGATGCGTACCTACTTTACTGGTCACACTGTATGTAACCCGCTTCAAAAACCCCCGAAAAATAAAAATGTATCTTAAAAAAGCAATTTTTATTGAAATTAAGTAGAATACGAGCTTTTTGACATTTTAACGATAAATGGCCAAAAGCGACCAGGGATTTTGCATCAAGCGGTCAATTTAATTCGCCAAATATATGCTTTAAATGGGTTTGCTATCGAGAATCAACAGAACGGGTTTAATCAAGGCTACATGTATGTATATTATTGTATATTTGCCACATTAAAAATATATGGTAATTAAAAGAAAAAGATATTTAAAAAAATACCATTTCTCTTTCTTGAATTATCTTGATTTATTAATCGAAACGATCAATTGAAAAGATAGTTAATAATAATAATCAGTCAAAAAGTAAGTTTACAAACCAATATAAGCGCAGACTTACAAAGCTTTTTAATCTTATCTGAATACTACACTGAAAAAAAAAGCCTTTTATTCCGTATAAGAATTTACATACTCTTTATACAACTGTTTACTACTCTATAATATGTGACAGCAACGCGCTTGTCATTTAACATTGCTTTATGATTATCTAGTATGCAACATGGTTTATTGAGATGTTAAAATTCATCCATAGCTTATAAAGGCCAATACTAATGATGGGTTGTGCGAAATAAGAATCTTTTGCTTGGTTTATCTGACATGAAAAGTTTAAAAAAACTTAAAAAGAAAGTAAAAATATATTAATTGAAACAGTTATTGGAAATATCAATAAAATTTAAATTCAGGCAGGACAGTAGAAGACTCAGAACAACGATGCGACCTGCACAACTATTACCTTAAAACTAATACTAGGACATTCGGCGATTGCCGATCGCTACCAACCCTCACCAACGTCTTGTGGATTATAAGTTTTAACGGATACAATTCGTTTTTGGAGACGCTTTTCTGCTTTCTTAATTGTCGAGAAAGCGCTTTTCTGGGAACAAATGCGTCGCAATGAAAAGATCCAATTTATTCCTTACCTAAATAGCTGTATTAAAAGTGGATCATTATTCAACAAGACCGTGCTGCTAATGGAACTGATTACTACCAATAAAAACACTGTTCTAGCAAATCTGGAACTGATATAACAGTAAAGCGAGTTTGATTCACTAGCAATTTATTTAATATGGGTTACTGAATAATAAGCTATCAATACAAGCTATCTCTTAGCAAACCTATTTTATTAGATCATTTTCCTCAGTGTGGTAATCTTATTACTGCCATCAATACCTGGGATATACCAATACTCATTCGAAATTCTTAAGTAGTTATAGTGGATTTCACCTGAGTTTTTAATGCTTTGACGTCTCTCTTGTCAAACATATTAGCCAACACGTGATTTTAAAATCCCTAATTCTATAAACGGCTTTCAGGCACGGGCATTGGCTAGATTAACAAGAGATGGATATATAACTGACCGTATAGTTACATGTACATGACGAAGATGCACACTGCACAGTTCAATACGTTGCCCTTCAATGAGCTCAAACTCGTCAAAAGCACAGCATCGCTCGTATATGCCGTTAGTATGTGCATCTTTGTCTTACGCATTTGCTCTCGCATATCTCTTTTCGTACTTCATTAATTCGATTGTCTCGTCGCGTTCTTTAAATATCACAGAGCCGCATTGGGACACACCGCGCACCGCGTGCTGTTAATTCTTGATGGTTCGTGTTATTGTTTTTGGTATTTTTCAGACAGCATTTTGCTTATATTTTGTGCGTATTAGACTTTTTGGTTTTAAAAAGCCGAACTGTGTGTATCTGTGACGAGTTTCTTTTTATGCAAAAGTAAGTAAATAATTATTAATGTCTCGGACGGTGACGACGACATCGACAGCTTGTCAGATGAAGACCAAAAATAATAGGGAACTTGCAACAAAATTAAATTTGAAAACCACAGTGAACCATTATGCTAAAATAAGTTTTACATACAGTTGTATTGAAGAGTGCTTGAGGTATCTGTTTTGCAAACGCATGGACAAAAATCTTTTTTTGTAGTAGCTACTTACATTATTTTTTATTTATTCATTAAAAAAAAATACCTAATTCGATAACATTACAAACTTTTGTTGTTTTATTATAAACCAACGAAAAGTTAGACCTATTGTAAACTTCAAACTCTTTAGAACCTAGTCTAAAGAAAAAATATCTACCCGTGAATAAGAAAATAAAAAAGTAAACAATAAGCTATTAAATATAATATATATATTTTTTTAACTTAACACTGCATGGTCTAAAATCAAATTAAAAAACAAAATAATTCTTTAATAAAAAACGTAGTTAATTATTGATGATACTAGATTCACGACTGCCCCTTGTATATTTTTTATTGTACTAAATTAAGAGTGTGTTTTTACCAAAATAACAGCACTTTATTATATTATGAATAAAAATTAAATGAAATTGTTTTTCTGATATTCTATCCTATTTCCATTTCCCTTCAGTGTTTTTTTTTGAAATATCTTAAAAATTGCTTAGGTAATTCTTGTTTCCATCCATAATTATTACAACTACAAAAAAATTGACCCATGTTCACACATAATTTTTAAGTCCGGCCCTGGCCAATCCTTAAGTTCTGTAAAAAGAAATGTTATAAATGACATGTGTCAGCGGCGGCCATTAAAAACTAAGGTGAAATCCACTATATTAGCCTACAGACTACAGGTTTAAACTATTTGGCATGCCATTCGGCCCCAGGCATCCCAAGTAATTGTTCTCATTTCTACTATTATTATGCATTATCACAAACTAACGGACTACTTAATCTAATATTTAAATTATTTAGATGTATTAAAAAATTATTATCTTTGTAAAATGTATACGGTGTGACCAGTAAAGTCGGCATCATATGGGTTTTTTTTTATTAATAGCTTTATTCGAAATTTGACTTTGGCATCAAGTTCTGTTTCGATCGAGATGAAAATTAAGCAAAAAATAGTAGTCCCGTAATTCGCATTAACTGTCAAATTTTAATTTTTTCCAAAAAATAATTCAAAAGTGGGGTTATTTCTGAAAATATCGAAAAAAGTTATTGGAAAAAGTTTTTTTAAATGCAGTTTCTAGCCCACGTGCCAAATTTCAGCAGCGTAAGATAATTTTGATTTTTTTACCCACCACTAAAATTTATTTTCCACTTGATGAACATATTATTACTGATGACACTGTTTTTTTTCGTCTTAATATTAAGGTGTATTACTTTCAGACACAAACAACGTTTTCAAAAATACTTATTTTATAAAGTTACCTTATACAGGGTCAAAAACAAATAAACTTTGCATCACATGCGACCAAATTTTAATAGCCCAATTTTGATTTTGTAGAAAAACACACATTTAATAAAGCGCTACTTTAAAGAACATGTATCTGAAATAAAGCATTGTCAAAACTAAGAAGTTTTATGTAGGTTGCGTCGAGTCTTATTTTTGCAAAAGTGGAGCAATTTACAAAATATGGGTAAAAAATCAAAATTATCCTATGCAGCTGAAATTTTGCATGTGGGCTAGAAACTGCATTTAAAAAAACTTGTTCCAATAACTTTTTCGATACTTTCAGAAATAACCCCACTTTTGAATTATTTTTTGAAAAAATTTGACAGATAATGCGAATCACGTGACTACTATTTTTTTGTTTAATTTTCATCTAGATCGAAGCAGAACTTGATGCCAAAGTCAAATTTCGAATAAAGCCATTAAAAAAAAAATCCCATATCATATGATGCGGACTTTACTGGTCACACTGTATGTAACCCGCTTCAAAAACCCCCGAAAAATAAAAATGTATCTTAAAAAAGCAATTTTTATTGAAATTAAGTAGAATTCGAGCTTTTTGACATTTTAACGATAAATGGCCAAAAGCGACCAGGGATTTTGCATCAAGCGGTCAATTTAATTCGCCAAATATATGCTTTAAATGGGTTTGCTATCGAGAATCAACAGAACGGGTTAAATCAAGGCTACATGTATGTATATTATTGTATATTCGCCACATTAAAAATATACAATGTCCGCAAGAAAGTTCGCATCAAATGGGATTTTTTTTATTATTAGGTATAGGTAAAAATTGAAAAAGCAGTTAGTTTTTGCTTACCTAAAAACCAAAAATGACGTATACTGAAGCAGCTGCACGACTTGCGTTACCTGTCAAATTTGACATTTTTAATAAAAATAGGTTTAAAAATGCTATTATTTATCAAAATATCGAAAAATTTTATTCGAGAAAGTTGTTTATTTAGGCATTTTTAGGCTCTGTACGAAATTTTGACAGTCTAATAAAATTTTTATTTTTTGCCAGGTTCTTGAAAATTTTGATCAACCCTCGTAGATTAACTTTTATACATCGATGTAAAACCATTTGCCTTTACTTCATTTGTAATCTTAATGCAAGTTTGTGTAAAATTTTTGTTTCCTATTATTTATTTTGCTGAAATTGTTATTGATCAGTATGTAATGTTTGATGCAAAGTTTATCCAATTACATCAGTTTTGCCAAAACCGACGTTTCTCATTTTTCTTAAGTTAGTAAACAGATGTACAAAAAGAAAATATTCGGAAGCTTTCGTTGAAATTTTACTTAATTAATATTAAATTAAATTAATTATGTTAAACCATATTTTTGTTGAATAAAATGTTTCGAGCGATTAATATTTATTCTTTTTAATCCAATATTAATTAAGTAAAATTTCAACGAAAGCTTCCTAATATTTTCTTTTTGTACATCTGTTTACTAACTTAAGAAAAATAAGAAACGTCGGCTTTGGCAAAACTGATAAAGATAAACTTTGCATCAAACATTACATACTAATCAATAACAATTTCAGTTTTTGAAGCAAAACAAATAATAGGAAACAAAAATTTTAGACAAAATTGCATTAAGATTACAAATGAAGTAAAGGCAAATGGTTTTACATCGACGTATAAAAGTTAATCTACGATGGTTGATCAAAATTTTCAAGAACCTGGCAAAAAATAAAAATTGTATCAAACTGTCAAAATTTTATACAGAGACTAAAAATGCCTAAATAAACAACTTTTTCGAATAAAGTTTTTCGATATTTTGTTAAATAAGGGCATTTTTGAACTTATTTTATTAAAAATGTCAAATTTGACAGGAAACGCTGCTTCAGTATACGTCATTTTTGGTTTTTAGGTAAGCAAAAACTAACTGCCTTTTCAATTTTGACCTATACCTAATAATTAAAAAAAATCCCATTTGATGCGGACTTTCTTGCGGACACTGTATAATATAAATGGTAATTAAAAGAAAAAGAGATTTTAAAAAATACCATTTCTCTTTCTTGAATTATCTTAATTTATTAATCGAAACGATCAATTGAAAAGATAGTTAATAATAATAATCAGTCAAAAAGTGAGTTTACAAACCAATATAAGCGCAGATTTACAAAGCTTTTTAATCTTATCTGAATACTACACTGAAAAAAAAAGCCTTTTATTCCGTATAAGAATTTACATACTCTTTATACAACTGTTTACTACTCTATAATATGTGACAGCAACGCGCTTGTAATTTAACATTGCTCTATGATTATCTATTATGCAACATGGTTTATTAAGATGTTAAAATTCGTCCATAGCTTATAAAGGCCAATACTAATGATGGGTTGTGCGAAATAAGAATCTTCTGCTTGCTTTATCTGACATGCAAAGTTTAAAAAAACTTAAATAGAAAGTAAAAATATATTAATTGAAACAGTTATTGGAAAAATCAATAAAATTTAAATTCAGACAGGACAGTAGAAGACTCAGAACAACGATGTGACCTGCGCAACTATTACCTTAAAACTAATACTAGGACATTCGGCGATTGCCGATCGCTACCAACCCTCACCAACGTCTTGTGTATTATAAGTTTTAACGGATACAATTCGTTTTTGGAGACGCTTTTCTGCTTTCTTAATTGTCGAGAAAGTGCTTTACTGGGAACAAATGCGTTGCAATGAAAAGATCTAATTTATTCCTTACCAAAATAGCTCTATTAAAAGTGGTTCATTATTCAACAAGACCGTGCTGCTAATGGAACTGATTACTACCAAAAAAAAACACTGTTCTAGCAAATCTGGAATTGATATAACACTAAAGCGGGTTCGATTCACTAGCAATTTATTTAATATGGGTTACTGGATAATAAGCTATCAATACAAGCTATCTCTTAGCAAACCTATTTTATTAGATCATTTTCCTCAGTGTGGTAACCTTATTACTGCCATCAATACCTGGGATATACCAATACTTACCCACCTACTCATTCGAAATTCTTAAGTACTTATAGTGGATTTCACCTTAGTTTTTAATGCTTTGACGTCTCTCTTGTCAAACATATTAGCCAACACGTGATTTTAAAATCCCTAATTCTATAAACGGCTTTCAGGCACGGGCATTGGCTAGATTAACAAGAGATGGATATATAACTGACCGTATAGTTACATGTACATGACGAAGATGCACACTACACAGTTCAATACGTTGCCCTTCAATGAGCTCAAACTCGTCAAAAGCACAGCATCGCTCGTATATACCGTTAGTATGTGCATCTTTGTCTTACGCATTTGCTCTCGCATATCTCTTTTCGTACTTCATTAATTCGATTGTCTCGTCGCGTTCTTTAAATATCACAGAGCCGCATTGGGACACACCGCGCACCGCGGGCAGTCTGCTGTTAATTCTTGATCGTTCGTGTTATTGTTTTTGGTACTTTTCAGACAGCATTTTGCTTATATTTTGTGCGTATTAGACTTTTTGGTTTTAAACTGCCGGACTGTGTGTATTTGTGACGTGTTTCTTTTTATGCAAAAGTAAGTAAATAATTATTAATGTCTCGGACGGTGACGACGACGACAGCTTGTCAGATGAAGACCAAAAATAATAGGGAACTTACAACAAAATTAAATTTGAAAACCACAGTGAACCATTATGCTAAAATAAGTTTTACATACAGTTGTATTGAAGAGTGCTTGAGGTATCTGTTCTGCAAACGCATGGACAAAAATATTTTTTTGTAGTATCTACTTACATTATTTTTTCTTTATTCATTAAAAAAAAATACCTAATTCGATAACATTACAAACTTTTGTTGTTTTATTATAACCCAACGAAAAGTTAGACCTATTGTAAACTTTAAACTCTTTAGAACCTAGTCTAAAAAAAAAAACTTTTACCCGTGAATAAGAAAATAAAAAAGTAAACAATAAGCTATTAAATATAGTATATAGATTTTTTCAATTTAACACTGCATGGTCTAAAATCAAATTAAAAAACAAAATAATTCTTTAATAAAAAACGTAGTCAATTATTGATGATACTAGATTCACGACTGCCCCTCGTATATTTTTTTATTGTACTAAATTAAGAGTGTATTTTTACCAAAATAACAGCACTTTATTATATTATGAATAAAAATGAAATGAAATTGTTTTTCTGATATTCTATCCTATTTCATTCCCCTTCAGTGTTTTTTTTCTGAAATATCTTAGAAATTGCTTAGGTAATTCTCGTTTCCATCCATAATTAAAACTACAAATAAATTGACCCACACTGAGAAAAATCACTCAATACAAGTATTTTTTTGAATATATGTGTATTACCACAAGAAAAAATCCATTTATCCCTAAAATATTTCGTTTAGTCGCAATCAAGGACGTTTTTTTGACAACAATATTGTTACGTGTGCTCAATGCTTTTTTATGGTAACCGAATATCATATAACCATAACAATATGTATCCAATAAAGTGTTTTTAAAAAGTATTTTTTTAATTCCTATAAGGTTATCTTATAAACCACAAAAATAAAAATAAAAACTAACCAATCTTTTATACCTATCTAAAATATACCTTTTAGGAACTAAACAGTTGCTTTTTTAAAACATGGTGAAATCGTTTTGCTTCATTTTATTGCCATTTGCAGTGTTGTTAGTTTGTTTAGTGGTTGGTGGATTATAGTTTATAGTGGATGTTTGATGGCCATTGATTTGATCAATTTTTTATATTTTAATAATTTCATATAGGGTGGTGTACTTTTAGTGCAACGTTATATAATAGGTGTTGTGGCGGTGTGTCCCCAAATTCAGGTAGGTACAATTATTTTACCAATCATTATATTTATTACTTAATAAGTAACTCATGTTTATCACATTATTCTACTTAGGTACCTACAAAAAATCGTTGATTTAGGTGAGTCTTTAAATTTTGTTAGGCGAGAAATTAATTTTTTCAGAAATACAATACAAATTTAGGGGATAGAATCGGAAAACAATCTGAGTTTTTATTTTTAAGATATTTCTTCCCCGTTCTAAATTTTGCAATGCAAAATCGCATTTGTTAGGTTTTCTGATACCTATTAATAAAAAAAATGGCTAAAAAGGCTCATGTTCCTAGCAGTTTGTTACTTTTAGATCAGTCAGATCCCCCCGTTATTAAACAAAGTTTAACATACAATTTTTATCAAAAATACTGCCCTAATAAGTGCAGAACGTAAACTTAATGGCGGCCATGATCGGAATGAATTAAAAAATATAAGTAATAAATATAATTATTGGTAAAATAATTGTACCTACCTGAATTTGGAGACACACCGCCACAACACTTATTGTATAACGTTGCACTAAAAGTACACCACCCTATATAGAATTATTAAAATATAAAAATTTTGCCAAAAACATCCACTATAAACTAATATACTAACCACAGCGATTTTGGCGAAGGAGCTAAAAAAAAGGATTTAGTAGTAGAGGTGGACTAGCTACAATAAAAATAAAATTATTTTATAGCTGGCTGATTATTTTTAGGAGTAAAAACCGATACTTTTCTAACTACACGACCTCAATTAATCACAAAATCATTTTTGTTTACCACTGCATTATATATTTTTTATGGCAATAGAGTTGTCTTTTAACAGCAAAAGAATAATATTTAAAAAACGACCATGTTGAGGTTAAAAGTCATTTAAAAAAAAAGAACCTTGTAGCGACAACAGAGTTGTTTTTTCGGCGCCTATTTAATGCAGATTTCTTGCCACTGCGAATGGATTTCTAGCTACGTCTAGGGTAAAGTTGGTAGAGATGCCCCAGTGGTAGAGATGGCCTACCTTTATAACTCGAAAACATTTACATATACGATCGTTTGGTTTGTCCAAACCCAATCAGTTGTTTATGCTAAAGCCTGAAAAGTGGTGTAGCTGCTCACAATTGTCTGGTTTTGACAAAGTTTTGTGATCGTTTTTTTGAGGTAGGTGCAAATTTTTATACATGATTACGCTATAGGTTGTAAAATCATTAATATGTTTTTATTTAATTTGCAATTTGGTCAAACAATTGTGGAATGCATGTGCTACAATATTCTAACCTCAAAACACATGTACCTGTATATTTATACAAAATACATGGTGAGGCATCTTATACCATCTTTTGGTATAGATGCCCTAGTCAAAGTGGGTAGAGATGGCCTGTTAATATTGCGGGATGTGGAGAGAAATATTCCTAAACCACCAGAAAAGATGACTGGGTAAAATGTATACACTGCGAACAATGGTATCACGATGGATGCAGCAAATTTGTTATTTTTTGCTATCCCTGTGGAAGAGTAGCTAGAGTCGATTCACTCAGTAAACCTGCAAGATGGCCGACATGTCATATGACAAAAGTCATATTCCAGCTATATAAAGTGAATTTTTGCATTTTCAATGACTTTTGTCATATGACATGTCGGCCATCTTGCAGGTTTACTGAGCGAATCGACTTTACTAAAAAGAAGACCTAACTTATTTTGTATCCGCGTACATAGGCCATCACTACCACCCTGCGTGGGGCATCTTACCCAACCCCTAAGGGAGAGATGGCCAATTACAAAAATTTTTCTTTATGCATTATTTTGAAATAAAACTTGTTTTTTTGGAATCTTATTATAAATATCGTAACTGAATAAAGTTTCAATTACTGAAAAGCATGCTCATTTTCTTTATTATTTATTTTTATAAAATTTAGGCCAGGTTAAGAAAAAGTGGGGCATCTCTACCAACTTTACCCTAATAGAGTTTTCTCTCAGTGCATGTTCACACATAATTTTTAACTCCAGCCCTGGCCAATTCTTAAGTTCTGTAAAAAGAAATGTTATAAATGACATGTGTCAGCGGCGGCCATTAAAAACTAAGGTGAAATCCACTTTTTTATAGACACCGATTTGCACCAATTAAATAGACTTAAGCGCAGGCTGCTGACAAAATTCATATTCAAACACCCACGCTCTGCACTTGAAAGAATTTAGTTAAAACGAAAGGAGGGAGGAGGAAATATCATTAATATTATACAGTGTGTCCACGGATAGAGTTTGGAAAAGAAAAAAACTTTTTTATTACTAGGTTAGAAGAAAAAGTCATTCCTTATAAAAATATTTGCTTGCGCTGAAATTACAATTTTGAGTATGAGATTTGCGATTACCATACAGGGTTCGTCAAAAACAACATTTTTACTTTTTAAGATTTTTTTTTCAATTCTAATTTTCAATTCCTTGATTTATTAAATGAATTTTGCTTGTGCAATTCCTAGCTCGCTGTATTGGGATATTGGCAATAACTGCTCTTATTTTTTTCTTTCAAGAGATCTAAGTTATTATTGAAATTGGTCTTATTTATACACATGTGGCTTCAGATATAGTCACTAATAGTCAGATCTGGTCCTAACGTGCGGGTCCAAAGGTCTCTAATCATATGCGTCAAATCAGACAACACAGAGGCTATCAAAATGTTGTGTTGTGTGTCAAGTATACCGAAGGAAGGAAAAATTGTTTTATTATTTTAGCTATCGCGAAGATAGCCACATATACCTAATATTATTAGTTTTGTAAAAATTATGTACAGGGGAGTTGAAAAAGTTACAAAAAAATTATATAATTGTTAATTATATACCTACTGTACCCTTTAATTAAAAACGACAATAATAAACAGTGCAATTTATTTTAACAATTTTACTACTAAAACCTAAAAATACAATGGCATTTAGTCTGATAAACTATTTCGATAATGAAAGAAAAAGTGGAAATTCGCAAACCAATATGCAGGAAACCGTAATGAAAACACTGGGAATTAGTTTAAGGACTATGCAGAATAATGTGCATGAAAAAAAAAGCATTCGAAAATATCCACGTTTCGTCTAAAAATACCACTTTTCTAAATTTCGATTTATAATTGTCCGTATATTTTTTTAAAAACTGAACACACTATCTGTGGCTGCTCACATAAAAATCTTCGGTTACAGTCTTTTTTATAGCGAAAACCTAAATTTTTTATTAATTTTGATAACGCTTCAAGTCCAATTTCCAAAACACCCCGAATTTTTAATGTTTTTTGTAAAAGTTACATTGGTTTTTGATTTGTATAAATCGTAAATGACATTTCGAACTCCCATTTTAATATTTTCGCTTAAATCCTCAGTCTTTGGCTTTCCTCGTTTACACTTTTTAGTATTCTTGGGTATTATGTTATGTTTTGTTTCATGCACAATTTTCTGCACAGTCCTTAAACTAATTCCCAGTGCTTTGGCTACTGTTTCCTGAATATTGGTTGGCGAATTTCCACTTTTTCTTTCATTTTCGAAATAGTTTATCAGATTAAGTACCATTTTTTTTGATTGGGGATGCAAAAACCCAGAAAATTGTTTCATTTTGTCACAAACTGTCAAAGTCACAAAACTGGCATATTTAAAATAAAACGTAGCTGGTGCTATTATAAGCTTTTTTAGAATCGCTGGAAAGTAAATACATATCCTTTTTTTTCACGTCAAAATGGAATAAGTCTGTCTCATTTATCTTACGTATTTTATTTAGAGGGTAAAATTAAACGCAAGTAAAGAAAACAAAAACTGAGAGTATGCCTTTCTTGAATCGTATGACCCGCACGATAAGACCAGATCCGACTATATCTCCATAAACGAAAGTCGATAATTGTGAGATCGGGACTCCTATATGCTAACTGATTTGGACCATAGGTACTTTCCAATCCATTTGTTCCCAAAATGATGATTTAGCCAATCAACAATCAAAAGGAAAATTAGGATTGAAAAAAAAATCCGAAAAACTAAAACTGTTGTTTCTGACGAACCCTGTATAATAATCGCAATTCTAATAGTTAAAATGGTAATTTCAACATTAGCAAAATTAATTTAATAAATCAAGAAATTGAAGAAAAAAGATCCAAAAAAAATGTTCTTTGCGACGAACCCTGTATAGTAATCGCAAATCTGATATTCGAAATTGTAGTTTCAGCATAAGCAGACATTTTTATAAAGAATGACCTTTTCTTCTATACCTACTAATAAAAAAGATTTTCCTCTTCCAAACTCTATCCGTGGACACACTGTATATAATTTGTAGAAGTCACAAGAAACCTCTATGAGAAAATACTTCCAAGAATCGAATGAGAAATGTCTACAAAAAGGGAAATAGCGGAAGCCAGATATACAGCCCTTAACTTAAACCAAACAAATATCCTACTGCACTTTTTAATTCACATATATAGATAGAGAATATCACTGAATTGGTTAGAAAAAAGGTAGCTACACGCTGAGACAGAAGGATTTATAAGTTCTATCCAATACCGTGTCATTCGACTTAGAAAGTATAAAAATATCATCTTGAGAAATGTTCACTAGTATTTGGCCTTGATTTGTCCACGATTCAAGAATATGGAAAAATTCACAAATAAGGGTTCATTTACAAAATAAAAACAACGTCGCGCTACTTGCTGATGATGGATATGGTATAGAGCCGTGGCTTATAACTCCATTCAGAAATCCCGCTCGAGGTTCTGAACTAAATTATATTAAATTTTTGAAAAAAGGTAGAGTGATAATTAAACGTTGTTTTGGTCTACTGAAACGTCGATTTCCTATTTTGCAATATGTTTGCCGAGTGAAATTGGAGAATGTACCGAAAATAATTGTTGCCTGTATTGTGCTTCATAACGTGGCAAATACTTTGAAAGACATCGATTATAAAGCACCTGAAGAAGAAGTGCCAGAAGAAGATGACAATGATAATGACGAATTTGATTTACCTCTTCGCCAGCAAGGACAAGAAGTCAGAAGAAATTTGAGCATTTTAATAGACAATTTTGATAATTAAATGTAGGTATGTATAAAACTGTCTAAAATAAAAGTTCAAATTTAATTTAGTTTTATTATTTACGCCATAATAATATAAAATCATTTTGGTTTTTAAAAAACAAAATTCGAATAATTATAATAAGTAAGTACCCATTACTTATTCTTGAACGACATCCTTGCAAGTATAAGATAACGAATTAATCATTATGAATACAAAAAAAAGGTAATGCTTATATTTCCTACCCTTTTCTTCAACTCAAAACTTTATACTTCTACCTTATACTTACAAGGATATCCTTCAGTTTTATGTTTTAACTGGTAAGCATCTTCAATCGTCTCCATACTAAATAAGAAAACTAATTATACAGCTAGGTCCACTGAATTATGATCGAGACGGGTATAATTTTCAGTGGTGTGTCGTGGGGTTTATGTTTGGAGGGGCACAATAGAAATCCAATACCAAATAACATATGAGAAGCGTTCATTCAAAAGAGGACATGTCCATCTAAGGTCATTTTGAGAAAAACGTAAAAAACATTTTATGTTAAGACCGTTGAAGCTACAATTTTAAACGAAATAATACATGATTTGTTTTTTAGTTAAAAATGTATTTCCAAATATTTTTTTTTGATTATTGTTTGTTTTTTAAGAGAAAAGTAGAAAAGAAAATTGGACATGTCTACTTTTGCTTGAACTAAATGTTTATGTCCCGTTTTGTTCGGGTTTGTTCTGTGTCTGAACTTTGACCTTTTCAGACTACTGTTCTGCGGCCCCTGTGTGAAGCTGAACACTAACCTTGATGATTTTAGGGAGGTTTTACTGTATCGATACTAAGTAGATATCGCCACAGAAGTAAAACATGAAGTTGCACAAGAAGTGGACATGTCCCCTATTGAAATGTATTGGTTTATACCCATAAGTAATACTACTGGACTTGTCTCATTTTGATTGAAACAAGCTTGATTTAAATGTACCATGGACGTGTCTGGTTTTGGTCGAATATCTAATTTTTATATGGGAATTTTACCGGCTTGTATACTGTTTTGAAAGGATTTGAAGAGATGGGTCAATAGAAATCATAAAAATGAACAGAAATTTAATATAAAATGAGTTTCGAAAAAATGTGGACATGTCCCCTTTTGAATGAACGCTCCTCATATAAGCAAATTGCTCGAAAAAGTATCTATTTATAAAAAAAAATTTAGGTAAATTAATACATACATTTATAAATGTCTTCTGAAAACCGACGCGTAAAAGATCGGCCTACAAAAATGTATTTGATATATTATTGACGAAATTAATTTTTATTAGTTCGAACTCGACGCGCGCTTACGCCACAACAAAGTCCGAAATGTATAAAGCAATGCAGACGCTAAAATACCGCGACCCTAGAGTCCCAAAATAAATCGGATATAACCGGGTGACGCTCGGGTTCGTTCGGCGAAATTTATATACGCCAGGCGAGATTCACCGTCCGTCGCAGCGTTTCAACGACGGAATTCAATTATCTAAAATTCACAGGAGGAGGCTTGCTTATCGTTGGTTAACGAAAACGGACAATTAGAGATGAGCTCAGAGTTGGTGAGTTGCTATGGTTTTTTAAAATTTAGAAATTTTAACTACCTATATGAATAATAATAATAATATTAGTATTAAAATTAATAGTAATAATAAATATTTAAATAACCATTTAATTTGTGTGTTATGTTAAAATTCCTAGGAGGGGCGCGCGGCCACGCGGCCTTATAGAGCAACCGCCACTGATAATTATGCATTTATTTTGTGCGCCGTATTCTTCTTTTGTTACAGCTACTTAAAAAATGTTTCCAGATATTTCTTATATCTAATGATGGCTTACTAAATTAACCTGGATTCTGGTGTATAGCAGCAGCTTCCTTGAACATCTCCCAGTGTGGTTCTTTATGCAGGATTTCAGCTTCTGACCACATAATATAATGGCTCATAATATACAGGGTATCCCAAAAAAGGAGGGCATCCATCCGTTTACCATATTGTTATATATTTTTGGAGCAAAAATAATATGACTTTTATATTGCCATTTCTCGTTTTTGCCCCTCATGTTTGTTATGTGGTCTGTACGCCACTGTCATTACATTATTTTTGGCTCGTCCTTTGCTTTCGGTATTGTCACCTTTGCAAAGTTTAACTTAATTATATCTTGTATCCATGGTAATGCCACAACGGCTGAATTGATTTAGCATTTTTGGTGAAAATTATGAGATTACATAAGCCGTACCTATTGGCATCAGTTAAGGACCCATACTTTTCAAATTATCTTCAAAACCCATCCTTTTATCAAAATTCTATAGAAGTTGAAAAATAATCAAAAATAAATTATTATCTGAAAAAATACCGTTTGGAAGTGACTGGCGCACGTACTAAAAATAGGTGGATCAGCGGCTACTGGACATTACTGGATAGTATATAATAATATAGTATTGGCCATACTAAATATTTTGAATATTTGACAATGGTTTTTATTTTATTTTTTCAAAAGATGTAAGTAACTTTATGATGAAGCAATGTACCAAATTTGAAATTTATTTATTATTAAATACTTGAATTATTCAAAAAACAGTTTTTAATATTAAATTTTGACGCGTATATCGAACATGAGGGTTAAAAATAAAAAATGGCATTATAAAACTCATATTATTTTTGCTCAAGGAATAAATGGTTAATGGATTGACCTTCTTTTTCTGGACTCCCTGTATACAGTGTTTAATTTCGTGCGTGAATTGAACTCATGACCGCACCCATCTCGGCCATGCTTTAATGCGCCTATATAGCTGTAGTTACTTTGCTTATTTATTATTCACCTGAAGACGATTGGAGACGCTTACCAGTTGAAACGTTGTAATTTAAAGCAAATAAAGACAATGCATGTCGGTTCTATCATTCAAATACCAATATTTTAATTTAAAAAAAGGCCATGATAAAACATAGTCCTAACAAGTTAAGGTTTTTCTAGATAATTCAATAACTTTGTCGAAATACTGAGTTACACTTTTACCAATTGTAAACCTACCAACAGAGGTCGCCACACAAATATTTAGGATACCTATTCTTAACCCTTTGAGCAACTTATTTCTCAATGAAATTTCTTTCTATTTTGTAGAGATTGTATTTTATCTTGTATTTCTAGTGATTTTGAGTTTTTTAAGCAATTTTGAGCCTTAATTGAGCTTTTTTCCTCTATACCTTTTTTAAAAGATTTTTTATCATACTTAAGGGTTATTCAATTTGACCGCCAAAACATGTATTATTTGTTCCCCTTTTTACAATGTCAAGTTCAAGTTCATTTCTCTTCTGACACGTGCTGGTTGCAGTGGAAGTTCTTTAACAAAGATGTTCTAGTAAAGCAAAAAACTTTTTAAAACTTAATTTTGCACACAATGTGTATGTTTTGACTCCTGCCGGGGTAACTGGGCCGTACAAAGCCTGATACCCCAATAGTATTTTATTTCAAGCTAAATGGTAAGCCAATCTACCTCATTTTATTAAATTTCATTTGCTACATTCCCCTTTTTTCATCTTTTATAGATGCTTTGACTTTTACGAAAAACTATTTTTTTCTTTTTCTTTCCCTCTTATTTCAAAACTTTTACATGTCTATAACAAGGCTGAATAAAACTTAAGATTTTTCACTACTTCATAAATGTTTTCCACAAAGTCTGTTAAAACTCCGTAATTTTTCTTTTACACTCTTCATTTTTCTGCCCAAGACAGGGTCTTTGCACTAATCCCTGACTTTCCAGTATGCTGAAGTCTTGATTGTCGGTTTTTTTGACTATTCAATTTTGTACACCTCTTGTACACCTTTGAAAGCTCCATTACGGCTCAATCCTACTATTATTTTCTCTATTGCTAACAACATCAGCATTGTACCATTCACTTTGTTTTCCCGATGATAAGTATTTCTACACTCGAAACATGTCGAATTTACACAGGAAGAAAAATAATAACTACTTGTTATGTTTCACGAATTTAATTTTTATATTATATACACTCAGTTCCAAAAAAAGTGACGCACCTAATATTTGATGCAACTTTGTAGCTTTGTCATTTCTGAACGAATGGACCGATTTTTATTTTCTTTCCATTTATTGATAGGTAACTCCTTTACCTTTAAGAAAAAAATAAACTGGTAGAAATTTTTTTAAAGCCCCCTGGATGATAGTGGAAAAACTCAAGCCATGTTATTTTCTTAATTTTTGACTCACTCTGTCCGTTAATTAAGTAAATATATAGAAAGCGCCTACACTCTATATGAATGTCGCTTCTTTTACGAGCATTTTGTTTTTTTGTTCAATAATTTATCTCTAAATTTGTCCAAATTACAGCTTTTTTGCTGAAACCTTGCATTTTACCAAGTTTATGAATTTACCAAGAAACAGTTTTTAACAGATACAAATTTTAAAAACATTTTTATTAAACACAAAATTATAACCTAGGATAACTGCTTAATACCATGTA
Source organism: Polydrusus pterygomalis (assembly GCA_963969555.1). Lineage (NCBI taxonomy): Eukaryota > Metazoa > Arthropoda > Insecta > Coleoptera > Curculionidae > Polydrusus > Polydrusus pterygomalis. The sequence continues at coordinate 126,260,135 of OZ018375.1, forward strand.
TTGCCTCCAATAGAAACTCTAAGAGCTTCTAATCTACGCGGCATAATAAAAATTAAGTTTCTTATCGTTTCCATTGGTATACGATTCCATTCTTCCAATAATGCATATGCTATTTTCCCTAGTTCATCTCACAAATGTTCTATAGGGTTCATATCGGGACTTCTGGCAGGCCACTGTAATGTGGTTATATCCGTAGCTTCTAAGAAGTTTCGAGCAATTGCTGCGGTGTGTCGTCGGGCATTATCCTGCATCAATATAAAATTATTGCCCACTAACTCTGCACGAGGTAAGACATACGGCTGTAAAATGTCAATATAGATTAGCGCTGTCATCGACTGCCTCAATGGAAAAACATAACTGACCGACCATTATAACTTTCACATTCTGTTATTAAATTCTGATTAAACCTTTTACCAGTCTTTCTCCATACTCTTTTTCTTCCATCCACCTTGTTAAGGCAAAACCGTGATTCATCCGTAAACAAGACATTCGACTATTCACGAATATTCCATTGTCTATAATTTTCAACGGAGTTTCTTTTAGCAGCACGATGTTGTGGCAATGATTTGGGACAATTAGCAGGTCTCCTAGCTTTTAAATTAACTTTGTTTAGACGTCGACATACCGTTTGCTTTCTTATTGTAACAACCCAAAGTTGGAAAAGATCTTGCTGAACATTTACCGCAGTATTTGATCGATGACGTAATATCCTCAATCTCAAGAAGCGATCATCTATTGGAAAAGTTTTTCGAAGGCGACTAGAACCAACCCTTCGAGCAGTGCTTCCTGTTTGTGCGTACTTGTGGACTGCACGAGCGGCGGCGTAACGTTTACTACACCCATCGTTATCTAAAGTACCTAATGCTGCTAATTGTTCTGAACTTATTTGAGGCATTTTATGTAATTTTTGCCACTACAACTTTTATGACATTGACTTTTTTAATGACACAACGACAAAATAATATGGATTAATTGCTATGGCAAGGGCAATAATTGTTTTTTTGGCAATGTGATCCTACAATGAATTATATTTGTGGAATAACGTAAGGTTTCAGCAAAACACCTGTAATTTAGACAACTTTAGAAATAAATTAATGACCAAAAAATTAAAATGCTCGTAAAAGAAGCAACTTTCATATAGAGTGTAGGCACTTTCTATACATTTACTTGATTAATGCACAGGGTGAGTCAAAAATTAAGAAGATAACATGGCTTGAGCTTTTCTACTATCATCCAGGGGGCTTTAAAAAAATTTCTACCGTTTATTTTTTTCTTAAAGGTAAAGGAATTACCTACCAATAATTGGAAAGAAAATAAAAATCGGTCTATTCATTCAGAAATTACAAAGCTTCAAAGTTTCAACAAAAAATTAGGTGCGTCACTTTTTGTGGAACTGAGTGTATTTAATATAATTTTATTGTGAAACATTACAAGTATTAGTTATTTGTTCTTCCTGTGCAATGGGACAACAGTTTCACCAAGCATGTAGGCCAACACAAATTAATTATATGTCGAATTTAATTATTATAAATTATTCTAGGTTCGCATAGTTATCCTAATAAAAATTGTGCAGAAAGACTTTGGCTTTTCTTTTTCTAATTTAATAAAAGTCATTTGATAAACACCCTGTGTTGTAACTTTCTATCTACACAGACTTTAAGAAATTCACTTGGCCGGATGCCGCAAAATCTCTACTTGTTTTTGGTATATTGATCCAGTAAACGTCAGATTACTGAAAATGTTGCCCAATCTGAATAGAAATTGCATTCTTACATAAATTTTAAGACCACTTTTTATTCTTATTCGGTCGTGAAAACAGAATATGTTTGAATCCGAGTGGCTGCACTTATCTAAAATCCTATTTGCTGGATTGCCAACGTTTTTGAAATGGCTTGAAAAATATTCAGTTTAACTATTTTTATAATCATTTTTAGGCACAACTTTAATAACTTTTAAACCTAGGGAAGGAAAAAAAATTTGTAAATTTTTCAATTTTTTTTATTTTTATGCCGGGCAAGCAAAAATTATTTGCATCAAAGAGGGCCTTGCATCTAAGGACGTAATGCTTAGCCGTAGAGCTTAATACCTGTTGGGTGTCAGTAACTACCTAAATTAACAATCAATCAGTTTTTCAGTCATCTTTGACAGTCGTTACAAGTAATCATCGCTAATTTTTCCAATTTCTTGAACAATTCACACAATGGGCTTTACGGAACAGCACAAAACATTCATGGTTGAAGCGTATTTTCGAAACGGGGTTAGAGTAAATGGTGAGGTAAGTGGCAATATAATCCGGGATTGTGCATGGACGATTTTCACGAACATTTTCCTAACGATGCTTTTATTGCTGGGGATTTTTATTATTACCTGAAAAGAACCGTGGCTGTGTTTAGGGAACAGGTTCTATATAACACAAAAAGGAGCAGGAAGACCATCTGTAAGAACAGAAGAACTTGTTGCAAGCGTTCGTGAAATAATGCAAAATACGCCAACAAATTGTATAAGACGCCTGTCCCAAGGAGGGGGAAGATCTTATGGACTATTCTTAAGAAGCAGCTAAATTTATTTCCTTATAAAGTGCAAGAATTCCAAGAAAAAAAAGCCGCAGATTTTGAATGACGCAGGAATTACTCTCAGGTTTACCCAAAATTTATTGAAAAGAAATGATTTATTAGACCTGACATTTTTGATAATGATGAAGCCAGGTTCCACCTCTCCGGTTATGTGAATTCTCAGAATACATATAGTTATTTTTTTTCTGTATATTTTTACTTTGTTAATTTTGTAAACAACAAAAATTAATTTGTATTGGTCTACTTATTTTATTACTCATTAGTTTGTCATATTATGTCATAACATGAACTTGACAAAATTTTGACCTAGATTTGGTTAGATATATCGTCCCCATATCATTGTGATCTAAACCAAGCCCTACGTTCTTTCTTCCAAGCCCTATTTGATGCAAATACTTTTGCTCGCACGGTATGTGACCTTTAAGAAGTAGGGGAGATCCGCCATTAAACGGACAGGCGACATATTTCGATTGTGGTGCTCAACAAGAAGGCAACACTTTTTCCAGCACTTGCATACTTTCACCTGACTGGCGTCGTTATCCGTCAATGGAAAGCTTTATATTATTTGTTATTAAAGTAAATTGTTTGTGAAAACTTCAAATTATGTCACAGGTAAAGTATTAATTTTAGTTTAGTAGATTTTGAGCTGTCACTGTAGCATTGAAAAACGTAGCTAGGGATTTGTAAAATTATTTTGATTGATACCTATATTCTTACAATTTTAACGGACGTCTATTTCAATATTCACTGTATCCGTGAGTCCGTGTCTAGACTAACGAGTATAATTTTTGATTAAAAATAAAGTCAATCCTAAAGAAAATATTATGGAACAACCTCGAAACGTAACATTCATTCTATCTCCGAACAAATTAAACCATATCCTAAAAAACCCAAAAAAAATATTCGAAAAAGGAAAATAACAGTAATACCTGAGACAACAGATTTCAGAAAATGACAAACTGTTAGAAGACAAAAAAGAAATTAAATATTTAGCGGATCCAGCGATGAATTGAGTCCATATTTTTAACCGCCAAGCATAAAAAATACACAACAAATTATGTAAGCAAAAAAGAAGAAAGAAAGAAAACTAAAAATTAAAACCAAAGATGGAAATAACAATGTCAACCAGGAAAACTGTGTTGCACGACAGACTGGTTAATCTGTGTTATATATTAGGAGCGTTCATTCAAAAGGGGACATGTCCACATTTTTTCGAAACTCATTTTATATTAAATTTCTGTTTATTTTTATCATATCTATTAACCCATCTCTTCAAATCCTTTCAAAACAGTACACAACCCTGTAAAATTCCCATTGAAAAATCTGATATTCGACCAAAACCAGACACGTCCATGGTACATGTAAATCAAGCTTGTTTCAATCAAAATGAGACAAGTCCAGTAGTATTACTTATGGGTATAAACCAATACATTTCAATAGGGGACATGTCCACTTCTTGTGCAACTTTATGTTACAACTTTACTTTCTTCTATACTTATCTTTAATAAAAATGTGATACGTAAATATATTGGCTAACATATTTTTTTCCCTGAAGGCCAACAACAAAATAAATTTAAAGTTCAGACACAGAACAAAACCGAACAAAACGGGACATAAACATTTAGTTCAAGCAAAAGTAGACATGTCCAATTTTCTTTTCTACTTTTCTCTTAAAAAACAAACAATAATAAAAAAAAATATTTGGAAATACATTTTTAACTAAAAAACAAATCATGTATTATTTCGTTTAAAATTGTAGCTTCAACGGTCTTAACATAAAATGTTTTTACGTTTTTCTCAAAATGACCTTAGATGGACATGTCCTCTTTTGAATGAAGGCTCCTCATATAATCTTCATGGGAACACGAACCATAAGATATGACGGATCATTGTCACTTTTATTTTAACGGCTGTTCGTAAAGTACCTACTGAATTAGTTTTTTTCATAACAAATATAGTATGTTAAAGTTATTTCTGAAACAGTCATTGTCTTTTGTTATATAAACGCTCTTATTACAATAACTACTGTTTTCTTTTCTGCACCGATGCTTTGAAAAGGCCAAATGTACCATTATTGTTTATAATTTTGTTTGAAGCGTATCATAAAATCAAGTTTTCTAAATATCATTTCATCGTTTGCAAGGTATTAGAATAGGTGTTGATATTCAACTGTCCGTTTCATTCTCCCCTACCAAGTAGAAACACTCATCATCAGAAAAACAAAATGAATGGTACAATGCTGATGTTGTTAGCAATAGAGAAAATAATAGTGGGATTTAGCCGTAATGGAGCTTTCAAAGGTGTACCTACAAGAGGTGTAAAAAATTGAATAGTCAAAAACCGACAATCGAGACTTCAGCATACTGGAAAGTCAGGGGTTAGTCCAGAGCGAGGGGTAAGCCGCAGTGGAATTTTGGTGTACAACCCTCTGGAATTAGTGGAATGAGTGGTGGAATTAGTGGAATTACTAGGGGAATTAGTGGTATTACTGCTGGAATTAGTGGTATTACTGCTGGAATTAGTGGTATTACTGATGGAATTAGTGGAATTAGTACTAAAATTAGTGGAATTAGTCGGGCAATTACTGATATCAAAAACGATTTTTTATGTAGTCTGGCATCCATATTTCTGGCAATATCACACAAAAACTTAAGTGGTGGCCAGCGCAACGCCGCCGTTTTCTCACATCCAATCATCGACGTTCTTAACAGGCATGGTCATCTTGCAGGGGTGCGGCGTTGCTACTTAACAAGCAGAAACCAGGGGTGACAAAACGTGTCGGCGCCATTGATGTTGCGTGGGTAATATTTATGACCTTGTGCTATAAATATTAGACACTTGGCCGGGATAATACACTGAGAAAATATGACAACAGTCTAGTAAAATGTATACTACACTAAAATAAAAATATATAAGTTGCTACTTACGAATAAAGGTGAATTTTCATGCATCCGATATCCGTCGATACGTTGATATGAAGGTTTGCTGAATTTACGGCTTTTGATTGGTCAGAAAATTTATGGAATTTAAATTTTTTTGCATTTTTATGCATCCATTATCTGATGATACGAATCGTTTGTGATTGGTCTTATCCCTGGTCACAAATGTTGGGAATGTGGCTTTTCCTACGAGGTATACATACTATTTTTCCGAAAATCGATCGAGTTATTGCAATCAACTGTTATAATTTTAAAATAAGCATTAGTATAATCATTTTATCCTTAAATAAAGGAAATATTGGGTTTGTATGGAAATAAAGCAAAGTACAGAAATAACATTCCCGTACAGTACAAAAATGTTAATATTTCCGATCGATTTTCGGAAAAATTTATTTTAACTCTGTCCGATGACAGATGAAATGGTGAACTTTTCGGATAAAAATTGGCGCCAAAATATAATGACCAATCAGCGCCGACGGATCAACGTATCAGATGCATGAAAATTCACCTTAAAGCGAGCCTTAAAGCTTGCCGCTATAATAAAAAAAGTTTTCCTGAAACATAATAAAAGTCTAGTTACCTAAATTGACTTTACATGAAATTTATTTATTTATTTAACCATAGCCAGTGAAGGAAGAATCCTCGGAGGTATCTAAAATATTGTGTATGTCAGGTCAGATGTCCAGTAAAATTGTTACTATTATTTAAGCAGATTCTACACATTCAGCTGTCTACATATTAAAGCTTTGAGATTTAGTAAGTTTCAATATTTAGGTAAATTTAAAATTTATCGTTTTTATTTGGTTAGTTTTAAAGTTTTAAATAATATTACCATAAAACATATCGAAACTACTAACTGGTAATGTTTCGATTTTCAATGTATCGATAGAGACATATCATGGTTTTTAAAATAATTAGTAGGCGCAACCAGTTTTTATTTTCAATTTACATTTTAAATATTACACGAACGGTGATTTTTTCATTTATATCGAAAAACCACATAATAATATTCCATCGTTCCTCTTTTTGCAAACAAAGCATAATTTAATATAATGTTTATTAAAAAAGCCTCCATATAGGTTTCCTCACATTGTTTTTAAAATTCTTATTTCCTTACTTACATGTTTAACTTAATAAAAATGTTACAGCAGCGCTTTAGTTTTTATTTCCTATAAATAAGGTGTTTTTTATGTCTGTATCTAAACCAAGGCTTGACTATTACATATTTCTTTTATAATGTCTAATTTTACCAGTGGAAATAGTGGAATTATTAGAGAAATTGGTGGAATTAGTGATATTAGTATTGGAATTAGTGGTATTAGTATTGGAATTAGTGGTTTTACTAGTGGAATTAGTGGAATTAGTCGTGGAATTAGAGGAATTAGTCATGGAATTAGGGAATTAGTCCTGGAATTAGTGGAATTAGTGGTATTACTTGGAATTAGTGTACAAGATTTGGGACTGCGGTTTACCCCTCGGTCCAGAGGCTCTGTCTTGGGCAGAAAAATGAGAGTGTAAAAGAAAAATTAGGGAGTTTTAACAGACTTTGTGGAAAACATTTGTTAAATAGTGAAAAATCTTAAGTATTATTCAGCTTTGTTAGAGACATGTAAAAGAATTGAAATAAAAGGGGAAAAGAAAAAGAAAAAATTGTTTTTCATAAAAGTCGAAGCATCATTTAGCTCGAAGTAAAATACTGTTGGGGTACCAGGCTTTTTACGGCCCAGTTACCCCGGCAGGAGTCAAAACGTACACATTGTGTGCGAAATTAAGTTATAGAAAGTTTTAAAAAAAGTTTTTGTTTTACTAGTACATCTTTGTTAGAGAAGTTCCACTGCGTCCAGCACGTATCAACAAAATGTAAATATAATTATTATAATCTTCAGATTGAAAAATCTCTAAAATAAGTACCGAACTGGACATTAAACCTTTAACGTTTAAAATTTTTTGATAAAGCCGAAAACATAAAAATATGCTCTTAAAATAATAATTTATAAAAAATATGCATTTTATTATAAAATTTACAAAATATGCAAAAAATGCATATATTATATGCATTTTATATATATTCCGCCCTTTACTTATATCTATTGTTAATAGCTTTTATTATAATAATCATAAATAATCGTAGAAAAACTATAATAATATTCTATTAATGCCATTTGCTGTTACTTCTTAGATGATTTACGACGCTTTCTTCGGCTCGTGCCACAAATTTCACCCTTGTGTGATTTTAAATATAATATGTTCGCTTTAGATTTACTGGAATAAGAGGCAATAAAGAGGTTTATGCCTCTACTTATTATTACACCATCTTTACGAGTACAATGTTAAACTGCTGACATAGTATAATTTTATCTCTTGCTTGGAGAATTTATCATCGATAGTACCTTTTATCGTTAGTAATAATGTTTTATAATCGAGAATTAGAGACTAAAGATGCTGGAAAACGAGAAAATATATCTACCTAACCTTAATAGTTCCAACTAATTATTACGCATATACTTATACAGTGCTTTTTTTAAAATCGAGATAATGTGGAGCTTGCATGGTATTTTTTTTACCCCATTTTACCTTATGTCAGTGGCGGCTCGTGACTAGCGAGTCAGGGGGGGGGGGGGGCGCTGGCTTTAAATATAAAAAATTAAAAATGTCTATTGTTTTCGAAAGTACGTGTCTAACTTTCTTGTTGTGAATTTTAATTTCATCAGCATAGGCACTACACACAAGTTAAAATATTAGTTTGTCCTAACATCTCAAAATTTACCACATTATGACGATGTTTTGCACTATTTTCATGTTTTTTTTATTTTCTATGACGATGTTTTGCACTATTCTCATGATTTTTTACTTTCTCTGAAAGATGTTTTAAGTCCTGCACCGCATTTATAGTCCAATTATCATCCCCATCAAAAAGAAGACACACGAAACAAAAAAAAATAATTTTTGTCCTCACAACCGCATATCCAGGATTTTTATTATATATTTCTTTGTCAAACTTACGCGTAAACGTGCCTTACTTTTACATTTTGATTGCACTTGTACTATGTTCAATATTGGTAGTGGCCGCCCTGCATTTTTTAAATCAAGTTTTTCACTTAAGCTCAGAGAACTAAACACAAGCTTCTGTAAACCACTTACCTTCATATTACACGAAATTTTCCAACTTTATAACGTAACTAATAAATCAAATGAAAACAAATAAACAAAACCAGCGGCATCGACAGGTCGCCTCGTCAGAGTACATAATATATCGATTATTCTACCGTGGCATCGCGATTCGCGAACAGCTGTTGGGCGCGGAAAATTGGAGCTCATCCGTGGCCGCTCATTGTGCGATGTGTAGGTGACGTCACGCCTCCGTAGTCATGGCAACTCATCGAGCAGTCGCGTTGAACCGGGACGAATAATCGGTCGCCCGCGCTTAAAATAACCTTGAAAGCGCGCAACTCGCTTGTCTATGAGTATAACCTGCCCGTTGGAATAGGGCTATGTTTGGTTTGAATAATTATGCCCGCGCTTAGTATAACCTACCCGCTGGAATAGGGCTATGTTTGGTTTGAATTATTTTAATGGATTGCCGTTGCCTACGTTCGTTGCGTACGTTAGAGTCTAGAGTCCGGCTGTGGGATTGCTTACATACATTGCTTTATTGGTTTTTTAAGTAAAGTATTTTTGGATTCTATTTGAAATAATTGCAGGGAGGGCGGCGCCCCAGAGCCCTTCATTAACAAGCCGCCACTGCCTTATGTTCTACTAAACCTTGTGGGCCAAAACTTGGCAGTTGCATCGTTTAGGTTCTTCAAATCCCATTTAACGGTTTTTTCCCAGTAATCACGTAACAATTTCAGAATTTAAAAAAAATGTAATGTTAATTTACAGTTTTTAACAGGGTGGAAAAATTCCTTGCAAAAAACTAGAGATTTTAAGTAAGTAATATTTTGTCAGTAGTGTTTTTTCATGTTATATATTTTATCGTCGTTTTATAACCTGAGTTAATATCTTGGGATAATTTCGGTATTTTTTTAATATAAGCCATAGGGCTAATAAAAAACAACTGCTTTACACATAACTGACTGTTTACGTAGTTTGTTTTCTATCGTTTGGTTTTTTTTTTTTTTTTTTTTATTTGTTTATTTTACGTCGGCCTTTTTCCGCAACGAGGCCAATCACCGACGCCAGGGAATTTGTCACACACTATCTGGTAATTTTGCCGAATCCCTCTTTGTCGAGGGTAGGGTTCTTTAACGTGCCAACATCCATGACACGGGGCCCACAGTTTAACGTCTCTTCCGAAAGACGGCGCCACCTCTTAAACCAAATTCCAACTTTAACATCGACGTTGCCGGCATCGGGAATGGAACCCGAGCCTACGATCTGTGAGGCTGCTGCGCTGACCACCAGACCACAACGTCGACAAATATCGATTGGTTTATTTCTTAAAAAAGAAAAATAATAAATAACCCTAAGGTGTCTACCGGTTGTCCCAAAAAGAGTATGAAAAAATTATGATAATTGAATTATTCAAATATATAAAGTTTGAACTCTCACATTTAAGCTATAAAAGTTAATGGTCCGGGAGGTGCACACGAATTTTTTACCATGCGTAGTTCTCCACATTATCATATACGATCCGCGCGTCAGTCAGTCCAGTAGCGGTGGGTGTGGGCGTGGGAGGCTGTGAAACTCGTCGGAAAAACTATGAAAAAAAGTGATAAATCTGGTGATGAAATTTTGTTAGATTGTAAATTATTGATGATTAAACGTGAAAATATTCGTCAGTCACTTTCCCGACGGGGAAAACATCGTCAGTCAGAGGTTTGAAGCCGTCGGAAAAATTGGAAAATTCAAGTGATCGATCTTCACTTGAAATTTTGTGGAATGATTATTAATATCTAATCAAGCATGAAAATGAACGTCAGCCACGTTTATCGTGGTGGATTCTTTGTCAGTCGGCTTTCCAAAGTCGAGAGTGCTGACCAGGTTCTTCTGGCGCGCTGCATCTTATGCAGCTCGACTGACGAAGAATCCACCGGTGTCGTGCCGACTGACGATTGTTTGTTTGAAGTGTGAAACAAGTTCTCTATAACTAATTAATTTTAAGTCAATATACAGTGTGTCCACGGATTGAATATCAAAGATGAAAAACTTTCGTTTTTATGAAAAATAACTTTTTTTCATAAACCCACAAATACAAAAGTTTTTCATCTTCGATAGTCAATCCGTGGACACACTGTATATTGACTTGAAATTAATAAATTTTAGAGAACTTGTTTCACACTTCAAACAAACAATCGTCAGTCGGCACGACGCCGGTGGATTCTTCGTCAGTGAGCTGCATAAGATGCAGCGCGCCAAAAGAACCTAGTCAGCACTCTCGACTTTGGAAAGCCGACTGACAAAGAATCCACCACGATAAACGTGGCTGACGTTCATTTTCATGCTTGATTAGATATTAATAATCATTCCACAAAATTTTAAGTGAAAATCGATCACTTGAATTTTCCAATTTTTCCGACGGCTTCAAACCTCTGGCTGACGATGTTTCCCCCGTCGGGAAAGTGACTGACGAATATTTTCACGTTTAATCATCAATAATTTACAATGTAACAAATTTTCATCACCAGATTTATCACTTTTTTTATAGTTTTTCCGACGAGTTTCACAGCCTCCCACGCCCACACCCACCGCTATCGGATTGACTGACGCGCGTGGATTGTATATGTTAATGTGGAGAACTACGCACGGTAAAAAATTCGTGTGCAGATCTATCACTAGTCCAAAAGTGACACCACCTCCCGGACTATAACACCGCTTCGTAAAAATATTGTTCTTATGCGTAAGTCGATCTGTCGAGCACGGTTTTGACAGTATTCTATTTCAAGTCCTAGGACTAGAATTATTCTAACTTGTTTGACAAGCAGGTGTTTCATCATAAATTGAAATGTTGACACCAAAGCAAACTAAACATGTATTCATATCAAATGTTTCTTCTAAGCGGGAGCTATAATTACTTTTTAGCTAATTATTTTAAATAAAATACATTTGATCTTATAGCGGGAGTCCCAAATCTATTTAACATAGATATTATACAGGGTGAGTCGGGAGGAACGGACCAAATTTAAGGAGTGTATTATACACGCGAAAACAATGTAAAAAAACCCTTATGTTCTTATCCCATATTCATTTGTTTTCAAGTTATAGCGCAATTTCAATTTTTTTTCTATTTTCCACTATTAATTTTCACGTAATTAGCGTATGCCATGCTCAAGACTCTAAACTATTTTACATCTATGTTGTCTTGACAATGTGTCTGTGTATTGTGGCAGTAATTAAACATTTATTTTTAAGTTTGAGCGAATAAAGTGTTACAAAATGCCAAATACTTATTCAAATTTAGAATATGCAAATATGGTGTTTATATGGTTTCTGTAATGGAAGTGCTACAGCTGTTGAAGAATATCGTCAACGGTATCCACATCACAGACATCCGACTAAAAACGTGTTTATCAGAGTTTTTAATAATTTGTGCGAGAATGGTAAGCTTTCCAGTGCCAACATTACATCTGAACGAGCTATTCGACAAGGTTTAGGAGAAGTAGAAAATATTCTGGATTTAGTAGAAGAAATGCAACGATCAGCTCACGAAGACTTGGTACTCAATTGGGCATTCCACAAAAAAGAGTATTAAACACATTCCACGAGCAAGGCTTATATCCATACCATTTATAGAGAGTTCAGCACCTAAAACCAGAAGATTATGCTAAACGTATTGAATTTTGTCGATGGATAAATAATCATCGTGTTGTATCGCCTATACTTTTTACAGATGAAGCAACATTAACCCGTGACGGTATTATTAATACTCGTAACTCTTATGTATTGTCAATCGAAAATCCCCACGCAACAGTTGAAAGTAATTTTCAACATAAGTTTTCGGTTAACGTGTGGTATGGTATGCTCGATAGCTATTTAATTGGCCCTTTCATTTTGGAGAATCGCCTCACAGGAGACAACTACCTAATTTTTTTACAACATGAGTTACAAGGACTACTAGATGATGTTCCTGTAAATATCAGAAGGCAAATGTATTACCAGCACGATGGAGCTAATGCACATTTTGCTCGTCAGGTCAAACGACATTTAGACGAAACATTTCCAGGGCGTTGGATTGGTCGCGGTGGTCCTATTAATTGGCCTCCAAGATCTCCAGACCTCACGGCACTAGCTTATTGTTTATAGGGCTGGTTTAAAATTGAAGTGTACAAAGTAAAAGTAGATACTTGGGATGCACTAATTCGGCGTATTAGAAATACTGCAGCCAATTTTAAAGAAGAAAGATATGAAGCAATTAGAAGAGCAACGGGGCCCATCTTCGTAGACGAAGCAGAAAATGTTTAGAAGTCAATGGCGGCATTTTTGGACATTTATTAAAAAAACGCTATGATTAGGAAACCGTTAATATAATATGAACTTTCCTTTATTTGGTATTACGCTATAACTTGAAAACAAATGATTATCGAATAAGAATATATGGGTTTTTTTAAATTGTTTTTGTGTGTATATTACGCTCCTAAAGTTTGGTCCGTTCCTCCCGACTCACCCTGTATGTTGTTATGTATTATTTTTCTTTTTTTTATAAATAAATCAAATGCTTGCAGTCGATTAATAAAAACTGCGAAATAGTCATCAACGGGATGGCGTCGTCAGTTATGTCCAAAACAGCTGTTTTTTTTTTAAATAGAATAATTCTTGCTGTAGGGCATAAAATAAAAAATACGAAAATAGTCCCGAGGCAGAGAACTTGAATTATAAAACGGCGGTAAAATATAATGTGATCAAATACTACTAACAAAATGTGACTTACCTAAATTTTTTGCACGGCTTTCTCTCGGCCCTGTATAATAATAAAGTACACTGATTACGTCAAAGATGTATAGTGTTTCTTAGGTCAATTTAATGACATTAAACTGTGGGAATTTCCTAACCATAGGCGTTCCACACAAATAATTAATATGCGTATACACACTAATAAGTTTTTTTACATTAGGTGTTTGTACATACTACACTTTATAAACCCACTGTATATATAATTATATAATATTAAAATAATAAATATAAGGTAACTCAAAAATTATATATACAAAACTAAAATCAGAAAAATAAACCTGACACCTGGCACGACACCGCTCAGAAAATGCTTTAATTTTTTATCAGAACTTCATTCTCGTCAACCAGACTCCGGCCCGTTCATCAAGGCATAACCACGTATATGTTATCTCCATCTCTTCCACGCTATCGGCGGTCACTGGCCTATCTCTGTCTGGCAGAATCGATCGTTAGACGGGCCGGGTACCGGTTCAGCTTATATCCTGGCGCTTCCAACCGCAACAAATTACATGCTGTTGCCAATTCTTTAAAATTTTCGGATTTGTAAGCACAATGTAAGTATATACGAGAAACAAGGGTTTGTTAATTAGTTGTTTTTAAACACTGAAAACACTTTTTGTCTTGATTTCAGTTATATTGTTTCTTAAGGACTAAAGAACGTATTATTATAACAATAAATGGCTTGTTATTTTTTTCTGTCACACTCAAAACTCCTCGGTTTAAAGTATATTTGCAAACTAGCTTTCAAAGAAACTTACTGACTAACAATTGAATACTGATATAAATGAAACATCTTTAATAAAAAAACTTAAAGAATTGAAGAAGAAAGATCTGACAACCCTGGTTGTGCGGTCGGTCTCTTCGAGACTGTTTACCGCCGTATGGAATGATTGGAATGTCCTCAAACTGAGATTGGATAAATAATACCATACTATTGATCTGCAATAAACAATCACTTAAACTCCGCAAATAGCATTCAAATCCGTGGTGTCGTTTCCGAATTACAGACCTGTAATACAGGTGTTAAAAAAACAAGTTTTCGAACTATTTGAGGTACTGTATATTTATTTAACTTTATAAAAACAGTATTTTAAATTTTCACATGTTTAGTTTCTACCATTTTTATTTTTATTATTTTTAGTTTGAGGGAAACTTTAATAAAGATATTTATTATTTTTGTTTCCTACTAAATATTAATTTTTAAAAACAATGCCCTCTAATCTCTAATATATTCTATTAGATTCGTTAAGAATTATTAATTTACGTTTTACTTTATTGTTATAAACTAATTTTAAAATGTATTTTATGAATCCTTATATTTAGCAAAACAACGCGATCGCGCGCAACAAAATCCGGTGCTTTGTTATCATTTTCACCAGGTGACTTTTTGGAACCAGCCTAGTGATTTTTCATGCGCGCACACCTCAGTACCGAAAATATTGTCATTGTGTACCAAGACGGTCGCTATTGCCGCTAATTTTTAAGTGCCGTTAGCCTTTCCGGGGGCCCCCACTACTGACCTCAGCCAGCAACCATAGGTATGTCACCTTTAATTGACGATTAAATCACTGGTCGCTACGTTGATTTCTTACCTTTTTAATATTTTACTATCATCTCATAATATACATTTTTCATTTTGAAATAAATTATTTTTGAGTCAACAACGCATATCGCAAAATACAGTCCACTTAAGCCCTTCCAAATTTAGAGCTCCCCGTGTTTACATCATATATCATATGAATAACTATAGGCCGCAGAAATACTGATATAAAACCTCCAACGCCTCCACCAGCTCTATCTTTTTTTAATTAACTTTAAAATAGCTTAAACCTTCTTAGTTCCCTATAAAAAATTGCTCTCCTTCTCTTAATTAAACTCTTGAAAATCCGTTTAACCTGCTAAAAAATGAAATTCATACTATTAGTTTTTCTTCTAAGGTCTGGATTTCCGCGGATAAAGCAGTTATCAGCACAAGGGGCCATTTTCTTTATTGTAGAGTCTCCGGGCTGACATCCCCGGGCGTTTCAAGATTTATGATTCTCTCGTAGCTTTGTTCCTTTACTGTCGGCCCTTTTGGCCCTTTAGTGTGCATCTAGGGTGTGTCTTAAACGTTTGAGGTTGCTTTGGGAATACTATTTTCAACAAAAACTATAGTTTATATTAAACAAAATAACTACTAGGTTACATGCCTTCTTGTATGTCATAAATCAGTTGTGGAGTAATTTGCGACCAGGAATAATATTCGATTTCTTAACAGCCTATGAATATGGTTTAATATTTGAGTAATTTACAGTATGGTACAATTTTCTTATACATACTAACATACAAGGTGACTTATGAAAAGTTATCATATATTTTCTACACTAAATATAAATGTTGTAATTGATGGTGAAAAATTGGAATTAATAAACAGTTTTAAATATTTAGGGATAATTAATTAGTGATTCAATATTCAAATTTATAAATCAGTTCTAATTTAAGTTTGTTTTCTAAAAAAACTGGATTTAATACTATTATATTACCACATTTTCTTTATTGTTCTTCCGTTTCATATTGTGCTAGTGAAGAAATATTTGATAAATTACAAATTTTACAAAATAAGGCAATGCGTATTATTTTAAATTGTGACAAATATACAAAAATTAATTTTATGTTGAAAAATTTAGATTGGTTGAATGTCAGAAATTTAATTTTTTATTTAGTATGTATCTATATACATAAAATTAAAAATAATTTATTGGCTGATTGTTTAAATTATGGAAAATTTTAGTTAATTTTTATGTATAGGTACTACCGTGCAAGCAAAAATTATTTGCATCAAAGAGGGCTTGGCTTAAAAAAAGGAGGGCTTGGTTTAAATCACAATGATATGGGGACGATATAACTAACCAACTCTAGGTTAAAATTTTGTCAAATTCATATTATGACATGATAATATGCCAAACTAATGAGTAATAAAATTAGTAGACAAATACAAATTTATTTTTGTTTAAAGGTTGAAGACAATGGTGTTTTTTGAATCATGAAAGAGTTTTGGACTTCCATTATCGTTATTTGTTTTAAATCACAACGTTTCAACTGGTAAGTATCTCCAGTCGTCTTCAAGTGAATACTTCATCATTCAAATTTATTTTTGTTGTTTACAAAATTAACAAAGTAAGAATATACAGAAAGAAAAAGAAAAATATTTACATTTATTCTGAGAGTTCACATAACCGGAGAGGTGGAACCAGCTTCATCCGAAAAAAATGTCAGGTCTAATAAATCATTTATTTCCAATAAATTTTGGGTAAACCATTGAGAGTAATTCCTGCGTCTTTTAAAATCTGTGGCTTGTATTTCTTGGAATACTTGCACTTTATAAGGAAATAAATTTAGCTGCTTCTTAAGAATAGCCCTGCATGATTCCATAAGATCTTACTTCTTGGGATAGGTGTCTTATACAATTTGTTGGCGTTTTTTGTATTATTTCACGAACGTTTGCAACAAGTTCTTTTGTACTTACAGATGGTCCTTCTGTTCCTTTTTTGTGTTGTATAGAACCTGTTTCCCTAAACACAGCCACGGTTCTTTTCAGGCAATGATAAAAATCCCCAGCGATAAAAGCAACATTAGAAAAATGTTCGTGAAAATTGTCCATGCACAAACCCAGATTGTATTGCCACTCACCATTTACTCTAACCTAGTGTCGAAAATACGCTTTAACCATGAATGTTTTGTGCTGTTCCGTAAAGCCTATTGTGTGAATTGTTCAAGAAATTGGAAAAATTAGCGATGAATCAAATTACTTGTAACGACTGTCAAAGATGACGGAATAACTGATTGATTGTTAATTCAGGAAACCCAACAGGTATTAAGCTCTACGGTTAAGCATTAGATGCAAGGCCCTCTTTAATGCAAATAATTTTTGGTCGCTCGGTAGTATTAGATGCATCACCGGGTGCCAATTAGCGAAAATTATACCACCCAGCTGAAACCTGGAGTTTGTCGACTACTACGCTACTGCTATTTATACTAAAACATCCGCGTGTTTTTTGTTCGGATATAATGTTCGTCGAACAGTACGACGAGCCGCTCGAGAAGTCTGTGAGCTCCTTTAAACGTCTTCAATCGAATGTAAAGTGGCACTATAGTTTTATTCAATTAAATACTATGGGACAATATAAAAACTATATAAAAACGCAATGAATATATTCTATTATCTTCGTGACTACCTCCAATAAAAATAATGAAAAATTAGGTTTGCGATCAGAAATTCTGGAGTAGATTGGTTTTCATTAGCAACAATTTCATGCAATTCAGCGATTAGCAAATGAAAGATTCTGTTAGAATTTAGAAAACTGCGATGCGAAAATTCTTAAGTTGCGGCTCCTGTAAGAATATTTTATTTATAGAAAAAAGAAAACCACAAAGTCTTTCTCCACAATTTTTTATTATTAGAATAACTAGGCGAACCTAGAATGATTCAAAATAATTCAATTCGAAATGTTTCGAGAGTCGGGACGGACTGCAGTGCTATGATAAAAGGTTGAGAATATCGGAATCACATCAGAATTTAATTTTTACGAATTTTACGAAGAATTTTTCCAATCTTTTAATAGGCAAGTTTCCAATTTTTTTTTCAATAATATGATTTAGTTAGGCCTAAAAAAAATATTCCCCAATTATTACTCCTTAAAAATCAGTAATAACTTGGTAAAAATTCTTTAAAGTTTCGCGCGTGTCAAAAGCATTTAAAACGACCTCTTAAGCGCGCTAAGTCCGATGACGTCAGGAAGTATGACTTTCCGTGATCCGTCATCCTGACCGGTGGCCAAGCGACCGAGTTTGCATTTGGATTGCCGTGTGTCCTTGTTATTGTATTGTTGTTTTAAGGCGGAATTCTCAACGTCGTTCAATTTATTGCCAACCTAGAACCTATTTCGTGGATGTTGCGCACACGAATTATACTTCTTGACGTCACTACCCGTTTTTACCCGCTTGGGATAATTTGAATTTTGGGGCATTTTTAAATCTTGTTAGTGGTCTTTTGGAACGAAATATCTTGTTTTTTTTGCTGCCATATGTTTTATGACAATATACAGGGTGTTCCTAAATATCATGTAAATACGAAAAGGGGTAATTTTTAGGCTTATTTAATGACTAAAAATGCATATAAACATAGGTCCGCAAACGCTTCGTTGCCGATCTACAGGGTGTTGAAATTTCAAGATTTTTTTAGTTTTTTCTTTATAGCTCTTGTAGTTTTTGAGATATTTAGCTCTAATTTGGAATATAGGTTACGCTGTAGGACTTACATTATTGGGCATACCAAATGGTTTTAAGAATCTACAGGGAGATATTTTTTCAGGGGCATGCCTCCTTTTCTCCCCATGAACTTTTTTTCGATGCGCCGCTGGTTGATTCTAAAATACAAAATGAATTTTTTATTTTGTTCTAAAGCATTTTAATCTCTTGTAATTTTTTTGTATTTACCACCGTTATCGAGAAAAAAAAAGGTTTTCTGTGTTTCGCTAGATGAAATTAAAATTTTTTGAATAATTGGTCTAGTATGCCTTGGCTTTATTTGGGTAATATTTTCTCTTATTTTTATTAATTTTGACAGTTCGCATTTGAAATGTTAATTTTTGTCCACGAGTGTTCGTAAATTAAATTAAAATAATTGCGCCCCAGCACAATTTTCAATTTTGGCTCGGGAGTATTTAAATGAAGTGTATGAGAACAAGTGGATAGGTCGGGGTGGGCCTCAGGCATGGCCCCCTAGGTCCCCTGACTGAAATAGTCTAGATTTTTTCCTATGGGGGCACCTCAAAACTCTAGTGTATACAACACCAGTGAATACCGTTGATGATTTACGAAATCGAATATTAGAAGGATTTTAAACCTTAAGAAATAGTCCGGGGGTATTTGAAAAAGTAGGTACGGGCATCAATGAGAAGAAGAGCGGGCGCATGCATAAGAGTAGGCGGAGGTCACTTTCAACAATTTTTATAACGTAGTTTCCTTGTTATTGTTATTATTTGATATTTTTAAAATGTCAAAATAAATACAAACAAAAGGTTATCTAAATCAAGTCAGAGCTTATTAGGCTATTTAAAAAATTTTAATTTCATCTAGCGAAACATAGAAAACCTTTTTTTTTTTTTCTCGATAACGGTGGTAAATACGAAAAAATTACAAGAGATTAAAATGCCTTAGAACAAAACAAAAAATGCATTTTGTATTTTAGAATCCACCAGCAGCGCACCGAAAAAAAGTTCATGGGGAGAAAAAGGGGCATGACCCCTGAAAAAATATCTCCCTGTAGATTCTTAAAACCATTTGGTATGCCCAATGATGTAAGTCCTACAGCGTAACCTATATTCCAAATTAGAGCTAAATATCTCAAAAACGACAAGAGCTATAAGGAAAAAACTAAAAAAATCTTGAAATTTCAACACCCTGTAGATCGGCAACGAAGCGTTTGCGCAACTATGTTTATATGAATTTTTAGTCATTAAATAAGCCAAAGAATTACCCCTTCTCGTATTTACATGATATTTAGGAACACCCTGTATACTTATGATTTATAGAATTTTTCCCCATTTAAAATTTTTGTCAAGTTCCCTATTGGCTTATTAGAAAATAATAAAAATTGGTGTCACAGTTCAGGATTGCAAAACTTATATGGGATTTCTCATAACCAGTCTGGCGGTGCGCAACCCGACGTAGTAATGTCATCGTGATTTCTTCTGCGCCTTTGTAATATTTTTCTCAAATCACATTTTTAATACAGTCTTTGTCTGCTTCAATAACCTCAAATTTTCAATTTAAAAAGGAGTTTAATGGGAAAATGATATAAACTGCAGATAAAGCCATGAATAATTTCCATTATAGCTGCAATTGTTATTTGAATCTGCAGAAATTCATACTCTGGCTTGAAGATATTATTTCCAATATCAATTTCAAATGGAAACGATGAATTTTATACAGTTAAAGGTTTTTAAAAATTTATTCTAGGAAATATCTTTGCAAATGAAAATAAACTATAATTGTACAGATTTAGTTGTTTCAAAAAAAGTCATAAAATCTTGATTGTGCAACTCATAAACTGGTTAAGACATACACTATACCGGGAGTTTCAGGAGGAATGCTCACCCTTCTTACTTTTTTATTGTTTAAATTATAGAAATAAGGTGGGTTTCTATGTCTTTTTCTTTTGCATTTTATGACATGACGGATGTCATTTTGTCACTTCCGGTTTAATCGGAGAACCTTAATTTTAGATTTTAAATGAAACACTTTGTATATTTTTGGCTTTTTCCCATAGAACTTAATTTTTTCAAAAGGAAACATTGGCTCACAAGTTGATATCATTCACCCTTATATCCGTTTAAAAAAACAGAGATAATTTATTAAAAATACTAATTCATAACAAATAATACAATAAGAAGCGCAATGTGCTTTGCATTTATGTAGCTACCCGTGAAGCCATAATGCTAACAAACAAATGAACATAATTGCAACTTTAAAATCCGCCATGATAGAAATAAATTTGACGAAATAGTAGGTACCTTGGTATTTTATCAAGTTTGGAGAGTTTATAGCAATATAGATGAACAAATAAAAAGAGAAATGATTTAAAGTGTCAAAAAACGTATGGGGTATCGTTGAATTTGGAGTTCTGATATAGCCAAAAATATACAGGGTGTTTCAGTTAAAATAATGTTGAGGTCATTTCCGGTTACACCATGCTGTATGGCAATAGTATTTTGTACCTTATACCTGTAACCATGCTTTTCAGATTTTCACTTTTTTTGATAAAAGAGGAAGAGTAAAAAATTTCACTTCATTTCTGAGACCACTACCTGAAGAATTTGGCATTATGATCTTCTGAATCAATTTTTTACAAGAGAAGTTAACTGCATGTATTATTTAAATAAATGGGATCGTTAATTACTTTTTATTTATTAATGATCTTACACCCGATTTTTTTAATGAGATTATGCAAAACTGCTGGTGTACAGCATTAATTCAAGAACTATTCCCATTCAACAGAATATATACACACGCAATATGAGTGAAAAGTAGACGAAAATTGGGCCCTTAGAATGCATTTAATAACAAGAAGTCCAGAAGGACATTTAAACATTTGTTGTATTCAGATGGTGATCTGAAAGGTGTCAATGGTGAGCTAGACTACACAGCGACAGTTGGCCCCTTATGCATCCATCACAGGATTAAGGTAAATAAATAATAAAAATAAGATAAAGCGGATGCGTTTATAGCTTGTAAGGCAACCTATAGATTATAGTGGCATGTCCTTTATATCGGCCAGGCTGGGTCAATACGACTTGCTGATCATGGATATTTTTCTAGATGGGAGGGCCAGAGTACTTACAGAATATGTGTTCGCCTTTCTGTTCACACCCTCTGCATGAAGCTGTGTCGCTTAGCTTAATGTTAAAAATGTCTTTTTCTATTTGACGTTCATAATAAGTTCATTATGAACTTGAAATGAAGTTCATAATGAAGCTATTTCGATACGCGTTTTTTCTTTATTTGATGTTGGTAACATTGAAATTGAAAAATTGACGTAATATCATCAATAAAATAAATCAAAAAATGACAGTTCGCAAAATAATTTTTGTTGTCCAGAGGTTACTATGATAAAAAATAGTATTACCAACATAAAATTTAGACATACAAATTTGCGGATTTATTTTCTTTTTAAATATGTATTTTTTATTGAAAAAACTACAAATAGAAAAAATAGTATAAAGCACGTGGTTCATAAGGCGTTTTAGCGCACGTGTCAATTAAAAAACGCGTGCTCCAAAACCGCTTCTTATGAAACGTGTACTTTAATATACTATTACATACCTGATAATGCTCTATGGTTAATCGTAGTTTTTTCTGGATACTGTTAGGTATTTCTTTGGTTTAACCACGTCTGGGTATTTTAATAACTGTTTCGAGAATTCACAGTTTGTTGTTTCATCCCATCGTTTTTAAATATTTAAGTTGAAGTGTTCTTGTATTAAATCCATGACAGCTGATGCCGTCAAGCCCAATGTTGGCTCTGGCTCAATTAACATGATTCTGGCGGCTTTTTGCCGATAAGTCAGCGATCCTATGTTCCCTTGCCGAGATGGTAGTAGTACCTGTTTAATGATAATGTGTATATGGACGTTATGGACAGTTATATTTGCAGAAGGGATAGAAAATGTTTTAAAAATATGTTTTTAACCCGTAGTTTCAGAATAAAAAACATTGAAAAGAAATATTTCATACCAAAGTTGTAGAGCATTTAAATCTGAATAATGTCATATACCGTTTTGGTCAACTAGAACTTACAGTGACATTGTATGTGGGTATGAGAGAATAAATAACATGTTTAGATGCCCGCAATAAAGACAACATATCAATGAGTGTTGCCGACGTGACCAAAGCTCGACAGAAATTTAAATATTATTCAGTAATAGTCGGAACTTTTTTTTTGGTTGTACCGCACATTGAACTAGACTCGAATTATTTTACATATATTACATTTCATGTAGTTAAATAATTAATTATTTCATTTAAAAATGTAACAATTAATTTTAAATGTTTCTTATTATTAGCCTACGGTGAAAAATAAAACGGCTGGTATGCACCCAGACTTCTTAAATCTATCAAAAATATTTAACATAGTCTTGGGTGGAGACAGGTTGGTCGGGATCCAAAAATGCAAAACGCCTACATCCTCTGCACTCTCAGCGTTTGAATGCCATAAAATAATTTTAATTTTTTGTTCTTGCTAATAAACCATTTTAAAACACCAACATATACTTCACGGTACGCTTACCTGAAAATTTCAGTCCGAACGTATGTACTGGTATAGAGGGGGAATACAGCGACAGCGGAATGTAAATCGTAAAAGAAGTTGGCACTTGGCAACGTTAAATCTTTCGACCTGTTTTTAACTCGGGCCAAGTCAATTTTGGATTCATCTTCAAAACTCT
The DNA here is from genome assembly GCA_963969555.1 of Polydrusus pterygomalis. NCBI lineage: Eukaryota > Metazoa > Arthropoda > Insecta > Coleoptera > Curculionidae > Polydrusus > Polydrusus pterygomalis. The sequence goes on from OZ018375.1 coordinate 126,283,520, forward strand.
AACTCCAAATAAATGGTAAAAAAATTTAAAAAATATAATTTTACACTTTCCACAGATTTTTATTTTGACTCGACATGTTTCGCAACACAGTTGCTTCTTCAAAGGAAGAAGCACACTGTATGAGATATTAGCTTTCAAATGATGTATTACAAGCTGTATGTTTCCATTTAAAATAAAGATCGATGTCGTCATATCTTTGACAAATGTCTATAAAGAAACCAACGAATAACATCAAAATGTAAGCATCTATAATACTAAATTGACGTGTCCGAGCGTTTTCCCCAAAACTGACAGGTTAAGGCTATATTAATTTTATTCCGGACCTTTGGGCAACCCTGTATATAGTTTAAATAGTAAGCTGGGCTTAGTTGCTACCAGTTGGTCAAAAATAGCATTAGTTAGTTGTCACTTGCATGTCAGCAGGGTCTTGGATTAAACGATTTTAAGAATAAACTCTGGTATTCATCAAAAACTATTACAAAGACAACTAAAAGTAATTTAGACTATTAAACATTACAAAATATGTTCAACACTGAGAAAAAATTCCAATACCTGATATAAGAAATATTATATCAGTTATTAGATTTCCACATACGTATTTGGACAGTGCGACAGTTCGCTACTGTAACTTAATCTCGCTTTGCTAACATGTGATTATAGTGGTTATAATTTACTTCTAATAGTAGTTATAACCTGTAATAGCTGCTCTTAGTAATTATATGATTAGTAGCGGCTATATGTTTTATACCTAATATAAAGCTGTTAATAACAGCTAGTGAATATGTTGTAAGTAGTATGATAGTGTTACTTGTGACCAGTATACATCGGTATACCGTTTATAAGAATTTCTAATATTAGTAATAATGTAGATAATATCGAATATTATACTGTTTTTTCCACATAACAGATAGCTTATACCCAATATAGGAAAGTTCTTATACCTGTTATAATAAGGTTCTAATACTGTGTATTAGAAAATCTGATATACTGGGTGGTCCACTTACGATGTCCGATGAAAATTATTTACCTGTAAAAAGCCAAAAGCCTAATAAATAATTATTATATGGCATTTTTACGTTAAGGGACTCAACTAATAATTGTATTCGCTAGAATTTGTTCACAATAGACATTCTATATTATAACAAAAACAACTACCAATATAACGAACATCTTTATTGAAACTAAAATACAAAGAAACAGGTAATTATTAGTTCAAAAAATACGGTTTATAACTGTATACCTACAGGTTTTTGAAATCAACAATTAAAATATAATTCTCGAAAATATACTTTGCTATGTATTTTTGGAGCAAAAACCGTTTATAACAGTATAGATTTTTAATCTAGTTAAGTATTAACAAATAAAATATAATTCTTAAAAGTATGCTTCAACATATATTTGGCCGAGTTAAAAAAAAACAACGTTTATGAAAGTATATAGAATTTAAAGCTACATATTATTTTTATCACTTGTTAAACACAGAATGCACAATGCACAATCATGTCCCGACGCGACGATGCATGGCGGCATTCGAGAGCATAATGACTAATGACGATGACCAGATGGCGTTGGGGTGAAGTATATCAACCCGGTTATTTGGGAATATAAGATTTCTAATAACACGCAATTAACAGGTCGCTGCGAGTATTATGCTGTCTTTTAAGAATGCCTGTATTATAAGCGCGGGAAACTGATTTGCTAAACGTATAAGCATGACTTTTAGAGAGTATAAGAAAAGTTTAAATAAGCGAGATTGTTATGGATAGAGATTTTTTTTATAACTGTTATGATTTCTCTAATAGTGGTAAGCGAAAATATTGTTGTCGGTGCAAATTAGGGACTTACAAACTTTCTAATGGGTTAATTATTCTCAGTGAAATTATTTCTGCGTGATAGATGCGAAATAGTTATTTTTGTATTAAGTGCGCAAAATAGGTGTTTTTTTAATGGCACATGAGATTGTAAATTTTTACCGAGACCGTTAGGTCGAGGTTAAAAATTCAATCAAATGTGCCATAAAAACACTTTTGCGCGCGAAATAAAAACAACATTTTTTCTACAACTGTTTGTTAACTATTTTTTATCGTGTTTAGAAAAAAAATCTAAAATCATAATTTATTTAAGGTATTATTTCTTACACCTGTTCCCATTACTATGGAAACCTAAAATTGTTTAAATTTTATTGATTGTCAAATCTATCGTTTTTCGTGTCAAAAGTTTATAGTTGTTGTAGATAGTGAGACGCTTCACGAAATTACGGATGCGGCAGAAATCGTTATATCAAATATTTTGCCCGTGAAATCAAGAATCAAATATGAGAAAGTGTACACTCAGTTTCGCGAATGGTGCAATATAAAGAAAGTAAAAACAGTAACAGAAAATGTTTTGCTCTGTTATTTGGAATAAAAGTCGAAAATCTTAAAGCCACCTACACTATGGAGTACCTATTCGATGCTTAAACTTAAAAGTACTCTAAACATAAAGGAAAATATTGATCTGCAGCGGTTTACTAAATTGGTTCCATTTTTAAAGAGCAAATCCATTGGATATAGAGGAAAGAAGTCTAAAGTATTAAAAAAGGAGGATGTAGCAAGATTTATAAAGGAATCCGATGATGAAATACATTTACTTATGAAGGTTTACAACATTTACAAGCAAATATTTAAGTAATTTAAATACTTATTTAACTATTTTATTGTATATAGGTTGTTTTAATCCTCGGGATAAGTGGCGCTTGCCGTCGCGAAGAATTAACCAAGATGACCATTGATAACATTGAAGATGTTGGAACTATATTAATTGTAAAAATACCAGATACAGAAACCTACTGTGAACGAACCTTTACTATATCCAATTTGGAATATATCGATATCTACAGAAGGTATAAATCTCTGCGACGGTCCCACACTTCAAGTAACCGATTATTTCTAAAATATGCTAAAGGAAAATGTGTAAATTAACATGTTGGAGTCAATAAAATAGGAGAAATGTCAAGTCTTATTGCAAAATGGCTCGGCAAAGAAATGTTCACAAGTTATACATGCCACTGTTTCAGAAGAAGTTCTGCGACACTACTAGCTAATGCAGGAGGCGACCTGACGTCACAGAGGTTGGAAATCTAGTTCAGTGGCGGAGGGTTACATAGAGGATAGTTTGGTGAACAAAGTTGAGATTTCCAATAAAATTTTAGAAAGTTCTTGCAATAAAATCTTAGAAAGTTCATCTGCAGTAAATGTATCGCACAAAATATCTAATAGTTCTTGCGTTTCCCACCAACAATGTGTAACATCGCCTACTGGAATTAATATAGGGAACAATTGCTCTAACTTCACCGTTAATTACTATTCTAATAAAGATTGTTAATTTAATTCACTTTAATAATAAATTTTTTTATAAAAAATGTTTTGGAAATTAATTTTTGCATTTTTATACGAAAACATCAATCAGCTGAGCTTGCCGTGAAAAAATATCATTTTTTCACGGTGAAAAAATAACATTTTTTTACGATGAAAGAAAGCGACGTTTTGTGCATCCATAGTAACCAAAAAAAGTCATATTTTTTTGACAGTTGTAGAAAAACAATATTTTTATCCATAAATCCGTATTTGAAAATTACAAAATAACGACCCATAATAATTATTACTTTTAAAATCTGTTAGCTTCCTGTATCTTTCTTATTTCTATTGTTAATGGCAAATATATGCAATATGCATATAAGAGAAGGTACAAACTTAAACTAAGTAAATTAAGTAAAGCGCAACATGCAATTTCGCCCCTATTACTTTATACACAAAAGCCAGCTAATAAGTTGGCAGAGTCTGATTGCAGTATATTGTAACATTAACGTGTAAGTATAGAGAAACTTTGCAAGGCACTAATGAATGCAGGAAAATTTTAATTTAAAACAAAGAGATAAAATGTATTTCCTTTAATACGATTCTTCATGCAAGGATGCGAGCAAAAATTATTTGCATCAAAGAGGGCTTGGATTAAAAAACGTAGGGCTTGGTTTAGATCACAATGATATGAGGAGGATATATCTAACCAAATCTAGGTTAATATTTTGTCAAATTCATATTATGACATGATATGCCCAACTAATGAGTAATAAATTAAGTAGACAAATACAAATTTATTTTTGTTGTTTACAAAATTAACAAAGTAAGAATATACAGAAAGAAAAAGAAAAATAATTACATAAATTGCTGAAATTGGTCTAATAAATCATTTCTTTCCAATAAATTTTGGGTAAACTATTTCTTCTTTTAAAATCTGCGGCTTGTATTTCTTGGAATACTGGCACTTTATAAGGAAATAAATTAAGCTGCTTCTTAAGAATAGTCCTGCATGTTCCATAAGATCTTCCCACTTCTTGGGACAGGCGTCTTATACAATTTGTTGGCCTATTTTGCATTATTTCACGAACGTTTGCAACAAGTTCTTCTGTTCTTACAGATGATCTTCCAGCTCCTTTTTTGTGTTGTATAAAACATGTTTCCCTAAACACAGCCACGGTTCTTTTCAGCCAATGATAAAAATCCCCAGCAATAAAAGCAACGTTAGGAAAATGTTCGTGAAAATCGTCCATGCACAAACACGGATTGTATTGCCACTCACCATTTACTTTAACCCCGTTTCGAAAATATGCTTCAACCATGAATGTTTTGCGCTGTTTCGTAAAGCCCATTGTGTGAATTGATCAAGAAATTGGAAAAATTAGCGATGAATCAAATTACTTGTAACGACTGTCAAAGATGACGGAATAACTGATTGATTGTTAATTCAGGTAGTTACTGACACCCAACAGGTATTAAGCTCTACGGCTAAGCATTACGCCCTTAGATGCAAGGCCCTCTTTGATGCAAATAATTTTTGCTCGCACGGTAGAAACTAACCCAATATTTTTTTAAATGTCACAGCATGTAGGTAGAAACGACATGGGAGATCTAACTCATTTTTAAAGCAGCAGCAGAAATTTTATTGCTATAATTAGATAATGTTTGTAACACTGTAACTAATAGAATTATTAAACAAAAAAATATTAAAGATATGAATGCATTATTTTATTTCCAGGTTGAACCATCCCATTTATATTACTTTATATTTAATTAAAGTAACATTACCTATATTTTTCCTAGTAAATATTTTTAATTAATCCCTACCGTAAGATTAAGTCAAATTACACCTCAATAAAAATAAGCAAATGAAACTAATAAAAACTACATCTCGTTAGATAAATAATATCAAAAACATAATTTAGATTATAAATAATTTTACAATCGAATCTGTGTTGCTAACGTCCACTTTATTGAAATACAATACTGAAATTTGCTCAACAATAATAAATTAGAAACTATTCCAAATCAATATCCACGCATAGTCACTATTAAGAAAACGGTACCAAAACAGGGTCTCAGGCTCCCCCCGTTTTGTACTAAAATTATACATAGGAAGACTCATTTAAAAATGAGTAAGAACTCATGAATTGTGATCGTGGTATAAGGCATAAAAAAACATTAATAACTGTTGAGATTGTATTAACTGACGGGAAAAGGTTTAAAAAAGGTAAGTTCCTAAATTTTTTTTTTGTTGTAAATATTGTTTTTCCAACAGAGCCCTAATTAAAATTTATTGGTTACATTACTTATACAGGGTGTTTCATTAAGGGTGGCCACCGGCCATACCTCGAAAACTACTAAGCATTGAAACTTGGGGAAAAAATTATATGATAAAAGTGGTCATGAGAAAATTCTGGAAATTATTTTTAAGTTCCGCATTTCGCCACAAGGGGGCACAATTAAAAATTAATTTTTTAAATTCTATATTTCTCCGAAAATTTCCCTCATGTATAAAAAATGCCATAAGAGGTGTGCAATTTCCACTGAATTACAGTGGAAATTGCATCACTGGAAATTGCACTGTAGCAACCATATCAACAAGTAATAAAGAAGTCAACATTGACGTTTCTATTTTAATAATAATTATTTGTATGTTTAAATAAAAACGCCTCAAAACCATAGCAACAAATAATAAAGAAGTCAACTTTGACGTTTCTTCTTTATTAATAATTATTTAAAAGCCGATCGTTTGAAAAATGGATCGTTTTGGTGAATTTAGTGAAGATGCGATTGATGTAAATATAAAAAAAACTATCCCACCCAATACAAAGAAAAGCCGATCGTTCGTATGGAAACAATTCATGGAGTTTTGTGTTGTTAGAAACTATAAACTAGAGCGGGAAACATCAGTGCATGAGATTGCTAAAGTACTTAAAGATTGGGGCTACAACATGCGAAAAAATAATGGCGATGAATATAAAGAAAGCACAATAAAAGTAATGTGGAATTTAACTGCAAAAATGGTGATGGAGAAATACTTTGAAAAATATGGTATTAAAATAGACCCATTTGAAGATCAAGAGTTTAAAGCTGCTAGGGATGCAAAAAATGCTAAAAGAAAGGAATTGCAAAAGCACGAGGATAAAAGAAAGGTCAGTTAAATTGCCCTAAAACATAATGAAATGAAAATGTTAATTGACAATTGCAACGATTGTATCCCAGAAGGTCTGCAAAAAAAGTTGTTTTTTATATTCCTATGAATTGGCAGGGAGAGGGGGAGAAGGCAGCAAAACCTTATTGGAATTTTTAAAAAAAAAATTTGACAATGGGGGCAAACAACAGGTAGAATAAAATACAATCCCATATTCAGCAAAACGACACAAGGTGGCTCCAAACCGTGCGCTTCATCTAAATGGCTAGTCGCTAATAAGAAAAATCCCGATCTTTGTCCAATCAGATTGTTTAACTGGCTAAAATCAAAACGAAAAGGTATTAAAAATGATCGTTTATTTTTAACGGTCAATCCATTTTGGAAAACTGGAAGTCGATGGTATAAAAACAGTCCTGTTGAGCGCAATGAAATAGCAAAATGGACTACTACTCAAGCAAAAACAGTTGGACTAGACGTTAAAAAAACAAAAATTACTAATCACTCATGATACAAAGAAAGAAAGATATGATCGATCGTATTCCCAATTCGGTCCGGTCCGCGCAATGACGTCATGTGGTGCTAACGAGACTTAAAATTACATAGGATTAGCCGTTAAAAATAGAAATTTTATTGCATATTTTGCAATTTTTGATTTGGAAGATTTCAGTGCATATTATTTTAAGTATTTTAAGGATAGAGGTTCATAAATCAGAACGTATTTCATGATGTTCTTGGTTTAAATGTTAAAATTGAGCATATATTTGGTATCAATGAAAATAATTTTCTTTTTATGCTGACATACATTTTATCTTTTAAATGATTACAATTACTTATTTATTTTTACAAAATCATAAAAAAATAACCTATATTTTTTAGTCCTTCCACCTTAAGCAATAAATTGTTTGAAAAAAAAATAGGTACAAATGTGCAGTCTTAAACATTTTTAGAACAGTTTCGAGCCTTAAATGACCAAAATCAATTAATTTGCTTATTAAGATTTTTTTTTCCAATAGGTAACGATAATATTTTTGGAGGTGTCTGTTTATAAATTTATATTGTTAACATTTGACCAGGGGCGGACTGGAATCATTTGGCCCCGGTGGCTACATGGCCTCAATGGCCCCAACATTTTTTGAAAAAAAAATTGTTGTTTAAATGTTTGGACCAATTGGCCCCCAAAGGCCTTCTGACCCCGGTGGCGATGGCCACCCGGTCACCCGCTCCAGTCCGCCACTGCATTTGACTATAATTTGACCAAGGATAAGGATGTAAAAAACTCATTCAGACATTTAAAAAAATATACTAGGACTGGTAATTATCATAATAGTAATTAGAGGGACATTAAAAATTATTAAAAAATAAGGCACACATATAACAGTTTATTATTTTAAACCAATTTCGTCAAATTAAACTTTTGTATCTCACCTATGAGGAAAAGAACAATTTTTTTAAGCTAAAATTTGAAATATTTTACATTGATATGTATCATCAACGTTCATCCAAATTTTTTGAAGATTTGGGTCAGTTGGAAAACGAAAAAACATAATGTCTTTTGCAGAATTTTTTGTCATATTGTCACTTATGCATAACGCCACTGCACAACGCATATTAACAACTAATTGTCCCTAACAAACAACAATAATAATCCAACAACACACTAAAAACCTCTTTCTGTATAACAAATAATAACAATAGTACATAAAACCAAACGTAGGTTATACGAAGCCCGCCAGAAAATTATCACCACATGACGTAAGCGGCTGTCGATTTGGCTCCGCCCACATGCGCAATGTCATATCTCTTCTTTCTTTGTATCATGCTAATCACTCACTTAGGGCTACAGCCGTGTCAAAACTTGCAAAAAGCGGTATTGCAGAACAGGAACTTATAAAAATGACTGGTCATGCTAGTTCCAAATCAATTGCCAGCTACCTTCAAATGGATCAAGCACATCATGAAGCCATTGTAGAAAAAATGAGAACAGATAGCACCCCAAAATCCAATGAAAAAACGTCAAGCACTCAAGAGAACCTATGTATTATGGACTCAAATAAGACCACACAATTTATAATAAATTATAATAATTGTAATATTACTTTTAATAAATAAAAAACTAAAATAAAATGTTAACGTGTTAGCTATTTATTCTGTAAATTTTCTACCGAATACCATTCGTGCATAAAAATTTCCAGAAAATTCTGAAAAATGAAATGTTTTTTGAAAACCGCATTCGTTTATTTTCATCGTTGTTTCCAAAAATAGCCCTCCTCCTTCGGAGTCGGGCAATTTATAGTTTCAAACAACGATGAAAATAAACTCATGCAGTTATCAAAAAACATTTAATTTTCCAAAATTTTCGGAAATTTTTATGCACTTATAGTATTATCCCCGAAAATTCCTATATTATGGTATACCTACCTCTGGTTACCTTTTTAAAAAGAAGAGATAATTCTGCATCATTTTGGTTTAAGGCTCATTGGCGTACCGACCTTGATAAGAGTGGGGGAAGCTATTGAAAGTGTAAACATTAAAATTGCTATAACTTCTAAATGACTTATCCAATTTTACTAAATTTAAGCTTGTTTGGAAGAGAAAGGTAAGTACTTTTAATTGCTGTATCATACGATCCACGATAGTTTCTAATAAAATTGCTAGAGGGCGCTGTTTGATATCTTTGTTGGTTTCAGAGTTATTGCCAAAATAATAATCTTTAACACTTTTATCGAAGAAATTATTATTTTTATAGCTTCGTGGCTACGACAAAAAAAATATTTTTAAACTTTATTATTCTTTTATGTGTAGGTTTGTTACTCATTATTCCAATGGCCCAAAAACTACTTTAGAATTAATGACACAATCATGGAAAACTTCTAATTTAGGCATAATATGATGTTTTAAAAAATAAATCTAGATAGCCGTGAAAGAAAATCGGCAGATTTAATTTTGATAGGTGGTGTTGACAAAATTTTCTCCTTGATTCTTTTTAAATTACTTCTGACCTAATCAAAACTATAGGCTTGCCGTATATTTTGAATGTTTTCAATGTTTGATGATGATTTTCATTAGACATCTCTCTTAGTCAATAGCAATAGTCGAGCCGCTTATCAAAATCAGTTTCCGATAGGGCCTGGAGTAAATCTACATGATAGTGATGCAGCCTAAAATCCCTTATAATTTGAAACACTGCAATAACACTTATACCTAGGTCTATGGAAATTTCTCAAGAACTTAAATGCGGATTCGCTACCACGTACTCAAGAACGTTTATAGTGTTGTCTTCATTCCTCACTGCACGTCTTCTGATACCAACTGAAATAGGCCGCACACTTCCCGTTTGCCTTAAACGTATTGCTAGTCGTCGAAATACTCTTCTGGTATGGTGCATTCGTTCGGGTTATATGGCAGCATATTCTTGTTCCGCAATAGGGGCACATTGAGAACATTTAAAATATATATACAGCAAGCCTATAGTTTTGATTAGGTAAGAAATAATTCAAAAAGAAGTAAGGATGAACTTTTGTCAACACCTATCAAAATTAAATCTGTTTGTGGACCTGGATTTAATCAGTACTGATTAATTTTGATTTAAAATTTAATAATTATTTTCACGTGTGTAAGCCAAAGCGGCAAATCTATTTCTCGTGGTAGATACTTTCATTAAAAACAAGTAAATCCTATAAACTTCGTTGATTGTTTATTTTCATAATACGTATAGGATATATATCGGGTTATATTTTAGTGGTTAACAGTTTCGTGAGCACATGGACTCTGAACTAGTTCTGTGAACTAATCTTTTGTTAAACAAGAACGAAGTTCACTTATGTAAAGTAGAATTTTCATATCTAAATAACCAAAACAAAATCTTTAACTTAAAATGACGTCATTGACGTCTTACGTTTTATGGTTTTATAAACTCCAGAAACATATATATTTTATTCAAGACCCGTAATGTGCCTATTAAGCAAAGAAAACAAGCAAAAGCCAATTAGTTCTTAAATATCTCATTAATACTAGGCATTGTAGTATCACAAAATCTGTTTCCGCAAATTCCTCCATTTATTCGCTTCCTTGTCTGCAAACCCTTAAAATATGTGTATTCTGCAAGAAATTCTTTGTATATAGTAATATTTTGTTGGTTAGTGAAAACGAATATTTTCTTAAGAGGTTTTATAATATTTAAAAGACATATAGGTAGTGCATGTGAATACTGTTCTGTGCACATGACAAAAAATCGTCCAACAGTATTAATATTAAGTATTATAAATAAAGTTTGTTGATTTAGCATCCTTAATATTTAATTATTCCAAAGTATTTAGTGGGGAAGAGGACTTAAAGTAAAACAATTTTCACTTTTTAATTATTCCCAACGTTTCGGTTTAATATTTAAACCTTTTTCAAGGGCTAAAATAAATAACGACACAAATTACATCTACAGAAACATGTAAGATTGTAAAACAACAAGTAGTAATCAGTTATCTAATATATAACTATATGCAGTACTTACTCTAAAAAATTGTAGAAAGTGTAGGCATAAACTTAATGACCTGACATGGCATTATGCATTTTCTTTAACATTTATTTAACTTATTACATAAAATACATGGTTAACCAACTGAAAACCCACATTCAACAAGGCATGTTTTTATTATTTTTATATTTTTCCTTTTTATCAAAATATGCGCGTTGCCAAACTTTGTTGACAAAATTCTTGTAAACCAGTAAAATATTTTTTCTACTACTGTATAAATAAATTAACTTTCGGGCCCTAGCAACACGAAAGAAAACGAAAGTAAATGTTACAGTTACCTGAATATTATCCGTTGCTAGCTACGAAAGTAGGTTGCTAGCTACGAAAGTAATACTTCGGTGCCAGGACAAAAAAATTGAACTGACAGACTCTGACAGTACTTAAATAACTAGTTGTCAACAATACTCAAATAACTAGTTGTCATGGATTATTTTATAGGTGAAAAAAAAATTATTTTATCATTTTAATTTGAATAAAATCAAAGTTTATTACTTAATAATATATTGATCAGAGAACAGTAGTAGAAAAAATTTAATACATTACACGATTCAAAAGCCTTTTTTGGTGGTCGGAGGTATTAAATCACCTCGGCTTTGCCTCCGCAATTCAAGAACCTCCTCACCCAAAAAAATTAACTTTCGCATCTAGTAATGTAAATAACTATTTTCTACTACTGTATAGATAAGTTAACTTTCGGACCCTAGCAACACGACAGATAAGGAAAGTAAACATTTGAGTTACCTGAATATTATACGTTGCTAGCTATAAAAAGTAGCGTTGCTAGCTATGTTAAGTATTACTTTCGGTGCCAGGACAAAAAAATCGAACTGACAGACTCTAACAGTACTCAAATAACTAGTTGTCAATAATACTTAAATAACTAGTTGTCATGGATTATTTTACAGGTGGAAAAAAAACTTATTTTATCATTTTAATTTGAATAAAATCAAAGTTTATTACTTAATAATACCTATATTGATCAGAGAACAGTAGTAGAAAAAATTTAATACATTACACGATGCGAAAGCCTTTTTTGGTGGTCGGAGGTATTAAATCACCTCGGCTTTGCCTCCGCAATTCAAGAACCTCCTCACCCAAAAAAATTAACTTCCGCATCTAGTAATGTAAATAACTATTTCAATTTTAATAATATCAATTACAATCATATAAGTAGTTGAATCGGGCAACATTGCTTACATGCATTGTGGGTTATATACCCAATTGATAAACTTGGGCAAAGAACAGTACTGTATTGAAATAAAATGTCACTAACTGAAAACTATAACTAAAAGGTACACAAAACTCAAACGCAAAACACATCTTAATACATTCAATGTAAACCGAATAGTGTTGGGAACAAACATTCAATCAACAGTTTAAAACTTTGTTTTTGTAATCATGGAGAACGCCTTTATAAATATTACTAAGATTAAATATGTCTGTTCTCAAATTCACAGTATTCTCAGTCAATTCAATCCAAATCATCTCGCTAACTGATCGTTTATAAAAATGTTTCTCATTATCTAAGATTGTTACATTGTTAAAATCAAAATTATGATCAGTGTCAAACCGATGACCAGCCAGTGCAGTCTTTTCCAATTTGGTGGCATTCTTTATTTTGACAACTATATTGGTGTTGTTTCATTCTTGTACCCAAAAGTTGTTTAGTTTGACCTAGATATGACATCTTGCAATCCATGCAAGGTATATGATAAACAATGTTACTTTTATGTACGTTTCCAGTCTTATCTTTTAACTGGGTAAATATTTTACTTGTTATTTTAGTGTTATAAAAGGGTACATAACTATTGTTATCGCTCAGAAGTCTGTTGATTTTTTCTGAGAGGCCAGGTTTGTTTGAAAACTTTATTAATGAAATGAAGTGGATAATTATTTCTTTGTAAGATTGTTTTTAACTTATCCATATTATCAACGTAACAATCTGGGCTACTCAAAGACATGGCTCGATGATAGAGATTTTTGATAGTAGACACTTTATGACTCGAAGGACTGCAAGAATAGAAATTTAAAAGCCTACCCGAACTAGTTGCTTTTGGTACCAACTAATACTTAAACCACCTTCTAGGTTACGTTTCACCATAATGGCAAGAAAAGGCAGTGACAAATTTGTTTCTTTTTCTACTGTGAACTTGAGTCTCGGATGGTAAGCATTAAAAAACAATAAAAGAGTATCAAGGAGCTCCATGGGCAATGCAAGGCATGTGTCATCTACATATATGCCAAGAAATATCACATTAAAAGGCAATCTCTGAAGACAAGTTTCTATAAGGTCATTCTCAATGAATTACAACGTTGGGAATGATTAAAAACTGAAAACTGTTTTAATTTAAGTCCTCTTCCCAACTAAATACTTTGGAATAATTTTCTGTTAGTAATATGGTATCAAGAGAAAATAATTTAAATTTAAAAAACTTAACTTTCTATTGTTACCAACATCAAAATATTTAATAGCTAGCATTAAAAAAATGTCGGCATATGGTCCTGAAGTTGGTTCATTTTAACATAGATAATAGTTTATTAATTATTCAAAGTTTTTGAATTAATGATCATTGTTTTAAGAATTTTGAAAATATTCATAAGATTTCTGTTTAAACTTAAAAATTATAATGTTTTAGCTGGATGATTGTAGTCTGCGGAGCCATCTAGTGGTGTCGATGTAAGACTTCTTTAAAGTGGTATGCTCATCTCTAACATAAACCTAAAATTTGAAAATAAGTATTAGGAATATTATGTTAGGAGGAAATCACCTGTAAAAACTTAAGTAGCAATTAGAACAGGAGTTACAATAGACAGCGAAAAAGCGGTAGATCGCTCGAAACAATGCAATAAAGGCTGACATTGTTTCAATTTTTTTTTTTTTTCTGTTAAAGCACTGTTACAATTTTTCCAAGAAACTACATAAAATAACAGATATACTATTAAGGAGTTTTTCTTAATATTTTACAGATCACTTATGATGGATACGACAAGCTTTTAAGGCGACTCAATTCTTTAGCCCAATAATAAAAAGCAATGATTTATCTCTGTAAATTAATTATGTTTCTACCAAAATACGAATACCTACTAGACAATAAAATATAGGGCGGTTTTATATTTTTCTCAATCTTCTATAACAAATTATTGTTGTTATTTAATGTTCTTGGGGTGGTAGAATGCAATTAATTCAAATCATTCTTGGAGATTTTAGTAATACATCATTTTCTGTTTGGATTCGCGAGCACTTAAATTATTATTTGTTCTGTTTAGGTTGAAAAGAAAAACAATTGAGGTAGTCTTAATTACTAGTCTGAAGAAAAATGTTGTTACAATAAGAAAGTGATAGGTTGGTGTAACTCTATAGTTTTTTGTTGCTTTTAAGTTTTAAAGATTCTCGTATATTATAGAGTAGGTGCTGTAAAAAATTATATAGTTTGCAAATTCTAACAGAAAAATTCGATAATTTTGTTGATTGAATTTTGTTCCTATCCTATAGACATGTACAGTATAACTTCGGTAGTTCGAACACTCGCTAGTCTGAACACTTCAGTAATCCGGACACTCTTGTAATTCGGACATTTTGCGAAATTTACTTCTGTAGTCCGGACCATAATAACAAAACAATACTTTTCCCTTCTGGACAAGCAAGCATTACGGTGTATCATTCTGTTACAGACTTTTAAGCTAGCATGACGTAATGGCTTCAAGCAAAAGAACACATCAAACACTTAACCTTGCTGATAAACCTAAAATATTAGATTGTCTTGATATATGAAATAATAACATTTATATCAAAATCAGTTCAAGGAGCAGGTAGGAATACCAATATGTATAGTCCAGTAATCCGGACACCTCGATGGTCTGGACATAGGGCGGACCGATATGTGTGAGAAACTATTAAAGTTCTACTGTATATTGACACTCAGCATACCCTCTATTATAGCTATTTTTGGCTTTCTCTTCTTATTATGGCAATAATACCTAATAGTAGTTTTACGTTAATTCTACAAACACGTCCATGCTTGGACTTCGATAACTAAAAATCTCTTAAAACAATCGTTTTAAAATGCAAACATACTGTCTTAGTTTTTGGTAAAAACAATGTTTAGGGGAGAGTGGTCCACAGTGAGACGTTTTTTGGTTAGGTACTCTAGATTTTTTTAAAACTGGTTAAACATTTATTAAAGAAAACAGGTTTATAATGTAAAGTAACCTTTATTTTCCTAAAAAGCATAAAGAAAATAAACAAAAACTTAAAAACTTAAATTCTAGAAATATTTATTATTGACATTGCAAATAGTCTCACTGTGCCCCATGGTGGCCTACAGTGAGACTTAACGTTGTCCACAGGAAGACAACCCTTTATTGGACATCTAGCTGACCAAAATTAACTTTAAATTGGACACATTGATTTTGTCTTTTTGTTTTACCAAATAATGCTGGAAATAGCAAAATCATTACGATGTCTTCAAACAAAACAGTAGCAACTTCTGGAACATTTGGGTAGACGAATTTGTTTGATCTATTTTTTCTTTGCAAATAACTTATATCATATTCAGATTCATGGGAGATATTGGTTAAAAATTTTCCAATAAAATATTTGTTTGATTATTTTTTTCCCGAAAATTTTACTAGGACGTACCTAGTCGTTAATGACAACTATTCTATCTAGCTCCTCATTTATTCAATTGGGGCCTGCCTTTTCATTAAAAGTCTTGTGTGCTTTCCCAAAGCTTAGTTATAGAGGCTCTAAAACTAATTTTAGATAAATCCGGTTGGCAGTCTTATTGGCCATCCTGTAAATATCTTCAATGTAATTCCAGACTCTTTCCAATCACAATTTACCTTGCTAAGGTCTGATGTGACACTCCTTTTAGTTCGGCTGCCTTTCTCAATGAAAATCCTTTATCCATAACCAGTTTTACGGCACTTTTTAACTGGTTTTCAGAAAAGGACCCTATAGTAGTTTTTCCTTTTCTATTTCTTGCCATTCTCTAAAAAAAATAGTTTAAAAGATAGGTACTCCAACCTTCTCCCACCTAGTGTTGTCTCAGTGTTCCCCACAAGCACCATATTTAAAAATCATGTAATATTTTGTAATGAACCCGAAATAAAAATAATATTGCAACGTAAATGAACACACAAATACCTAAACTTTACTTACCACCAATCTTAAAGTTCTAATTAAAAGCACGTCAAATAAACACCAATCAAAACAGCTTTTCGAAAAATTACTTTTGCGGTCAAAATTTGCATAAACGCCGCTCTACAAATAAAAACAAACTGAACTGAAACAAGAACTCGTTGGTGGATCTGGCGTGTAAAAACAGCTTGCGCATGGCGTGACGTAAAAAGCGGGGTTTCCAGAGCCTCAGAAATTGTACTGTCTTACTGTGGAACATGTCTCACTGTGGACCACTCTCCCCTATTTGTTGCAATTGGAAAATTTATATTCTTTTGAAATATTACTTTATTTTAATATAGTTACTTACAAGATGTCTCACAGTGATAGTACATTGCAATATTTTGAAAGTAATGCAATTTGAATCTGCAAATTTGGGTA
This sequence comes from Polydrusus pterygomalis, assembly GCA_963969555.1. Taxonomy (NCBI): domain Eukaryota; kingdom Metazoa; phylum Arthropoda; class Insecta; order Coleoptera; family Curculionidae; genus Polydrusus; species Polydrusus pterygomalis. The sequence continues at coordinate 126,300,097 of OZ018375.1, forward strand.
ATGTGGTTTTCGGAGAACCTTAATTAAAAATAAATAACAGCGCCCATATGCGACTTGCGGTTAGACCGGAAGTTGTTTCAAACTTTCTTATTTTAAATGGTGCACCCTGTATAATATATTTTTTGTATCCCACTCTATCTATTTCTAAGAAAAAAAAAATGTTTTTCTCAAATTCTGACCTATTTTCAAAGATAGAAAAGTGAAACTCCAAATTTAGATTGTGAAACTAGATATTATTGTGCTCGATAATGAATTGTAAGAAATTAAAATTTTACATGCTTAAGTAAAGGAAAGTAGAAAACAATTTTTGAATAGTTTATGATAAAGGGTGTTTTTTTTTAAATAAGAAAGTTGTATAGTGTTTCTTAGGTCAATTTAATGACATAAAACAGTATGAAACTTCTAACCATAGGCGTCCCTAACAAATAATTAAAATGCGTATACACACTTATAACTTTGTTTAACATTACGTGTTTGTACATACTACACTTTATAAACCCACTGTATATATAATAATATTATATTAAAATATTAAATATAAGGTAACTCAAAGATTCTATACACAAAACTAAAACCAGAAAAATAAACCTGACACGGCACGACACTGCTCAGAAAATGCTTTAATTTTTTTACCAGAACTACATTCGGGGACCATTCCCCGGCCCGTCCATAAGTTCCAAATCACGTATATTTTATCTTCGTCTCTTCCACGCCATCGGCGGTCACTGGCCTATCTCTGTCTGACAGAATCGATCGTTGAACGGGCTGGAAACCGCTTCAGCTTATACCAGCCGCTTTAACTGGCGCTTATCACCCCTGACAACGTGCATAAATTGTGAACGGTTGCCAGTTCTACCAAATTTTCTGGTTTGTTAATATATTATGTATAAGTATACGAGAAACAAGGGTTTGTTAATTAGTTGTTTTTAAACACTGAAAACACTTTTTGTCTTGATTTCAGTTATATTATTTCTTAAGGACTAAAGAATGTATTATTATAACAATGAATAGCTTGTTATTTTTTTCTGTCACACTCAAAACTCCTCGGTTTAAAGTATATTTGCAAACTAGCTTTCAAAGAAAGTTACTGACTAACAATTGAATACTGATATAAATGAAACATCTTTAATAAAAAAAACTTAAAGAATTGAAGAAGAAAGATCTGACAACCCTGGTTGTGAGGTCGGTCTCTTTGAGACTGTTTACCGCCGTATGGAATGATTGGAATGTCCTCAAACTGAGTTTGGATAAATTATAACCGAAAGTCGCATACGATGGGTGTTATCTCATTTAAAGAGAAAGTCTTCGAAAACCCGATTATCCAAATTGGCAGGATTAAAATCGCATTACTTTCCCAAAGATTCCTGTGCTATATAAAATTCGCCAACTTTTTGAACCACTTGAAATTTCAATATATTTTTCACAAAAGAAAAGATATTTTAACTAAAGTACATCGTTAATTAAATGCAACACTCATTGTTTGTTAGTTACGGTATCTTCAACAACAGATCTGTTAGTTGGCGCTACACTAATTACGTATACTTTTTGCACTCCAGAATAATTCATAAACGACCGAAGCCGACATTGTCCAGGGCCGAGAAGAGTAGCGAGATTTAAGGAGCGCACAGACTTGTCGAGTGGCTCGTCAAACGGTTTTTCCAGCGGCTCGCGAGTAGAGGTGGGACGTTATTTAGATACCGCGATTTTGGCGCGTTATCAAAATATACCGCTCCACAACGACAAAGTAACTAGTTACCATGGAGCGACACCGGCAACGGCAAATTTTGATTTGTGATCTCGCTATGGCCGTTAAGGCCAGTGCACACTAGCGGTTACGATCCGATCCCGGTTCACGATTGCGATTCTGTTGGACCCATCGACCAATCAGAGCGAACAAGACCACGAATCCGATTAGGGTCATTTTTATTTTCAACTGGATCATAGGCAACCGCAGCCAATAGTAAAGCCGCGTGCAATCACGTGATCACGCGATCATCTGCTGCTCCTCATCTTTATATTCGAATCATAATATTTCACTGTCACAAGTCGCGTGCAGTCGCGTGTGTTATTACATCATTGTACTGTATTACTTCTGTTATTTTATATTTATTCAACTTTTAACTTACCTGCGGAATTTGTTTGGGTCCTCCAAGGCTAATTCAAAAAAAATATTTCTATGCATCCATCGTTCATTTCGACGTTGTAAATCGTAACTGCTAGTGTGCACTGGCCTTAACGCCGCTTGAGCGCAACGTTCGGAGCGGAGTTTCCCTTCAAGAATGCAAGGAGAATTTTGTCTAATTTTACGAAATAAAAAAAATTCCAAACCCGTCTATCAAATATTATGTAAATTCAAGATTCGAGATAGACTCGGGGAAGAAGTTTTGATTAGTTAACGAATTGTTTAAATATTGCGGTGGTTTGCCAGACGAGTAGAAAAATATTTATAGGATTTTATAGGTAGTTTATTGAAAAACAATCTCCCGGGTCCAGTTTCAGCTCGTTTAACAGGTTAATATAAGAAAACGTGTTTTTCTTCAAAAGCTGGTCCTTCACCCACTTTGTCTTTTTCTTTTTAATTTTATGGATAATGCCGCCACCACTGCACATTAATACATTGTCTTAATAATTACGTAGTTTTTTGTCGAACTGATAAACAAAGCTGCAGTCTCGCGTTCTGTATTTTGTTGGGCGAGCCGCTCGACGAGTCTGTGTTTTTATTTACATTATATTTTATCGTCTATTCGACTGACATTACAGTTGATAAGTGCAAAAAGTAAAGTTATGCAGCCAATGATCTGCTAGCTATAGATGCCGCACGCCATTCATAAACGCTATTTAAATCTGCTGCCAAAATCGTTTGTAGGAGACAGGAGGTGAAGTACTTCCCCCCGGCCGGGAGTGGGGATTACGTTGGGGCCATTAGAATTTTACCTCGTTACTATGCGCTATCATATGGTCACAGCGGCGTCTCGTGTCAGGGTTCACAATAAAATATAATTATCCAATCTGAAATCAAATATTTTTTAACGTTTGTGAAAAAAAGGGTTTGTAGAACAGTAAAGTTTAATGTATGATAGAAAAAATGGTCCGCGGAGCAGTAAAATTTAATGTAAGTTAATAACTATTTATTGTAATAATTATTATAAGAGAAACTTTGGATAGCTATAATTATAACATTTGGTGAACTGAGCTGACCTAAAAATAATTACACTATGTATACTTAAAACACCGTTTTTACGGTTTTATTGAAATTTAAAAGAAAAGCAAAGTTCCTTTTACGTTAGGTACTTTTTAATAGCGAAAAAGCACAACAATAATTTTTTCTTCCCCCTAGCCGCGCTCAAGCAGGATGCCTCTTTTTATTTCCCATCATGCCTACGAACTATACGAAGTTGTTCGCAAACTTCCTTTAACATAGCTAAGCAAAGATATTTACTTTGCTTAGCTGTTTAAAAGCAGCAAATGGAAAGTAAAGTCAAAATTTTGAATACTCTCGCAAGATGGAGGTAAAGTCAAGTGACACTCTTTCAATTTTGCTCCATTAAACTTTTATAAGTTGGCATGAATTCCAGGACTGGACTTGAAAATTTAACATGTGATACCTTCTAAAACAATTGATGCAATAGTCTCATCGGTTTTACCGCTTTAATATTGCCAAATAATAATAATAATTTATTTTGAAAGTTTTGTTCTATAAATATTATAATTTAAGGTAGGTAAAGTCGATTCAGCCAGTAAACCTGCAAGATGGCCGACCTGTCATATGACAAAAGTAATTGAAAATGCAAAAATCCATTTTATTTAGCTGGAATATGACTTTTGTCATATGACATGCCGGCCATCTTGCAGGTTTACTGGCTGAATCGACTTTACCTAATAATAAACATGAGTTTATATATGGTTTAAAGATAAAGTGTCAAAATAGATTTAAAAACTATATTATATTACAATTACCTATTCAAACCTTGAAAATACTAAATTAACTGAAACGCAACTTTGAATAGGATTCTGTCACTCATATTTACAACAGAATTTTTTTTGTTTTATTTCTTCATATTATACCTAGAGAACTCAGAGCCAACTAATATTCTGTGATTATACCTATCTATAGGTAAAATACAATACCTACAGTTCAACATAAACTAATTGAATTCAGTCAGATATTACATTTTTACTGTCGAGGAAATCCCCATATATGACTTACATAAGGTACGTAGACCCAAAAGTGGTTTTTATGAAATTTGATGGTTATGATACAGTTACATTTTAAAATTTGTATGTGGGCTAACGTAAAGTTAAAAGCTTCAATTTAGCCAGGGATTTAATTTTTCTCTCAATGGAAACCCCAATTTAACACTTTTTGACTTACGTAAGGTACGAAGACCCAAATACGGTTTTTATAGAATTTGTTGATTATGATACAGTTACATTCCTAAACTTTTATGTGGGCTAGCATAAAGTTAAAAGCTTCAATTTAGCCAGGGATTAATTTTTCTGTCAGTGAAAACTCTACTTTAACAGTTTTTGACTTATTACGTATAAGGTACGTATACCCAAAAGTGGTTTTTATGGAAATTGTTCTTTAAAATGCAATTTATTGATACGGTTATATTTCTAAACTTGTATGTCGGCTAACTTAATGTTAAAAAATTTAGAAATAAAACCAGCATATAATAATAATCATAGGTACCTAGGTAGGTATATATCTTTATTCTCAAGTAACTATAGTTTATTACAGGAATTAACTTACATATCCAAGTAAAGTATTTTTAACAAATAATAAGTAGGTTCAAGAATTAACAACTTATTAAAACAAACATTATCTAGGTACTAGATACCTACATAAATATCTAATTCAAAAAAGTTTTCTTTAAGAGACCTGATTTGAGTACAACTAATAAATTTCACAAAGTCATAGTCTCACACGAATATTTATTTTCCAAACAGGTTAGGTACATGTTTCGCTCGTAGGTACCTGAGCATCAGAACAAAATAAGCCTAACATTGGTCTGATGATGCTCAGGTATGAGCGAAACATGTAGGTAACCTGTTTGGAAAATAAATATTCATGAGACTCTGACTGTAAATTATTATATTAATGTCCTATTCCATGAAACAAAATCATTATTTTTCCAAAATACGATATTTGTTGCCACATGCTTTTGAATAATGGGCTAAAAATAATAATATAGTGGCCGGCTAAAATTTGGCCGCATATGGAAAACTTACACAAATATTTTGTCTGGTAGGTACCTACAACATATTATGAAATCCCATGCAAAATTGAAGAGTTAAAGGCACGAACCCACGAACGTCATAAATGACGTTTATGGTTAAAGGTGATCAAATAGTGGCTTCCTTGTTTATTTTAGACTAAGAGTGTATCTGAGTTGTTTAAAGAATTCAATAAGCCAAACCATTTGCAAAAGTTATACCTATACAGTCTATCCATAATGTTCCTTAAATAAATAATACGCTTAATAAAATAAAAATGTAAAGTTTTAATTATTTTTCCCCACCTACCCACGCCTATGAATAGTTAAACCTAACCTACAAATAACCCAACTTTTTATGTACTCACCTATGAATAGTAACTGCAGAATTATTATTATTATATTTCGCAGTCTTGCACACTTCAAACCTGTGACCCATATTAATTAGTCTTGAAAAAAATATCACAAAACACTAACAACACAGCAATTAATACACAAAACCGATAAACCGAAACAAATTTCAAACAACTTTCGAACGAAGAACGACCAAACTAAACCCTTAATTTCTCTGTGGACCACACGTCAAAGAAATTATGAATGAAAAAAGGCAGGCTCTCTTCTGACCAATGGGAACGCAACGTCTTCTGTGTTTGCCAAACTGCATAATTTTTAAGGGAAATGTCTATGGGTTTTTAGACAAAGATTTAAATTTACCACATAACGTCATATTTTTTTCTCTTCTGGAAGGTAAAACCTGTAGATTTATGGCTTTAGAGATGAATAATATGTAAAATTATTAAATAAGTGTTGTTATTATTACTTTTAAAATATTGTTATAGCCGTAATTTATATATTGGTACTCTAAGAGTGTTAATACCTACTTTTAAGAGGTACGTTTGGCAAACAAAGTGGAGGGGCGCAATTTGCGACAAAAGTTACTTCAGAATGGTATACGATTTTGGCAATAGGTTCGTTTGTTATTGCTTCATCTATAGCTAGCAGATCATTGTATGCAGCGCCAACAAATATAGCCCTTACATTGACTGTGTAAAACTTTTACAGTGTAAGTTTAAACAGTTTAACCATTAATCCTTCCCTTACCTACATTTTTAGCTACATGTTACCAAATAGAGCTTTGCGAATCACCTAATCCGGCATGGAAAGATCAAAGAGATTGGGAGAGAGTTAGAGTTCTAATTAGTTCCAATTTTGTGGCCAAATTAGTAATTTTTGTGCATCGTCGCCGAAAATTACAACTAGACCCCCTCAATGAACCTAATCGGATTATTGGCATGTTGAATGCGTGGAGGTGAGAAGTTCAGTGGGTCCGATTAAATTTTACTGAGAACAACGTTGTTACTACAGATCTATTGTTGGATTAATTTGAATAAAAGTAATTAATAATACAGGATGTTAAAATGTAAAATAAAGCTTAATAACTGATATTCGGGGATACGTTAATTAGTCGAAAACTAATAGGTCGATTCGGTAAATTGGCCGATTCGGTCATTTGGCCGGATACATAAATTAAGAGATTGTGACTTGCTAAAAGGACAAAAAGATAAAACGTAAAAAATAAAAGGAGATTTGATAAGTGTAGCGCCCTTACTAGTAGATTAGAATAAGTATAGCGGAAATAAGGACAGGAAATGAAACGGTATTCGTATTCGACACAGAAAGTAATCACATAGAAACAAATATTAGTGAAATGATTTTTATTAACTTAACTAGTTCAATTAATTATAGAACTGAAACAAATAATTTTAGTGCTTGTTACTTTGGAATATTAAACAAATAAAGATATGTGTTTAATCAGTACGGGAGACATTTAGTACCTCCAGTCTCGTGGTGGGGGAAAACTAACTTCAAAGTCAGTTTTCTCGTTGTGTTGTATTTGTCGAGTCTTAAAATAATATACCATTGTTATCAGTGGCGGCTCGTGACATGAATGTCTGGGGGTTCACAAATACGGGAAACGCCGCAGAGGATTCGGGGGGCGGCAGCCCCCCGTATAACAGCGCCAAGGTCATGTTGTTTTATAATATGAACTCAAATGAGCCTAATTAGGTACCTACCTATAATATATTAGGTACTGAAATGTATGTGTAATTTTTTTATTAAACATCAAAAAGTTGTGCATTTGGGTCCTGGCCGATATTTTTAACAACCCTTCCAAAAAGGTTCCAATAAAATAAATAAATAGCTTACCAATACGATTAACACCACTTTTAACCCAACACGGTTCTGCCTTTTCACCGGCAAATAACAAAGACGGGAAACAAAATAGACTATTCTGCTTTTCACATCCGCACAGCCACTCATGTTTTTCATACAATGCACTCCTAAAGTCTTAAAAACTTTTTTAACGTCCAGTTTTTGACCTTTATTTAGTTGCGTTATTTGGAGGTTAGGCACTGGTTTTCCCGCATTCTTTACAATAATCTTATCATCGAAACTTAACCCTGAGAATGACTCTTTTAAAAAACTCACTGTATTTTTGCAATTATTTAAATATTGCGCCGAGACCGTCGCAGTCATTTTTATATTATTTATTAAAGAAGCCGTAAAACAAAACCGCGGAAATACATAAATCACTAAAAGCAAAAGCTCAGCCAGCTGGCGCTGGCGCAGCACAGCAGCAGAGTAAAAATCGAATTAGAAAACATAATTCAGGAGAAACGAACACTCTCACTTAAAGTTGAATAATCATAACGTGCCTAAACCTCATGATCACCAGAAATTTGTGCCATAAAGATAGAATGAGATCGAAAATAAAACTAGCTATAAAACAAAGATAGAGCTATCGTGCTACTCGACTTGTGAAAAGATTGCGCCCGTCCTGAACATTAAAAACTTCTGGCACCGGCGGCACCATGATACAAAGAAAGAATTCCGGACTGCCGGTCGTTATGCCGTTCAAACGCATGAGTCACCACGGTTTAAGCGAAGTTTTTTGTTCGACGCAACATCTAACAATAGGGAAAGAATTAAGATATCGCAATTTAACGTTACGTAAAAGATAGGGTGATGATAATTCATAAAACGGTAACTAGTACCTATAGATTTTTTTTATTTTGAATTTCAACAATTTAAATTTTAACTAGGGGGGCACGTGCTCATGTGCTCTTATGCACAAACCGCCACTGATTGTTATAACGTTCTTCGTTATTAACTTAACCGAGAACTCCATCTTCAATAGCTGTCTATAATTTACATCTAACTTAGCATTTACGTTTCATTGTTTATGTTTTACTACAAATAGTACTAACAGTTCGGATCTATACATGGATCCAATGTATTTTTACGAAAATGTGTTTTTATTATTAAATCATATTTTTCATTTACATCTATTTATTTAAACAACAACACTTTTTTTAATGTCCAAAGTTGTGATTTATTTATACAGGGTGTCCATTTAGTGTGCCGGTGGACGATACATCGTAAACGGTCGACTTAAGGAATACAACTTTTATACAAAAGTTGTACAGATAACCTGTCGCGCACCTTTTAAAAATAATTTTAAATATACAGATTGAACCAAAAATCCAGGGTGGGCCAGACATAACTTTTTTTAAATTGAACACTATATATTTTTTTCATTATATTGAAGCCTTTAGTAGTCCTCTATTCTACTTTAAAAATTTTTGATTATCAAATGCGACGTTGTCAAGATATGATTTTTTCAATGGATTTTTGTCTAAAAATGAGTTTACATCAAAATCGTTGAATTTTAAATATCTTTACAAATTTCTTTACTAAAACTTAGGAAGAAAAAGTTATAACATGTTAAATCACTAGACGGTTATTCGAATTGCTATCAAATTAAAGAGAATTAAAATATATTTTCGAAAAAAATTTAAAATACAGGGTTTCATTTAAAAAAAACGAAATCTTGGTTTTAAATTCATTAAGTTTGGACCAAGATGTTGTACACTCGGTAGTACTTATACCAATTCTAATAACAGTCTGATGATTTAACATGTTATAACTTTATCTTCCTAAGTTTTAGGTAAAAAAATTTGTAAAGATAGTTAAAATTCAACGATTTTGATGTAAACTCATTTTTAGCCAAAAATCCATTAAAAAAATCATATCTTGAAAACGTCGCATTTGATGAACAATTTTTTTTAAAGTAGAATAGAGGACTACTAAAGGCTTCAATACAACGAAAAAAAGATATGGTGTTCCATTTAAAAAAAGTTATGTCTGGCCCACCCTGGATTTTTGGTCCAACCTGTATATTTAAAATTATTTTTAGAAGGTGCGCGACGTTAACCTGTACAACCTTTGTATACAAGTTTTATTCCTTAAGTTGACCGTTAACGATATATCGTCCACCGGCAAACTAAATGGACACCCTGTACCTATATGGATTAGGGAAATACAGCCTCATTTTATGTTTTATCTATTGGCACAAAACGTCAACTTAAAAGTTTTCTAAATTTTATCGATAATTTACATCCTAACATAAATTTCACTTTAGAAATAGAACAAAACGGATCTATAAATTTTTTAGATTTAACTATAACTAAGAAAAACAATGAGCACGATTTTTCCATTTTCCATAAACCATCACACACTGATATTACTATACACAATAAATCCAATCATCCATACTGTCATAAAATTTCTGCTTTCAATTCTTTTGTCCATCGACTTATTACTATACCATTATCGGAAGAAAACTATAACAAGGAATTAAATATAATCAAACAATTAGCTATAAACAATGGATATCAAGCTTCCATGATAGATCACATTATCAATAAAAAACAATATAAAAAAGCAATTAATTTAGCATTTCCAGTTTTAAAACCAAATAAAATAGAATACAAAACTCTTACATATATTGGAGATATTACAGACAAGGTTAATAAACTTTTGAAAAAACAAAATTTTAAAATTGCTTATAGAACTAACAATAAATTGGGTACATTAATCAAAAATAATAAAAGCAAAACCGGAAAAAATCAAAAATGTAGTGTTTATAAACTTAAATGCGGTAGTTGTTCAAAAATTTACATAGGTCAAACAGGCAGATGTTTTGGAAAAAGAATCAAAGAACATAAAAATAGTTACAATAAAAAACACATTAATTCCCATTATGCAATACATTTAAATAGTGAACAACACCGTTTTCATGAAAATTTTGAGATTTTACATTTAGAAAATAAGTCAACAAAACTTAATTTATTAGAAAGTATGGAAATTAACAAATGCAAAAGATGAAATATTCTATTAAATGACCAGTTAGACCTAAACAATTTTCCTTTGTTAAATTTAAATTTAATCCGTTAGGGTTTTTTCATATAATAAAATTTGTATAATGACCTATTCTTCAATAATAACATATAGTTGGGTTATTTGGTATTTCCAAGTGTAATAAAATAAAATAGGTAAATATTTAGAGTAAATTTTATAGTTTAAGATAATTTAAATCATCCATTCATTTGTAACCATCTGACGAAGACACTGTGTGTCGAAACAATTGTTATGGTATAACAATAAATTTAGTGAAGATTTATACACGAAGTATTTTTTATAATTTTTTAAGTGGTTTACACAGAACATGCCTGTGAGAATAGAGTGTCTTGAGAGCTGAAAATGAACGCTGAACTAAATGGTTAACATGGAAATTGAACTTGAAGTCGGGGTCAAAAAATATCCCGAGATTTTTTATAGAGTTGACAATATCTAGTCTATTGTTATCTATATTAATATTAAAATTACCTACGAGATGTTGTCTTACATCATTATTACCAAAAACCATGAGGTATGATTTGTTAGGGTTTAATTTTAAATTATGCGCCGCAGCTAGTTTGCTTATAAATATAAAATATGTCGTATATCACAACTTAGTAAGGTAACTCATGGGTTCAATAATGCCCAACTTAACGTTCATAGCAGACCATGTTTTTATTAATGAAAATTAACTTAATATGTATACCTAATTAACTAAAAACCAAAAATAAGTCACTTAGTTATATTTTTATCAATACAATTATATAAAATACATGCATTAGTTAGTTGGTATTACTTACCAAAACTATAATAATATCACACCTGCTGTTGCTGTTAAAACACCATTAACAATCGTGTCTGTAGTGTCGTTGCCTACAACGTAGGCAACGGTAGTGTACTAACGACTTACGTCAAATTGCAACTCCGTTAGATTTACGTCATATTGTTTTTGTCTCTTATTGGCCCATTCTGCTAAACGAAAGCCAATAAGAATTTTCATAGCCACGTGTTATGATTACATTAACAGTTTAAGCGGGAAATCTCATTTTGCATGAATTCGGAGTTACGACATATTGAAATGTTACCGTCGTTATATTAATAAAATGAGAATTAAGATTACTTGACTTTTTTACATACTAGCAAAAATAAATTTACCAGAAGACGGCAAATATCAAAAAGCGAACGGAAGAGAAAATCTAATCTTTGACGGTGCATTCGCAAGTTGCCGTCTAAGTTACCAAGTCTAATGTGGCTTGAATAAGATAGTGTAATGGAACTTGAAATTCGTTACAAAATAAAATTCATTACATAAGCATATAGTAAAATAGTACGGAGTGGTAAGTGTTTGCTTCGTTATCGCGTCTTTTAATATAAATAATAATAATAATGGGTGCCAAAATGTAAAAAAAAAATTTTAATTATAAAATATAATAACTAAAAATTATAACTAAAACTATATGTGATAATATCATACTTGTTGGCATAAAAAGATAGGATTTTAATCAACAATTAATGTCTTCCAATCCGATCCTAAGATAAGGTTTTATAAAATTACTTTTACGAGCCGAATAGTTTAGTTTTTTTTATATCAGATTATATTATATTATATTGTTATATATTATTATTGAACTATTATATTTAAAAGGCGTTTTATATTTTTCGTTATAATGTACTCGTATTTCCAATTTTTTTTTTGATTCTAGTGTTCATATTGTTGTTAATTATAAATTGAATTTCGCGTCAAAACTCAAGTTTTATTATACCGTGCGAGCAAAAATTATTTGCATCAAAGAGGGCCTTGCATCTAAGGACGTAATGCTTAGACGTAGAGCTTAATACCTGTTGAGTGTCAGTAACTACCTGAACTAACAATCAATCAGTTATTCCGTCATCTTTAAGAGTCGTTACAAGTAATTTGATTCATCCCTAATTTTTCCAATTTCTTGAACAATTCACATAATGGGCTTTACGGAACAGCACAAAACATTCATGGTTGAAGCGTATTTTCGAAACGGGGTTAGAGTAAATGGTGAGTGGCAATACAATCCGGGTTTGTGCATGGACGATTTTCACGAACATTTTCCTAACGTTGCTTTTATGGCTGGGGATTTTTATCATTGCCTGAAAAGAACCGTGGCTGTGTTTAGGGAAACAGGTTCTATACAACACAAAAAAGGAGCAGGAAGACCGTCTGTTAGAACAGAAAAACTTGTTGCAAACGTTCGTTAGGAAAAATATTAAATGATTTTTGACTAACATATCAATATTCGTTACTAAAGTATTGCACATAGTTGTTGCGAAATTGTTGCAGGTAAAAATTAAAGAAATAAAATAAAAAAATGTTTTGCAAAGGTTATTTTGATGGTACCCTGTAAATTAAAATATTTCAACGAAAAATTGTATCGACCGCGTTTTGTAGTCCTTAGTAAAATTTTCTTATAAAAATTTGCTGTAAAATAAAAATTGAGGGTACTTCCCTCTTAACGTAATTCTGTGTTTCTATATTTTTTTGCCGCCCTGTACATGATATATTAAGATTTGATATGTCAATAATATTTGCGCATGAAGCAGAACTTTTTATAAAGAATAACTTTTTTTCGTAAAATCAACAATAAAGAAAATTCTCATATGTCTAGAACTTCTCTGGACACGCTGTATTTGATAAATAAATTGCAAACCATTCACAAGAAGTGTGTTTACTAAATCCTATATATTTAAGTTTTGCAAACAATAATTTATGATTTTAAAAATCAAAAGCATTAGCCAGATCTGGAAAAAAATAATACAAACAAAATTTAAAACCCAATAATAGAATAGTAGATTCTGTAACGAGGTTGGAATGAAAATTCGATCCAAGTGGAAGATTCCGAACGCGAGCGTAGCGACCGTGAGGAACCACGAGTATCGAATTTTCATTCTAACCGAGTAGCAGACTATATTTTCTCCACGACCATCCAGTTCCATATCTGATTCATCCGATTTTTCACTCATTTTATGACTTGCACTAAAATTTGTCTGAAAATTTCACACCTGTACTTTTTAACCAATAAGATACCTTCATTATGACTAGTTACCATGGCAACTAAAAGAATTTCCGGAAATTTTTTCGAGGCGCTACGATATTTAAGTGGAAATTTTTTGACAGTTGAAAAGGTAAACATATGATCTACAACCATTAAATAATGTACATATACCTGTGAATAATGCAAAATATCTGAATTATGTAACATTTCCCATCACTTTGACCACACTTTCCTTATAATCTTCAAAATTTTGCTTTTTCATATTAAATGCGTAGTCCACCAGTATAGTATCCACCTGTACTACACTTATACACTCATGAATATTATACAACTTTTCGTCACAAAATTCAACAAACTGTTTCCATACACTTGATTTTGATTTTCGGGTGTTATCTGGTGTTATATTTTAAATTTCTTGTCTAATTACTTGTTGATTTTCTTTACCAAATCGCGACATTTCGCTATACACTTATTAAACTCAACACTCAACGTACAGGCGTTTTAAACTATATACCTAGTAATTATTATTAAGCTTTGTGACAGAACCGGTTAAACAAAATGACAATTCAACATATTATGTCAAAATACCCTGGCCAACTTGACAAGCAGTGAAATTAGTTTAAAATGTCAAGTTTGATTAATCATTTTTTTCCCAAATTAGGGTGTGAAGTGGTGTAAAATTTTCTTACCGAATCCCACGCGAGCCTAAATTATTCCTGGAAATTTAAGCTCTTGTGATATTATAAGAGAAAATAATTATTACAACGCGGCCATTTTTATCTGACACTGACAGTTTCGAAATTCATGCCAACCTATGTCGTTTATATCAATTACAGAATATTCATTCCGTATCTTGTTATGGAATGAAAATACACGCAAAACGCATAAGAAGCAAGTGTTTCGGAATAAATATTCCAACTCAAAAGCGAGAATTTTTACATTCTATTATCAAAAATGATTTTGGAATTATTGCATTCAGTAATGGTCGTGGAGAAAATATCATATTATGTATCTATAACAAACGAATAAATTGGCTGAAACGCATTACTAACTACGTTAAAAATTATTTCGGAAGGTATAAATAATAATATTATGGCTGCTGTATGTGTTGTATTGTTTATGAAATGTGAGCACACATTTATTTCATGCTGAAGACACATTTTTTTTTATCAAATTTCCACTTTATTTAAGACACGTTCTTTACATTACGCAATTTGCTACCTTGTATCTTTGTAATAATACAATTTATTTTATTGTAATGATGATGGGCCATACCATGTGGAAACTCCCAACAGACCCGTATTCTTAAAAAAAAAATGAGTTACCTACCTATTTAGTTCCATTTGGCCATTAGGCAATATACCAGAATTTTTTATAAAAAAATATTTAATATTATTGTAGGATGTGTGTTATCCTTGTAAAATATTATAGGCGTAGGTATATTTCTCTTATGTTCTAAATTCTTATTTTAAACCTATTTGGCCTATATTATGGTTTAGGACATGAACCTCCGTTTTTCCAGGGAAGATACAAGAAATATGCTAAAAATAATACTTCTAAGGAATCATTTAGAAAAATTTATTCCAAAGTTAATACATTTTTCAGTCGTCAAAAGCAAAATTTGATTAGTTACGGGGAATTAATGCCATAAGATTTAATTTTTTTATATATAACTGTGATTGATTGATTACCTGAGATTTTAAATAGGGTGTTATTAAGCTAATGAAAACGATACCGATATCTTTGTTCTATCTTTAAATGCAGAGGTACATGCCAAGCACTGAATAGAACGCGAAACTTGACTAATGAGATACAAATTTCAACTTACATAAAAGCAGAGTGTAAATCGTTAGTAAGGAAATTTTCTGTTAAAGTGAAGAGATAGTCTTAATGAGGTGTTTACATTATTTATTATGGTATATAATAGTATAAACAGTGGTCTTCCTAACTTAAAAATGTTTAATAATTTTGTACCTAATTATAAAACGTTTAAAAAGGTTTTTTTTTTGTTTCAACCACTAAATTGCTAATTTTGATTAAGATTTATATTATAATATGCGTGATAACAGAAATTCTTATTTATTGCGAATTTATTTTTCCCGTAAAATATAAATTAAAAGGTTTCTGATTGCGTTATCGTTTTTTTAATAAATCCCATAAAGAATGTTAGTTAAGTAAATAAATTAATAAGGCGTTAACTTAAGAAAAATACAGGCAATTTAACAGAGCAACAAAATAAAATTTTTGTAATCTACAGTGATAGAAAAAAATAATGGGACAGTAGTGGACAGTAATAAACAATGATTATAAAAATAAAAATAATTTTAGTTATTAATAATAATAATATCTCTGTCCTCACTATTGAAATCAACAACCCATGGATATCGTCTCAACTTAACAGAAAATTTTAGGCTTAACCATCTTCTATTTATGGACGATATCAAACTCTAAGCCGAAAGCAAATCTCATTTACGGTCCCAAATCCATGTAACTAAGACATTTAGCTATGACATCAAACTGTCCTTTAGATTAGGCAAGTGCGCAATCTTGCACGTCGCAAGAGGAAAAACTGAAAAAAATCATGAAATGTTTAAAGACATAAATATACGATGTCAAAACATAAATGCATACTTAGTTTTAAAGAAGTAGTCCTTACTCAAAGTTGAGTTAAATGAATAGAAAAAAGAAAAGCACAAAGTCTTTTTTCACAAGTTTATTAGAAAAGCTAAGCGAACCTAGAATAATTTATAATAATTCGACATGTTTCGAGTGTAGAAACACTCATCATCAGGAAAATAATGTAAATAGTGCAATGCCGATGTTGTTAGCAAAAGAGAAAATAAATGCCGATGTTGTTAGCAATAGAGTATTCAGTTGGATTAGTTATTTTAGGAAAAAGGATTATCTGAGCTTTTTTCCAGTGAACAGAAAAGTACGAATAAAAAATCCAATCAATAATATATGTATAAAGAAAAGGTATCACAGAAGGGGCAACAGAGAAGAATCATGGTTATATTGATTTTAAAATCCCCAACAGCCTTAACCCTTTCCGAACGGCTGACGCAGCATATGAGACACCGAGGAAAAGTGCCACACGGACGGCTGTCGCACATGGTCGACAGCATGTAAATTGTCTCCTGGACGACTGTCGGTTCGGATGCGATGCATATAATTTTTAAGACTTGGTATACAGACTGCCGTCGCCGCTTTTGTGTTCACTGCATACAAACCACTCAGACGGCTGACGCATATGGTCGACACTGTCGATCATCTGCGACATCCGGCAACCCTGCAGATACAGTTACGTGTCGAGCGTTTGTTTTCGCGCCAGTATGCATTAACACCAGCGGTACCAACCACCAAAACCAGAGGAAAGGAAATAATGTTTTTTTTCGTAAATAAAATACATTTTTACAATAAAAAACATGCTTCTAATGTTTAACTACAAGGAAACGCAACTTCGGAGCAGTGTCGCACATAGTCGACAGCACGGTTAAAACGTCCGTCCGTACAGCACAAATCCTCGGGTAAGGCCGCCGTCCGGAAAGGGTTAAACTTTATATTTTTATAATTTGTAATATTTTATTATCTGTTGTACTCTGCAATGAAAGGGCTCATCGATGTTTTCCAGAACTTTATTGTCATAAAAAAATCTAAAATCTCTTTCTTTGGGTTGCAGTTAGTTGCAGAATCGTTATTTAATAGGATCATTAGGTACCTATAAAAATCATTTTTGTGATAACGTTGGCAAAACAAACCTTTAATGGTGCAAATCGCAGTAAATCATAGTTTGTATGTTCATCTTTCGTATTTATTGACACTTCAAAAACTGCACCCTTCAAAATCACAAGTAATAAGTTTCAGAGTAACAATAAAATTTCAGTTAAACTGAAGCATTAAAGAGAGAAGCAATTTAATGTTTTACCTCCAGCATTAAAATAAATTACTGTAAAAATTCAAAATATCCCAAAGTAATATATTTGTATTCAATTTTACATGTCAATATGTTAAAGAAATTTGTTTGGGGCAGTGAAATCGTTACATTAGATTGACTTAAAACGCCATGTTTGCAGGGAAATAAAGAAAGCACCTAATAGCGTATCTTTTATTCCATTATATTGGAACGTTTTCGGTAATTTATTTCCATGGCCAATATATCACTCAATATATTCTCTTGGGAATTCCATGGAGTCTAAAAAATGTTTGCTTTTAAGCGTCGATATAAGTAAATATAAAATTATATAATAGATCGAATCAGATAGATACACATTGTTAACATGATTATTAGTACAATGTACTGGTTTAAATTTGATGATTATTTCCTTTCTATCAAATTTGACCAATAACTGACAAGAATTCGTCTTGTTTAATTTTCAAGTGGAAAATTTTTTTCCGGAAAAATATTTGATAGGTACCTACTGTCAAAATAAAAAATTGTTGAATCTAGTTATCCGCGAATGACTTTAGCAAAAAAATTCCACATAGCATTTTGAATAATTTTTTTTCAAAAAAAGTAATTTTGTGCAACATGGAGCGTTTTGGATATGTACCAAATGAAGAAATCAATCAAGAAGTAAAAATAGCGTATATAGGTATACCCAGTACCCGGTAAAATGTTTGTACTTTGCTTTGTTTGATTAAATTATCATATTACTAGTAAATAGTATTTTTTCGTTCAGTCAGGAAATAATCTTGCCAAACATCATTGGTGCATCTAATTTTTCCTATGAAAAAATTCAAATAACTCGTTGACAAGTAGTTTGTTTAAAACAAATTACTTGTAAATTAAGGCCGCAATATTTTACGCAGAACATTTCGAAGCCGTTAAAGAAATAATTTTGGATTTAGATGACGATTAGCAGTGTGTTGTGCAAAGTAAAGAGTTGTTAAAAAGTGCAAGTGTAGCTAAATATCTTGTTTTTATTAAGGTTAATTTCAGTTTTATACCAGACACAATATTCTCGTTGGAGTTGGAATTTAAGTTTCAGAGACTCAATTAGTATTGTGCAAACTTTTTCTGCTAAATGTAACATTCCCGGTAAAGTAGGCGGTCAAGTAAGGAACAAATTGGATGTAACTGTAAAAAACTACAGTAAAAAGCATTTATGAGGGTAAACCATTCAACAAAGCTGTATCTTGGCCTTATACAGGGAAAAAATTTTAAGACTACGCCCAAATTTGGTCAATAATTTTTAGTAAATATTTTAAAAATTTATGATTAGGTAGGTAGGTACCTACTTATTTTATTGAAAATGAAATAAGATAAAAAAAATAAAAAAGGCCAATTTATTTTTCATCAGGTAGTGGGTACCTACATTGTTTAAAAGTAAAGTCCAATCTTCTGTTTTTCTTTGCAGCAAACTTATCAATAACAATAAAGCAACGGCGTATCCAGCTCATATGTCTGGGGTGGGGGTAATCCCTCGACTAGGATCAGGCACGTAGTCAGGATTTTTTCTCGGGGGGGGCAACGGGATTGCGAAGGCGCAAATAAAAAGCGCCGCAGGCGAAAATTTTTTGGATGCTACGCCCTTTTTTAATCATGGTGCTTGGTTTTCAAGTGGGAAAAATAAAAAACACAACACAAAATCCTCAAGAAAAGCACAAAAACAAACCAAGTAATAATTATTGAGTCGAAGAAAATTTAATAGTGTAGGTAATGTTTAATGTGTTGCCTATGTTGCCGAAATCAGAGCTCTAATAATATACGGATATTTTGCATAAAATTCATTTTGTTTTTGTAACTTTTATGAGTATGGTCTCGAGTTTCGGGGGGGGGGGGGCTGTGCCACTCCCCTTGCTACATGCTTGGCAACTTTAATGAGTAAGGACACAAATTAAACAACGCTTAAGTAATCTTGGGGGGGGGGGGGGTAATTACCCCTATTACCCCCCCCCCCCCCCCTTATATACGCCGGTGCAATAAAGTCCCTAAATCTACACTTTGTGATCTGTGTCAAGTTAATTTCGGGTTTAGGTCTTCCCTCAATTTTAATTTCAATTTTTTGCGCAATACTTAAAGAGCTAAAATTGTTTTTCAAATATTCCACATTCATAGTCGTTTTGGCATTAAAACTGATCATTTTTATTAAAATAAGTCTTTACTGCCCGAAAATAATAACAAAAATATCAAGGAAAAGCTCCAAATAATAAATTCATACAGCAATTAACACGCAATGAACTCAACGGCCACATTTAAATTGTGCGAGTTTTCCTATTAATTAGAATCGCGCTTTCCCCCACCACACCTGCTGCATAGAGAGACAGTATGAGATGCATAGAGAGACAGCAAAAACCCCGCCTACTTTAACGTACGTGCGACTTGAATTCCTACGCGCTACAATCGTTGACAAAATATTAAAAAGAAAAGGGATCTGTTGAAATTGTCACTGTTTAGAAAATAAGACGGCGAAACAAAGGAAATTAATTTTGTTAACTGGGAATTGGAATGGTTCAAACTTCAAATATATATAGGAACGTACTTAGACAAAACGGGGATTTATGGTCCCTGTGGTTTTTAGATTTTTCATGCCGCTCTCCCAACTTGCCGCCCTGGGCAGGGGCCCAGGTTACCCCCCCTAGAGCGGGCCCTGGCCTTATAATTATATTGCTACCTAAGGTGCGGTATTGTCCGATTATATCAGTAGATGTTGAAAGAAGCTTCTCTCTGTATAAACATATTTTAACTTATAGAAGCAATCCTTTTTAGTGAAAAGTTTTGAAAAATATTTAATAGTAAATGCCTTTTATACAATTTTAGGTTAAAAAATTGTTTACTTTTATTTTTTTTTAGGTATATTATTGTAAGAGGCGAATGATTCTAACAAAAAAACACTGGCATCGTAATAAAATATCTAGTTATGTACTTAGTAAATATCATTATAATACTGGCACCAGAAATAAAATTCATAACCAAACTATTTTTTAATTGAAATGTTCTTCTTATACATTTATAAAAGTAAATAATATTATATCATGCTTACTTATACATCCACATATTGTTTAACTTTCATTTAACAAAGCCAGTGCTTGGTGGACCGAATTTTCAGTTAGCAATAAATTTTGAAGTTTGAAACGCTTCTTGTTTCAAGATGGTTTATTCTATATATTCGTGTCGGTAGGGCAATTTAATAAACTAAGGGATTTAAACATTTAAGATCAGCAAAAATTTTTCGATAAAATATAACTTTGTCTTCGCGATGAAATTGATACTAAAATTTTATGCTGACGGATATATTTTATGGGGAAATTTTGCTTAGGCCATCTAATAAATAGTATTAAACTAAGACGACTGTATATTATTAGCTTCGATAAATAAAATCTAATTAAGTATAAAGTGAAGTTAAATATAAAATCTATATTTTAAACATATATTGCCATATACCTACACTAATATTCAGGATATTCCGTCAACCGTGGTCATATTAAATATACATTTTTTTAAATGGAACACCCTCTGTTTTATTCCATAAATAAACTCCGTTTACTTTTCTGAGTCATTCGATATGAAGTTCAGGTAATCTATACAGGGTATTTTAGAATGTATGGCCAATTTTCTGTCAAAATTGTTATGATTTTATGGACCTCTATCTTTGTGGTAAATTGCAAGAAGAAATTTATTTTGTCATAATAACATTTATAATAATATGGTCTAATTTTTTTAATTTTTAATGCTTTTTTTTATCGTCTAACATGTACTGGGTAGGGTAAAAGGCAAAACTATCATTTACTATTTTTTTTTAGATTAAACTTTATAGTGTCACAACTGGGATTTGTGACTGAGACTTTTTAGGTAGTCTCGGGGATCCTACTTTAATGAATTGAGTTCCTTTTCGAAGACAAAATAAATATTTATTATAAACAAACAATTTAGAATTTGTGAATACATTAAAGAATTTTGCATTTTACTTTACAGAAAAACATTGTTACGTGATAAAACCATACTTACATTATTATACTGGGGGTCAACATTTTGGAGGGTCACTAACAAAGTTCACATTACTACGATTGGGACTCGACTCCCCGACCGTTGACACGTGCCACATTGCCTTGTATAGCTTTGGAATAGTCAGCAATTACGTACCGTAAGTTCAGCCGTTATACAGGGCAAGAAACAATTTATTGAAGAAAATGTTCGAAACGGAATTTAATTACTTAGATAAAATTAATTCAAATTTTGGTTCGTGACAATATCACTTTTATTATTGTTATTTTTTTATCATTTTTATTAAGCATACCCTATACCCAAATTTTTAAGGTATTTTACTCTTAGTATATCGTTTTACATAGTAGCAAATTTGACGATAAATTTAAGCAGAAATTTGTTTACAACTAAATTTTAACGTGTAATACACACTTTACAAATTTTATCAGAAAAATAAAATAATCTTTTTCGAAAATATGGAAACATTTCTATATTTTATCAAAAAAATTAATAAAAGTGCGCAAAAATATGCGCAGTAATTTAAAATAACACTTGTCAAAATCTTTTAAGAAAGCCGAAAATGAAAGGTTACGTTTGATTGAAAATGGCATTCGGAGGTTATATTTGCTATTTCCGTGTGTTTTATCATTTTCTTTCAAAAGTTTGAAAGAACATAAAAGATGTCTTGCCCAAGTAAATAATTAAACTGATCTTCTCCTAAACGTAAAAAGTTTCTGTAGACGTTCATGTCTTCAAATTTAAGTTCCAAATTTAACATATCCAACACTCCTTTATTTTTGGCTCTTCTTAATAGCCACTGTTTTACCCAGATATTTCTCTTAAAACGCGTTTTTCGCTTTTTTAAAGATCTTGTAATTAATAGTATTTATTGTATAAGTTGCTGTATAATAGTAAAAAAGTTCATTAAAATCCATATTTTTTAGTTATAAGGATATAAAACAAATAGTCAAGTTTTTACAATACCGGGTGGCCCACTCTCAACGCAGGATTCCATAGCATCTAAACTGTCCAACTTTTTATTATTTTTTAAAAACAGAGTTACCTATAGGAAGGCATTGGGTCTACAATTTAAAATTATTTTAAATTACACATCTCAAATAGTCAGTCAAACATACTTTTTTTAAAAATGGAACACCCTATATATTATAATATTTTTGGATTGGATGATCAATTCTAAGAATATTCTGTATAACATATAATATATGTTTAAATTTAACAGTTTTTGAGTTATTAACGATTTTTCAAAAATTTCGTGTTTGCAGCACGTAAAGAATGTGCACCTGTCGGTACTACAGACTGACAGCAAGAAATGAAATTTGGGTTATGGAATATGATTGTTCAGTAGCGTCTAAAGCATATTTTAAAAAACAAAAACATTTACCGAAGTCTTTTAAAATGCCTTTCTAAATGTAACAATTTTAAAAAGGTAAAAATTCTTAAAAGTCTGTTATATATTTTAAATACATACCCTATTATTTTTTATGCCTAATCGAAAGACATTTTTAGTACACATCTTATTATACTAGGGTTCCCTATACCTCCCTTTTATAGTTTTCTCTGAAATAGCTATTTCTTCCTTTACCATATAAACTCTGTGTTTATTTTCTCATAGAGTGCCTTGAATGCCGCACCTTGTTCATACGACGCTCTTTTTCTAGAGTGCCATGGACACCCAACTATTCATTTTATTAATCTTAAGTCTTTTGAAGTTTTCCTTTAAAGGAAAAAATTAATGATATTGCTTAAACTTAAAACAACAGAAATATTTTTTAAATTTACAAATACTGAAAAATGTCGCTTCACACCTAGTTTATATGGTAAAGAAAGAAATAGCTATTTCAGAGAAAACTATAAAAGGTAGGTATCGGGAACCCTAGTATAAATAGATGTGTATAAAAAATGTCTTTCGGTTAGGCATAAAAAATAATAGGGTATGTATTTAAAATAACAGACTTTTAAGAATTTTTACGATTTTAAAATTGCTAAATTTAGAAAGGCATTTTCAAATACTTCGGTAGATATTTTTGTTTTTTGAAATATGCATTAGACGCTACTGACCAATCATATTCCATAACCCAAATTTCATTTATTTCTGTCAGTCTGTACTACCGACAGGTGCATATTCTTTATGTGCTGTAAACACGAAATTTTTGAAAAATCGTTAATAACTAAAAAACTGTTAAATTTAAACATATTATATGTTATACAGAATATATATATATATGTACACGTTAGGGGGTTTACACGGTACCAGTATATACAGGACAAACAAGATATATGATAGGGTCTACATGAGTGCTTAGACGGTACTTAAACTGATGGAGTGGGGACGTCCCTGCGTATTCCCCTACAATACCGTTTATGAGTAGTAAACCTACCAAATACCGTCTAAGAAGAACTTTTAAAGATATATATATAATTATCAATTTAAACATAACATAACCCCAAAAGTGGATTGATACGATTTAATCAGTTCTTAGGTATTATATGGGTCTTATAAAGAACACTAAAATAATTATATAGTTATGCAGTTGTATTATAGTATAGTTCGTTTCAGAAAGTAAAGAAAATTATGTTGAATTAGTCGTAGGTAACTAATAGGTAGGTACCTATAATCTGAGTTAGTTATAGGAATGAAACTATTGTAATATTCACAAAATTAAACATCATTTAAAAAGCATGTACGTATGCGTGTAATTAACTGCAGGACTAGCAAATACAGGGTGTTTATTAAGTACTTGTAGGTACAAACTTTAGATGGTAAATCTTAGGCTATATTTAACATAAAACGTTTATATAAACATGGGTTTACAATGGGTTTACAACGGCTTGGTTCTTACTGAAGGTACTCTTACTATTTGTCGCTGAAAGTAGCTGTTTAAAAAAAAAAACTGGATTAAAGTTAAAACTGCGTTGGAATTTTGTAAGTTGAGTGCTTTTGAAGATAAGCGCATGATGGTACAACACTCTACGTGGCACCCTCTTACATGAATCAAAAAACGAACCTAATAGAATTAAGTTTGTCATTTCTAGGACTCTCAGTATCCCGCATTTTATCAAATTCCCATGGTATTGAACAAAAATATAATAAAAAATTAAATAAAAAATATTTTTTGACGTCCTGTATCTAAAGAACCGTTGCGGACCCAGGTTCATATGAATTTATCTTAAATTTAGTCAAAAAGTCACCCTTTAAAGCTTGTATTAGCTACTTAATAATCACCCTGTATATAACTCAGAAATTTAAATGTACAAAGAATTAGAAGTGGCCCTTCAAGATATGGCTTAACTTGGATTACATTAAGTCGGACAACCTTAAAAAAATTTGTTACATAATACATATTATAAAAAAACATGTCCATTATAACTAACAGATAAGATTTACCTTCTTCTGTACCTACCTACTTACATGTAGTAAATAACTACATTTATTAGACGAACTTCGATTACAAATTATTACAGATATTAAAAGTCATAGTATCCTGGAATAGAATTATACCGAAGAAGAAGAAACGGACAATAGGCTTGACTAGATGAAAATTCCTTTATTCCAAAACTTATTCTGTCAATGGTTAATGGATAGAAGGTCTGCCATCTACCAGGTTGTTATTCCCTGAATTTATAACAATGTCATTTACGTACAAGGTGTGAAAAAAAATGTGCAAGAAATGGAATGCATTGTAAGTGATAGCATATTATGACTGTTTTTTAAAATAAAGTAAATCTAAAATCTAAGTACTATTATTAGACAAGTAATGTTAGTTGAATTTTCAATTTAAAATAAAACAGGTATATAACCTAATGACTTTACTGGCCATCTGAGAAAAATACAGCCGAACCAAAAATTATTATATTACTGAATTGTAAGAATTCATTAAATTAATGTTTTCTCCCCATTTTGTCAAGAAATATAAAATACTTCTATAGAAAAAAGAAAAGCACGAAGTCTTTCTCCACAATTTTTATTATTCGAATAACTAGACGAACCTAGAATCACATCGACATGTTTCGAGTGTAGAAACACTCATCATCAGAAAAACAAAGTGAAAGGTAAAATGCTGATGTTTTTAGCAAAAGAGAAAATAATAGTGAGATTGAGCCGTAAAACTCACTATTATTTTCTCTTTTGCTAAAAACATCAGCATTTTACCTTTCACTTTGTTTTCCTGATGATGAGTGTTTCTACACTCGAAATATGTCGATGTGATTCTAGGTTCGCCTAGTTATTCGATTAATAAAAATTGTGGTGAAAGACTTTTCTTTTTTCTATATCATAACTCCACTTTGAGTATGGACTACTTCTTCAAAATAAAATACTTATATCGAACATAAAGTATATTAAACTAACATTAAAAATACTATCCATGAAAAGTTTCGGCTCTGACAAACGATATCTTCAGGTGCCTAGGTCGCATCGAATTTTCCACAAAGCTTCCCAGCTAGCAAGATTACGTGAAAATGATGTTAAAAAGTAGTTACTCGATCACCAAAGATGACCGTCACAGACGTCACGGAACGACATATTTTTTTAGCTTTTTAGAATTTGTAAATAAAACCAGAAATTGTATTTGAGAAACTAAAATATTTTTATTGGTTATTTTTATAATAAAAATACAACACAATATTATGTATTTAAAGTAGAGAATGGTTTTTCCTTTCATTTCGTCGGATCCGTCCCCAGACGCGTTTCGCCATATCATGGCTCATCAGTGAGACTAGGATCTGACGAAAGGAAGGAACACAAAGTTCATACGGCGAGGACTGTCGAAAAGATAATTTGTTAATGTAGAATGTGAAACTCTACACGTAACAGCCCATTCAGCTATGGATTTGCAAATATCAGGTTTTTGAACACATTCTTGAGACCTAGCAGAAGAGCTGGTTGCTATTAAGTGTACACTAGAAACATTACTGTTACTAGTACATTGTGGGGGAGTATAATATAGTTCTATATTATCAAAATTTTCCTGCTTAATCAAATTCCCAAAATATTCACATGAAACACTCTTGGAGAACACATGTTCAGGAAACTCTTTTTTGGTAGCTTGAAGAGCTCTTCTACTCTTCTGCCTTGGTCCAACAAACTCTTTTGGTTTACATGTACCGGGTAAGTCAACGATTGCGCGGAGTAAAGAACCCCGCACTTCTCTTATGGAAAATGGCCCTCGGTTAAATTTTCTAAATTGTTAGTATGTTGTAGAGAATGCCATTCTGATCAAAAGTGTTTATGGCCACAACAATATCTGCCGACCAGTTTTTGATGTCCAAGTTGCAAAATATGAATTCTCTATACAAATATTTTCGTAGTTTATAATATTAATTCGTTTTTTTTTTTTGAATTTTTGTTGACCCTGTCATAGATAGGATAGAATACTATAAAATTAGTTTAAATTTTTTTATTATATACCGGGTGAGTGACGAAAATTATTTAATATTTTTTGTTAAATCATTGTATTTTCGGCATTAAATTAGATGTTAACAAAGTAATACTGTAGATGACATTAGCTTGGAGCAAGCTATCAGAATTTAAATTATTTATATTTATACAGGGTAACTCAAAAAAGTTAATATTTTTTTAATTAGTTTTGAAATAAATTTTGTAGATATTTCTTTATGTACTACTTGTCGTTTATCGTATGCTTCCTAATATATATAATTATCAAGGTTATACAGGGTGTTTCCGATGATAAGCGATAGAAAAATATCATAAAAATGCATGTATTTATAAATCACCCTGTATATTAAAAATGGATCGGTTAAATTTCGTTATTTTTTAATATTTTTTGCTTGAAGTGTCTTACTAACATGTTTGCTATTGATTTCCCTATTCCTATGACCCGTTCTCGAGGTACACAGCGTCGAACAGACTCAAAACTCAAAAAATAAGCAAATAAAATAATTTTTTTTTTTATTTCAACAAAATTTGTTTTGTAAGTTCATTTTATGGTTAAAATAGATATATTTAATGCTATACAGGGTGTTTCAAATAATTAGGGCTCTACTTATTATTTTTGGATAAAATAATTTGGATATAATAAATTATTCATAATTTTTATATATATATTTCTTATTTGCAATACCTACAGTGTTAGAATACCCTAATTATTCGAAACACCCTGTATAGCATTGAATATATTTATTTTAACTATAAAATGAACTTACATAACAAATTTTATTGAAATTTAAAAAAAAATTGTTATTTTATTTGCTTATTTTTTGAGTTTTGAGTCTGTTCGACGCTGTATCTCTCCAGAACGGGTCATAGGAATAGAGAAATCAATAGCAAACATGTAGGTAAGACACTTCAAGCAAAAGATATTAAAAAATAACTACATTTAACTGATCCATTTTTAATATACCGGGTGATTTATAAATACATGCATTTTTATGTTATTTTTCTATCGCTTATCATCGGAAACACCCTGTATAATCTTGATAGGTATATATATTAGAAAGCATACCATAAACGACAAGTAGTACAGAAAGAAATATCTACAAAATTTATTTCAAAACTAATTAAAAAAATATTAACTTTTTTGAGTTACCCTATATAAATATAAATAATGTAAATTCTGATAGCTTGCTCCAAGCTAATGTCATCTACAGTATTACTTTGTTAACATTTAATTTAATGCCGAAAATACAATGATTTAACAAAAAATATTAAATAATTTTCGTCACTCACCCGGTATATAATAAAAAAATTTAAACTAATTTTATAGTATTCTATCCTATCTATGACAGGGTCAACAAAAATTCAAAAAAACAAAACGAATTAATATTATAAACTACGAAAATATTTGTATTGAGAATTCATATTTTGCAACTTGGACACCCTATATCTCAAAAACTGGTCGGCAGATATTGTTGTGGCCATGAACACTTTTGATCAGAATGGCATTCTCTACAACATACTAACAATTTTGAAAATTTAACCGAGGGCCATTTTCCATAAGAGAAATGCGGGGTTCTTTATGCCTTAAAGATAAGATTTCTCGATAATAAGCTTTTGTAATAAGGTATGGCACATTTTAAAAATATTTCGAATTATACAGGGTGCGCCCAAAAAGTAGGGTGTCATAAAGTTACATTTTTTTAAAATGGTACACCCTATATTTGAATACATTTATTAATTCGACGTGTTATTTCATACATTTTTATTAATGGTTTAATATACGAAAAAGTTATAGTTTTTTAGATAATTCGATTTATAATGAAAATTTTGCATTTGCAAGTATCTCGTTGTTGTGAAAATGCTACTTAAATTTTGACACTAAGCGATTCATAATTTTTATACTTAGGTACTAACTAAAGTCAAAAATACATATTCTATATCTCGGAGACAGTAATGAAACTTTTCACCGAGGTTTGTATAGATTATATTTACAACCACATCCTACATCCACTTCTTATAATTTTATTATTAAAAGAAAAATGTCATTTTGACTTCGTATTATAGAAAATATATATTAAAAAAATCAAATAAATTTACAAGTAGGCATATTTTCAAATTAGGCGACGGTTGTCAAGGAAACGTTTGTTTGAAATTAAAACAATAAAGGTCAGTTCAAATCTGATCTTTTGCGATCAATACAATAAAGTTTAAAAATTAATGGAAGAAGAATCAACGGAGTGTACCCCGCCGGAAATAAGGGGAGCCGCTGAATGAAATGATAAAATTTTTAGTTAAAAAACACATTTTAGTGGACTGAAAATGAGGGCGGGGAATCAGGGTGGGAAGTCAGGGCGGGAAGTAGAGGTAGGTAATGTGACACTTCCCAACCTTCAATAAAGTCAGTAATATCAACATTACATGTATGGTTGTAAACAAAAAATATTTTACTTCGCCAATTTCAAATACTTTTACCACGGTAGAGTAAATTAATAAATAAATATATGTACTCTGCTTTCACCATCCTTACTCAACACTTCAAATATTTTTTTTAACTTTACAAACTACACTAATTTTATCTCTGGTCTAGTTTCTGTTTCTCTGTCACTCCAATCTTTGTCTGGCCTGTTTCAGCCATATTTTAATGGCATTTTCAAAGTCAATTTCTGTTCATTATTGATACAGCACCTGAAATATTTTAATGGTATTATTATTTACAGTTATGTTAGATATAAATTCTCAAGTTCAAATTCAAAAAATTATTTGTAATCCAAGATTGCAGGTCTTAAATGATTTTTATATTGCAAAAGGTGTATTCATTAAATTATTTTGAAATAGGTATTTCAACTTTTTTCAAAGCAGAAAAATATAATCACCACTAAGAGAACCTAAAAACGAAATATATGTACTTAGTTCTAAGTTCTAAGGTATAAAAAAGTGAAATTTTAAAGGCCTTATCATGCTTTTATGTGACTTTTGCTACGTATCTAAAAACAACATTAATGAATCGTATACAGGGTGTTTCAATAAAAACTCCCAGGCCAATTAATTCGAAAACTAAAAGTGACAGGTAAATTCTGTAAACGCCAGTTTTTAGCCTCTATGATTGGCTTCACAGCTGTGTAAAAAATATGTTTAAATAATACAAGATGTAGGTGGCGTCACTGTGCCAAGAATTTTTTCGATGACAGGAACTTTTAAATGTTGTGGTTCTTGAAGACAATTAATTTCTAATCAAATTATGTCCTACAGAAATTTTTGATAAATCCAACATAAACGGATATATTTGGGGTTAAGTATTTTTTTTAAATAATTTTTAACGAGTAGGTATTTTAATTATAAATATTTTTAATACCCTTTAGCAGATTTTAATTAAATTTTGGTAATGATAATTTTATTGATAAAAGTCTCGTGTAGAGCTAAATTATTACGTCCAGTGACGTCTCAGGGGGCGCCTTAACAAATAATATTGGCAAAAAATAAGACGCCACTGAGTTTATGGTAATTTTTATATTTTTTTCGAATTAAGCAACTAAAAATATCTTTTTCTTGCCTGGTAAATTGGCAATTTGGGCAAGGTTTACA
Source organism: Polydrusus pterygomalis (assembly GCA_963969555.1). Taxonomy (NCBI): domain Eukaryota; kingdom Metazoa; phylum Arthropoda; class Insecta; order Coleoptera; family Curculionidae; genus Polydrusus; species Polydrusus pterygomalis. Next base: position 126,330,499 of record OZ018375.1, read on the forward strand.
ATAGGATGTAGTTGACATTTGATATTATGTAGGTGTACATTTTGTCCACACTATACCCTTGTCTGGGAGACAGTGGACACATATCGGGGAGACTATGGACGTTTTCTTATTGTCAATGAAAAATAAATATAATCTGGTTCATATATTATTTATAAACGTTTATTGGTACAAAACAAATAAAAAATAACATAAGAATGGCATGGTTTTGTTTCAGTCTTAAAGAATAAAAATAAAGATTTTTTTGTTAATTGAAACATTATTGGGTGATAATGGACAGTTGGGGAAATAATGGGCATTGTCCATTCTATGGACCTTGTCCATTCTCTCCCCGAATTACATTATTTTTTAAATTTGGCGCCACAAATCTAAAGTCGTACATTTATCGCCAAATGTATAAACATAACCTTACTTTATGAATAAAAAGCCTAAATTGTAAGATTCCGGAATCAGAAACAAAATTTGGCCGATTTAAAGTCTACAAAACTGTTGGGAAATATTACACTGTACTTACCAAAAATTAGAAAAGAATTATTAAACTTTTTTGGCTAAAGTAAACAAATTATAACTTTTATGGCACAATGAGCACCTGCACCTTTGAATGTTTACGGCGCACTACCAATCGATTTGAATTATTTCGATACGAAATATTATGTGATATTATGTCCATTGTCTCCCGTGTCCATTGTCTACCCACTCTCCCCTACCATAAAAATATTAAAATATAAAATTTAGCTCTACTTACCAGATTATCATAGTTTTCTTTTTCTTGCAAGTACATTTCCAATTTTCTAAACTCTGCCAAAAGGTCGACAGGACTGGGGGGTTAACTGGTAATGTTGCCTCTAAAGTGTTCCTAGATCGTCAAATGTTTTAACTCCTTTACTTCCTCCCGGAGCTTCTTAATTTCAGGATAAATTTTCTCTAAGCCTAAAAAGTGATTTAGTGATAGTTATTGGATAAAATCTACATGCTTACACATTAGAGAGAATAAATAAATCTCAGAATGAACAAACCCAAACTTAATCAAATTCATTGAAAGTGACACATACTTACCAATCAAATTTTCAGTGCCATTCCCATTTTTAATTTCGACCAAAGGTTCTCTTACTTGGCTAAAATGAAGCTCAGACCTTCTTGTAGAAGTATAAGTTTCCAGAGTTTCTTGATAAGTTAAGCAGAAGGTAGCTTTGGAAGATGCCACATCTATTTGCAAAAATACATTAAGAATAAAAAATTAATATTCCATTCAAGAAAAAACACTAAACCTAATTTACAATGTAAAACTCAGTTAGCTGATTCTTACAGTTGTCGTTTTAAAGCTCTAACTGTCAAATTAGAATGATTTAGTTCTCTTTTATTAAATTATATTATATATATACCTAGTCTTAATGTTCAAATTAAAACCTTTGTAAAAATAAAAATGATTAAAATTATTATAAAACCATTAACCTATTATTTTTTTCAATATTATTATTTATTGTGTATTATTTTAGTAGACACTATACAGGTACTTACTGTTAAGTAACAGGCCTGATTTGGAAATAAAGTTAACTGGAGGTGCTATAGTGGCCTTTTAATTGTCTTGAACTTTCGCTGTGGTTGAAAAGCAACTTCTGAACCATTGGAATCTGACTCAGGTTTAAAATGTCTTTTATTAGTTATTAATCGTTTCCTTATTTGCCAAGTTTCCTCTGTGTAAGTATCTAAATTTGGGGAGACCTTTGCCTTTGACAAATTTTGAATTGCTTTATCCCCATCATCTATAAAGCAAACAAAAGAAATATTTTCTAAGTTGCCTGTAATAAAACGATATTTTTTACGGCGTAGCATTATAACACCAATTAATTGGGATAAAAATCTGAAGATAAAACTAAGTATACCTGTTGAATCAAAAATTCTTGAGATAGGGCAGCGAGTCCAAATCTCGTCATCTCCGAAGGGCACGGATATAGGCAATTTTATCATTGAAAGGGGGCCAAAATTAATTGTTTTGGTTTGGTGACAAACCATGTATGTAATATTACCCCCACCTCTTCATTCTCGAACTTTACTTCGTTATACATTATCTACAAAAAATACACAATGACATTGCATGGGCCGAGACATGTCTTAAGCTAGCAAAATTAGGAAGGTTCAAATTTTTAAAATAATTTATGAAAATAAGTAGGCACCAGGGTGACCACATTTTGTCCCATTAAAAACCAGATTGAATGTCTATTTAGTTAAAAAAGCGCCAAAAATTTTTGGGCGCCTCGCCCCTTTTTGGGCTACCAAAACCTAGAAACGGTAAACAAAAGTTGTTCAAAATCGGAGATTTGAATAAAAACAGGAAACCAAACGTCAAGTATCAAAAACCGGAAAGGTGGTCACACTGGCAAGCATTATAGCAAATTATGTAATTTAAAAATGGGTTCTTATGGCTGCTTTATACCTCCCATTTAACATTTAATTTAATTTAAGATTTAAGCTAAACTAAGAATTTAAAAGTTGAAAGTTAACTTTCTTATGCATGCGTTTATACCTCTCATTTAAACTAATTTATCATTTAATTTAATTTAAGAGTTGACCAACTTTCAACTTAAGGTAAAAGATCGTGTCAGATCGTGCTAAATCGCGTTAAATCGTTCTCCACAACTGTCCGTGATTGGCCTGGAAGAAAGATGAATATTTTGATCGGTGACAATAACCTAAAATTATCGTGGAATTTTTATTTTTATCAACAAATAAAGTGCTTTTTCTCTATTTATTTTGACTGATCTAAATTCTTGTGATTTGTAATGGAAGACTACGATTTGTTTTTTACTACTTGCTTTAAATTGTTGTAACAACAGCTGGAAAAATCTTCTTTTTTTTGCACTTCATTTAATTTAATTTAGTGGCACGTTTTCGAGGTATAAATCAACAAAATTATTTCTTAGCTTAGTTTAAATGATAAATTAAATCTTAAATTAACTTAAATCTTAAATGAGAGGTATAAAGCAAGCATTAGGCGATCCAACCAAATGAAAAATGTGACAACGTAATAGCAGGCCTTTACCTAGACCCCGACGTTTTTTAACGTTTTACCATAAATAAATGTTTATAAAGGGTGTTTTACTTACCCAATTAAAAATACTTCATAGCTCTATACTCATGAACGTCCAAAACGTTCGTGTCTATAATATTACACCAAATCAGTAAATCTGATGGTGGAAACTCCACAAATCCTAATATTATTCACATTCACAAAAATCACAAGTGCACCCCTAGTCCTACGTAACTGTTACTGTATCGCAAAATTGCAACGGAAAATGCCATTCGGCGGTGACAATGTGAAGTCAATCACGGTCGATTTCTCGGAATTTCTTCCGATTCCGATAGTCCCGATCGATCATTAATCCTTGGCACCAAAAACAAAACAACAGACCAGTGTTGCCAGACTGGGCAACGACATTTTCTGGGGAGTGGGTCAACATTTTTTTCTAAATTCTGTACAAGGACTTTTCGTAAAAGACACTACTTTTATTTATTAATTTTATATTTTTCAAATCTATTTGGTGTGTGTGTTTTATGGCGCTTGTGAAAACCAAATGGCCACCTTCCCTCTTTGTTTTCCAATTTTTCGAAATTTGGTATGTCATAAAAGTAACCCTATATTGGCTAGGTACCTAATTAAATCGAAAACTAAAGATTTTTTACAAGAAATATTTCTTTCCAACCTGCAAGTTTTTTTAAAAATTGGATTAGCTTTTTAAAAGGATTTATTTTTTGTTTTATTAAAATTAAAATAGTTTTAACTCTGTTAAATGAAAAAAAAGTAATATAATATAATAATATATCACAAAAAGCATACAATGCATTTTTTTACTCGATGTTGAAATAATATGTTTTTTTAGCTGAAATTTAAAATCTATTGTAACTCACCAATAATTAAATAAAATGTTTTAATGGTGCTTAATACCATGCCTTATTTTTTTGTCAATGTTTAACTGAATCTGGAAAAAAAAAACAATATGACAAAATGTGTATTTAAAAATATAGGCGCCCCAAAAGGACTTCGCCCTCCCCGCCCCAAAATCCTGGCTACGCCACTGACCGTACCTATTGTTAAAAAGTTGGCTTTTTTGCCAATTTGTAATAAATAAATTTTTTTTTATTTTTTTATCTACAATAGAAAGCATATCACTAAAAGTGATTTATTAGACTTTCTACGACATTTTTGCATGTGAATACTATTTAGGCTGCAGTTCCCATTACTTATTCTTCAATAGTACATCACAGGACTACAGTTACCAGTTACCATTACATTTTTTATAAAAGACAATGACTTTTTCAAATCGAACCGAGGAAGCTATCATTCGTACTGTTGTATTGTGTATTCAATGTTGCCCTAAAGTTTAAAATAACTGATGTATTTGCAACATTACAAAGAAATGCTCAAAATTTTTTTCATAATTTTCTATTAAGGCACAATGTGTAAGGGACTGTCCTGATATTTTACAAGAAATCATCTTTCAATTTGTAACAAACTGACACACCCTAAATATTTAATATATTCCTTTTAAAAATTGTTTTTTTCGGCTACCGTCCGGGAAGTACCCACTTCCCGGACGCTTTTCCTTTGATAAAGTAGCATTTTCCAGCCTAGTCCGGGAAGTACGTACTTCCCGGACTAGGCCGGGAAGAATCACATCAATATTAGCAATTGCTTCAATTTTAATTTTAATATAAATAAGAATTAGAATGTTTCTGTTAGTAGGTACCTATCTTCTGTTCGAAATTTTGTTCTACAAAGAAATATAATAAAGAAATGTATCTCATTGATTTGTTATTCTACACGGTTGCCGAAAAAATAGTGTACGCAACACGTCCGAAAACAGTTTTTTTGGACTCGCAGACTTCCAGGACTCGCCTACGGCTCGTCCGAATTTTGTCGACTCGTCCAAAAAAACAGTATTTTCCGGACTTGTAACGTAAATTACTATTTTTTCAAAAATAAATATATTTAAGTGTAAGTTTTTGGTTTTTTTCACTATTATTTTTTATTGTTTCAAAAAGTATACTATGTAAGATAATCTAAAATTATACTCTAAAAGAGACCTAATTACACTTTTTATTACTACTTAGGCTTCAGTTCCCATTACTTATTCTTCAATAAGACATCACCGGACTGCAGTTACCGTTACATTTTTGAACTGAATTGAGCATAACTTTTGGTTGTGCGTTATTTTTGCGGCTAAGTGTAGTATATACCATTACCTATTTTTAAAAAGTCCAGAAAATGCCTAATTCAATTAGTTAAAAATATATAGGGTGTCACATTCCTCCTTTCATGCCGTTTAATTTGTTATATCATTGTTTTTCTTTATTATACCGTGTTAGGGGTATTGGCAAACAGTTTAGCAAACATCGACTTACATTTGTTAATTTTAGCATTTTTATTATTTTAAAACATTTTGAACGGGTACGTCCCATTAAAATAAAATGAAGCTCTCTTTCTCTTTATTTTTAAAGTATTTTTATGGGTTTTAACTAGGGTATTATTTGTTTATAACTTTTAGAGTAAAGCAACAGATAAAATAAACCTGTTACCTATTTCGAGATTCTATTTTATTTTCACTAGGTCTAGGTACTTAATTTAATTAATAATACAAATATTTTGCCACGACCAATAATTTGTATTCTTTCAGTTATTTTGCTTTAACAATTAAAAATTTACTTTACTAGAGACTAAATTTTATCTATTTAAAAGTGTGTTATTGTCGCCAATGAGAATATACAGTGACCGGCAGAATGTACGCACCAAAGGGGATTTTTTTAAATTTCAAAAGTGGAAAAGTTTTGCATGTACACAAAAACAAAAAAGAGCCTAGACAAAACTAGTAAATATTGCGCCGTATACGAGGGAGAGGTGCAAACGTTAAATTCACTCAAGAATACATTGCCCTTATTTTTCAATGTTGAACATTTTTTTATTAGGAAATGTTTGCACTTAAAAGTCATCCATAAAGAAAAAAAAATTCAGCTCGGTAGCACAGAAAAAGTGTTTTTACTTTTTTTGACGCCCCCTCGTATAACGAATCGATAGAAGCTATGCAACCTATAAATTCAGTTTTTTAACAGCTCTTGGGCAGTTACACAAATAACTTACTTAAATTTGTTTAAATACGCGAGAACTGGAGGTTTAATAAAATAACGTCAAAAATAATCTAACTTTTCTGGTGCACACCGTACATTATTCTATGGATAAGCGGAATAACTTTATGCAAAACAAATGATGGTTGCTTCATACATTTAACAATATTTTGCCGTTCCCAATTCTTCAAAAACTCTTAAACCCATTGGTTCATGAATTAAAGTTTTAACCCTTACAATAAAATTCGTTTTCATTGCAATGAAAAATATTTATATTTGTGCTACCGAGCTGAAACTTGGTATTTATGGATAACTTTTAAGTGCAAACAACATTTCACAATAAAAAAAATTTCCACAGTGAAAAATAGGGGCAATTTATTCTTGAGTGAATTTAACGTTTTCACTTCACCTCTCCCTCGTATACGGCGCAATATTTACTAGTTTTGTCTATGCTCTTTTTTGTTTAGGGACATGCAGAACTTTTCCACCGCCAAAAAAATTTGGTAAGTTTTGAAATAAAAAAAATACCCTTTGGTGGGTACTTTCTGCCGGTCACTGTATACAGGGTGATTCAAAAGTACTTTGACAAACTTCGGGAGGCGGGAGGTAATTGCCGGCAATATTTTAAGATGAAAAATTCTTATAAACAGTGGTCCTTGGCGACTTCGTTACGGAGATACAGGGTGTTGAAATGTTAAAAGGAATAGTAATAATTTTTAAATAACCCCTTAACGAGTTATTTTTTTTTATGAAATTTAGTGAATTAAATAAGCATCTAAGGACACTTATTTTCAAAGTACAACACGTTCGTAAATTTAACCAGTGGCGTCGGTACAAAATGTTATAATTTATCCAAAGTCAGTGTGATGACATTCCAATCATTCCATCTCTTTGAGACTGTTCACCGCCGTTTGTATGCCGTATGGAATGATTGGAATGTCATCACACTGACTTTGGATAAATTATACTACCATATTTTTTGTGAAAACTATGCTACGCCACTGACTTATTTTATTTTAACTTTCTTCTTATGAATCCCCCCTTCATTTGCAACAAAAAAGATACGAGGGACGGTTTAAGGGTAAATGATTATTTTATTTGACTATACACAAATATTAAAAAATGTGTATTAAACTAATCAACCACTCAAATATTTATTTTAACGAATACATACATACATACTTACTCATAAACAAATATAATAATAATAATAATAATAATAATAAAAGACTTTATTGTAAATAAATTACAAAAGGCGAAGTTGAGGCAGAACCATATGTATATGCCTAAGGAAGGTATCTGAGGATGCCTATTTTCTAAGTACCTATACCTAACACATTTTCAGTGGCATACATATTTATTTATTAGTATGTTATTTTTTAATATTTTGTATTTTGACAAGGCGGCTTTGGAAATGCATTTGTCGATAAATTAAAACATATTTGACAGTTAGTTACCATTGAGTTTTATTTTTTTAGTTTTGTTATTTTCAATGGTAACTAACTGTCAAATATGTTTTAATTTATCGACAAAAAATGCATTTCCAAAGCCGCCTTGTCAAAATACAATATATTAAAAAAGCATTTCCAAAGCCGACTTGTCAAAACACAAAATAGTAAAAATAACATAGGTACTAATAAATAAATATGTAGGCCACTGAAAACGTGTTATACTTAGAAAATAGACATCCTCAGATACCTTCCTTAGGCGTATACATATTTGTTTATTAGTAAGTATGTATGTAGGTATTCGTTAAAATACTGTAATAAATATTTGAGTGGTTGATCAGTTTAAAACACATTTTTTAATATTTGTGTATATTCAAATAAAATAATCATTTACGCTTAAACCGTCCCTCGTATCAAAAAAACTTACGTGATCTTTTTTGTTGTAAATAAAGGGGGGATTTATAAGAAAAAAGTTAAAATAAAATAAATCAGTGGTGTAGCATACTTTTCACAAAAAATATGATAGTAACATTTTGTACCGACGCCACTGGTTAAATTTACGAACGTGTTGTACTTTGAAAATAAGTGTCCTTAGATGCTTATTTAGTTCACAAAATTTCATAAAAAAAAATAACTCGGTAAGAGGAGTTATTTAAAAATTATTACTATTTCTTTTAACATTTCAACACCCTGTATCTCCGTAACGAAGTCGCCAGGGACCACTGTTTATAAGAACTGTTCATGTTAAAATATTGCCAGCAATTACCTTCCGAAGTTTGTTAAAGTACTTTTGAATCACCCTGTATGCTAATATTATTATGTAATATGCATAAAATATTTTATAGAGTTTTAACAAAATTCCCCTTGCCGTGTTCATATTCTGTTTTCATGTGACCATTTTAGACATGACGAAACGAAAACTTTATTTTTCAGGCCACAATTTACTAAATAAACAAAATTATACATTAGCCGTGAGGCGCCCTTTGAACGAGGGCGTTGATAAGGGGGTAATTACCCCCCTCCCCCCCTAGGACGCATAATAAGCCATGAAAACGAAGCACTTTTTTTTTAGTTTATCAATTTTTTTGTGATTTTCTTGAGGATCTAGTGTATTTTGCATTTTAAGGGCGTGGCACACCAAAAATTTTCGCCTACGGCGCTATTTTCTTTCTTTTACCTTCCCCCATAAAAAAATGTCTACGCCCTTACCTTTGAAGCTTCCGCCTCTTTAACCACGCTACGCCACTGTATACAGGGTTGCCCAGAAGTCTGAAGTAAAATTAATATAGCCTTAAGCTGTAACTTTTGGGGAAAACGCTCCTGAAGTACTATATTTCTTACATTTGGTTTAACCGAAAGTTCCCACTATAGGAAAGTTAATAAAAATCGAAGATAGGGACATGTAAGCCGTTTTGCTCTAAGGCGTACAGTTAAAAAGCTAGACGCTGTCAAAGTTCAAAAATGTCATTTTTCAAGAGTAAATATCTCGGAAACTGTTAAGTATAGACTAATAATGCTTTTATTAAAAAATGTTCAGAATTTTATGCAGAATCCAAAAAAAATTATATAAAATAGGGGTATTAATTTAAGATTTGGATCTTACCCCCCCCCCCCTCCCTCCTAGGGGCTTGAAGTAACAAGATTAACAATATACGCAAAAGATGTCCCCCTCGAAATAAATATTGACGGGTCCGAGCAATTTTCCACATTTTCATTTTGAAGCAGGAAAATCGAGGTGGGAAGTTTTCAAATGAACACCCTGTATAATGAACTTAACTGAAACGTGAAACTTAGGGCTCTCCACTTGCATGCTTTTTTATAAGGGATAGGGACACTATAATGATGACATGACTAGTTTCTGAGATATAGACGCCGGCTATTCCTAGTTGACCACCCGGTATAGTAGTAGGTACCTAAATATCGCTGTTCCGATAAAACAATGACGCTACTGCAAGAGTTTGACATTTTAACCTAAAATTGTTATTAGTTTTTACCATTGCATTTTATTCCTTTAAACATAATAATTACTAATATAATAACTATTTGTTTTTTGTCTCCCCTGAAAAATTTATAATTTTGCCATTTTTCTTTTACCAGAATAGCGATATATAAAATATACTTTCTTTAGTTTCATGTTTTCAATGACATAATTGTTATGGAGTTGGCGCCTTGAGGCCAAGTGTCAAGTTACACCTCTGATAATTTTTGTTAATGTAAACAAGAACAAGCCCATTTATCAGCGGTTTTGGGATACGTTGATAATACGAATGAATGTTTGTGGAGCATTGTTGTCAAGTGTAGTAAAATTTCATTTATCTGGTAATTGGTAAAAAAAACTTTTTAAAAAGGATCGATTTCTGGTGATTTTTGATGTAAGATAATAAATAGTGGACGTCATTGTCAAACTTCAAACTCTACCTATCCTTTCCGCTGTCGAGCGTTGGGTAAGCAACGGAAGGAACTGCAGAATAAGTAGATTGAATAAGGGCTAATGGCATCGCAACCGTTATTAGGATGAAAAGGAAAATACGTTATTATGATATTATAAAAAAGGATATTTATTTATATAGTTATTTTTGGAGAATTACCTACTTTAAAGGTTACCCTTTCGGCTCCTTTAGCCACTAGTATTTTTGAAATGACTTCAAGTTCGCATAAATAGTATTTATTCATTATCCAAATAATTATACTAATATTGCCAATATTTCGATTTGTATGTAAATTTTCCTAAAAGGTCTGTGAATTTCGGTTTTCCAGTTACTCATGTGACAGGGCCATACACAGAAAAAACAAACTGTTAAAATCAACCAAAAGGACCACGCACAAAATACACACAAAAGTGGTTTCGGTGAAATTGCTCCAATTTTTGGTATGTTGTACCTTATAACCCCTAGATAGATTTTCCAAAAAAAAATGGAGGGGTCAATTGGATGGTTTCGCCACTACTAGGACTCATAGGCGTGCGCGCAATTTTCAGAAATAAGACCCATTTAACTTGCGGTTGATTAAATAACACTCTAGTCGTATAAATACGTGTTCTACGGTTTTGAATTACTAGTCGACACATCTAGGACAAAAATAATAATTATTTTGAATATGGTTTTACTGGGTGTCCAAAAAAAACGACTTAATAATATACATCAAATATCTAAAAAAAAATTGCTTTCTTTTCGCGCTTGTAATTGCCCTGTATATTATAAATGTTAAAAACAATTTATTTTGCATATGTTAACTATAGTTAATTAAAATATTATTTCCATATACATATGTATTATGTACCAAGTGTCACGGATTTATTGTGAATAGTACGTTTTTATTTAAATACATATTTTTTTCTTAATATATAGGAATCCTTGCTCAATGCAGAATACTTGTTGACAAATACTTCTGGAATGTTTGCTATTCTTATTATTATCAGGTATATTTACTGAAACAGTTCCGAAATATTCTCAAAGACAAAATTATACTTTGCATTCTCAATAAAGGGTGAGGTTTAAATCTTTTCAACGAGTGTTATTGGGTAAACGTAGTATAAAATAACTTTAGAAATAAAATGTTACCTAGTCTATAATAACTGGAACATCGTCATGGTGTCTATTTGCAGCATCAGCAATATGTTCAAGTAGCCTAACTGAGGGATATTTAATATTATTTTCAAATCTTGAATATCCTAAAAACCACAAGACACTGGCCACATGTGCGCAAGTCCCAACGGTTCTTGCTCCTGATTTGCAAGTACAGTAATATCCATTTATTTCACGGCCATATTCGATCCAGATCTGATATTTAACTCGGTTTTGAAATCTTGACCATATTCTTAATCGAATAGTGTTGACAAGCTGATTTGCCACATCAATTTGCAAATCATCATTCCGTTCTCGTTGTGTCGTATCTTGTATATATGATGGCGCTAGCTTTAACTGGTACGTTCCAACTGTAAGATCCCGAAGATATTCTAAAGTTAGATGTGGGAAATCAGGAAGATGGTTATTTTGTAAACTGACAAATCTACCATGCCTCCTAAGTAAATTATCGTTTTCAACAGTTACTTTTAATCTATTTTCTTCTCTTGATCTTTGTAATAATAGTTCAGCCTGGGCAATATCTGCTCCTCTCATTACAACTGGATCGTGATATTTATTTATAATTGCCCCACAGATTTTGTAAAATTCTCCTAGGTGAACTGCAAGATGAACTGATATAACTTCGGAAAAAAATTTAAAAATTGACTTGAAATGTCCATTTCTGGCCTCAACAACGCCTTATTACCAAAACGAGTTTTGGTAATAAGGCGATTGGTATTGGCTTCTTCGACCGATAATTGTGACTCGCCGGCTCTGACAACACTAGGTATTCTATGGTCAATACCCAATTGTTGTAACATCGGAATGGCATCGCGATATCCTCTATCTACCACAAATATATCGTTTTCTTGAAACCAATTTCTGATCATTTCTGTGTCACGCTGATACTCATTTCTTAACATTGCTGCATCATTGTTACGTGTATCTGAAAAATAAGGCCCCTGAATTGTTAAGATATACCCGTTAGGACCAACGATCAGAGCGGGTTTAATTAGGTGATGTCCTTTATGTACACAATAGGATTGTCGCAACACTTGAAAGTTTTTACTTTTATTTATTTCACAATAGGTGCCATCAACGTACACTATAGCTTTTGGTTGTTCAGGATTAGGATTATATAGTTGATTAGCGAAAGGAGTGACATGTCTTTCAATAAACTGTTCTCTATTTATGGCACCTAAACCTATATTTGCAGGCACAAATCTCACCATCAATGACAATCGTACTTTACAAATCGCTAAACTAACATTTTGTCTAGTTGAGTAATTAAAAATTAATTTAAATTATTAAAATTAAATTAAATATCTTTAAAATGTTAATTAAATACAATATATTTGAATCAATAGTATATATGTATTTAATAAACCTAGTTATGCCATCAACTTACTCGTTATTTCTTTAAACTGACTTCAAAATATTCAAGTTAAATTTATATGTATAGTTGAATTAACTTATTACAAGTTAAGTTAATTAGTCTATAGGGTTAAACTAATTAATTAATTTTATTAATTTAAATGAACGATCTTGTCCGATATACATTGCTTTTTTTTGGAAAATAGAAGCCCACGTTGAGTAAATTTTATCTATATGGCTTCTATTTAAGTAAACAAATTTTTAAACTTTGTAACTCTATCAGCATGCAGCCCTGATATTTTTAGGTAGTTGATTACATGGGGTTGAATAAACTCCTGTTTGTTCGAACATTTTCTTGATAGACATTTTTGTGAGATATACAAGACATGAGAATACAGTGGTCGTGAATATTTTCAAAAAATAGTATATTATTTGCGTTTGACCTTTATCTCTCAACATTTACTTGGCTGACGGGTCAGTTCATTCTTCGATTTTAAACTACAGTATTGATCTCCACTAATGATGATGTAGATGTATTTTTTTTAAAATTAACAACGCCAGAGTTGCCACCAAGCATTGTATAATTTCATTTTACTTTTGTAAGACAAATAATTTCTAGATTGATAGACGGCACCGACCATAGGAGTACTCTTTTTAAACACATGCCATAGGCAATCTGGGGAATTGCTTGTTTTTCTCAAATTAAGGTATTAGTAAAGATTTAATAAACGAACTTTTGGGAAAAGCTAAAATATAAGTTTTAAGATATGAGCAATTTAAAGTTTTTTAATAGTTTTTAAAGATTAGAGTAAAAATATAAAGTTTCTTTAATTTGAGGACCGGGACGGCCCGAACCTTTAATGATTAAGTGGCCCGACCCGACCTGAATACGAGAGTCGGACCGGGCCGCGTAGAGGCCCGAGATGAAAAGCCGGGGCCCGTGCAGGGTTCTAGGTGGTGGTATAAAGTGTGGTGTAAAATATTTTTTGTAATATTAACAGAAGTATGGAAAATGAGCATAGATTAGCAATAACATTAAAGTTTATTATATTATATTATTATATTATATTATTATATTATATTATATTATTATATTATATTATTAAAGAAGACTTAAATTCATGAAGCATTGAAAATAATTAGCCAGAGAAATCATATTATGTAACATAACTTACATGTACAATTTCTTGCTCCATTAAATGTGCTTTTGGCAATATATTATGCATCCATACCTATAGTTAAATGTGTACAAATTTTTCATTAAAACCATTCAGTTGGATTTATTATGTTGCTGTGTTTTTGTTTCTCGTTTTTATTTAATAGGTAAACTTACTGATTTTGTTGTTGTTTATAGTTTTTAAAAGTATTTACTATTTGTTTTATGCTTGAGTATGACACCTTAGAGGAGATTCCCCTCCTAAAAAATCTCTCTTGGTGACAGTTCTTTCTCTCAGGGCCGGCCGTACTCTATCCAAAGTCGGCAGTGCCTTTTTCGGAGGGTCTATTTTGTAATGATACAGAGAACATGTCGGAACTGGATTATACTCTTTGTCTTTCGCCTCAAAGTAATATCTTTTTAGTAACAATACAATAAACACTATATACACGGTGTCCCATATAAGAATGCACACTACAGTTATCTCGTAAATCACACTTTCTTGTCAGGGACTGTGCATCTGCTTTGGTGAAGCCGCTCTCGTTTATATTTAACCTGTCACTAAAAACGACTACCTTTCCCAACATCTGGAAGGAGGCAAGGATTACACCTATATTTAAAAAAGGCAATATAAACGATATCTCGAATTATCGTCCTATCTCCATTCTGTCAGCCTTTGCGAAGGTCTTTGAGATGTCTATATATGAGTGCATTTTTAGCCAGGTGAGGCAACTTATCACGCCCCACCAACATGGATTTTTTAATAGCTGAAGCACAATAAGCAACTTATTAGCATGCTTTACCCAATATGTTGGGCAAGTACTGGACGACCGATTACAGGTCGATGTCCTGTATACTGACTTCTCGAAGACCTTTGACAGAAATTCAAAATTCAAAATATTTATTCATGTCAATACACTAAGGCTTACACACGTCAATCATAAAAGTAGTAGTAGTAGTAGTAAAAGTTTCTATAAGTATAAAACCACAAGAAAAAAGGTGACAGCTCGTGAAGGTCATCACGGATAAAAGTTGGTTAATTTTTCCGTATTCAGCAGCCTGTGTTTTGACTTTTAGAGCATTTTGAGACGTGTTTATGTATATGCTATTCGGAAATAGTTTAAAAATTTTAAGTAGTCTCTTTTTAGCTCTTCAAATACCGTTTTCACCTATCCGTAATACGCATACGGATATCCGTGATCACGGATGCATGTGGATTTACCCTCAGTGTTAATTTACATTGTTGCCAATGACTACTCGTGTAAAGCCTAATTGAATTAGGTACTTATTGTGTTTAGATATATTAATTATTTAAAAATGCATTAAAATATTAATTTTAAATTATGGCAAACCATTATTTAAAATCTTAAGATTCCACAAAATATTTTATAGTGAAATAGTAGATACAATTGTAAATTAAACATTTGGCAACGACACAATAGTACATTTCTGGTCGACAATTTGGCAACGTTAACATAATCTGTGACGTCAACCAATCAAAATCGTTTCCAAACACGTGTTTATATTTAAAAAATTTACAAATTTCATTCTTTAATAATTAAAAAAGTACTTCGATTTAAGATGATTTTTTTTGCATATGGTCATTAAGTTGCATTTACTATCGAAATATAATATTATAACGTTACTTTGGAACGAAAATTTCTCAGGTGAACAAGAACAAGATCTCTGACGCTGTGCTAACACAAAAGGCTTGCGGTGCTGCCACGCTCTAGATATAGGGTAAGAGATGGAAGTAAGGAACACTCGGCAGCTGCAGTCGGGAGTGGTCGTGCGGTTTTTATTAAAATGAGCAAAATTATAAGGGCGCCAGTAACCTTTTGTTACGCCTTTTGTTCCTCAGACAGTATTTAATATTCGGCTACAAAATATCAAAACTTACCACAAGAGCTTCAGCAAAATGGAATCATTATTTTATTTAGATGTGAGTAATGCAAGAAAAAAAAATAAGAAAATAATCCACATAAAATGCCACGGTTTATTAAAAAAATAATATAATATTTTATTTTAAATATCTATTTAATTTTTACCTGTATCGTACGCAATAAAAAAAAAACTAATTACCGCTTGTGATCACAATGGGTTTACAATGGGTTTGCATGTGTAACTAAATATCACTGGTCTTTTAAATATGTTTAACTAGATACGTCCGGGCACATATGTTAGGCACTAATCTTAATGCAAAGAAAATTATCAAAGTGAAGGATAAGAAAAGCAAAAAAAAAAAAATATAAAGATGACGTCAAAATTAGTCACCGTTACTAATATAATTAGTCCAAGAACAAATAAATTTAAACTTTAAACGTATTACTTGTTAGGTTACCCTGTGGGGTAAACCTGTTATCCCAAATTATTGTCCAAATATTAGTCCTTAAAACTGCAGGGCTTTTAACCGTGATCCAGTCGAACTATGACGTCACTGAGGCGTCCGTGGAAACCTGCTTGCAGGGACTTGCCCTATAAAGAAATTAAATTTCTCAGAATAGGCTTAATTTTGTAGTTAAAAGAAAATGTTAGTTCTATCGGCATTTCAATTTTAATATACCGAGTGTTTAATTTTAATTCATTTATTTAGGAAACTTTAATATATTACCCTGCTCTACGGCAATGGAAAATCATTGAGCTCTTGACAAAACGATACTAGACAGATTTAAGCTATTTTGAAAGTAGAGTTATAGGAAATCTTATGAGCATGACAAAAAAATAATTCACTTTCATAAATGTGAAAAAAAAAAATACTAAATTAGGTTGTCTGTAAATAAATTAATGGGACTGATCAGTTTTCTCTCTAGCTTACTGTATAAAATGGGCTTAAGTAAAGAACTACTTACACTTATGTGGTGGAATGTGGCATATTATGATGTACAATGGCCAGGTAACTTCAATAAACCTTTAGCCGTCTCTTTGAGGGTTTGACTAGGACAATTCCCAATAAAATCTGGAATAGAGGAACATCCTCCATTAATTGGTTTCATAAATTACTCACAAAAGAACGAGAATACTATTAATTGAACAATTCTGTTACAAAATGAAAGAAATGATTCGATAAAACTTACTTTTCTATTAGCTCGACTAAGCTTCGGTACGTTCCATTACCAATCCAACTTCAAAGTTGCTGCTTGACCCTGTGTATCAACCAAATACGGCACAACCAAAACAGGCGACAATTATTTTTAACCCCGAAGGCAAATTACATCCCCTAACGGTTAGGGAAAGTCTATATGACTACAAAACTTGCCACGAGTTGGAAACGACCGACTTCTTCAAGGGATCACAAGAAAAAGGGAGCGAAAACCCCGCACACCTGTCAATTTTTCCTTTGACAGCCGAATGGCGTAGGCGTAGGAAGACACATTTTTTACTCGTAAAAGAATCCAACACTAAACCTATTTCACCATTTTAACGAAACTACAACCCGCAAAATCCCAAATTTCACATTCAACGAAAAATTATTTTGACCTTAAAACATGAAATTAACAACAAATCTTTAACTAGACCGGGAACTACTTTTCGTTTCGAAACCAAAAACCTGAGACGCAGGACTCTTATCAGGTGGTACCTGCATACCGACCAAAGGATCTCGGTTCTCGGATTCAGTCGTCTACCCATCTTCCGGCGGAACGCCGTCCTAGAGTGCAACGGAAGCCGGTACCGCGTAAATCGTATTTTTAAAAATGCGCTCAGATGCAGCCTATATGAACTGGCTAATTTCCCATGCTAATTTTAAATATTGTAATTCAATAAAATATTCTATTAATTAATGGCAAACTCCCTGATAATACACAAAATATTTACATAATTAATAGACAGAACAACTTATAAAGGCACTATGAATTTGAACCGTTACAAATCCCCCCCAACTTTAAAGAATTTTACCCAAAATTCTTTAGGCTTCGTCGTCGTCTGGTGGATGAGCTTTTAAATCCTTGATATGCCAGACTCCGGCAGATTTTCCAACTTCATTCTTTAACTCGTAAGTCCAGGGCGATAGTCGCCTTGCAATGACAAGAGGACCTATAAACGTAGGTGCTAGCTTGGCAGTAAAATATTTTGAAGCGTCAGACAAAACATAATTTCTTCGCCAGACTTGTTGGTTTGGAAGGAATTGTTCGGGACGGCGACGAAGATCATAAACCTTTTTATTAGCTTCATAAGCCTTCAGCAATTTTGTTTTTATATCAGCATAAACCCTGGAGAGGCCAATTGATCGGTTTGTACAATCGGTAGTATTACGCTTAATTGAGATAGGCTGCTCAATATCATCGGAAGTATTTTCTGCTGGTGCTTCACGACCAAAAACTATGAAATTTGGAGAGTGACCGGTGACTTCATGAACTGCAGACCGGATTGCATGTCCAACTCTACCTAAACGTTTATCCCAATTTCTGTGGTTTTCGGTCACATATGCCTTCAGCATAGTTTTAACAACTTTATTAATTCTTTCACAAGGATTCGCTTGAGGATGATAGTAGGCAGTATACTTTATGTAAATATTGTATTTCTTCATAAGGTTTGTAAATTCACCTGATCGAAACTGGACTCCATTATCAACAATAATTGCTCTAGGGCTTCCAAATAGCAATAGGACGCCTTGTTCCAAGTGTCGGCATATTGCAGAAGCGGTAGCGGCACGTAGCGGAAACAAAAGGGGAAATTTACTAAAACAATCTGCGACAACTAGTATGAAAGTATAACCAGAACTTGAACGAGGTAACGGACCTACTAAATCAGCACAGAGTAACTCGAAGGGTTTGGATATTGAGGTTTGGGAACTTAACATAAGTCCTGCAGGTTTTCGTTGTTCAGGCTTCGTAGCGATGCATACCCTACATCTTTTAATATATTTGGTTACATCTGACTTCAGCTTAGGCCAATAATATTTCTTTTGTAGATCTTGACTGGTTTTAAAAATACCCGAATGACAGAGGTAATTGTGCGCATCAAAAATAAGGTCTTTACGTCTCTCTTTAGGAACTACTTCTTTCCAGTAGTCTTCTTCAGATGCTAATTCGGGGTATTTCGATTCTACATATTTAAAAAGTTTATTGTTAAAGGAACGAAATGAAGAATATTTCTGTGGAAATTTGTTAACTTTTTCATAGAGATTATGATACCATGAATCTTTAGGCTCATTACTCTGGCTCGCATTGCTCATAGTAAGAGCATCCAAAACAGGAACGGTCCTTGATAGAGTGTCTGGGACTACGTGATCTTTTCCTTTCCGATGTATTATTTTATAGTCAAATTGCTGCATCCTCAGGGCCCATCGCGCCAAGCGACCAGTGGGATTTTTAAGATTATCTAGCCAAACCAAACTGTGATGATCAGTTATCACTGTAAATTGACTTCCTTCCAGATAAGCACGCAATTTTTCTATGGCCCATATTACAGCTAAACACTCGCGTTCAGTTACCGTATAATTTCTCTCATTTCTAGTAAGAGAGCGGGAAATGTATGCAATGACCTTTTCTCCTTCTGGATAATCTTGGCTAAGAACGGCACCGATGCCAAATCCGGAGGCATCCGTTTGGACTACAAATGGACGACTGAAATCAGGACATGTTAAAACAGGAGCGCTAACTAAATAGTCCTTTATGGTCTGAAAAGCAGTCCCACACGCTGAAGTCCATCTGAAGGGTTGATTCTTTCTCGTAAGATTGGAGAGAGGGGCTATCAGTGAGGAAAACTGAGGAACAAATCGTCGATACCATGAAGCTATTCCGATTATTCTACGAACTTCGGCGGCATTGGTCGGAGTAGGAATCTTGATAATTGCACTAACCTTTTCTGGATCTACGTGTAGTCCATTGCAATCCACAATATATCCTAAATATCGAAGTTCTGGCCGACAAAACTTACATTTTTCCTTCGAAACAGTCAAGTTCGCAGCTTTCAACCTTTTAAAAACCTCTTTTAAGACTTCTAGGTGTTTTTCGTAAGTCGGTGTACAGATGATTATATCATCCAAATAAACGAAGACATACTCTTCCAAATCCACGGATAATACTCGGTCAATCAATCGCTGCCACGTGGCCGGTGCATTGGATAATCCCATGGGTAAACGTTTGAATTGAAATAATCCTCGTCCAGGTATAGTAAAGGCAGTCAACGGTCTTGATGATTCCGAGAGCGGAACTTGAAAATATGCTGATTTTATATCTAACGATGAAAGATACTGAGCATTTCGCAATTTATCCAAGGTACTAGATACAAAAGGTAGAGGGTATGCGTCTTTCTTCGTGGTAGCGTTTAATTTTCGGTAGTCTACTACAAAGCGCCAAGAAATGCCATCCGACTTTTTAATTAAAAGTATAGGTGACGACCAAGGACTGTTACTAGGCTCAACAATATCGTCTTCTAAAAGTTTGTCGAGCTCTTTATTGATATGGCTCTGCATGTATGGAGAGACGGGGTAATATCTTTGCTTTATAGGAGCAGAAGAAGTCTCAATATAATGTTCTACGAGTTTGGTGCATCCTAGCTTCTCACCCATTTCCTTAAAAGCTTGCGCAACCAAGTCATCCAACTGCTTTTTTTGTTCCGTAGTTAGTTCCGATGGTGACTTCAAGGCTACA
The DNA here is from genome assembly GCA_963969555.1 of Polydrusus pterygomalis. Taxonomy (NCBI): domain Eukaryota; kingdom Metazoa; phylum Arthropoda; class Insecta; order Coleoptera; family Curculionidae; genus Polydrusus; species Polydrusus pterygomalis. The sequence continues at coordinate 126,350,747 of OZ018375.1, forward strand.
GAATCAGCCGTAGCACCTAATAACTGTACTGGCGATGAAAAATGCCAACTCCCATGTCTTAAATCTGGAACAATGCCCATTCGCTTCCAGAAATCAGCGCCAAGTATCAAGGCATGATGCAGGGATGGAATAACTAACACATCCATGACTCTTACAGCACCTTCAATATTAAAAGGGACGGATAAGGATCCTATGCTCTCGCATGTATTCCCATTAGCTACGGTACAAGTAGTCTTTTGTGTGGAATTGAGTGGTAATCCCAAATGGATCAATTTTGACCAGCCTGGTCCTCCAATTATTGTCGAAGAAGCTCCGCTATCGAGTAATCCCTGAATAGTAATTCCTAAAATGTTTACAGTCAAATATGGACGTTCATCTCCCTGAGCATGGGCAAGGATAAAGTCTAAAACAACTCGCTGGTTCGGAGACAGAAGCTGAGTGTTATTGACCGCGTTGCTCGAAGACTCTATACGGTCATCTAGTGTCTTCCTGATCCGTTTCCCGACCTAGAACATTTTGGACAGTTTCTTACTGTAAATCCGGGGTTTCCACATTTGAAGCAGTAAGTGCTTCCCTTGGGTTTGGGACACTGAGCAGCACGATGTCCAACGCCCTTGCAGTTCCAACAAGTAATATTCAACTCGGCACAACTAGTGGTTGATGATCCCGCTTCTGAATAAATATATGCTAAGTCTGGTTCCATAAACTTCTTATTTCGAGGAGGAGGCAAAAAGGATTCAATGGACTCCTTTCTTTCTTCTAGCTGACGACCTAATTCAATGAGTTCGTCAATTGATGTAACTTTAACAAGTCCAAGTTGACTTTGATAGAAAGGGGATATATTCTTTAAAATTATCTTCAATTTGAGGGCTTCAGAGACGGAAAAAGTTAGTCTCTCAAACATATTTTTGATAGTTGCAATATAAAGACCAATTGACTCCTTAGGTCCTTGAGTACGTTGCTTAATCTCATCCAACAAACGATCATTATAGTCACTAGGCAGAAACTGTTGTCGTAGCTTTGATACTAAATCATCCCAACATGAAACATTTCTCCTTATCGAATTATACCAGATCTTGGCCTTGCCCTTAAATAAATCTGAAGCAGAGGCACAAAGCTGGGTTTTAGAGACATTTCTGGAAATGCTGAGTTCATGGACGGTCTCCAAAAATGCATTCAGTGATATTGATTCTCCATCATAAGCAATATTCCACTGATAAACTGGTACTGTTTTTGGTCTGTCATTTAGGGGGCGTGGTCTTACACCTAAGTTAGGAGGTACGTCATCGTCGGTGGAATCGTCAGTCTCAGATGTTGAGCTACTACTGCTACCAATATTGGTTGAGGAAAGAAGCTCCGCTATCTCTAGCGCACCATGCGTTTGAGACAGTTGACGATGCTTCCTGGCTTTGCGTTGCAAAAGTGAGTGTATGTCCAGAAGAGTTACAATGAGTTTGGATTTCTGTCCTGTTTGGATATCTCCCTTGGGACAAGATCGATTTACACGCCCATAAACATGCCACAGCTTCGAAGATATTTTCATAAACAAGCCACTGTCAGCACTATCGGAAAAGGTGGAGACAAGTCCTTCTAGTTCAGTACTTGCATTCTTGACTGCATCATGATCCGTTTTAAAATCAAAAGGATACGTAGGATATGATAATGGAGTTCCTGCTTTTTCCAACTTTAGAAGTCGGCGCAGAGTCTTTCGCATTTCCTCCACAGTGGTGTCATCTTCTACATTTATTCCTCTAAATTTCAATTCATATATGAATTCTTCTCGCTCCAGGCGATTAACTTCCATTTTCATAGCCATATTGAGGCAAACAATTTTACAAAATAATTTTAAATTTTAAATTTTTTTTTTTTTTTTTTTTTTTACTTTAATCACAACTTTATAAATGGACACACTATACGTGACACTTAACAACGAGTTCACCTAAAACTAGCACCACTCTAACACTAATAATGTACTTAATAAGAAAAGAACACTATGTTTTCACTATATTCACAACACTTCACAACCAAAAATTTTGTTTTTGATCCTTTCAATAGTAGTTTAAATAAATAAAAAAAATTCTTAAAAAAATTTCTTAAAAAATTTTCTCAAAAAATCCTGGAAATTAGGGAAATTTGAAAAATGCAACGCTGCATTAAAGAGTAGTGGCAAACTCCACAAATGACCAAGAAAACAAGAAAAATTTTCTTTACAGTAAACTTTACCTTAATAGAAAATAAATTTCTAAATTTAAAAATTTTTACTAATAAATGATAGGGTGCCCCACGTTCTGGGCCGCCATATTTACTTGCCACGCTCTAGATATAGGGTAAGAGATGGAAGTAAGGAACACTCGGCAGCTGCAGTCGGGAGTGGTCGTGCGGTTTTTATTAAAATGAGCAAAATTATAAGGGCGCCAGTAACCTTTTGTTACGCCTTTTGTTCCTCAGACAGTATTTAATATTCGGCTACAAAATATCAAAACTTACCACAAGAGCTTCAGCAAAATGGAATCATTATTTTATTTAGATGTGAGTAATGCAAGAAAAAAAAAATAAGAAAATAATCCACATAAAATGCCACGGTTTATTAAAAAAATAATATAATATTTTATTTTAAATATCTATTTAATTTTTACCTGTATCGTACGCAATAAAAAAAAAACTAATTACCGCTTGTGATCACAATGGGTTTACAATGGGTTTGCATGTGTAACTAAATATCACTGGTCTTTTAAATATGTTTAACTAGATACGTCCGGGCACATATGTTAGGCACTAATCTTAATGCAAAGAAAATTATCAAAGTGAAGGATAAGAAAAGCAAAAAAAAAAAAATATAAAGATGACGTCAAAATTAGTCACCGTTACTAATATAATTAGTCCAAGAACAAATAAATTTAAACTTTAAACGTATTACTTGTTAGGTTACCCTGTGGGGTAAACCTGTTATCCCAAATTATTGTCCAAATATTAGTCCTTAAAACTGCAGGGCTTTTAACCGTGATCCAGTCGAACTATGACGTCACTGAGGCGTCCGTGGAAACCTGCTTGCAGGGACTTGCCCTATAAAGAAATTAAATTTCTCAGAATAGGCTTAATTTTGTAGTTAAAAGAAAATGTTAGTTCTATCGGCATTTCAATTTTAATATACCGAGTGTTTAATTTTAATTCATTTATTTAGGAAACTTTAATATATTACCCTGCTCTACGGCAATGGAAAATCATTGAGCTCTTGACAAAACGATACTAGACAGATTTAAGCTATTTTGAAAGTAGAGTTATAGGAAATCTTATGAGCATGACAAAAAAATAATTCACTTTCATAAATGTGAAAAAAAAAAATACTAAATTAGGTTGTCTGTAAATAAATTAATGGGACTGATCAGTTTTCTCTCTAGCTTACTGTATAAAATGGGCTTAAGTAAAGAACTACTTACACTTATGTGGTGGAATGTGGCATATTATGATGTACAATGGCCAGGTAACTTCAATAAACCTTTAGCCGTCTCTTTGAGGGTTTGACTAGGACAATTCCCAATAAAATCTGGAATAGAGGAACATCCTCCATTAATTGGTTTCATAAATTACTCACAAAAGAACGAGAATACTATTAATTGAACAATTCTGTTACAAAATGAAAGAAATGATTCGATAAAACTTACTTTTCTATTAGCTCGACTAAGCTTCGGTACGTTCCATTACCAATCCAACTTCAAAGTTGCTGCTTGACCCTGTGTATCAACCAAATACGGCACAACCAAAACAGGCGACAATTATTTTTAACCCCGAAGGCAAATTACATCCCCTAACGGTTAGGGAAAGTCTATATGACTACAAAACTTGCCACGAGTTGGAAACGACCGACTTCTTCAAGGGATCACAAGAAAAAGGGAGCGAAAACCCCGCACACCTGTCAATTTTTCCTTTGACAGCCGAATGGCGTAGGCGTAGGAAGACACATTTTTTACTCGTAAAAGAATCCAACACTAAACCTATTTCACCATTTTAACGAAACTACAACCCGCAAAATCCCAAATTTCACATTCAACGAAAAATTATTTTGACCTTAAAACATGAAATTAACAACAAATCTTTAACTAGACCGGGAACTACTTTTCGTTTCGAAACCAAAAACCTGAGACGCAGGACTCTTATCAGGTGGTACCTGCATACCGACCAAAGGATCTCGGTTCTCGGATTCAGTCGTCTACCCATCTTCCGGCGGAACGCCGTCCTAGAGTGCAACGGAAGCCGGTACCGCGTAAATCGTATTTTTAAAAATGCGCTCAGATGCAGCCTATATGAACTGGCTAATTTCCCATGCTAATTTTAAATATTGTAATTCAATAAAATATTCTATTAATTAATGGCAAACTCCCTGATAATACACAAAATATTTACATAATTAATAGACAGAACAACTTATAAAGGCACTATGAATTTGAACCGTTACAGTGCGTGTAAAAAAACTGCGAATATCTAACACAATATATATTAATACGAACAAACAAATAATTTGTAACATATACAAACAGCGTTACCAAACCCACTCCAAGAGGGGGAGGGCTTGCCCCTACACACGCCCTTGCCTATTATCAAAGCTAAGTCCGTGATGGTTTGATGGTTATGAAGTAATATGAAGCACACTCCTCTATATAACAGATTAGAGAAGAGTTTACAAGCACAAGCGGTTCTGCTCTTTGAGTGCGGCATGACTATCAATAAAAATATGGATCTGTCTATTTGTGTATCATCGTACTTTTGAACTTTTGCCTGGAAAACAACTTGGATGTTAATCAGCATGCATGTTACTATTCTCATACTAATAACTTCTTACTTTCTGCCGGACTATCGTCATAACCAATTTGCCCTGACTATTACTATTATAATATTAGTAAAATATTACCATGCTGAACCATCTCATCCGATAGGCAACCAGAGAATCATATTGAAAGCGTTATTTTATTAGACATTTTTTGTTGGTCTTGCTCATTCACCAATTTTCACATGTATGTAGATACGTTTTTATTATACCTAAAGTAGTGACTATATGAAGCCGGAACCATTTATAATATTATAAGGAGTGAAACCCCCACCACAGTTAATACAAAACCGTCCTTCGAACATCTTGACGACGTAAATTAAAGGACATCCTATTACAATAAGGTTTTAGGCTATACAGGATCATAAAAGGTACTGGCGAACGCAAGGGGGGTTAGAACCTTCCCCCTTCCGAAATGTCCGAAAAAAAAACCTTTTTTAATAGAATTCCTATAACCACGTGTAACGCTCATATGAATATTTTCATTTAAACCCCCTACCCCGAAACAAATTCCTGCGTTCGCCTGTGATTCAAGGGCATTTATTGCAATACAATATAAGGATCTTAGGCGCCTATAATAGGTATTAGGGATGATTTTAGGCAATTAGAAAATTGAAAATACCTATATTTCCGATTTTTAACACTCAGATTTTGAAAATAAAAAACTTGAAACACTGAGATATATTTTTAGATATTTGCAAATCGAAAATATTATGTAAAAATTAATAATATTAGTGAAATTGTAAATTCTTTTAAATTACTTGATGGAGGAGCGGTTTTAGGGGGGAGGGGCACTATTTTTAAAAAAAGGGCTTGGCACCAAAAAAAAAGTTCGCCTGCGGCGCTATAATTTATTTTTCATTTGGAAACCAAATAACATCATTAAAAAAAAGTCTTGTTACCTAAAAAGTTAATGGTGGAAAAGCTATAATATAATTATAAAATAATAATAACAAATCTAAATAATGTTAAATACATCTATAAAAATTTAAAGATATACAGAATTAGATCGTTTAAAGGTGTTGGGGAAGAAAAGTCCTTTCTACCTTCTTACATATAAAATATAATTGCCTACGCGTTTCGGCTCACATAAGCCATCATCAGGGCGCAGCTGTAAGTAAAGAACATGATGTTATGTAATAAAAATTTTTTAAAAAATTTTGAAAATAATGAACGTCAGTAAACAAATATAAAATATGTCCTAAAACTTACAGGTATGAAAAATCACATACAGGGCTACACAGTGAGACGCACCCAGTCAACACACAAACAAATAACATCAAAACAATATAAAAGTTACGACACAATCATGATTTTTAAAAAAATAAATAAATACAAACTAATGTGTAGAGCAACAAAAGGTACTGAATGTTGACAGAGGAATCAGATGGTGACTGAAAAAACTCAAACAAGAGCAAAAACCATCATGAGAAACGAGTTCGAAGTCCCAGAGTCGAACAGACTGGGTGCGTCTCACTGTGTAGCCCTGTATGTGATTTTTCATACCTGTAAGTTTTAGGACATATTTTATATTTGTTTACTGACGTTCATTATTTTCAAAATTTTTTAAAAAATTTTTATTACATAACACCATGTTCTTTACTTACAGCTGCGCCCTGATGATGGCTTATGTGAGCCGAAACGCGTAGGCAATTATATTTTATATGTAAGAAGGTAGAAAGGACTTTTCTTCCCCAACACCTTTAAACTATCTAAACAATGACCCTTCTAGAGAGCAGCCATAACTTCGTTATACATGACAACAGTCCGAGTTCTCTGCTCCACATTTTTGAAAATTTCTCATACAAGAGGGACAAGTCAGAGGCCCACATTTGGTTTAACACACAATGCTTAAAGAACAATTTGACTCCTAACTACATAGCCCATAGATTTAAACATACTAATAGAGGACCTACTAACTACAAGACACTTTCCTTGATTGATAAAGCCAAGAGGTCCGCTGTCAGAGAAGAGAGAAACAAATGGTACTCTGTAAGAGATTTACTTTCAGTAAAGTTAAAGATGGTGTACACCCTTTTACTGGTGCATTTTTCGACAATCGAACTCTCTAACTTCCAGGATAACCTCAACGAAAAGCGAAAAGAAGGAAAGAAGATACATTTCCAACGACTCAAATCAAAACTAGCTGCCCTACATCGCCTTAATTCTTCTCCAACAACCAAACCTTTTCCTGAGTATTTCAAACTTCATCCACGGATCCTGAATTTGACAAAATGTAATTTCGACCCAGAAGAGACAGCATTTCTGGAAAAAGGCCTAAAGTTCTGCCCTACTCAGGAACTTTCACAAACTAACATAAAATCTCTTATTGCAGACGTAGAACTATCTTTACAAAATAACCCGAGTTTCATGTCAGATGTTGTCAGAGGAAAGTTTTCACTTACCTTAAAAAAATTTTCAAAGAATAATTTGAATAACAAAATAATTTCTCACAAGGGCCTAATTAAGAGCATAAAATCGAAAATTAAAAATTTTGACTTGATTTTTGTGAAGGCAGACAAGGGCAATTGTTTGGTCATACTTGATAAACAGTCTTATATTAACAAGGTTAATAACTTTTTGCTGAACAACAACAGTTTTGTCAACCTAAATAAAGACCCTTGCAAAAAATATACAGAAGAACTTAAGACACTAATTTCCCAACATCAAGATGTTTTTGACTCCTTTAACTGCTCCAAACCAAGGATTCCTATGCATCCTATCACCCCTTTTTTATATGGTATGGTCAAAATTCATAAAGACGACAAGCCCATTCGTCCTGTCGTTTCTTTTATTAATTCTCCCGCTTATTCTCTCGCTATCTGGCTTAACAGTTTTCTAAAAAATAATTTAAATTTAAATTTTGTCTACAGTATAAGAAATACTTTTGAATTAGTTTAAAAATTACGTAATACAACTCTTCCTGATAACTTTATCCTAGTCTCTTTCGACATTGTCAACCTTTTTCCCAGCATTCCAAGAATGCAAAGCTTTAGAATCATAGAAAAACTATTGAAAGACTCAAATAAATTTAACTTGTCCCAAAATTCTTGCATACTGTCACTTTTGAAAAAATGTCTAGATTCTGATTTCTGTAGATTCAATGACAGGTTTTATAAACAAGTTGACGGTCTACCAATGGGATCTTCGTTGTCATCTCTGGTAGCTGAAATCTTCATGAATCACTTTGAAACAAACCTTATTTTTAATTCCGGCCACCATCTTGTCAAGAATATATCATTTTGGTACCGCTATGTAGATGACACCTTGGTTGGTTGGACGGGTACCATGGATGAACTAAATTCATTTCTTTCTTTTCTTAACAGTCTTCACTCAAACATAAAGTTTACTATGGAAGTTGAATCTAATAACACCTTAAATTTTCTGGATCTCACTTTGGAAAGAAAAGACAACACAATAGATTTCAGTATCTTTAGAAAATCCACACAAACTGACCATATGATACCTTGGGACTCCTGCCACCATTTTTCTCAAAAATTATCTGCTCTAAATACCTATTTTTACCGTCTCTTCACTATTCCTATGAAGAAAGAATCTTTTGAGAAGGAAAAAAACATTATTTTTCAGATGGCACTTAAAAATGGTTTCCCATTTCATATCATAAACAACAATTTCCAGAGAAAACTACGACGCAATTTATGTGAGAACGCATATACTAGGTTTAAGAGTGCCGAAAATCTTTTAACTATGAAATTCGTTTCCATCCCCTACCTTGGAATTATATCAACCATTATGGGCCGCTCCTTAAAAAACCTTAATAATAATATTTTTATTTGCTCTAAATCAGTTGGTTCTGTTTCAAGCTTGTTTTCTAGGCTTAAAGACAAACTGGAAATGTTGTATAAAAACGGCATTTATTTGCTTTCTTGTGACTCTTGTCCAGCAGAATACGTAGGACAAACGGGACGATCTTTTCAAACAAGAATTAACGAACATTTGAGATCAAGCAGATTACAACACGATAATAAATCAGCTTCTGGAACACATCTTAAAGTGTCTCAACATAATTTTAATGTTCAGTCCAATTTTCAAGCCTTACACCACCAAAATAAAGGGAAAAGGTTGGACATTCTTGAGAATCTGGAGATAGCTTTGTCACAGTCAAGGTCTCCAAGAAATCTTAATGAACAAGATTACACCGCCTACCGTAACTACGTTTCTGCAATTAAACTTTTTAAGGAATGATCTTTATTATACACCACCCTTTTTCTTTTCGACTCTGGGACTTCGAACTCGTTTCTCATGATGGTTATTGCTCTTGTTTGGGTTTTTTCAGTCACCATCTGATTCCTCTGTCAACATTCAGTACCTTTTGTTGCTCTACACATTAGTTTGTATTTATTTATTTTTTTAAAAATCATGATTGTGTCGTAACTTTTATATTGTTTTGATGTTATTTGTTTGTGTGTTGACTGGGTGCGTCTCACTGTGTAGCCCTGTATGTGATTTTTCATACCTGTAAGTTTTAGGACATATTTTATATTTGTTTACTGACGTTCATTATTTTCAAAATTTTTTAAAAATTTTTTATTACATAACATCATGTTCTTTACTTACAGCTGCGCCCTGATGATGGCTTATGTGAGCCGAAACGCGTAGGCAATTATATTTTATATGTAAGAAGGTAGAAAGGACTTTTCTTCCCCAACACCTTTAAACTATCTAAACAATGACCCTTCTAGAGAGCAGCCATAACTTCGTTATACAGAATTATTTGTTAGGTAGGTACCTAAATATTTTAATAAAATTAACCACTAAGTATAAGAGTTGACATTCAGGGGTTTTATTCTTAATTTTATTTAAAATATGTGCCTATGTTAAACTTTTTACTTTATTATTAATACATAATATACAACTTCATTTTTTCTTCTTTTTTAATTTATTTCCTATTCTCTCTTTTGCTTTTACTAACCAATATTTAATGGTTTTGATAACTTCAGCTTATTTAGAGACATATGCTGCATTTTCACTGCATCTAAAAAATAAAATGTCATGCATAAGCAGAGCTGTCACTCTTAAATTAATACTACTGTACTAGTAGTAGTAATAGTATATTACGTATTAAGTGTTGTAAAAAGCATATTACGCACGAATGGAAAACTTTACATGAGTTACAAGTTAATTGAGTATTTGCTTTACAACACGCAATACGTACTATACTTTTTCTATGACTTTTACATACATCGGTTTATAATTTATAAAGTATTGATTTGAACTTCAAATCTCAAATAATGATTATGTCACTGTCAAATATTCAAAACGCAAGACAGGTAAATGTCACGATTTGAGTGGTTCAAGGTGTTGCGGAATCGTTAGTTCTAGTCGAGATGTTCAGATGGCGGGAGCGATATTAAGTCGTCTCCGAAATTCGTTAATCCTTTATCTTAAGAAGGCTAAATTTATTTATGTTTACATGCGCCGTAAGAAAAATGTAGTTTAAGCTTCAGCTTATCTAATCGGTCAACGAAGCGTGGATTGCCCTGGATTAGCGATCGACATCTAACTTCAAAGTCAAATTTTGGCAGTATTTTTTTGCAATTTTTTTTATTATTTCGGGATAAAATGGAGTTTATAGAGGATGAAATATTCATTGATGATGACCTAGATATCCTCGACATCATCAACAAATTGTACAATTCCGTCGTTGTCAGATTTTTAATCCGGATTAGAATCTAATGACGACGCATAGCTACGGATAACAGATTACAAAAACTGGATCGGGGAACTGGGATTACAAACCACAAACGCTGCATTCGGGTGTTAGTCTTCAGTCTGCTGCGGGCCTCTTCGGCCGCCTGACTCACAGTAAAATCAGTCGTCAATAGCGTTTTTTGGATACCTTGGGAACCGGAGTTAAAGTGGAAAAAGTTGTTTCATTTTTGTCGACGAAAAATAAAAGAAATTCGAAAGGTGAAAATGACGAGCGTCGGCATGCTTCGGCACTGCCGCCAGTCTAGGTAGAGGTAGAAAGTTTGACGAGCGTCGGCATACTGGGTATTGCCGCCAGTCAATCTCAAGAAATTCGCAAAAATAAAAATAAGAAATTTGACACAGGTAAACATACTTGTCGGCGGCCGCCGTAGTACGTGCCGGCTGCCGCAGTATAATTTTGGGTAAATTGTCAGGAGAAATAGTTCAAGATTGCGACGGGGTTCAGCGACGAGAAGTTTTTCCGAGAAGTTGGAAGACGGTGTTTTGGACGCAATAATTGTCAGAGAGTCGACAGAAGAAAGTGATAGTGCTGGCTGTGTCGTGAGACGACCCCAGGCACGAGAAATAACGAAAATCGATTTTTGGAATTTTGGTCCAGAATTTTTCCAGGACTTCCGCGGAGCTTTATTTCTATCCAGGAGGCTAGGGGAGAGTGTTCTGAACCGCCCCACGTCGATTTTATATTTTTCCGACCGCCGCGAGAGACAGGGCGAATTTTCAAAATTTACCTTTTGGACTTAGAAAATTTTTATCACACGACTGGACTTTGAAAAAAATTCGATAGAAATCGAAATTAATTTATAAGTCGGAACGGGACGTTCCGCGGACATTATTCCCTGTATAAGAATTATCCAGGAGGACATAAGGAACAAGTTTGCTGTGGAGGCCGTTTTAGAGTATTGACCGCCTAAGGAGTTATTCCCGATTTCCAGGATTTTTTGGGGACTTAGAATAATTTCACGAAAAAAGTCATTTTATTTTATAGCCGAGAACCGGACGTTCGGCGGGCTTCCCGATCAAGACAAAAGTTGGAGAGGAAAGTGCTACGGACATTTTGGCTCTGGAATAAAGCAGCCATCTTGTCCGCGAAGGCACTCACGATTTATTGAAGGAGAAAGTTTTGGATTTTTTCTATAAAAATACCCTGTCGCCTAACTACGATAACAACGAGGTTGTTGGAAGAGAGGTTACGAACTACCGGTCGTGAACCTAGAGAACTGAAATTTGGCACGAGACAAGAAATGTTCGGTAGAGTCGAGCATTCGCCAAAACGACGCAGCATGAATGCTAGCAACACGGAAGAGCACCCAGCTGATCATGAAATGACAGCTGGAAGATCGGGAGTGCTGATTATCGATGCCGGCGATGTCAGTACAAACGATGTTATCCACAGGCCTATTCCCACTAACGTACCAAGAGATGAGAGTCGAATGCCAGAAGGGCCCGATGAGCCAGCTATAGCCGCGCTGACGAAAATCCGGGAGGATATTCGTGGATACGTTAGTGAGAACGAACAACAAAGAGGAAGCCAAGATCGCCTGGATGACTTGATACCCAATCTGAGGGGTTTATTCCAGGAGCGTACTTGGCCAGCGAGACAGCCTCAAAATATGAGGAATAAAGGCCTAGAGGGTAACATGTCGCCCAACTTTAGGGGCATGTTGCCAGGGCACCCTGGACAAGAAGCGAATAAAGGCCGAGTGGGTAACAAAGGTAACTTGATTCTTATACTAGGTCTCATAACGCACAACTGTGCGGTAAGTTGATCATTACGCACAGGCCCGCACAGCTGTGCGTAAGAATGAATTTACTTATAGAGTGAATCGGAACCTAAAAGTATCTTTTACTATAAACAAGGTATACATAAGGAGTCATAAAACGTCAGCAAAATATTATTATTAGATATTCTTGGGCTTACCTAATATGTCTTTGGATAACTTTAAATTTTTGAAGGTATTTTTGAATGTAGCGCCATTCCATGAAAATAAAAGTGCCACTTCATCAGATATAATCCTGTGCTAAATTTTTCTGACGCACTGACCCATCAATTTTCCATCTATTCTTACTCTCAGAAATCTAAAAAAAATTTTTTTTATAATATTAATGGAACACCATTTTGAGAATTATGAATAATATTCATAAAATATATACAAATATAAAAATACTATAGAATAATTGGACTACTAAATATATCTTGGATTATCTTTGTTTTTTTCGCAACTCTCTCTGTAAACGGGCCAAAACCGATATCATAAATAAATAATTTTTAGAATATTAGAACAAAACTTCAATTTGAGATACCTACTTACTAAAAAGGACAAAATTAAATTATTAATTACCATAATTCTATAATTATTTTCTTCAGCTAACCATTCCTCCGTCTCATTTTGTTTATCTTCATCTGCAACAGTATTTTTTTCATAATGTTCTTTTACTTTAAAATCGTAATATTTTAATTCCATTGTCTTCTGTATCCTGCTAGCATTGACCAGTGGGCCTACGTACCTTTGTCCAATAGAGACTCAATTTTTAGGTTGATCTGAAAAAGTCGTCCATTACTAATCTTTTGAAATCTAAGATGTGATTTTTTAGTAGGTAGGTACCTATCTACCTACCTATGGATAATTTTCAAAAAAGGTAATTTACCACCTGGCAGAAATAAATAAAAGGCACTTAAGAAGTTGGTTATGAGTTTGCTTATTACAGCTTAGGTGTATGTGCATGGGATTTTAATAAAAGTACCCTGAACAACGTAAGGAATTAAATAAACATTTTACAATGTACAATACTTTTTATTTTTAAGTTACCTTAATCTGCTGGAACATTCCTCTCTCATTGTAGAAGCTTTGTTACGTTGACTAAAAAAAACACCACGTTAATGATTCGGGTCTTGTATATTTTACTAATTTTCAAATCGAAAACTTACTACCAGGGGAATTAAGGTTAATTACATAAACAGGAAAACAAAAGATTAACTAATGGTCCTCTAGTCAATTTAACTTAAAATAAACACGAAAAAGAAATAAATTATTACTAGTTTCTCTGTTGGGTAGGTATCCCATTTTTAGATAAATCTTTGATTTGGGGTTCATTACTTACCTGAGAGAAAACATATTACTAAACACACTTTTTGTTATAATTAGTGTTTTGGAAGCCCCTTACAATAATTTAACATGCACCACAAAAAGGCACTTCATTCAAAATCCACCTAAAATCGTAAAAACGAACGAAGCTCAGCAGCACAATGCACAAATGAATTAACCAATAAAATGTTCTAAAAGTAGGGTTCGTTTGACTTTGACGTTAAAAGCAGGGGAATACATACCAATATTATGTAGAATGGTAAAATTTCCCTTTCCACTCTGTCTGGAAAGTACCGTTTAAGAACACAATACCGTTTAAGAAGATTTCAATACCGTCTAAGAAGAGCGGTACTGTCTATGACCTCAGATAGGCGCAGAAAATACCGTCTAAACCCCCTAACGTGTACATATATATATATATGTCAATGGGCAGTTTTGAGGACAAATTTTTAGGAGTATCAGTGCTAACGAGGACACATGGTGCTTATAAGGTCTGTCCTTGTAAAAATACATGTCAATTGGTAGTTGTGGGAACTGTCCTTATAAGCTTTATATGTAAATAGTATATTATAAGGACACAAGATATTTAATATATTTATGAGGACTATATCAGATTATATCGTAACAACGTAGCGTTGCAACAAAAGTTAATTATCAAGTCTTGTGGTTTTAAAGCCAAGATTTTTAGTCCGAACAAAACGTTGTTACTCCTACTATTTTCTCGATTGTTTTCTTTTTTAAGAATATACGACCAACATTGATGACCCGAATCTTGGCCATGTTAATTAATCAATTTTTAAAAAGTTTTTGATTTTGATTCTACCAGGAATTGGTAGTGTGTGTACAGGCAGTTTTTAAAATAAATAATTAGAAATGCCGGTGGTTGCGAGGACGCTTGATGCTTATGAGTCCTTTTCATGTCAGAATTTCTGGTTAATCTCCGAAACATAATGACTAACCCAAAAACCATAAAGCATAACCTACAAAACATATCGGTAAACCGAAGAGCCTTGTGGTTAAACGAACCATGTGTTTAACCTACGAACCAGCAAAATTCTTTACAAAATAATACCGGAGACAAATATTTTATAAAAGGGTGGCAATTGTGTATTTATGAATTTGCTTTCAAGTTGACAACGAATGTAATCTTTTTGGATCTCTTACGAATTATTAATATAATTTTTTTGGTGTTATACATAACAAAGGTACAACGTATTTATTTGGCCACCCGGTATACTTTTCTAACCACCTGATTAATCATTATACTATAAAGTTGTATTTCATCTAACACTGTTAGATATTTGTTTTTTTCTTTTGCACTTATTTAGTTTTTTTCTTAAAAAATAAAATGACCCTAACCTAATATATCTACCGGGTGTCCAAAATTGGAAAGATTATGATAAAATTAAGATAATAATTGAGTTATTAAAATTTAAAAGGTTTAAATATTTTAGCTATAAAAGGTTAATAATTTTTCTTAAAATTTTTGTTCTTATGCTTTAGTCGATCTTTCGAGGCGGTTTTTGGCAGTTTTTATTTCAACTAATAGGACTGCAATTACTTAAATTTTTTTACAAGCAGCTGGTTTTAACACAAGATCTTCTGTTTAACAGCTAAAAGCAGTCCTGTAATACAGCACACACTAGGTAAAATTTAATGCAATGATATATGAAAAAAAAATTTTTTATGATAATTAATTATTTTAGGATAGTCCTTATTTAAAACCGCGTATATATTTTTTAATTTCCTATTTTATGGCATTTTTGCCAGGTTCAGTATAATCGTTACTTATAATTAGGTCCTGTTAGTTATTAATGCTTTTTGTCATACCAGTCAACAAACCCAGAATTTCACTTTAACCGTATACGTATACCGGGTGTATCTCAAAAGAAAAGACGTTCACCCTTATAATTTTTCTGTATTTATATATTAAAATGAAATTTAGATATTATGCATAAGAGATGAGTCTGCATTTGTTGGCATAATTTTCAATTTGTTAGCACTTCCGGTTTGACCGGAAATGACCTTGACTTTGGTTAAATGGGATATCTTGTATATTTTTACCTATTGGGATTTAGCATAACATTCTGAGTGAAATGACACCTCACTTATCATTTTTCGACGTGTTATAACATTTTTATGTTTTTTTTTCAGTCCAGAGTGCTACAAATTAATTAAATCTGTTAGTTTACAGTCAAGTAGTATATTAAAATTAAAATTAATAATACGAGTATTATAAAAATTATAATAATTGACTTTCTAAGTTTCACCAGCGTTAAAAAAATTAAATTTTGTTTTCTTGACGTTTACTCCATTTTTCCAAATGGAATGATGGTAGTTCACTAGGATATTTAAAACGCGCATTTTTTTTCGAACAATTTGGTATTATACACTCCTATGCTATTTTAAAATTGACACGAAAAAATTTGCCTTGAGTACCAATCGCAAATTTAAAAGCGTTATGCATTATTGCCGCCCTGTATTTTCTAAAGAAATATAAAGGCGGCTTTAAAAAACAATGGAATGATTTTGAAAACCAATATAGTTTTAACGTGAAATTATAATGTCATTCTTTATTAAACTTATATTGTAAATCAGATAAAATGATTAGTTTTACTAGAAATAATTAACAAATTGATACGCTCCTAATTTTTGGAGTGAGCAGAAAAATTCTTCTGAGGCCGGTCAAACCGAAAGTGCTTACAAATTGAAAATTATGCCAATAATTGCAGACTCATCTCGCATCCATAATTTCATTTTAATATCTATAAATATAAAAAAGTTATAGGGGTGAATGTCTTTTAAGAGACACCCGGTATGTACAGGCAGTTTTGAAGACACATTATTAGAAATGCCGGTGGTTGCGAGGACATTTGGTAAGCTGATGACTTATTTCCATGTAAGAATTTACGGCTAATCTTCGAAACATAATGATTAACCTAAGAATCATAATGCATTACCTACAAAACATATTGGTTAACCGAAGAACCTTGTGGTTAAACGAATCATGTATTTAACCTACGAACCGGGAATTCTTTTCAGTATAGTAATTCTCTCTCTCTGTGTTGTTTTTTTTTCTAATTCTTAATAGATCGTAGTTACTATGATCTGTTGTAAAGTTTTGGACCATAATCTTTAAAAATAAAATTTACGCTACGGCTAGGTGTATCTTTTTTTCACTTTTACACAGAGATATAAAAATCCTGTATAACCCGTCGGTTAACATACACAGGTATACACGATGTAACAAATTCGACGCGGCATACTATTATTAACTTATCTGTTGGTATCGTATAATAAACTATAGAGTCCAATTTACAGCAAAGTTGGTAATTTTGATGTTATTTATTCATGGTTCTTGTATATTAATTATCATGACTAGATGACTAGATTTAACACAAATTCTCATCTGGAAAGACCTTATAAGCACCAAGTGTCCTCGTAACTGCCGGTAATTCTAAAACTGGGTCTTTAAAACTGCCTGTACTTATATAAAGTAAATTATGAATTAGTTTGCGTTATATAGACGGGAAAAGGTTCCTTAAGTAACGTGCCGTCATTCTGAATAATACCATTACAAATAATAATTAAGATGTTTTTAAAATTTACAAAAATACATTCCTTTTCATCTTTAAGAAAAGTTTATCAATGCAAAACTGCCACTATTTAAAAAAAAACTCTCATATTTTCTGCTGGAATAAAAATCTACCTGCCATTCCCATTCCTTTCCCATTCCCCTTACATGGGATATTACCTTATTTCAGCTTAACCACTTGGTTACTAGGATAACCGCATGGTTAGTAGGTTATCCATCATGTTTTCTATTTTAACGTTTATGGTTCCTAGATTATGCTTTATGTTTCTTAAGTTAATCACAATGTATCGAAGGATAACCAGAACTTCTTACATGAACAGACTTCATAAGCACCAAGTGTCCTAGCAACCACCGGTATTTGTAAAAATTTGGCTTTAAAACTGCCTGTACGTACCATTGCGATAAAAAAAAAGTAGTACAACAAAATATAATTTAATCGGCTGGTCTATTATAAAATATTTTCTTTCAAACTGATAACTCAGTGTCACCAGAATTGTTGCGTCAGTATCATGTCAGTGTCACCTTTATTACAATACTGTCACCAGAATTTTTCATGGTAACGCCTAAAAAGTAAGGTGGCATAATTATATTGTTTTCATAGTGACGACGATATCCACTTCTCGATATTCTTATAGACCAAGAGTTCTATCTGGGACTACTAATTCTTGTAATACTTTCTTTTTATCGCAATGGTACATGTATACCGCGGAAAATATGAATAAAATGTGCAGTATAGATCAATAATGGCGTTTTGATTAAAAAAACAAAACGGTTAGGGTGTAAACTCTGATGGGTTTAGAAATCAGACGTACTGTCGTTTCAAATAATACCTACTAAAGATTATAATAATTCGTAAAATCCAAAAAAAAATTCCATTCCTTCCCATCATTAAAGAAATTTTTAAATGCAATATGGCGTATTTATTCTGTACCGCATACTAATTTGTTGCCGTTGTATAAATATATGTACAGGCAGTTTTAAAAACACATTTTAAAAAATAACGGTAGTTACGACACTTGTTGCTTATATATATGGGTTTTCAAGTAACATTTTATGGTTAACTTATGGACAATCATGATTAACCTGTGAACCATAAAAGATAACCTACGAACCTTATGAACGTCCGTACGGCTTTACCAAAATAAACATCCATGGGATCTCCGTTACAGAACCATGGATATTATTGGATATTTTGAATTACCAGTGGACATCCAAAACCATATTATGTCCAATGACTTTACCAAAATGAACATTCATAGGACCTCAGTTAAAATGAACATAAACGAACCATGTGTTTAACCTACGAACCAGCAAAACTCTTTACAAAATAATACCGGAGATAAATATTTTATAAAATGGTGGCAATTGTGTATTTATGAATTTGCTTTTAAGCGGAATTATTAATATAATTTTTTTGGTATTATTCATAACAAAGGTACAACGTATTAATGTTCATTTTGGTAAAGCCATTGTACATAATATGGTTTTGGATGTCCATTGGTAATCCAAAATATCCATGGTTCTGTAACGGAGGATGTTCATTGTGTTAAAGCCATTGATTGGACATACGGTTTTGGATATTTACTGGTCATCCAAAATATCCGTGGTGCTGTAACGGAGATCCCATCATGGATGTTTATTTTGGTAGAGCCATACGGACGTCCATAAGGTTCCTAGGTTATCTTTTATAGTTCACAGAATAATGATGATTGTTCATAAGTTAAACATAAATTGTTACTTGAAAACCCATTTAAGCAACAAGTGTCGTAACTACCGGTATTTTTTAAAATGTGTTTTTATAACTGCCTGTACAGCGATCGCCCCCCCCCCCCGCCCTTTGAGTCCTTTCCTAAACGGCGCCCCCTTCCCACTCTCCCAGTTCCAGGTTTTAATTAGGTTGTAATTTGTTTATAACTTTTAGACTATAGAAATAGATAAAAGAACCCTGTTACCTATTTGGAGATTCTATTTTATTTTCACTACTTGATTCAATTTATAATAAAAATATTTTGCCACGACCAATAATTTGTATTCTTTCAGTTATTTTGCTTTAACAATTAAAAATTGCTTGAAATATCTAATTTACTAAAGACTAAATTTTATCTTTTTAAAAGTGTGTTATTGTCGCCAATGAGAATATATATACCTGAGAGTTTTAACAAAATTCCCCTTGCTAGTTCATATTTTGTTTTCATGTGGCCATTTTAGAAATGACGAAACAAAAACTTTATTTCTCTTGCCAAAATTTACTAAATAAACGAAATTGTACATTAGCAGTGAGGCGCCCTTTGATCAAGGGCGTAGATAAGGGGGTAATTACCCCCCCCCCCCAGGACCCATAATTAGCCATAAAAACGAAGCACTTTTTTACTTGATCAATTTTTTTGTGATTTTCTTAAGGACCTTGTGTATTTTATATTTTTTCTATATACTTGAAAATCAGACATCATTGAAAAAAGGGCGTGGCACCTAAAAAATTTTCGCCTGCGGCGCTATTTCTTTTGGCGCCGCAACCTTTTTTACCCCCCCCCCCATAAAAAAACATCCACGCCCTTACCTTTGAGGCTTTCGCCCCCTCCGCCCCTTCAACCACGCTACGCCACTGAATTCCTCCGATACATTGTGATTAACTTAAGAAACATAAAGCATAATCTACGAACCATATTCTCTCTCTCTCTCTATGTCTCTCTCTCTCTCTCTCTCTCTCTTTGTTAAGGAATGGGAATGGCAGGTAGATTTTTATTCCAGCAGAAAATATGACAGTTTTTTTTAAATAGTGGCAGTTTTGCATTGATAAACTTTTCTTAAAGATGAAAAGGAATTTATTTTTGTAAATTTTAAAAACATCTTAATTAAGGAATGGGAATAGCAGGTACATTCTTCGTTATTGTATTATTAAATTTAGACTATAGTTATAACAGTTTTAATTTAATATGATGGCAAAAGCTATGAAATGCTTAGCAAAATAATACCGAAGACAAGTTTTTTTTTTAAATAGTGGCACTTTTGCATTGATAAACTTTTCTTAAAGATAAAAAGGAATGTATTTTTTTAAATTTTAAAAACATTTTAGTTCTTATTTCTAATGGTATTATTCAGACTGAGGGCACGTTACTTCAGGAACCTTTTCTAGTCTATAACGCAAACTAATTCATAATTTACTTTATATAGGTACATATAACTGCAGGCAGTTTTAAAGACCCAGTTTTAGAATTACCGGCAGTTACGAGGACACTTGGTGCTTATAAAGTCTTTCCAGATGAGAATTTGTCTTAAATCTAGTCATATAGTCATGATAATTAATGAATAATGAACCATGAATAAATAACATCAAAATGACCAACTTTGCTGTAAATTGGACTCTATACTTTATTATACAATACCAACAGATAAGTTAATAAGTATTATTATCGAATTTGTTACATCGTGTATACCTGTGTATGTTAACCAACGGTTTATACAGGATTTTTTTTATCTCTGTGTAAAAGTGGAAAAAACATACACCTAGCCGTAGCGTAAATTTTATTTTTAAAGATTATGGTCCAAAACTTTACAACAGATCATAGTAACTACGATCTAGTAAGAATTAGAAAAAAAAACCCAGAGAGAGAGAATTACTATACTGAAAATAATTCCCCGTTCGTAGGTTAAATACATGATTCGTTTAACCACAAGGTTCTTCGGTTAACCAATATGTTTTGTAGGTGATGCACTATGGTTCTTAGGTTAATCATTATGTTTCGAAGATTAACCGTAATTTCTTACATGGAAATAAGTCATCAGCTTACCAAATGTCCTCGCAACCACCGGAATTTCTAATAATGTGTCTTCAAAACTGCCTGTACATACCGGGTGTTTCTTAAAATACATTCACCCCCATAACTTTTTTATATTTATATTAATGAAATTATGAGATTATGCATACGAGATGAGTCTGCATTTATTGGCATAATTTTCAATTTGTTAGCACTTCCGGTTTGACCGGAACTGACCTTGACTTTGATATTTTAAATGGGACATCTTTTATATGCCGCCCTCTCTATCTATAAAGGCGGCTTTGAAAAATAATGGAATGGTTTTGAAAAGCAATATTTATGGCTTTAATTTTAAGTTGTAATGTCATTAGTTTATAAAACATACAATACATACAATCTTGCGGCTTCAGAAAAATTTTTCTGGTCACTCCAATAATTAGGAGCATATCAATTTGTTCATTTCTAGTAAAACTAACCATTTTATCTGATTTACAATGTTAAAGTTTAATAAACGAATGACATTACAATTTCACTTTAAAACCATATTGGTTTTCAAAATCATTCCATTGTTTTTCAAAGCCGTCTTTATATTTCTTTAGAAAATAAAGGGCGGCAATAATGCATAACGCTTTTAAATTTGCGATTGGGACTTAAGGCAAATTTCTTCGTGTCAATTTTAAAATAGCATAGGAGTGTATGGTATCAAATTGTTCGAAAAATGGAGTAAACGTCAACAAAATTTAATTTTTTTAACGGTTGTGAAACCTAGAAAGTCAATTATTATGACATATTTTTAATTTTCATATACTACATGACTGTAAACTAACAGATTTAATTAATTTGTAGCACTCTAGATTGAAAAAAAAATAAACATAAAAATGTTATAACACGTTGAAAAATGCCAAGCGAGATGTCATTTCACTCAGAATGTTATGCTAAATCCCAATAAGTATCTAAAAATATACAAGATGTCCCATTTAAAATACCAAAGTCAAGGACACTTCCGGTCAAATCGGAAGTGCTAACAAATTGAAAATTATGCCAACAAATGCAGACTTATCTCTTATGCATAATATCTAAACTTCATTGTAATATCTATAAATACAGAAAAGTTATAGGGGTGAACGTCTTTTGAGAAACACCCGGTATACGTATACGGTTAAAGTGAAACTCTGGGTTTGTTGACTGGTATGACAAGAAGCATAATAACTAACAAGACATAATTATGAGTAACGATTATTGAACTTGGCAAAAATGCCATAAAATAGGAAATTAAAGGACTATCCTAAAATAGTTCATTATCATAAAAAAAATGTTTTTCATATCTCATATTGCATTAAATTTTACCTAGTGTGGGCTAATCATTCCTATTTTGGACACCCGGTAGATAAATTAGTTTAGGGTAATTTTATTAAAAAAAAAATTTGTGCAAAAGAAAAAAACAAATACTTATCTAACAGTGTTAGATGAAATACAACTTTATAGTATAAGGACCAGGATTAATATCAGGAGGTTAGAAAAGTATACCGGGTGGCCAAATAAGAACGGCCCTCGGTCGTATTACAGCTTTAGGAAAAAAAAATTGTTAGTATATACTGCTGAGAGAAATCGCTGGAAATTATTTTCAAATTCGAGAGATGTCAGCTAGTATGATCAGATAGAAAATTAGGTTTTTCTCGTTATGTTGCCTCATTAAGAGGTACCGAAAAAATCACATTTTGATCCTTGGGGGCATTTTAAAACAATATGCTGGGCGAACGTTAAAATTTCCTTAATAAGTGTTTGTGTTATTTTGTCGATGATATTAGAAAAGTCATTATTTATATTAAAAAATGGTTAAAATGATTTTTACCAATGAAGAATCATGTGATTTGATTGTTATACCAATTCGTTTATGCTTTATAAATTAGCCCTATTATTGCCCCCAAGATTATAAAATTTGTGAAAAGAAGAAACCCAACACCAATAATGTACAGCTTTTCTTTAGAAATCAACCGTTTATCTCCAACATCCTCCAAAAAAATGTTAATAATAAAATTACTGTTTTCAATAAGTGTAGCTTTTTAAAGTACCCCGTAGTCTTTGACTTTTATTAATTTTTGATCTGTTGTCTTTTTAATACAATAGCGTTTACATTAAACGTCGATTGGTAAAAATGACAGTTCTTGATCAAAATAACTTTTGGAAAGTACCCCGTAGTCTCTGTTTCTCGTTAACTTCTCAATATGTGGTGTTGTTAATACAATAGTGTTTTTCATAAGGTATAAACGTCGATTAGTAAATATTACGGGTTTCAATACAAATAAATTATTAAAATTACCCCGTAGTCTCTGATTTTTAATAAATTTTCGATCTGTTGTGTTTTCTAATATAATATTGTTTTTCATAAGGTATAAACGTCAAATGGTAAAAATTGCAGTTTTTGAAAAAAAATAAGTTTTTAAAGTACCCCGTAGCCTCTGATTTTTAATAAATTTTCCATATATTGTGCCTTTTAATGTAATAATGTTTTTCATAGTATAAACGTCAATTGGTAAAAATTAGGGTTTGTTGATTTACCTAAAAACCATGATAAGATAAGTAACCTAAAAAAACATGTTGGTTAACCTACGAACCATGATCATCATGGTAATCCTGGAAAGTATAATTGATATTCTTTATACGAACTATAATAGCCTTATATAGAACCATGATTATTATCATACAAACCAGGCGATTATCCTAGAAATCATTTGGTTAACCTACGAACCATATTTTTAATTTAAAACCGTTAAAATAGCCCTACGAGATTCCTCCTTTCCCTTTGCATTTTCTTAAGACAGCTTACTGCTGGCCTAAGAGTCTACCCTTATTTACATTCCTTAAGAAAGAGGAAGAGAGAGAGGAAGAGAAAGAAAACTACTACCTCGTTTTAGGTAAACCTATGTGGTTAGTAAATTTTAACGTTTATGGTTGGTATAGATTTTTTCTTCCTGGTTCTTAGGTTAGGTAATCATAATGTTTCGGAGAAACTTATATGGAGACTTCATAAGCACCAATTGTCCTCGCAACAACCGGTATTTCTAAAAATTTGTCTTCGAAACTGCCTGTACGTATATGTATACAGGGTGTTTCATTAAGGGTGGCCACCGGCCATATCTCGGAAACTACAAGGCATAGAAACTTGGAAAAAAATTATGATTAAAGCGGTCATGAGAAAATTCGGGAAATTACGTTTAAGTTCCTCATTTCGCCGCAAGGGGGCACAATTGAATTTTTTTTTTAATTCTAAATTTCTCCGAAAATTCCCATATTAAGGTATAACTCTGATTACATCATCGAAAAGCTTAGACGATTCTGCATCATTTTGGTTTAACGCTCATTGGCGTACCGATCTTGATAAGAGTGGGGGAAGCTATTGAATGTGTAAACATTTAAATTGCTGTAACTTCTAAACGACTTTACTAAATTTAAACTTGTTTGGAAGGGAAAGGTAAGTATCTTCTATCGCCGTATTCAACAGTATACGATAGTGTTTAATAAAATTGCTAGAGGGCGCAATTTGGAATAATAACAGTTTTTTCGATTTCATCCCGAAAATTCAAATCATACGGTATAACTATGACATCATAATCGAAAAGTGGATGAAATTTGCAAGAAAAGATGTAAAGAACGCAGTTCGATATCTTTGCTCGTTTCAGAGTTCTTGCCAAAATAATAATTTTTAATACAAATTGCGCCCTCTAGCTATTTTATTAGAAACTATTGTGTACCATTAGATACGACAATTGAAGGTTCTTTCAAACAAGCTTAAATTTAGTAAAATCGAATAAGTCGTTTAGAAGCTACAGCGATTTTAATGTTTACATTTTCAATAGCTTCTCCCACTCTTATCAAGTTCACATAAGTTGCCCCCGTATGTACATCCAATGGAAGTACAAAAATTGTCGACACACGTCCAGAAGATATCCAAATTTGGTTCAGTTTGTACCCAGTGAATGTCCAATTGATGATACAAATTAGGACATCCATGGGATCGGCCGTTTAGGACATTCAATGAATGCCCTTTAGGATGACGCCCATAAGTTATCCCCTTAGGTACATCCAATGGAAGTTCGAAAAATGTCGACAACAAGTCCAAAGTATGTCTAAATTTGGTTTATTTTTGATCTAGTGCATGATACAAATGTCACAAATTAAGACATCCGCTAAATGGGCCTTTTAGGACATCCTTTCAATATCCTCTAGGATACCATCCATAAGCTGTCCCTTAAGGTAAAAGTACGCAGACCAGGGACAATAAAATCAAAAATAATGGGTTTCTGTTCTCTGGGCCCAGGTACACAACATGAAGGAACCCCTTACAGTTGTATCCTTATTAGGGGTTAGGACATGACTCATTGGACTTGAGTTCAGGTGGAAGAAAATAATAAAACGAAAAGTCCTTATATACACCAGTACATAAAAATATTGCTTATTTTTGATTTTTTTTGAAAAAAATTTGTATACATATGTTTCTATATGTTATATAAACTGTTGTATACAAAAAACCCATAGCTTTTAAAAATGTCCTCATAACCGCCTATCGACATATATATATATATATATATATATATATATGTCAATGGGCAGTTTTGAGGACAAATTTTTAGGAGTATCAGTGCTAACGAGGACACATGGTGCTTATGAGGTCTGTCCTTGTAAAAATACATGTCAATTGGTAGTTGTGGGAACTGTCCTTATAAGCTTTATATGTAAATAGTATATTATAAGGACACAAGATATTTAATATATTTATGAGGACTATATCAGATTATATCGTAACAACGTAGCGTTGCAACAAAAGTTAATTATCAAGTATTGTGGTTTTAAAGCCAAGATTTTTAGTCCGAACAAAACGTTGTTACTCCTACTATTTTCTCGATTGTTTTCTTTTTTAATAATATCCGACCAACATTGATGACCCGAATCTTGGCCATGTTAATTAATCAATTTTTAAAAAGTTTTTGATTTTGATTCTACCAAGAATTGGTAGTGTGTGTACAGGCAGTTTTTAAAATAAATAATTAGAAATGCCGGTGGTTGCGAGGACGCTTGATGCTTATGAGTCCTTTCCATGTCAGAATTTCTGGTTAATCTCCGAAACATAATGACTAACCCAAAAACCATAAAGCATAACAAAACATATTGGTAAACCGAAAAACCTTGTGGTTAAACGAACCATGTGTTTAACCTACGAACCAGCAAAATTCTTTACAAAATAATACCGGAGACAAATATTTTATAAAAGGGTGGCAATTGTGTATTTATGAATTTGCTTTCAAGTTGACAACGAATGTAATCTTTTTGAATCTCTTACGAATTATTAATATACTTTTTTTGGTGTTATACATAACAAAGGTACAACGTATTTATTTGGCCCCCCGGTATAATTTTCTAACCACCTGATTAATCATTATACTATAAAGTTGTATTTCATCTAACACTGTTAGATATTTGTTTTTTTCTTTTGCACTTATTTAGTTTTTTTCTTAAAAAATAAAATGACCCTAACCTAATATATCTACCGGGTGTCCAAAATTGGAAAGATTATGATAAAATTAAGATAATAATTAAGTTATTAAAATTTAAAAGGTTTAAGTATTTTAGCTATAAAAGGTTAATAATTTTTCTTAAAATGTTTGTTCTTATGCTTTAGTCGATCTTTCGAGGCGGTTTTTGGCAGTTTTTATTTCAACTAATAGGACTGCAATTACTTAATTTTTTTTACAAGCAGCTGGTTTTAACACAGGATCTTCTGTTTAACGGCTAAAAGCAGTCCTGTAATACAGCACACACTAGGTAAAATTTAATGCAATGATATATGAAAAAAATTTTTTATGATAATTAATTATTTTAGGATAGTCCTTATTTAAAACCGCGTATATATTTTTTAATTTTCTATTTTATGGCATTTTTGCCAGGTTCAGTATAATCGTTACTCATAATTAGGTCCTGTTAGTTATTAATGCTTTTTGTCATACCAGTCAACAAACCCAGAATTTCACTTTAACCGTATACGTATACCGCGAGTGTTTCTCAAAAGACGTTCACCCTTATAATTTTTCTGTATTTATATATTAAAATGAAATTTAGATATTATGCATAAGAGATGAGTCTGCATTTGTTGGCATAATTTTCAATTTGTTAGCACTTCCGGTTTGATCAGAAATGACCTTGACTTTGGTTAAATGGGATATCTTGTATATTTTTAAATATTGGGATTTAGCATAACATTCTGAGTGAAATGACACCTCACTTGTCATTTTTCGACGTGTTATAACATTTTTATGTTTTTTTTTTTCAGTCCAGAGTGCTACAAATTAATTAAATCTGTTAGTTTACAGTCAAGTAGTATATTAAAATTAAAATTAATAATACGAGTATTATAAAAAATTAAAATAATTGACTTTCTAAGTTTCACCAGCGTTAAAAAAATTAAATTTTGTTTTCTTGACGTTTACTCCATTTTTCCAAATGGAACGATGGTAGTTCACTAGAATATTTAAAACGCGCATTTTTTTTCGAACAATTTGATATTATACACTCCTATGCTATTTTAAAATTGACACGAAAAAATGTGCCTTGAGTACCAATCGCAAATTTAAAAGCGTTATGCATTATTGCCGCCCTGTATTTTCTAAAGAACTATAAAGGCGGCTTTGAAAAACAATGGAATGATTTTGAAAACCAATATAGTTTTAACGTGAAATTATAATGTCATTCTTTATTAAACTTATATTGTAAATCAGATAAAATTGTTAGTTTTACTAGAAATAATGAACAAATTGATACGCTCCTAATTTTTGGAGTGAGTAGAAAAATTCTTCTGGGGCCGCAAGATTGTATGTATTGTATGTTTTATAACCTAATGACATTACAACTTTAAATTAAAGCCAGATTGCTTTTCAAAACCGTTCCATTGTTTTTCAATGCCGCCTTTATATTTCTTTAGAAAAGGGCGGCAATAATGCATAACGCTTTTAAATTTGCGATTGGGATTTAAGGCAAATTTTTCAGTGTCAATTTTAAAATAGCATAGGAGTGTATGGTATAAAATTGTTGGAAAAAAAATACTCGTTTTAAATATCCTATTGAACCACGATCGTTCCATTTGGAAAACTGGAGTAAACGTCAAGAAAACAAAATTTAATTTTTTGAACGCTTGTGAAACTTAGAAAGTCAATTACTATGACATAATTTTAATTTTCATATACTACTTGACTATAAATGAGCAGATTTAATTATTTTGTAGCACTCTGGATTGAAAATAAACGACAAACATAAAAATGTTATAACACGTCGAAAAATTACAAGTGAGGTGTCATTTCACTCATAATGTTCTGCTGAACCCAAATAAGTAAAAATATACAAGATGTCCCATTTAAAATATTAAAGTCAAGGTCACTTCCGGTCAAACCGGAAGTGCTTACAAATTAAAAATTATGCCAATAATTGCAGACTCATCTCGTATCCATAATTTAATTTTAATATCTATAAATATAAAAAAGTTATAGGGGTGAATGTCTTTTAAGAAACACCCGGTATGTATAGGCAGTTTTGAAGACACATTATTAGAAATGCCGGTGGTTGCGAGGACATTTGGTAAGCTGATGACTTATTTCCATGTAAGAATTTACGGCTAATCTTTGAAACATAATGATTAACCTAAGAATCATAATACATTACCTACAAAACATACTGGTTAACCGAAGAACCTTGTGGTTAAACGAATCATGTATTTAACCTACGAACCGGGAATTCTTTTCAGTATAGTAATTCTCTTTCTCTGTGTTGTTTTTTTTCTAATTCTTAATAGATCGTAGTTACTATGATCTGTTGTAAAGTTTTGGACCATAATCTTTAAAAATAAAATTTACGCTACTGCTAGGTGTATCTTTTTTTTCACTTTTACACAGAGATATAAATATCGTGTATAAACCGTCGGTTAACATACACAGGTATATACGATGTAACAAATTCGACGCGGCATATTATTATTTACTTATCTGTTGGTATCGTATAATAAACTATAGAGTCCAATTTACAGCAAAGTTGGTAATTTTGATGTTATTTATTCATGGTTCTTGTATATTAATTATCATGACTAGATGACCAGATTCAACACAAATTCTCATCTGGAAAGACCTTATAAGCACCAAGTGTCCTCGTAACTGCCGGTAATTCTAAAACTGGGTCTTTAAAACTGCCTGTACTTATATAAAGTAAATTATGAATTAGTTTGCGTTATATAGACGGGAAAAGGTTCCTTAAATAACGTGCCGTCATTCTGAATAATACCATTACAAATAATAATTAAGATGTTTTTAAAATTTAGAAAAATACATTCCTTTTCATCTTTAAGAAAAGTTTATCAATGCAAAACTGCCACTATTTAAAAAGAGAGAGAGAGAGAGGGAAAAATAAAACTCCTTAGATGGGATATTACCTTATTTCAGCTTAACCACTTGGTTACTAGGATAACCACATGGTTAGTAGGTTAACCATCATGGTTTCTATTTTAATGTTTATGGTTCGTAGATTATGCTTTATGTTTCTTAAGTTAATCACAATGTATCGGATGATAACCAGAAATTCTTACTGAACAGACTTCATAAGCACCAAGTGTCCTAGCAACCACCGGTATTTCTAAAAATTTGGCTTTAAAACTGCCTGTACGTACATGTATACCGCGGAAAATATGAATAAGTGTGCACTATAGATCAATAATGGCGTTTTGATTAAAAAAAAAACAAAACTGTTAAGGTGTAAACTCTGATGGGTTTAGAAATCAGACGTACTGTCGTTTCAAATAACACCTACTAAAGATAATAATAATTCGTAAAATCCAAAAAAAAAATCCATTCCTTCTCATCTTTAAAGAAAATTTTGAATGCAATATGGCGTATTTATTCTGTACCGCATACTAATTTATTTATGCACATGCATATAATATGTACAGGCAGTTATAAAAACACATTTTAAAAAATAACGGTAGTTACGACACTTGTTGCTTAAATGGGTTTTCAAGTAACAATTTATGTTTAACTTATGAACAATCATCATTAACCTGTGAACTATAAAAGATAACCTACGAACCTTATGGACGTCCGAATGGCTCTACCAAAATAAACATCCATGATGGGATCTCCGTTACAGCACCACGGATATTTTGGATGACCAGTAAACATCCAAAACCGTATGTCCAATCAATGGCTTTAACACAATGAACATCCTCCGTTACAGAATCATGGATATTTTGGATTACCAATGGACATCCAAAACCATATTATGTACAATGGCTTTACCAAAATGAACATTCATACGTTGTACCTTTGTTATGAATAATACCAAAAAAATAATATAATTCCGCTTAAAAGCAAATTCATAAATACACAATTGCCACCATTTTATAAAATATTTATCTCCGGTATTATTTTGTAAAGAGTTTTGCTGGTTCGTAGGTTAAACACATGGTTCGTTTATGTTCATTTTAACTGAGGTCCTATGAATGTTAATTTTGGTAAAGTCATTGGACATAATATGGTTTTGGATGTCCACTTGTAATCCAAAATATCCAATAATATTCATGGTACAGAATAAATACGCCATATTGCATTTAAAAATGTCTTTAAAGATGGGAAGGAATGGAATTTTTTTTTGGATTTTACGAATTATTATAATCTTTAGTAGGTATTATTTGAAACGACAGTACGTCTGATTTCTAAACCCATCAGAGTTTACACTCTAACCGTTTAGTTTTTTTTTAATCAAAACGCCATTATTGATCTATACTGCACATTTCATTCATATTTTCCGCGGTATACATGTACCATTGCGATAAAAAAAAAAGTAGTACAAGAATTAGTAGTCCCAGATAGAACTCTTGGTCTATAAGAATGTCGAGAAGTGGATATCGTCGTCACTATGAAAACAATATAATTATGCCACCTTACTTTTTAGGCGCTACCATGAAAAATTCTGGTAACAGTTTTGTAATAAAGGTGACACTGACATGACACTGACGCAGCAATTCTGGTGACACTGGGTTATCAGTTTGAAAGAAAATATTTTATAATAGACCAGCCGATTAAATTATATTTTGTTGTACTACTTTTTTTTATCGCAATGGTACGTACGGGCAGTTTTAAAGCCAAATTTTTAGAAATACCGGTGGTTGCTAGGACACTTGGTGCTTAAGAAGTCTGTTCATGTAAGAATTTCTGGTTATCCTTCGATACATTGTGATTAACTTAAGAAACAAAGCATAATCTACGAACCATAAACGTTAAAATAGAAAACATGATGGATAACCTACTAACCATGCGGTTATCCTAGTAACCAAGTGGTTAAGCTGAAATAAGGTAACATCCCATCTAAGGAGTTTTCTTCCCCCCCCCCCCTTCTCGGTCACTCTCTCTCTCTCTCTCTCTCTCTCTCTCTTTCTTAAGGAATGGGAATAGCAGGTAGATTCATAGGCCAGCAGAAAATATGACAGCTCGAGATTTTATTGTATTATTAAAATTAAATTTAGACTATTTATTATTAAAGTTTTAATTTAACATGATGGCAAAAGCTATGAAATGCTTAGCAAAATAATACCGAAGACAAGTTTTTTTTTAAATAGTGGCAGTTTTGCATTGATAAACTTTTCTGAAAGATAAAAAGGAATGTATTTTTTTAAATTTTAAAAACATTTTAGTTATTATTTCTAATGGTATTATTCAGAATGAGGGCACATTACTTAAGGCACCTTTTCCAGTCTATAACGCAAACTAATTCATAATTTACTTTATATACATATAAGTACAGGCAGTTTTAAAGAGCCAGTTTCAGAATTACCGGCAGTTACGAGGACACTTGGTGCTTATAAGGTCTTTCCAGATGAGAATTTCTGTTAAATCTACTCATCTAGTCATGATAATTAATATACAAGAACCATGAATAAATAACATCAAAATTACCAACTTTGCTGTAAATTGGACTCTATAGTTTATTATACGATACCAACAGATAAGTTAATAATAATACCCCGCGTCGAATTTGTTACATCGTGTATACCTGTGTATGTTAACCAACGGTTTATACAGGATTTTTTTATCTCTGTGTAAAAGTGAAAAAAAAGATACACCTAGCCATAGCGTACATTTTATTTTTAAAGATTATGGTCCAAAACTTTACAACAGATCATAGTAACTACGATCTAGTAAGAATAAAAAAAAAACACAGAGAGAGAAAATTTCTATTCTGAAAAGAATTCCCGGTTCGTAGGTTAAATACATGATTCGTTTAACCACAAGGTTCTTCGGTTAACCAATATGTTTTGTAGGTGATGCATTATGGTTCTTAGGTAAATCATTATGTTTCGAAGATTAACCGTAATTTCTTACATGGAAATAAGTCATCAGGTTACCAAATGTCCTCGCAACCACCGGCATTTCTAATAATGTGTCTTCAAAACTGCCTGTACATACCGGGTGTTTCTTAAAATACATTTACCCCCATAACTTTTTTATATTTATTGTAATGAAATTATGAGATTATGCATACGAGATGAGTCTGCATTTATTGGCATAATTTTCAATTTGTTAGCACTTCCGGTTTGACCGGAAGTATTCTTGACTTTGATATTTTAAATGGGACATCTTTTATATGCCGCCCTCTCTATATATATAAAGGCGGCTTTGAAAAACAATGGAATGGTTTTGAAAAGCAATATTTATGGCTTTAATTTTAAGTTGTAATGTCATTAGTTTATAAAACATACAATACATACAATCTTGCGGCTTCAGAAAAATTGTTCTGGTCACTCCAATAATTAGGAGCATATCAATTTGTTCATTTCTAGTAAAACTAAC
Organism: Polydrusus pterygomalis; assembly: GCA_963969555.1. Classification (NCBI taxonomy): domain Eukaryota; kingdom Metazoa; phylum Arthropoda; class Insecta; order Coleoptera; family Curculionidae; genus Polydrusus; species Polydrusus pterygomalis. Next base: position 126,383,611 of record OZ018375.1, read on the forward strand.
CATTTTATCTGATTTACAATGTTAAAGTTTAATAAACGAATGACATTACAATTTCACTTTAAAACCATATTGGTTTTCAAAATCATTCCATTGTTTTTCAAAGCCGTCTTTATATTTCTTTAGAAAATAAAGGGCGGCAATAATGCATAACGCTTTTAAATTTGCGATTGGAACTTAAGGCAAATTTCTTCGTGTCAATTTTAAAATAGCATAGGAGTGTATGGTATCAAATTGTTCGAAAAATGGAGTAAACGTCAACAAAATTTCATTTTTTTAACGCTTGTGAAACTTAGAAAGTCAATTATTATGACATAATTTTAATTTTCATATACTACATGACTGTAAACTAACAGATTTAATTAATTTGTAGCACTCTAGATTGAAAAAAAAATAAACATAAAAATGTTATAACACGTTGAAAAATGACAAGCGAGATGTCATTTCACTCAGAATGTTATGCTGAATCCCAATAAGTATCTAAAAATATACAAGATGTCCCATTTAAAATACCAAAGTCAGGGACACTTCCGGTTAAATCGGAAGTGCTAACAAATTGAAAATTATGCCAACAAATGCAGACTCAATCTCTTATGCATAATATCTAGACTTCATTGTAATATCTATAAATACAGAAAAGTTATAAGGGTGAACGTCTTTTGAGAAACACCCGCACAGAAAAAAGTAAAATGTTGAATCTAGCAAGTCCATTGGATTACTTTTAAAAAGGTTAAATTAAAACAATTTGGGTATTTTTAAACAATTTTACTCGATTATTTCTACTACTTGATTGGGTTGAATGTAAAATGTTAAATTAACCAATTTAAATTGTTAGAATTACCTTCCTTGGGTTAAAACAAGCTCATTTAAATGGTAAAAATATTAATACTTAATTATACCTTTTCTGTGTTAATTCAATTTAATCAAAATGTTGATTTTAAACATTATATTGTGTTAAACAATACTGTATGGTTCAATCAACCATTTCATTTTGTTAATATTACCTTTTTAATAACCTTCGGTTTAAAATTCTATTTAACCCTACTATCGGTTAGATTCTAGCATGTGAACGTGTTAATTTTAGTAAATTTGAAAGATAGTCAGGCCATCGCCAATTGACCAATGGCAGCTCAGTTTAGGGACGCTAATAAAGCAGCAAGTGTCTCGTCATTCGCGGCATTCGCATAACAACAGTAACAACATAACCTTATCTGTTTTGTGGCGGCACTGGAGTCTGGAGTTCATTTATGGTTTTTCTCGTGTTTTTCTTTCTTTGTAAGTGTAGGAAAATTGTGCAATGGAATTGAAAAAGCTGTTGCGGGCTTCCACACCTAGTGGAAACATTTTTGGGTAAGGATAATAATGTATTATATTATATATAGTATACTATTTTTAGTGTCACCTGTTTCATTATTCCTAAACTAATTGTATGTAGGCACTATAAAAATACTACATTAAATTTGTTATTTTATTAGGTAAGTATACTTAAGTGTATCGTGGTACCTGCCTACAATTGATAATAATTTTAGGTAAGATAAATATGTAAATTTTAGTAAAAATTTGCCAAAAGAGACATGAGATTCATGGTCTATATAGAATACGACCTAAAATTAGTCGGTATAAAAAATCCATGTTTTCTCTTTTTAATAATTACCTTACCTAATAATATTTTCCTTAGGTACCTACCTACAAGCAAAAAAATATTCTTAATAGGTGCTTACCTTAACCTATATAACCTAATTGTTTTAACCCTTGGTGTATACCAACGGGACGGGACTGTCAAGTCCCATCAACTTTATTTATTTATTTATTTAGGAGTGGAACAATAACTCATATTTTGTTATATTCGAATATTAAAGATCGAACTATATATTTTTCTGTCAGCTCTTTAGATCTATATGTACCGATCATATTAAACAGGAAAACAATAATGTTATTTTATTATTGGTTTACAGAAAATTATGTAAGGATTTTATGGCAATTACATAACACTAATTTGGTTTCTCCCTCAGGCAGGTATCTCCAAACACTCTGGAGTGAGGGTATCTAGAGTCGGACATACGCGCAAGCGCAGGCATGGACGACCATAAGAGGAGAGCTGGGAACAGTGGGAACACGACCGGACCGGCAGTCTGTACCAGACTGGTCCATCAAGGATCCGCACCGTTCTGTTACCCTTGTAATATGTTAGGTATAAGTAAAGAGATTGTGTTTAAACTTGACCAGTACATTACGTTGTATAATAAACTACTACTATATAAAGCGGGTATATATCTTTTATTACACCTCGGATATCACAAATTTAACCTATTCTTATTTTTAATTTAAACCAATGATATGGTAAATTTAACCCTTCTAATGGGTTGTAACAACAATATCAAATTTTTAAAATGATACAAGGTTACAATGATATGGTAAAAATAACCCAATGATATTGTTACTTTAATCATATTATTTGCTATATTATACCTTTAGTGTGGTTTAAATAAACCAAATAGTCGATTGATTTGATAATACCAAGTTAAACATTTCATAGAGTTGATTTAACCAGATCATTGCGTTGTTGCTATTTAAACTGATTATTGGGTTAAATCAAACCTATTTGCGTTAATTCAATCTTTTACTTTTTTCTGTGCGGTATACGTATACGGTTAAAGTGAAACTCTGGGTTTGTTGACTGGTAGGACAAGAAGCATAATAACTAACAAGACATAATTATGAGTAACGATTATTGAACTTGGCAAAAATACCATAAAATAGGAAATTAAAGGACTATCCTAAAATAGTTCATTATCATAAAAAAAATGTTTTTCATATCTCATTTTGCATTAAATTTTACCTAGTGTGGGCTAATCATTCCTATTTTGGACACCCGGTAGATAAATTAGTTTAGGGTAATTTTATTATTTTTTACTTATTTCACAGAAGCAAGACCAATTTGTAGAGGGGTCAGACAAGGGTGTGTTCTCTCCCCACTTCTATTCAATTTATATTCTGAAGTTATCTTTCAAGAAGCCCTAGAAGAACGCAACGTGGGAGTTAAGGTGAATGGGGTATGGGTCAACAATATTCGTTATGCGGACGACACAGTTCTAATTGCAGATAACATGGAAGATTTGCAAGATATGCTTGGGACTGTCGGCGAATGCAGTAAGAACATGGGTCTCAATATCAACACCAAGAAGACTAAATTCATGATAATTACTCGGAGACCACAAGAATTTCAAAACGCAAGCCTAACATATGAGAATCAACGAATAGAGCGAGTTAACAAATTTAAATATCTAGGAACGTGGCTGTGTGAAAACTGGGAATCAGACACAGAAATCAGGTGCCGGGTTGAGAATGCCCGCAGTGCGTTCATGAAATTCAAAAAAGTGCTCACCAATACTGATTTCGATCTTGACTTAAGAATTAGATTTGTCAAATGCTATGTCTGGACAGTGTTGCTTTATGGTATGGAGGGATGGACACTAAAGGTGAGCACTATGAACAAGCTGGAAGCATTCGAGATGTGGGTCTATAGGCGTGTACTGAGGATTCCATGGACTGCAAGAAGAACCAACGACGAGGTCTTGAGAAGAATCAATAAAGACCGCGAACTGCTAGACACCATTAAACGTCGAAAAACAGCATACCTAGGCCACGTAATACGCAACGAGAGGTACCAATTCCTGCAACTGATAATTGAGGGGAAGATTGAGGGAAAGAGAGGAATCGGCAGGAAAAAGATGTCATGGCTCCGCAACGTCAGGCAGTGGACAGGATTGAGGACAATGCAAGAACTAATGCATGCCATACGTAATAGGGAGGAGTGGACAAATGTGATCGCAAACATCCATTAATGCAGACATGCAGCAGAAGAAGAAGAAGAATTTTATTAAAGAAAAAAAAATGAGTGCAAAAGAAAAAAACAAATACTTATCTAACAGTGTTAGATGAAATACAACTTTATAGTATAAGGACAAGGATTAATATCAGGAGGTTAGAAAAGTATACCGGGTGGCCAAATAAGAACGGCCCTCGGTCGTATTACAGCTTTAGGAATAAAAAATTGTTAGTATATACTGCTGAGAGAAATCGCTGGAAATTATTTTCAAATTCGAGAGATGTCAGCTAGTATGATCAGATAGAAAATTAGGTTTTTCTCGTTATGTTGCCTCATTAAGAGGTACCGAAAAAATCACATTTTGATCCTTGGGGGCATTTTAAAACAATATGCTTGGCGAACGTTAAAATTTCCTTAATAAGTGTTTATGTTATTATTTTGTCGATGATATTAGAAAAGTCATTATTTATATTAAAAAATGGTTAAAATGATTTTTACCAATGAAGAATCATGTGATTTGATTGTTATACCAATTCGTTTATGCTTTATGAGATAGCCCTCTTATTGCCCCTAAGATTATAAAATTTGTGAAAAGAAGAAACCCAACACCAATAATGTACAGCTTTTCTTTAGAAATCAACCGTTTATCTCCAACATCCCCCAAAAAAATGTTAATAATAAAATTACTGTTTTCAATAAATGTAGCTTTTTAAAGTACCCCGTAGTCTTTGACTTTTAATAAATTCTCGATCTGTTGTCTTTTTAATACAATAGCGTTTATCATTAAACGTCGATTGGTAAAAATGACAGTTCTTGATAAAAATAACTTTTGGAAAGTACCCCGTAGTCTCTGTTTCTCGTTAACTTCTCAATATGTGGTGTTTTTAATACAATAGTGTTTTTCATAAGGTATAAATGTCGATTAGTAAATATTACGGTTTTCAATACAAATAAATTATTAAAAGTACCCCGTAGTCTCTGATTTTTAATAAATTTTCGATCTGTTGTGTTTTTTAATATAATATTGTTTTTCATAAGGTATAAACGTCAAATGGTAAAAATTGCAGTTTTTGAAAAAAAATAAGTTTTTAAAGTACCCCGTAGCCTCTGATTTTTAATAAATTTTCCATATATTGTGCCTTTTAATGTAATAAGGCTTTTCATAGTATAAACGTCAATTGGTAAAAATTAGGGTTTGTTGATTTACCTAAAAACCATGATAAGATAAGTAACCTAAAAAACCATGTTGGTTAACCTACGAACCATGATCATCATGGTAATCCTGGAAAGTATAATTGATATTCTTTATACGAACTATAATAGCCTTAGAACCATGATTATTAACCTACAAACCAAGCGATTATCCTAGAAATCATGTGGTTAACCTACGATCCATATTTTTAATTTAAAAACCGTTAAAATAGCCCTACGAGATTCCTCCTTTCCCTTTGCATTTTCTGAAGACAGCTTACTGCTGGCCTAAGAGTCTACCCTTATTTACATTCCTTAAGAAAGAGGAAGAAAGAGAGGAAGAGAAAGAAAACTGCTACCTCGTTTTAGGTAAACCTATGTGGTTAGTAAATTTTAACGTTTATGGTTGGTATAGATTTTTTCTTCCTGGTTCTTAGGTTAGGTAATCATAATGTTTCGGAGAACCTTATATGGAGACTTCATAAGCACCAATTGTCCTCGCAACAACCGGTATTTCTAAAAATGTGTCTTCGAAACTGCCTGTACGTATATGTATACAGGGTGTTCCATTAAGGGTGGCCACCGGCCATATCTCGGAAACTACAGGGCATAGAAACTTGGAAAAAAATTATGATTAAAGCGGTCATGAGAAAATTCTGGAAATTACGTTTAAGTTCCTCATTTCGCTGCAAGGGGGCACAATTGAAATTTTTCTTTTAATTCTAAATTTCTCCGAAAATTCCCATATTAAGGTATAACTCTGATTACATCATCGAAAAGCTTAGACGATTCTGCATCATTTTGGTTTAACGCTCATTGGCGTACCGACCTTGATAAGAGTGGGGGAAGCTATTGAATGTGTAAACATTTAAATTGCTGTAACTTCTAAACGACTTTACTAAATTTAAACTTGTTTGGAAGGGAAAGGTAAGTATCTTCTATCGCCGTATTCAACAGTATACGATAGTGTTTAATAAAATTGCTAGAGGGCACAATTTGGAATAATAACAGTTTTTTCGATTTCATCCCGAAAATTCAAATCATACGGTATAACTATGACATCATAATCGAAAAGTGGATGAAATTTGCAAGAAAAGATTTAAAGACCGCAGTTCGATATCTTTGCTCGTTTCAGAGTTATTGCCAAAATAATAATTTTTAATACAAATTGCGCCCTCTAGCTATTTTATTAGAAACTATTGTGTACCATTAGATACGACAATTGAAGGTTCTTTCAATCAAGCTTAAATTTAGTAAAATCGAATAAGTCGTTTAGAAGTTACAGCGATTTTAATGTTTACATATTCAATAGCTTCTCCCACTCTTATCAAGTTCACATAAGTGGCCCCCGTATGTACATCCAATGGAAGTACAAAAATTGTCGATACACGTCCAGAAGATATCCAAATTTGGTTCAGTTTGTACCCAATTGATGATACAAATTAGGACATCCATAGGATCGGCCGTTTAGGACATTCAATGAATGCCCTTTAGGATGACGCCCATAAGTTATCTCCTTAGGTACATCCAATGGAAGTTCGAAAAATGTCGACAACAAGTCCAAAGTATGTCTAAATTTGGTTTATTTTTGATCTAGTGCATGATACAAATGTCACAAATTAAGACATCCGCTAAATGGGCCTTTTAGGACATCCAATAAATATCCTCTAGGATACCATCCATAAGGTGTCCCTTAAGGTAAAAGTACGCAGACCAGGGACAATAAAATCAAAAATAATGGGTTTCTGTTCTCTGCGCCCAGGTACACAACATGAAGGAACCCCTTTCAGTTGTATCCTTATTAGGGGTTAGGACATGACTCATTGGACTTAAGTTCAGGTGGAAGAAAATAATAAAACGAAAAGTCCTTATATACACCAGTACATAACAATATTGCTTATTTTTGATTTTTTTTGAAAAAAATTTGTATACATATGTTTCTATATGTTATATAAACTGTTGTATACAAGAAACCCATAGCTTTTAAAAATGTCCTCATAACCGCCTATCGACATATATATATATATATATATATATATATATATATATATATGTCGCCGTAATTATAAAAAAAAACCGTTTTTCTTCCAATAACCGGATGGAAAATCGGTTATAATGCGAGTAACCTATTCATGATGGACCGCCAATTATTAGTATTCGAATGAAAAACCGGTCGTAATCCGTTTTTTTAATCACACGGTGACACAAAAGGTGCGGTTAAAAAAACCTAATATTTCAGGTTATTGAAAAAACCGGATCATCGGTTATTTTTCACTCAAGTTATCCCAACACTACTTCAGGCCACAGCAAGCAATGCTTCATAAGAAAAACACGTAAAGCCTGCTATCCTAGGAGACACGCGGTGAGATAGGTGTTTTCGACAGTGTATATTACAAAATAAACGAGACAATTTAGATACACACCATGTGTATACTCAGGCATATACGCGGCAGTCAAAGAATATTTAGCACATTGTAGATCGTATTTTGTGATATTGTAACTATGCTGATATGCCAAAGGAAAATGCATATCATAGTTTATAATATTGCGGCAATAGTAGATTATTTTACACCCAGCTTTACCTTACAACCAGTGGCGGCTCGTGACTAGTGAGTCAGGGGGGCGCTGGCTTTAAATAAAAAAAATTAAAATGTCTATTATTTTCGAAAGTACCTGTCTGTTTTTTTAACTTTCTCGTTGTGAATTTTAATTTCATCAGCATTAAGCACTACTTAAACAAGTTAAAATATTAATTTGTCCTAACATCTCAAAACTTACCACATTATAACGATGTTTTGCACTATTTTCATGTTTTTTATTTTCTCTGAAAGATGTTTTAAGTCCTGCACCCCATTTTTAGTTCAATTATCATCACCGCCAAAAAGAAGACACACGAAACAAAAAAAAAAGTTTGTCCTCACAACCGCATATCCAGCATATTTTATTATATATTTATTTGTCAAACTTACGCGTAAACTGTGCCTTACTTTTACATTTTGTTTGCACTTGTACAATGTTCAATATTGGTAGTGGCCGCCCTGCATTTTTTAAATCAAGTTTTTTACTTAAGCTCAGAGAACTAAACACAACCTTCTGTAAATCACTGACCTTCATATTAGACGAAATTTTTCAACTATATAACAACTAATAAATAACTCAAAGCAAATAAACAAAACGTCAGCGAGTCAGCGGCATCGACAGACGACAGGTCGCATCGCGATTCGCGAACAGTGGGCGCGGAAAATTGGAGCTCTCTGTGGCCGCTCGTTGTGCGATGTGTAGGTGACGTCAGGTCTCCGTCGTCATGACAACCCATCGAGAAGGCGAGTTGAATCGGGACGGATAATCGGTCGCCCGCCGCCGCCCGCGCTTAGTACAACCTTGAGAGCGCGCAACTCGCTTGTCTATGAATATAGCCTACCCGTTAGAATAGGGCCACGTTTGGTTTGAATTATTTTAATTAATTGCTTACATACATTGCGTTATTGGTTTTTTTAGTAAATAATTTTTGGATTCTGTTTGAATTAATTGCAAGGAGGGCGGCGCCCCAGAGCCCTTCATTAACCAGCCGCCACTGCTTACAACTATCTCACTTAGGTATGGACAAGAGGTATTACAAACAAGACCGAGAAAACTGTGCCGAGAATAACACCTGCCGGTAAATTGTGGTTCGAAACCCACGTAAAATGTGATCCCGTCTGGCTGATATTATCCAGACGTAAATCGGGGTTAGCAAAGAGGATCGCACTGACCGACTTGCTTGGCGCTAAGTCTCCCGTTAACTTACTACTGCTAGTAACTATTTTTTAAATGTTTATTTTGTGTTTGTTTGTGGTTACGTAACGAAAATTTTCTCAGAAAAAACAAATATACCTTTACATAAATTTGAAAGCTTTAAATATTTTATGTAAAAAGTGTAAATATACAAAAGCAATGGGAGACCCTTAAATGAGATAAATGACTTTAAGATTATTATGTTTCATTTATCACTTTCATGCTTCAAAGAAGAAAAATGTATTCCAAACTTTAATAGTTGGTTATTTTGTTTGAATAGCACAATTTAAATTTATTATTACAATCTTATTTTATTTGCACTTATTGCAAACCCTAATTTTCGCAAACTTAATAATTATTTTTGTTTCTTCGCTATTCGTACTTATTTTGGGAATTTAATGGAGACAAGTTGTTTATTACTTCAGGGCATAATATAATGATTTCCTTTAATTTAGAGAAAAAAATAATCGATAAAAAAGCTATTTACGTAAGGCATTTACATTCTATCTTTGATCTCTATGAAGCAAAGGTTTTCGGCTTTTGATAAACTTTAGGTCAGTTTCGGTCGCGGTTAAACTGAAAGTATTCCTATGTATAGAATTTGTTTTTATATCGTAATATGCCTTTGAAACCGATTCTAATTTGATTTATCTTAGGAATTTGGATTTTACAGCCACCAAGTTATACATTGTGCCTTCTTAAGAAAAGAATCAAATTTAACTTTTTTTTTATGTCCCAGAAAGTCCACTAATTTAACTAAAACCGCTTCAGTCAATCAGTAACTCATAAAATATGTTATTACTATTTTGACATTAATCTGATTTTATTGTGCAGTAAAAATTACAACTTAATTAGTTAATTTGACACATTTTTTATGTTAGTATTAACTTCTTTTAAAATTTTAACTAAAAAATATATTGATAATGATTATAAACTTTATCAAAGTTACTAGTATTTGATTCATTTGAACCGTAAAAGAATTGCATGTTAATTTTAGTTAGCTGTTATGTTAAAACGACTTCCAGAAAAGTTAGTTCTTAAAATCTGATTTTTACTAAACACAAAAGAGTTAAAATAACTATACATTTTAAGTTAAATTTGATTTATTTTAATTGATTATAAATTTTTTTGATTCTCACGTCCAGGATTTCTAACAGTGTGGGAACCTTTTTTAATTTTATTGGTCTGAATACTCACAGTAATTATCAAGTTCTATTGGGGGTCTAACCTGGTTTTATATACTGTATTAGTTCCGACTGGCAGTTGTAATGGAACTTGATATTAATCATAATAATATTTGCTTACTACTGTTAATAAAACATATACTTACCACTAAAAATCAGTACTGCAGTTCTCAAAAATTTAAATAGCTTTTAGTGTGATATTATTTTTGTCGTTTATCATTGCATCTATTATGCAACATGGTTTACTGAGAAGGTAAAATTCGTTCATAGATTATAATGATTGGTTGTGTGAAATAAGAACTTTCTATTGCTTTATCTGACCTGCAAAGTTTAAAAAAACTTATAACAAAGTACAAATAAATTAATTGAAACAGGTATTGGTACGATCAATAAAGTTCAAATTTAGACAGGACAGCTAGAAGACTACAAACAACGATGTCACCTGCGCAACAAATACGTTAAAACTAATAATATGGCAAACGAGCAAGAAAATTTCAGATCGCTGTCAAAGAAACATCAAACTGAAATAGGGATGTTCGACGTACATCGATGCAGCGAAAACGTCGATATTTTCAATGCATCGTCTTTAAGCGATGCATCAGGGCCATTTAATATTTGTCGATGCATCGATGCATTTTAATCGATGTTTTACCTTTGGTTTTAGTTAAGGTGTGAGCTTTTAATGCTGCGTTGTCATACTGCAGACTTTTTATAAGGTTTCAGACAAAGATTTAAATATCCCATATCATGTTAATAATGTTTATAATAATAATATAACAGCAGAAGTTTGGCAAACAAAGTGGAGGGGATAAATTTGTATGTTGATTTAATTCAGAATGGAATACGATTTTTTCAATATGTTCATTTGTTATTGTTTCATCTATAGGTGCCAGGATCATTAAAGTGATAGGGTGAAAACGTAAACAGTTAAGGATGTCGATAGTAACATGTTTGTTGGTTAATTTCCTAAAGAAACAACATTTATGCAATATTATAAAATAAATTAATATCAAACCTTATATATAGTAAAATCGTTTCATAGCCTTTGGAAGAAACATCTATAACCTTTCTTTATCCAGGACAAATTAAAGTTATAAAACAAAGAAAGGCTCAATAGAAACTAAAATAAAAAACAAACAAAAAACAGATATTTCTTAAACCAATTTTTATTTTATAACCATCCAGATTGCCCCAAATCAAACCAATATCAAACAAAAAGATTTACTTTCACATGACCTCTTAATAATATCTCGAAAAGAACTTCACATAAAATAGAATACGATCGCCTCATGCCTTTTCAACACGCTGGGATATTTTATTTCCTCTGACAGACCCACGCCGGTCAAATATTGACTCTAGGGCAAAAGAATAAAAACGTCTCCATGTTTTATATTCTCGGCAACTCCTTCCTTTGATATGTGCGGATTAAATAGTTTCTTCAAACAATGGTTTTTTATTCTTTTCAGGAAGGCTCTTTTTGCGTCGCCGTGCTGAAGGCATTGTGAAATTGACGAAAAATTAAAATATAAACTGCTAGACATTCAAAACAGATATTATTGTAAAATTTTAAATAAAATAGTTTTAAACCAGCAATTTTCTCGCTGAAATAATATACTAGCGGATACCCGCGGCTTTCGCTCCCGATATTCAATTGTTATAAATTCGCTATTGAAACAAAGCAGCGGGTACCCTAAATACTACCTAGTAGAATCTTTAATAGGTAATTTATTTACCTTGTCGGACTTTCATTGTATTATTTTGTTATTCGTACATTTCGGTTAGAGAATCGTTTTCAAGTTTATCTACAAGCGTGCGGTAAGTATCTACTTACCGCACTTACCGCACTGATGTAAGTGCGTTAAGAAATCACTTTACCGCACTAGTGCTAGAAGTAATTATATACTATAAAAACAAGTTTTTATATTATTCAAGTGTATTTTTTATTTTTAAAAGAAAATCTATTAAACATTATATTATGTATAACAAATACTTACATATTTAAACTTCTAAACTATTCCAAACTTATAAATTAGGAAGGAAATATTAATATTAATTGTAGAATTTGTAACATTTCCAAACGATATCGATTAGTGATGCCGCCGAGACGAGAAATTCTCGTGTCTCGTCTCGTCTTGTCTCGACGAGACGAGAGTGAAATTTTTTTCTCGAGAGAAGTCACGAGACGAGACGAGAGAAGACCGTTTCTCGTCGAGAAATTTCTCGTTTTTTCTCGAATTTTCTCGTTTGTTAGAACACTGAATTTTAGGTATCTCCTAATATATAGACAGAAAAATAATGTGTTTAACGTTCTCACTCTATCGTATTGTGAAGGCATTTACCTTAAAACAGATATTCAAGAGAACAGAATCAAATTGTCTAGCCTCTTTCTTCTGTCTACGGTTAGTAGTTGACATTTTTAAATAATTAACCAAATCTGAAAGAAAGCATTTTCGATTGAAAACACAATATCGAAAAGGACCCCAGTCAAATTTCATCTAATGTTACCGCGATTTAGTCCGAATTTTTCATAAACTATGAGAGATTGATATGTCAAATAGAGCATTTTCGGAAATACTTCTTTAAGTTCTTTCTCTTGCACTTTCTATTAATGTAATAAAAAAATTAAGGTTTTTCCCCGGATGACATTCTGGGCCTGGGCTGATTCCTTTATTTAGTCGAATATTTTCCCAACTATTGCAATTAATTATGCCCCGAATTATACCAAAAAATAAATAATAAAAGAAGGGTAGTTCCAATATGAATCAATTATTATTATTATAAATCGTTCTCTATTCTGTATCTTTTACCACCCCGTATATTTTGGACTGAAAATACCTTGGTGCCAAGCCAATTACATTACGTGAATTATGTCTTATGGCCGCTTGCAATATTTTGTTGATCTAAGAAAAATAGTTTCTAAGTCACATGACTAACAAACCGACTTATATTAAACCCTTCTGCGAGACGACCAGATACTTTTAAATGTTTACCCCCTTTAAGATTCGTATAAAAAAATATTTTTTATGATTCCCTACTCACGAGACGAGACGAGACGAGACGAGACGAGACGAGACGAGACGAGACGAGACGAGACGAGACGAGACGAGACGAGACGAGACGAGACGAGACGAGACGAGACGAGACGAGACGAGACGAGACGAGACGAGACGAGACGAGACGAGACGAGACGAGACGAGACGAGACGAGACGAGACGAGACGAGACGAGACGAGACGAGACGAGACGAGACGAGACGAGACGAGACGAGACGAGACGAGACGAGACGAGACGAGACGAGACGAGACGAGACGAGACGAGACGAGACGAGACGAGACGAGACGAGACGAGACGAGACGAGACGAGACGAGACGAGACGAGACGAGACGAGACGAGACGAGACGAGACGAGACGAGACGAGACGAGACGAGACGAGACGAGACGAGACGAGACGAGACGAGACGAGACGAGACGAGACGAGACGAGACGAGACGAGACGAGACGAGACGAGACGAGACGAGACGAGACGAGACGAGACGAGACGAGACGAGACGAGACGAGACGAGACGAGACGAGACGAGACGAGACGAGACGAGACGAGACGAGACGAGACGAGACGAGACGAGACGAGACGAGACGAGACGAGACGAGACGAGACGAGACGAGACGAGACGAGACGAGACGAGACGAGACGAGACGAGACGAGACGAGACGAGACGAGACGAGACGAGACGAGACGAGACGAGACGAGACGAGACGAGACGAGACGAGACGAGACGAGACGAGACGAGACGAGACGAGACGAGACGAGACGAGACGAGACGAGACGAGACGAGACGAGACGAGACGAGACGAGACGAGACGAGACGAGACGAGACGAGACGAGACGAGACGAGACGAGACAATGGCACTCTCGAGCGAGAAAAACGCGTTTCTCGTCGAGACGAGATAAAAAAAAATTCTCGCCTCACGAGACGAGACGAGAATGGGCCAATTCTCGTCTCGTCTCGTCTCGCGGCATCACTAATATCGATGAAGGAAGTGTTTTACTATCCTATAAAACACAAGAATTCAAAGTTACAGATTTACTAAAACAGGAGGTTCTCTCTGCATATTATTATTCTTCTACACCATTTATTTGCTTTGCAATTCCTATTTTATTTTGCACCGAATTTTCAATAAAGCCATCCGCAACACTGGAGGACTTCCATCCACCATGTCTTTTTAAACTCATGATATCCCCGCCAGCATCTACTAATAATGTAGCTGACGTCCTTTGATAACAATGTCCCGTATATTCTTTGCGACTGGACTTCCAAAAGTATATATACCCAGTGGTTGGATAGTGCATCTTCCTTTTTTATATGCAATAAATAACCGTGTATGGGCCGTATGATCGGGTCTAAGGGCTCTATGCTTCTTGAAAATTAAAATATTATTAATTTCTGATGAAAATCCTTCCACGTAAACCACGAACTGTCGATCTACATGTGTCTTTGTATCCGGGACAGTTACAACAAAGTAGGTTTCAAGTTCCTTAATATCTTCAATTTTTATTTTACATAACTCCACTCGGCGACATGCCCCAGCGATGCCCACAATGAGTACCACCCAAAACAAGCAAATAAGTTGTTATTTAAAAGTAGATTTAAAAAAATCGCAATTAAGTACCTTTCCAAATAAAAACTCCTCATCTGGTGCCGTAACAAGGAATTTTACAAAATCATTCTTGGAGAATGCCTTTGATTTCTTAGCATTGTATCCCACAGACTTCCTTTTTAAAAAATATGCCATCAGTTTTGCATACCGGCTTATGTCGACATTGAGTAATAACTCCATAAAGAGGATGATTTACTGTCCATAAATTTATCCACTAAATAGGCAAGCATCACATCTTCACTAATTGCCTTAAGTTTCTTTGATAGACACCAGTCTATGAAGAGCCCATATTCCTTCTCATATCTATGCCGTGATTTATCCGGCAATAAATTAAGGGTAGCTGCTCTAGCAATGTCCAGAACGTCCTTCGGAATTTCATCATCACTGCTGCTACTGACTTCCATTTAAGGGACGTAAAACACACTTTCAAGAAATTTTACAAAAATAATTATCGTTTATTCCGTAGTCAAGTTTTACTTATCTGCCATATAAAAGAAAAACTATTAATTTTCTATAATTTATTTCCCTAGCAACCTGATATTAATGCATTGTTGATAACGACTTACGAGTGACAGTGCTCTTTTAGTTTTAAATATTGGTGCCCTAAAACATGCTCGCCTTCGGCTAGTTTTGTTAAACATCACGCACATGGTAAAGACGTACCTACCGTACTTGTGTTGTAATATACTATTACACTTGAAAACGGTAAGAGATACGTTTATATAATAATTCTTTAGTATTAAGCTGCGGCCACACCAAAAAACGTTAAGGAACACTGTTCGCGAACGTTTGCGGATGTTTGTAAATGTTTGCAAATCCCGTCGTAGAAATCGTTTAGACTAAAAAAACGGTCGCAAGTAACAACATACGCAGTCCATTTGTGAATGTTTGTCGGAGTTCCACCTATAGTTTTCAGCGCCATACCGTACCTAAAAACATAACATAAAAATGTTCGCAACCAACGAATAACAAAAATTCCTTTGAAGTTACCGACTTCATTCGGAACATCGACAAACGGTTGCGATCGTTCGCAAACCTTCGTCACCTCGTGCGCTATAAGTTCACACCTGACGCGTATCTTGCGTTTAATCGTTTGCAAACGTTCACGAACGTTTTGCGCGGCCTTAGAGCGAGGTTTTCTTTTGCCAGTACACAGTTACATCAGGACCATATTGCAAAAAGCTTTAAGTACGGATTATGGATTTTTGGTTCAAAACAATGAAATTTTGGCAAAATGTTATTAGGTTATGTTTTGAGGGAACAAAATACGTCAGAAACTAATATTTAAATTCCAGGTTCGCATTTAAAAAAATTGGTCTGATGAAAACCGAAACGCCCGTTTATAAGTTAGAAACTATCTGTAAATGCGTCGTTATGAAGTAACTATAGCAAGTGTTTTGTGTTTTTCAATATGTACAACAAAACGTCACAATAAATCAAAACCGGAAAATTAACTTTTCGGTTTTTTTCAAATACAGTGGGACCAGTAAAGTCCGCATCGTATGGGATTTTTGTTTATTAATACCTTTATTCGAAATTTTACTTTGGCATCAAGTTTTGCTTCGATCGATATGAAAATTAAGCAAAAAAATAGTAGTCACGTGATTCGCATTATCTGTCAAATTTTAATTTTTTCCAAAAAATAATTCAAAATAGGGGTTATTTCTAAAAATATCAAAAAAAGTTATTAGAAAATATTTTTAAATGCAGTTTCTAGCCCACATGCGAAATTTCAGCTGCATAAGATAATTTTAATTTTTACTCACCACTAAAATTTATTTTCCACTTAATGTACCTACACTTTACTGATTACACTGTATTCTTTTTTGTCTTAATATTGTCACGAAGTTTCTCTTCGTAGGGGTCGTAGCGGTAGAGAAAGGAAAGTCTGGAGTCTATAAAATGGTCGTCTATTGAATCTTCTTGATTATCACCCTATAAGGCAAACCAGCATGTCTGACGTGTTTCGGCGTAGGCTCGTTATCGGACTGACAGGTGCGTCACGACGATGCGACGTGACGATGGTCAAGGCTTGTCACCTATTGTTGAGCTGAAGAGTGGGTGCGGCACTTGACGATGGTCAAGGATAGTCACCCATTGATGAGTTGACCGGGCGGTAGGCTCCGATGCCTGCAGCTTGAGTTGGCCCAGATTATATACCCAAATAAGTGATGAGATTGCAACGCACTTGACCCCGATTGGCGTACAGTGGGTTGCGATCTCAACAACGCACAGTGGTCAAGTATCCTAAATATACCGGACCACTGTGAGTTTTAGTTGACATGCCCCCCCTTCGATAAACATTGGCCCCCAATGCTTAGACATGCTAGTTTCCCTTTTTCTACAATATACTTTACAATAATATTTATCTTAATTATGTCCTTGAAAGTTAGTTTATATTTCCCTTGTATATTAGCTGCTTGGCTCTTGACTGGAGTCCGGACCTGTTTATACACGTGGTACCATTCTGCTTGGCTGCTATCTTCATTGGTTCGTGGTTGTCCACCCTGTGGAATGAGGCAGGTAGCGGTTTCCATCATGTCGGCTATACCCATTGGTTCCATCGTCGTGGTGGTCCATCCTGTATGTTAATGGTATGGACCCCCGTATGCGAATGAGGCAGGTAGCGGTTTCCATGATGTCGGCTATCCTCATATTTGTGGTGGTCCACCCTGTAGGTACGATTGCTGCTTGGCCCCTTTACGATCCCCTTGCTGTCAGAAGGTTGGCTGCGCTTCTTGACACTTTGGTGGATTTAGATGCTGTTATGTTCTGCTCCAGTTTCCAGTCTTATTGCCGTGATGGTTTTGTAGTTTAGGGACATAGTGCCGTAAGTGCGTCCTGCTTATTTCCCTCTTGTAGGTAGGCGGCTGGTTGATGGTGGTGTAGCTGCTACGTTGCTTTGTGTGTTGGGGTGCTGCTGCTTAACCGAGGACCTGTGATGTTGTAGGGTGCATATGTCCTGTGGCTGTTGGTCATCTTTGGTCGTTGGTGGAATGGCGTCCTGTGATGGTGGTGTTTGCTTGTTTCCGCTGTTTGGCTGATTCTCGCTTGTACCGGTTTTCTTGACAATGGCGAAGGCGAATGAGGCACCTGGCTGACGGATTCACTGTTTTCCAGTTGGATGCCTCTGCTGCTTTGCGTTGTCTTTTGTCCGGTAAGTACGGCCTGGTTGAATGGATTGCTTCTGCTTCTTAGTTGGCACTGGTCTGACAAACAAATGACTTAGTAGTGGCGTCTAATATGGAGATTAGACGGCCTGGGATGTCGACCCGGCGCCTCCACCGTGTAACGAAGTTTCTCTTTGTAGGGGTCGTAGCGGTAGAGAAAGGAAAGTCTGGAGTCTACAAAATGATCGTCTATTGAATCTTCTTGATTATCACCCTATAAGGTAAACCAGCATGTCTGACGTGTTTCGGCGTAGGCTCGTTATCGGACTGACAGGTGCGTCACTTGACGATGGTCAAGGCTTGTCACCTATTGTTGAGCTGAAGAGTGGGTGCGGCACTTGACGATGGTCAAGGATAGTCACCTATTGATGAGTTGACCGGGCGGTAGGCTCCGATGCCTGCAGCTTGAGTTGGCCCAGATTATATACCCAAATAAGTGATGAGATTGCAACGCACTTGACCCCGATTGGCATACAGTGGGTTGCGATCTCAACAACGCACAGTGGTCGAGTATCCTAAATATACCAGACCACTGTGAGTTTTAGTTGACAATATTAAAGTGTATTACTTTCAGACACAAACTACGTTTTCAAACATACTTATTTTATGAAGTTACCTTATACAGGGTTAAAAACAAAAAATAAGCTTTGCATCACTGCGACCAAATTTTAATAGCCCAATTTTGATTTTGTAGAAAAACACACAGTTAATATGGCTCTACTTTAAAGAAAATGTATCTAAAATAAAGCATTGTCAAAACTAAGAAGTTTTATGTAGGTTGCGTTCAGTCTTATTTTGCAAAAGTGGTGCATTAGAAAACATGGGTAAAAAATCAAAATTATCTTATGCAGCTAAAATTTTTCATGTGGGCTAGAAACTGCATTTAAGAAAACTTTTTTTATAACTATTTTCGATACTTTTAGAAATAACCCGAAACTTTTGAATTATTTTTTGAAAAAAATTAAAATATCACACATAACGCGAATCACGTGACTACTATTTTTTTGCTTAATTTTCATCTCGATCGAAGCAGAAGTTGATGCCAAAGTCAAATTTCGAATAAAGTTATGAATAAAAAAAATCCCATGATGCGGGCTTCACTGGTCACACGCCAATTTAACATTTGCTGTACATATATTTTATAGTTTTCGAGATCCCAATGGTGAGCATCGAATTTGGGACATCCTGTACATTGTAATAGTGAATATTATTAAAATATGAAGCTTGACACACTGTTTCTTTTTTAGCTTTCCGACCAAAAACGTAATTTTGAGCATATAAAAGCTCCTTAAATATAGAGGTGATATTTCTTGAAATGCCGTTATTTTTCCCTATTTCATATAACTAGATAAAATGAAAATTTTAGGTAAAATATCGGTAAAGCCGTCGCCGTTAAGAAAAAAATCCAATAAGTCTTATCAGATTAAAGTTCCGATGTAGGAAAGTCTCTGGCTGGCGCAGGAAGGGAATTTTACACATTAAAAACTTTTAAATGCATATCCAACCTAAATGTTTAATACGCGGTAAAGCAAAAACTTTGTATTTAAAGTTTGGCTTATTACAGGGTGTGCGATAATATAAAATTGCACCTTTGTGTTAACAGATTAAAGTATTATACCGGGTGATTCAATAAGAAAGGCAGCCGGCTATATCTCGGAAACTACTAAACGTAGAAAATTATGACTAAAGCGGTCCTAAGAGAATTCTGGAAATAATTTTTAAGTTCCGCATTTTGCCGCAAGAGAGCGTAATTGAAAAGTAAATTTTAAAATTTTACATAACTCCGAAAATTTCACATTAAGGTATATGTTTGATAACACCATTTTAAAGCTTCGACAATTATGCATCATTTTGGTCTTATACTCATTGGCGTACCGACTTTAATAAAAGTGGGGGAAGCTGTTGAAAGTGTAAACATTTAAATCGCTGTAACTTCTAAACGACTTATCCGATTTTAGGAAACTAAAGACTGTTTGGAAGACAAATGTATGCACTTTCACCAGTCGTATTTACTTTTCCATAATAGTTCTCAAGAAAATTGCTAGAGGGCGCAATTTGTAATAATTACAGTTTTTTTTTGATTTTATCCCGAAAATTCAAATCATACGGTATAATTATGATACCATAATCGAAAAGTAGATAAAATTTGATAGAAAAAATATAAAAACTGCAGCTCGATATGTTCGTTTCAGAGTTATTGCCGAAATATTAATTTTTAATACAAATTGCGCCCTCTAGCAATTTTATTTGAAACTATTGTGTACCATTGAATATGACAATTAAACCTTTCTCTTCCAAACAAGCCTAAATTTAGTGAAATCGGATAAGTCGTTTAGAAGTTACAGCGATTTTAATGTTTTCACTTTCACTTGATAAGAGTGGGATAAGCTATTGAATGTGTAAAGATTAAAATCGCTGTAACTTCTAAACGACTTATCCGATTTCATTCAATTTAAGCTTGTTTGAAAGAGAAATATAAGTACCTTTAATTATTATATTCAATGGTACACAATAGTTTCAAATAAAATTGCTAGAGGGCGCAATTTGTATTAATATAAAAATTAATGTTTCGGCAATAACTCTGAAACGAATATAGATATCGAACTGCGGTTTTTATATTTTTTCTAGCAAATTTCATCTACTTTTCGGTTATGGTATCATAATTATACCGTATGATTTGAATTTTCGGGATAAAATCAAAAAAACTATTATTATTACAAATTGCGCCCTCTAGCAATTTTATTGAGAACTATTATGGACAACTAAATACGATTGGTGAAAGTGCATACATTTCTCTTCCAAACAGTCTTTAGTTTGCTAAAATTGGATAAGTCGTTTAGAAGTTACAGCGATTTAAATGTTTACACTTTCAACAGCTTCCCCCACTCTTATTAAAGTCGGTACGCCAATGAGCATACGACCAAAATGATGCATGATTGTCCAAGCTTTAAAATGGTGTTATCAAACATATACCTTAATGTGGAATTTTCGGAGTTATGTAAAATTTTAAAATTTACTTTTCAATTACGCCCTCTTGCGGCAAAATGCGGACCTTAAAAATTATTTCCATAATTTTCTCAGGACCGCTTTAATCATAATTTTTTTATCCCAAGTTTCTACGTTTAGTAGTTTCCGAGATATAGCCGGCTGCCTTTCTTATTGAATCACCCGGTACAGTACTGTCAAGTGCGAACTTACTTTTAGTGTAAAGAAGTAAATACAAAATGGACTTGTCGCGAATTAAAAAGAGATCGATCATAATTCAACGTTGTCAAGTGCCACTTTAAGTTTAGAGTTTTGACCGCGATTCATATTCTGCTCTCGCTGCACTCCTCCCTAGCAGCATATACTTTACGTTCGGACTAAATTTTTCAGGTATAGTCGGATCTGGTCTTATCGTGCGGGTCATACGATTCAAGAAAGACATACTCTCAGTTTTTGTTTTCTTTACTTGCGTTTAATTTTACCCTCTAAATAAAATACGTAAGATAAATGAGACAGACTTATTCCATTTTGACATGAAAAAAAAAGGATATGTATTTACTTTCCAGCGATTCTAAAAAAGCTTATAATAGCACCAGCTACGTTTTATTTTAAATATGCCAGTTTTGTGACTTTGACAGTTTGTGACAAAATGAAACAATTTTCTGAGTTTTTGCATCCCCAATCAAAAAAAATGGTACTTAATCTGATAAACTATTTCGAAAATGAAAGAAAAAGTGGAAATTCGCCAACCAATGTTCAGGAAACAGTAGCACTGGGAATTAGTTTAAGGACTGTGCAGAAAATTGTGCATGAAACAAAACATAACATAATACCCAAGAATACTAAAAAGTGTAAACGAAGAAAGCCAAAGACTGAGGATTAAGCGAAAATATTAAAATGGGAGTTCGAAATGTGATTTACGATTTATACAAATCAAAAACCAATGTAACTCTTCCAGTTTTACAAAAAACATGAAAAATTCGGGGTGTTTTGGAAATTGGACTTGAAGCGTTATCAAAATTAATAAAAAATTTAGCTTTTCGCTATAAAAAAGACTGTAACCGAAGATTTTTATGTGAGCAGCCACAGATAGTGAGCCAGCGTGTTCAGTTTTTAAAAAAATATACGGACAATTACAAATCGAAATTTAGAAAAGTGGTATTTTTAGACGAAACGTGGATATTTTCGAATGGAAGTGGTTCAAAATCTTGGCAAGATGAGTCTGTAAAAAGTGTTAAAAGGAAAAAGGGGTGCGGTACGGGAAAGCGTTTTATTATTTTGCATGCCGGTTCTGCAACAGGATATGTTGCAGGTGCAAGTTTAATTTTTTCTTCAACATCAAAAAGTGCTGACTATCATAATAATATGAATTGCGAAATGTTTGAAAAATGGTTAAAAGTTCAATTGATACCAAATTTGGATGCTCCGTCTTTAATTGTATTAGATAATGCATCATATCATTTAAGAATTTTAAATAAACAGCCTACTTCATCTTGGAGGAAAAGTGATATTTATGAGTGGCTGGAAAAACACAACCAAAATCCTTTACCAAATATGCTTAAATCGGAACTCCTATCAATAGCAATGTCTTTTAAAAAACCCAAAATATACGCGGTAGATGAAATACTGCGTGAATATGGTCATGAGATTCTACGACTGCCGCCATATCATTGCCAGTTTAACGCAATAGAATTAATATGGGCTGGTGCAAAGTCTTATTATGAAAAACATGTAGGTGATGGTCTTAAATCCGACCAAGTATAAATAGTTTGGCAAGATTCGTTAGATTATATTACACAAGAGTACTGGAAGAAATCGGTGGAATATACAGAAATATTAATAAGGGATTGGTGGGATCGAGAACAAGTACTAGATGTCGCAGTAGCGCCAATGATAATTGCTCCATTCGAAGACGACCCAGACGACGAGGACTTTTCAGATTTTATAAGTGACGATGAGAGTTTTTAGGCTATAATTATAAACGGTGTTTTTCGTTTATATTTTTTTAGTATTCTTGGGTATTATATTATGCTTTTTTTCATGCACATTATTCTGCATAGTCCTTAAACTAATTCCCAGTATTTTCATTACGGTTTTCTGCATATTGGTTTGCGAATTTCCATTTTTTTTTCATTGTCGAAATAGTTTATCAGACTAAATGCAATTGTATTTTTAGGTTTTAGTAGTAAAATTGTTAAAATAAATTGCACTGTTTATTATTGTCGTTTTTAATTAAAGGGTGCAGTAGGTATATAATTAACGATTATATAATTTTTTTGTAACTTTTTCAACTCCCCTGTACATAATTTTTACAAAACTAATAATATTAGGTATATGTGGCTATCTTCGCGATAGCTAAAATAATGAAACTATTTTTCCTTCCTTCGGTATATTTGTAAATAATCTCACAACATTTAGCCTCTGTGTTGTCTGATTTGACGCATATGATCAGTGACCTTTGGACCCGCACGTTAAGACCAGATCTGACTATAAGCGTAGGGTGAAATATCTGCTGACGTTTTGAAATAGTTTATTCGCAAGAACAAAAAATTAAAATTATTTTATGGTATGCGAAGGCAGAGTGCAGAGGAAGTAGGCGTTTTGTATTTTTGTATCCCGACTCACCTATCCCAACATCGTTCAATCACATTGATTGATTGATTGATTGAAATGGAAAATACAGGGTGTCCCGCATAAGAATGCACTCTACAGGGATCTCGTATACCGTAGAAGATACAGAGATGGTTAAATTAGAAAACAGTTGCTCCGTACTAAATTCTGTAACGTTATGTTTTTAAATTTAAAATAATCCGAATCCGAAAATATTTTAGCAAAACCGAATTTTGTTTTTATTTTTTCTGACTCTATTTGAAGAGATATGTCAAAACAAAGGTTACATTCTCATTGCCATTGTTTCTCCTTTACAACTTGGTATAATTTGATTTTTAATTTGCCTTTTTGTTTTTTCACAACATTGTTTTTTTTTAAATAGTCGGAAAATTTTATTTTATTATTTTTAAATTTCCCTCCTCATTCTAAATTCAACGACATAATCACACCTAATTAATAAGATGTTTCACACTAAAAAACTCTTCATCAATAAGAATAAGTGCAAATTTATCGGGGGTAATAATATGATAATTGCATCTAAATTTTCCGAAAATATTTGGAAAAACGAGTTGACAAATGACTTGTCAACGAGTTATTTGAATTTTTTCATAGAAAAATTTAGATGCACCAATGATGTTTGGCAAGATTATTTCCTGACTGAACAAAAAAAGCCTCTTTACTTGGAATATGATAATATAATCGATCAAAGCAACGTACAAAGCATTTTACTGGGACTGGGTACTATTATTAAAGTTACAATTTACGTAAAATCCCAGTTTTTGAGAATTAACTTCAAAGTTGATACTGTTGTATTTTTATCAATTACGTACTTTTTTTCAGAGCAAAAACTCATTTCCAAATGCTGTTGTGTCTCTTCACTGTATTACTGGGTACCCTATTTTTTACTTTTTGATTGATTTCTTCGTTTGGAACATATCCAAAACGCTCCATGTTGCACAAAATTACTTTTTTTGCGAAAAAATTATTTAAAATGAAAGCGTTGTTAGGTTGCTATGTGTAATTGTTTTGCTAAAGTCATTCGCTGATAACTAGATAGAAATTTAACAATTTTTTATTTCGACATTAACTATCAAACATCTTTCCGGAAAAATTACTGACAGGAGCTGTCATGCAATTTTTCTACTTCAAAATTAAATATGACATACGAATTCTTGTCAGTGATTGGTCAACATTGATAGGAAGGAAATAATCTTATATAAACATTCTTTTATTTTCAAAGCAAACTAGAAATAAGTTGCATCTGGAATAAAATTACCTTTTATGAAATTCACTGGTTTTAAAACTAAATTTGTAGTTTGGATTTATTTTTGTATTAAAATTAAATGCCATTTTATTCGTAGCTACCTATAAAAAAGTTCCGCTTAAACAACAGATTTACTAAATACCTAACAATATTATCAAAAATCAAATTTATTTAAGTTCATTTTAGAAAAGGCCTTTTTCTAAACATAAGTAGCAGCCATGTACAATTTCATTTATTACGTTCTCTAACATTCTTGGAGTTATTCCTCTAATAGCTGCTGGAACTTCAGCTTGAAGTTGGTCAGTATTTTTAGCATACTTTATATCTAAGATAGCCCCAGAAAAAAAAACCAATGGTGTAAAGTCGAGAATACGCGCAGGCCACCATATGGGCCGTTAGTGGCAATTAATTAAACGTGTCGTTAATACTAGGTGTGATAAGTCGTTGAATTGAAGACCTCGGTGCAAAAACCAGGTAAGTCAAATTTCTATGAAAATTACTTTTTTGCATATTCTTAGTATTTAGATTACTGCGGATCGTTTGGTTCTAAAATCAGGTAAGTGCAACGCTTCTAATGTAAAATAGCATTGAATTTCACTTGCCTGATCAAGTGTTGGCAGCATAAACCAGGCAAGTCCAGAAAATACCTGGTTATTGCACCGAATTCATGTTTAATTTGGTTTGGACTTGTCTGGTTCCTATATATTAGTATGCATTTAACTCTAGCAGAGTATTGTTCGCGCTGCAACAAGTCATCTTTGGCGCGAAAATGTCGTCAGAAGAAGAACCTTTTCAATCGTCGGGGAGCGAATGATGAAAATATTCCGGGTCCTAGCCGTACTAATCCGCGCCTTTCATTGAAACACACCGAATTTTACAGTAGGTATCACAAAGGATTTAAATATGTGGAATGCAGTATTGCAACATCCTTCCCAGTTTTTACAAGGTTTTATGTTGAAAAGGAAAATGTCGCATTGTGCTTTCCAAGTTTGCATATTATTATGATATAACCATATCCTTTACCGCTCAATGAAAAAAAGGCTGCTGAAGTTCTATCAACAAAATATGTACCGGCTGCCGATCTATGGTACTATATACTAGTTGTTACAGGTGATGATGCGTATGATTCTGATTCTTCATTTATGTAAATGTGGACTTATTTAGTCTCGTCTTTGTTAAGTAATACTGTTTTTTGTTCCGTTTGATTAATAGAACTGTTTCAACCATTTTTTGCATTATTTCATTACTATGTTTGGTCAAAAACCAGGTAAGTCCAAATTTTTAACAAAAAAAAATAAAAAAATTGCGTTGATGTTTTTATGGAATTTTATATTAGGCGTATTTTTAATTACCTTCCCTACACAATAAAATAAATTGGTTTTGTGTTTCCTATTTTTAAAGAAAATAATACATTTTTTTTTAATTTCTCAAAACTTTTTATAATGTTACTTACCTGGTTTTTGCACCGTGGTCTTCAATTTGAAATGAGGAGGGAAATTTAAAAATAATGAAATACAATTTTCCTACTATTTAAAAAAATAAAATGATTGATTGAAAATCTAATTACACCATCTTGTAAAGGAGACAAAATAGCAATAAGAATGTAACCTTTATTTTGACATATCTCGTCAAATAGGGTCAGAAAAAAAGTAATAACAAAATCGCGAAAATTCGGTTTTTTCCAATTATCTTCGGAAGTTTTAAAATTTGAAAACACATCGTTGCAGAATTTAGAAGGGCCCCCTATTTTTTCCAATTTAAGCATCTTTGTATCGTCTACGGTTTCCGAGATTCCTGTAGAGAGCAAATCCGGGATATATAAAATAATTCGAGAGTAGGTAAATGTGCGGCACAACCAAAACGAAGATCGAAATGTTACTAAATATTGTCTGAACTTCGGTTGGGCTGATTTCGCCAGCACAAATGATCCCCTCTTTCACCGAGTAATCAACTGGCCATCGCCATGCGTTGGTCACGTCGGCAACACTAACTGATCTGTTGGCCTTATTGCAAGCATCTTAACATATTATTCATTCTCTTATACCCACGTTAAATCCACTGTAAGTTCGACTTGGCTAACACGGTATGTGTTTTTTTGTAATAATAGATTTAGACAATATTTTCCTTGCATCAGTTTTTACCACACTTCTTTTTTTTTAGCAAATTTGGGCTTTATATTTTTATATTATTTTAGGCAAATTAACAGGAGGTTTAAGGCTTAAGGTATTGAAATTAAATAAAAATTTAAGATTTATTCTAGTCACGTTCTTTAAAGCTGTTTTTATTCACGGATTTTAAAAGTCGAGCATTAATCTTAAGCATAATTCTATTAAATCAGAGTTAACTTTTTATTAAGAGGTCATTTTTTAAAAAGTGCGTAGGGTTTGACACTCCTTTATTGAGTCAATAAATTGAGGCACCCTCGCCAAGGCGAAAAACTGCGCAATAAGTTGTAAATTCGGTTTTTAATTTTCTGAATAGCAATAATTTGTACTGAGCGTGCAGAAATTAAGACAAAGTTTGTAATTAAACGCCGGGGTATCTGCACAAGCTTTATTGAGCAATATATTTAATGCGGACTTCGAGGAAAATAGGAGTAAACTGATGGTTTATCTTGCAGAGATTTGTTTTTAAAGTACTAAAATGTTTACACAGAAATTGCCAAAATGTTTCCTGTTTTATAATAAAAAATGTAAAAACTTTGAATAATTTATTGCGTTCTCTAAAATTAATTACGTACCCAACGATAAATTTCTTGTAACCATGTACAGGGTGTCCAGTTTTCATATGTATTACGGGTTATCTGCGTTATTAGTAAAGATAGAAGGTTGCGGTTTTCGCGGCACTGTGTTACTTTTTTGAGAAATAAACGATGCCACAAACAGAATTTTCATAGCCCCCTTAGATTTTTAGATACGGGGTGTTTTTGAAAATTTTGTATTTTGGGACACCCCCAGTATCTCGGTTACGCTGCAACTTATCAAAAACGTAAAAAATGAACTAATTAGTTTTTTTCACGTAGTGGCGTAGTAAGATTTTTTCTATGTTTAATTGATTTCGAGAAAAAGAGCAAACTTGCATTTTTTAAATGGGACACCCTATATATTTTTAGCTATTATGATTTAATTTGAAGAAATAGTCCATACTTAAAGTGGAGTTGAAAGTATGAAAAGGAAAGAAAAACACAAAGTCTTCCTCCACAAAATTTAATAGAATAAAATTCTAGTTAGAAAGGTCTCTACATGTTTCGAACGTAGAAACGTTCATCATCAGGAGACAGAAATCTATTTTATGCTGATGTTGTTAGCAAAAGAGAAAATTAGAACCTTAATAGAGCTTTTATGGACGTAAAATTTTTATAGAAAAACATTTTAAATGTAGAAGAAGCATGGCTTGAAAAAATTTACAATGGTTGAATACTGAGCATTCAAAAATGTTGTTAGAGTAGGCTTAAACCAACCAAACTAAATGGAGAAGAAGAGAAAAGAAAAAAACCCGGGAAAAAAGAAACTTTCTTAAAAGGTGTCGGAATCTATTTAGTTTTAATTCTTAAAATTTATATCCAGCATAAGTAACACATTATGAGGATGGAAGTGCAGTAGCACAATAATGTTGTTAGGAAAACGTAAAGTTTTTGGGGTACTGAGGATTAAACCTCAGTAACCCCGCGAACGGTTAATTTGAAACCAAAAGTTAAAAAATCGAACATTTTTTAAAAATTAAAAAATTAAAAGTCAAAAGGTTCTTCACCTTCACGTGCTGGAGAAACGTGACGTGATTCACAGGTAGTATCTGAGAAAATAAGAAGACTAGGACAACGATATAACATCAACACCGTATTCAACTCGAGAGACACCCTAAGAAGCCACCTGACGAAGACAAAACCTATAAGTCAAAAAGATAGGAAAAACTGCGTCTACCAGATCCCCTGCGAGTGCGGCCAATCTTATATAGGTGAGACATTAAGACCACTCGAGACAAGGATTAAAGAACACAAAAAGAATACGTTAAAACGAGAGACCGAAAAACAGGTGCAGCTGACCATGCCTGGAAACATGGCCACCATATCATGTGGTCAGAAGCTGAAATCCTACATAAAGAACCACACTGGAGGAAAAGAAAGTTTAAGGAAGCTGCTGCTATTCACCAGAATCCAGGCTGCTTTAGTAAACCATCATTAGACTTAAGAAATATCTGGAAACCTTTGTGAAATAGATGTAATCTTAGGATAAGATCGCGTGCCAACTGAACGCATGACTGCACCCACCTCAGTTGTGCTTCGGTGCACCTAGCTAGTATAAATAGTCTTGTAGTTACTTTACTTATTTAGTATTCACCTGAAGACGACTGGAGATACGTACCAGTTGAAACGTTGTAATTTAAAACAAATAAAGACAATGGAAGTCCAAAAATCTTTCATTGATCAAGAAACATCATTGTCTCCAACCTTCAAACAGTCATCCCATACCAGTCTTGTAACTTGAATGCACAAAGGGCTAAGCTTTACTCTTATAATAAAAGCCGATATATTTATTGGATTAAGCCCTTCTATTATTTTTGTATGCACATTATAAGATTGTCTACATAATATGTTGTTTACCAGCCTCACTCTTTTTATCCCAACTATGGTATATTCTTTGGTTTTTGAGCCATGTACTATTATTACCCGACGAGAAATTTCTGGAATTTAATAATTGTTTTCTTGAAAGAAAGGTCATATCAAAACCTTGAGTCCATAGAATCTAATTTCTAACTCAGGTCATCTGATCGTTTCGCCTATTATGCATGAGTTGACATCCAGTTGTTTGCCTCCGAACAGGCAGCGGTTTTAAGCTTTGCTAGAGGCATAGTTTTATTTTTGCACCTTCATTGATACCCAGATGAAGAGAAGGAAGGTCTGAAAAGGTAGCAAGATTAAGGAAATTCTATATTCATCAATTTTATACAATTTCGCGTTTGCGGTACATTTGTATATTTATCACACACCAATATTATTCTTGTAAAACCTGTTCTCCGTTTTCATCTGGTTTTAAACCCATAGTTTCATGAAATTGAACTACAATAAACAAATATTGGCATATTGGAGAAACATCAAGATATTTCTTGAAACGACTTTATTCTTTTGAATATTTTAAACCATCCACCATTTCCCTTTTTAGGACGATTTCTTTAGTAACAGTTAGCCGAAAAAGTTAAGCATTTCTTCGAAAACTATCATAAAATTAGTTTCCGCAAAACCATTTAGATAAGAATGAGCATTCATTATTCAGTTTTTACACGTTGCCCCTGGCTTACCGATAAACTTTGACCTTACTTGGACGAGAAGCTTTTTCCTTGTAATTTAATGTCCTCGGTAAACCTAATAATGTTTTAGTAAATTTTAATTCCTTCGATTCACTTTAATTCACTGCTATAGTGTACAGGATTTTCTATAAAAGTTTTTGTAATTTTGAAGTTCAATTTTGCTGGCTTTTATCGAAATCATCACGTTTATAAAAAATAATTAAAAAATTTTTATCGTCAACCGTCAGTAAAGCCGTACATTAGACAGTTTTCGTTTTATTGGCAAATTCAAACGGTTAACCATAACGAATACGAATACGAAGCCGCTATTTGACAGATCGTAAAAATAGTTTTCGTTCAATTCGCTTAACGTTAACGTTAAGTCGAATCGACAGTAAACATAACAAATATAACATAACTTATCTTTAATGGTTTGTGTTCATATTTTCATATACGTTTTGTGCTATCTTTTGTTTTAAACATCATGATAGACGAAAGGTTGCTTTTATCCAGTGATTCGGATTTGGATGATGCCCTTCTCTTGGAGGTGCTTGATCGCCAGGGCATTCAGTATCGAGCACAGTTGTATGGAAATTTCAATTTAGAAAACTATAATATAATAATGCTGAATGCAAACTTTATTTCCGATCAACAAAATGGTCATTACGCATGCGTTCCGTTTTCGTTATGGGTGTGTCTTCCGTCCGTTAGCTCCCGCCACTTATCCGTAACGATAACGATAAATGACAGCTCAAATGTCAAAGTTATCAAATAGCGGCTATCGGAATCGCTTTTAAAAGACAACGAAAACTGTCTATTATCAGAGTTATTTCCGGAAGTAAATAAACACTTTATTTTATTGTAAAATAAAATACTTTTTCTCCAAATGACATTAAAAGCGGTCTTTTAATGACACCTGACAGGCTCAAAAGGTGTATTTTTCTGCCTCAGAAAAAGTGGACTTTTTACATCTCATAATTTCAGACTCGTCCGATAAAGAATCACTTTACTGCCTTGGTACATAAATAACTATAATCTCAAAGTAAAAAATATTTATTTCACCTTTCTACGCCAGTGCTTACAGGATATTTAACCGTAGGTAGATAGGTATAGCAGAATTTTTAAATTATTATTTTTAAATCCAGTCTTTGTTGATCTTACTGCATAATGTATTTGAAGGTAATTTTTTTAAAATATTTAATATGCCGTGTACTGGTTTAAGTTAAATTTCACGTTTTATTTATTTAGTAGGATCATTGAATATCAAACTATAAGAATGGTGGATGTCCAAGAAAAGTTGACAACCCAGTTTTAGACGTATATTGGAGGTGGTTTGGCCGCCATTGTAGAGTTGATCGTAACTCTAACCTTAAATCTGTCGTTATAATGCAGCGCCTCGGCAACAGATGTCTCAAATTCACTGATGCGATGTCGTGGTGTTGCCGCATATTGTATTTTATTGGAATTTTTAAGGACTTAAGCATTATTAACAGACAATAAAATAGGAGGTTCTTAATTTCAGCCGAATGAATGTTTTTGATAATAATATGTACGCTGATTACTCCGGGGTAATTGGACCGATTTTCACAATGATTTTACCGTTGCATTAGGTGTTAAATGTTAAACAAATAAAAGTAGATAAAAAGCGACAACAAGATTTTTTTCGTCAAAAATTAATCGTTTCTGGGTTAGTTAAAATAATAACAAATAATTAAGGACAGATAGGTAATGTAATATTTAATGTTAAAAATATAAATGGGAGAGTATTAAGTAAAATACAGTTTATTATTATTGTTTTCTAAGATATTATTGTTAAGTAAGGTTTGGCGCCTTCAACTCCATATAAGTTTCAAGTTACACCTGTGATTATTCTAATTTTTACTACATTGCATCTGCCTCTCTTCTTCTACCGAAAAATGAAATAATCTTAATCCTGGGAAAGCGCGAGGCGACTTCCCACATTGAAAATAACCACACTTGTTGCCAGCCATATCGCGTCATTCAGTCTGATCCTTTTAAAATCAAAAATAAATATAATATATTTTTTCTTCAAACTTCATATAAGTGATAATTTATGTGACGTTTCTCAATGACATTAAATGTCATATTAAATTTTTAATTGTTATATTTTTTGTTTTGATAGATGCCAAACAAGTACGTATCCATGATAACGATACCAAAAAGGAAATATACGGTGAAATAAGTTAAAAATGCAATCTTGTTATCTTCATTAAAAAATTCGTTTTATTTTATTGTTTTATCTCGAATAATATGATGCACGTTTGTGTACTAATGCCAGTGCAAGGCGATCCAGGCACCGCACCGATGCGCGTGATGGTATGGTAGTGGGGAGAGGATGATGCAGCAAGTCAAACAGACAGGCGGCAACAATGTTTTAATTTAGCAGTAAAAAGGCTTGTCGTTAGTGGCTGCATCAACACGCTTTATTGTTGGTGACTCATTGGTGCCATCTATGAATTTGACGTAGCAGATTTAGGAAATCTGCTTATATGGCCTTCTTATAGTTTGATATTCAATGGTAGGATCGTAGCCTTACTGAGCAATAATATCCCAAAATGCGTCGGAGAACGGATCTAACGAAATTAAATTAAACAACTCTTGTTTTTCCAAAAGAAATACATTGTTGAACATCCATTGTCTTTATTTTGTTACGTAACACAACGTTTCGGTTAGCTAGTATCTCTAACCGTTTTTAAACTGTTTAAACCGTTTACACATAAAAACGGTTAGAAATACTAACTAACCGAAACGTTGTGTTAAGTAATAAAATAAAGACAATGGAAGTCCGACAAGGTATTTTTTCTCCGATTGACAGCAAATATTAATTTTGCCTATACATATCAATCAGCAAAGTATTACTTTTCCTGCCTAGGCAGCAAAGTAAGGACTTTCCTGCCTAGGCAGCAAAATGATTATTCTCAATGAGAATAAAACATGTATTAACAATTACATAATACTTTTAACAAGAATTTAAAAAACATATTTATTTGTTATTAACATTGATAGTAAAATGACTACAATTTTGAATAAATAGGCCACCTTTTCTTTCCTCATATATCGTTCTGTTTACATTCACTATATTACCGATTTGATTCCATCATAAGTAGTTCCTACATTTGTCAAAATTTTTTCACAAATACTGGTTTTACTTGCCATTGAATCCTCAATGTACGTTTCTGCTATAGTTGAGGACTTCCACCCGCCATGTCTTTTCAACATTGTTATGTCACATCCTGGATTTACAAGTAAACTGGCAGAACTTTTGCGGAGGCAGTGTCCCGTATATTCTTTTGCATTCGTCAACTTTAAATAGACAGCTATTTCTTGAGGTATTTTACCAAATTTATGGATACCAACAAATTGCTTTACGGATTTACCTTCTACGTATTTAAAAAAAATCTTGTGTCTTTTAATTTAGCAGGTCGAATAGCTATATATTTTCTAACAACATCTAAATATTCCATTATTACGAAAGACTTCGCATTCTTCGTCTTCATGTTTAATAGGGATACCAATAGTTTATTGTTCATATCTTCCAATATTTTTCAACTTTAAATTCAATAGTTCGTCGTAGCGACATGCACCCGCAATTCCAAAAATCAATACAACCTAAAAAAATGGATTATAAGTATTTTCATTTTATCGTATAAATATCTTATTTTAAAACTTACTTTTGCTAATAAATATTCATCATCTGGAGCATCGAGTATAAATTTTGTAATATATTCTTTTTCGAAAACTCGGGACTTCTTTGCTCTCTCTCTACGCTCGGCTATGAACTATCAGCCGCGGAAGACAATCTACTACTTTGCTGCCTAGTAAAACAAATAACTATTTTTTGATAATTCTACATTGTTTACCACCACAAACAAAACTCCTCTTTTTCTTCAGACTTCATTGGTTTTCGGTCCGTCGAACCAACAACCTTAGGGAAAGTAATTTTTCTTTTTGGTACTTATTCCAATAAATTAATACTGTTGCTGAAAACAAAATGTTGAACCACGCCCGAATTTTGCTAAATTTGGTCAACATTTTATTGTAAATACTAGTTAGTTATTCATTCAACAGAAGGTCCTCACTCCGTTAAAAGTAGACAATCCCTCAAAATATATATTTTATTTTCTTGTTCATTTATTAATAAATTTTCACCTGTTACACACAACTAAACCAACCAAGGACAACAAACAAATACGTAAATAACATTCGCACTAAAAAAACGTTCCATCAAACTTTCTCGGTGATTGAGAGCCAAAATTATTTTTTTCTATTTCACGTTCATAATAAGCTCAGTACGATACGCATTTGCGTATCGTAATGAAGCTATTTCGATACGCGTTTTTTCTTTATTTGATGTTGGTAACATTTAAATGTTTTATTTCATTGACTTGCGCGGCCTTTGTGATTTACGAGAAAACCCATTTTTCGCAGAGGAAAAATATCTTGATAACTTACTTTTTTATTCTGTGTGGATAACAGTCATGTATGTTGGTTGCCTAAATCTATAAATCAATCTTTTGTAGATGCTTCAAGCTATCATTTTCTGCCAAATCCTATTCAAAATTCAATCTACTAACCTTCCAATGTCGATTTTAACTTTAACTTTATTTGAATTTTCCATCTTCCCTATACTAAATTGCAATGCCGTGACTTAAAATCACGTCTTTTGAAATTCGAAAAAAAGTGGCAAAATCTCCCGAATTTCCGAACGCTCTGTATATGTACCGAATGTACAAGGATCACACAACGTATTCCGTCCAATTTGAAATCTTATATCGCTAAAATAACTTTAGAATCTCGTGGTGAAAATGGGTCAATAAATCAAAAATGACAGTTTGCAAAATAATTTTTGTTGTCCATAGGCTACTATGATAAAAAATAGTATTACCAACATAAAATTTAGACATAAAAATTTACAAAATTTGAAGGATTTATTTTCTTTTTAAAATGTATTTTTCTTGATTATAAAAGGTGAAATAGAAAAAAATGTATAAAGCACATGTTTCATAAGGCGTTTTAGCGCACGTGTCAATAAAAAAACTCGCCACTTTGTGGCTCGTTTTTTAAAATAGACGCGTGCGCTAAAACCGCTTCTTATGAAACGTGTACTTTAATATACTATTTTCTAATTTTGTCTCGAAACAGATCTATTTCGAACTCCGAATTTTATTATTTAAAGGTTGGCCCTAGATGACATGTTTTTTTTTCACCGTTTAGCATAGCATTCTAGATAACTAATATTTTTTAGTCCAAATATGCAAAATACAACACGAACCAACGTATGTATGTTTGGTTGCCTAGATCTACAAATCTGTATGTATTGTTTTAGTTCATTAAAAAACACATATTAAATAATAACTTTATTGACGGAGAACTATTTTGCTTTTGTAGATGCTTCAAGCTATCATTTTCTGCCAAATTCTATCCAAAATTCAATCTACTAACCTTCCAATGTCGATTTTAACTACAACTTTATTTGAATTTTCCATCTTCCCTATACTAAATTGCAATGCCGTGACGTAAAATCACGACTTTTGAAATTCGAAAAAAAGTAGCAAAATTGCCCGAATTTCCGAACGCTCTGTATATGTACCGAATGTACAAGGATCACACAACGTTTTCCGTCCAATTTCAAATCTCATATCGCTAAAATAACTTTAGAATCTCTTGGTGAAAATGGGTCAATAAATCAAAAAATGACAGTTTGCAAAATAATTTTTGTTGTCCAGAGGCTACTATGATAAAAATAGTATTACCAACATAAAATTTAGACATAAAAATTTACAAAATTTAAAGGATTTATTTTCTTTTTAAATATGTGTTTTTTATTGAAAAAACTACAAATTAAAAAAAATAGTATAACGTACGTGTTATATAAAGCAGTTTTAAGCACTACTTGTTCCGTTATAAAACTAGCCGCAAGCGGCTCGTTTTTTAACATGGACGCGTGCTATAAAATGATGCTTTATAAAACGTGTACGTTAATATACTATTTTCTAATTTGGTATCATAACAAGTCTATTACGATACGCATTTGCGTATCGTAATGAAGCTATTTCGATACGCGTTTTTTCATTATTTGATGTTGGTAACATTTAAATGTTTTATTTCATTAACTTGGGCGGTCTTTGTGATTTACGAGAAAACCCATTTTTCGCAGAGGAAAAATAGCTTGATAACCTACTTTTTTATTCTGTGTGGATAACAGTCATGTATGTTGGTTGCATAAATCTATAAATCAATCTTTTGTAGATGCTTCAAGCTATCATTTTCTGCCAAATCCTATACAAAATTCAATCTGCTAACCTTCCAATGTCGATTTTAACTTCAACTTTATTTGAATTTTCCATATTCCCTATAATAAATTGCAATGCCGTTACGTAAAATCACGTCTTTTGAAATTCGAAAAAAGTAGCAAAATCGCCCGAATTTCCGAACGCTCTGTATATGTACTGAATGTACAAGGATCACACAACGTATTCCGTCCAATTTCAAATCTCATATCGCTAAAATAACTTTAGAATCTCGTGGTGAAAATGGGTCAATAAATCAAAAAATGACAGTTCGCAAAATAATTTTTGTTGTCCAGAGGCTACTATGATAAAAAATAGTATTACCAACATAAAATTTAGACATAAAAATTTACAAAATTTGAAGGATTTATTTTCTTTTTAAATATGTGTTTTTTATTGAAAAAAACTACAAATTAGAAAAAACAGTATAAAATTAGAAAAAATAGTATAACGTACGTGTTATATAAAACAGTTTTAAGCACTACTTGTTCCGTTATAAATTTTGTCGCAAGCGGCTTGTTTTTTAACATGGACGCGTGCTATAAAATGATGCTTTATAAAACGTGTACGTTAATATACTATTGTCTGTCTGCCTACTACCGCCACGTGAAAGTTGTCGACAGTGGCCACTACTGTTGCCCTGTTGTTGCTCGTAGATGACGGTAAATGGCATTCAAATAGGAATTTGTGGCAACAATCGGAGATGTTTACCCAGGCGTTATTAAAATGTAAAGTAGGTACACTTATTTTTAAATTACCTGATTTTCTGAAAAACCCATTTATTTCAAGACCGGCGAGTGTTTTTTTAATTTTCAGAAGTTTAAATCTTAGGAAATTTAACAATAATATTATGAGAATTGGAAAAAAACTTGTTATGTGTAATAGCCAAATCATTTGAATATTGATAGAAGCCACCACCCGCCTGCCCCCCTCCCTTTTGCCCCCTGGTTTATTCTTTAGCGACTGTGTTGATATTTTCTATGATATCCTTCTTAGTTCTATTCCCCATTATTACATATGAATGATTGAAAGGTTAAATTTTTAAGTACACAATTTTGTTAATTGGCGTATATTGCAAGTTGAACTTTCAGCCGTTGCTTAAATAAAATACAATGAAATTTAATAGGTTACCGACCTTTAAAATTGAGGTCTAAAAGTTTCTTTAGTAGGCCACAACAATATTGTCGAAAATTTCCAGAGTGTTCCTTAAAGCTTAAACCTGTCGATGTTCGGATCCCTTTTAATTAAGATTTATTATCGGTAACGTGGAAAAGGTAGATAGACAGGGAAGTTAATTAGAGCCTGATAAAATTTGCTTTATACATCAGTCACTATAAGTTAGAAAAATGTTGGTTTTATAAAGTATGATGTTAAAATGTTTAACAAATTAAAACATGTTCTTGAAAATTAAAAAAAAAAGTGAATTAGAGATATTTAAAATGGAGGCTGTGGCCAAAAGGGGAGGGATGAGCGAAGAAGAATAATTGGCATGACTCGACAGATACGCTAAATTGCCTCGTCGACATATAGGGACATCTGCAGGAATCGACATGAGACCTCTGAACAGTGATGTCTAGCCTGCTAGATACCGTGCGAGCAAAAATTATTTGCATCAAAGAGGGCTTGGATTAAAAAACGTAGGGCTTGGTTTAGATCATAATGATATGGGGACGATATATCTAACCAAATCTAGGTTAAAATTTTGTCAAATTCATATTATGACATGATATTTATGCCAAACTAATGAGTAATAAAATAAGTAGACAAATACAAATTTATTTTTGTTGTTTACAAAATTAACAAAGAATAAACAGAAAAAGAAAAATAATTACATAAATTGTTGAAATTGGCCACCGCCATGCTCCAAGCATAAATTCACACTGCTTGTTGTCTGCTGCATGTATTTCTTGGAATACTTGCACTTTATAAGGAAATAAATTTAGCTGTTTCTTAAGAATAGTCCTGCATGTTCCATAAGATCTTCCCACTTCTTGGGACAGGCGTCTTATACATTATCGCACGAGCGTTTTTTTTTGAATTATTTCACGAACGTTTGCAACAAGTTCTTCTGTTCTTACAGATGGTCTTCCTGCTCCTTTTTTGTGTTGTATAGAACCTGTTTCCCTAAACACAGTCACGGTTCTTTTCAGGCAATGATAAAAATCCCCAGCAATAAACGCAACGTTAGGAAAATGTTCGTGAAAATCGTCCATGCACAAACCCGGATTGTATTGCCACCCACTATTTACTTTAACCCCGTTTCGAAAATACGCTTCAACCATGAATGTTTTGTGCCGTTCCGTAAAGCCCATTGTGTGAATTGATCAAGAAATTGGAAAAATTAGCGATGAATCAAATTACTTGTAACGACTGTCAAAGATGACGGAATAACTGATTGATTGTTAA
The DNA here is from genome assembly GCA_963969555.1 of Polydrusus pterygomalis. Taxonomy (NCBI): domain Eukaryota; kingdom Metazoa; phylum Arthropoda; class Insecta; order Coleoptera; family Curculionidae; genus Polydrusus; species Polydrusus pterygomalis. The sequence goes on from OZ018375.1 coordinate 126,422,270, forward strand.
TTCAGGTAGTTACTGACACCCAACAGGTATTAAGCTCTACGGCTAAGCATTACGTCCTTAGATGCAAGGCCCTCTTTGATGCAAATAATTTTTGTTCGCACGGTATATAGATATATACCGTACTGGCAAACTCCAAGTTACAGTGGGATTTTATTTGAGTATGAGATAGTAAATAATGTGTTTGGCCCACATAATAAACGGATCACTTAGTGTTGCCTGCGTGAATAACGCATGATGAAACCATCTCTTGTGTAAAAAAAGGGGATTATTTGTACTGGCGACGTAATTCAACAATTCGAAGAGTAATACGAGAAAATTCTAAACAAATAGTATAAAATGTACAACAGGAATTTTTATCAATTTATCTACTGCAAAACAGTTGGTTGTTGGGGCGCACCGAGGGGGAGAGGGGAGGGTTGGGTTTTAGAACCCCTCCCAGAGACGGGTGAAAAAAAATATGACGGTGTATAATATTAAATTAACATAATTTTATTATGACTGAAAATTGTGTTTCTTAAATGTAATTTCTGCAAAAAAGGTTTTATCTGGGATATGGGTTTATTAGGGTTTGTTGTTGTGAAAGTATCAGCGCATTGAGTGAACCCCTTCCAGAGGAAACTTCTCGGTGCGCCACTGTATTGGTGGAGGATATTTTTAACATGTTATAAAATAGTTTCTTTTTATACTTTATTGTCGTTTGTAGTGTTTCACGATACGAAAAAAATCGCATTTTTTAAAAACTCTCGTCTTATCTTGCAAGTTGAGACGAGATTTTTTCTCAATCTCGCCTCGCTAACATCTCGCAAGATGTTTTCTCGTCTCGTGTTGCGAGAGTCTCGTAATTTCTCGTTCTCGCAATATGACGCCATAAAAAAAAATTCTGCAAAAGCTCGAAATACAAACGGGTTTTTGTTATAACCTTTATCATGTGAGTATTATAATGGCATCCTTCTGAAACTATTTTTAAGTGTTTCTAAGGTTAAAATATGGCCGTTCTGGCACAGTGTTGTTAACACTCAACTCACACATGACCAAAATAATAGTACTTATATTGCCTAACAAATACGCATTCGTCACTGGAACCGAATTCAAACGAAAACGAACGACTACGGTGTCCTTCGCGGTTCGCACCGTTGCCTTTAAATTTAAATCATCTTTTTAGGGTGGCTTATGTATACAAAAATAAATTTTAGAATATTAAAAGTAAGATAGATCCTTTTTGAGTACTCAAGGCACTCAAACGGAAACGCTGGTTGCCTGCACGGGGTGGAATAGAATGTACGCAAGTACAAAAAAAGGTCAGTTAGCGGCGTCGGACTTCTAAAAATACGTGTCTGTTTTGTTTATCTGTCTTTTTTTGGTAAACAATGTGAGTAATGTGTTTTAAATATACATACATATAGTGTAAATTAGACTTTAGTTTTGTTTTAACTGGAAAATTAATAAACCGGGATGTTTCCTTTAGTTTTTGCCATAAACCATTGTGGAAATTGATTTTATTGCTTGTTGTAACATTCGTTTCGTATTTATGTGTGTAATAACCTAACAACAAAAAACAATGTCTGTGTTATAATATTGTAGGTTGCGATAATATCGTCTGTAAATAGTAAAAATAAAGCTATATTATTTTGATTGACAGTGGCATTAATTTAAAATAACCATACCGAAAACAAAATGTGCAGTGTTCCAGGGTGCAAATCAAATTACCATAGCTGCCTAAAACAAGGTCAGAAACTTATCTACCTTAAAATTTCGAGCCAGTTATGATTTATTGAAAAAAAAATTATTAAAAGCAGTTTTTCGATCACGTGTGTTTCGATTTTTCCTGGCTACCTTGCAATACCGGTAATAAAGATAGCTTTTTATCGAGTGATACTAACTGGATTATTTTTAAAGTTTATCGCAAATCCGAATTAAAATCTTAAGATTTCGGGAGATTTCTCGTTCTTGCTTATTTTTGTTTCATCTCACGAGATTTTCGGAAAATACTCTCGTCTCGCAGGAGATCGGACCACTCTCTTCACGTTCTCGTCGAGACGAGACGAGACGAGAGTAAAACATTAGTCATTTGTCCATTTTGTTTCAAAAGTTATTATTACGTAAACGGTTAAAGATAGGTCTAGGGTATATTTTGAAAATTGACTGTAAAATGTAAAAATGTAAAAATATACAATATTTTTTATTAAAAAAACATACCTAGTTGAAACATGTAGCATTTTTACGATCCACCCTGTATAATACCTTTTTTCTAAAAAAAAAATCATTTCTAAAATACAAATTTGACGAGTCCGAGCGATTCTTGATAAGTGGGAGGTTTTCTATATAACAGGCTGATCCGTTTATCTATCATGACGCTGTATACCGGGTGTAACAGGATTATGGTACACCCCCCGTATATCCGTTAGTTTTAAAGGTAATTGACTAAAATTTGGGATATCCGATATACATAATAAGCTGCACTTTTTGACCAACATATGATTTTTTTTCACTCACAGTGACTCCAACTTTCGATTTTTAAAGAAACACCCTGTATATTATTACATTTTTGAATTCTGCATAATTTTCTGAATCCAATGATATCACAAAGTGACATTTCAAGCGTAAAAAATATTTATTATTTAATTTTTAATTTTCCATTTAAGTGTGCCATGACGTTTCCGATTTATTCCAATTGATCCGTCTAATGCTAGAAAAATCGAAGTCCCGTCAAAAATACTGAATTGCGTTTTTTATAAGCAAATAAAATTCATCGTAATCGTTTTTGGGATAAAACTAAATTTTTCCAAATGGAACCATATTGGTACCGTGGTACCATTTCTTAGTAGGTACTATTAATAAGGAATTTATTCATACCTGGTAATAACATGTGCGATAAATACAATCAAAACTACAGCTAAAAGAAAATACAATTATTTTGTTCTAATTTAATGCTAAGAAGTTACTAAGGTGGCTTTGAAAACAATGAAATTATTCAGATTGTCAATAAAGATAATCATTTTTGACGGGACTTCGATTTTTCTAGCATTAGACGGATCAATTGGAATAAATCGGAACCGGCGAAACCGGAAGTGAAAAAAAAATCATTGGTGGGTCAAAAAGTGCCACTTAATATGTATATGGGATAACTCAACTTTCAATCAATTACCTTTAAAACTAACGGAGATACGGGGGGTGTACCATGATCCTGTTACAACCGGTATATGGCCAGAACAATACCTTAAAATAAAATATCGTTTATTTATCATAATGTATCATTACAATATTAATTGATTAAAAAGTATTACAAATATGTTTAAATTAAAATTCTTTAGATTGACGTGCTGATTCGCATTTAATTTATTTTATTATCCTCAATTTAGAATAGATAAATTGGATGGAAAGTCGTTACTGCCCAATAAAACTCTATTTATTGCCTCAATTAACTCTAATGGAAAAATAACTGAAAGCATTTTAAAATCTAATTACAATAATCAAGAATCAAATTGACAAATTTTGGAACCAATACAATTTATTTTACAGATATAAAATATTTTTTAAAATACTTCGTTTTGTAATAATTAATTAAGTTTTAATAAACGGAATAATTATTTTTTAATTTGTTGCCACTTTCTACCTCCTGCATCAAAGGTTGGCTCGTTTTGAATCACTTCAAAAACCACAACTGTTTTTATTTAAGTCAAAAGTGCACTTTTTGAAATAACGTTAGCTAGGTAGGCCTTTGTTAAAAAGACGGTGTTTTTGCAAAACTAATACTATTTGGATGACAGTAAGGACCGTCATAACTTGATTTGATTTAATTATTTAATTTAATAAAATTGAAAAAAAAACGACAAAAAAGTATTAGTAATATAATCGTTGAAGGTGATAATACTACATTATTAAGTATCAAGTATCTATACCCTGGATTCATACGCTAAGTAATATTATCTGAAAATGGTAAATTATCCAAACAAAACCAACACGACATCGACTTGTCACTTGACTGTTTCTGCAATGTATTTATGCAACCATCTATATGGCTCTGTACGGATATGACACGCTACATCCTGCTGGTCAACATTTTTATTCTTTATCTTTACTTGATTATTAATACTAGGTCTTCTTCTTAGCATATTTGTAACAACTGGCACAGAGGGGGTTTGTGTTCTCGATACATCTCATTTAAATGTTGTCCTCTCATGGGAATTTACCGTGTTTACCCATTTTCATTTGTTGTATTGCCTACATGTCGTATTGATGACGTGTATCTGCTTGAGAATAGGGTCTAAATTAAACAAATATCTACATAAGGTAAGTAACTACAACTGTTTATTAAAGGGTTAATTCAAACCGTGTTGGTTATGTAACAGATTTTTAATGTATTATCGTTAACACTCCTAGAATAAAGTTCTAATTACCTTAACATTGGCAATGTAAGTAAATCCATCACTATAGATGGAGTCACCATCAAGGAGTAGATTTAAAATTTAACCACAGTACATTTTTACTGCTACTAATGGTCCATCTTTAGAGATAGGAAACATTCTGGGCCCTAAGAATGAACTAAAACTTCCCAACTTATGACAGAAGCATTGTGAAAACTGATTTTTACGCCCTGATAAGGCATACCTTAAACAAACACATAATAATATATTGTGTCATAAAATGCTTCTTCGTACCAAAAAATGTTAGTAGTGGTAGTAGTTGTGGGGAGGCTTAGTAATCTGGCCAGTAGACCGCGATCCTTTGTGCCAGCCCCTTACTATTTGAGATTTGGAATCGAGAATTACTCTGTGGAGTCTTGTGTCCTTAGTTGAGGAGGAATTCTGGTCAGCTTCTCGGCCAACTTAAAATGAAATGTTGGTACTTCGGTGCTTCGTCTTTCAGGACTGGCAATTCTGTTGTTGAATGGTCTTTCTAAATCAAAAGTTCCTCCAGTATTCCTTTATTTCCTTTGTGATCTAACGTACCTCCGAAAGGTGGACGGAATGGATTTCCGTTCCCTTAACCTGGTAAGTGGTGAAACCGTTAATCCACACTAAAGCCTGGATTTGGATGCCCCTGTTATGAAATCCTTAGCCTGTCTACATTCTTGAGTTTGTTGTTATTGTTCCGTAGAACGCCTTGTGACCCACTCCTTAAGTGCAGGCCCCACCTGTGGTGTTGAAATCCTTATTGCTTGTTCCAGCTCTTAGAAAGGTATTAATAGGTTAAAAGTGAGTGGGATACAGCTAACCCTCCACTGCGACCATGCGGTCTATTGTGGCTCACACCTTGTTTATATTTCCCCCAATAGGTCTAACTTTTTGATGAAGTTAATGATGGTGTTGTTTATGTCATCCGGCAGCAGAGTCACCTCACCAAATAGGGTGAATCTGATTCATCCTGCTGCGGGGCAAGCGCACATTATGTGTTCTGCTGTTTCTGCATCTTCCATGCAAAGCCGGCACTCATCAGTTGGGGCTATTCCAATTTTATGCATATGGTGTCGCAGTCTGCAGTGGCCGGTGTACACTAGTGCTTTAAGGCATGACCTGTTGAGTACTAGTCGTTTTTCAGATATCTGTTGGTTCATATGGCTGTTTATAAATGCTTTTGAGAGTATTAAACCTGGTAAATTTAACCAGTGTCTTTCCCATTTGCTGCAGCTAGTATTGTTTTTCTGGCCGTAACAGGAGATATACTTATTACCGGCTCGGGTCCTCTGAATTTTAGTGCCGCACCTCTCTTGGCGAGCTTGTCGGCAGCCTCATTACCCTCCAAACCCATGCGTCCCGGTATCCCTATTAAGGTTATTTTGCTGTTCAGACTTAGTTTGGATATTGTTTCGTGACAGCTCCACACCGTTTTTGAGGTACACCATCTCGATTTAAGAGCTTTTAATGCAACTTGACTGTCGGAGAATATCTTGATTGACCTATGTGCATACCGACGATCTATCAGCAGTCTTGCACACATTTCAATTGCATAAACCTCTGCTTGAAATATGGTTGTCATAGTTCCCAGGCTGACTTAGAAAGGAGTTCAGGTTCCGAATCTGAGAAGCTCATTTGCTCTTTCATTGCCCTGCACACCTTAATGTCCCGGAACCTAGACCAGTTTAATTTCCTTGATATCTGAAAGCATTTCCAAGGCAAATATAAGTAAATGGCTCTGTCTCTCTTTGCGTTTGTTACCTATTAACATTATATTATTTTTTATAATGCGATTTTTAAATATATTTGTAAAATCTTTAAATTTTAAGATAAGCTGTTTCTTAAATCTCTTTAGTTGTTTTCACAACAAAGATGCGCTAAGTTGATTCGGAACTTTTCAGAAAATAAAAACTCTGATTGCCTGACAATAAACTGCAGAATAATTAGCCAATTAGGAAAGAGGAATAAAGATGTCTTTAGCAGTTTTACTGCAAAGAGAGAAATAAATGTTCGAAGGAATCCAATTTAATTATGTCAGAATTATAACTTCAATTTGAGCTAATTGCGAAAATAATGAGCTCTAAATTAGGTAATATCTCATAACATTTGAATGGTTTATTAAAGGATTTAATTTTATGTTACAGTTAAAAAATTAATTTATTAAATTTTTATAATACCTTATTACTTTTCAATAAAATTAAAAATTGAGAGGTATAAATTTGCGGCAGCTAATTAATATAAATAAAAAAATTACTGCCAAAGTCAAAAGAGGCTTATTGACCCGCTGCGAACGAAATAAAAGGAAGACAAACTTTTTTATTTTCGACTTTTTTTTTTCGATAATTTAAGTATTATACTTGTGGGTTTTAGAATATAATGCCATATTATTATTCCCTTAGGGAATAATAACGAGGGATTAATAGTCCTTATTCCCTCTTGCTCTCCAATCACAAAATTTGTCAAATAAAATAATACCATGGAAACACAAACTCAAAAGTGTCAGTGTCAAACGCTTTGTGTTTGTATATTTGTATTGAGATAAAGATAAATGAAGAGTCTTTTACTTGTATACCTCCCTCCAGAAATTGTACAACTAGCTGCAGCGACATCTACCTTAATACCGGAAACGTCAAACTTCCTATTTTATAATAAAACGCATGCAAAATAAATTTAGTATTCGAAAAACGCAAACTCATTTTCCAAAATTATTCTGCTGGCCTAAGTGGCTGAATTAGGTGCAAAATACAAACCATCTTCATTATGGTCATTCTATTCAATAGTTACATCTATGTTGAGATTAAACCATGATGTTGATCTGGAAAAATATAGCAAATAACGAGCGTTTTTAAAAAGAAAATCTGAAGGATTTTAAACAAAAGTCTTTCACTCTGACCCTGGAACAAATTAGAAAAATTATTGACAAAGCTCGTGATAAATTGTACGAAAATTTACCATAAACGGTACGTTTTACAATATTGTAATGAAAGGACATCAATCTCCGTCCGTCACATCTAAAAATCAATGCATTCTTTCTAAATTATCCAAAATCCAAATCTGTACTCCGGAGGCATAAGACACTATGTCCAATTTTTGCAAAAATTAGGTAACTATGTAGTTTTATTCAGAAAATTAAACTCTTTTGTGGGGCATACAACACCAAGTCCAATTAGTTAAGGTAGCTGAGAAACAGGGTAGAGTTTTAACACTATGTGCATTTTTATTCGGAGGCCTAAGATACCAAGGTAATAATATGCTTTGAATCTTTAGTAATATCTTTAGCAACACATTTAGCGGCATAGAACACTATATAATAACTTGGTGTTATATGCCTCTAACTAAATCTATATAATAGTAGGTGGGGATTACACATAATGTTAAACGCCAGCTGACTGTCGGCATTTGGGCGGCAATAAGTTTTTATTTGGTCTATTACTTTTACCAAAATGCATACCATTTCCATTTATTATACTCATTTTTGACTATTGGGTATAGCAGTTTTTTTTTATGTATTGTTTGCCTGTTTTTTTTTAATAAAACATAAACAGACACCGGTGTCTGACATGGCGTGGTGAAACCATTTTCCCATAACGCGCCACAGAAGACACTCTGAGAAGACATTTTTCTTATATGGGTAAGCCACAGCGGACACAACATAGATAGCGGACACGTCAAATCCGCCCATCGTATAGAGCTATTATAGCCCTACTGTAAGGAGTGTAAGGAGACTTCAGTTGGAAGTAAGATAACGTTGTGTCTACTGCTAGTTTTCCGTTGCAAATTTAGGCCGATTTACGTGATTTATTTTATTACATTCTATTTTTGTGCAAAAATAAATAACAGAACCCGAAGAATTATGTATTTTGTGACCAATGAAGAACCAGGGAGTGATTGCTTTATATCTGTTTATTATATTACAACACCTGATATAATGTGTTAACATTTTGATTACATTTCTTCAAAGAAAATAAATAAATACAAAACGCGCTTTAAATTTTTATTGAAATAAGTACTATACATTGGGTGTCTGCCTTGGCGTGTATGGAAATTTATTTAAAAAATTAAGTATGCACGCCATAGCGGACACAATAGCAGACACAGGGTATAAAATCTATGTACATTGTCTAATCAAAAAACCAAGATAAGTGGACTGTGCAGCAGCGCCAATACGGACACCTCATATGAAAAATTTTATAGAAAAGTGTGTCCGCTGGGCAGTGTCGTTGAATAAATGTAGCGGACACGGGTGTCTGCCGTGGCGTGGTAAAATCATAGCTGATCAGACACCGGTGTCCGCCATGGCAGCGAATGTGTTAAAAAAAAAATTATTTACAAAGAAATTAAGTAATTATTATGATAATTAAAATTAAAAAAAAATTATTTACAAAAAAACACTAAATAATTAATACTTTGTGTAGTGAAAGTAAGATAATACATTCATAAATCAACACTAACCTTAAAATTATGTTAAACTTAATTGTTTTTACTAAATATCCACAAATTAAGCTGATGGCACATAGTGTCGTATGCCTCCCGAGTACAAAAATGTACAATACAACGAATATACAGGGTGGTGATTTAATAACGGATAAATTCAATACAAATTAAATGGGTACGTGTTTGGAGAAACGCTCGAACCCGTCGATTTTTTTTTAAATTGCGCTTGTTTTGACATAAAATGTAGGTATACAGGGTGTGTACCACAAAAGTGTGCCAGAAAAAAAAAATTTTTCTTTAATGGAAACCCCTGTATGTTATTGCAGATTGTCCGTAAAAATCTAACCATGTTTTATGCATAATGTCTAAATGTTCAAATATTAAAATAACACTTTAATATATTGATTTCTAAATTACATTTTTTATTTACAGTTATTTAGTATTTTTGATCGGCTGGGGTACTGCAGAGCTGTTAATGGCGGACACTTCCAACATTTGCTAAAGTAATTTTTGAGATTTTTAAAAATGTAATTTAGAAATCAATTTAATAAAGTATTATTTTAATATTTGAATTTCAATATTTCGTGAACAGTTGAAGATATGTTTGGGACATTATGCATAAAACATGGCTAGATTTTTACGGACAATCTGAAAATGCAATAACATACAGGGGTTTCCATTTAAGAAAAAAAAAATTACTGCCACACTTTTGTGGTACACCCTGTATACCTACATTTTATGTCAAAACATGCGCAACTTAAAAACAAAATCGACGGGTTCGAGCGTTTCTTCAAACACGTCCCCATTTAATTTGTATTGAAATTATCCGTTATTAAATAGTATATATAATAATAATACGAAAAAAACAAATTTGCAGATATTGGTAGACAAATTGCCAAATATTTAAACTTGTCAAATCCTCCCAAAGTTATACCAGACATTGCTATTGCAGATCATCTCTGTACATTGATGGAAAAGGCGATATAATTGGATTCAAGCGTCATGGTGGCTGGAGATTTACACAGGTAGAATACATTGATCAGTCTGTGAGAAACAAGACAACTACAGCCAATACTATTGCTAAACAGGTAAAGTATCTTTTTCCTTTACAGTAACCGAAATTCCAAATACACTGCCGAGCATTAAATTAGGGTCACCCCGTAATTTGAAATTATTTCAGACATTTTTAGTTTTTTCGAATTTTTTTTCGGTAGTAACATAGTTTACTAACGTTATGCGATGATTTTGTCATGATTGCTTGAATAAGAAAAAGTGTTTGTTGTTTTGTTCAAAGTTTATTGAAAGTAATGAAAATGCAAATTTTAATTTGATGCTTTTAGTTCAAACAAAAGAAATTTTAAGGACTTTAGTAGCGATGATTCTCTCCTCTGGCAGTGATAACAGCTTGCAAACGACGAGGCATGCTTTGGATAAGATTTTGGATCACATCCTGCGGAAGATTGTCCCATTCCTGCGTCAGTATGTCGCGAAGCTCTCTAGAATTGCTGGGGCCGGCAGATGTCTCCGTAAACGTCTCCCCATCTCATCCCAAACATGTTCGATGGGATTTAAGTCTGGACTGCGAGCAGGCCAAACAAATCGCGTGATTTGAACCTCGTCAAGATAAGCAGAAACAAACCGAGCAGTGTGGGGCCGTGCATTATCATGCATAAAGCTTGCGTCTTCTCCAAGAATAAACATGAACGGTACAACATGGTCTTCTAGAACCTCTGTTAGGTACCTATGCGCAGTCAGCGTCTCATCCTGGAAAAATACTAACTCCGTGCGAGCTTCAAAAGATATGCCTCTCCATGCCATAACTGATCCACGAAACGGAAGTCGCTCGGCAATACACGCTTGCGCATATCTCTTGCCTTGTCGTAGCCACACTCTTACACGTCTATCTGAGAATCTGAGCCCGTAAGACAGAATCGCGATTCATCGGAAAACAAAACGCGACTCCAATCCTCTATTGTCCAAGCCAAGTGTTCTCGTGCAAAATTCAACCTTGCAATCCGGTGGTCACGGGAAAGCGGCGGTCCAGTAGCTCTAGTTCGGGAAGATAATCCAGCAGCATAAAGTCGCATCCTAACTGTCCACTTACTTATGTTTACAGTTCTCACTTCTTGCAGATGATTTCGAAGGGAAACTGCCGTGACCGTCCGGTTTCTCAAAGCACTAAAAACGAGAAAGCGGTAATCTCTAGCTGTTGAAGTCCTTCCTCGTCCTGAACCAGGTCTTCGAGTGAGCAGACCAATCTCTTCGTACCGGTGAAATACTCGTTGCACACTGGAGAGGCTTACACCAACGTTTCTCGCAGTTTCGCGCTGACCGCGGCCATCTTCTATAGCCGCCACAATTCGTGCCGCAACAACAGGATTTATGGCCATTTCAATACACTCACAATACCAACATTACACAAACAATTTGCAATAGACAGATAAAAGTACAGAAACCAAAAAAAAATATGCTGATAATGGTTTTTAGGAATTTGGGTAAGGGGCACTCTTTTTGTCAAACGCTTATCGAAACAACAACAACTTTTTTTTACACATGCAATCACGAACAAATAATCGTATAAAGTTAGTAAACTTTGTTACAACCGAAAAAAATTCGAAAAAACTAAAAATGTCTGAAATAATTTTAAATTACGGGGTGACCCTAATTTAATGCTCGGCAGTGTATTTGTATTAAAAACTCTTCCAAAATTAATGATAGTTCACGAATAATTTAGTTTATTAATTGTACTATTACTAATTCTAGTGTTCTTGACAAATAAAATTGTTCATATAAAATCTCAAAACATAAACAGCTATTATTATTGACTCGTAGAATAATTTACTATTATTTGCCTACGTTTAGTTAAGTTACAGTTGTAGCAAGTTAAAAATGGAAATCAATTATATTTATGTAAAAAAAATGTAAGTAACAAACAAAATAAAAATATTTCATAACATTTGAACAAAAACCTATATACACGCATGGAAATGCTTTGTCCGCCAATGTCGTAGTAATAATGCGTTTAAATTTTTAAATAAATCGAAACTAAAAATATATTTTCTTAAAAAGTGGTTAATAAAAGAATTTACCAGGCAGTTTCTATATGCGTGTGTCAACTATAAACAAATCGTATCCCGAAAAATATCGTCAAAGTACCTCGATCAGCAGGGATTTTATAATCATCCTCACCGGTCTCGAGCTATAAAAACAAACATATAGGTCCGCTTCTTAACTGTTTTTAATAACCAAGTCTCGGGTAATAAATAACGTTAGTTCTTATTTAAATTATCTTTTGCAAAAATATAGAGTATTTAAAAAAAATTGTGTGTGCTTAAGACCACACGACAGAAGTGAAAACTTCAACAAGGTGAAATTAACAATATCAAATACAATTTTTCAATTTTGTTTCTTTTAGGTTAGGTTCGTAAGCAATCATAAAAATAACATAAACTTGGAATACGGGATAATTTTACTGCATACGAAAAAAGATATTTCCTAAAATTGAACAACCCTTGAATTTTTACATCTTCAACAGAAGTCAGAAATCATAATAAATTAGGTCCACGGAATAAGCAATTACGGTAAACCTTACTTCACCCTACGTAAATATATAATTTAAAAAATGCCAGAACATACCTGAGACGCAGACGAGTGTCTATACAACGCACACTGTTTGCGGCATGCTCTTGCATATAACGTTCATTCGGGTCAGGGTCAGTTCGGATTGAATATAACAGTTGAAATCGAGCGTTACAAAGCCGAGTGTGACGCGTGACGGCTCAGTTTAATTCAGTGCCCACAAAAAGTGCTAAACGCGCCTAAAGAAGTTTTCACTTCAAAAATACACGTCTTACATAATGACAATCGGGGCACTCTCAGGCAGATTGCAGATTTTCCATGTCTTGTTACTCCACCGTATGCATGTGCCCTATATATTTTTATTAATAAACATTATTTTGGAAATTTTCTTCTAAACACGTTTAAATCTATTTGAATAAACCATGCATAAAATTTTAAATAACATCCTGCTGTATAAGTTTTCAATTAAACACGCCTCCTGTCGCTTTATGTGTGGTTTACGACAGACTGTCGTAACATGCCTGCTTTTAATTAATAGCAACCGTATTGTATTTTTAGTGTTCTGAAATTATATTTTACGTGTGTTAAAAGGGAGTCAGACCTTGCCCTGCGTACAAAAATCGAACGCGTTTTTTTCGGTTTTAATAGCGTTAATAATATATTGTTTGAAGACAGCATTTTTCTTGCACAGATCTTGCATCTTACGCAAGTATCATGGGCGTATTGAATATACCAACCACATACAGTGGCGAGAAGGAAACCATTGTCATGTCACAGCACAGATTACTCCTATCTGTGAGTTTGTGAGTATGTAACGTGCCGCTATCACGCGTTATTATGACGGCATGGATGTTCCGATTTAGTTTGAAGTAATAATTAAATTATTATACTTAGAAATGTGTAAATTTGACTGTTTGTTAAAATAAAAAATATAGGATAATCTGTAGGTATATTAGTACATATTGAAGAGAGCTCAAAACCATCTTTTCAAAAATAGCGAAAAAAATATTTCTTTAGCTATACACAGCCATTTACCTGCTGGTCCTTGTACTCTTTGTTCATGAAATGTCTAAATCTTAAGTCGGCTATGAAATGTTTTGGATTGGTATATCCATTCTCCCCCGACTTTCTGAGTAATACGCCAAGACCGCCGCGCTATTTCGCTTTGTTTCAGCGACATTCACTGTTTATTTTTTCCAATTTTATCGAAATTGAAACAATCAAAAATGCGGTTACCGATATCGACTAATATGGACACCTGAAAATTTTAAAAATTACGAAAACGTTATCTGATATCAATGAAATTTAGACGAATAAAATCTATTTCCACTGTCGTAGATTAAATTTTGAATGATACACGTTCGATATGAACTTTGTTAATGAAACTTGTGCAATTAAACCACTCGGCTGACGCCTCGTGGTTAAACGTTGCACACGTTTCTTTATAGTGTTCATTAAACTAGTATCATTAATAACTATAATGTAAGAATATAGAACAATAATAAAGAGAATCTACTTTTTATTATGTCCAAATAAAGGTATATTCAAAATTCAAACACAGTATAATATTTAAATAGTAATAATATTTGGTTTAAATAAACATCCTGATAAAGCCGACGCCGCTTGTGTGCAGCTGTGGCTTTTGGGAGATCCCGTAACATGAATGTAGGTACTGGCCGATTCAATACTAACTACTATAACTGTTCTCTCTCCCGGTCATATCTTAATATCAACAAATATAATAATAAATGCCGAAACCCAAAATAAAACAATATTAACACTTAGCAGATGATGTCATCGATCCTGTGCTGCTCGGATGTTTGTTTAGACTTCACAGCCGTGTTATTTATGTGCATGTCGCATGTCGCGTTCATTTTTCATGAAATAGACCCGTATATACACACCCAGTAGTATTTTCAATACTAAAAGACATAAATCTATAGAGGAGTTTAAAACTGAGTCCATTTCAATATTTACAACTTGTAAATCGTATTGAAACTGACCTACCCCCGGTGTGTTTATCACCTGCAGAAATCCGTCACTCTAGCTGTAATCGTCAAATCTTGTAGTACGACTATCTACGTTGTGTTTATATTCAGGTTCTTTTAAAGTTTGATACAACCGTAAAAGTTTGTCAGGTTTTAAGATTTTTTAGCTTTAATCTTATTCTGGCTGTTTCCCTATGATGCGGTATTCCGCTGCCAGTAAATGAAAATTAAATTGGTTTTTAAAAAAATCGGTCTATTATAAAAGCATTTTGGCGATCATTAGATTTTTTTATAGTGCGAACAAACCCGCACACTCGAACACACCCGAACAAAACTGGCAGCGTAACGACCTTAACTTATGATTGAGAAATATCTACTCTCCTCTAGCGCGTCGTTTTGATCGCTTTTATAAACTCGCCCCTACCTTCAGCACTGCAGGTGACGGGTCGCGTGGCCATGTGTTTTTCTAAAACAAAAAATCTGACCTGCCCTGAACCGTTTTGCCGATAAGAGGGTAAAATTTTACACTGTTTGTGGCTCTTAAGCTCTTTTAAAGCGAGGATTCCTCTGCACATATTAATAAACCTATAATATTAGTTATTTTATTTTACCCTTACGAAATTTTGTGGAAATTTTTTACGCGAGAAACAGCCCCGGATCTGGGGCGTTTGCAAGTTATATCTATTTAATAAATAAAACATAAACCACAGTTAAGAGTTTCTTCCCTAAAATATTTTCACCACCGTTTAAAGCTTGTTACAACTTATTTTGGTAATTTTTTAATATATTTAAAACTTCATAAAATTTTACATTTATTTCCTTTAACTAGCCCAGAAAAAAATTCCTATTACGGCCTTGTCGATCGCAAAATCGCCACACGTTTGTTAATTTTAAAATCCACTACTATAACCTATAACAAAGATAATTTTTTTGATCGAATCAGGATGGCTTACTATTAAAGAGCGCTATTTACTTCATATCCTACATCTGGTTTACAAAATTAGACGAACTACACTTCCTTCTTACCTTTTTAACAAACTTACTAAGGGTTCTGATGTGCATAATGTTCTTACTCGCATAGGGATTTGTATAGTTTGCCCAAGCATAACCATGCTTTTTTCAGCGTTGATTCCGCTATACGGCCGTTACTACTTGTAACTCTTTGCCAGACTGTATCAGGATGGCTCCCAGCTCTGCTGCCTTCTGTAGGGTTGCTGGCGGGTCGCAATCCGCGCTAGCGTTTACATGTAATTTTTTATTTTATTTTTTATTTTTGTTGCAATTTATTTCATTGTGCTTTTAGTTTTCAACTTTTTTGTCTATTATTTTACTTTATACTCATATCACTTTAAGTTTACATTAGGCATACTCTGCTTTACCTTTTATATTCTAAAAATGTATTTGCTACGTTAGAACTTTTGTTTTTTTTATTTTTTTTGTTGTTTTCTTGGATCTCTATTTTATTTATTTTTATAAATTAGGTGGTTGTATGAGCAGCTATAGTTGGATACCGCCACCTTTATGGATATTTTTTGTATATTATATATTATTATTATTTTCAGGTTCCACAGATTTTGTATCTGGATATGGCTTCTATCCTGTTTCGGCATTAGTTGCAAGAAAGCAGGTAGATTGGTAGGTTTGGAAAAGTTCAAGTTTCAGTTGTCGGCGTCATTTAGTACACGTCTGACAATTCCGCTGGTTTCTATAAGAACAACTTTTTGTAGCTGGTAGTATATTTGTTCTTTAATGTTTAGTTTTTTTAGATTTCGAAGAGTGTGTGTGGTATTTCTCCAGTTGCACCTATGATGATTGGTACTACCATCACTTTTTCTTGGTTCCACATTTCTTTTATTTCGTTGGCAAAAGGTAAGTATTTACTAATTTTTTCTCTGTGTTTTTTTTGTAGGTTTGCGGCAAGCGGGATAGAGAAGTCGATCAGGTAAGTATGTTTGTTTATTTTGTCAGTGAACACCATGTCTGGTCTATTGTGTTGTAAGGGAAGATCCGTTATTATTTCTCTGTTCCAGTATATCTTATAGTTTTCTGTTTCATGGATGCTTTCTGGGTTATATTTGTAGTATGGGATTGTTTCGGTGATTGTCGGTTCGTGGATTTTTAAGAGCTCTTGGTGAATTACTTTGCCAACATTGTCGTGTCTTTTGGTGTATTCTTTTGGGGCTAGTGTTTGGCATCCGCTTATGATGTGCTCGATGGATTCGGTTTGTTCTTTGCACATTCTGCATCTATCTGTTGGGATACGTTCTTTCATTATAAACTTTTTATAATTGCGTGTCGCAATGACTTGGTCTTGTATTGCAATAATAAATGCTTCGGTTTCGGGAAATAGATATCCAAGTTTTAACCACATGAGGGATGCTTCCTTGTTGATGTGTGGTTGTGCCAGCAATGCTGGATATCTGCCATGTAATTCCTTTCTTTTCCACTTATCCTCGAGGTTATCTTCCTCTGGTTCGCCGTTATTTTCTTGTGCTAGATTTAGCGGTGTTGATTTTTTGTCTAGTTTTTTTATGATATTATATAACTGGTTATTAGTGGCTTCATCATTAAAGTATTTTCTGAGCGTCATTATTTGTTTTTGGTTATGTCTTGGTATGTGGATAATTCCTTGTCCTCCTTTTTCTCGTGGGATGTTTACTCTTTCTATTGAGCTGCGTGGGTGGTGTTTGCGGAATTTGGTGCTCATTGTACGGATGTCACGACTGAGCTCTTCGAGTTCTGTGTCTGTCCAGGAGATTACGCCAAAGCTGTAGGTTAGAATAGATATAGCGTATGTGTTTATTGCTTTTGTCATGTTTTTGGAATTTAGTTTTGTTTTTAATATTTTCCTTATTCTTTCCTTGAATTTGTTTTCTAGTGTTTCTTTGCTGTGTTTTTGATCTATTCCTCTCGCTTGTTGATATCCTAGATATTTGTACAATTCTTCATTTTCCATGCCTTCTATTTGTCCTTTATCTGCTCCCATGTCATACCCTTCATATTGTCTCCACTTTCCCCCTTCCATTGCATTGATTCGACATTTGTCCAGTCCAAATTCCATGTGTATGTCGTCGCTGAATGTTTTTGTGATTTGTATTAGTTTTTCGATGTTTTCTTTGTTGTCTGCATATAATTTTAGATCATCCATATAGAGGAGGTGGCTTATTGTGTTGTTTTCTATGGTTGTACCTTTGTTTGTTTTGTTTAGCATGTGTGAGAGAGGGTTCACTGCCATGCAAAACCAAAGTGCACTAAGCGCGTCGCCCTGGAAAATTCCGCGTTTTATTTCTATGTTGTCTATTGTGAATTTGTTTTTGTTGTTGTTTACGCTTAGTGTTGTTTTCCATTTAGTCATTGTTTGTTTCAGGACGCTCTGAATAAACGGATCAATTTTATAAATTTTTAGCACTTCTGGTAGCCACTGTCGAAAGCCTTTTTGTAGTCGACGTATGCAGTGTACAGTGGTCTCCTTTCTTTCTTTTTATGTTGTGTTATAATGGTGTCAACAATCAGTTGTTCCTTGCAGCCTTTGGTTTTTCTTCTGCATCCTTTTTGCTCTATTGCTAATAGGTTGTTTTCGGTTAGATGTGTATATATTTTGTCTGTGATAATTGATGTTAATATCTTATAAATGGTTGGGAGACATGTAATCGGTCTGTATTTATCTGGGTAACTGCTGGTCGGTGTTGTTTTTGGGAGTAAGTATGTTAGTCCTTCAGTCATGAAATCGGGCATTTCTGCTTGTCCTTTTACAATCTCAGAGAATAGTTGTGCTATTTTATCGTGTGTGCTTGTAAATCGTTTCCACCAAAAGTTATGCAGCCCGTCTTTTCCTGGTGATTTCCAACTGTGTGTTTTCTTTATGGCTTTTTGTACATCGTCTATTGTTATGTTATAATTGTTCATTTGTTTTTTGTTGTGCATTCTTGTTTTTTCATCTCTGATCCATCTTGATGTTTGTTTGTGTTTCTTCTCATGTGACCATATACTGCTCCAATAGGTTTTAGTTTTTTCTTTATCTGGGTTTTCATTTTTTTGATCGTTGTTTGTTTTTTGGTTTAGTTCTCTGTAAAATTGTCTTTCATCTTCTTTAAATTGTTTGTTGTGTTTTCTACGTTGGTCACTTTCTTTAAGTCTCCTTAGTCTTTTGGATTTGGCAGCAAGTTTCTGTTTGAGTAGGTCTGTTATTTCATTTATGTTGTTATTTTCTGCGTTTTTATGTATTGCTATTATTTGTTGAGCTTTGTTCTTTAGCTTTTGACTTGCGTTTGGTTCTTTTGCCTTTGTTAGTCTTCCTATTTCTGTTCGTAGTTCATCTACCTTTTTGTTGATTCGTCGTTCCCATGGTGGTGGCATATTTGTTTTTTGGGTTTGTCTGTTTTGGGGTTTTTTTGGTGCAATGATTTTTGAGACTGTTGCCGCTCCTATGTAGGCCAGGTTGTGTATGTTGGTGAGATTGTCTTCGTTTTTTATTGTGTTCTTTATTATGTTGTTTATTTGTATGATGATTTTATTCGTATTTGCTCTAATTTTTGCTTTCAGTTTGGGTAGTTTTGGTCTTAGGTTTGGCATAGTTCCGTAATATTGCATGTATGTCTCTTCGAAGCAGTTTTGTATTTGTATTTCCTCTTCGGTTATTTCTCCCCTTTGCTCGTTTATGGTTTGGTTTTCATTTCTTGGTGGTGTTGTTGGATTTATTCCTAATTCCTGTTCGGCTTCTCTTTTTATTCGGTCCATTGTTTCTGGAGAGATTTTGTTTGCCGATAGGATGGCTCGTTTTTGGTCCAGGATGTTTTGTATTGTTCTTTGCCTAAGCTCTGGGAATTGTCTCGTTACTTGTATGTGTAGTTCTTTGCTGTATCCTATGGTTTTAGTTTCCATATTGGTTAAAACAAGAAAGCTGCGATATAGAAATTCATTCATGTCATCTGTCCATTTTATTCTCTGTCGCAATCTGCCCTGTAGAGTGGTTGGATGTCCTTGGACTTCCAAAGCATCTCTGCTGGGTGGTGTTGTTTCTCGATTCCTGTTCATTGCGTCGGTGTTTGCCTTTTGCAGGTCAGCGGCACCGGTTCCACTGGGTCCTGCAATAGACTGGTCATTAGGGCGGTTCCGAACGGAGTCAGCCTGAGTCTCCGCCACGCCCGAGTATCGATTTCGACGAGTCGTTATAGCGTCAACATATCACACTGTTGGGGTTGCTGGCCCCAGCAGCGGTTTGCCTGTTTTTGGTCCGCGGGTGTTATTTTATTTCGCACCTACTCGTCAGCTAGGCTGATTAGAGCTTTCCCCTATCCGCCACCTGGGGACGCGTCCGATAGGAGACAGGCAACTCCCTCGGATTTATTATTATTATTATTATTATTATTATTATTATTATTATTATTATTATTATTATTATTATTATTATTATTATTATTCTCAAACATCACATAACGGACATGCTTTGTTATGGTTTTACTTTCTAAAAGCACCGGGTGCAAACCAAGCACCTAAGGTGCTTCTCTTGATCATGATGTTAATCTTTATAGGACTTTGCGAACTATGTGTGCCGTGCCCAACAGTACTGTTTTCCGCATACTGAGAAGGTTGTGGTCTCCTGGGATATCTTTCACAGCGTCACAAGTTGCGTTGGATATCAGCCCTGTGGCCCCGATGACGATGGGTATCACTTTTGCTTTTATGTTCCACATTCTGCTACGCTGTAAATCGCCTTTAAAAGGATTGAAATTTATTTAAGTATTTTTAAAAGTTAAAAATTATTTAAAAACCATTATGAAATAACAAATACTATAAAAGTCAAAAATTTAGACAACTGAAATTAAATAAACAAACCAATCGTATTTAGCCGAGTTAGAGGGGCCTACTGCCAGCGAGCAAAGTGATCTAGCTCATGCCGGAGATTAGGGTGGGGTAAAACACAATAAATTTAAGGCGCCACTGTTTTTGGGCCAGGCAAAAAAAACAGAAACCTACCTAGTTGGTGTTGGGTCCTCTAGCTCGGTTAAATAGACAAAGTAACTGAAACCTGAAAATGAAATGTAGGGGTATGTTGCTTAGTGGGGTGACTCAAATAAAACAGTGAATGTAACATAAATGGTCTAAAATTTATTCAAACATTAAACATTACGCTGTTAGGAATCGTATACGCAAAAGATATTAAATGCGTAATAAATTACCAAGACAAAAATTAGAATAAACCCTTCATAGTCGAAAGCTATTATACCGCAATTTGAAGAAGGTTACATAATAAAATAAAATACAAAGGAATGGATATCACCACACCAGCTCATTGCAAACGCAATCAAGTAATAATGAAAAGTCCAATCTTATAGTTACACTTTCCAGTTCACATTTAAAATTTAGTCCTGACCAAACATTGCTACTCGGGTCTGGTACTTGAAGTTGAGACTTTGAGCTGGACTCCTTAAATGGATTCCTTACATGGAATCAGTTACATGGGATTTGGTGGTAGCAGATCCAATCCCGTACAAGGACCCTAAGTACAAAACAGTACGCATCAGTACCATAATAATAACAATATTGAAAAAGTTAAAATAAAAGGCGGCTGAAGGCCTGAACAATAAAAACTAATTTAAATCAATTAAAACCAGCGTTGCACCACCAAAACCTACCAAACCGCAAATATAAATCATTACCAGGCGCAAAATATCATAAAAACGTACTGCATACCCTTAAAAATAATCGGTACTAAAATCTAAATTGATTTATAATAAAATACTCGAAAATTGATTCTGCGCATGCGCCACGCACATGCGTGCAAAACCTCTTAAAATCATCAACAACTGTAAGTAGAAATGTTTAACAAATAAAAATATTTAAATTGAATCTCAATATAATAAAATACGCTACTGGAGCACTCCAAAATACACAATAATAAAATAAATGAGGTTGCTAACAAGCAGTGAACTTTTAATGAGCTAAATCACTGAAATTGGTAGAAATTGTTTCTGCGCATGCGCGACGCACATGCGCGCAGAATCACTAAAACTCATCAATGGGTATGCAGAAAAATAATTTATAAAGATAATCAAGTAATAAACCTCAGTTAGACAAAAGTATGTGACTAGAATAATCAATAAATTCAATAAAACAAATTTAGCATAATTGCAATCAAGTAGTAAACCTAATAAGAGCTAATACGCCGAAATTACAAGAAATGTTTACTGCGCATGCGTGACGCGCATGTGCACAAAATTGTTTAATAATAATTTACAAATCAAAAATAAAACTAAATATTAATGAACATAATCAATTAAACACTTAAGTCTCAAATTAGCAGAAAGCAATAATTAACAAAATGAAATTATCGACTAAGTCAGTTAATTACAAGTATGCAAAAATCATTAATTAAAATTAGAGGAATGACAACAGTTGACTACTTGATTACAAACGAAAAAGATTATAAGAGATTATTTTATGGAAAAGAAGGCACATCCCTATAAACCAGCTCTAAAATTAGTCATTAATTAACGGAAAAATAGTAATTAATTAAGTCACAACTTTTAAAATAAATCAATGCAATTAAATACTAAAAGTTAATGTAGACAGACCAGTGACTCTAAATGGAACCTTTAGAACAGTGACGTATTAATTTTGACTAAGACAGCTGTGTTTTAAAATAAGTATTTCATTTTAATTCTTTATTGCATAGCATGTTGTATCGACTCTACACAGAAAACAAAAGCTAATGAGACCAGTACTATGTAGAATCATAAAACTTAGATAACGTCAATAAGTTATTAAAATAAGTATAGAAAATAAGTTGTTAATTAGTTCATTAAATAATGTTAATTTATGGCTAATTGGAAGAAAATAAAATTACGTCACTATTCCTGTAATTAAAAACCAATCCAATCTAGGTCTTTTGCTGTTAACTCTCAAGAGTAATATGTTAATGATGTCTTTCAAAAGGTAGCATAAGGAAAGCGACTGTAAACTGTCAAAATAATTAATACAAAGCTGATACGTATAGAGCTGTGCGCCGAAAACAAGAAAAGAGCAGAAATGTCAAATAAAACAAATGCGGCAAAAGCCATTAGAGTCTCGCTGACCGAAACAGATTACACAAGACATGCAACTTAATTAATGTTAAGTTTTTGATAATGATATGAATAACCCAGCTTAATAAAAATACAGTATCAATTAATCAGGTAACATTGTATCGGACAACTTTATTTCAAACATAGCTGGTGTCTCTAGAAGGTTTGTTCAGTTGCATAATAATTGCCCTCGCTTAGATAATCAATCTACAGCAATAATAAAGCAAAATATAAATTATACTCTCGTGAAATAATAAGTCATGAACAATCTGTTCGGTACACGAGACATGAAAATTGAACACTGATTTCCCACACATACGGTGGGCTGGTGGGCACAACGCTAGCATATAAAATTAAACAGTAAAACAGATTACTAAGGCAAAACTATCAACCTGACTGTGACTAATTATAGTGATAGAGATTTGCACGTGTGATAAAAAAAAAAGTTAGGTTAGGTTAAAGAATTTGGAAATTTTGATAAAAATTTTACTCAAATTTAATGAAAAGCTATGAAAACGTTTATAATTTTGTCGATGCAAATCTAAAATTCAAGTTAACAATAAAGAAACTTACCCAAAGTTGTTAGAAGGGGGTACACGTGCAGCGATGCGAACGCATTTCAAAATCGGCCAAGGCCTTTTCTAGGAAGTCGGTAAAACACCACGGCTGCATAGCCAAATAAAACTTAAGACTTCCTGGACTACATTCGGGCCCAAAAATCCCTTTAGGAAAAAAAAAAACTTAGGGCTCCCAAACTAAACGCGTGTTCGCTACCACGAGTCTTCAAGAAGTGAGGTCTCCAATTTCCCTAGGAAGAAGGGACAGGAACGACGGAAGTGACGTGAGGATTGACAAACCTGCCAACCTAACGGAAAAACTCGCGCGGGATTTAAACTCTCCAAAAGTTAAAAATTAACATCGACAAAACACCAAAAAGATAAGTGAATCTTTAGTCGCAGTGAGACACCATTGAGTAACCATTGTACGCAATTCTATTCTTAAAACCGATTGAGTAACAGAAATTAATTAGGTTTTAATCAAATTGTTGGTAAAATAAAACCAAGGAAAAAGAACAGTTCCAATAACTTCTCACGGCGCTACAGGTCAGGATAAAATCGATACTCGGATGGCCGATAGTATTGCGCATGAAATTGACAGACGTGACATAAGTAGATCAAAACATAACCAATTTGCAAAATAAAATTCTTTGGGCATAAAACGAAAAAAAAAAAAACAGGAACTTCCACTCCTCAAACAGTGGATTTCCATAGGGAACGCGGCTTTCAAGTAAGTAGTTAATCCCACAAAACATATAACCTAGCTTTCGCTAGCTTTCGTTAGTAAACAAACAGATGTCAAGGTGTCATTACAAAAGGTAAACTTGCCACTTTTAGCTAAGAAAACTACCCTTCTGGAGGTATCACCAGGGTTTTATAGCGGAAACTGGAAGATAATTAGAGTCTAGGCTTTATACCGTAAGTAGTCTATCCAGCAACCATGTAAATAAGCACTCAAATATGCCAATATCAAGCTAGTGAGAAAAAGCTGTTATTAAGAAAATAAATCAGGTTTTTGGCCCCTTTTTGGACAAGAGAATGGCCGTAGGCAAGAAATAAGGTAGGCTAACAAGTTATTTAAGAAATATACCATAGATAAAATTTATACAAAGCTCTAAAGAGGTCAGGATTGAATGTTCGGGTATTCTTTGGAGAGTTAACCCCAAAACCTAGTTTAAACGGGTAGCAAACAGCTTAAGAGTTTTATTTTAGGTGGTACAGCAGTATCCACTTCTACTACTACTCAAGATCGACCCTACAGGGTTCCAGAAAAGCTATAATATACAGGATGTATGGTAAAAGGTAAACAAATGAGACATCGTGTTACAAACTGACAGTAAGAAGGAAATTGTAAGGTAAGAAAGCTAAAAACAAGTCGTAAGGCGGTATTACACATTTTCTTAACAGAGAACGAAAGGTATTTACTAATAAAGAGTAATGTTTCAATGAGCAACTTATTTTAAACGATGTCTGAATAACGAATCTCAAAATTTATCCCATAAAAACTAATAACAATATTGATATGAAAGCTAGAACAATAATATAGTAGAGGTAAAATTTAAATAGAACCTAACGGCCAATTTTGGTCGTTACAAGCCCCCTCTACTTCGGAAGGAGGAAAACTTTCCGACGATAAGCTAGTAAATCTGACTACTAAACAAAAAAAAAAGAGAATTATTGTGCAAAAAGATATACGTGGGTTACTCAACGGGTCAAAACACTGCTGAATCAATGACGGTAAGGTAATAATAATCACAGTCGATCTAAAGTCAGCCAAAACAAAAGAAAATAAATTCGCTACCAATGTAGCCACCACATAAAGTAATAGTACTAAAAGGAATAAACCAAAAGTAAGGTAATCAAACGAAAAGTATTCCAGTGACTGCTGTGCAGACGGAAACCCCTGGAAACCTCAAGAGAAGCAAGAAGTGGTCGTGAGCCGTTTGTATGGTATAAAGAACCGTAAATAAGATGCATCAATTAAATTAACTGTCGTGTAAAAATTGGTCTTGAGTTAGCATTGCGTTACAACCAAATGCGTCTTGGAGAACCTCGTTTACTAACCTCATACAAACAACCTCACGGCACGACCCACTACTCCCAAGAGAGACCAAAAGAAACCGACCACGCAACAATACCTGGAAGGTGGAAAACTAAAAATACCAAATAGCGGAAAAATAATAAATAAATTGTAACCCAAATGTTCCACCGGTCAAAAGGAAGTGTATTGTAGTACACACTAAACTAAAAGATACATCAGTGTCTAGGACAACTGTGTACCGCAGTCTTTAAAGAAAAGGAAACAAAAAAAAGGAAACTAGAAAAGGTTGTTCCGAAATGTGTCACTGTCTCCGGCCCGCCGTATCGTACTAACCTGCGAGCGAGGTCATGCGCAGTAGCTTCGCCCTCCTTTGCGCCGTAACGCAATGCACGGACTGTCCCAAATACAGGGTGCAAAGGTCAGACAGCCACCCCCCACGACACAACTCTTCCCGCCAGGTTTGCCTTCCAGGGAAGACGACGAAGCGACGTCCGGAGACACCCAACACACCTCAGCCTATAAAAATGAATGAAAAGACTGCAAGACGTCCCGTAGGACTGGGTAGAGGTCAAAAATCGGTAATAAGAAGACGTCCTGTAGGACTAAGTAGAAGTCGAAATCGGTAACGGTAAAACGTCCCATAGGACTAAATAAGAGACACAATCGGTATAGAAAATAAAACGTCTAAAAAGACAAAGTCGAAATCAATAAGAAATCAATTAATCGGAATCAATCCAAAATCAACAACAACACTACCTCGTTCTTACATTTTGGATCCAACAGTGGCTTAAATCACCATTAAGGTTTATCTGACTCTAAAATCAAAATAACTCAAATCAAATCATAACGAAATCCAAAAATGCAACACTGCAAATTAACCCAAAAATATAGAGAAAGATATAACGTTCTCGTTGCAAACATCCCGTCATGCGGAGTATAAAAATTTACAACAAAAACTTTACCACTAAATCCAAAAGAAGAACGGAGATAGGTAAATACGCAAAACGATAAACGTCTAAAAGACAATCAAAAGCAAAGATTAAACCAGCCGAAACCAATCTACCTAGGCTTACTAAAATAATCAAAGTCATAAATCGATATAGAAGTAAAAATACTTCTTGTCACAAATCAAGGTAATAGTAAGATACTAGAAGATACGAAATCAAGATACAAGTAAAATACTAACTAAAAATCAGGGAAAATCAATAATAAAACTTGGCATTGCCAAAATTTCACTAAATCATGTCATAATCGGGATATAAACCAATTCACTATAATAAAGAAAAGTTACAGAGAAAAAGAAATAAAAACCAAAGAAAGAGACCAAAAGTCAACTCATACCAAAGACAGAGTTGTAAATGTACGTGTCTCGTTTCGCGCCAAGACAACAGCACACACAAAGAAAACTGAGTGACTTTCAGATAAAGAAACGTAATGAAGCTATAACTCAATAAGAAAGAAAAAGCGAAGATGAGGGTTCTACGAAATAAATTACTAAATAAAATTGTAATTATGCTGAAGGCTGAAGTGGCAAACTAGAGAGAAAAATTAAAAAGCAAGAAAAACTTTACTAATTATTGATCAGAAACATTAAATAAAAATATGACAATGCAGAAGGCTTGAATCGTTATTATTCTAAAATAAATCCAAACCAAATATTTGCCACACTAACTGAAAGTAAAACGATAAGTCCACTGAATGTGAAACATACCAAACTAACAATGTAGTAGACTGCTGAAGGCCTGTCTACTACAAACGACACAGAACAGCAGAAGGCAATTGATCTGTGACCATGCTCTTATAAGATTTCTACTTATACGGGCATGACGTGCGGTGTATTTCTAACTAAATCCATTTGGCCTGTCAAGTTTCGCGCCAAGACAAAACCAAACTTCATTAGAACCCCACATCCGCTGGAGGTGTTAAAAGCAGGTATAAGAAGCTAGAAATTACAAAACAGAAGAAATATACGAACCCTCATTCGCAAGAAAAAGAAAACGAGAAATTAAATGAATACCAAAGAAAAGAATAAATATATAAGTTAATTTATGGTACCGAAAATATAAGATAAGTGAAGGTAGTGAACTAAATTTATTCGTTGTCCGAACTCTCACTTGCTATCGATGGACTATACGCCTTGAGATCCTGTACATGCCAAACACCTTTACTCTGACCGGTCTGATCTTGAAGTTCATAAGTGCAAGTACCAGTCTTCCTTTTGATAGTAAAAGGTCCTAGAAAAGTTGGTGCTAATTTGGCAGCATAATACTTGGAGGCATCCGAGAGACTTTTGTTTTTACGCCATACTCGTTGTCCAGGAGTATATTCAACGGGACGTCTACGTAAGTTATAACGTCTTTGGTTATTACGACGAGAAGCTTTGATCTTTTATTTAACGTCCATAAATAACTTTGTAAAGGCGGTTTGTCTCTTTTTAACATAGTCTTGAGGATCCAAATCAGTTTGATGAATATCTTCTACGAAGTCCTGTCCATAAAGCTTATGTTCTCTTCCAAAATTCATATAGTACGGGGTATAGCCGATAGTTTCATGTCGTGAAGTCCGCATAGCACAACCAATAGCTGCTAAATTCTCGTCCCATGTACGGTGGTTGCTATTCTGAATATAGGAACGTATCATAGTTTTCGCTACTCTATTGGCGCGTTCAGTCGGATCAGCTTGTGGATGATAAGAAGCTGTATAGAATATTTTTGACTTATAACGCTGGCAAAGTCCTTGAAACTCTTTGGATTTCATCTGAGAACCCTGATCGCACATTAAAAATTGTGGAGCCCCAAACATTAGAAAGATACCCTCTTCAACTTGTTTTGTAAGTGACTTAGCTGTTGCAGAACGAGATGGAAACATAACAGTGAACTTGGTGAAATAGTCGTTAACCACTAGAACATATTGATTTCCTGATCTGGAACGAGGAAATGGTCCGATGTAATCCAAACTGATACACTGCCAAGGTCGGTTGATGTTTGGTCTATCACCCATTAAACCTGCAGGAGCTCTCTGTTCAACTTTGTTCTGAGCACAGACTTTACATGCTTTTACATATCGGGTTATGTCACTTCTCATTTTAGGCCAATAATAACGTTGTACAACTTTCCAGTAAGTTTTGAATATGCCAACGTGTCCTGCAGCTGGTATATCATGGCAACGATTTAGAATTGCGCGCCTCTTATCTTTGGGAACAACAAGTTTCCAGGCACTGGATGGAATGGACAATTCTGAAGGACTGGATTTTACAAATTTATACAACAAATTGTTATCGACACGCCAGGTAGAGAATTTTTGAGGGCGTTCTTCGAGTCGGGTGAACATATTTTTATACCATTTATCGGTAGTGGACGTAAACGAATCTTCTTTAACTTCGGGATCTATGGTGTCGACAGAAATTGGTACGGATCTGGAGAGAAAATCTGGAACTACATGGTCTTTTCCAGGTCGATGAATTAAAGTGAAGTCATAAGGTTGAAGACGAAGTGCCCAACGAGCTAGTCGTCCTTGTGGATCTTTTAATCGATGTAGCCAAAGCAACGAGTGATGATCTGTTATCACGGTAAAATGTACTCCTTCCAAATAATGACGTAGCTTCTCTACGCTCCATATCACTGCTAAACATTCTTTCTCGGTTACAGTGAGTTTCATTTCTTGTCTAGTTAGTGAACGTGATAAGAAGCATATCACTTTCTCACCTTCGTCAAAGGTTTGAGTTAAAACGGCTCCAAGGCCAAAACCACTGGCATCAGTTTGAAGAACGAAGGGACGATTGAAATCTGGACAAGTAAGAATGGGTGCTGTAATTAGAGCTTCTTTGATATTACGGAATGCATCATCACAAACTGGTGTCCATACCACTTAGTGTTCTTCTTGGTCAGGTTAGTCAAAGGAGATATGGTGGAAGAAAAGTTCGGTACAAATCGTCGATACCATGATGCTGTTCCAATGAAACGACGAATCTCTGTCACATTTTTCGGTGGTGGAATATTTACAATAGCCTCGACTTTTGATGGATCTGGTCGAAGTCCATGACGATCTACTACATAGCCTAAATATTTTAGCTCAGGTCGGCAAAATTGACATTTTTCGATGGAAACAATTAATCCTGCTTTAAGAAGTCGGTCAAATACTAAGCTTAGAAGACGTAAATGTTCATTGAAGTCCTGGGAAATGAGTATAATGTCGTCTAGATAAACCATTACTGAGGGTTGAAGATCAGCTCCGAGAACAGTGTCGACGATTCTTTGCCAAGTAGCTGGCGAATTGGTCAAACCAAAAGGCATGCGGCGAAACTGAAATAATCCTCTTCCAGGGACGGTGAAAGCTGTATATTCACGTGAAGACTCCGACAAAGGTACAGTCCAAAAAGCAGATTTAATGTCGATAGAACTGAGGTATTTAGCATCTCTTAAACGGTCCAGAATTGAAGAAATATACGGAATAGGGTACGCATCTTTGCGAGTAACTTCGTTTAAAATTCTATAATCGACGCAAAAGCGATAGGAATCGTCTTTCTTGCGGACTAGACATATCGGGCTAGACCAAGCACTTTTTGAAGGTTCTATTACACCATCTTTTAACATCGATGTTAGCTCCTCATCTATGATCTTTTGCTTAAATGGAGACACAGGATAATAACGTTGTTTGATGGGTCTCGTACCTGGTTTAACTTCAATGATGTGCTCAGCTACATTACAACAACCTAATCCGGAACCCATGGTTGAAAGTTTTTCCTTAATTAAATTATCCAATTCTATCCGTTGATTGTCTGTAAGAGTGCTTTCGTCCTGAATGCTATTAATAAGTGTCGCATCGGTGTTATCTGCGAAATGCCAAATATCTTGTTTCAAATCTGGGACTATGTCCATATGTTTCCAAAAATCAATTCCTAGGATAAGCGTGTGTGACAGCTCTGGTAAGACAAGCACATTGATAAGTTTAGTTTTTCCCATCAAACAGAATGGAACCTGCATACAACCGATGCTGGAACAGCTCTGTCCATTGGCAACAGTGCATTTAGTTTCTTCTACCAGTAGTCGTAATCCTAACCGTTGTAATAGTTCGTATCCAGGAAGACCAACAATCGTTCTGGTAGCACCAGAATCTAATAAACCTCGGAAAGGAGTGCCGAGAACAGAAACTTCTAGATATGGACGTTGATCACCATGAGCGTGGCTAATAATGTAGTCTAAGAGTAGTTTAGCTGGAAAGTTGTCAACGTTAGTGGCCGAAATGGGTACAATCTTGGGAGACATCTCACGACCTATTGATTCCCCCGGGGAGCGTTTCCCGAATCATTGCATTTGGGGCAGGTTCTTGTCGTGACGTCAGGTATTCCACAACGGAAACAGTGTACCTTCAACGGGCTGGTGCAATCTCGATCGAGATGACCGGTTTTTTGACAGTTCCAACACACAAGTTCTCTATAACGTCGATCATTCGTAAGTACGTTACGGGGTCGTCGATCATTCACAGGTAAAGTACGGGGTTGGCGATCATTCACAGGCATGTTATAAGGTCGTCGCTCATTTACAGGTAAGTTATGGGGTCGTCTATCATTAACAGGTGGATTAACATGACGAACTTCTTGGACATCAACTTCTGAATAGTTACTAGGAAGGGCTTCCTGCAAATCTGACACGAAGGCAAAATCAGGCTCTACGAATCCTTGCTTTTTCCTAGATGGTGGCACGTAATGTTCTGCACGGTATTTCTTGGCTTCCAAAGTTAAGCATTGCTCCTCCAATTCCTCCAAAGAGTGAACTATAGGAAGTTGAGTAGTGTAGAAAGGAGCTAAATTCCTGGTGATAACATCTAGCTTGACATCTTCGGTCATACCTCCATAACGTCGACATAAAGCGTTCATACTCGACAGGTAATCTACGATACTCTCTGAAGAATCTTGGGTGCGATCTAAAATCTCTCTAAACAGACGAGAGCGATAGTCTGGTGGTTCGAAGTGTCGACAAAGGAGCTCTGATAAATCTTTCCAGTTTGAAAATCTGGATCGGTTAGATCTAAACCAATTTAAAGCCTTCCCTTCAAAAAGATCGATGGCAGAGTCAAAGACTTCAGTTAATGATACGTGGCGAGCCTCTCTAAGTTCTGCGACTCGTTCCAAAAAGCTGTGAACGGACATAGACTTGGAATCTCCAGTAAATTTTATTCCCCATTTTTCCACTTTTGGACCCTTAAAGTTGACAGATGGTCGATGTTGGGCAGAAACAGTTGGGGTAGAACCATGTGGTGCGTTCTGATGAATTGTAGATGAAGCATTGGAATCAGTGTCGGAATCGTTATCGTCCTCAGGAACATTAGCGCGATTAGCAGCTAACAAAGCGCTCAAATTGGGATCTTGTTTAGCAACGGTGTCTAAGCCATCCAAAGTAGACAAAATGTCTACCATCAGTTTCGTCTTAACGTCTACATTCTCCGCAGATAACTGACTGGTTGGTACGCGATCTACGCGATGTAGCAGGTGAACTAAATGAGTTTGACAACGCTCAAACTTACACTTGGCCTTAGTTCCAGTCACAGATTTTAATAAAGATTTTATTCTCTGGAGTGTATCGGAAATGTAGACTTTCTCCTCGTCAAAATCCAAAGTATATGGTGGGATGCTTATGGCTTTGTTCCTCTTCTCTAATTGAAATAGTGGACGCAATGCCGTTCTCAACTCGTCGACGGTCTTGGTGTCATCAACGGGAATTCCTCGCACAGTTAGTTCATGGAGTAACATTTCCTTAGTCAGGCAGTTGATCCTCATATTGTAATCCATCTTGAAAAATTTCGTAGTCGCACAACAATATAATCAATATCACCAAATAATAACACTAAAATCACTACACTTCACTATGTAAGTAATAAACACCACTCACCTCACTCAACTCTAGCACAAAGTAAGTATAAGTATACGTATCGGTAATCAAAAATAAAAATTGCAATTTTAGTTATCAGAAGAATATTACAGTCATCAATATAAATGCACGATAAAGCGGAAGAAAAATAAATTCCAAACAGGAAAACACCAATCGATATAATCAACCAATAGAAATTATTCGTAAATACGAACCTTTATTACGGAATTAAGTAACCAAAAATAACCAAAGGAGGGGGGATACGATACTCAAAATAAATCCAAGGTAACACAATTAAATAAGTTGAGGGTAATTTGAGGTAAGCAGGTGGGTAAGTTCAATTTAAAACGATATCAAATTATCGGTAACGTAATATAGTGAAATAATTTTCGGTAAATTCAATTTAAAGTAAGCGGTAAAATATAGTGAAATGATTTCCAATAAATTCAATAAAATCAAAATACGCGGTACTATGTAGTGAAATGACTTTCAAAATACGCGGTCAAGAGCAATAAATAAGTAATATATCGCAAAAATCTCAATAAATAAATAACCACAGTAAGTAATCAAAGTCAGTGCGCAAATACAATCCAGGTAAGTAAATAACCAAAATAAACAATCAAAGTCAATGCGCAAATACAATTAAAGTAAATCGTTACCAAAAATACAATGATGATCACTCACTACAGTAAATTACAAATCGTTAACCATAATACACTAAAAATCATTGACCATAATAAATTGAAAAATCAAAAACCGCAAAAGAAAAATTGATCTATTTGAGTCACCGAGCAACACACTTTTGATTGAAAACAACAAAAAATCGTGCCCCACACGTTGGCGCCAATTTTGCTACGCTGTAAATCGCCTTTAAAAGGATTGAAATTTATTTAAGTATTTTTAAAAGTTAAAAATTATTTAAAAACCATTATGAAATAACAAATACTATAAAAGTCAAAAATTTAGACAACTGAAATTAAATAAACAAACCAATCGTATTTAGCCGAGTTAGAGGGGCCTACTGCCAGCGAGCAAAGTGCCCTAGCTCATGCCGGAGATTAGGGTGGGGTAAAACACAATAAATTTAAGGCGCCACTGTTTTTGGGCCAGGCAAAAAAAACAGAAACCTACCTAGTTGGTGTTGGGTCCTCTAGCTCGGTTAAATAGACAAAGTAACTGAAACCTGAAAATGAAATGTAGGGGTATGTTGCTTAGTGGGGTGACTCAAATAAAACAGTGAATGTAACATAAATGGTCTAAAATTTATTCAAACATTAAACATTACGCTGTTAGGAATCGTATACGCAAAAGATATTAAATGCGTAATAAATTACCAAGACAAAAATTAGAATAAACCCTTCATAGTCGAAAGCTATTATACCGCAATTTGAAGAAGGTTACATAATAAAATAAAATACAAAGGAATGGATATCACCACACCAGCTCATTGCAAACGCAATCAAGTAATAATGAAAAGTCCAATCTTATAGTTACACTTTCCAGTTCACATTTAAAATTTAGTCCTGACCAAACATTGCTACTCGGGTCTGGTACTTGAAGTTGAGACTTTGAGCTGGACTCCTTAAATGGATTCCTTACATGGAATCAGTTACATGGGATTTGGTGGTAGCAGATCCAATCCCGTACAAGGACCCTAAGTACAAAACAGTACGCATCAGTACCATAATAATAACAATATTGAAAAAGTTAAAATAAAAGGCGGCTGAAGGCCTGAACAATAAAAACTAATTTAAATCAATTAAAACCAGCGTTGCACCACCAAAACCTACCAAACCGCAAATATAAATCATTACCAGGCGCAAAATATCATAAAAACGTACTGCATACCCTTAAAAATAATCGGTACTAAAATCTAAATTGATTTATAATAAAATACTCGAAAATTGATTCTGCGCATGCGCCACGCACATGCGTGCAAAACCTCTTAAAATCATCAACAACTGTAAGTAGAAATGTTTAACAAATAAAAATATTTAAATTGAATCTCAATATAATAAAATACGCTACTGGAGCACTCCAAAATACACAATAATAAAATAAATGAGGTTGCTAACAAGCAGTGAACTTTTAATGAGCTAAATCACTGAAATTGGTAGAAATTGTTTCTGCGCATGCGCGACGCACATGCGCGCAGAATCACTAAAACTCATCAATGGGTATGCAGAAAAATAATTTATAAAGATAATCAAGTAATAAACCTCAGTTAGACAAAAGTATGTGACTAGAATAATCAATAAATTCAATAAAACAAATTTAGCATAATTGCAATCAAGTAGTAAACCTAATAAGAGCTAATACGCCGAAATTACAAGAAATGTTTACTGCGCATGCGTGACGCGCATGTGCACAAAATTGTTTAATAATAATTTACAAATCAAAAATAAAACTAAATATTAATGAACATAATCAATTAAACACTTAAGTCTCAAATTAGCAGAAAGCAATAATTAACAAAATGAAATTATCGACTAAGTCAGTTAATTACAAGTATGCAAAAATCATTAATTAAAATTAGAGGAATGACAACAGTTGACTACTTGATTACAAACGAAAAAGATTATAAGAGATTATTTTATGGAAAAGAAGGCACATCCCTATAAACCAGCTCTAAAATTAGTCATTAATTAACGGAAAAATAGTAATTAATTAAGTCACAACTTTTAAAATAAATCAATGCAATTAAATACTAAAAGTTAATGTAGACAGACCAGTGACTCTAAATGGAACCTTTAGAACAGTGACGTATTAATTTTGACTAAGACAGCTGTGTTTTAAAATAAGTATTTCATTTTAATTCTTTATTGCATAGCATGTTGTATCGACTCTACACAGAAAACAAAAGCTAATGAGACCAGTACTATGTAGAATCATAAAAGTTAGATAACGTCAATAAGTTATTAAAATAAGTATAGAAAATAAGTTGTTAATTAGTTCATTAAATAATGTTAATTTATGGCTAATTGGAAGAAAATAAAATTACGTCACTATTCCTGTAATTAAAAACCAATCCAATCTAGGTCTTTTGCTGTTAACTCTCAAGAGTAATATGTTAATGATGTCTTTCAAAAGGTAGCATAAGGAAAGCGACTGTAAACTGTCAAAATAATTAATACAAAGCTGATACGTATAGAGCTGTGCGCCGAAAACAAGAAAAGAGCAGAAATGTCAAATAAAACAAATGCGGCAAAAGCCATTAGAGTCTCGCTGACCGAAACAGATTACACAAGACATGCAACTTAATTAATGTTAAGTTTTTGATAATGATATGAATAACCCAGCTTAATAAAAATACAGTATCAATTAATCAGGTAACATTGTATCGGACAACTTTATTTCAAACATAGCTGGTGTCTCTAGAAGGTTTGTTCAGTTGCATAATAATTGCCCTCGCTTAGATAATCAATCTACAGCAATAATAAAGCAAAATATAAATTATACTCTCGTGAAATAATAAGTCATGAACAATCTGTTCGGTACACGAGACATGAAAATTGAACACTGATTTCCCACACATACGGTGGGCTGGTGGGCACAACGCTAGCATATAAAATTAAACAGTAAAACAGATTACTAAGGCAAAACTATCAACCTGACTGTGACTAATTATAGTGATAGAGATTTGCACGTGTGATAAAAAAAAAAGTTAGGTTAGGTTAAAGAATTTGGAAATTTTGATAAAAATTTTACTCAAATTTAATGAAAAGCTATGAAAACGTTTATAATTTTGTCGATGCAAATCTAAAATTCAAGTTAACAATAAAGAAACTTACCCAAAGTTGTTAGAAGGGGGTACACGTGCAGCGATGCGAACGCATTTCAAAATCGGCCAAGGCCTTTTCTAGGAAGTCGGTAAAACACCACGGCTGCATAGCCAAATAAAACTTAAGACTTCCTGGACTACATTCGGGCCCAAAAATCCCTTTAGGAAAAAAAAAAACTTAGGGCTCCCAAACTAAACGCGTGTTCGCTACCACGAGTCTTCAAGAAGTGAGGTCTCCAATTTCCCTAGGAAGAAGGGACAGGAACGACGGAAGTGACGTGAGGATTGACAAACCTGCCAACCTAACGGAGAAACTCGCGCGGGATTTAAACTCTCCAAAAGTTAAAAATTAACATCGACAAAACACCAAAAAGATAAGTGAATCTTTAGTCGCAGTGAGACACCATTGAGTAACCATTGTACGCAATTCTATTCTTAAAACCGATTGAGTAACAGAAATTAATTAGGTTTTAATCAAATTGTTGGTAAAATAAAACCAAGGAAAAAGAACAGTTCCAATAACTTCTCACGGCGCTACAGGTCAGGATAAAATCGATACTCGGATGGCCGATAGTATTGCGCATGAAATTGACAGACGTGACATAAGTAGATCAAAACATAACCAATTTGCAAAATAAAATTCTTTGGGCATAAAACGAAAAAAAAAAAAACAGGAACTTCCACTCCTCAAACAGTGGATTTCCATAGGGAACGCGGCTTTCAAGTAAGTAGTTAATCCCACAAAACATATAACCTAGCTTTCGCTAGCTTTCGTTAGTAAACAAACAGATGTCAAGGTGTCATTACAAAAGGTAAACTTGCCACTTTTAGCTAAGAAAACTACCCTTCTGGAGGTATCACCAGGGTTTTATAGCGGAAACTGGAAGATAATTAGAGTCTAGGCTTTATACCGTAAGTAGTCTATCCAGCAAC
Source organism: Polydrusus pterygomalis (assembly GCA_963969555.1). NCBI lineage: Eukaryota > Metazoa > Arthropoda > Insecta > Coleoptera > Curculionidae > Polydrusus > Polydrusus pterygomalis. The sequence continues at coordinate 126,458,906 of OZ018375.1, forward strand.
CATGTAAATAAGCACTCAAATATGCCAATATCAAGCTAGTGAGAAAAAGCTGTTATTAAGAAAATAAATCAGGTTTTTGGCCCCTTTTTGGACAAGAGAATGGCCGTAGGCAAGAAATAAGGTAGGCTAACAAGTTATTTAAGAAATATACCATAGATAAAATTTATACAAAGCTCTAAAGAGGTCAGGATTGAATGTTCGGGTATTCTTTGGAGAGTTAACCCCAAAACCTAGTTTAAACGGGTAGCAAACAGCTTAAGAGTTTTATTTTAGGTGGTACAGCAGTATCCACTTCTACTACTACTCAAGATCGACCCTACAGGGTTCCAGAAAAGCTATAATATACAGGATGTATGGTAAAAGGTAAACAAATGAGACATCGTGTTACAAACTGACAGTAAGAAGGAAATTGTAAGGTAAGAAAGCTAAAAACAAGTCGTAAGGCGGTATTACACATTTTCTTAACAGAGAACGAAAGGTATTTACTAATAAAGAGTAATGTTTCAATGAGCAACTTATTTTAAACGATGTCTGAATAACGAATCTCAAAATTTATCCCATAAAAACTAATAACAATATTGATATGAAAGCTAGAACAATAATATAGTAGAGGTAAAATTTAAATAGAACCTAACGGCCAATTTTGGTCGTTACAATTCTTTGAATTTCTATTTGTAGGTCTCTATATTTCAGGTACTTTTCGGCTTCCTTCTTGTTGATATTGTAGTCTGACGGAACGGCAACATCTATTAGAAGGCATGTTCTTTTATTTTTTTGTTTTAGGATGATATCTGGTTTATTGGCTTGTATCATTCTGTCGGTTTGGACTTGGGTGTCCCATCGTAGGGTGCTCTTGAAAGCTTTACATATGTTCCAATGCAGCTGAGCTGCTACCGCATTGTGTCTCTCGAGGTGTGCCTTCTTTGCAAGGATTGGGCAGCCAGAAATTACGTGATGGATCGTCTCATTGTTTATCCGGCAAAGTCTACACTTTGGGTCCGTGCCAGATTTCATAATTCTCGTCCTCGTGTAGTTTGTTGCCATTGCTTGTTCTTGGCAGGCGGTTATTAGTGCCTCAGTTTCAGTTTTGAGGTTTGCCTGAGTGAGCCATTTCCAGGTATGATCTTTATTTATTGTTTCTTTCTCCACTTCCCTTTCTATCTGTCCGTGCATTGCTTTGTCTCTCCATCTGGCTTTCTGTTCTGCTTTTTTCCTAATTCTCATCTTCTCCTTTATTGCCTTCACCCTTTTTGTTTCAGTTATTATTATTATTATTATTATTATTATTATTATTATTATTATTAATATTATAGGGCTAACTGTTTGTTTGGTTTCACCCGGTTCATCTATTTTTAGGAAGATTTTTGTGAATAATGTACTTTGGGAATAATGGTTTCTTTCATTTATGAATATTCATCGATATCTCATTTACAGCATGATCATGTGATTTTGAATTGTAGTTTGGTAATTGGTCAGTAAAGCAGTAATTTTTGTAACCTACAGGCCATAAAACCGATTGAAGGAAAGAGATCATCCCTTTATTCTACACCAAAAATTGACAAGGCAGCCTGGGTGAAATAATGCGGGTTTAATTTGGGATTGAATTGAAATGGCATTTATTGTCACGAACTAGTTGCGGATTGTATATTTATCAGTTTTCACTTTCTCTGAACCTAATGCAGGGATAAATTTCACACGAAAATGTGTCATCATTTCAACCCCAATTCAGTCTTAAGTTTCTCGTCATACATCTGATTCTGACTCAGCAATAATTCATTTTAAATCTCACTACTTCAACTTACACCCAGTGGCGGCTCGTGACTAGCGAGTCAGGGGGGGGGGGGGCGCTTGCTTTAAATAAAAAAAAAATTAAAATGTCTATTATTTTCAAAAGTACGTGTTTGTTTTTTCTTCTCATTGTGAATTTTAATTTCATCAGCATAAGCACTACTTAAACAAGTTAAAATATTAGTTTGTCCTAACATCTCAAAACTTACCACATTATGACGATGTTTTGCACTATTTTCATGTTTTTTTATTTCCTCTGAAAGATGTTTTAAGTCCTGCACCCCATTTATAGTCAGTCCAATTATCATCCCCATCAAAAAGAAGACACACGAAACAAAAAAAAGAATTTTTGTCCTCACAACCGCATATCCAGGATTTTTTATTATATATTTTTTTGTCAAACTTACGCGTAAACTGTGCCTTATTTTTACATTTTGATTGCACTTGTACTTTGTTCAATTTCTAGTGGCCGCCCTGCATTTTTTAAATCAAATTTTTTCACTTAAGCTCAGAGAACTAAACACAAGCTTCTGTAAATTACTGACCTTCATATTACACGACATTTTCCTACAACAACAACGTAACTAATAAATCAAATCAAAACAAATAAACAAAACGTTAGCGCCTAGCGGCATCGACAGGTCGCCTCGCCAGAGTACATAATATATTGATTATTCTACCGTGGCATCGCGAACAGCTAGTGTTGGGCGCGGAAAATTGGAGCTCATCGTAACCGCTCGTTGTGCGATGTGTAGGTGACGTCACGCCTCTGTCGTCATGACAACTAATCGCGAAGCCGCGTTGAATCGGGACGGATAATCGGTCGCCCGCCCGCGTTTAATATAAAAAACATTGAGAGCGCGCAACTCGCTTGTCTATGAGTATAATCTGCCCGTTGGAATAGGGCTATGTTTGGTTTGAATTTATGCCCGCGCTTAGTATAACCTACCCGCTGGAATAGGGCTATGTTTGGTTTGAATTATTTTAATGGATTGCTTACATAGATTGCTTTATTGGTTTTGTAAGTAAAGTATTTTTGGATTCTGTTTAAAATAATTGCAGGGAGGGCGGCGCCCCAGAGCCCTTCATTAACGAGCCGCCACTGCTTACACCCTGTGGATTTATGGAATGGACCAGTCAGTACGAATTTGAATATTTTTGGTTTGGTCAGTCGACCCGAGCAACCCCGTTGGAGGCAAAAGATATTTATTTTTGCGATATCGCTGCGTCCCTTGCTGTGTAGCACTTTTTGTTACTGACTACTTGCTCTGATCAGTAGAATGTAGATACCTGGTGGATTTTAGAGATTACATATCCTTGTTTGAAATGACTGAATGGCAGATAGCCGAACTCTACACAAAAACTTTTTTTGTTTGTTAATAATTTCTAATGATATTATCTTCCCCTTTTTTTGCTTAATATAGTTTACTACGTTAACTATTTTAAACTTATTTTACTTTGCTTAGCGACTTATCCCTTTGTTTTTATGCAATATACAATTGCTTTATATTTATTTAATAATTAATATTCAGTAATTGAACCATAATCTTATTTTCTATTAACCTTTATAAGGCTGCGCTATTTCGATAGCTAAACCTGCACTCAACCAATTTAACTCCCAGGTCAACCCGCTTTAAAAAATGTTTCTATAAGAATGACATAGGCTTAAGAAAGCAGGTGCTCTGTCAGTTCCATGCACTTACTTACTTACTGCAGGTCCGGATTTAGGCAACAAAATTGATAAATACCACAATAAATACACAAATAAGATAATTACAATAGCTTTGATTGGATCGGCGAGATTCGTGTATTTGGTTGCCAATAATATAATTTTAAATGGTTGCCAACTTTTCTAGGGAAAAAAATGTATTCCCTGACCTCACAGCCTCTCCTTGTATTGTGATGTTAAATATACAGCAAGGGCGTTTATAGGGGGGGGGGGGGGCAAAACGGGCACTTCCCCCCCCCCCCCCTAGGCGCCCACATTACTATTTTATTTCATAATTCATTATAAATATTAAATAGTACAGTGGTTAGTTAGTAGACCAACAAATCACTGAACTGAACAATTACATAATAAAAACATATCAATAAATTAATACATTAGGCATAAGTTAAATAAATAGTCTTATACAGTGTCACCAGTAAAGTCCGCATCATATGGGATTTTTTTTATTCATATCTTTATTCAAAATTTGACTTTGGCATCAAGTTCTGTATCGATCGAGATGAAAATTAGGCAAATAAATAGTAGTCACGTGATTCGCATTATCTGTTTTTTCAAAAAATAATTTAAAAGTGGGGTTCTAGTTTCAGTTTCTAGCCCACATGCAAAATTTCAGCTGGATAAGATAATTTTGATTTTTTACCTATATTTTGTAAATTGCACCACTTTTGCAAAATAAGACTCAACGCAACCTATACATAAAATTTCTTAGTTTTGACAATGCTTTATTTCAGATACGCTTTCTTTAAACTAGCGTCATATTAAATGTGTGTTTTTCTACAAAATCAAAATTGGGCAATTAAAATTTGGTCGCATGTGATGCAATGTTCATTTATTTTTGACCCTGTATAGGGTAACTTCATAAAATACGTATTTTTGAAAACGTAGTTTGTGACTGAGAGTAAAAACTAAAAAATAAAATAAAGAGATTTTAAATTAAATCGTTGAAAATAGATAAACTTTCCGTTGGGTTAAGCAAAAATTTATTTTCCACTTAATGAACACTTTACTGATGACACTGTGTTCTTTTTTGCCTTAATATTAAGGTGTATTACTTTCAGACACAAACTATGTTTTCAAAAATACTTATTTTATAAAGTTACCTTATACAGTATACAGGGTCAATAACAAATGAACTTTGCATCACATGCGACCAAATTTTAATAGCCCAATTTTGATTTCGTAGAAAAACACACATTTAATATAACGCTACTTTCAAAAAAAATTATCTGAAATAAAGCATTGCCAAAACTAAGAAGTTTTATGTAGGTTACGTTGAGTGTTATTTTTCAAAAGTGGTGCAATTTATAAAATATGGGTAAAAAATAATAATTATCTTATCCAGCTGGAATTTTGCATGTGGGCTAGAAACTGCATTTAAAAAAACTTTTCCCTATAACTTTTTTTTGATATTTTCAGAAATAACCCCCACTTTTGAATTATTTTTTGAAAAAAATTAAAATTTGACAGATAATGCGAATCTCGTTACTACTATTTTTTTGCTTACTTTTCATCTCGATCGAAGCAGAACTTGACGCCAAAGTCAAATTTCGAATAAAGCTATTAATAAAAAAAATCCCATATGATGCGGACTTTACTGGTGACACTGTATATAAAAAGTATTGTTTAAGTATTTGCCCCCCCCCCCTGAAAAACGCTCTATGGACGCCCTGGATATACATGCCTTATGGGGAATAAGCATTCTACCTTTTTATAGGCCTGTGATAGGGCAGCATATTATATACTTACATTCTACTTTTCTAGCAAAAATAAGAAATCATCTAACTTAAATAATTCCCTAACGAGCAACTTTGACAGTAACATAAATTACATAAGCAGAAACGATTTTCTCACAATCAAAGTGGCTCAGTTAGCTTAATTCTTGAATTTCTGATCAGGCAACTTTCATTGTGAGTAAATAATGTTTGCTAAAAGGTACGATCAATAACTTGGGATTGAGTAGATTGGTTAAAAATAAAGTAAGAACTTCATATAAAATTGTGTGCAATGTCCACTTAATACGAGGCTACAGCCCCCTAGAAGGTGTACCTGAAGATGGTTTTTTCTAAATATTTTCGAGACCTTTGTAGATACAAAATTAGAAATTTAGTTATTTTGGTAAACTTTGTACGCTGAATAGAACTGTGGCCTTAATTAGTCGATTTTTAAGAAATGTGGCCAAAAGTAGGGGTTAGTGGGGTAAATTTAGTTTAGTTAGTAGTTTAGTCAAATTAGAAAAACCTGACATATTTTACGAAATAAGGTATCATTGGTATGACATAATTGGATGCGCCGTTTTCTAGATAAATTTATTTAAAAATACCTTGCATTTGAAAAAAACGCCAATTTATGTTATTTACCTACTAGTATTAACAAATTCTAAAATTTTATCTAATTTAATTAAATTTATTTATATGTAATAAAGTTTATTTTAAAATAGCAGGAAATTAGTAAATAAATTAAATTAAAAAATAAAATTGATAATGATCCAATAGAATTTATATGTAGGTGGTTTTAAGGGTTTTTGAGAGCAAATGAAACCGAATATTTTAATTTGCCGACGTTTCCGAAAATATATTTCTTTCCTCAGGGCTCTGAAATAATAGGATTCTTTCTTAGATTTCAACAAAAACCGATAAAAACAACAAAACAGCAAACAAAAGGTGGTAAAAACTTGCAGATAAAGTGGGCTCCAAGAGTCATAATGGTAAAAAACAAATAAAATAAAAATAAAATTAGGACACATAATGGTAAAAAGGACACGTTACAAACAGCACCGTAAACAATTGGTAATTTTTAAAATTTTGTAGTACAATCTGTGCAAGGCGAGAAACCAACTGATTTGTTTGTCAGGTATTAGCTGCGATAATGTAGAAATAAATTATTGTTGTACATCTCTTTTTTTTTCCCTTCTCGTTTTTTCAATTAAATTAAAGTATGAAGTACTGAAGGTTTTTATATCTGTCCTTCGATTGATACTTTCCGGGTCATTTTTGATTTCTATCATTTCTCTTAAAATGCGTTTCGTATATTTTCCGAAACGTCGGCAAATTAAAATTTAGGTTTCATTTGCTCCCTACAATCATTAAACCCATAAAACCACCTACATAAATTAAATTAAATAGAATAAAATTTTAGGATTTTTTTAATACTAGTTACCAATAGTACCTACCTAGGTATCGATCCATCCAAAATTTTGTTCAAGTTTAATGTATGGTAACTTTTTTTTCCGTTGTTCGATTTAAATTATTTTTTTCTTAATTATAGATACATACTTCAGCTTTAATTAGCTTTTTTTCGTTTTTCAAAAAGCTGTATACTTGGTGAAATAAACAGGGGAATAAAAAGTATGTTTTTTTCCTTTAAGTTTGTAACACCCTGTAGAGTGATTTTGCAATATTAGCTCTAATAAGAAAGCAAATTTGCGAAGTTTAATCTGTTTCTAACAGATTGCTTTTTTATTTTGTTCGATATCTTTCTCGGTTCAAGAGATACGAATTTTTTAAGAAAACACTAGGTACACACTTTATTAAAAGATTTTAATTTTAACATTTTTTGCAAAATATTTTTAATTTATAGAAATAATATACCTAGCGGTAAAGAACTTAAAAAAAACCATCAATAACAGGTATTACCACCCCGAGCACGAACAACTGCCTCCATTCGCCTTGGCATTCCTTGAAGACTTTGATCGATTTGACCCCATACTTCGATTAGTGCTTCTTTTAACTGTTCTAAATGATTCAGAACCGGAACTCGTTTTCAAATCTTTCTACCCATCATGTCCCAGACATGCTCTATGGGGGTTAAGGTCTGGGCTAATTGATGGCCAGTCCATTTTTTGTACTTCTACGTCGTCTAAATATTGTGTAACAATTATTGCAGTGTGAGGACGAGCATTTTAGGGTGGAGCGAAAATGGCCGAAATTATTTTTTTGCAATCAATCGGTTGTCCTATATATGCAATAGTTGCCTCTTATAAATGTAAACTACTGTGCAAAAACTTGGTATGCTGTGACCCTTTCTTTGGCTGCCAATTTGACATTCAATTTTGAAAAAAAATTGGATTATATCCACCAATGCAGCACTTCGCTTATTTCCATAAAGAACCCAAGGGCTTGTTTTCTTGATGAAAATAACCCAGAACTCACCACGTGGAGGTGGCTGCAACTCGAGTTCCACCGCCCACCCACCCTTTTTATTTATTTCTTATGTTTAATTATGTTCAAAAACCTGGCGATACTGATCTTTCGTCTCAAATTTTGGTAGTGAGACTCTGGAGGCAATTCTTGATCTTATAAATCCGTCTCTTGCTTCATAGCCACACACTGCCGCTGAGGCTTCTGTAACTAATTTGACACAGCGTTCCACGGCTTGAGAATGACAAGGAAATTTTAAAATTTCGATTTCAGCGGGAACATCGGAAATCATTTCCTGGAGTTCGTTATCTGAAATTTTCACTGTCAGCGGCGGCTCTGTAATGGTTAATGACTGCCAGTTAACTAGTTCAAAGTAATCATCTGCATTAAAATTAAAACTGGGAATAATAAATTGACGAACTTCGTTATCGTTATATTTTACTTGTCTACATTTTAGTATCCTCCGAAGACCCAATTCTCTAATATATTTCCTATCGTCGCTTATCATTGCTAATAACAAGTTTTCAGGGTGACCAAAGTACCCATTTCTTTGAAGTACTGGATCTACCACCTTCTTAAGCTCTTCAGGCAAAAATCTACTTTTCTTTATTATGCCAAAAAAATGGGAACTACCGTGTCGACATGAAGGACAAATTTTTATTTCAAACCAAGTTGGTGCATAAACTTTCATAACGTATTCAGTTAGTATATTCAAATTGTATGATGGATTTTCTGTAGAAATATATAATCTTAAGATCCTATTGGCTGTTGTTAACCATCTTGAATGTGCCATTTTGCCTGGTTCTCGTTGTGCCAGGCTTGACGAGATCGTGCCTGTAGCAATTCCATTGCAGATACTATAAAGATATTGTTGATCTGTACTTAGGACGCTGAGTTCAATTTCAGGAAAACTAACATCTATGTTTCTAAACTCAACAACAGGTCGTTTTTCGCAGTTTTCTAGATTTTTCCCAATTTCTCCGCTATAACCTTTTGGTCCAGTAGTTTTTCCATCTAAATGCTGCAACAGATGTCGCAATGGCAGTTCATTTGTGTGCATTAAACAAACCAACCACTGAAGAGGACGCGCTAAAGAAAGTTCAAATTGTCTTAGTATTCCATTTTTTTGACCTGTATTTACCGCTGTACCATCACATCCCATTGCTTGCACTCCAGAAATATCTACATATGTGTCCAGGAACTCTAACAAGCTCTTTTTAATATTTAGGGCACTTCCAGAAGAAGGAGTTATATGACCGAGGTAGACGGAACCCGGCTCTGAAACCAATACGATATGTTCTTCTGTGATTATCTTTCTTGAAAGAATATCTCCTTCCCGTACTTAAACCAAGGTTCTATCTTTCCTCCCATCAAAATATATTCCGTAGACAGAGGTTATTTCTTCTTCGTGTTTCTTTTTTAAATTTCTGCGCGCTTTTACTCTTTCTCTCCTAATTTTACTTCGGTCTATTATATTAGATGATTCTTCCTTGGTTATTATTCCCATGTCTTTCAGGGCAGCATTCACCAGAATTGCAGCGGATCTGTCCGAGACTCCCGTTCGGTCACAAGCCTGTGCTAAAGAAGGAAGCTTTGTTCTCATCTGAGAAGTGGAAGGTTGTGTTATAATATCGTCACTTTTGGGAAATGAAAGCTCGATAATCTCGTTGGAGGAGACACTGGAGCTTCGAGGGGAGCTGTCTTCCAAAGCACTCAATGTTACTTGGCAAATTTTAGCGTCTTCTTTGGGATTTTTTTCTGTTCTTTTATTACATTTATCTTTACGCTCCAATCTTTTCTCAAGAATTTTAGTTGCTCTTACATCAATTTTGCCAATTACCATTTTTCTTGAAGTTCTCTGGTCAGTTAAAAAACTCCTTTCATCTATGGGTACTTTAATTTTGCAAGCACACTTTGTAAAGTCTTTACACTTACACAGTGAAATATCAAATAAATTTTTCTCACCAAATTCTCTAAACTGAATAACTTTTTTTGACATATTTAGCTTGCCATCCTTTTTTATTGGTTTTTTAATATCGCGATATTTTTTGTGATACTCCCTGATTTTGTGTAAAATTTGTTGATCAGATACTACGGAAATTGAACTTTTTTCCCACAATGTTTTTAACTCCTTTATCAATGACAAACACACATCACCCAAACTCGGTTCTTGTTTATTTTTATTTAAAAGTGTTTGTCGAAGTAATAAATAATGTCTAATTATTTCTGCGTAGGTTGGAAGTATATTGTCTTTAAAAGTTTTTGGATCACCAAACACCGGACAGAACGAGTCTAAACGCGTCAGCGGCATATTTTGTCACAATAATATAAGATAAACTTTCTGATGAAAAACAACGCTAACGGTACACATGTACTGAGACACTGTTACTGTTAAACTGAAGCAATAAGCAATTTGCTGTTGCTAAGGACCCGAGGCACGAGTCTAGGCGAACTTTTCCTGTGGAAATAATATAGTCCGGACTCAGATGTACCTTAATTTGATTTGCTGATCGTTTGATGATTATGCTGCTTTTTTTGGTAAATTATGGTAAAAAGGTAAAAATATATGGCCATTTTGGCAGCCAAAGCACATGTACGATTTGGATGAGATTTTGCACAGGTAATACGTCTGACCAAAGGCAACGATTCCGTATAGGCATTTCGAAATTAAAAAAAAAAATTTTTCGCTCCACCCATTATCTTGCATCAGTATGAACTTTGTGTTGTAGAGAAATGGTTTTCTAAAAAGCGCTCACCTGATTTACGATATATCCTCTGACGCCAATTTTGGGCATTTGTACGCCAGATCCTATTTTACTCGAAAAAAACTGGTTCCACGACTCTCTGAACACTGGATCTTGTACATCCTAAAACTCTAGCAGTATAATACTGCGACCTTCCATCATTTACTAAAGCTACTGCTCTTGCCGCATCATCTTGACCATAATTTTCAACTGACAAAAACTTAAACACAGCAGAATAATAATTACATAAAAACTGTCAAGATATGACTTGTTTTATAAAGCCATAGTACCTACCCTTTGTTTAATGTTACAATTTACAATTAAATTTTTTTAATAAAATGTGTAGTGTTTTCTTAAAAAAATCGTATCTGTTGAACCGAGAAATATATCGATCCAAATAAAAAAGCAATCTGTTAGGAATAGATGAAACTTCGCAAATTTGCTTCTTTATTAGAGTTAATATTGCAAAATCACTCTACAGGGTGTTACAAACTTTAAGAGAAAAAACACACTTTTTATTCCCCTGTATATTTCACCAAGTATGCAGATTTTTAAAAAACGGAAAAAATTCAATTAAAGCTGAAGCATGTATCTACCATTGAAAAAAAAATAATTTAAATCGCACTACGGAAAAAAAAGTTACCATACATTAAACTTGAATAAAATTTTGGATAGATCGAATTTAAAGTCGGTGAGTGTATAACGTTTTTCCAATTTGACATAAAAAAGTATTAATGTTGGCGTATAAAAAGTTGTGTCTATTTTTACCTCACTATCCTCTAATTCTGGTCACATTTCTTAAATGTCGACATTTTTAATACAACAGTTATATAAAGCGTACAAAATTTACGAAAATACCAAATTTTAAATTTGTATCTACAAAGGTTTCGAAAATATTTAGAAAAAGTCATCTTCAGAAAACCCCCTTTAGGGGGCTGTAGCTTCGTAGTGGGTGGACATAGGACTCAATTTTATATGAAGTTCTTACTTTATTTTTAACCAATCTACTCAATCCCAAATTAATGACCATACCTTTTAGGACACCAAGTATATCATAAAGCATGTTATGTAACAAATAATAAACCTATAGCACGGCACAGTTAAAAAAATATACATAATTCTTTTAACTGTGCCTATAGAAAGTTTTCGACTGTATTTGTAGGACCCTGAATGCTTTAAATTAAATTTTCGTGCATTTTCTAACAATTTTCTGGAAATCCATAACAAAATTATTATTTTATCGTAAAAAAAAGTTCATGTACATTATAGAATAATGGAAATTTTCTGCTTACAACTAAATAATATGATCAATATGTTAATTAAGACTAATAAATTAAAGTAATTGTTCATTTGCGGGTAACTAAAGATTTATTTATTCACTTAGAGTCGCTATTAAGTTCGGCAATGTGGTGTAAGAGGGCAGAAGCACCGCTAACAAGAAATTTATGCACCAGCAAATAATTTAGATAGAAGCAAAAACAACCAGCTTATTTGCCAAAAACTGTTTTAATCTGTTTCGTTTGCTAAGATGGAAACGAAAATTTGTTTGACTGGGTTAAGAGAAAATTGCTGAATGAATAAGGCCCAATTTTGTCTTGCCCCACAAGCGGACTCGTAAAATTAAATTACGCCAAAGTTTAAACTTTGTTTTATTGACATATAAAATTTCTTCCAATCAATGTTTCGTGATTTGTTGATTTTTGAGAAACTAGAATAGTATAGTCAGAATTTTAATTTCTGAGTAAATATTTAAAATAATTATTTTATTTTCGGCTCTATATACTTTTTTTTTTAATTGGATAATTTTGTGGACACCAATCATGTAAAACACGAATACATTTACACCTGTAGAGCTATGATGGTTAACATTAATAAGGATATGATAGAATCAACATCGGCGTAGTTAGGATTTTATCTTGGGGATGGCTGACAGGCACCAAAAAGGCGTACCTATAGCTCGCCCCCAGACAAAAAAATTTTGGAACGCCAAAATTTTATTAAAATTGGTCAAAATTTAATTTTAATGAATTATTACTTTATCATTATCACTTATAAACGAAAAAAAAATACCACAATAAGTAATATTTTCTTTAACCCATGTTTTGCTGTGTTATTTCGAGGAAAAATCGAAAATATTATTTTGCTTTACTTTGATTATCAAAAATGTTAATGAAAAAATGTTTTGAAAAATAATTTTTGAATTTATAGGATAACATCAATACATTTTTCTTGCCGTAAAAAATAATATTTTTTCATAGCGAAAAAAAAATCGTATTGTGCATCCATAGCAACAAAAAAACTTCGTTTTTTTTACAAAAGACTAATTTTGGTATTTAATTTAGGTATATAATTTTATAACAATAAACACTTTATTTTAGTCTATTTATTTTCAACTGGCAAAAAATAAAAACAAATACGTGTGGACTCTCGACCTGAACAGGGTCGCATTTAAACCCTTATAATACTTTTATCGCTGCACGATTTTAAAAATAATCTGTTTATTTTGCATATTAAACACAATTACAGGTTTTAGTATAATGCGACCCATATAGTTTTTATACGCAACATAATACAATAAATATATTTAAAAAACGACTATTAATTATACACTAGTATACACACTGGCTGTATAAGGATGAAAGCAGTAATAGTGATCTATTGCAACCTGTTGGAAACCATTATTAACCCTCCTTTAACAAATGCCATAGAAGAAAATGACCGTTATCGGATAGAAAATATTTACTTTCAGCAAGACGGAGCACCCCCGCATTATGCGTTCCCTGTTAGACAGTTTCTGGATGAAAATTTTCCAGGAAAATGGATTGGAAGAAGAGGTCCTATTGAATGGCCTGCAAGATCTCCTGATTTGACGCCACTGGACTTTTTTTTGTGGGGACATTTAAAGCCTAAAATTTATGCAACCCAACCCAATTCTTTGGAAGACTTGCGACAACGAATAGTGTACGAGTGCCGACAAATAACTCCCGCAATGGTTCATAATGTTTGCAAACATTTTGAACAGTGCCTTTATAATTGCATGGAGGTTGGCAGTGGACATTTTCAACATTTACTTGATTGATACAAGCGGTAATACATTTTATTACTTTTAAATTTTCTTTTCTTTTTAGCCCTATTTCTCAGGAACTATTCACTCGGTTTAAACGAGCAAGGTCGCGTTTGGAAGGCAATTCAATTCCCTTTAAAATAAGGTATCACTCGACCATTTAAGATTTTAAGGGTGGAAGCCACCCCGTCGTAGGGGTTCCAGCAGGTGGGGGTGAAAATAGTAAAAAAATATGTACCCCTGCGAACTATGGTTCTGGTGTTCGAGCGTATTTTAATTTATTTATTAACAAGAAAATAAACCTGGGTGGAAAGTTTTCGGTGCGCCACCCTGTATATATTTTAGAGCTGGGGCTAGTGATATAGTTAATTTCTTTGCTAGTATTTCGTTTTATCACATAAGTGACCAAATATCCGTTTTTAACCAGCGCTTTCCTATAGTTTAAAACATTTTTAATCAATAAATACAAAAAACAAAATCTTTTTAAATTAAACCATCTTTCCTTTTTGGTGGTGTTGCTATATAAATTCAAAAATAATTTACTTAAAACTGTAGGAAATTGTGCTTCCAAGATAGGCATTTGGCCAATTTTTGAATAAAACAGAAAACAATAAAACCTTAACCTTAAATTTGCATTGCTTTTAAGTTCGACATTATGGCATAGGAGAACAGAAGCACCACTAACAAGAAATTTATGCACCGGCAAATAATTAACGTTAAAGCAAGAAGAAACGGCTTATTTGCCAAAAACCGTTTTAATCTGTTTTGTTAGCCAAACTGGATACGAAAATTTGTTTTACTGGATTAAGAGAAAATTGCTGAATGAATAAGAACCAATTTTGTCTGTAAGCCGACTTAAAAGAATCGAATTATCTTTGTTAACTTCACTTTTGCTAAAACTTAACTTTTATTTTGTAACATAATAGTCCAGAATGGTCGTTCATTATGTTTTTTAATTAGTGTGTAGTGTTTTGTGTTATATAGTTTGGTAAATACAAATGCTGAATCGTAAAGTTTTACCGAGTATGACTAGTTTTTTAAATTCTATTAGCCTTCATATAAGTTTGCGCTCATTTGAGCCGAAATGGAAGGAGAGTAGGGAAAAGGACGGACTTGAATCCTATTTCTAAAAAAAAAATGTAAATACGAAACAAGAAGAATATTTTTATAGCTTTTTAAAAAGAGAGAAAAGTTTATAGGTAGTGCGTATACGAACCATCTATTTTTTGTAAAGTTAAAGAGAAAGTAAATTTGTAGAACCATAAAATATATTCTTAGAACTAAAATTAAACATGTTTTATAAAAAAATACTATTTATTATTTGTATCGATGGTTGGTACTAAAATAGGTTAAAAAAATTATTTAATTATGTATTATTTTATTCGTTAGTGTTATAAAATTAGTTATTAGTATATTTTTAGACTTTGTGAATTATAATTAAAGTATGTTTTTAATTCGTCACTGATTTCTTCTCTTAATCTTAAAATCAGAGAACTAACAGCCAACTAAAATACCTGTTAGCCTGATGTCAATCATAAATGTTAACTAGAAATTTGCATTTTGTTAATTAATGCCAAAAAGGCAAAATGTTATACTTTGAGATCTACTTTACAATGGGTGTAAAACTTTACAATGTATTTATTAAATTAATTATTAATATAAAAAGTCTTATGGAAATGCCCAATTATGTTAAAATAGGTGACCCCATGGGTGTCCTAGTAATACACTCCATATTTTATTACTTTAATCAAACATCTAAAAACTTGTGTGGGCACCCCTAAAATCAGACCGAATTTGCCGCACGCCCATGGTTCGTATAGTAAGGCTGGATCCACAACCAATGAATTTTAGAGCCCTAAAATTTCATTGGTTCATATTAATCATGTGGTACACAACGGATGCGTATCACGGATGTATGTGGATCCAGACTTATGGTAACGAAGCTGGATCTCTTCCCCCTTATTTAATGGCTTTAGCTGCTGACGCTACGCCACAAAGATATGATAGTTTAACTATGAACGTGTTTATTTGCTCGCCCTATAATTCCTCTATGATAGCGTTTCTGCGACCCATCATTCCTCTGTTGCAATGTTGCACTGTGACGCGTAAAATACATGTCGACGTTGACAGTTTAGTTTACGTACCGAAGCGAAAGAGAACTCAAGATTGTCTGCCGTTCAACCGGTCTGGCCTTTTTACCATTTTTATTTAAAAAGGGATTTTAATGTTCGTGTTTCAAGCACGAATTGTTTAATAACTTTTTTAAAAAGATATAGGTTTTTTAATGGTACGTTCAGTTTGTATTAAAAATGTCGTGAGAAGTTGAAAGTTGTGAAATATTGAAAATTTTAAAGTTTGATTAGGCGACTTGACTGATTTATAACGATTTGTTTATTTAAAGTGTACAGGGTGTCCCAAATTTGATGCTCACCATTGGGATCTCATAAACTATAAAAAATACAGCAAATATTAGATCGGGGCAAAGTTGGGTAAATTGGCTCAAGTTATTGCTTGTAAGAAATCAAGTCATGTCTTACTACGTCCGGAGATATTTAAAAAAAAACCGAAAACTTCATTCCGTTTTTCTTTTTTTGTGATGTTATTTATAAACATATTGAAAAACGAAGAGAATTCCTACAAACACTTTTTTACGACGTATTTAGGGATTTTTTTTTTTTTTTTTTATTTATTTATTTTACGTCGGCCTTTTTCCGCAACGAGGCCAATCACCGACGCCAGGGAATTTGTCACACACTATCTGGTAATTTTTGCCGAATCCCTCTTTTTCGAGGGTAGGGTTCTTTAACGTGCCAACATCCATGACACGGGGCCCACAGTTTAACGTCTCTTCCGAAAGACGGGTCCCCATGCGTAGGCACATAACATCTCATCTGAGCACAAACATCGCAAACACAAACACAAACGCAAACACTAATACAGTGAGCTTACTACCTAGTTAGATGACAAAGCCAGTTTAGTACACCGGTACCAAGGACTTGGCGAGGTATGACGCAATGCACGCAGGGCCGTAGCCAGGCTTGAATTTTAGGAAGGGCCGTAAACATTTCTGGAAGGGCGAACTTATTAAACTTTTTTTTTTTTTTAGTAGGTAGTACATTGGTAAGTATTTTATGTAAAAATGAAAAAAAAATAACATAATAAATAAAAAAATATTCTAAAACACGTTTAGATAATTACAACTGTTTTAACCAACGAAATAAGAATACAAAGGAAGTAGGATTTTGCATAAATCGCCTAACAAACCGACCGACGGAAGTCGGCCATTTTGAGACACCACAATATGACTCCATGTTTGTTTTGGTGTTTGACCGTGGTTGACAGGTCGAGCTGTGATTTCTGCTTTCTTGGCCGTTTTTGAGTTATTTTGCATTTTAATTAGTTAACAACCATATTTAACGAATACTAGTAAACATATAATTACTTTAGTGTGACAGTGGAGTATACTTTTAGCGCTGGACAGCGATTAAAACATTTTAATTAGTTGTTATTCTGGGTTAATTAATAAGCTTTAAATATGGTTAGTTGTGCTGCTTGTGGGTGCTCCCAAACGCTATGAAGTAAAAAACTGGGCATTACATTTCATCGGTAAGTTTATGTTTAGATATATAAACTTTTTTAATCTGTATAGAAAAAAAAAATATTTTAATTTAATATCAAAATACACATAACCTCCGAACCTCGCATGTCATTCATGGGCGTTCGTCTTATAAAACCAGAAAAATATTATTTATTTATTAATCGACTGGGTTACCCCATTTCTACAAAAAAGCAAATTAAAAATACTTATTGGTTTTTAGTTTTCCAAATAATTACCTAAGAAAAAAGGCGTCGTCGTTGAAAATTGTAAACCGAAGTGATTGGGATCCTACACGAAATACAGTTCTTTGCTAGAAGCATTTTCCTGAAGATTGCTTTGACAGAACCTCAAGATTGAAAGTTAGATTGGTCCCAACTGCAGTAGTGCCTACTTTTGAAGTAGCCAGGTTAAAAAATGTAAGTTTTGAAACTATTGTATCGGGTCATTACATAATATATTGAAAAATATGTAGGTAGGTACTTAAGAATATATGAATACAAATAATTCTGCATTATTTATGCTTCTGAGGAAGCTGCTTTGTCACTTTTTCATAAATTATGTATCGATAAAAGTTTTTAGATGTTTTATTGGTTTAATCTACTTTTAAAATTTTAAACCCATGGATAAAGAATGTAATAAAATATGGAAGTGTAGGTACGATAAACAAAGAAATTCATATTTAAAGACTGAAGACAATGATGTTTCTAGAATGATAGAAACGTTTTCTCAATATTCACCTGAGGACGACTGGAGATACCATTGATTCTTCTATCATTTAAAGAAATTCATATCAAAATATAAAAAAAAATTTTACAAAGAGAGTTAGTATCACGTTATAGTTACTTTTGTGTCATTTGGTAAAGGTGCCAAACAAATAATTAAAAAACTTATATTTTTTTGGCAGGTACGTTCCTATGCAATATCTTATAAGACACCCTGTCAAAACCTGCCTGAAGATAATTATCCTACTGTGAATCTAACTGGAACACCTTCTGGTTACAACATATATTGGCTCTTCCAGGATATGCCTCTTCCAGGACATGGTTCTTCCAGGACATTTTACTATCCAACAACACACCTAAGATTTTAGTATATTCCTTTAATCTTATATAACAATCATTAATGGTTACTGTTTCCGGATTCTCCAAAGTGTATGGGTTAGTCTTAAACAAGGTGATAACGGTCTTTGATTTATTTAATATCAGTTTATCTTTAGAAAACCAATAATTATTTACTTCAATCATAAATTGTTAAATATGTTGCTCGAGAAGCTCATTGTCTTTATATGCTAGGATTTATAATAAGAACTTGTAAATACTTTTAAAATGTTAACGCCATAATAACTTTATATAAATCCCTGGTAGCTACAAAACTTTAGCATGCATGCACTATTTGGGATCCTCAGTATGCCAATAAGATTGCTCTTTCAAAATCTATTCAGCGTAAATTTAAAAAATTTTTGTACTACAAGTCATTTTCAGTTTATCCGCCAAGAGGTACAGATCAAGGGCTTTTGTGTAATTTGTTTAATATCCCTTCTTTAAGACTATTGTGTATAGAAGCAAGAATTATTTTCTTATATAAAATATTTAGAGACAAAATAGATAATAAAGAGTTCTTAGGACTGCTTCCGTTTAGAATAGGCTTAGTCAATACTAGATCCGCACATGTATTTTATATTCCTACACCGAGGACAAATCTATACAAAAACTCACCACTGTGACTGTGCTCTATTTTAATAAATATTGTGGAGACATTGACATATATAATTTAAACTATCAAAAATTAAAATTAAGGAATGAACTGCTTGGGCAAATGCTAATTGAATATTTATTATAGCTTAGGATAGCTTTTAGAAATGGGGTTTATGTATCTATAATTAACTTGTTAAGTTGTTGATACTACAAATAAATAAAATGTTTGTATTATCTGCATAGTTTGTCATTTGACAATTTTCTTGTATAATAGAAATCTCATTAATATTATTTAGGTACATATTATAATAAACAGGACTATATTATATTATATTTTATTATTTTCTTGTGATTTGGTTCATGAAGAAAGAGTAAGGTTTTTTTAAAATTTTATTTTTTAACGTAGACGTTTTGGCAATAATTTTGCCGATTATCTGAAACAATTTGTCTTCTGCAATTTTTTTTTAATGTATAATAACAGGTTTTTTTTAGTTATTTAACCAGATATTTACATTACCCTTTCACCTCCGTTACCTTATTTAAATAAATAATTAAAAGAAATAGTTGTATTGTTTTATTACACCAACCTTACCGTATCTTATAGCTATACATGAATCTAAATATTTTTTTTTCTTTTCTTCGCTAAATAAAATTTCATTAATCATTTTGTTATTACCATTTTAATGATACGCCACAGGTAAACCGGAAACGCGCGTGCGTTAAATGTTGCCGCCATCAGACCCCATCCCGGACAACTGTCAATCTACCATACCCTACTTCCTTTGTATTCTTATTTCGTTGGTTTTAACACTTAAAACTGTTGTAATTTTCTGTTGCCTCTTTCATTACATTTTTAAATATATTAATATATTAATATATAATAAATAGTAAGTATTGAATGAACATTTTATCACGTAGGTATAAAGTTAAAATATCCAGACAGGGTTATTGTCATACAATTGTTGTTTTTTTTCCAGGAAGGGCGAATTTTTCTCTAGGTAGGGCGGCGGCTGGCCTGCCTCCCCCCCCCCCCCCCCCTGGCTACGGCCCTGAATGCACGCATCAGGCGCGGAAACCGCAGGAACACGGGAAGTTTAGTCGGTTAGCGGCCCCGTTGAGCCAACAGTACCTTGCCTCACAGGGTCTCTTTGGAAGATTCTTCTCAAAAAAAAAGTGAGTTTTTCAACACCATCAATGATTTTAAGGTTTAGTTGTATTGAGCGAATGGTAACGTGTTCACCTGCTCTATACCGGGTGGCCCACTCTCAACGCAGGATTCCATAGCAACTAAACTGTTCAACTTTTTATAATTTTTTAAAAACATAGTTATAGGGAGGCATTAAGTCTACAATTTAAAAGTATTTCAAATTATACAGGGTATCTCAAATAGTCAGGGTATATCAAACATACTTTTTTTTAATTTGAACACCCTATGTTTTATGATATTTTTGGATTGGATGATCAATTGTAAGAATATTCTGTATAACATATAATATGTTTAAATTTAACAGTTTTTGAGTTATTAACGATTTTTTTAAAATTTCGTATTTGCAGCACGTAAAGAATATGTACCTGTCGGTAGTAGAGACTGCCAGAAATTAATAAAATTTGAGTTATGGAATATGATTGTTCAGTAGCGTCTAAAGCATATTTTAAAAAACACAAATATTTACCGTCTTTTAAAATCGTAAAAATTCTTAAAAGTCTGTTATTTTTAATACATACCCTATTATTTTTTATGCCTAATCGAAAGACATTTTTAATACAATTCTAATTATACTAGGGTTCCCTATACCACCGAACACTTGTTCGGTGCCTATACCTACCTTTTATAGTTTTCTCTGAAATAGCTATTTCTTCCTTTACCATATAAACTCGGTGTTTATTTTCTCATAGAGTGCCTTGAATACCGCACCGTGTCCGTATGACGCTCTTTTTCTAGAGTGCCATGGACACCCAACTATTCATTTTATTAATCTTAAGTCATTTGAAGTGACATTTTTCAGTATTTGTAAATTAAAAAAATATTTCTGTTGTTTTAAGTTTAAGAAATATCATAAATTTTTTCCCTTAAGAAAAACTTCAAATGACTTAAGATTAATAAAATGAATAGTTGGGTGTCCATGGCACTCTAAAAAAAAAAACGTCGTAAGGACACGGTGCGGTATTCAAGGCACTCTATGAGAAAACAAACACCGAGTTTATATGGTAAAGGAAGAAATAGCTATTTCAGAGAAAACTATAAAAGGTAGGTATAGGGAACCCTAGTATAATTAGATGTGTATTAAAAATGACTTTCGATTAGGCATAAAAATAATAGGGTATATATCTAAAATAACAGACTTTTAAGAATTTTTACGTTTTTAAAATTGTTACATTTCGAAAGTCATTTTAAAAGACTTCGGTAAATATTTTTGTTTTTTATAATATGCTTTAGGCCCTACTGAACAATCATATTCCATAACCGAAATTTCATTTATTTCTGTCAGTCTCTACTACCGACAGGCGCATATTCTTTACGTGCTGCAAACACGAAATTTTTGAAAAATCGTTAATAACTCAAAAACTGTTAAATTTAAACATATTATATGTTATACAGAATATTCTTAGAATTGATCATCCAATCCAAAAATATCCTAATATATAGGGTGTTCCATTTAAAAAAAAGTATGTTTGATATACCCTGACTATTTGAGATACCCTGTATAATTTGAAATAATTTTAAATTGTAGACCCAATGCCTCCCTATAACTCTGTTTTTAGAAAATATTAAAAAGTTGAACAGTTTCGATGCTATGGAATCCTGCGTTGAGAGTGGGCCACCCGGTATATCAATACGCCCTCTTATGGTATGGTCATAAATAATTTAAAAATTAAGGCTTGTTCTTTATCACAATACCGTGACTTTTTGAAAAAATGTTGATAAAAAATGTCACCGTCAGAAATGACAATAAAACTTATATGTGACTTGTAAAATTATACGACATTCATTATTGACGCAAATTTACTATCTCACCTGGTTTACGAATGTTAGAAAGGTAAGCACTAGTCGTGACGTAACGGTCAGCGGTTATTGAACAGACTTTACCACTTTATTGGGCATATATTTGAACTTCCGGCAATCATTTCGTTAAAAGTTAGTTTTCATTTGTAGGCCGAATTGAATTTTAAATAAATATATTATTGAATTAAATATATTATAATATATATTATATATATTTATAAGTATTAAAGAAATACAAAGAAAATGCATAAAAAAATAAAAGTTTGTCAAATCAGTTTTTTTCCTTATTTCAATTCAATTTAAAACTTCAATAGAAATAAGCTTAAAAAACCAAGAGTTTTGTTATCGATGCAAGCAGCACACAGCGAAATTGAACATTTCTACCTCTTACTGAATGCCAAATTTTCCGGAGTGCTTACCTAACTGGCCGGCCAATTTGCAATTCAATGCGGAAAAGGAAATGTCCAATTCCATATTCAAATTTCAAACCACTTGTATATGCCAGCCAGCAATAATAAATCTTTATTACTTATAGTATAATGCAAATCCCATCATTAATTCCACATTTATTTTTAAAATTTTTAGGATTTACAAGTGGTATAAAAATACTATCCTGAAATCGATTCCGCACAGAAGGAAATCGCGTAATTAAACAGAATCGCTAAGAATCATCTTATACAGTGACCGGCAAAGAGTTCGCAACATATGGGGAAATTTTTTATTAGCGGAATATTAAAAAATCTTTTTTGGGGGATTAGATGTGCATGTCCCATAACCTTAAAATCGATTTTGACATACGTCACGTGACCAATGGTATGACGGGAAAGTTGAAAAAACCAATATGAAATCATCATAAATCAGATAAGTTGATGAGATATCGAAAAAATTCCAAGAATAAAAAGTGTTTAGAATTCCATTAGAACCTAAAATACAATGTTTGGGATATCTACTTGAAAAAACATAAAATCGAATATTTTTGTAAATATTTTTTTACCGAATTTAAAATTTCCATATTTTTCCTTTCTTAAAGCATCATTAAAGTAAAACTGACATCTGGTGACCACAACTAGAAATATTCTTTTGTTTTTCTGGCAATTTGGAGCATTAATTCAAAAAATTCGTTTACACTTGGATACCAGCTGTTGCAATAGTCTATTTCTAATAACATTATCGATATTTTTTATATCGAAATATTCTATTATGTTAAGAAATCCTTAAATTCATTAATCCAAAGCAAATTGTATTTATAACCGTAAAAAATAATTTTGAATTTCGCAGAAATCTTTAAAAAAATCTAAAAATTAATAAAAATTTAAATTATTTTAGATTTCTGCGAAATTCAAAATTATTTTCTACGGTTATAAATATAATTTGCTTTGGATTAATCAATTTAAGGATTTCTTAACATAATAGAATATTTCAATATAAAAAATATCGATAAGGTTATTAGAAATAGACTAATGCAACAGCTGGTATCCAAGTGTAAACGAATTTTTTGAATTATTGCTCCAAATTGTCAGAAAAACAAAAGAATATTTCTAGTTGTGGTCACCAGATGTCAGTTTTACTTTAATGAAGCTTTAAGAAAGGAAAAATATGGAAATTTTTTATTCGGTAAAAAAATATTTATAAAAATATTCGATTTTATGTTTTTTCAAGTAGATATCCCAAACATTGTATTTAAGATTCTAATGGAATTCTAAACACTTTTTATTCTTGGAATTTTTTCGATATCTCATCATTTATCTGAATGATTTCATATTGGTTTTTTCAACTTTCCCGCCATACCATTGGTCACGTGACGTATGTCAAAATCGATTTTAAGGTTATGGGACATGCACATCCAATCCCCCAAAAAAGATTTTTCAATATTCCGCTAATAAAATGTTTTGTCATATGTTGCGAACTCTTTGCCGGTCACTGTATTAGTAGCGGCATTTAAATAAAATACTATTAAACGATTACTAACTATACCAAGAAAGTTAACTAGCAAACAGTGTACAGTGTGAGTTTGTAACATGTAATAAATTCAGTTAATCTAGTACCTACAGTTTTTTTTTTAAGAAAAAGTTGTGGTCTTTTTTTTATAAAACAAAATTGATATAGTGTATCCTAAATGAGAAATATGACAATATCGATATTTTTTTTTACATGGTACCTAACCCTAGTTTCTTATTGACTACTGTTGAAGTGTATATTAAGGTGGAATTATCAACGTCATTCAATTTATTGCCAACCTATAACCTATTTCGCCTTGTTTTGCTCAATTATTTTATTGAAGATTTAAATAAAATCAATATCGTCTGCACATTATTTAGGTAATATCTGATATATTACAAAAATATCAATTTATTTCATTGCTTATTTTGGGAGAATTGTATAGTAAAAGAACAATGACATAATAATGTTAAAAAAATCTTAACCGATATTATTCGATATACTATACTCCTTAAATAACCTATGGAATTCTTTGATATTTATTTAACATGTTAATTATTACCTATAGAATATGAAGACAATATTGATTTTATTTAAATTTTGTGTAAAAGTTGGAAAAAATAAATGAATCTACGCGAAATAGGTTATAGGTTGGCAAGGATGTTGATACTCCCACCTTAAGTTATACATAAGTACCAAATTTTAAATTTTTATTCCTTGCCTAATGTTTAGGAGTTGAAAGCACGAATTAAGGTGAGTTCTCATGCGTCCGTTATCCGACGGTACGATGTCCGAAATTTTAAAAATCGTATACGTTAAAATTTTACCATTTACATACAGTGTGACCAGTAAAGACCGCATTATATGGGATTTTTTTTATTAATAGTTTTATTCGAAATTTCACTTTGGCATCAAGCTCTGCTCTATCTTAAAAGTTACGAGTTTAGGTCATGATTTTACATTTGGTTGCATTTAGGTGGAGTTTGTTTCTTTCACACTATCCGTGAATTACTTCTAGCTGTTCTTGTAGCAGTGTGCAATCATTTACAGATTCAATGGATAAAAATATCTTTAAATCATCCGCAAAATCATTCAAATCATTTATAAAAGTTAAAAACAAGATAGGTCCTAAATTAGAACCTTGTGGAACACAGGATGTTGCGATATATTCATTTGACTTAAATCCATTAAAAAATACAAACTGCTTTCTATCTCATGATCTTAAAAAAGCCAAGGATGATGTTTCAAAACCGAACCCCTCAAGCGTTTTCAATAACACCGTATGACTTATCCTATCAAAAGCCTTGGAAAAATCCATATAGGCCACATCCACTTGACCTTGATTATCAAGTTCACGAAATACTGAGTTACGCATGCTAAATTAGACACAGTTGAACCGTCGCTCACAAGCTGTTCAAGCGCAATATCTGCTTGAAGGGATGTTAAAGATGGATACCGTGCGAGCAAAAATTATTTGCATCAAAGAGGGCTTGGATTAAAAAACGTAGGGCTTGGTTTAGATCACAATGATATGGGGACGATATATCTAACCAAATCTAGCTTAAAATTTTGTCAAATTCATATTATGACATGATATGCCAAACTAATGAGTAATAAAATAAGTAGACAAATACAAATTTATTTTTGTTGTTTACAAATTTAACAAAGTAAGAATATACAGAAAGAAAAATAATTACATGTATTCTGATAACCGGAGAAATGGAACCAGGCTTCATCCGAAAAAAATGGCAGGTCTAATAAATCATTTCTTTCCAATCAATTTTGGGTAAACCATTGAGAGTAATTCCTGCGTCTTTCAAAATCTGCGGCTTGTATTTCTTGGAATACTTGCACTTTATAAGGAAATAAGTTTAGCTGCTTCTTAAGGATAGTCCTGCATGTTCCATAAGATCTTCCCACTTCTTGAAACAGAGGCGTCTTATACAATTTGTTGACGTATTTTGCATTATTTCACGAACGTTTGCAACAAGTTCTACTGTTCTTACAAATGGTCTTCCTGCTCCTTTTTTGTATTGTATAGAACATGTTGCTAAACACAAACACAGCCACGGTTCTTTTCAGGCGATGATAAAAATCCCCAGCAATAAAAGCAACGTTAGGAAAATGTTCGCGAAAATCGTCCATGCACAAACCCGGATTGTATTGCCACTCACCATTTACTCTAACCCCGTTTCGAAAATACGCTTCAACCATGAATGTTTTGTGCTGTTCCGTAAAGCCCATTGTGTGAATTGTTCAAGAAATTGGAAAAATTAGCGATGAATCAAATTACTTGTAACGACTGTCAAAGATGACGGAATAACTGATTGATGCAAATAATTTTTGCTCGCACGGTATCTCGAATTTGAGTCACACGGTATCAATATTTTATTATAAGAAAGACCACACCCTTAAATGTAAATAATCGTGTCCAAGCATTTCTTCAAAAAAAAAAACTGTACTGTATTTACTGAATTTATAGTCACAAACTCACACTGCATGTCGCAATCCTGACATTTATCTGTTGTTAAACCGACGTTAACTTCATCTGTGGAAATGTCAACAACAATAATTATCCTTGCTTTTAGTTAAATAAACAAGTTGTATTTACCGTACTTTGCCTACTAAAACTACATAAATCATTGCTATAACTGTGGTGACCTTTTCGTCCCCCACTTAATTAAGGTTAGGAGGGTCGGTTTGGAGAGGATGTAGGCTAAACTTTCTTCTTATTAAAAATAAGTTAAATGGCATTATCCCGATGGCATTTTTTATCGATAAATATTTCTTAGTTCACAAAATTAAAAGGTTTGCTGTATGCATTTTTTCTTAACAAGTATAGTATTTGTAGAATTATACCGTTGATCATTTGACTGCAATAAACCCTCATTATCCCTTTGACCATAAAATAAATAATGAAATCCCAAATTTTAAAACCTTTTCGAGCAGAGCCGAACCAGGTACAAATTCAATTTATACCTATGCCTGATTCATATATCTGATTTTTAATAATTTTAGTCTTTAGTGGTATTCCGGCGAGTAATTTTTAGTTAGGCTTATTAGTGGTAGAATGTGACGTCCTTGGAATTGTGCTGATAGGGGGGCATCTTCAAGTGTCATTTTTAAAAGAAAGCATTTATCTACCGATGCCAAACTAATAATTAAAAATGTGTATCAATCTTTGTTGAGTAGAAATTTTAATTCGATGGATGCTTTAGCAGAGACTTCTACTTTGACAAAAACTCCTTTCTCTTCGGTAACAGACATAGTACTTAAACCTGTTAATCCTAGAAAAAATCGGAGTGATTCTGGCACATTTAGAAGCATTGACGAAAGTGACATGGATTTATTAAGAAAAAAGATTTACCAAATGTATGAGGCACAAACTGTACCCACTTTGATTTCCCTCAAAGAGCGGCTGATTAAAGACGAAACAAATATCTCTTGTTGCCTTTCAAGCCTTAGGAAAATATTTTTTTAAATACCGAAGCATTAATAAAAGACAGAACATTAATGGAATCTTAACATTTACGGGAATGGAGACTTAAATATTTAACAGCTGTTAAACAATTTAAAAAAGAAAATCGTCCAATTATTAACCTTGACGAAACATGGTTCGATACCCATGACACTCCAAGAAAAGGTTGGGATGATTCTTCCAAAAAATATCAAACCAAGGCACCATCAAATAAAGGCTAAGAATCTCAATATTACATGCTGGTTCAGAGAACGGGTTTGTTCCAAATTGTCTGTTGCTTTCAGCTATAAACATAGCAGTTTCTTCTTTAGATTACCATCAAGATACCGACGCACAACTTTTTGAAGATTGGTTTAAACATAAACTCCTTAAAAATATACCTGAAAATAGCGTCATTGTAATGGACAATGCTAGTTATCATAGTCGGCAAGCAAAAATAATTCCCAATTCTAATAATACAAAAGCAGAAATTAAAAATTTTATGATTGAAAATGATTTATATTTTGAAGAAACTCTGCAGACAGCTGGAAAAACTGTGTACAGCATGTACTTAAGGTGGAAAATTCTTACAATTGCATGATTACAAATGTTCAACCCTTAATTATAAGTTTAGGCTTAGATGAAGATAGTGAGAGTGATACACAGTTAAATTTTAAATAAATTATCAATAGTTTTTTAGAATTTAATTAATTTTTTATTGTACTTGTTATCCTAATAGTTATACTTTTAAATTATATTATTTTCATCATTAATTGTTATCATTATTTTACATTTATTATAGGTACCTACCTAAAACTAAAAATACCTATCAATTTATTTTAAATTATAAAAATAAATCATGTGGTGTAGGTACATTTTCAAGCCGACCCTGATCCCATTTAATCCCCTTTGAAGAGGTTGAGGCGTATCCAATAGGGTTTAATCAGGTAGGGTATTTTTGGCAGTAAGAGTCAACGGTATAATTCTGCAAATACTATATAAGATACCTTCTCTCACCGACGTTAGGGCACGAACGCGCTGCTGAAGGTCGGCCAATAATGTAATAATTTAACCATGTATGGATACAAACCATAGACAATTTACCTTAAGATACGTGCAGCTTATCTCCTGCGCAAACAAAAGTTACGTTTTATGGGTGAAAAAATACGTCCGAGCGCATGACTCGCCGGTCAGCTGCTGCCTTCCCTCTGGGCACCATCGAGCATGCGCACAAACCTAGTGTTATCGGTCCGTCCTACTTTAGCGACATGCTCAAAATACACTCCAGAACCAGCTCGGCCGCCATGTTGTTGTTGTTGTGTTTTAAGGTTTCTCTGTGGATTTCTTGTAGTTTTCTTAGCTATTATGGATTGTGGGTGTTTAATATACAGTGTCACCAGTAAAGTCCGCATCATATGGGATTTTTTTTTATTAATAGCTTTATTCAAAATTTGACTTTGGCATCAAGTTCTGCTTCGATCGAGATGAAAATTAAGCAAAAAAATAGTAGTCACGTGATTCGCATTATCTGTCAAATTTTAATTTTTTCCAAAAAATAATTCAAAAGTGGGGTTATTTCTGAAAATATCCAAAAAAGTTATCAGAAAAAGTTTTTTTTAATGCAGTTTCTAGCCCACATGCAAAATTTCAGCTGCATAAGATAATTTTGATTTTTTACCTATATTTTGTAAATTGCACCACTTTTGCAAAATAAGACTCAACGCAACATACATAAAACTTCTTAGTTTTGACAATGCTTTATTTCAGATACATTTTCTTTAAAGTGGCGCCATATTAAATTTGTGTTTTTCTACAAAATCAAAATTGGGCTATTAAAATTTGGCCGCATGTGATGCAAAGTTTATTTGTTTTTGACCCTGTATAAGGTAACTTCATAAAATAAGTATTTTTGAAAACGCAGTTTGTCTCTGAAAGTAACCTTAATATTAAGACAAAAAAGAACACATTGTCTTTAGTAAAGTGTTTTTTAAGTGGAAAATAAATTTTAGTTTAACAAAGTAAAGTTTATCTATTTTCAACGATTTAATTTAAAGCCCCTATATTATAATTTATTATTAAGCTATGCCATAATAACGTTAACGTGTATTGCTTTCAGACACAACAACGTTTTCAAAAATACTTATTTTATGAAGTTACCTTATACAGGGTCGAAAACAAATAAACTTTGCATCACATGCTACCAAATTTTAATAGCCCAATTTTGATTTTGTAGAAAAACACACATTTATTATGGCGCTACTTTAAAGAAAATGTATCTGAAATAAAGCATTGTCAAAACTAGGAAGTTTTATGTAGGTTGCGTTGAGTCTTATTTTGCAAATGTGGTGCAATTTACAAAATATAGGTAAAAAATCAAAATTATCTTATGCAGCTGAAATTTTGCATGTGGGCTAGAAACTGCATTTAAAAAAAAAAATTCTAATAACTTTTTTCGATATTTTTAGAAATAACCCCCTTTTTGAGCTATTTTTGGGAAAAAACTAAAATTTTACAGATAATGCGAATCACGTGACTACTATTTTTTAGCTTAATTTTCATCTCGATCGAAGCAGAACTTGATGCCAAAGTCAAATTTTGAATAAAGCTATTAATAAAAAAAAATCCCATATGATGCGGACTTTACTGGTGACACTGTATACGGATTTCTAGTTTTTTTGTAGTTTAGTGAATTGTGTTTGTGCTTTTAGTGACTCGGATTGGAATATTAACAGTGACTAGTTGCAGCCATTGTATAACTTTATTATACCTAAATAGGGGTAAGATGCCCGGTATTCCGTATTTTCGGTAAGTATTTAGATTAGTGATGTATCTTGATGTATAACTTTATGATCAATTTAAACACATCAAACTAGGCCTAGGCTACACAAACAAGGTATGAAAATAAAGAGAAACTCACACCCAGACAGATTATCCCGATGCATATTATGTTGGTATAGTTTATTTGAAGCCCTGCAATCTAATCAGGTAGGTACTACGCAATTTTTCGGGCAATATATTGCTTCAAAAAGTTTAAAAGATACTTTTCTTTGTTGTGCTTAAAAATGTTTTACACGTACCCAAGTTTTTACCAAATTGTAAAAATCAATACAACTTATATACCAATTAATATTTGACTTGAGGTTGGGTACGCGATAACACCGTAGATCGGTTATTTTGCTGGTTTTGTTTGTTTTTATATTCGATTTGATAAGGCTAGTTTAATTCACCTGTTCTTGTTCTCTTTCTTTTCGAACTAAAAACACGACGACGAATCATTTTTAAACAAATTTTAAAAACAAAACCTTAAAAACTATTTTCTATCTTTAAAATATGATAGGTTTGCTACTACTAAAAATGCCAGAAATCACTACCTTTGTTCCCAACTTGATCAAAAATTGAGAAGAAATTCCAATTTTTTGGCAAGAATTAAAATTTTAGAGCCCGGACCTGTCTATTTTCCCATTCGTCATACGATAATGTTGCAGTGCGCATGTCTAATCGTGTATAGCTTTGTTTGCATGCGCGAGGCCATAAATCTGCCACTTTCGTGATTATTGTTTGCTTATCTAAAGGTAAATTTTCTATGATACAAAATTATTGTTTTAAAATTAAAAAACAGTGTAATATATTTTTCACTTATAATCTCCTTAGCAGCAGAATTACTACCGATAATTATTTTTAAGGTCAGGAATGGTTTTGTTGATAGAAAATTATCCCGAGTCGAAGATGAGGGAAATTTTCTATCAACAAAAACATTAGTGAAACCGAGAAAAAAATTATCGGGAATTAATTCTGCTGCGTGGGAGATTCGGTAAGAAAATTTCATAAATTGAAGTTTCTTTTAAGAGCAGTAACCCCTTTTACCACAATGAAAATTGCCGAACGTTTTGCTGGCCAGACGAAAAAAAAAATAAAAATCGGTATTTAGAAAACAAATTCTACTTTAAATGCCCCATCCAGAAAAGTAAATGACGATCGAAAATATTCCCAAAATTTTTTTTAGCAATTTTTTTTTTTTAGTAATTTTGTAATATCTTAAGCAATTCTTTATTGGTCAAAAGCAAAATTACTTTCCCGGGTGTAGAATGTTGTACCAAACAATTTTTCTTAAAGCCATTTTTCAATATCGGCCTTACTTTTTTCTCAAAAACGTTGGGCGCGTAAAGTGAATTTAAGCGTGTCAAGTGGATTTACGATTTACGATTAACGTTTTTGAGAAAAAAGTAAGGCCGATATTAAAAAATGGCTTTAAGAAAAATGGTTTGATACAACATTCTACATCCGGGAAAGTCATTTTGCTTTTGACCAATAAAGAATTGTTTAAGATATTACAAAATTACTAAAAATAAAAAAAATTTCTAAAAAAAATTTTGGGAATATTTTCGATCGTCATTTACTTTACTAAATGGGGTATTTAAAGTAGAATTTATTTTCTAAATACCAATTTTTATTTTTTATTTTCGTTTGACCAGCAAAACGTTCGGCAATTTTCATTGTGGTAAAAGGGGTTACTTCCTCTTAATGTTCCTGAAATTTTAGTAATAAACCTTAGTTACTAACAAGTAACTTCTATTGTAAAAATACAGTGCGTCATATTAAACTAAACTCATCGGAAATATGTTTTTTAAAGTTATATTTGAATTTAAAACTATAAAGACATTGGATTGTCTCATATGTCACTTTGAAATGACTTGACATTTAAATTAAAATTAGGTCGTAGTAGTCGTACCTAAGAAAAATTATCACTTATTAATTTTATTAGGTTAATAGGCTATATACTATCGCGATAGTCTCCCATTGCTATAAGCAACGTAAACAAAAAGGAGCCTTTTAATTGGTTGAAAATAAATTTATGAAATTTTCACTATAATACCTATAACAACTTTTTGTCTGCTAAATATCACTAAGTTCATCAAATATCAATTTTTGATGTACATTAAATATATATATTTTTTATTTAGCCCGTTACATTTTAACTTCTTATTTAAACTGTATTTTGAATTCATCACAGCTCTATTAAACGAAATGAAATTTTACATTCACTTTAAAACTTAAAATCCATTATTAATAAAACTAATAAATTGGACTTAGTGACTTTTGCCAGAATGCCGACGATATCTTAGTTCAAACTTTTTAAATTTAAATATAATATATTTTTAATTTATAAATTCCTAATCCTAATTTTATCATACACTTTGTAATTTGGGACACCCGGTACATATCTAAAAGTTTTTAATTGTTTTTCTTTTTTAAGAACTAAACCGAATGAGTGCATTAAATAGAAAAAAATCATCATCATCATCATCATCATCATCATCATCATCATCATCATCATCATCATCATCATCATCATCATCATCATCATCATCATCATCATCATCATCATCATCATCATCATCATGTCTTTAGATATGTTCAAAAGAACTTTTTTTACAGAAAAAAAGAATAATTCTTGCCCTAGGGCACATAATACAAAAATAACGAAATTGACCCGAGATATTATCTTAGAATATAAAATAACGTTAAAATATAACCCCAAAAAGCACTACTAACAAAATGACTCCCTTAAAAATTTTTATTTTTTGCAGGGCTTTCTTTTCCACCATATTATTATGTAATATTAAAGTGCATTAATTACGTCATAGGCGTATCACACCTATAATCTGGAAGCAACAATCTTTTAAACTCTACAAACCGCAATAAAATCCTAAAATATACTATTTCCCCCTTTTTTACAAAATGTTCATTTTTATTTATTTTTCTAGACTAAAAAATATTTAAATATCTTTTTAAATTTTATTGTCATTTTCCGGGTTCTGATACATGTAAAAATGTAGCCGATGCACTTTACAGTTTTGTCGTGCTATTAATTTTAAACTTGTAAGAACAATCTACTTTAAAGTTGCTTTACTTTCAGTAAACCTAATTTTATATTCAAACCACGGAAATCACCTTTAAAGTCCAAAGAACAAAAGGCTTCGTCAGCTGCAAATAGTCCAATCGGAGAAACTGCACATTTGCACCTCTTATTCAATGTAAAATTTTCCCGAGCAGCTGCCTTACTGCCCAGCCAATTTGCAATTCAATGTAGAAAAGGAAAATGTCCGATTCCATATTCAAATTCAAGGGTCCTTATATTTGCTTGTTTGCAATTATAAAGACCTATCCTTGGCATTTTGGGTTAAATTATCATTATATATGCGGGTATCTTTCGCAGATTGTTAGTTAAATATTTTCCTGAATCAGTTTTCGACATTATATTGTAATTTGAGAAGTATATTTAATTCTAAATTGTCGGATAGAATATCCACAGTCCTTTTTGAGCTCACTTTGTATAGTTGATTTATTATTTTTATACAGTTTCGGTATTTTAAGTGACGACGAAAATATGGGCGACTTCAAAAGAATTCTGACTTAAGTCTTTTCCCTAAAAGAGCGTTCAAGCTAAATTTTTTAAATGTAAAGAAATTACATCTTTTTATTGATTGATTTTTAGAGACCACCTAATTTTTATTTTTTAACATCGTCTATAAATACAGATATGCCCGAAATAAACAGTACTGAAACTAAGTTGGCGGTGTTTTTATGCGTGCGCTGTCACACTCAAGTTAGCTAGTATAGACCTGTCAAGTAAACCTCAAACAAGTAATTAGTAGGGCCTTATTGTTAAAAATGGTGTTAAGTACAGAGGAGAAAGTGTTTCTGGTAGAGCATTATTTTCGCTCATACGGAATGGGCCGACATAATGGTGCAAGTTTGCTATACGTGTCTGATCAATTCACACAACGGTTTAATAAACGTTCTCCAAGTAATGCTGTAATTTTGAAGGTTATTGAAAAGTTCAGAAATACGGGTAGTGTATTGTGCCAACGAAAAGGAAACTCGGGGCGTCCCAGGACAGTTAACAACAACAATAACCATGAACGTGTTTTTGAGCAAATCTTACAAAATCCGAAAGCCAGCCAGGCAAGGACAGCGTTACAACTTGATTTAAAAAGAACTTCCTTTCAAAGAATCCTGAAGGAGCTGGGTGCATTTTCGTATGTGATTCAGGTACATCAACAACTACATCCTCGGGATTATCGCAGTAGAGTGGAATATTGCGCCAGAATTCTCGCGTTACAGTATGAAAATCCTAAATTTTTGAAAAATGTTTGGTTTTCAGACGAAGCACACTTTCACTTGTCAAGCTATGTGAATCGTCGCACAAATCGATTTCTGGGCTTTGCCAGACCCGATGAGGTTTAAGAGGTTCCTTTACATAGTGCAAAAGTGAGTGTCTGGTGTGCTGTGTCCGGACACGGAATCATTGGTCCGGACTTCATCGAAGAGAATGGTAGGCAAGTCACACTTAATCAACAGAGGTACAGACACATTTTAACACGATTTATCCCTGATCTACGTCAATTCTGTCGTGCACGTAACTTGGCATTTCGAAACCATTTTTTTCAGCAGGACGGGGCAACTTGCCATACTGCTGCCGCAATTCGTCAATTTCTTCAAAAACATTTTCCAAGCAAATTTATTTCACGATTTACTGACTTCCCTTATCCTTCACATTCTCCAGACCTCACACCTCCAGACGCATACATTTGGGGCATGGCTAAAAATGCCGTTTTCAAACAGGCACCACAAACCATCGATGAATTAAAGGATGCCGTTAGAGTCTTCTTCGCAGCTCTGAGACAACCCTTATTCAATAACATGACCAGAAACTTAGAACATCGTTATGAAGTCTGTCTTGAACGAGGAGGTGCACATTTAGAACATATAATAAAGTGTCAATAATATGTATTTTTTAAATATATAATACGATTACAAGTTCAGTACTGTTTATTTCGGGCAATACTGTACGTCTGACAACTGAAAATGTTCTTGTCCTTTTAATGTTTTTAATATATTTTTTAAATAATTTTAAGTGACACTTGGGCCCAGTGGTGCTGACGATGATGCTTTCTAGCATAGAAACATGTCCACCTATTAATATATTTGTGGAGACGACTTTGAGTTTTATTTTCCTTCATAAATATTTATGTAAATTATAAAAAATTTTGTTATACATACTAATAAAAAAAATTATTTTAGAAAATACATTTAATGTAGGTGCCTACCCTTTTTTTTTCGGCTTCTGCAGAAAGTATATAAACTCTAAAGACTTATTAATATATTTTTTGCCTCTCTTTCCTTAAACTCTCTCCACAGCGGAGACCTTTATCAATAGACAAATTGCGATATCCCATATCCGTTATGGAGAGATTTTACTGTATTAAGAACATTTTCTGTTAATTAATTTGAAAAAATTATTCTACCAAGAATAATGTAATGAAAATGTGGGCTAAAAGAAAATGTATTTTGTTTTTAATATTTTTGTAATTTATTAAAGCATTTTAATAAAATTTAAATAGGGTAAAAATGGCTTGAAATGTTGTGGGGAAAGAAAGAAAATTGAAATTCCATTGTATCCAAGATCAAAACAAAAATTATTTCGAAAATTTTATTTATTAATATAACCCTCTTGAACGTTGTAAATGCCCTGCAATAACTTTATTTCAACATAAGAAAATAAGTCATGTATGTTCTCAAAGTAGGCACATGCCAGCAAAGACGAAACTTTGGCAATACCAGAAGTAAACAATTTGCAAATTGACGTTAATTGGTGCAACATAAACTATCTAAAACTAATCGTAAAGAAATGCAAGTTTTAAAAATTTTTAAAAGTACTAACACACAGTGGTTCTTAATCTTTGCGTAATTTTTGATAGCGATTATCATTTAGTAAACATATAGACCACATTATTCTTAAAAACTTTAGGCTACTAAATTATATACCTAAGGCGATACACAGAACATCTTTCTGTGTAATATTGAGCCCACATTATCATTATATTATTATGCCTTATTAACACACTGGAAAAACTACAGAATAAATTTGCCAAGTATATGCTTTTTAAATTAAATTTTCCATATCAAGGCGTTCTTTGTGAAACTAGCCTTCTTCTATAGCCTCCCATACACGCTCACGCAAAACAGAAGCGTGCTTGCACGCGAGCAAATGTGACATAAAAATTTGGACACAGACAACGCACTAGATTAGTCAATTCTTTTTCAGTTTCTACAGTGGTTAGTGTATGTGTACACGTGGACGAGATGGGACTAATTCGTCAAAATTAGTTGTTTGCTTGCTACTGCCATTGCGATTATTAAGAAGAGGAGAAAAAATGACGTAAAATGGGTAAAAATTTGTCTGGTAAAGCACGAACAATATTCCCACTGGAATTTATTAAATAAATAGCGATTAGAAGTGGATGACTACATGAATTAATTGTGTGACAAAAACATGCCAGTTAAAGTCTGGTCAATGACCGCTGACCGTTACGTCACAACTAGTGTTTATCTTTCTAACATTCGTAAACTAGAGACAGTAAATTGGCGTAATAATGAATGTCGTACAATTTTACCAGTCAAACAAGTTTTATTGTCATTTTTGACAGTGACATTTTAACACTTTGACTGCCACGTGTATGCCTTAGTATAGGTTATGGAGGACTTGAGGTAGGAGGCCGATCGCAATGTATTGGATTCGGTCCCAAATTAGCATCGGTAATTCAGCTTTACGAGTTGCCATAAGATGGCGCTCGTGTTCGAAGTGGGCTATCAAATAAATGGTTTCTTATGGACGCGATAACTATTTTTATTTAAATTAGTTCTTTAAGGAACAAATAAGGACTTTTATATGAATTTACACTTACTTTGTTATACTTATTAGTAAACTCGGCCTGTATAAAGTTCCAACAATGCTTCGTTTTTAAAATACAGGAACATCCTAGCTAGAGGGTTTTACCTTTGGAGCTAGAAAGAGACTTATTTGGCTGCGTTTCATCTCTGAAGAAGATCCTGTCTTACACCCCGACACAAAGCAAACTCTACTTTTATAAATTGCACCATTATTCATTATAAATATGGAAATTAATTATAATACAACGTTATTTGTCTTGTCTTGCCTTCAAACGTTATTTGTTATTTCGAAAAATAAAATGTCAATTGTCAAAAGTAAAAGTTAAAAACTATGGAGGATCTAGTTTTCCATTTTAAAAACGAAGAAGAAGAAGACAACATCAGCCCACTTCGGACGCGAGAGCCATCTATCGGCGAATAGCGAACTAACCAAAAAACCGGGACAGAATTTGAAAATGCTGCCATTGTCGATCGGCCTCCTACCCTATAGTTCTCCATAGTATAGGTGCATACGGCGTGTGTTTGCCACGTGTATATTTTGATATACACCGTCGAACTCGTCTATTGAGCCGCGTGTTTCCTTGAGTGGCACACTTTATATGCATTTCTTATGGGATATTAATTGCTGTGGCCTGCAGCAATGCAAAAATTATCTTAGCGGTGTATTTTATTAAAGATTTAATTTTTATTTTCAATTTGTTAAAATACCTAAATTTATCAAAATAATAAAATAATAGGGGGTATTTTATTACTTGTATTTTTGTAAACAAAATCAAAATAAGATAGAAACTAACAAAGTTTAATAACACGCAAAATTAAAAAACATACTAATCAATGAATGTGTAACTTTTCTGAACAAATTTATCACTTGCTCATCTAATCTTCTGTAATGCTCATCCCCGTTTCTCAAATCGATGACTTCTTGCATGTGTTATACCGACGTCTTCTTGAAAATTAAATTGTCTACCATTTCCGACGACTATTCCGATTCCCTTCAAACAGGCGTTTTTTAATAACGCAACCCGATATAGCCCAAAAAACAAGTAGTAGAATTTTTAAGAATTTAAGAATAACGGCAACTCTTAATTTCCTTTAAACCCTATTTTTCTGGATGAAACCTGGATATTATACAGTAAAGGGGCTTTTAGATGAAGTTGGCAAGATGATACTCCTTATACAGGTAAGAAAAACGTCAGAGGGTGTACGAGATATCATTCTACATGCTGGTTCAGAAAATAGATTTGTGAATAATACAAGTTTGATATTTAGGTCTGGCTTAAAATCTGGTGATTATAGTTAAAACTTTGAAAAATGGTTTAAAGATAAATTGTTACCAAACTTAGAAGAACCGTCGCTTGTTATCATGGATAACGCCACCTATCATTCTGGGCTAATTGAAAAAGTTCCAAATACAAGTTGGTCAAAAAGATTATTTATTGCATGGTTAGAATTAGAACAAAGACAAATTCCAGTTTCACCATTTGAAATGATCAGATCTGGATGATAATGAAACAGTATATCCCACCCAAACGTTACAATTAATCTAAAAAGCTGTGTGTTATTTATTTTATTTTTTAATTATTTTTATTTTATTTTAATAGGTTGGCAAACTAGCATTGCAACATGGAAATCGAGTTTTAAGACGTCCTCCATATCATTGCCACTTTATTCCTATTGAAATGGTATTATGATGCACAAATTAGTGCTATGCATCCTTTAACAAATGACGTAGTTTTGAGTAAATTTAACATTGGAAAAATGGAAAACTATGTAACACACAGTAATAAAATTATAAATGATGTGTAGAAACTGAAAATATTTATCCATGCTTCAGATACTCTTCCCCTTATTATTAACTTGGGCGAATCTGATGATGATGATCCTTGCGCAGATGATTTATTTCAATTATTAAAAAACTGTATTAGTAGGGTTGAGTAAGCGTTCCTACTCCGCCATGGATCTGGATCGCAGACATCCCCCCACCACCACACCCATTCCTACCAGTATACCATTCCCCCCACACCCAATCCTACCCCCACTCCTCTCCCCTCTCCTACCACCACTCCGAATCCCCCCACCACACCAGCGAACCGAAAATCCCCCCTCTCTTATCCCCACTCATCCCTTTTTTGTTAAATGTATATATTTTTTAAATATTAAACAAAGACATCTTAAAATGAACTCAGTTGATCATTCATGGGACATTGAAAATCACGAATCGTATAATCCAGAGGAATACATACAAAATAATTTGATATTAAGAAAAACACCACCAAATTTATCTAAAACAGAAAAAAGAAAATTTAAAGAAAACGAAAGAAAAAGATTTCAAAAATTAGAAGCGGAATTAAATACTGTTAAAGTGAACTTTAAAATGAGTTGCCCTTCATCCAATCTTATGTTAAAATTGATAGAGGGAGAGAGGGAAATTATGGATTTGTCCGACGAAGAATTAAAGTTGATTCCTGTGGAATACTATTTAAAACACACACCACCATATATTTTACTAGAAATCTGGGGACGCCTTCCGATTGCCTACAAATCAAATGTTCAGTTACAATCATCTCTCCCCTGTTATTTCCATTACAACAATTTTGGGGGAACTCAATTCGACGGCCCCGTATGTAGTCAATCTAAATGCTGAAGATGTACATTTACATATTGAATTTGTAATAGATATAATTTTTATAAGTAATAAAAAAATATAATAAACTAATTTTATGAAAATTTGTTATTTTAGTTACACCTATCCTAATTATGTAGTATTTGTTTGTTAAGGTAGATGTTTTTATAAACATCTGGTATCAAACCAGGAAATTATATTCCTAGGTAAAACACTTCCTGATGTACCATCTGCAACATAATTCTTAAAAAAGCAAAAAAAGGATTGAAACAGTAGGCATACGATGGGATTCCATCTTGAAGAATCGCAAAATGTAAAAACTTAAGCTCTGGGAAATAATAAACAACTCGTTACTTACAGGCAGCTGGTTAATGTATCAAATAAGGAAGCCACTTATTTCCAAGTAGGTACCTATACATTTTATTTACACAGTTATAGGGAAGCTTGATGTACTTTCATGAGCAGGAAGTTAATCGATAGAAGAAATGTTTTTTTTTATTTTTACAGGGTTGGACTTTGTCTTTATAAAATTGTTTCATAACTGATGTCTTACAACGTTTACATTTCGAATTTAGTAGATATAACGCGATGTTGTATATTGAATAAAATAGATACTTTTAATAAAAATATTATTTAACTTATTTCAATAAATATAATAAAATTTAAACAGGAAAACTCTTTTAATTTAAAATGTTTTCAGCTTTAACATAAGACTTTCTTATCAACTCGGAAACCTTTAATTTTGAAGATATAGTATTATATTGTAGAATCCCCCTTAATACGGACCTATCAATATGTTATATTTCAAATTCAAACTTTGAGACTGGGGGAAACTTCTTTTCTTTAACAAAACGTATATAATAGGAACAATTTGCTATTGAAATCATTCATTCATTTGTTTTATACTCTAAATTCTACAGAAAGCTATAATGTATTCTAAACCAAGTATATCTAAAATGTCACAGTTAGCGGAAAAACGTGTCAATATAATTCAAGACGTTATAGTTGTTCAAGCTAGGGGGGAAATTGCTCCCCCAACCTTTAATACCAACTTCTTGGAAGAAAATTACAACCAAATTGAAGTTGACGAAGCTGTCCACCACCTTATTAATAATAACAATCCAATATTCGACGACGTTTCGGATGCAGAAGAGGAAGTTGTGAATCAACCAATATATTTGGCTCCAGAACAAGGAGAAGAAGAAGAAGTGCTTATTATCAACGATCCAGAAGTGCTTATTATCAACGATCCAGAAGTGATTGATTGCGATGAAAACATTCCCGACATCGATGAAAACAACATTGAAATGGAGGAAGTCAATGAAAAACACCTAAACTTGGCCCTTGACACATCCATAGCTATTGAAGAAATAAAACAAACGCGTGTTAAGTGTCAAAAAAAACTTTTAGTGCATAATAGTGCAATTGAAAACATTAATAATTTATTAGAACATTTAAACAGACGAGAGCAGTATTTACTAGACCTACAAACTTCAATAATAGAAAGTGATCGTTTAATATTGCTTATAAATTAGTATAATATAATTGTTTTTTTTGTTCATTTTAATAATATAAAGTAACTATTAATTTTAATAATAAGGGTTTAGTTATATCTAATTTACCTATTTTATCAATGTATTAACTTATTTTTACATAAATTTTTGTGATAATATAGGTAAAAAAACACGTTTTAACAATAATTGTAAATCATTTTATTTATGAATTATAATAGTGTTCTGTAAATGTAATAATTTATTGGAACATTTAAATAGATGTGAGCAGTATTTACTATACCTATTTTTATCCATGTATTAACTTATTTTTTACCTAAATCAATTCACTAATTTTTTGTGATAATATAGGTAAACAATACATTTTAACAATAATTGTAAATCATTTATGAATTGTAATAGTTTTCTGTAGAGTGAACTGTATAAAACGAATGAATGAATGAATAAAAACAAATAAAAAACCTTTAAAAAATATTTTTTGATTTATTTTTAGATAGACTAGGAATAATATAGAAATAGGTTTTCACTCACCTCTTAAAAAACCCATAAGCATAAACAACAAAAAATTATTTCTGAACACCTAGTATTACTCGATGATTTAATCACAATCATCATTTAATAATGTTTTTATTTAACCACTAAAAGTTCCAATTTTTCTCACAACTTTAATATAAATTAACTGCATGAAAACATTTCAAAGCACTAGAAAACTAATAGATTAATAATAATAATATATAACACGGAACCGATCTGTTTCATTAGGAAACGATATAAAACTGTTTTTAGTCATTTCGTCTTTTGCAAACTGGTATTCTCATATAAGCTTGCTCTAGCAAACCACTATTTAAGAACGAGCGAAAAAGCAAATGACCGATTAATGGGTAACTAAAAGCCTTTTGTTGTCTTAAAAATAATTCTATATATTAGGGATCGATATACAGGG
Source organism: Polydrusus pterygomalis (assembly GCA_963969555.1). NCBI lineage: Eukaryota > Metazoa > Arthropoda > Insecta > Coleoptera > Curculionidae > Polydrusus > Polydrusus pterygomalis. The sequence continues at coordinate 126,500,870 of OZ018375.1, forward strand.
TGTGTCACTACAGATGTTTGCGAATTTTTATTTCCGAAACGGTTGGAATAGAAGTTAGGAATATTATTTTAATTTTTTGGCGAAAGTGTTTAATAAAAAACAATTATTGTTTTTAACGGTTCCGACTTTTAACGTTTCCGACTTTTAAAAGAAAAACAATTTTTCTTAATTTTTAAGATCTCTTTGTCACATTTAGTAGGTAGTAGAGGTAGAAGGGGCATTCAACACCATTTTTTTATTAGTATTTAATATACATCACATGTTTAGAATAACATCATATTACGATTAAGAAAAGATGACGTCTATCATCTGTCAATTTAGATTAGTCAAGATCATCTGTCAAATGTCAAAATTGGAATCTAACATGTGATATGGGTTCGGAGCGACGTAATAAGACGTTTCGAAAAAACTCTAAGTCGATCAGCATATATTTAGAGTTTAGACAAAGAAAGTTAAAGGAATAGGTGAATCAAGTTTAAAAACTGGTTTTAGTATGTCTTAGGTTTAATCATGGTGAACATTGAAAGTAAAATTTTTGGAACTCCTAAAAAATCGCCAGAAACAAAATATTAAACTATATAACTTTTGGATTAGAGCTTAATTCTCTAGTACATAACATTACTCGCTTAAAGATGGATGAAAAATCAGCAAGAGAGCTAATAAAAACAAGAAAATCTGTTAGGCAAAAATACAATGCATTAAAATCGGATTTATCTGATAAAGAAATTCGTATGGAAAAAGAGTTTAAACCAATTACTCAACCTTTGCAAGAGTTAATTAGAAACATTAAAACAGATCCGTTTATTAAAAGAGAAAATTATTCACCGCAAATGTTCTCAACTCCTATACAACAATTTCAACTTCCTACTCCTCCAGAACGCATTGCAAGAAAATCAAACGCATATGATAAATATTTACCACCTAACATGCCATCATTTTTAGAAAATGATGAAGTATTTTGGGACGACATGGATATAACAAATTCGAGTCAAGAATCAACAATCGAACCTACTTTAGAAGAGATACAACAAAGTGTCTTGGAAATAACAAAAACACCAGCATATCAGGAATATTTGAATGCTTATGATCCGTTGATAAGACCATTTGTTGATAAATTAATAAAGGATACAAAGGGTGAATTTGATAACAAATATGGTCTTAATCATGATATTAATTCCGAAAAATATAAAATCGCAAAGTCTGAAGTAGACTTTATAGGAAAAGATATTAAGGTTGAGGGTGTTAGATATGAGGGAACACCTGGTTTATATGAACTAATATTTAAGAAACAACCTGTTGGTTATTCCACAAAAGATATGGAAAATTATATGGATATTTTAAAAAGAACGAATGCATACAGACGAAATTTTGATTCTAATAATCAAATCCAAGGATCAACCGACACTAAATATGTAACAATAATTAAACCATATTTATTAAAAAAGGGTATATTAAAAACGGGGAGTGTATCATCGGAAGTAGATTATCGTTTGATGCTACCAAGTACATCCAGAGGGTTACCAAAACCACAACAAAGACCACGTTCTACGAGATCACAATCCACAAAAAGCGTGATTGGGAAGGGAGCGATGTTAAATTTATCAAAAAAAAAGCTAGATTATGTTTATTATGATAATTTAAATGAGATAATTGATAGATTAAGACTGCTGACAGCATCACAAATGGCTGGACATACTGGGCATCAAAATGAAATAGTATCAATTTTGGAAGAATTAAGAGAAGCTCACATTATCTTATAAAATAACAAACTATTATAATTTTGTATCATTAGAACAATGTCAATCGACAAATTTGGAAGTCATAGTTCAAAACGATACTTGTCTAATTATTCTGCTGCTGTATTGGGAAAAAAGGTGATTGAAACTGCTGAGAAAACAATTACTGATAACTTTACTAAAGATGTGAAATACATAGAAAACAAAATTATTCAAAATTTTCAAAACACACTTGAATCAAAAACGGAGAGTGAGAGAAATTTTAAAAGTTTAAATAAGAGAGTAAGTGAAAACGATGAATTAATAAAAAGTGTTGTGAAAAAGGCGAAGTTATATGCAGACGAAAATGTTAATAAAATAATGAATTTAGAGGATGCTATTAAAGAGCAAACAATCAATGTTCACCAAATAATAAATGATATTCAACCATTGAAGCAAGGAATATTTCCACATGATGTGTTAAAAAATATGATAACTAAGCAACATGAATCATCTCATAAAGATTTAGAAAAAGAGTTAGCAATAAAAATTGAGAGTATTAATAAGAAGCTTAGTTCAACAATAAAAACATTTCAAGAAGATCACATTCGCATGGATAAAAGAACACTTGAAATTGAGCCATCTCTGTTACAATTATTAGTTCATAAAACTGAATTTGATGCTTTAGATGAAAAATTTACCAATGTTTCAATAGAAATGAAAGAAATTAGCAATAACCTAAATATAGCTAAATTGCATTCTAAAAAATTGGAAGAAAAATTACTAAACATGATAAGGTCTTCCACTGAAAAAGTAAATGAAATTCAAAAGGACAACAATAAATACGACTTAAAAAATATTGAAGATAGATTATGGACAAAAATGAATTCTGCAATTAATGAAAAATGTGTGACTGTGAGTGATATTCGCATGCCGTTTAATATGATTGAGCGACGGATTGATGACTTAGAAACTGAATTCAAAGAGAAAATTGCTGTTCTTAAATAGGATACGTTGTAGAAGATCTAAAATATGCATTAAAGCGAATCCAACTCCAGTGAAGAAAAATCTTATCCATATCAAAAATTATAATATTTAAGGCTGACACTTAAGTTAAAAATGTTAGTATCTAAAACTAATCATGAGTGCAAATATTAAAGAAACTGTAGTAAATGAGCTTCATAGGCCAGCTAGAAAAAATTTTAGACGGCATCATGTTATAATTAAAAGTTTAAATGACCTATGGCAAGCTGATTTAGTTGAAATGCTTCCTTACGCAAAGCTTAATAAAGGATACCGTTACATATTGGTTGTAATAAACGCATTTTCTAAATATGTTTGGATTCAACCTGTTAAAAGAAAAACCGCAGAAAATGTAACTTTAGCAATGGAAAATATTTTAAAACTTGCTAAAACTCCCCCCAAAAACATGCAGACAGATCAAGGAAATGAGTTTTATAATTCCAACTTTAACAAATTAATGCAAAAATATAAAATTAATCATTACAATACATTCTCTAATTTAAAAGCTAGCATTGTTGAAAGAGTCAATAGGACTTTAAAAACATTAATGTGGAAACAATTTAGTTTACAAGGAAATTATAAATGGTTGAATATTTTAAATGATATCGTTGTTAAATATAATACCACAAAACATAGAACAACTGGATTAAAACCCATTGATATCAATGAAAAAAATGAAAAGAAAATTTTAAAATCAACTTATAATAAAATAAAAACTGTCGATCCTAAAAATTCAAAGTTTAAGAAGGGAGACCATGTTAGAATCAGTAAATATAGGGAAGCTTTTCAAAAAGGGTATACACCTAATTGGTCAAATGAAATTTTTGAAATTAGAGATATTAATCTAACCAATCCAAAAACATATTTGCTTAAAGATGAAAACGATGAATCCATTCAAGGAGTATTTTATACAGAAGAGTTGCAAAAAGTTAAACATCCAAACGTATATCTGGTTGAAAGGGTGTTGAGGAAACAAGGAAATAAGGTTTATATAAAATGGTTGGGTATGGATAAAACACACAATTCATGGATATTAAAAAGTGAATTAATTTAAATTGTATTTATTTAAAAAATAAAAGTTACATAAAACATTTATTATATATTTTTTTTTAATTCTATAACTAACTAGTTAAATTGATATAAAATTATCAAATCCCTTTCTATATCGTCCCTCATTCATGGAACTATCTTTATCGATAACAACAAAATCATATTTATTTTGCCAACACATTGAACAGAGATCCTTAAATGTTTGTATGTTCATGTCACTATTTACGTGATTATCATAAATATGTTTTAAGTTGGTGGCGTCTTGTTGAAAAATTATCAAAAGGTTGGCATTATCTCTGATAAGTTGTTTAGGTATGGATGAGTATGTTTGACATAAATAAAAACAATCGGTATTTTTATGTCGACCAAAACAAAAATAATCTCTCATCAGTGCTTGACTGCTACAAACAATATCATCAAAAATAATGATTGAATTCGGTTTTATTTCATTTGGTGAAACAATATCATCAGCATTAGAAGATTCAAAATAACCAACACATTTTAGTGGTTTAAATAATGTTCTTAAATATTCATATTTTGATTGATTTAAGGATTTCGAATATACATATATGTTTTCAAATCGTAATCCATTAACATGTGTGATAAGGGAAATAACTAGATTTGTTTTTCCACATCCGCTAGGACCTACAACTAAGCAGCGTTTGCAATTTCCTCCAAATAATCGGCCATGTTTCCGATAAATATCTTGCTTTAAATCAAAATTTTTTATTGGTAAAGAAAAATCTTGTTTTATAATCTTCATTGTTTGAATATCTCTATTTAAGTAAGAACATTTATATATTTCAATCATTTATATATAATGATTAAACACAATAGCAATACTAACATTCACTCTAAGAAGCGTAAGAGGAAAGGAAGTGGATTAATAAATTCATTAATTAATAAATTACCCATAGAACTCCATATCCCTTCATATAATTTTTGTGGTCCAGGTACGAAATTAAACAAAAGACTTGCACGAGGAGATAAAGGAATAAATCAATTAGACGAAGCGTGTAAGGAACACGATATCACATATTCGAAACATACAGATATTGAAAATAGACACGAGGCTGATAAAGTATTAGCTAAAAAAGCATTTAATAGATTTAAAGCTTCAGACGCAAACTTTGGTGAAAAAATTTCATCTTTGGTTGTTGCTGGAATAATGAAAGCAAAAAGAAAGCTTGGTATGGGAATGAGGAAAAAAGGAGGTCAAATATCTTTTAACACTGTTGTCAAGAAAGCTCGTAAAGGAATAGTTGGAAAAAAATTTAGTAACATTAAAAACATCGCATCCGCTGCATTATCAGCAATTAAAAATACAAAATCAAAAATACAAGTTCCAAAACAAAGAATTATTCCAATTCCTAAAACTGGTGGAATTTTACCATTAATACCAATCTTTGCAGGTCTATCTGCTTTAGGAGCCCTAAGTGGTGGTGCTGCTGGTATTGCTTCAGCTGTAAATGCTGCTAAAAACGCGCAAAACAAATTAGATGAACAAAAAAGACACAACATAGCTATGGAGAAAATATCGATCGGAAAAGGTCTATATATTCATCCTTATAAAAAGGGTTGTGGATTATATTTGAAACCATATTCAAAAAACTGTTAAAATTGCTACCTCGCAGACCCTTGACTAATGTAGATTTATTAAAATATGCTAAAATACTAAAGTTGCCAAATTTTAGAGGTGTCTTTATGAGAAATAAATTACCTAAGAAAATTAAAAAACATGAAACAGGTATTATTAATTTAGATAATGCAATGGGTGATGGTACTCATTGGACAGCATATATTAAGAACAATAGAAACATAGTCTACTTTGATAGTTTTGGTAATTTAAGACCACCAACAGAAGTTATAACTTATTTTCTTAGCGATGGTAGTGAAAATAATATTAAATACAATTATGATGAATACCAATCTTTCGATACCTACGTATGCGGACAATTATCTTTACAATTTATTTATAACAATGTGTAAGCGCAATTAATTTGTATTCTTATTGCAACCATCATGTCGTTTACTATAGCTCTTTCTGACAGTTCCGCCATTCTTCAAGCAAATTTTCATCCGCCTATTTACTTAAATCCCGACTTATCTTATGTTATCGGTCTAACTAATTTTGAAACTTTTAATGCAATACCAAATATTGATGAAAGTAATAACAAGGTGTATTTTGGAAAAAATAATGAATTCCTAACGATTCCGACAGGTAGTTATGAAATGGAAGACATTAACAAATATCTACAAAACGAGTTTAAAAAACAAAATATTTCGTTTTATTTATATGCTAACAACAACACGTTAAAATCAGTCATTAATTCATCCGTCGATATTATTTTTAAAGATGGTGCAATTGGAAAAATTTTGGGTTTTAATAATGGAATTTTAAAGGGTGATGGATCTCCAAAAACATCAGAAAACCCTGCAGAGATTATAAAAGTTAATTCTTTATGTATAGATTGCAGTATCGCTGAGGGTTCCTATCTGAACGGAAAGCCTGTACACATCATTCACCAGTTTTTCCCTAATGTTAGTCCAGGATTCAAAATAATAGAAAGTCCTCAGAATATAATTTATTTTCCCGTCACAGTAAAAGTAATAGACAAAATAACAATAAAAATAATAGATCAAGACCTTAACATTGTTGATTTTCGAAACGAGATCGTAACAATAAGATTGCATATTAAAGAGGTATAATGGTTATACTTTATAATCAAAATATCACTAGTTTACCAACAAAAATAATTAAAAACTATAAGAAGAATATACATCATAAACCTAAGATTAGTAGCGAGAAAATCTTTCATAGGATAACATCTAAAAATAAAACATTTTTAAAATCATTAGGTCTTAAAGTTTTAGTATAATGGATATTCTTAACATAACACAAGATCTGTTTATAGATAACTCTATCGTACATTCAGAGTTTCATGCCTATGAACCATATTTACCAACAAAATTAGGAAACAATGATGAAATTACAATACCTATACATGAAGTTGAAAAATATACACTTCCATCCGAAAGCTTCCTTTATATAGAGGGAAAACTAACAAAAGATGATAATACTGTTTCTGAAACAATGAAATTAATTAATAACGGAATAGCGTTTCTTTTTAAAGAGATGCGATATACTTTAAATGGTGTTACAATTGATTCAGTGAGGGATGTGGGGATAACTTCAACAATAAAAGGTTATTTATCATATAATCAAAATCAATGTAATAAACTAAAAAACGCTGGTTGGTTCCCTATGGGAAACTCACAAGTGGTTGATGCTACCACTGGTTTCTTTAATGTTTGCATCCCTCTTAAATTTTTAATGGGATTTTTCGAAGATTATAAAAAAATAATTTTAAATGGTAAACAAGAACTTATTTTAGTGAGAGATAATTCTGACAAAAATGCTACACTTAATACTGTAGATCAAAATCCGAAAATTCAACTTACTAAGTTGACTTGGAATATACCGCATATATCAGTAGCGATTCCTCAAGAACTAGCATTAACTAAAATAATTGATAGAAATAGTAACATAACAATTGCATTTAGAAGTTGGGAGTTAATAGAATATCCGGAGCTACTTAAAACAGGTCGTCATAATTGGCCTGTCAAAACCTCTACAAAGATCAATACCCCAAGACATATAGGGATTTGCTTTCAGACAGATTATAGAGATAAGGCAATATCTGATATGTCACAATTCTCTGATATTAAATTGCGAAACATCAAAGTATTTTTAAATTCTGAAAGATATCCCTACAATGATCTCTATTTAGACTTTGAAAAAAATAAATTTGCGACATTATATGAAATGTTTGCAAGTTTCCAAAAATCCTATTATGGGTTAACGCCGGAACCAATTTTTTCTCCAAAGGAATTTAAAGAAAATGCCCCCATAACATATATCGATTGCTCCCATCAAAAAGAATCCATTGAAACAGGACCTGTTGTTATGAGAATTGAATTTGAATTACAAGAGGATCTAACTAACAAAGTATCAGCTTATTGTCTTATTATGCATGACAAAATATTTACATATAATCCTTTAACCAAAAACGTCAGACAACTCTAAGACACTTTATAAAATCATAGGTTTGCGGTTTGTTTCCATCATTATGATTGAGACGCTAGAACAACGATTATCATACTTTTTAAAAGAATTGAAGCTACTGAAACAAAAAATTCAAGAATACTCTGATCAGAAATCGCTGATTAAACAATTTTCACATCTGAAATTATGAATTTTCTCATTCTCGACGTTCAAGGTTTCAAAATTGAAAACAACAAATTTGTTCCAAAGGAATTAGCTGCTTATGATGGAAAAAAAATATGTCACTACGTTTTTAAACCCCCATTTAACATGAAATATTTACCACCAAACTTGCAACAACAAGCTGTTTGGTTAATGAAAAATCATCATTGTCTTCCATGGTGTGAAGGATATACACCCATTCACAAATTTTCTGAAATTATCAAAAACCTAACAGAAAATGTGGATCGTGTGTATGTGAAAGGAAGTGAGAAGTCTTTATACATAAAAAAATACTCCCTATGCACAGTGATTGAACTTGACGATTACCCTCCTTTAACTGCAGAAGAATCATCATGTTTTTACCATTCCAAATCATCCTGCATCTGCGCATTATCCAACGTTTTTAAATTATATAATGATACAATAATGATTGAATAAAACAAATAAATATATTTATGTTTTTTTATTTATAAATTACAAATTACTTCCAAACATTTTTTTTTTATTTTTCAATACAATTCTTTACAAATTCGTTACAAGCAAATAATTCAACATCCTCTACAACACAATCAGAGAAAAAGTTTAACAATTCCAACACGCAACAAACATTTGCGCTGTTTAATATAGGTAAAATAACATCATGTACATTTTTTAGTAAATCACCATTTTTCATGGAAACTCCACTAACTAGAATATTATAATATTTCGAAAATTCTTGTGATTTTAAAATATCCAAACGATATTTAATCAGATTTGATAATTTAACTAATTCGTTTATGGTGTCACCAGCAAGGAAGATTTCGTTTCCACCGTCTTGTACAATCTTGATTATTCTTGACTTGTAATGGTGAACAAAGTGAATTTCATATCCTTTTGTCTGCAAGGGTTGCCATCCAAAAGTGTTAGAGCACATGAAGCTTTGCATATATCCTTCATTACTTAGAAGTGATATCCATTGATCTTCATTAAGGATAACAGTTTGGTTATACTTGACTCCGCCGAGTTTAATAACCGGTTCATATTTTCTCTCTAACGAAAATCCAACACTAACCCATTTGGATTTGGATTTGTTGAGGTAGTACATGCTTTCATTGATGAGAGCACCATTACGTTTCTGACTAAATTCTTCGTTCTTGGATTGTTGAGGATTGTAGGACATGGTATCAATGTAAAAGTTTGCCATTTTTGTAGGTTATGTGTAGACAACGTTTGTGAAATTAATGTTGATGCAACTTGAACTGTCTGCTTAAATAAGCAATAAAAATGTAGAGGGGGAAGCTGTAATGTGGGGGGATATAAATGATAGAGGAGCATTAGTAACATCAGATAGTAACCATGAATGAGACCAATGTTTTCCTTGACATTCAAGGATATAATTGCAGTTTTGGTTACATTCCAAAGGAGGTGTGCATTTATGATGGGATTCGTTGTTCAAATTATTTGTTTAAATCCCCATTTAAAAGAAACATGTTATCTGATGATGATTTAAAAGTAGTTAATTGGAGTGAAGAATATCATGGATTGGATTGGGATTGTGGAAATATTGAACTTAATGAACTTGATAGTATTTTAAAACATACCTTATCATACTACCACTCACCAAAAATTTATGTAAAGGGGAATGAAAAGTCAAACTTTCTCAAAAAGTTTTTAGATGAAGAATATATTTATAACATCCCTATTGGTCGAGAACCCAAACTAAGTAAATTCAAGACGATTCCAGAGTGTTATTTTCATAAAAATATGAATCCATGGCACTGCGCCTTAGCTAATGTGAAATTGTTATATCGTTATAAAAATTGTTATGAATAAATAAAATAGTTACAAAATATGTTTTACATTTTTTTATTTATAATACAAATATGCTTTAAATAATACATATCCCAACAAACACATAAACAATATAAAAAATATTATTACAAATATTATACATGTGCGTATATTACATTTTTCCATATGTAATTTGTTATACAATTGATTCCATTTCTCTGTTAGTGCATGCGATCTATTGGAATAATATATCCTTAACTTATACTCTACAGTGGATGAGTTATTTATTACATGATCATTTATTTTATAAGTAAACAATCCATTACTTATATCCATCCTTTTCCATGTTGATGGCCAACTATCATTATTTGCATTATTAATCGATAAACAAATAAATGTATCTTGAACATTGGGATTAACTTGTATGAATAAAGTATTGTTAATAAACGCTGATAGGAAAAGAACACCTACAGGTAGGACCATCATTTTAAAAATAAAATAATTTTGTTAAGTTCTTAGGTTTTATATTCATCGTGAACTAGATTTCGTAAAATATCGATAACATTATTAACATCAGGATCATCAGTTCTGGATTTATCTTCTAAAATGTCAATGTGTTTGTGCCCCCAAGCTAGGGTTCTAAAAGAGTCTTGAATTATATATCGTTTATCATCTTTTGGGGACAAAGCAACCTTATTTTTTAGTTGAGTAAACATATCATGTAGGATTGAACGAAATACATTCATTTTTCTAAACTTGGTTTCTGAATTTTCAACTACATCTTTATAATCTTGTTTAGTAATTAAATTTTGTATAACATATTTTTTCACACCTTTTGCTTTTTTTTCCGATTTATTTTCTAAATTGACGCAGTAAGCTTTTGCACCTGTACCATAGAAACTTAAAATTGGTTGACCTGCAAACTCATCTTTCATACGTCCTAATACAGATTTATTCTTAGTTATGTTATGCATATTACTTTCATTATAATTGGAAGTATCAAATTTATTTAAATTATTCTGAATATCTTCATAAAAGTTTGGCGTCTCTATTTGGAGAATCAAACTATCGGTATCAGTGTACAATAATATTGCTTTGTCGCCATATTTACTTTTGATGTAATCATAATAAAAATTATAAATTACTGTTTTTGATAATTCCAAGACTGAGAATCCAATATAAACTGGTTTGTTGTAATTCACCTTAACTCTTTCCATTTGTATTGCAACAAAATTTTCGTTAAATACTAATCGATTTTTAAAATTTGGTTTAGCTATCAGTGTTTGCGCTCCTTGCTTTTGTCTAATATTTTCCCAATGTGTGATTAATCTTATATCAACTCGCTTATCAATATTTTCCAAAGATTTACCATAAATAGCATTATTATATAATTTGTAACAATCTTTTTCTAACTTGTTTTTGGATTTATTTCTCATTTCAGTATTTAAATCAATGTAAGGTTTCAGAAATGCTGACTGTTTAAATTTAATTACTCTGTGAATTTTAGTTACATTCAATCCATTTCGAATAGCTTGTTTAAGATTTCGATAATGAATTACATATTTTTCTTTATTGTTTAAATCACAAATTAATTTCTTTTGTTTTGAATCTGGTGGACAAATATTTTCTGATAAAAATGGTAGTTCATTATGTTTTTCATGTAAATCTTGAGGATATTTTATATCTACTTCTAAAACATATCCATATTCACCATCATCATCAATTGTCATCACATCAAAAGTTTCTATTCCTTCCATTGACATCCAAGAAAAATCACTTATTGGGAGATATTGACTCATACTATGTCCATACAAGTTAGTTGCATCTAAATACATAATAAATGAAGTTGGTTTATCAGGATCATAATTTTTAAGACATTGGTTATTGGCTTCAGCTTTTCGAACACTGCAATGACAAATTCCACCTCTTATACTATTCTTAAAAAAATGTAACATATCAATATCAGTTAATAATTCCAATTTGACGTTAGTCATTTTTAACATAGCATCCCAACTTAAACCAGGTAATGTATAATATTGTGCAGGATCCAACTTAAAATTATTTATAGATACATTTCGAAATGCTTCAAAAAAATCTGTTAATATGAGAACGTCAGATAGTAAATAAATTTTTGTATAATCCATTAAGGTTTGACAATCAAATAAGTTCCAAATATGAGTCGCTCTATTGTAATCTAATGGATCTATAGATTCATCGCGTAGTTTATCATAAAAATCATCAATACTTGGAAGTTGATTCTCATACAATTTTTCAAATGAATCAACATAAGAATATGGGTACACTCCCTTTTTTCGAATTTCATTGAAATGGTTGGAATCTTGAAAATGTTTTTGAATTTGTATACATTGATCTGTTTCTAAACTTTCACCAAACGTTTCTAATGAGGATGCAACAAATCTAAATGAATCCAAAAATCTCATTTTAACAAATACATTTTTTTCTTTATTGTCTTTGTCTTTATATTTATCAACCAGAATTGATTTTGAAAATGAAATGTATTTCTCTTTGGTTTGTGCTAAGACATCAATGTCATCTTCTTCGCAACACAACTGCTTAATAAACAGGTGACTATCGTAACCCGTTAAATTATGAAAAAATATGGGGATAAAATATGGAATTTTGAAATTTAAGTTGCATATGCTATGTGCTGCACCTCGAAATTCACCAGTTAAATGATCATGATCTCTTACTTTTTCGTTTTCTTCAACTTGTTCGTTACATATATGACAAATATTGGTTGATTTATAAGTTGATTTCTGTTCATTTGATAGAGGAAGCATTTTTACTATAGGTTTAAGACAGTTATTGTAAATTCTATGTACATGATCTTCAATTCGTTTACAAAACTCCTCTGCAGCATCTAAACCAAAATAAGAATCTAATACTGATAGAGAGTCATCATATGAACATTTAATGAAATAAGAGAATGCATATGGTTCATGTTTAAAAGTGTTACGTGTATAGGAAACCAAATCATTTTCTGGTTGTTCAAATTGTAAAGGTTTTAAGAAACATTCGAAATCTGCATATATTACAAAAGGAACTTTAAGCTGTCTTTGAAAATTTTGAAACTGTAGTATATTTTCTGGTATATGTTGTCCGTATTTATTAATTTTGATATCATTGGTTGGAACTCTTGTATACAAATGATTACAATCATTTTTTTGATGAATTTCGAGTTTTTGTATGGAAGTAAAATAATTTAAGCAACCATCACAAAAATATTTTTTATGAGAATTTTTATTGATTTGAGATGATAGTAATTTTGACATATCTTTAATCCAACAGTAATGATTGTTTTCATCTTCGCTTATTAACAATAAATTAACATGTAATGGTAGTTTTTTATTAGTGTAATGCATGGGGCCAACAACTTCATATTTTTGTTTACTGTCTTCATAAACACACTCTAAACCGTAAACATTTACAGATATATGATTTAGGATCTCGAACTTTGATATATCTTTTAGCTTCATAGGGAATTCAATTCCTTGTAAATTTAATGCATTGAAGAAATTGGGATATGAACTCGTTCTTTCACCATGATTTTTAGCTGGGTACAACGCACTTATTACACTCCACGCAAAACAATATGGATCATTATTTCTTACATTGACAACTGCTTTCTTTAATGCAATTTGGTTTGGTAAAGAAATATATGAAGATGCTCCGATTGGATTAAATTTATTTATGTTAATTTCTAAATGCAGTATTTTTTCTAAAGCCCAACCTGACCCATTTTCTGCGAATATTGAAACTTTCTCTTTAATTTCAGATAAGAAATCCTTATAAATTCCACTTAAATCAATCGTAGATGTTATTATCTTATTTTTTGTATTAAATGATTTGGTTTCTATTGTTTCTTTTGATTGTAAAATATACCTACCAAATAATTCTACATTAATCTTAATACACTTATGTTTAACTAACTGTTCTGTAATTAAACTCACAAACTTTTGTTTCACTGTTTCAAAAAATTCTTCAATGTCTACATACTTTTGAGATGGAAGTAACATGTATGATATAATTCTGTTTTTAAACGCTGAAGTTAAAATTTTCACATTATTGTCACTTTTTAAACTGCTTTTATGATGGTTTGAGCGCAAATGTGCATTTAGTTTATTTTTCACATACCAAGTATTGCATTCCTTACATCGTGATAGAATAAGTTTAGGAATTGGCGGTTGATATTCTGATTTTTGCGGTTCCTCTATTTTTAGTTTCTTTGTTGGTATCTCACATAATTGTGTGTTGTTCTTCCTTTTAATATGGGATGATCTATTAGGACATGATTCCCTTTTATGTCTATTCACGTTTGATTGATGGCTGAATGTTTTATTGCAATCGCTGCACTGATACATCTTGTGTAACTAAACTGATCTTAACAATACTGTTCACAAATAACTATTAACTTTTCTAAACTGAACAACGACTGCTTTTTACAATAGCAAAGCAGAGATAACTAACTGTTGTGCTTGTTTATGGGATTATATATGTGGGTGGGAATGGTGAAGTATGGAGAGGAGTGGGGGGAGGAGTGGGGGGAGGAGTGGGGGGGGGGAGTGGGGGTAGGAGTGGGGGTAGGAGTGGGGGTAGGAGTGGGGGGTAGGAGTGGGTGTGGTGGTGGGGGGATGTCTGCGATCCAGATCCATGGCGGAGTAGGAACGCTTACTCAACCCTACTGTTATGAAGCCAATCATAG